>JAKEPQ010000780.1:11487500-13887500 GCA_024500445.1 Entomyzon cyanotis
TGTTTCTTTTGCAGACTAGTGAGTCATTTTCCAGAGCATTTTATACACAAGAATTTTATTTTGTAGTTTAGTGATCACAGCCGCTTTTTGCACACACACACAAACATATATATATATATATAAACAATTCTGCGTGTTGATGACTCATGGTTCATTTTTCACCACCAGGTTTTGTTTTGTATCCAGCACTTAAGTTGTTCATATTGCCCTTTTTTCCTATTTTTGGAAAAGTCAAATAAGTTTTGTATCCAAATAGTTCCTTAGTAGAAACAAATGTTTTGTTCTAAGATTAGGAACTTCATCATACAAGAAAATTAATCTGGTTGTCTACTTTTGCCAGTAAAAACACAAATATGAGTCCCCTATACTACCTGTTTTGATATTTGCATGGTTCATCTACCAGACTGGGAAACAGACCAAATATCTAAATGCTGATGTCAGTAGAATCCCCGGGTTAAATATTGTAAATTTATTTCTATTATGTATCACAAAAGGCACCCTTCCTCATTAATTTTACTGAAGTCTCCAGATGGGAAACAAAATATTAATTTTGTTCAGCCTTAGGCATTGTTGACTGTTAAGGTACTCACTAAATCACTGATCTTATACACATTAATATTAGATTTCTGCTATAAAAATTTAAGACCCATGGGTATGAGATTCAGTTTGTCATAAGTATAATTAATTGTTTTCAGAAATGATTAATTTGTCAAAATGGCAAACGTATATATTGGGCAGGCAAGACTCCTGAGCAAGCTAACCTACCTTAAAGTCATGGTAATACTCATGGAATTATGCAAATTAATTGAGTCTTTCAATGTTGCATAAAATGCTACTACTAGTACAATGCATGGAACATTAGGCTGTTCATCCAACAAAAAAGTTGCATTTTAAAGGCAGGCATCTTTACAAGAGAGTCCTTATGGCAGAAGGCCCTTAGTAGTACAATTTTTTTCAGCAAAGCGATAGACTTTCAACCGTTACACAGAAGTTGTATTTTTTATTACAATTTTTAAAGCAACCCTCAAGAGAAAAAAAACAGTAAAATTCTGGTGACCTGAGACAAAGGAACCTATGAGATTTGCACTCTGTGCTGATGCTAGGGGGAAATGGTATATGTCTTAGTAATAAGAGTTTCACTAGTAAAACCTCATTTACAAGCCTGGGAACTCATGATACACTACATTAAAATCTAAAAAGATTAACTTAATTATGCAAATTAAATTTACTGTTTATCTTCTAAATAGTGAAAGTCATTGTCAACATTGAAATAGCCATATTACTCTAAAAGCATTTCTTTCCCTCCAAAGCGAGCCACATATATATTTGAAACTCCAATGTAGTTAATTATTATTTATAAAATCCATTCAAACATAGACTTATGCGCCTCACTAGCCAAAACTTTTATTTTTACGCCCACTAGTAGTGTTTGGTTATCAAAGAACTCAATATGTCAGTGCAGCAAATAAAAGTATCCATGTTATATACAATTATTTTTAATATCCCTAGATTTAAAGATTAAGTAGTCCTAATGAAATTCTCCCTATCAAATCACTTGCACTTTCCTGGAGATTCACCCTGCTAACTCTTCTTCAGTCTCAAAATCAGTAATTCAGGAATAAGAGATATTAAAAATATTCAAAGAGGTATTTCAGAGGTGAAGAAAAGCTTGTCTCATGACTAAAAATCTCTCTTCTAAATCCCATGGAGCCCCACAGAGCAGATTCTGATCTTCACCCATTTTATTCAAATGCCACCAACTGACTTTGGTGGTTGCTGCTGTTTCACATTGCTGTAAATACAATCAGGATTACAATGTACACCAAAACACAGGTAGGCTGTGAGTGCTCCATCCATTCTGCCACACTACAGAATAATGCAGGGCCATTAGACAAATGCACTAGTGAATCAATTATTATGGTTTGAGGCAACAACTTCTGGCCTTGGACTAATAGACAAGTATTAATTTCAATCTCTCCAGTGTCAACAGTCTTGCTATTAACATATATATCAAAGACACAGTTATTATGACAAACATAATAGCCTTTCTTTTCCACATCTAATCACATTTTAAATAGTTTTTTTTAACTTCAAACTGGTCTTTACATTTGAAAATTTATTATGCTAAATGCAGATATTCTTTGCTGCTTTTTACTGATAGCCTGTAATACCATTATAAATACCTGACATTCAAAGAGGTTATGCAACCTTACCCTGTTTTCATTTTTGACATATTCAGTTAAGAATTAATAGTCAGGAACATTACGTTCTGTTCCATAAATTCAGATAAAGTATTTTTTCTTAAAAAAAACAAACAAAAAAACTCAAACAAACAAAACTGGAACTCTGTTAGATCACCTTTACAAATAGTCTTAAAGAATGCAAAATTTAGAAATTTCAATCCAGAAAGAAACCCCTCTCTTAAACCCACTGCATATACAAGTATCATGTCAGGCTATACCAGTGGGTCCATTGTGCTTGGGTGCTTTCATGTCACACCATAACACACATTCAGTGTCTCCAGCAGCAGTTGCTGTTCACAGAGAGAACACAGAGTTATCTCAACTCCCAGCCTGGCTTCCAGCATGGACTGTGTGGGAGCTCAGGGAATGTGATGCCAGAGGTGCTGTATGGCCATCACTGGAGATGTGGAACTGGTGCTCCCAAGGGAGAAAAAATGGAGCAGAAGGGTTGAGGTCATAGCCCTGGACAGGGAGAACCTGCAGCAGAAATGCAGAGAGGAGTAACAGGTCCAAGCCTGGCATACAGCTGATGTTCAGTGTGGCACCCAAGTGGAGCCTCTTGGAGACTTCTCCATGTAGAGCATGCTTGGGTGTGGCAGTTCAACAGCACACACCAGCAAACAGGCAGCAGGAGCAGGGGTAGCAGCCAGCTACCCCCACACCTTGTTTTTAATACTAACAATGGCAGAACTAAGACATGGTAGCCCAGAGTCAACATTTGCTCAGCCAATAATGGTCACTGCCCAACCCTGGGAAAGTTACAGCAGCCTTGTAGATGGGACACAGCCAAAGAAAGATGAATCCCTGTGTCCATTGAGCACCACTGACACCATGCTGAGCTGTCCAGGCACACATGTGTATTAGGACCCCTCAGCTGCATTTCCCTCTCTGCCAGATACAGAAAGCCAGTAAATCTCCGTGACAGCCCAGCTCTTCCCTGTGTATTTCCAAAGGCTGTCCACAAGCAATCCCACAGTTCCACAAAAACTATGATTCCCACGGGAATTAGCAGTGCTATGCCCTAACCATCTCCCTTGAAAAGAGCCATACTTGGCCCTGCTGCGGGAAGGATGGGGTCACTGCTTCATTTGAGGAAGGAGTGAATCGATAGCTAAACTGATGTGGTACCTGCTGTACCCTCTGAAGCCACGTTAGTTGAGGAGCTGACCTCTGAAATAGTTATTTACCAACAGCCTTGGCTCAGTGGCTCTCTGAGTAGTTTTCCACACTATTTTATTTCCACATTATAAACCCGTTACAGTGGGTTTACTGGGAACTGCCTTCAGCTGCACCTTACCACACAGCTACAGAACATCCACAGCTAGACACCAATCCTGCCCCGTTTCCATGCAAGGTCCTGAAGAACAGAACAGTCTCATTCCACTGCACAAGGGCAGCCATGGGGTTTGAGTAGGGTCACACATGGAGGGCAGACCCAGGGCGACTTCAAGCCTTCCTCTCTGTTTGCATCCTGAGCAGCAACAAATGAGACACTGGGAAAGGGCAAGAGGATGGTCATTCATGTCCATCATCTCATTGTAGGATAAGCCTACATCTTCCTTCCACCTGAGAAGACAGATTTTCTCCCCCTTTAAGGGTTTTTCTACCTTCCATGTGATTGGACTGGGTTCCAGCCCAGCATCTTAAGGTCCAATGCTTGCTCTCATTTACATGAAGGGAAGAAGGAGCTGAGTTTCTAGGCAACATGTGTTTCTGATAAAATATATATTATTATTTCCTTAATAGACCACAGTGTCTTAGAAGAGGTCCCATATCTGTATACGAATTAAGTATTTAGATACTCTGTTTGAAATCTCTTTTTTCAGTGACCCATCATGTAACTATTGTGTGCATTTTGGCAGGCTACCATTTTGCACATGTGCAGCAAATATGGCTAGTAACAAATCATTGTGATGTCCCAAAAAGCATATGTTAAACTTGCCCCATAGTCAGCGCTCAAAATACAACATTTTGCTCATTTTACATGTCTTTTTTCGGTCTGAATACAAAAAGCAATCAGATCTCATTGGGGAGTTAATCACTTGTGAACATAGAGCAATGAAATTATCTAACACAAAAGGCCCTTTTTTTCAACCTTAAAATCACTGGTGAGCCTTTACACATTTATTCACTGTTGAAAATGATTTTGTAATTATTTTGAAAGAGTCATTTTGGGAGGTATGTGAAATGACTTCAACAGAAATACTCATATGAGAAAGCACTCAATGTAAAGATGACGTAACTGGACTCACGGCGTTTTTCATATTCAATTTCTGCAAAGCCACTCATTACCAATGACTGAGTTGCTATTCCTTACAGGTTATATCCTGCATTTCACAATAGTCATTTTTCACAGCTAAATCTATAGGGTGAGCTCTGGCAAACAACAAAAAATACTCAATGTTCAGGAGCTTTTGCAATAACAAAGATGTGCTGTGGTCAGAGTTTATGGCCTCACTTGTCCAAAATTAATTTAAAACACGAATCCCAAGTCTGCATCCCAGTAAGGGCTTGTGCCAATCAACCATTCCAGTTTATATCTGCAATTCATTATTACAGGCTCCAAGAAATACAAACACACATATTTCAGGCACATATTTTTCTTACATCCAAAAAGGGGGAAGGGCATATGTAGAATCAGCTTTTATAAAAATATATCCATAAACATGTATTCCAGAGATGACATTTTCTTGTTACTGCAGGACTATAAATTATTGCCTCTTCCTAAGTGATATGAGTGTAAAATATTTATTTCATATTACTATACATCTATATCCATATTACGGATTGACTGCAACCTGAAATTTGTAGGATGCTAAAGAGTTTATGGGGTATCCTAATATTAATATGATTTATCAGTATTTGAAGACCTCGGTGTTCCATCTCTTCAGTTTGTGAATGATCAGCATGGGCAAGCATCAGAAAATAAAGATAATAAAGACAATGCAGGATTAGTGGTATGCTGCAGAAAGAGAACCTTTCTGGCACCACATGCTGAGATGATGCTAACATTATGGTAAGAAAGCAGTCTCTTTGATTGCTCTAACACCACTATATTTCTGAAATGGTTGCTTTTGTTACCATCAAAATCAGAAGAGCTAACTTAAGACTTCGTTTGTTCTGTAACCTACAATAAAGACTTCTCAACATCATAAATACTGCAAGTTTTTATTTTTATTCCAAAAGATTTCGCTTTCTACTGTGAACCTGACACAATTTTACTGCTTTTTCAGAGTCTGAGTTTGGATTGACTTAATGCACTGATGTAGGTAAATTTTATACTACCAAATTAAAAACACTAAATCCAAAAGTTATCCCCTTTATATGTTTTATGCCTTTTTGAAAAGTTGTTGCATTTTTTCTGTGTCATTTTGACATAAAATTAAAATTGACATCAAATTAAAATGTTTGCTTTGATTTAGATAGTTTAAATATAAACTATCATGATACAAATGAAAATTTATGTTAAAAAATGTTTTACCTTTAATGTATCTACAGTAAAGGATCATTGCCCAAAGTTATCTCAACCCCTCAAAAAAGTGCTGTGTAACCTTTAAACTTGCTCATGTATTAAGTTTAAAAAAAAAATTGTCCAGTAAATTACACTGCTTTTTTGAAGGAAAAAAATAATTACACAAAACCAGTTCTTACTATGCAGAGAATGGGACCAAAGCCTCAGATGATTTGGGTAGTGGAGAAATTATTCTCTTACATTTAAAACATTAACATGCTACCCAGAATTAAAAATTAAAGATCCAGATACAGACATTTTTCTGTATGAATAAAATCTGTTGGCAACTGGAGTGTCAATTCCATTCTGCAATTCTTTTGTTTGGCCAAAATTTGTGTCTGCCATAAGAACATGTCAGATGCCAAAGAAAGCACTTTTTTCTCTCTTTTCAAGTAGCCATCAGCAATCTTCAAGCACATATAAAATTAACAAAATATGACTTGGCTACACATTCTTGAGCTTTACTAGATATGTTAAGGAAAGAAAGGGTTTGTGATATTTTCCCTTCACCATCAGCAACAGTGTCATTATGGCTATTTTAAAAAGTTGCTGCGCTGCAGTTACTGTGGCACATGGGACTGAAATTTCCATTACAATGCTCCAAGCCTGCCTCAGGTCCTGGAGACTGTGGGTATTATTTTTTTTAAATGTTAATTTTTATTTTATTTTTACTTTATATGTAGAAATCTGACAGCACTTATATTTTAATCATTCAGGAGCTTAATCCAGGATTTCTTTCAAAGCTTAAAATTCCCTGTAAAGCCAAATTCCTTGATGTGCAAGAAATGCAGAACCAAACCCTAGGTAGCTGGATCCAAGCTTTGTTTTATCAGCCAAGAAACAAAGTTCTCCTGATTTCAAGTACTGCACATACCATTGCTCAGATAAGGATTTCATTTCCTAAGCCAGGCCCTGATCCTTTAATGAGCTGTGGCTAGGCTGACACACAGCCACTGCTGGAGTCACACTGACTCCACTTGCAGCAAACTCCAGCTCTGGCCAGGTTTCCCTATTTCCCTCCACTTCAGCAGAGGAGAAAACCATCCTTTACGCTGTCAGTTCATTATATTTTAAGACCCCCTAAAAAGCAGTTATCCTGCACCCTCTGAATTCAGCAGGAACGGACGTTTCTAGAAGTGGGTTATTTTCACTTGATTGATATTATTAATTTAACAGTAAAAATAACAAAAGAGCACAGAATGGGAGATTTTTTAATTTGTTTTTCTTTTCTAACAGAGACATCAACATAGCTCCAAAACGGTTCATCATCAGATGATGATGTATTCACCTGCAAAGGTACAATTTTATTCTACTGATTGCCACAAATGTAACATTAAACAATTCCTCTAAACAGTAGGATATTCTGGGGTTATACTTTCTCTACCATTTTTGCAACATTTATCTGTCCCCACTACAAATTCTTCTGACCAAAACATTTTTGTTCAAATCAGTACCTTTTAAAAAAGGATTTATTACAAGAAGTATATTTTAGAAAAACGTATCAATGAAACTCTGTAATGCTATTTCAAGGATTGCCCATTTACCTTAGCAATTCAAAAAGAATTTTATCACTTTTTAAACAAAATTATTTCCAGTACTGTAGTATAACAAATCTAAAATCACTGAATTATTTAGTAATATTTTTACATGTCTTTTCTGTGGTGTCAACAGCACACCTCAAAAATAACATACATCACACTGAGATTTTTCCTGTAAAATATTTACACATTTTAAAGTTTGTGCAACCATTCTGTATTCATCATAATGTAAACCAGACAAAAAATACAAAAATGCTATTGATGTACCAAGATATTAATTTTAAAATAAATAATACCTTTGTATTTTACATAAATATTATAAAAGTGTGATAAAGAATTGTTAAGAAATAAAATTATATTATAGAGCCTTATGTAATTTAATATTTTGACAGTCCAACTCTCAACTTTTTTCTCTAAAAAAATAGTGTTTATTATAGAAAATAAGACTCATTTAGTAGTGTTGTACATAGCAGATTTCACAAATTATTGACGAGAAGAGCATTTTATGGATCTCCCATTGTTCTGGCAATACAATGTGATGATCCTCAATACTTCATTTCATGAATTCATCACTTTATGGAAACCCATTTTGCTATAAACAAAACATCTACCCACTGTGGAGTGCTTGATTTTGACAACTTTCCTAATCTAATACGTGGAAACATTGGAAAGAAAATATCCTTCACCTTTAAAATTGCTCATAAAGGCATAGAAATTAAATTGGTGCCTGCTTTCAGTTTGTGGAGGAGCAAACCCCAGGCTGAGCATGTTTGCATGTGGCCAACAGCCAGCATCAGCCCTGCAGAGCTCAGGGCTCTCCACAGGCAGTTCTGTATCAGCCAGAACAGAGGAGGACCTGTCACCAGCACCAGTGCCAGCACCAGAGGACACCAAGCACAGCCCTGGGTGAGGAACAAAGCTGTGGAAGATCCCTCACAAACCAACCAGGAACATCTGAAATCTCAGCAAGGGCTGCCTGGGGGATGGTCCTCCTTTACAGAGCACGGGGATGGATTTGGTTTCCAAACACCCAGATGAAACTCTGTAAGTGGGATGGGTTCCTGATCCCAAAGACTTCCCCTTCTGCCCCCATACCAGCCACATCCCAACAGAATCAAATCGTGTCTGATAGCCTAAACAGCACCTGAGTTCACCTCATTCATCTCACTTTGGGGACTGAAAGGGATGACTGTGTTACATACGTAGTAATAATTGGCAAATACTGAGCCTTTGGAATGACCTCTGCAGGACTCATTTTTGCTCACAGCCAGTTTGCATCACTACCCTATTTTCAAGATATTTCATTACCCCTGCCAGCTCTGAGTCTAGTGATTTTTAGGTATCTGTCATTAGCCTGAGTGTTACCCAAATCTACTGCACAGAGGTCTGAGCAGATAAATACCAGAGGTTAGTTTAGAAGGTCAGATTGTGGAAAGAGACAGCCCCACACACTTTTCTCAGTCCCATTGCATTTGCTCTGGGGATACATGGCTTATTAACACTCTGGTTAATAAAGCACATCTATACCTTTGAAGAGATCAAAACAAGAACCTATTTGGGGACGTCTGGGAAGAAGTTCTCACATGCTTTACAACTGCTGGCCAGTACACTGTAAACAGGTCACACCATGTCCCCTTGAAGAGCTGCAGTCCTGAGCACCACATGAAACACCTCATCAACACTTCCAGTTGAAATCAAACTCATCCCAACAGCAACAGCACAGTGTTCTGTCATCCTGAGGCACAGGAATGACACACAGTGACTGCACAGACAGCAAACAAAGCCTCAGCTAGCTGGATTCTGACCTGCTCACAGGGATTGTTTCCCTGACTGATGCCACAAAATTGCAGGCTGGTTTAGAAGGACAAGAGGAGCCTGGCAAGGCTGGACACCTGCACTGCAGCGTTTGGGCACATGCCCACAGCCCCAGCAGGGGTTGGAGGGAGAAGGGGGAGCTGACCCTCTCAGCATCCCTCACCCCAGTCAGGAGTGCAGGGTGAGAAAGGGAGGCCTGATCTCTGCTCCCTCCTTCCATCACACTAGACAGTGTGCCAGGCTAGATACTCACAGCTGCCCTCTCTGAAGGTACAAGGAAACACATGCTCTCTTTTGTTTTGGCTTTGCAGGGAAAAAAGTAGGGGATGGCTCTAAAACAGTATGGCAAAAGAACAACATCCAGCACGATCATCTGCACAGCACTGGGCACACTCAGCACCTTGTACAAATAAAACACAGCTTCATTAATCGCTCCCAAGTCACCCAGATGCTGGGACAGACAACACGCAGCTCTCCATAAACGCATATGGTATGAACCAGGGCTTGCTTTTTTCCTGAGTTAGCTCCTTATTGCCCTGTTTTGGCAACCCAAATGGTCACTCCAAGGCTCTTTGGAGCCTTTGTGCAAGGGCTGTGCTGCTGCACGCAGAGAGCAGCGGCAGCGGCGGGCAGCAGCAGCCAGCTGGCCGGCCAGGCGGCTGGACACCTGCCAGGGTGGCTCGCCTCCAGCACTTCAGCCCCTGGAAGCTTTGTAGCAGGAAGTAGCTGACAGACCATCAGGGAGGATGCATTTTGTCTATTAGGTAACTGAAGCATAATTTGATGGAAGTTAACACACATACACACAGAAAAAAGAAAGAAATAAAAAGACAACTCTTGCTAAACTTCATGAGACAGTCATGTGGTAATTACAATTTTAAGGGAGAATTGTAGCACTGTGAGATATATGACATACTGGTGACATGGCCACCACACCACATTTCAGTTTTGCTCTGTGCAGGTTGTCATTTCATTTCCACAGCTAATGTTCTTTGCAATTTTCCCACATTCTACACCACGTACAAGAATATTTTCAATATCCCCAAACCATTTCTACTTGTAATAGTATGTCATTAAATTATTCAATAGGTTTTCTCCTTTCCTTTCATCTCTGAGAGATTTCTAATTCGGAGACTAGATTGTTACCAGCAGTAAAAGAACAACATGTTTTAACAGGTGTGTCTAGGGGAGGAAGATGGTCTGTAGATTTGATACAAAAAAAAAAGAGAGATACAAAGCAGATTTTTGCCTTTCAGCAACTAACCCTTCAAAGAGCTTAAGGCTGGAAAGGCCTGTTATGATCTTTTAACCTGGCCTCCAAAATATTGGAATAAATTTTCATTTAGCAATTACTACACAAACTCTGCATCACTAAGTGAACCAAAACCTACTCTTTGGAAATTCTTCCAGACTCGATGCAGAAATGCCAAGTGGTAAAACATTCACAGTAACTCTGAACACTCTGTTTAGGTAGCAAATAATTTCCCTGTCAAACGAAAGCACCTGATTTCTAATCTTAAACTGTCGGGTTTCAGTGTCCAACCACTCCATCTCAGAGAACACACTGTGCTTCTATGCTCTACTTGCTGCTCAGTTTCAGCACTGGTTGTAAACTCCTCACAACACTTTATGACGTATTTGGCATAACGAGATTAACTTGCTACTACTGCTACCACCACCTACTCCCACATTAATCCTTCTATCCAGCACATCCCTTCAGAGCTCACATTCAGGTATTTATCCATCACAACCCTTAAATTCTTTGCATAGTAACTGTTTTCAATTAAATTTTTCCTTCCAGTAACTGTGATTGTTATGTGTTTGCAGATACCACAGCCAAGAAAAAAACCTTTTTCCATAAATCTATTACAGACTAACTTGTTAGATTGTCACTGAGCTCAAACAACACCTTTCTCCTCAACAGTTACAGAGATTGGGGCACTCTCCCCTCTTCTGCATATAGGTCTGCTTTATTTTTCAGTCTCACCTTGATCCAGATTCACATTTTGATGGGCCTAAAAGTGAACACACATATGTCTAACAAGTTGTGAAAATAACCTTTCGTATTTTCTTAAGCAGCAAAGTAAAAATCCACTTGTCTCTGCTGTAAAGACCTCTCTCATTCCAGTGCCTCATGACCATGAGTGTGCATGATTATGTCCCCTAAAACATCATGTAGAAAGGTAGAGTTTGTCAGTGTTGCCACGGCCAGTGTGGCCATTGGCCATGACCTTGAGATTTCCCTGTGCTTCATACTCTTGTGGGTATTTAACAGAGGGCTAGCAAAGGGTAGATTAGAGGGCGAGGATTCTTCAGTCCATCTCTAGACCTTTATCCATCTCTGCTGGAAGATTTTGTTGCTTATTTTTAAGGAACACCACTCAAGTGGCAATTCAGAGAGAAATGTACTCATGAAGTTAGAACATCACTGTGGCCACCAGCAACACTGACTGTAAAAAGAGAGAGGACTCCAGACACAGGATTTCTGAATGTTGTTCCATCGGCTGTGCCCTGACTTGTGGTGGTGTTCCTTCTCACAGCCAAGAGAAGAGCAGCTGGGGTAGACCTTCCCATGCTCAGTTCTGAGTGGAAGAAAGCCCCAAAGTGCTACAGGTGTTTTTGGTCATTACAGACACCCTACT
Source organism: Entomyzon cyanotis (assembly GCA_024500445.1). Classification (NCBI taxonomy): domain Eukaryota; kingdom Metazoa; phylum Chordata; class Aves; order Passeriformes; family Meliphagidae; genus Entomyzon; species Entomyzon cyanotis. Next base: position 11,499,250 of record JAKEPQ010000780.1, read on the forward strand.
GCTAATAGCCAAAAGCAGCAAAAACACATATAATCTTTTGCTAAAAGAAGCAAAAACACATATAATCAAAAATCCAGGAGAAACCTTTCACACTTGCTGCAAAATATAATGTACTGAAAATCCATAGGTATTACTATGGTTACTAATCCACAGATAACCAATGTTTCCTGCCTCCTTTTATTTTGTGGGTTTCTCTGTTGTGCTTTATTCACAAGAAGAGTTCAATAACAAATTATGCTTAATTTGCTGCTACTAACGATGTAGGCAATTTTTGGTCCCAAGTCAGCTGCCTTAATACAGACAAAACACTCAGGGAGGCAGACAGAATCCTTGCCTGAGTTAAGAAGGCAGGATTAGGCCCACCTTATTATACAGTTATTTATTACACAATGATAATTAACATGAGGTAGACAAGCTCATTTATTTGGCAACAGCAACCCTGGCTGAAACACACCGTTAAAAACTGCTGAGCATAAATAATATGAAGAAATGCTTATGCAACAATAAGAAAATGTATGATTGTGTATTCTATCACATAGCTTAAAAACTGCAGGTTAAGCAAATTACCACTGGCACTACATAGCTGTAATTCTGCCGATCACCTAAATGAATGATCAGGTATGAACCTTTCAATTCTAGCAGCGCTTCTTTCTAAATACCTCACTATTTAGCAGCCTAAAGGGAGCCAACACATCAGTAGTGCCTTCTATGCACTGTCGAGTCCCAGCTTGAGCACACCAAACTCTGAGGCCTTTTGAAATCTTTAAAGACAATCACACATAAAATAGTTTCTGTATTGCAGGGCTGGGTAGCGCTACTGCAGCACAAAACAATATTTCAAGCTTTCTGATATACATGTGTCACCTCTATGTGACAAATAGCTTGTATTAATTAGGCACTAGACTTGGTGAGATTGCTGTTATTAACTGAGAGAAGATGGGTTGAATTTAATTGTGTGTGACATCAAAGTCAAGTGACTGATATTTCAAGCATCATTTAAAATGTTTGATATTGGAGTCATTGTATTCACATAAAGACTGTCTAAAAATATAAAGGAGAATGATGAGAGAGGAACTGAAATGCATTCATACAATCCATCTTATGAAGTGAATTTGATGTAATTTTGCTTGTATTTTTGACCCAGTGTTGACAATATTTATTTATTTAGTTGTATAAAATTATTACTTTGAAGAACAGTTTATTTTTCTCAGTACTAATTTTGGAGACAGCTGGGATGGTTTGTATTGGTTCCAGCATCAATGTTCTCAGAAATGTGGACATAAGGGAGGGGGAACATAAAAGATCAGCTCGCACTGGGATTTGCTTTATAGCCATTAATGAACACTATTTGGAAAATGTTTACCTAAGAGAAGCAGACTGCACATTGTTTAGGCAAACTTCCATAACAGCTTGAAAAAAAGAAAGGGGGAAAGGAAACTATATTTAAAACTGCACATGAAAGAATATCTTTAAGGAGTGAGAGCTGGCTATTGTACTATGCACTGTACAAATGGAAACTCTCACACTCATCAGGATGTGAGGAATGCTGTTTTAGGGTCGAATGCTTCTCTCATTTAAGATGCTAGCAAAAATCCTCTTCAGTTTGACAGGGCAGAATCATACTTGTGATGTAGCATGATAATGTATATGGTGTTTTGCTAAAAAGTGGGTCAATAAACAATTGCCCCAGAGGATACTGGTCTATAATGCTTCTGCATTGTACCATTTCCTTTTAGTTCTTTCTTTAAAAATAAATAAAACAAACCACTTGCTTATTCCATGCTTGCCATAAAGCACACAAAACAATCCAACTGAAATCAGCTTAATTAAACTGCGACGCATCGCAAGCAAACATGTATCCCCTAGGTATTCCCAAGCAGACAAATCTGAAGTGCACGACAGCCAAAAGTAAATATTAACAATTTCACAAACCAGAAAGACAATGCTCTAGTCAGAAGAATCTCCCCACTGCTGCAGTGGTGCCCTAGACCCACACACTGAGGAGCAAGGAGGGACAGTCAGGCTCACTGGAGGTGCATTTCCCCTTCCTGCAGCCCAAGGAGGTCAAAATATAAAATCAAACATGTATAATACATATAAATCAAGTGCATATGTATGCATGTACAGTGTGCATCTATGTATAGATTTTTATGAATGCAAATACGTGTATGTTATTATATATTAGAATTAGTACCACCATAATCACAAATACAACCAAGACTAGAAAGTGTATATGAAGGGTATAAGTTCCTCCCAGTGGCATTCAGCTCTCAGAGGGACTTCTTCCTCCCAGGGATATATTCTAGACTGATCAGACAAAATATTTCATCACTTGCTTAATTGTAAGAACTGATTTTGATGAAGAAACTGATGAACATCAAGCCAGAAAACACATAAATATATACAATTTTAGTTGTATAGGTAGAAAACCCAATAGCTGATGGAAAATTCATGGATAAACTCCTGTTTATGTGAGAGAGCAATTCTCCATTTCACCTGCTCTTCACAGCAGTGGACCAAAATCCTCTTTGAAATTAACCAAATTCTCTCATCCTCAATGATAATAAAAAGATGCACCTTTTCCTTACTTGTACAGGATTGACATTAGCCTCAGGTTTTAACTAGCCTTCTGCTAAGAAAAGATTTAAATTATTTCATTGAAAAACAAGAAAAAAACTTAGTGTGTTAGCCAGGATTCTTTGGCAGTTACAATATCTGTTTTAGCATAATTGATAAAGTAATTTATATAACAAAGCAGATTTTTTCTGTATATGAATAGTTCACAGAAGTGGCTCTAGATTCCCTGCAATTCATTTGTTATTAGGAGCTATTTAAGGAATAATTACAACAACCTCTCACTGCTTTGTCCTTCACCTGACAGGCAACCGCTGAATTAAAAAAAAAAATCCATCAAGCACGTTCCTACTTTTTGATAAAATTTTCAAAGCTCTCCCAACCAGGTTGCAGTACCATATTTACAAATTAAAAATTATTCCTTATATATATTTAAATGTGTTTAAAATGCCCTATTTCCACACCCATCCCTGCCAGAAAGCTCATCTGCCTAAAAGAATTTTCAGGGGAAGCAAATATTAAAGAGTATGAATACAATCAAAGCAAAAAATGCAGAGATATTTGAGGGGGTTGTGTTGTTCCTTCTACCTAGCTTGCATTGAAAGCTTTATGTTTTGAAATTAAATAATTTAAAAAGAAAGAGCTCTTCCTTTGATTTGCAGCAGAATATGCTTTAAACTAAACTCACGATCAAATTCTGATACCCCTGAAATCAGTCTTTCTTCCTGACTAATGCTTTCTGGTGTGTTGGTTATGGGATAAAAATGTCAAAGGGAAAAGTTCAGCCATTATAACCCTGTGCCCAAATATGTACATGTATTTAAAAGCAGCTCAGAGATGTTATTTGGGTTTGTAAACAAGAATTCTCATAACACCCTCAAAAAAAGTAAACATCAATATATTAGTATCCTTCATTTGTCTTCAGAAAAATAGTGAAAACCTTAAGGCAAGGTTTTGAAAGGGGTGCTGCTACTTCCCTTTGAAGTACAAAAACTGTTTATGTATCAAATTTGACTGTGACATAAAAGTTTCCTTTGTAGAACATAAGCCAAATCTATTTGGTCTTTAAACTTTGCTAGCATGTTGCTGTCTGGAATGTGACCTTTTTGGAACTGCTTTTCAAGCATCATTCCAGCGACTGAAATACCAGTAAGTGTGTTTTGGATGGCTTCCAGTCAGCTCATCTACCTGTCTGCTGTGAGCCTGAGCTTGCTGCACTGCTGCTACACAACAGTGCCCCAGGCATTCTTTCTTCTCTCCTCACAAACACACGTGACTTTCAATTTTCGCAACCATTTGTAGTTCACTGGCAGATTTATTGACCAGGAAAGTTCATGCCTCCTCCGTGCTGCCCAAACAGGCTCTGTTTTGTTTTGTTTTTAGCTGGACTTCTACCTGACCTCCAATGTTGTGGGAATCATTTTCTACCAGCAATTAAATGCTGGAGTAGTTATTTGTAGCTTGCAATTGTCCCCATTTAGAAGACTAACTGCCCAATTGCAAAGCTTCTAAATGGGTGCAATTGCAAGTTCAAACAGTTGGGCCCATGTGTAATTATGGTCACAAAATTGGGCTCACTTATGTAGGAGGTTGCTGCAGAAAACATAGGCCACCAACTAAAAATAATGGTTTTCTGCCCAGTTGCTACTCGGTGTTGGTTCATTACAGCAGGAGGAATGAAAGGAAAAGCCTCTTGGTGGGAACACAGAAAACATAAATACATTAAGACAATTTGAGACTATAAAGTGATCAACGTGGTGCCTAGGACAAATGATCATAACTGTCTCATGCCTAATCACCCATTTCAGACACAGCTTTATGAACAAGTTTTGTTCTCTTTCATGGCTTTTCCCTTATTAAGGCAGACAGTGCCAGTGGTCAGAGGACTCAATTCCAGGTACCAGAGACGCAGGCTGTGGGATGCCACTGGCCATTTTAAACCATCTGCTGAACCTACAGCTTTTTTCCTTGTCTCCACTTGAAAGAAGTTGATCAAGAAAATACCAGCTGGAGGTTTTTTCTCCTCTCACATAGTCAGGCAGTAGGTACAGCATTACTGCTGTCAGGGAAATTGTGTCTAACTCATCCTAATCATAATTAGGAGAAATTTCCCACCTTTTTCTCCCCAGTGCAAAAGTATTTTCAGTGCTTGAAGGGCATACTTCCACAGGTAAAGGCTCCTTTTTTATGACAGCATGATCTGCACATATCTGGGGTTCTCCCCAAAGCATATTCCAGCCTTGACAATGAGAGTGCAGCCCTACAGACCACAGCACACCCAAAAGCATCCTGTTTACCAGCCCTTCATTACCACTGCCTAACACCACGGCACAAGTAAGAAATAACTCTGCTGCATCCATACGAATTCCTTCATCACAGCCTCCTCCAACCGGTGTGCCTAATCAGCTGCCGAGCATGTCAAACCACTGCTGTTCAGCTCATCTGCTGATGACATGAGACACATCTGGGCAATGGAACAAAGGGAATATTCTAAAATGATTATGCTAAGAGGAGAATTAATATTCATCCCCGAAAGGTGCAACTGCCAGCCCAGAACAGTAAATACAATCGACTACCCTATAGTACCAAAGTCTTGGGGACCAGATTCTCTCAAATCCGTGGAAATCAAATTTCATTTAGGGAGGATGAGGCCATTGAGACAGATATTCAGGTAAACCAGAAATATATTTAAATATAATTGCATTGTTTTCAGTATCACGTGCACTGTCAAGTGGATACATTTTATGGGGATTCAACAAATGATATTTTAATGTACATACATAATTTATTGAGCAAGCAGTAGACTTGGCTGAATGAATGTCATCCATTGAGGATCCAACATGGTGTATTTTCACGCTTATTACTTAGTACAATAGCAAAGAAGGAAGCATTTAACATATTTATGAACTTGAAATATCTCTCAAGTTCCACAGTGCAGGACTATCATCAATGTTATCACATTCTTCTTCTCTAGTCACGGTAAGAAGTAAGTTAAGCACTTGTTATGTATTTTTCAACCTAAAATGGTTGAAATTGTTACAGATTACCACCGATAATACTCTTTTACTATTCTTATTCTTTTACTATACTGTGAAATACATCTAGAAAACATAACCAACCTTTATATCTTGCCCATAATTCCTCTTTATCTTATGCAGAGTTAATAAGATTCAGGATCTAACTAATTTCTACATATCTTTCTTAAAATTATGACAATTAGATTTTTTAAAATCTAACATCTCAAAAAAAAGAAGACAGTTTTAACAATATGTCTATCATAGAGGAAAATTACGAGCTCTCTGTTTAAAAATAACCCCTTTTTAGGTATCTTGAGTCTAAATTTTCCATTGCAGGTGTGCCTGATGACTGTAAGGTGATGGGAGTTCAGACTCCATGATCCTGTCTTGGCCCTGCCATTCTGATGAGATATTTCACTGGACATATTAATGAACTTCAAAAGTTTCCCATCACTGTAGTTACTCTCCATAAGCAAGTCCTTGATTTTAGACAGCAAGAGTAGAATTCATTTCATATCAGCTTAATTGCTGCCAATTACCTACAGCCACCTAGAAGCACCTGGTGACCAGAATTAGATGTGCTTATTTCTTTCCACCAGCCTTAAATGCAGTTAAGATGTAGTGATTCAAGTTCAGAGGTAGAATCTCTGTGACTGCGCTGTAAAATTAGATTTCAGAGATTAATCACATTCCTACTTCCAGTGCTGAGAGGCCTTTGCCTCCCATTGATTTCAGGAGGAGTTGCATGTGCTTAACGTCCAAAGTGTAGTAGCCAGATTTTGAGGCCAGCTCTGCACTCAGTGCCTCCCATCACTCTCACTAGGCACCTGGAACCTGACCCAGATCACGGAGCAATCACAGCACTGCGCTGCACCACGGTGGCACCTCCACCTGCTGAGATAAAGCACCTATTTGGACCTCTCTGGCTCTGAAGATTCACTGGAGAGGAGAGCACAAGTGTTTCTGGAGAGCGAGGAAGAAAATTAGTCTTTCAACAGGCTATCATTACATAAGTAGGATAACATAATATTTTTTTTTCTTTGACAACTGATTTGTGGAAGGTAGAGGCAGCACAGTCTATAGCAGCTTAATATGTCCTAAGTCACCACAGCACTGCTCGAGGCAGAAGAGAAACACAGGAGAAGAAATGCCAGAAGGCACCTGGGAAATGGTGTCTCCTTTCTCCTCTGGGCTTGTGTGGAAAGCCCTTAGAAAATTTTCAAACTGATTTGCTTTCTGCTTTCCTGATTGTTCAGGGATAACAAAAAAGAATGGCAAAGGAGAAAAAGCCTTTAACAGACCGAGGCTTGGAGCTTTATTTCCATTTCCTGGGCTAGTGAAACCACCCACTAGCTTATATAGCCCTTAGGCATCCTCCTCCCTGAATTCATCCTCACAGGACACCACTGCTTACAGTTTTTCTATTCTATATAGGTTCTTATACTGCCCTTGTCACCGTAGTAGCTGAGTGCCTTCAAGTAGTGCATTATGCGATGTGACTAACATCTGTGACAACCAAAGCAGGAGGCAAAAACAGTTAAGGCCCCAGTAGCTTTCCCCCTACACAGCATCTCACTTTCCACCACTAATAACTTTCTCTCTGTGAATACACAGCTAGATTGTTGTGGCCGGGTTTGCAGCACATCAGCAATGTTTGGTTCTCTCTGATGCTGAATTTCTCACTTTAGTAAGGCAGTGTGGGGATCATTCTCCTTTTCTTCATTCACTGAAATGCCAAAGGCTGGATATTATTCTTCAATTTTATTTATTTTAAGGACATCAGCAGTGACCACAAAACCATGGTGGGGCAAGGTAGCCTGGATTGGAGACACAAGCCACAGGCTGAAGAAAAGGTCTGTGTAAGACAGCATTTGGCAGTACCTGCAGCGTGAGGGGAAAATTTTCAGCACCAGACTGAGCCTTACAAGCCTTGGGGTGGAGGTTAAAGGGGCAGCACGTTCCCCAGGAGTGACAACTGAATATCTCATTGCAGGAGAACTCGCATATGGGAACAATATGCCCGCAAATCTTTTAAACGTATGCAATTGCTTTGCCAGAGCAATTGTTATGTTCTGGGAGAAACATTGCAGGGCAGGTGGTTGCTGTGAGATGACCCCACACTTGGGACCAAGAGTGAAACGTGAGGTCAGAGGTCAAGTGTGACTTTGTTAGAAGCAGAAAATACAGACACCTCTGCACTGCTGCCCACCCTGCAGCACACAGTGCTGCTGAATGCCACACAGGTTGCAGGACCACTCTTTAGTGGCACAAAACAAAGAAATTATGTTTACCATTATTTGTCTGATTGCATTAAATGCAATGTTAAGATATATTACATTCTATATGCAAATATAAAACAATATTCTTCTTTGTTATCTTAGGCATTCTAATTTACCAGGACAATGAGAAGGGTATAACGAAAACAAGTAGAAAATTTTGTTAAATAAATAATCACAAAATTAAAAATTGCTTGGCTCATTCTAGGTATTGCCCCAGAGTTTATCACCTACCAATGCAGAGTTCTCCTTGGCTTTAAAAAACCATAATGGAAAGTTGAGAATTTAGGGATGAAGGGAGAAGCAGAAGATAGTTTGCTTGGGTTTTGTGGCTTCCCTCCCACATACCAAACATGACACATTTAGAAACTGCCTAGAATTGACTGAAAATTAAAACACAATGTAGGGAGTGCTGTAGAGAAAACTGAAAAGGTTTTACTGATTTAAAAATTCATTTTCTTTCCAGTGTCTTTTTTCTGCTGTCATTCCAGAGGATCCCAGAATATTTCACAAATTTTATATATGTATTCCAGGAAGGATTGCAAAAGCTGATTAAGAGCATATGCAGTGGCAACACAATACCACAATTAGGATGGGAAATGGAGAACACTAGACTTGATCTTGCCTCAAGCAGAATGTCCAATAGCAGTGAGCACAGCACAGAAAGAGGGACAGAGCACAGATGTTCAGACTAGAAGACAAGCCAAGAAAGGCTTAAAAGATCACCGGCTACAAGACATTTCATAGAATGCACGCTGTCTTATTGCTCCGTGAGCATTATCACACAAGACAATGCAGACTCTAATTTAAACAGTCAGAGGGAAAGATCCTTAAGCTGGATGCCAGTTGGCTACAACAGCAAATATGTATCGCTGTTCTGACAACATTCACTGCGGTAAACTGTGCTGGGAAGTAATTATCCCGGAGACTCTGGCACCCCAGCACAAATAGCAACTCAAAGAATCCATCAATATTCTTCTGGGGTGACAAAGCCAGAAGGGGAGGGTAGGAAAACTGTAACAGCCTGGCCAAGGGGACATGAGGGCAAACAGTGCCTTCCTGTGGAGATTGCCCTGCCGTGGCTGTGCTCCAAGGGCACTGCTACAGCACCTGACAGTGTCTGCAGAGCTCTACATGTCACTGTTGCGATGCCAGTGAGTACCAACCTACAAACACCAACTGCATTGCCTTGGCGGAGCCGCTGAAGATGTACATTCATGTGCAGGGCCAAAATGTTTGTATTGATGTAGAGAAGTATCTGCAAACTGTCACAAAATTTGTGATTTCTAAAATGAAAAAATTATTTTCACCAGGCTTGTCTGATGCAGTTGAGGGAAGACTTTCTGATCTGAGCTGTGCTAAATCCACTCCCAGCTGCCCCGTGGTCACCTAAAGGTAATGTGGGCTACTGGACCTCAGCCTACAGGGAGGAATGAGGGGGAAATTAATCTGATTGCTATGACTTTTACTTCTAGTGTAACACAAAAAGAGAGGGTCAGACGTGCAGTCACACATGCAGATTATTTCTTTAATTGCTATCTCCATTACAGAGATAAAGGATAGGATAAATCCTCCATTACATAGGATAAAGTAATTGAGCAAGAACGTGCCTCTGACATGAAGTTGAGAGGAGTCACTGACTATGTGACCCATACTTTAATGGTGTGATCCAAAGGTCAGGAGAATCAGGAGAAAGTCTCCTGTGATTTTAATGGCTGATACAATAATGTAAACTCAGTATAATCAAGGGGTTAGAGCAATGGGCATGAACCTAGGAAGACTGGTCCACTTCTCTGCTACACATGTGTTCAATCTCATGTTTAATTGCACAGTAATACCCATGATAACAAAATTTCCATTTGCCCAGGGAGCATTCTGACATTGCTGCTCTCACAGCAGTGTTTTAACAGCCTTGCTGATACACAGCTTTGTGGCACTTCTTTCTACAGTGCAGTCCAGGAGGATGTGGTGTCTCTCAAACTTTGGTGCACACAGCTTTAGATGAACATTTAGGGAATGTTGCCACATGCAAATGTATCTTCCAATTGACTGCTTGATGGTTTGGTTGGATGGCTGTTCCAGAAATGGAACTTCCTTTGGATGGCACAAAGGCAGCAGGAACTAACGCTTCACTGCAGCTGCCTCACACCTACTTCTGCTATAAAAGCTGGTCCAGTGGATGAACATAATACTCATCCCATGAAAACTTTATCCAAGTACATGCCTGGGCCATGAGTACTCTCTAAAAGAGAATCTTCAGCTGTCTTCTACATCCCTCTGTCAGTGTTAACAATGGTGTGTACTGTGCAAGGGCTGTTTAGACAAACAAGTGGGAGATGCAGCCACATTTTTGCAATTATACACTTGATTGAAAAAAATACTTTTTGTTACTTTCATTCTTTATTTTTGCCCTATACCTTGTGCCATGATATTCATCTCTAAGTGAAGATGACCTTACATGAGCTGGATTGTAAACGTGGGTGAAAATTTAATTTTGTGCCATATTGTGTCATTCCCCTGCCTTAGCAAGGGAAATTAGTCCTTCTGTATGTGAGTCACCGTAATGTGCTGTGCAGAAGCTGTGATGCATGGCAGGTATCAAGACTGGCATATCAGTCTACATATGCCAGATGATGGTGTAATTCTCCCACCTATGCTTTTTGTCTAGGATTTCTGGGTTAAGAAAGCAGGCAGGATAAACACTGAGTACAGTCAGAAGGCATTTGAAGGCATGCAGGACAAGCCCCAGAATTTATTTTATGTGCTTCAGATGCCATTTTAAACTGGCTTCTTTCCCTATTCAGTGTCTCTGTAACATGTAGATAATTCTCCCCTCCAGACCCTTACACCTTTTTGGTTAGCTCAGAGAGCAGTGTTGATCTTTCCCACCTGGACTGCAGCTATCACGCAGTGCCTGTCATTCTCATACAGATCAAAAAGGATTTTGCAGGCTGTTGCCCTTGATCCCTGCCTTATATGTCAGTGTTAAGTGCTTCAACTGAGAGATGCCTGCTTAAAATACATCCTCGCCATCAAACCAAAAGGTCCTGAGGCATGTGGAGCACTGCTTAGTAATGCCTGGGAGAGGAAGTCCTGGCCACCATGGCATCAGCAAGGCTTCCTGCAGCACCTGGCATTTTTGATGGAGATCATCCATCCAAACAGTGACCTAATGCAGCCCTGTACAACTTTAGAGCCCTTGAGATAGCAGAGCATGTGCAAAGGCTAAGGTTTCCTTTTCGAAGGGAATTCAATGTGGTTAACAAATTCTGCACTCCAGGTACTCTTCATCCTACAGCTGCAACTGCTAGCACTTTTATAAAGCTGTCTTAATTACCAGTGACCCTGTGCTCTTCAAATGCATCAGCAGTACAAGGGATGATTCAGGATGACAGGGTCACAAGCAATGGGAAAGAGTGTCTGATCCATGCCCCACTTACATACATCTCTAGCTCATAGACTATCTACCCGAGATTAAAAAAAAAATCTTGATGTCAAGAACTCTGCTTCAGTAGAATTTAAAAGGAATTTGGTTCTAGCCCACTTTTATTAAGTATTGGTAGGATCAAATCTGTATAAGCACTAGGACAGAACACGTTAAATAAGTGATTTATGGATGTGAAAGCTAGTAAATTTGAGTCTTCTGGAGAAAAAGTATTTTCACCCTCAGCCTAAATTTAACTAATGCCTCTAAATTAACTTTTAACATTTTATATGAATTGTAAAGAAGTTTATGATTTTTATGTCAAGAGACGATACAGGCAGCTGAGAAGAATTGGAAGCTGACATGATAAGAACTCAATACCCAGATTTATTGTTGCTAAAAATCTCCCTAAGGAAGTCAACAAGCTCTAGAAAATTCTTCCCATCACTGAGGATTTGTCCACAATGGCAATGCTTCTGGGGGAGTCAAGAGTATAACTGCCTAGGGAAATGTTTGTCTCTCCTCATTCCCTCCACCACCAGCACTGCCCTGATCAGCAAACACAAGGAGGGGTTATTACATGCTACTTTTATTGCAGTGAAATAATTTCAATTATTTAAATCATTTAGAAATGAGAAATTACAAAGTAGCCTCAAGTGCACGCTTAGGTGCTTTGATGAATAAAAGCTCTCATACAACATGTAAAACAATCAAAATACTCCACTCCAAATCCAAGATGTTTATAAAAAAGACATCTATCATGTTGCTCCAAGAGCTAATCTCACATCCTCCTCTGTCCTTACAACAGAGTCCTAATATTATGTTATGGTAAAATACTCTTTTTTAATAAATTGTAGGAAAATAATTCAATCTTGAATGTTCTATTATTTGTAAATCTAAATGTTTATGTCTTTTGCTTAAAAACACAAATAATCCTTAACATGCCTCTCTCGTGTGGCATAATATAAAGTCAAAAAGAGTCTCTGAAGAATTGGGGAAAAGTGACATATCTCTCCTCCTCTAACTCAAGGAAAGTCAGACTGAAAGCTCTTACTGGTGGGTTTGTTGGGATCACAATAATGTGGTTCTGCAGTTGATCATACAAAGTTCATCAAAAAGGAAAAACCAAAGACCTCAGTCCTGCCAAAACTTCAAGAAATATCTGTTCAGCTGTGCTGCCATAAGCAGTCATATTTAAATCAGTGGAAATGAACACATCCAAAAAAAGCTCAGAAAATTTTTGAGAAATTCTGTTCTTTGTCAAGATTTTATTTTCTCCCAGCCCCTGTGGATTGCTCAAAACTAAGGGAAAGGAAGAATTAAAAACTACCTGTAAAACCACCAAAACATAAAAATAGAGGGCAACACCAGATATGTATAGCACCTTACATAATTTTTTTTTTTCTGTAAGTCTTGCTCATAACTACCTACAGTTCATTTATGGTTTGTTCCTGTAGTTTCTTACATCTCAATCACTGTTTATATTTAAAGTTATTTAGTGTTCTCTCCAACCCTCTCTCTGAGGGTTTCTGATGACATCATCAAGTATAACAACAACATCAGAATCAACTATTTGATGTGATAAGGACATGGTCTTCTCCAAGGCTGTCTGTAGATCTCTCATTTCTCCATCCAGTGTGACAATCTGATGCTTTTTATTTTTTTCTTGTAGTCCCTTACTTGTAACTGGGTGTTGTTTTGCCTCTGATAACCATGTCTGTCCTCTCTATTTGCCCATATTGCTCCTAGGTCAGCCAGACCTGTGTATTAAAAATGCAGATAGATAAAATATAAGTGTTCATACAGGAAAAAACCTGTTATATTAATAGACCAATGTGTTCTCTTTTATGTAAGTAATCCTCTGAACAATGGAAATATTCAAAGGCCAAATCAATCAAAGCACTAGAGGAGTATTTCTGATGGTAATATTAAATTAGTAGCTCATTTTTCTTCCAATTTAAAATAGAAGTGGTGCATGACCAGCACATTCTTTTCTCTTGAGAAAGTCTGAAAACATACCAATGAAGGAGACATGGTGGCCAAACTCTGAGACATCAAAGGACACTCCTCAGAGCCCTGCCACCCTTGCCACAGTCCCAAAGTGCCCACAAACAAGACAAGGAAAAAATAACAACAGAGCAGGCAAACTCTGTGTGTGTTCATCTACAGAACATCAAATCCCATCTGTCTCCTGCAACACTATCAGAACAATGAAAATAAGGGGCTAGCTAGGACGATGTCTGCTCGAAACATCCTGAAATGTGCTAATCAGACTCACCTACCTGCCTGTTGTGCACTTAAATCCACTTAGCAAATTACTGCGAGCATGGGGACTTTATAAACTTTTATTCTGTTCTAAAAAGTGGCCCAGGAATCTTTCCACAACAGCCAACGTGCATCACCCGCGGGAGAAACTTCACAACTCTCACACACGCACCTCAGCCACCTGTAGGGGCGGGAAGTGAATGAAAGAGTAGCATCAGAGGTGATTCCCAGAAGAGCGAGGGGATGGAATGAGATGAGACGAGAGGGCACCGATCTGCTCCCCTTTGCCGCGGCACCCCTGAGCCACCCGCCTGGCTTCCCGCCCTGCCTAGAGCCACCCCTCCGCCCTCTCTCCCGCCCCTTGCCCAGCTGAGTGCTTTTGCTGTGCAGCAGGAGCTGTGAGCTGCAGCCTGCGCTCTCCATCCCGGCCCGTTCCCCGCCGCACCCGCCGTGCGCCCCGAGCGCTGCGCTCTGCGCGCTGCCAGCGCCACCGCCGGGGCTGCCGGGCTCGCACACACAGCCAAGGGGCATTTGCTCTGTCTCTCCTAGGTTTAATAATCGCAAAGGTTCTGGTCTTCCCCAAACCGCATCTCCCACGCAAACGCAGGCCCAGGGAGCAGAGGGATCCCTAGGGAAAGAGGTGCGTCACTGTCGGATGTTCGGCGTTCGCGTGTTGATCGAAAACGCGGCTTGGCTCCTTCTGCTCATTCCCCCCTCCAAAATCTGGTTTGATTTTCCTCTCCCCTTGTCCAGCTTCTCACCCATTAAAAAAAAATAGAAAAGCATTACTTTTTCAGCTCTGCTTTCTCCAGGCAGATTTGGCTCTCTCCAAAGCCTCTGTGATTAAACACACAGTAAATAGTAGTCAGACCAAAATTCTCTAAGCCTGTGACTTTTTTTGGTGCCAATAAATCCCACTGCACCTTCTCTTCAGCTGCCCTCAATTTCCTTGACTCTCTTAAGGCTGTCATGTACATCTGGACCTGGCTTCCACTTCCATTGCAATATTTTCATTCTCTTTCAGATTCTTCTGTGAAAAGCTGCAGACCATTAAATCTACATGTTTTCTGAAATCTTTAGAGCAATTTAAGGATTTGATCACTTTTTCCCCCCCTTTGGAAATCCCCAATCTGAAAAAAAATCACCTTCAAAATGTCCAAAATGTTGATGTTTAAGTTTTAATTTCTTGTCAAGGGGAAAAACTAAAAAACATAAGAATATTCTAATACATTCTTCATTATGGGGGGGGGGGGGGAAATAATTTTGCTTGAGACATATAGACCAATGGTGACCCTAAAATGCTATATGCTATCATTACTATTCTGCAATGCAGAAGAGAAAAAACCTTATGTGCTGATAGGGAAACAGCAAATGTCCAGCCTATGTAAAGTAATTTGGATTTTTTGGTATCGTTTTTGTTCCAGCAGAAGATCTCTGCCACAATGTGTCCAGTACATCTGTGTTTTCTCTCATTCGAGCCAGAAGCACCATGGGGCAGACACAGCCTTTCTTGACGTATTTTTCTAAGCAAGTAAGTATTTGATTTTTTTTTTTCTGTGGTTCAGAATACAAAGTAGTGTTACATGGCAGATTCTGGTGATTTATCACAGAGGAATTTAGAGGTAGCAAATAATGAAATTTTATTAAATGGAGACAACCGGGGGGAGCATACGTGTGTGGTTAGAAGCCACTCTTTTTTCTTGCTCACCAGATCATTACTCTACCCAGCCGCTGGGAGAATGAAAGCTTTTGAAATAAACAAAGTGCTGCTGTCAAAAGCAGAATAGTCTAAAGTGCAGAAATTAGAAGAGTAAATGGATCTGGAATTACCATGGGGATAGGAAGGAGACAAAATGTGTATCTAGCAGCATTTGGGGTCTAGCCAGACATGCACTCTGCAGCAGCTCTGCCAGGGACTGGCTTGCTGTCCCTGTTCTTTGCTGCCCCTATCGATGTGCTGGGGAGCAGATCACCCCGGCACTCCGGGCTGAGGTCACTGCCAAGCAGGCCAGGTTAGTTCAGATAAACTCTAAGTCTTTGCTAATCTAGTGCATTTTGAAAAAATAGGTTAGAGGAAGCTTGTATGAGCAGTGCTACTAGCAGAGTCGGAGGGATTTGGGATTCCTGATAACCACCCAGAGACAGGCTGCAGTTACTAATATCTTGCACCAGCACAGCTGAAGCTGGAAGAACACATCTGTTCACCTCCTGAAGAGGACTAGATTTCTGGTCTGCTAATCCCATTTTCCACTACATATTCAGTCAAAATAGCCCCTCAATGGCTGGAGATTCCTCTGTGCTTGGTTCCTTCAGCAGTATTAATTTGGCAAAAGTAAATGAAGAGAAGAGTGAATGTTAGTGTTTGGAGCCTGATCCAAATAGGGTCTATAAACAGCATAAAAGTACATAGCCCTGCTGTATCTCATCCTTTGCTGCTCTTAATACTCTGAGTTCTTAAATCAGGCAGCTCCATGCAGCTTTAATTTAGTCAAGGGCCAAGCAGCTATGAATTAAGGAGCCATAGGGCTGAGCTTCCAGCAATCTGTTCTCTCCCAAATGTCCAATTAGAAGAGATAACACATTCAGAGATAAATTCCTGGCAAGAGCTGAGGAAGAGAATTTGCTTGTATCAACAATGTGGTCAACACTTTGAGAATGATATATGAAAATAATGTAAGACAAAGATCTGAAATGTTTAAACAAGAGATCAGTTATGGGCCTCTCAGAGGTGGTAAAGGTAAATTATTAAAGAATTTGTAATTACATTCATGCCTAATTATTAATAAACAAGGATAGCTAACAGATGCTGCAGCAGATTTACATTTCCTAAGGAAACAAGAAGAATTATGGAAGAAAATCAGGATCAGCAAAATGATTAGGTCAGGAAGCCGAAATGCCTGTACATGACAAAAAGGCTTCTGTCAAAACTATTCAGGAGAAAGGAGGAAACAGTAGTTAAAAAAAAAAAAAAAAAAAGAGATTCCTTTTCAAACCTTGGAGGCACAACAGCTATGGTGAGAATGTTTCAACAAGTTGAGGATAGGGATCAGATTCAAACCAAAGTATTTAATTCTTACTGATGCCATTCAAGTGAGTTCACCATTATAAAATGTGTTGAACATGAAAATAAATTGATATCTGTATTCTTAAACCTTTGACTACTCCAGGTCTGTATAGTGGAAACTTTATTAGAGGAATATAAAATGTATTGCTTAGAAATATTAACACCAAAGCACAGAATAGAAATCGTGACAAGTAAACTGGACAGAAAGCTTGAAAGAAGCAACAGTGGGTCAGCAGGACCTGGTCTACCCCCAGCTGACTGAAGATCTGTGGAAATATCAGTACAATATTCAGCACTAGACTGAATGATTTGCAAATAGTGTGACAGAGAGAAGCTACTGAAGGGATTAAAAATTGGCTTTGATTGTTAAGACAACAGATATTTGAAAATGGAGGGAAGAATCACGAAAATCTATTTTGAAAGATTATTTCTTGATTATTTATGACCTGGGAAAAAATTGTTGAAGAAATTACTGAAGTTTTCAAAGAAGCAGCTAATGAGCTTGACAGATAAAGATGTAAAGTGATAAAACAAACTTGCATGAAGTGGAAAATAAAACCTAACAATTAATTGCTGGAAAACAGATCATTGTGGCAACATTAAAGTAAAACACTTATTTAACGTGAATTTTGAAACTATCAAACATAAAAAGAAAAGAAATGGAATACAACTGAACTTCAAGTTCAGGATTTTTTTTCCCAATGAAGCAAAACATAAAACAATCAAATACTCTGAAGTAGAGCCAGGGTAGCCTGACAGAAGTGGAACATTAATGCTACTGTGCAATATTCAGGAAGACAAGCTCAGCATCTCTACCTGCCCTTACTTCAACAAAAGAATTACAGGACTACATTTTCATGAAGATTGTTTGGCATTGGAATTTCATCAGCAAGAGCACTGAAGTCACTTTCTTTTTCCTTGGCACAGACTGATCAGGGTAGAAACAGTGAAAGGCACTGGGTATTGCCAGGTTTTAATCATGGTTCTACCACACACAGGGGGCATCAAGCCCTTCATATACTCTGAGTACAATTTACAGGACTTTTCACAAGACCACTGCCACAGCACATTTAAAACATATCTCAGACGTCCTTGAAGGTAATTTCTATTCATTTTCACCTGATTTAAATACCAGCATTTACCAGATACTGTTTTCTACTCAAAAGTTCACAAAATTTCCTACTAGGGTGTTTTCTACTTTTAAGTGAAGAAGAAACTACAATAGTCTTACAGTCAGTGGAAAGCAGTATTTTCATTCCTTATGTATTAAATACTTGTAGAAATTATTTTCTTCTCAGTATAGAAACAAGTCTGTATATTTATCATTGATGAAAACTTTTAATCCCAACAGGAACATTTTGATTTAGGACACAGAATACTTTCCATCCCCTAGAATCCATTCAGACTTCTTCTTCTGCCACTGCATGCCAATAACCTATGTCCAACCACAAGATAAAATCATCCAGTCTCCCATTTGCAGATCTCGAATCCCACTCCTTCATTTACACCCAAAAATATCCTGCCTGCTGTTTCTTCCCCATCCTTTTGGCAATCGCCATGATTACATGCATGGAAAATCATTATTAGGAAAGCCTAACGGATTTTAATTGTTTGCATTGCAAATGTTTCTCCCCGGTGGAAAAAAAGCTCTAATCATATTGTCTCATTGCTCATTCTTTACTCTTCTTCCTGTTGTCTCTATTGCTCTCGCTCCTTCTGTTCATTCTTCTCTCCAACCTGCTTCCCCAAATATACTGCCATGCCATTCTCTTTACTCTTCCTTGCCCTGCAGGGAAGCTCATTGCTCTCCCCTTTCTGTCTCTTGGTGATGTCACTTCTTCTCTAACAGAATCTGCAGTAAAATCCATCTCCTCCTTGCTTCCTGGAAACCAGATGCAACAGCAGTGCAGAAATGGGGAGATGGCAAACAACCCCTGCAGAGATCAGGTCCCTGCACATGGTAGGCAAGCACTGATGAAAGAACATGGGCTGAAAGCCATTTTGTATTGATAGATCCTGTTCCTAGCAATAGAGCAGGAACTTCAGTAGATTGAATAATTGGTTGCTGTATCAACAGCCTGGCGGTGCCTTGAGGCTTTGTACAAAACTGAGATCTCACAACTGTTTGGGTGCTCCACAAACACACTGAACCAGTTCTCTCTTCAGACACCCCACAGTCTAAACTGATCAAATATGCAAAGAGGAATATTGAAACAGGAATATTGGAAGGTCAAAAGATTTGCCCAAGGAAACAGAGTAGATCTTGTCTGTGTTTACTTATTGATGCTTTGTGTATTTATTTTCATTACTTGTCCCATGGCCAAGTACTAATGGGGGAAAAATCTTTTTTACATGCTTTCAGACCATTAAATGTAACACCTTTGTGTCTAAATATACAAAATATGTTTTGCACATTTAATTGGTTAATATTGATAATCTCATGGTTAAATCAGAAAAATCCATTCTGTTTTGACACTGGCAGATACCACACTCTTTGTCTAAATCCCTCCATTTGTCTTGATGCTAACAAACTCACAGCAAAAGGGATAAGTTGTGAGTGCTGATAGGTTTTGTTCTTTAAAGGAAATAATCTAAACCAGTTTTGTGGTTTTGGTATGGATTCTCACTTTTGACACATTGTTAAGAGTGCATCCCTCCCTGCATGTCTGATTCAGGTGTGGGCTAACACAGGTGGGAAAAAAGGTGGATTTTCTTTCCCAAAAAGCCTCACAGATAATACAACACTCAGAAATAATGGTTTAACCGTTCCCAGGAGCAGAGAATGTCTACCTATGGTTTGTGATTTAAGAACATTTTAATGAATTGAAATATAAATGAGAAAAAAATGCCTTTAGAATGTCTCAAGTATTTTCATTACAGAATAAAACAGATATTTAGAAACATCTGGTGACAGCAAAGGAACCTGTTCAATAACTAGTTCCCAATGTAGTTGTAAATTAAAAATGTCAGCAACTATGAAAATGTCTTTTTTTCCACTATACATTTAGAGTCTAAAAATTTACTATAGGCTTATTTAAGATTGTGGCCTGGTGTGCCGTTTTAAACAATAGGCAGTGCCAGTAAATAATGATGTAATTTTAGCCTAAAGATGGGCTCACTTTGTTTTCAGAGTACGAGCTGGAAAGCCTGAAATAAGAGACCATGACTGGTCTCTGCTCAGCTATAAAGTTTTGAGGAATATTAACATTTCTATTGTTCTAAAAGCAGAGGGTGTTTTGGGGAGAAGCATAACTCAAAAACAAGTTGTCTGTCAAGAACTGAGGGCTTTCCACACATTTCTTTTGGTATGACAAAGAGCTTATGACACTTGGGTGCAAAGAGCAAACACGTTCAAGTAGCTGAAGAAATTTAATCTGCAATTTGGTTATTTTTTAAGGGGCACATATAACACCAGCACTTTCCAAAAATCACAAATTCATTTCCTAGGCACAGGGAAAAAACTGAAAGTCAGCTGCTCTGTAATCATAACTCTGAGGCAGATTTCCAAAGGAATTTGCAGGTACTTGGATACTTAGAGAAACTCCCCAAAATGTCAGAATACTCACTGCCACAGGCTGAAAATAGGAGTTGTGTTGTGTTGTCTGCTTGGACACTTTTATAAACCTCACCAGTCAACTTTCTGTAGTTCTGAATATCTAAGTGTCTCCAGCCATGCAACCTTATCCAACTAAATCTGCTTTTGTAACCATGGGCAGTGCCTGACGTTTGTGTCTGACCACAACTATTCCAGCCACTCAGCTTCCCTTGCCTTCTGCATGTCAGATAAAACACACTAATTCCACCAAAGCCCATCCTGCCACCACCATTTGACAGAGTTTTGTGCAGAATCCATTCCTTATCCATTATCTTTTGAGACACATTTATTAATATAAGCATAAATTTCTCCAGACCTGGAAACAAATATAACCAATATTGACGAGATTATTGTGCTTAATTAAATTAATCTTTACTAATAAAATATGGGGAAAGTATGCATGGCTAATATTGCAATTTTTACGTTTTAAGAAAAAAAGATTATTTCCCTCTGACTAGCTGTAAGATACCAGGGAAAATTTATCTTGTGTATTATCTAATAGGCCTTCCAGAACTAAAGACCACAGGAGGTAAGGCTAACAAAATTAATATGCAAAGAAGTTCAGCACTAGGGACCCATAATTTTCTTGCAAATGGTTTCACTTTAAGGATGAAACAACACAAGACAATACCAATTTCTTTCCTTTTTTTGCAAATAGATGATGCTTTAAAAAAATTAACACATGACAGCAGGTGGGAAGAAACTAGAGAAGTGGATATTCAAAGTGGAGAGTGACTACAAATTTGATTTGCTTAACATTTTACTAACTGATTTGAATTCACTGATATGTTAAAACAATGTCAGGAGATATATTTAATTAAAACAAGACTGGTTGTCGTTCAGACATGAAGTAAACATTTAGCATACCTAGTGAATTATTAAAGAGAATGAAAAATAATCTGACCTTTAGAAAACAGAATCATAAACAAAAAGGACAGAGGAGATTCTAAAATTATGTTCAGTTTTTGCTTGCATTAAATAATATCTGTAGTAGTAATCATTACCAAATACATTATTAATTAGAGGTTTTTAATAGCAAAGGAGTGCTTTTATTGCAGTAATAGATTTATATCACGTGTGTATATGCAAAACTATTATGAAATATGATAAAAAAAAGTTAAACCACTCTCTCTTTTATGTTTGGAATTAACTTGGGCATTTAAGATTCTGCTCTTTATATCTGCTTTGTAAGATGTCAACAATAACCAGGTATTGTTTCTTGTAGTAAAGAGCTCATTGTGATTAGATTTCAAAAATATATGACTGCACCCCAGGAAATGGTTCAATCTAATAGTACTCCCATCAATTCAAAATAGGTGAGTGTCAGACAAGTAACAAATCAGCTCAGCATAATTCAGAATTTTAAAATCAAGACTTTGAAAAAGGAGAAAGGTTACATATGTTGGCCTAAGCATATCAAAATTTGATGTTTATGTATGTCAAATGTAGTATATTATGGCAATAAAACATACTGACAAAAATACTCTCTTTGAAATGAATCCTCATTTAAAACTGAGTGATGTTCCATCAGGGAACTTCTTGTTTTAATGAGAGCATTGTAACACATACTGCAGGACATTAGTTTAAAATATATTTTCCATATTTTATCATCCTTTCACACAAGAAAAGCTTAGCCTTTCAATTCACCTTTGAAAGATATAAGAAGTAACTCCTGATAAGGGTTGAAAATTTTTTTGCCTTTAGCCTTTGCAAGCCAAAAATGTTCTCTATAGACCATAGAAAAAATTTGATGAGTAACTTCCATATTGTGAATAACAATTCAACCTGTAATTAAGTAGGTAATTATATGGGTAACTTCTGACTATTGTGGTTCTTCATATTTATAAGGGTGTACATGTTTGTAGACCTGGGATCAAAGATTGTTATAAGTATAGTTTCCTTAGAATAAAATTAAAAAAAGAACTTAAGAACAGTGGGGAAGACAGAAAATCACCAATATCAAAATCTAAAACAATCCCATACAAAGCTTTCGTTTGCACACATTAAATATTTTATATTTCTTCAAAATTCTCCAAGACTTAAGAAGATCCTAACATATTTTTGCCAAAACCAGTGGGAAAGTGATGGAGATACAATTCATTAAAAGGATATGGAAGACATGCTATTTTATGAGAAAGATAGATGAGTAGATCACTCTGGTTCAAGATCATACACAAAGAGATCCTTGCATGGAGACTCATGAACTTGCATTGCTGTTACTGAGAACATATCATTTAGTAAGAAGTCTGATCAGTTTTATACCATTTTATTTATAAGACTGTGTTTATACCACCTTTATGTAAAACAATTTCCTGAAATCAGTGTGTGGGTAAACTTCCTTGAACAAGCAGCCCCATTCAAGGGAAGGAAGCCACTCAGTGAAGAAGCTATGTGTGTGCAAGGGTTTCCAGGACTGTCCTGTGGTTTGATGTGTCCCACCCCTAAACCTTTTTCCTTCATTTTAAATATTTTCAAAAAATAATTCAGTTATTTAAATCTGAAAAGTGATATAAATAGGATTTGGTGTGGTGATTATCGATTCTTAGGAGTGGTTATATTTCATTCAGATGCCTAATTTAAGGCTTTGATCCTCAGGCCAAAATAACAATAGCAACAAAAGTAAAATGCATTATTTATAAATTTATACTATTGTAAATTCAGATACTTCTAAAAGAGTAAAAATCAAGCTCCATTTGTTCAACATAAAGAGGCTTTGAAATGGAATCTCTGTGGGTTGATTGATGTATTACATAATGTCTTTTTTTGCTTTCTCTGTACAAACATGTTAAACATGCTTGATAGTTTTCTGAGTACACATAATTTCTTCCATTTCCCTTTGTGCTCAATCTATTATCTTTTACAGTATTTAATAAATTAATGTAGGCAATCTAAAATTGAATTACTTTATCCATAATCAAATTAATTATATATCAACATTTTCCAAGGCCATAAAATATGAATATCTAATAATAGTGATGTTTGCATTATGCTGTAATAGTTATAAAATCTTTTTCTTTAAGGAACAGTAAGAAGATAATAGAGACTGTCAAAATTAAATACAATATCACAGCTATTCCTTTTTTATTAGGCTTTTTTAATCTCTATAAGTCATATATTTATAGTCAGCAATGGGAATAAAGTTGGGTGGTTGGAGGAGGTTTTGTTAGCCAAATAAAATTAGGTTTCTTCTCAAATTGCTCTTGTAACATGAAAAAAAAGAAGCTGCTAAAGCTTGCAGTCTTAGGTTATTTCATTTAAAGAGTTATTGATCCCTCACATAAATAAAATTAGCCCCTTTCAGGTGTTTCTGTGACCCCTCAGTGCAGACTGGCAGCATGCTTCAGGTCACAACAGCTGCATACAACGTTCCCACATGGAATTCCCTCTGTCCCAACACAACAGGAACAGTCAAAATTTCTTTTGCTCAGTAACGCAACAGAGTTTATTGGCTTGATTATACAATGTGCTGGTCACTTTTGACACCTAATCCATACCTTACCAGCAGAGGCTGACTGCTGAGCATCCAAGGAAAGGATCTCTGTCTTTCAGCACTCCCACAGCACCTCCTGAAACCTGGATGCCCATGACTGGGCAGCATATTTACACAAGCTCTTCCTTCCCAGGCAGCTCCTGAGACACAAATTTTCCAGAAAGGGCAGTTGCAAGAACAATTTTGCTGTTTTACCCAGAATCTGGACAGGTTTGGAATTAATATTCCAGCTGCCCACTGAACCTGGAGTAGCAGGCTGAGCATCCTTGCCCTCTCCTGATCTGGTTAAAATCTAGCAGCTCATGGATCAGCCCTTTTGAAAAGTCTGGGGAGTGTTTTTCAGGCTCCTCTGCAAGACCTGATGGTCCAAATAAATCACAAGCCTAAATCTTGGGATAGCTAAACCCCTAAAGCCCTGGTCATCTAAAATTACTGCCAAATGCTAGCTAGAACTCAGTCCTGGAACCCAAGGAAAGAATGCACTTCTTGTGCTCTGACTCCATCAGCAGTGTGACAGTTTTGCTGTAAAATTAGAGTGGAAGTAGATGGGAAAATCTCTGAGTCACAGCAACAACTTTCCCAACAGGGCTCCTGCAGCCCCAGAGCAGCAAGGGAGCGAGTGGAGATGCTGCTGCATCAAATGCTCTGCCATTCCAGCTCCTCCCAACACTCACACTGCAACCAGCCAGTCCTGGTGGCAATTTTCTTGACAAAACATTTCTACTACTGCAGTGGGTTTCCCCCAAGAGAGGAAAAGGAAACCTTTTCCCCTTCTGTTTAAACACAGTTGTCCCATCTTGATATATCACCTAGGGTGCTCCAATGTGGAACATATAAATATATAACATTAAAGGACCAACTGCACGCTCATGTGGGTCTGTCTCTGTACTGTCAGCTTGGGCAAATATTTGATATCCCACCCTGCTTCTTGGTGGTCTCTGTTCTTTAAGCACCCTTGAAATTAAAAGACCATAAATCATGTTGCAAGATTCTTACATCACTGTTCAGAAACAAAAACATTAAACCATGCATTCTGCTACCTAGATTCCAAGCAAAACAAGCAATTATATTGCCTCCAAATTCTGGAAATATACATAGGAGCCAAAAATCAACTGTGACTACATATTTAAGATGCAAAATAGACTTGTGCCAAATTGAATTTCATTGTATATAAGGTATTTGAGTTTTTTTATGAGAAAGTAAACTCATACTTGTGTATTCTCTAATATATATGGAACAGAGTTTCAAACTGATTTTTACATTTAACAAATGTGGTGTGTATTGCCTAAATTAATAACAATCTGGAGCTAAATCTGCTTTGCAATTATTATAGTGCAATTTTCCCTATCAAGAAACGCTGTGGACTTACTGTTTACCTTTCAGTTGATTTTATTTGCCAGATTATATACAAAATGGTCCCATGGGCTTGCTGAATATATGGGTGCTAACAATGAAAAATGTGCATAGTTTTAATACCAACTTTGTAAATTGCCTTAATAATAGCCTGTATAATGTAATAGTATTTTCAACCAGTACTTTTAATTTCTAGCTCATAAAGTCTTTTCATTGAACCCCAAGGGTGTAGCTATAAAAGTAAGATTTAATTTTGTATATAATGTGGCCTAAATTAGTTTTAAAGCAATAGGAGAAACATGCAGCTCAAAGAGATAAGACTGAAATTATTATAACTCGGTGAAATTCCTATAGCAAAATTAATCATTATTTCTATTTTTACATAATTTGACATAAAAAATATTACTAATGTAGATCTAATCAAGGTATATATTTTAAATCACTTTACCGTAAATTACAAAGGCCATAAAAAGTGTTGCAAACCATATGACAGCAAATGATTTGAAGACAATTCCAAAGTTGACTATTTCTTTGGTGAAATGAGTTAATAAATAAAAGCTACTCCAAAACAACAAATGGTATATTTATGTTCATAACTTTGACCAAAACTGGAACTTCATACTCAGAAACTGACAGCACCCTCTCATGACTTGTCATGCTTGTTAACTGTCTGTGACATTTGGTCATTTTCCCTAAAAGTGCACTTCCTGGAATCATGTGATTATGCAAAACCTCAGTTTCTAATTTTCTAACCCTCCCAACTGCAGAGAAAATCTAGCAAGCAGGAATGATAAAGCAGATGAAAGTAGACAGCACGTAAAAAGAGACCCAACATTATTTTCTCAGACTTTCTTTTTTTATTTATTTATTCTGCTCATCTTTGTTCAGGGGCTTGACACATTCATGACTGCTTGGCCTTGGCAAGTGTACTCTGTTGACCATTTTAAACACATGAAAAAAATCTTAAAGGCTATCAGACTGGTAAAAAAGAAAACATTTTTTCCATAGGAAAATAATTGTATTTAACCAAGATTTACTTTAAGTACATTACATAAAGCTGGGCCCAAAATTTTTCCTGCCATATTGGCTGTGAATGTTTTTCAATAGGAAGACATCTTCCAATACTAGATTGCTTTCTAATGTGAACAGTTCCTTTGCCCTTAAAAACATGGATTATAGCTGTCTTTGCAGTTAAATCTGGTCTGATATCAAATCAGACACAGTACAGGAGAATGAGAAAGAAGAGAATATTTGTCACGGTATTAGAACATTTAGGTTATTCCCAGTATCTGGAATACTATTTAGAATGTTTTCCATGTTTATTAAAGTTTATACCACTGACACATTATATGAAGATCTCTCAGGTCTGTGCTGTTAATATCGGCACACCTTGATTTTACTTGCAAGACCAGCAAGGTTTGGTGGGGTTTTTTATACACTGAAAGGTTCTGACAAAGAAAACAAACAAATAAACAAAACTGGTCTCTGCTTCATCAAAACCACCAGTGAAGTGACAGTCAGACACCCTTCCTCAGTGTGCTCCAGTACTGTGGTATCCAGACACATTTTGGATCCATCAGGAGACTGGATTTTGGAAAACTTTGCCCAAAGGATCCTGCAAGTTTCTGATGTTGGCCCAAGGCTCTTAAAGAGCAAAATATCTCCAGGTTTTGGTATGAACAGGCTCAGCCTCATCAAGAGTGGCTTTGTGGAATATTCTCTGTCAATGCTTCTTTTTTTAAGTTTATTTCATCCTTGTAAGCCTTATTGATTTTCACAGCTGCTGGTGGTCTGACCCCAGGAATTGAATAACAGGCTACAGCTCCTGCAGCACCTCCTACTCCCAAAGTTTCAGATCCTGTATTTTTTGAATAGCTAAATAGGCTCATTAACTGTGTTTCTGAAGCCTTCCAACATATTTACTACAAACAAAAATAAGTATCTGTATCAAGCAATCTAAGTAATTATGTGCATTAATTATACACACACATATATATTTATATACACATGCAGGGGGAGATGGTACATGAGCTGTGTATTCCTGAGGTGTTCCTGGCATCCCAGCCCATCATTTGCCCACGGATGGGGGAGTGGGGAGCAGACACAGTGGCAGTGCCTGTGTTGCCCAGGACATCATGTCATTGTCCCCACACACACGAATCCACCCATGCCACGTGTCACAGCGCTCACCTCGTGGGACTGCAGAGCCCAGGAGGATGCTTTGAGCACAGAAAGTGATAAAGATCAGAGAGTCAGGTAGGGAGCAAACAAAATTCCAATAAGAAACACTTAAAATCAGGAGAATCACAGACTGGGAGAGCCCTCTAAGGTCAAGTCCAGCCACTGAACAGTGCCAGGTCCACCCCGAAACATGTCCCAAATCACCACATCTGCAAGGTGCTTTGAACCCTTTTGGGGATGGCAATTCCATCCCTTCCCTGGGCAGCCTGTTCCAATGCTTGACCACCCTTTCAGTGAATACATTTTTCCTAATATCCAATCTTGTTTAAAAAAGTGTCATCTAACTAGGAATTAAACTTCTCCGTGCCTTAGTTAATTATTTCAATGGGATTGTATGACTGGCTGAAGACAACAGACCTTAAAAATTACTGCACATTTTTCACACCAGCATGAAATGTATACTGTATTAAAACATTACCCAGCTTTCACCCTGATCTCTTTCTCTAACACACTTTTAGTAAAATCACTCCAAAACCAAGCTCAGGTATGCTCAGAGTGAAATCCAGAGGCTGGCTTGCTGCCAAGGGAGTGGTGTCAGTGTAATGTCCCAGCAGGGCAAGGGGCTGCAAAGTGAAAAGTTGCTGTCCTAACATCAGCCACAGCAGCACTGCAAAGGACTGACTGTGAGCTACCAGCAAAAAGACTCAACACTGCATTAATTTGCATCTGAATAAGCATTTTTGTCGTATATTTGTAGTTTTTACAGGAAAGGTACCTTGCTCAGTCATTGGGTTGATGGGTTTGTTTTGTTTTACTGAATTTGGCTGAGGAAATAATGGTTATGGCTGAATCACCAGTAGAAGGTAACTCAGGAGGACAATAGCAAATTCAAAGGCTGAGGATTTCTCATGCTTGTGGTGGCATTGCTGGCAGTGATCAAACACCCAGGAAAGGAGCACGACCCTGTGCTGCTCTGTTAGAGAGGTGGGTTATCCCAGGAATTTTCCTAACGGCAGAGATGAGCTGCCACTCGTCAAAGAATTTCTAAACATTGCCAAACAGGTTTTGAAATGCTACACATTCTCTCTGAAATTAGTAAGGGCTTTTTTATTATTTGTTTTCTACTTCAGTAAAGACATTATTTTGTTGTATTCAACAGAAAACAATAATCTTGTGAAGTACTCGGAAACTTTTTCAGTTTTCCCTTTTTCATCTGTAAAACTTTTAGTTATACAATCTGGAGACGGAAAGAGTATCTTACTATGGAGGATGATCAATTACAAATTATAAACAGCAAGTAGCAAAGTGCTGAAAATACAGGCATTACGATCAGCTTGCAAACATCCTTTGTGCTCAGCGTTTCACTAAAGTACTCATTGAGCAATCAGGAATAATGAACACAATAGTAAAAAAAACCCACAACCAACACAACTTTGTTCAGTTAAAAATTGGAAAGGAAAAACTCAAATAAATTATTCCATATGATCAATTTTCCCTTCCAGTTACTGCTTTATCCTCCTTTACACAGCTAGAACTGCCAGGATCTGCCTGCTTTTTTTCCTGAAGTTTCTTTTTACAACCTACTACAGGAGCCTCTCCCTCTCTGGCTGCACTCTCAGTGGTCTCATGGAAAATATTTGGTGGACTGCAACCAAGCTCCTCTTTACATGCAAGTGCTCTAATCCCACCAAACAAGAGTGCCTGTTTTTCAAAACAGAGAATGAGTTCCCCTGTTTCATCCAAACTAGATTTATATCAGTGCCCAGACTTAAGGCAGAGATTCCTGGCTGTTCCCTCATGGGGAAGAAGATGAAAATAAAGAGTTAAAAATGCAGTGCTTTGGACAAAATACATGCATTTTTTCAAGGAAAAAAGTTATAACAAGAAGATATGCACGCCTGATGATGAATGAAAGCCTGTTTGTACCTAATGTATCGAAGAAATTGTTCAAGAGCAGTTAATTTTGCCATTTCAATGTCTTTATGAGTTATCTGCCACAGAAGTACTTGTTTTAAAAAGATGAGTTGCCTGGCAACCACTTTAACATAGACCAGCTGACTTTTCTGAACTTTGGGAAATGTTTTATTCATCAGCTGGTATTCTTTGCTCACTTCCCTTCATTTTCAAATTCCCTTTTCTGATTGTTTACATGCTTTTTACATTCTGCAGAGCAGCTTCATGGTCTATCCACTACCATACAATAATGGACACCAGTTTTTTGCATAATTTACACCAGTTTTTTGCATAAAATCACTTTTAAAAGCAACAGGCATTTATATTACTTTTTTATTGCATACATACTCAACTCATATGAATTTACCCAAGCTAGCCTTAGAGTGACACGATGTTTGAAAGAATTGTATTAATTTTCTCTATTCATTAATTTAAAAAATCAATACAAGAGACATTGATTTCCCTCCTGAATTGCCCACAGATCTGTTGATATCAGCTTAGGGATAGGGAATTAAGATGCTGGTAGATAAAGAGATAGAAAGACAAGAACTGTTTTGGATTACACCACTTGGAAAAATCACAAAAAGTCAGGAGGGGAGAAAAGGAAACATATAGAAGAGAAGTTCTTGCCAATAATGAAATAGTTCCCAAGGGAAATAACAGACATCTCTCATTCTAAGAGTTTTCCTCTGTAATTTGTATGGCAATACAGAACCTGAACAGACCAAAAGAAAGACACTGACATTTTAAACCACCTAGCTTTTTGAAGCCCTCATTATCAAACACAGTTTGATAAAGGCACCCTCATGTGTTGGTTTAATTCTCTGTGTGGAGAAAATGTTGTTTGATCTCCAGCTAAGGGACTGCAGCTCTTGAAGTGCTCCCATGGAGTGGCCTACCTTAAGGCCCTGACCCGAGGAGCCAGTGCAGGGGATGTTGTTTTGGAGAACAGTTTAGAATATGTTAATGATGCCCTGAAAGAGCTCTGCAGTACTCACACCCTCGAAACCTGGGCTAAGATAGTTTTCCTACTTTGAAGCAGCAGCAGATTCACACACAGTTCACTTTTAATGAGCTCCCTTGTTTAGGAAGTTGTTCTTGTTTACACATCCACATCCTGTGCGTTAAAGGTGCAACGAAAAAGAGCAATTCCAAAAAGTAAATGAGAAACAGGCAAATAAAAGCATTATGCCTGGCCTTTGGCACTGCACATGTGTTCTGCTGGTTCAACTTCATATTTTTCCTCTGGTTCTGACTTACTGCTTTCAAAGTAAGTTAAGGGAAATTGTTTACTGTTTAAGAAGAAACAATTAGAAGCCAGTAGATGTCATTAGAACTGCCCAAAGGTTCTCTTGATAAGGCCATGAAGCACTGAGCTGCGGTCTCTGAGGAGGGTTTGGATGGGGCACAGTGTGCACATGCCCTGAGCAGGACCAGCCTGGGCACTGGGGGAGGCAGCAGTCCTGCTTCGTGAAAATTACTCAGGAGCACATCATTTGTGTCATTGTTTACTGAATTAAAGTGCCCAGACAAACCTGGTGGGTTTTTTTCTCTCCCAGTCTCAGCATGCAAGGTGGCTACAAGTACCTGAGGTGATGAGTGGTCTTCAAAAATAGTCCTTTAAACCAAATGTTTTTTGTGACTTTTCTTCTATTGTACTTTGCTTAGGGTGGCTGCACTGAGTGAGGATTTGGCCTTGTTTATTCTCTCATTTAGGATACCTTTAAACTATTCACAGTCTCTTTCTAGAGCTGCAAAAATGATAACATCTTTTCAAAAATAGGAGTGAAAACATTATCGTAAAGTATGACTGATTTATTCAGGTCATTAGTAAAATTCTCATTGAATTTAGTAGAATCTGCACTTCACTTTAGGACTTCATCATAAAGAGGGTTTTTTGGCTCAAAAATACAAGACAAACTGAAGGCCCTAAGTCGTTTTGTTGCTGCTTTATAGCTATGCTGACCAAAGAAGAATCTCATATTTAGATCTAAGTCCTGAAGATTTTTACAATTATACTAGCACATGTAATTTGTGTAAATATTGAACTACAGGCCCAGACTGGATGATTACCAAAACACCAGAGATTTGTGTTCATATATTTGTTAAATTCAAAACACGACATCTTCATTGTGGTCATGAAGAAGGAGTCTGGGCTTCAGTCCTCTGGTACAGGCTCAGGGCAGCCCTTTGCATTAATGCCATTCACTTAAGTGTTTTCCCAAATAAGAAGCCATACCCAGGCAAGGGCAAATTCACATCTCCTGCAGCTTTGGTTGGAGTCAGTGGATTCAGTAATGTTTGTGAAAGCAAGCCCAAATAAAACCATGGAAGTGTAATCACTGGCAGAGACCATGACCAAAGAAAATTGTACAGGTACACAGAAATCAAATTCTTCCTCCAGCTATTATTTCCAGTTAATGCACACATGTAATTACAAATATATTCATAATAATTTGTAGTAACTTTAAAAGTTCTCACTAATTAGTAGATCAATTTATCACTTTGGGTTTTTAGGATGCTACTCCCTTCTCAGTGAAAAATCTCAGCTTCTCTATAAATGCCTTCCTTATATTTACTAGAAAATATGTGTATTTCAGTGAATATTTAGATACTAGTCATGCCCATACATTGACACACATACACACCACCACATTTGTATTAAATTACCTTCAGTCTCTGTCTGGGATGACAGGAAATCACCTTCCACCTGCCTAGGAAATGGTCAGAGATGCTGTTAATATCCAACCTTCCCTTCAAGTGGGATACATGTCTGCCTAATGGAAATCCATGGTGTTTAATGGTCTTCCTATGCCCAAGTTTGGCCTGCTAGAGTTTGGTCTTTACCATTCTCACACATAAAAGGCTTCCCACAGTGAAGCACAGAAGTTTGAGGCCCAGATGAAGCAGAGTGTTTCAAGGGAGCCTAAATACTGCATCCTTCCACAGCTTTCCATTATCACCTGGTCAGTGTAACTGGTGACACAGGGCTCCCTAAAGAAAAAAAATCTTCCCATTTCAATCTTAGTCCTCTGGTTATTTATTAAATAACCCGTGAGGTTTGGTCTCTTGCCCTCCAGAGAAAGAGTCAGATTTGTCATATATATTACTTACATAAAGTTGCCCGAGAATAAATTGTGCTCAACTATCAAAAATTCAAGGGAAGTTTTTGTTTCCCTTTAAATATTTTTAATTTTCTTAAGAAAAACACAAGAGCTAAAAAATAAGAAGTCTTTGTTTTGGAGTCAAAATGATATATCAGGAAAAATTCAGACTTCTTCCCATCTTCAGCAACTTTTAAAGTTTCCAAACACACACAAGGTGTTACTAAGGTCTCTTATGCTTCAGGGGATCTCAATACCTGGCTGTTTTGAAAGAACAATGTTCATAAGGAAAGAAAGCAAGAACTAAGGTATAAAAACATCTTTTCCTCTAGCACTGTGATTTCTTTATGGAGAAATATAGGATGGCAACCAAGAGGAGGATTTCAAGGTCCTTGTGAATGCCCTATAGGTCTTTTCAAGTGGATCCACTGCTGTCATGGTTGAGCAGACACACAAATTCCTCTTTCGCTGCTCACCAAATGTCCACCACTTCCCCTCTCCTCCTCCTCCTCCCCCATAGCATACCTTTAGTGCATCCAGCCAGGCTACAGGGCCAGGCTGGAAATAGCAGGCAAGCAGAGACACACATTGCTCAAAAGAAACAATGTTCAACAAACAAAAAGAAAAACAACGTTTTGCTTGGATATGGTTAAAATACTTTTTTTTTAAATGTTATTGTTGGCCAACAAGTTGCACAATACTTTCCTGGCATGCTTTATTGATGTATCTGTTATTTTAATATTATTATTACTGTTACTGCCTATTATCTGTTATTAACATAGCTATTATATGCCTACCACACGCCCTCATATCTATCTATTCTAAAACTGTCTCTCTGTCCACGGGGGAAGAAGCTGCCACAAGACCATCTGATCCCAAGTGATTGGATTAGTAGTAACTAACACAGACGGTACCAGTTGGTGGACTCCTCACACCGCCTGTGCTGCCTGCTCTCCAACCCCAAATACATTTTTAGAAGCCTTAAGGAGACAACAATTAGGTGAGGTAATGGCTATTCTTAGCCTATTATCTCTCACGCAAATGCTGTTCCATAAATAAAACCTGAAGGATCTGTCAACACATGGAACTTACTCTAACACATCCCGGTGGCTCGAAAATGAAATGGGATCTTCGGATTTGTTTTCAGCTGAGTAAACATGGTGATTTTTAGGGCAGACCTTCTGAGACATCCTGGGTCAGTAAATACATGCAGATGGTAAAACAAATTGACATAATATTAATTGAGACACTTACTATCCCCTAAGAGTTATTGTTTTGAACTAAAACGGAACTAGTTTTCTAGGGGAAAGGAATTTGTTGCCCTGTAACTTGATATTATTACTACAAACTAAATAATTTTTTTTATCATAAAGGCTCCTGGTTTTCTTAAATCTAACAGTAATTGATTCCACATTTTCCAAGCTATGTAACAAACAGCTTTTTTATGCATAACTTGTATTCATCTTGGAACATGATATATTTTCAAAGGCATTATGAAACGAAGTGCATAAGCAGTCAGATTTGAATAGAACATATTATACCATTCAATCAGCTTACTACAGGCCATAGCCTTAAAAATAAAATTATACCAGTACTGCTGGCATTTGTGTTCCAGAGGGAGATGGTTAATTCTTCAATAAAAAGTAGAAGGATTTGCATCTGCCCTGGCTGACAACATAAAAGATCAACGTTTTTCTTATACTTAGGGCAAAACGTTCCCTCTAAAAACCAAGTTAATGCAATATTAAAGCTGCAGAGTTAAGCATATAAAAATGAGGATAGGCACAGTTAACAGTGAACATTCAACCTTAATTCTATCCTTCGGTGTGTTTGCATTAAAGCGTGGTTTGCCATTGTGTGATTACTTCATGAGCAATATAATTAAAAATATTCAGCAGCAGAAACTCTAGGACAATCATACCAAATCTGTTGTTAGAAAAGAAAATTTAAATAATTCTATCATGTACATGGTATAGTCCAAGCCTTCGCCTTATTATTGCTTGGGCAGGATTTTGCCTATAATAAGAAATGCAATGTTTTTTATTCCTCACTTACAAAGTTACTCCCAGACTCTTCTGATATCATAAACAGAATATAATCAGGGAACAGAAGCATAAAAGGAGAACGATGCACTATATTCTACAGCTATGACACAAGTTCTCAATCTTCAGGAAGCAAATGAGTCAGTTCAAATACTAGCATTTTATGTAAAACAATTTATTCTTAAGAGACCTTGTTCCCAAAAGCTGGAAAGATATTTTTCTTCCAACATAAACCTTTGAATAAATGTAATAAGGTAATTCTTAATGAGCTTCTTGGCAAAGCAATCCTGTAATCTTTTCACAGTGAAAAATTTTCATGTATTTTCATACTACAACTTTGAAGTGTGGAAACATTACTGAATCCAAAACACAAAAATGTTACATATTAAAAGAAAAAAAAAAGCAACAAATATACTCATCTCAAAAGGTAAATATCTCCCTTGTTAAGATTCTTCCCAATTCTTTCAGAATCAATCCAGCATTACAATCAAGACACGTCCTCCTACACCTTTTTTGTTCACTTCAGATGCTCCCCCACCCCAGGCCTTGTCTCGGTACAGCTTCTACACCAAAGTCATCAAATCAATTGGAAAAAATGTTTTGGTTAAAATCGGTGCCACCTCATCTCACAAACAGGATATTATTGGTACAGAGTTTATTTATACCACTGCTGCTTGCTTTCATTAAAGCTATACTGTAATAAATATCTTTATAGCTAACACACTTGTGTCCACACCAGGCTGTTACATTGATTTAAACACTGTCTGTTTTCCCAGCAATTTAGCTAAATTATTAAAACAATGACATAAAAAGCAGAGCATAGAGAGCTAGATGATAGAAAACAAAAAACACTTTCACCTCTCATTTTCATCATCTTTTGTTTGAATTTAAATCTTGCAGATCATGTCTAAGCCTATAATCACAAAAAGCAGCCACATTAAAAAAGAAGGGGATTTGGAGGGCTCTGCAGTGTTCATGTCTTTCCTGTAAGAGCTGCAAACACTAGAAACATAAGTAAAATTATCATTAGCTCAGTAGCGTATGAAAATATCCTTTTTCAAGAAAATGTTCCACTTTTAGTTTCTTCTCCATTTGTAGAAAAACCTTTGTGAAACTTTTTCTCATTATCCATGATTTATTTCCTTATTCCTGGACCTGGAGTGTAATAATGGTCCAAATGTAATAGCCTTGACCTTTGCAGCTCTTCTCAGGGAGGTCACGGAGAATTTTGTTTAAGCAAGGATTTCAACCAGAAATAACACGATGCACTTAGATTATATAGGGCTTTATCTACTGGAATGTACATTTCAGCTGTCCCCTGTGCCTAGGTACACAATCAGCACTTCTTTATGAGCAGGGAAACTGAGGCACACCAAGAGTGAATTACCACTGACTGAAACTGCCAAAGGTGGAATTAGAGGTCAAGTTTTCTGCATCCAATACTCACTTTAACCACAGTCACATCCTTCCTCCCAGCACGGTCCATGTCCTTCCATAACAAGACACAGTTATTATTTTAAAAATGAGGCGTGGGAAGGTTTGTGTAGATGAACACTGGTATTACTGCTCTTCTGTGGTGCTTATTTGAAAAACTGAAGGAATTTTCATCTCATTAGGCAATGCCCAGTAATAAATTTCTTGTCTCCACTGTCCTGCCTGCTTCATCCTATTGTCTCCTTCCCTAATGCACTGCAGATCATGACTGCCATTTTTGGTACAGCTCTAAATTCAGTTCTCTCTTTCTAACTACAGAAGTTTCAGGCTATTAAAATGAAAATAAAATGAGCACTCCACTTAAAAGGGATAAACAAACTGGTACAAAGTGAATATTAGGAGCATCCTTATCGGCAAGAAATCCCTTATGTCTTTCCTCCCACTTCCCACCATTTTGTCAAAATCATAAAAAAAGAAACAAAATGGCAACCACTAATATTCAGATTAATAAAGACCCATATTATTCCCAGCTGTTGACTATAAGTGGCAATCCGTGTGCAGTCTTTGTACCCAATGTGGTTTTTACAATACCCATATTTGTTTCTGCTTCTCAGTCAAGCTCCAAATAGGAACTGGTATGTAGTAGGATCTGTGCAAATAATTTATTGTCTGTCTCACATTTAAGGAACTGCAAGAAGAATGTGAAGAAACAAGGAAGAAGGTTTTTGTCCATTAATCAGGACCTTATAGAGAAAAAGAATAGGGGTTTACTTGTTAATAGTGAACAGAGGTTCATGCTTTTAGATTTCATGGCTTTCCGTAAGGCACAGGCATTCATATGGTTCTCACATTTTCTGGAAAGCGAAGCCCAAGTTAAGTTTAGGCATTTACCAAAAGATGTGAGAAATACCGTTTTCTTTGAAAACATTCACATTTTCCTCGCTGTGCCATCTTTTTAAAAACCCATTTTACATTTATGTAGCCAAACGTGTATTAAATATTAATATACCACTTTTATATTGGTTCCTGCTTATTTTCTAGGGGAGTATAACAATCAGTATTGTGCATTTGACAGGGCTGGCTGTATTATCTCCAACTACTTTCGAACGCCGTCTTTCAGCTTCGTAGGGATGCTGTGAATCGGGAAAGCAAAGGAGGGAGCGCTTCTCTCCTGCCATGTGCTCCCCGCCAGAGGATGCCCGGCCCCGGGGAGGATTCCCACAGCGGGACGGTGCCGGGCAGGGACGCGGTGCCACCGGCAAGGGACGCGGGGCCACCCTCAGGGCCACTGTCCCCACGGCAGGGCAGCGGGGAGGCTCGGCGCGGCTGCGGGAGCCGCGGGCACAGCACAGCACCGCTGTGGGCACGGCACAGCATCGCTGCGGGCACAGCACCGCTGCGGGCACGGCACAGCATCCCTGCGGGCACAGCACCGCTGCGGGCACGGCACAGCACCGCTGCGGGCACAGCACCGCTGCGGGCACAGCACAGCATCCCTGCGGGCACGGCATCCCTGCGGGCACAGCACCGCTGCGGGCACAGCACAGCATCCCTGCGGGCACGACATCCCTGCGGGCACAGCACCGCTGCGGGCACAGCACAGCATCCCTGCGGGCACGGCACCGCTGCGGGCACGGCATCCCTGCGGGCACAGCACAGCACCGCTGCGCTCCCCGGGGCGCTCCGCAGGAACAGAACCAGAACCAGCCCGGCCGGCAGCCGCAGCCCGGGGAGCAGTGCACAGCCTCCTCTGAGCACCCCCAGCCCCGCTGGGGCCGCAGCCAGGCTCGGGATGGCCACTCAGCGGGGTGGGAGCTGGTGGAGGAGCAGCCCGGCTGCGGGCAGAGCAGCTCAGAGGCTGCTGCTCTTTAGAGAATCTTGCGCAGAGGAACTTCAGCTGAGTAACGCTGCTGTGCTAAAGAAAGGTAAGGCTTCTTGGGGACCAGCTTGCAGGAATGGAAAAAACTTATTTCCTGCAAATCAGGAACACGTGTTTGCTACCCCTTAAAATGGTCTTGTGTTTTAACTCTAAAGTCTCAGCATTATCATCCATGGGAAAGAAAAAGGACAACGATGATGGCCAATATTTATCACGCATTTTCTACACAAAGGAGCCAGATAATAAAACTTATTGCAGAATGCAGAGACTTTGCTATAGTGGTGTGGTTTCACAATATTCTTCCTTTGCAAACTGTTCTTCCATTGCATAATTTTACAAATTATCTGAAAATGTTCCTATTGAAAGCCAATATGATTTATACTAATCTCTCAGAGGCAGCTGGAATATGAAGAAAAGCTGATGCATTTACTGTTTGATAAACGACACTGTATTTAGGGACACAAACAGAAATCAAGACAGCGGCTCTTGGGAAAAGAGATGCAAAAATTTTCAATCAGGGATCACATTCTCTTCTTCACTAACTACATCATTAAAACTGCAATATGAAACAAAGCATGGCTTGGTTTTTGTTTGTTTATTTGGTTAGTTTTATTTAAGTATGTTCAGCTGCAGCCACCGATACTCAAACTCTTATGATACACCATTACATTTGTGTTCAAACACCAGAGCAGGTTACTAGCAACTGTGATCTATTCTACGTGCATTTTAAATTACATACTCTGATTCAATCAAAATCTTAAAGGTAAAACTCTGGGAGAAATTTATAGCTTGTATTACCAAGCAAGTCTTGCCTAATTGTAGACTCACTACTGCAGGAGTAAGCAGGCATTTGTACCTCTAATGTAATTTATGCACGTGTATCATGGTACAGTGCTATATAGCCATGTTCCAAAATAAATTGCTTTAGTAGGTTCAACAAATAAGGCTACATTTATAAAATGGCAATAAATGCAGTTCAATTGAACTTCTCGTTTACATACATTGTTGTACCTACACTGAATTAATGCAGCAGACACTTGTTACAGTGTTTGCAAGCCATACAACTCACATTCCCAATCTGCAAGCCCTCTCAGGACATGCTCTGTACTCCTTAGCAGGCTGGCAGATGCCAATCAGGCACATGTCCACACTACGGCTGCTGCAAACTCAAGGAATTTCTGTCGTGCACACCCAATCCTAAAAGATACAATTCCTAAACACACTGGATTTCCCCCCAGTATGGCTGGGTCCAAGATAACATCTAGCCTGATCTGCCCTCCTCTCTTTGCTCTGGGTGTACAAGCTCATGGGGATCTGAAAGCTCCTGGGAGCCCTAATGCCCTTGGATCAGCTCCAGTCCCCACAGGTTAGACCAAATTCCCTCAAGTCAGTCTTGGTCCCCACTGGTCAGCCCTGTGCTCTGCTGCACACATGGACGAGGTGATGACCTACATGACCGTCCAGTCCTTACTTTTCTGTCTCCAGCAGCTAAAGGCAATTTAAATACCCAGGCTGTCTAATTGCCAAAGCTAACTGTGACTCACAAGCAATCTGCTGGATTGTGGTTTTATATTTGGGAATTGTGCCATTTCAGTGAGTTTATGCTGTCCCGCAGCTCCCGTGTCCATCCCTGGCTTTTTCAGCCAGTCCATAATGGAGAACCACAAACACAGTGGTGCCAGCACAACGTGGAGACCTTCTCTTTTGGCATCTCAGTACTCGGGATGATTGTTCAAGAGCAGCCCTGCCCCATTTTAATCTCTAAAATTCGGTAGCCAGATACTGAAAAACAAGCAGTGCTCAGCATCTCTTCTGCAAATACAAAACACCAACGACCTAAAACCCCAACAGCAGTGTTAAGCACCTTGGAAACTGAGAAGGCTGAAGAGAGATCAGCCAAGAGGTGATGGAATGCCCAGTGTTGCTCACACCTGCCCTTTGGGGTGGGCAAGACTCTTCAGAGCTGACAGGGATGTGGGTAACACGTTCACTCACCTGAATTAACTGACTGCTCAAAACAAAATGGAATTTTTTCTCTGAATGGTCTGAATCTTTCATGAATATAAAACAGGAGAAATTTAGAAACAAGTGACAGATAAATAGATAGCTTTTGGGCAATTTTTTGTTAAATCTTTAACCAAAGTAACATTCAAGACAAATATTTCCCAAAACAGTAAGGAGAAGTAACTAAAGCTTAGGGCCATCATTGCCTTTCCCTGGAAAGCACCCTGATGCAGTTCCAGCTTAACCAGCTCATGTCTAAACAACTAGCTGTTTGCCATAGACAAAAAAAAAAAAAAAAATCAAAGAAAAATGTTGATTTAATTATATCAGCCTGTTACGGTAGTATAAAAACTTCTATGAATTCACAGAACAACGTGTTAGTGGGGAGTGTGTCCTTTGTAAGTACTGGAGTTAAAATGTTTCTGTTGGCTCCCAGTTCTGGAGAGATGGTGACTTTTAACTCCAAGCACATGCTCAGCTGCTTTGTGTTGGAGGGAGGGGGTTACCCATCAGCTGAATGTTAATTCTGGCTAATGAAATATAGCACCTACAAATGTGGAAGAGATAACTGTGGCTGTGGAGGCTTCACCATGACAACCACACTGGCCAGCACTTCGGGGTGCTTGCAAAGGCAGGTGAATTTTCACTGAACACAGTCATTACATATGCATATAAGCTCTAAATATTGAAAATGAGTCATCTCCTCCCACTGATTTAACTGAGGTTTACTCTGGTACTGGTCCATAAAACACTAATAGCCTGAAATTTCCCAGTGTATTTGACATGGAAGTTCTAGGCTTGGTTAAAATATAGACATCCTAAGACAATAAATACCTGGATAAGCATTTGGTACTGTATTGAAGAGGCATACTCACAACATGAGCTACATAAACTCATTCTCTAAATGGGAATATTTTAAGAGATATCAAGTACAGATGTTTCAAAGTAGAATTTCAGGTCTCCATGGGTGTCCCCAACTGGTGATCACTCTATTATAAGCTTAACTCTTCACAGACAGAGTTCAGATTCCAACTTACTTACCCAACTTTGCATCAAAGAAAAACAACTGTTTCATTTCAACAGTTCTTTGCACCCACTACCTAAAACAAACCATGAACATCTGCAATTTCACTGCCCAATCCTTTCTTATACCCTTACAACATTTGTTCTGTTAATGTAGGTTAATTCTGCAAATAACACTTCTGTAAATTGTTCTTGCAAACTGCTACATCATTTATGTAAGGACTTCTGTGAACTTTGAAAAATTAATGCCTTTAATTTTGGTTGATGGCAACATCAGCAGAGCTCTGTAAATTGCACTTTAATGAGATTTTGCTACAGGGGATAATCTGCTACTGACAGAGTAACATCTTGAAAACATCTGTAGACCTATAATTTTTCTATGACGATTAGATCCCACCACAAGAGTCCAAATACAGTGCAGAAATAAAAGAAAAAATGTAAAGTCCTAAATGAATACCCAACCTGTTCTTTAAAAAGAAGAGACACACAATGAAAAGTTTCATGCACTGAAAATAAATCAATTTTTCTGACTAATTAACATTTAGCTTTATTTAATTAAGAAAGACTATTACTGTCTTCACTGCTGTGCATCTGTATATAATGAAGCAAACAGCAGTAGGTATAAGATACCACAGAGGGATATGCCCAAGTAACCAGGCACTATAGGTGCAAAGGAACGTCTATTATTGTTAAGTAACTGACATCAGAGCTTCTCTTTAATGTTGTCATAAATAAAAGAAAGATTTTCACAGATGCGTTCACATATGGTTTCTTATTTGTCTCTGATGAAGACTGGGAGTTAGATTAGATGCCAAAATTAAATGATTTAAATAGACAGCTGCATAATGCAAACTACTAAATAACACCTTTTGAACACTTTCTATTTATGGTAAGTTCTAACCCGCAGGATGATGAGAAGTCTCATTTTGCTTATATCACTGGAGGTTGTTGCTATAACACTGTTGCTTTTACAACCCTGAAACGTCAAGGTACACTACTGTCAATTTGGAAGTGCAAAGAGCACAGGTTTATCAAGGCAAACAGGAGTGGAAAGCTCAGAATCCAAGATTAACTTTAATAGATTAATTTAATCATTGAAATATGCAGTTAGTGATTATCTGTGACAGAGCTATCCAGGATGAACTGAAAGGGCATGGTAGAGGGAGGACTTCAATGCAAACTGCTGGAGAATACTGAGTCTGCCATCATTCGAGTCCAAGAGGAGTGATGGACATCAGAGAAGCACTTAATACTAAAAAATAATCTATTATTTACCAGCGCTAAGGTATTATATCTTGGGGATAAAAGCTGGCATTAAAAACACTGCATTTGGTGCAAGGGAAATGCAGAGGTGTGAGTATTGGCTATGTAACTATGTCAATGTATTCAAGCTGGCATGGATAAGCAACAAGCAAGCATGAGAAAAATGCAGAAAAGAAACCCAGAAACTACCAAAGCTATATGTTCAGAGCATTGCTTTCAGGATCTTGTATCAAAGAAGGCTGGCAGCTTTTCAGGAGGCATATTCTTTGATAGTATAACCATTCCTTGAATTGTTTATCTGTGTCCTAGACAATCATTAAAACCACTCACATGCATGGAGTCTGCATGAAGTTGTTCTGGAAAGGAATAAAAACTGTCAAATCCTACTGGGATCTAAAATCTACTCCTAAAAGCAGTTAATACTGGTTGCTTTCAGCAATATGCAAGGCACTGGCTCATGGGTAACTCTGAAATGAGTTTACCAAACCACAGGACTTTTCCTATCACCTATTTTGTCAGTAGAGACATTATGGGCAGAAACGTAAAAATGAAGAGGCATCGTTTGAAAGATACATTAATAGGTTTCTACATAGTCCATTTGTCCACTGTGAAAGTCAGAACAGCATTTAATGCCTGTAGCAGGAGCTGGGGGTCACACATGAGAGGATGCTCCCATCTCTGCCTCCATCCCACCCCCCCACCACTGGCACCTCAGCCTCCAGCAGAGCCACCACAGTGCAGCCTCAGTCCTCTGCACTCCCCAGCTCCTGCCATTGCACACACCTGGGCCTTTTCCTTTGCTACTGAAATGTCAATATATTAATTTTATCTCGTATTGCCCATTCTTTGGAATTTGTGAATCACAGGCTAGGTCACTTTTCCACCAAGTTCAGCTCTCTCTATTTTGAGCACATCTACTGGGGCACACACTACCCTCACTCCTTCCTTCACACAGCTCCAGATTCACATCCCTCTTTGTGCCTGGCATAAGAAGCTGTTAAGACTGGGGATTCTATCATCCCTTCTCCACCATTTTAGTCTTGCTATGTCTCTACTCCTGTGTCATCCAACTCTAAGGGGACAGCCAAGGAATCAGACAGTTTCCAAACACAGTGACTTTTTTACTCACTCTAACAAAGTGAGTAGGACATGAAAAACAAACTTCAGCCAATTTTTACAACCAGAGAAAATGAACCAGGAGACTTTGTCACAGAGAGCAAGGGTGCTAACATTCCCAGCCCCAAAAATGGTTATGTGGATTGTGCAGCCTCTTTATAACTTGGTCTCAAGCTGCACACTGTATCTGGCAATACCAAATGGTATTCATTCACTTTCCTTTTCCAAGCCATCCTTTTACTAGCCAGCATCATACAGTTGATACTGTTAAGCAATGAGTATCCAGTGTTTGTCCATAGCGTGATACTGTATAAATAGAGGTAATGAGAACTTTACTGCAATATTTATAGGCCCTGGAGATACCCAAAGTGCATTTCATATTTTCAAATAAGTAATGTCAACACAATGTAACCCCATCCTTCTGACAAGATACAGGGCTGAGTTTCCATTTAGAGTTTCCCTTTACTTATTTTCCAACAGTTTAACTTTGCTATAAGTAGCTGCAGTGAAAAATTTCCAAGTGGCATGTGTTTTATAAACTACATTTTGTAGGAATTAATATAATGAAATAGCATATTTTATATAAATGACAGCTAAATTGCAAAATATAAAATTGGCAAAGTTTCGAGCCCAAAGAAAATTTATTTCCAACAATCTCAGTTCTGCTATAGCCTCAGTTTAACTAAAGTGCTCAAAGGGACTCAAGATGTGGATAGTTGAGATGTGGAGGTTTTTACCACTATTAAACATTAGAAAAAGACTAATTTAAGTTTGAAATATGGAGCACTGGGACATGACAATAGTCTTCAAAGTAACCACTCAGAAGTTTCCCTTACTTATAGTTCCCTTGGCTGGGAGAAGCCTCCCTGTCTCTCTCCATTGAAATGCTAACATCATGGCAGCACCAGCTTTCCAACACATCCTACTGTGCTGTACTATAAAGATGAAGCTGCAGAGGGAAGTAAAGCTTTGGCTGACACCCTTGATAGCAGAGCCATCAAACCATATATGCCTTTTTACCCAGCAAAAATCTGAGAAAGCTCTCAACAAGCAGCCATGTTAATTTAAAGGAACTGGGGGCAATGCTATTTTACATGCCAAACATGAGGAGTGTAATCAGAAGTTAGCACGTGGAAAGCCAGCAAGCAAGCTGAAAGTTAGAGTCAGGCAGGACTGAGCACGTGCAGGGCTCCAGCACAACTTTCTGTGCTGTGGTTCATGGGGCTCTGTGTGTAAAACTACTTTATGTGTCCTTTGCTTTGCCCTGTGCAAAGCAAGAGAAGTGCAGTTTACTTTATTTTGCTTCATGTCTCATTAACCTTAAGGTGAATAATGAACCACAGTGATAGCCAATGGCTCTCATTTTTGTGCAAAAAATATTTTTATGAATGTATGCACTTTTTACCATCAAAACCACCCTTTATTAAGCCTCTGTCACTACTGATATTGGTATTATATTCTGTGAGTGCTTTGTTATTATGTGCTACAGGTCAGTAGGTTTCAAAATCATCAAGCCCAAAGTCAGTAGAACAGGAACTATGCAGAAAAGACAACAAAAGCCAGGTATTGAGTCAT
This sequence comes from Entomyzon cyanotis, assembly GCA_024500445.1. NCBI lineage: Eukaryota > Metazoa > Chordata > Aves > Passeriformes > Meliphagidae > Entomyzon > Entomyzon cyanotis. The sequence goes on from JAKEPQ010000780.1 coordinate 11,543,882, forward strand.
GAGTGTTTACCTGACCTCTGAAGTTATTTTCAGATTAAAAATCCAAAGAATCCACTGCTGGGGAGAATAGGTATCATGAATATCAAAAACAACGTCCTGTAGGGATGAGTTCTTCATAAAAATAGAAGCACAACTAAAATTTTTGAATAGCTGGAAATAAATCACTTTGGATAAGCTGAGCAGAAATAGTAATTAATAATGATTCTAATTATATTTTTGAGTATATCAAGTAGCTAAAGAATTTAATGCACCCTAAAACACAACAAGAATACAGTATTACAGTAAGAAAATGTAAATAACATGTTCAAATTACCAAAAAAAAACAAACAGAAGGTGTCTACTGAAAGGGAGCAGAGGGAATTCTATTTGAAATACTGCAGTGCCTAAACACCTAAATCATTAAAAAATTGCATTTTAAGAAATTTCTAGAGAAGCAATGATTGAAAATAAATTGCTTTGGAACTGCAAAAGAGATTCCCAATAATAGTCAATAATATGTATCTATATCTATTATATATGAAGGTCAAAAAAATTCCAGCTAACTTTTCTAAGCCAGAGATTGTGAACTTCAACCACTGAACAAGCTTATTTTCAAGGACAAAGATCAGTATAAAATTGATTGCCATATTATCTACAACCCAGAGGATTTGGTTGTCTTTGCTAACAATAGGCCAGGAAGACAAAGCTTATACTTCACTTAAAGCAAAAAAAAAACCCTAGAAATAATAGCTTCTAGCTGATCTTGAAGAAACTACTTAGATTATGCAAGGAAAAATAGCTCTCACATTGAAAGTTAACTGAAAATTCTCAAACCAAACAAAAAGGTCCCTTTGTATTTCTGACAACTAGACCATATGCAAATGAAAATCAAATACTTTTTTTCTGCCCTATGAATGCCTGACAAGTGGCTGGGTAAAATCTAGGTTGCTCAGCCTTACCAGGAAAACAGATGTTGCCTCATCTGGTTTGATGTTCATATGGATGTTGAAGTCTCTAAGGCTAATAGTACAGTTCCAACAGTAGCTCTGACAGAGTTTCAATGAATACATTTGTGATATATTTCATACACTCTGATAGTCTGTGCACCCTTGTAACTACAAACTTTGATCCTTCCCTGGAAGTACAGGAAACACCTGGATACTCTAATAAACTCCACTGCACAGTTGGCCACTTTTTGCATTGCAACCAAATTACAACCAGGTCCCAGAAATATGAACTGTGGATCTTCACTTCCTCTGTATCACAGCCCTCAATGCAATACTTTCCATGCAAAAGTGAGTCCTTGGGGAGGATAGTGGTGGAAGAAGAGGCTCAAAACAGATGAAAGAGAGCCAGTAAACCTAAATGCATTTCTATATAATGTGTTTTTCTTCAAGAGAGAGGATGTTGTCCTTTCTCCCACATGCCTCCTTTGCTGAGTGCAGATATATTATCTCCTTCTGCTCTCTCTTTTCCTTTTCTCTTATTCCCAGGCATAAATACCACACTTTCCACATTTTTTTCAGCTTGCCAATCTCAGTCCAGAAATTGTGAGCACAAGATATTTTAACCAGTGGTGACTGTGACCAACAGAAAACAGCTGGCCTGCCTTACCTTGACCATATAACAGTTCATTTTTCAGAGACTTTGGTTATTGGTCAAAACCAGGACTTTAATGCTTAAAGAGTAGCTCAGAGAGAAACACAACTTAAGGTTTAGGAAAATAATTTCTTGACATCAGCCCTTGATCCCCAGTGTTGTTAAGACACAACTTTATAATGCTTTTTAGCATGAAAGATTTATGTTGGGTTAATAATTTTATATTGATAGGGAGATTGGTGTCTCAGCTTCCTGAAAGACCAGCTTGCTGTGTTTATGATTATCAGTTATTGCAGCCTTAGCATCTTTGCATTGCTTCCTCTTTATCTCTTTGCTTTTCCTCCTTTTGTTTACTGAGTTAAACACATCAAGCAGTGTTGCAAACTTCTCTCTTGGCTCCTACTGATATTCCTCAGTCCAAAACAGAGCAGACATACCCAGTAAGGAAAAGAAGTCTCACCTCTATCCTTTCTCTTGGTTTTGCATTTAAAAGAATACATTCCCTAGCTGAGACTCTATGAGTTAGAACATAACCCTGTACTGGTATTTCCAGTCAGTGGTTTTCTACCCTGCCAGAGAAGACTAAACAGGGAGGGTTAGGAGAGCACTCACAACTAATGCTGTGGAAAAACATGATGAGCCAAGGTTTATCTTTTACATTCCTACCGTGCCAGCTTCCTTCCTTGTAGAAAGTTTCCCCTCTGACAGACAGTTACACTAACCTTATTTCATGAGCATGCTTTGGGTTTTTCTCCTGTCATCCTGACTTTCCTGCTTTCCTTGTCATCCTCAAGTGCCTCAGAGCCTGACATGTCAGCTGTTTGCTAAGTGCCACACACGAGTGACATGCTACAGATGTAATAGCAGATAATGGTCCCTAATACGGTAAGCTAAGCTTAACCACACCTAAGCTGCTCGTCACTGCACTACATCTGTCAGAGGCTGTGCAGCACCTTCCTTGAAAGTGATGTTAGAGCTAATGGATGCTCCTTGTATGATTATTCCTCCTTTATTTAAGAAGGAGCCCTACATTTGCTTTTATCCAGACTTTCAGCATCGCCCAAGGTCCTTTTGACTTTTCTGCTGAGTGGTGGTTGTGTAGGAGGTTGTTAGATGGCTCTCAATCTAGGGAATGCACTGAGGCACATTTCCATTCTTCCCTCCTCAAGAACAGATTTGCTTTGTTCAATCACCACATCTCCTACGTATCTTACAGCATGTGCAAATTGGATTGGCAGACTGTATAGATTAAAATTCGACAAGAATTTCATTACATATTCTTTACCTCCAGGTATTTTGATTAGTGTTCCTTTCTCTTGCTTGCACAGGCTTAAATCCTTTTTGTTGGTGTGTTCATTTAAAGCATTTTTTATTAAGTTCTGTGTCTCTTCCTTATCTGAATTGCGGTTTTCTCCTGCTCACTTATTATTTGTAAACTCAGTAGGGCAGACCAAATAAATTAATAAAACAAGTTCTTGTTTCCAAGAAACAGCTCTGGTATCTACAAAAGGATGCAATTACAGTAGAGTAGCTCTTCACTTCCCATAAACATGACTAAAAATAATTTTTAAAAAACTAAATAACAAAATACTTTTTCGAGAAGTTTTCCAGCAAATTAAAAAGATTTTGTGTACCTAAGAATTCTAATCAAAATAGCAATTAAAATTCCATTTTTTAAAACTCAATCAAAAATCCAGCTTTGTTCTGGAGTAAGTTTACTTGACAAGAGGTTGTGGATTTTTTTTGGTTTTTAAGTGCAAATCAGCATCAATATTCTTTATGTTCCTATAGTTTTAACATCAGTAAAATTTTACACTGAAATCAGGTCTGGGCCACAAAACTTTACTTTTAGTATTTTTAGCTTGGAACAATTTTGCACAGTTTTATATGAATTGTAATTTCCTTGAAATTTTTATAGAACTAAAAATACCAGGGCTCAAGATATATGTAATAGAAATAGAAGATAGCACTACTTCATAGCAAATGGAAAAACATTAATTAAAGCTCATAATTAGAAATCATTTTTTAAAATGTTCCTGTATTCCTTTTAACTGAGACCTAAGAGAAAATATTCAAGTAAACAATGAAGTTAAATCTGACAAAGCTTCTGCTTCAACAATTATGCCATTTGATTTAATAATGTTTATCAGAGCTGGCTGTAAGTCTTAATTGTACTTGCATTTCAATGCAAGAGTTTGCATCCTCTAGTTTGTTTGCAGCATGCTTTCAACACTCATGCAAAAGGGAGAGCTAAGCTTACTTTATTATTAATGAAAAAATGTTTCTAAATGCACATGACATCCTCCCTCACCTGATAACAAGCCGCAAATTTAAGGCTTAGGTTAGTGTGTTTCCACTCAGTGCTGATTGAATTATGCTTAAAATATATTTTTTAAATATATTTACAAACGTGGTATTTTTTCTGATCAAAGTAAGGTGTCTCTTCTCTATTCTTACTACTGCCAAGTACTTGATTTACACACAGTTTAATTATTCAGATGTTTATTATGTTCTACATAATGAAATTTGGACCCTCATATTTTCTTCCTACATGCTCAGTGCAGGCTGCAATTATAGCCACAGATATCTGTTTATTTGATGAATTTTGCTTCTTCTGCATAGTTTGATAAATATGGAAATAAGTCAAAACCTACTTTATATACAGTAATTAAAGTGAAAAATCTAGTCATGATGCAAATCCTTAATTGGACTCCAGGAGAGATATGCAGAATTTCTCTTTAATAATATGGGATGACTGGGGACAGAAAAACAAAGCACACTAAAATATGGTTTAGAAGCACAATTAATCACAAAATAGAAAACAACCAATTTAGCATAGCTCATTCAGTGACTCTCAAGGCTCAGGTAATGTTCTTTTAATCATCTGGCTCTAATATTAAGGTTGTGTCATGTGCAGCTGAAATAAAACACAATATATGTGCTGATCTTCAGTGTGAAACATGTCCTCTGGACTAATTTGTAAACACAGCCTTTTCACACTAAAATGCTTAGTCTACTTAATGACGTGTAAGTGAATGATCAAAGCAATGTAAAATGGTTTTTAACTATTATTGTTTAATGTATTAATTCATTAGCAGAAAGAAACCCTCTTGCAGTTGGTTGCAGGGAATATGTTTTTGTTGGCTATATATAATTCATTTTGTTTCTTCATTTTATTAAGACAAAGTCATTATTTTGCCTGATGATGTTCCAAAGAAGAATATACTTGTTAAGCGGTATTAAATTGACAAATTACAGCACAGGGCAGGTGGGGCTGAGATACAAGTCTCCAGGAAAGAAGAGTCTGTACAAGCTAAAGAAATAAATGTTTTCTTTCCAAGCTCTGAACATATATTGCTCTAATAAGCTAAAATTAACCATCACTGTCACTTAATTTGATTGTAAAAATATTATTCTCCATATAGCTTCCTGTAATATCCCATTAGGGGAATATGATCACGTTCTAATCAGAAGGTGTTGGATTTATTGTGCTAGTTTGTTTAAACTACAAATATAATTAATCTCCTTTTGTACTTCTCCCGAATAAGTAACACCAGAATGACATTTTTGTCTCCAAATGGATTACAGACATTGAGCAGGAGCCAGAGGTCATCCCCCTGCACTGCCATAATTATCGAGGCAAATATCTGCTTCAAACCCCTGAGTGCTCTGCGGCGAGCTCAGCCCGCCTGCCCCAGCACGGCCGGGGCTGCCAGAGCTCTGCGACACAGCCAGGAGGACACTCCTGCTCCCCAGATGTGCCCATTGGGAGAGACCATGACTGCAAGCCTCCATGCTGAGAGCAGCTGAAATTAGAGAGGCTTGATGTCCAGTATTCCAAATCACTGTTAAAACTCTTTCCGAGTCAGGGTCCCAACAGTCTCTGACAGATAAAAGGGGTCCTGTGCAATCTAGTTTCAATGTAGTCTTCTTTTGACCACCCTGAGATGACCTGGCACCTCTTCATGCACCTGCCGTAAAACTTAAAGGCTTCAGAAATTCTTCTCTTTGAAGTGTCCTAATAATAACAGTCTAACCTTTGATGTTTCTTCCTGTACCACATGCTTGAACTTCTTATAATCTAAAGTGTATAACCTTCAATTGCTACACACAAACGGGTTGCACATCTTGAGAACACAACACTATAAACCTAATGCAAACTGTAGTAATGATGGGTTTATTTCATTTGTATTTAGCGCTTTACTTATATAGCATCGTAAACCTAAACACTTAGCACACCAATTGGGCATTAACCATTCCGGCTGATTAGCATGGAGCAGAATTCACCCTCTGCAGCCTGGAGACAAAAGAAATAAACAACCTCATGCAAAATAAACTTTTTGTGAAAATATGGTATTTTAGAAGATCCTTTTCACACCAAAAATCTGAGAGAAAGTCTACTTCTGATGGCCTGAGATCCCATTCAGAGAATATTTTTTGAATACATAAAATTTAACAGACCCTGAAAAAGCTGGGGAAAGTTATTTTTAAAAGACATTCCTAGCCTGATCATTACCTCAGGTTTCTGTAAGTTTTTACAGAGCTCTCTGAGAATGTCTGTCCAGCTCTGTTTTATGTTACTTCACAGATTTTTAATATTCAATAGTCCTTATCCCGCGCAAATGTTTAGATCTAAAAAGAATTGTTTCTAGTCTCTATTTTTAACTTGTACATCGGGGATGAATTTTATCCAAGATGTATCACTTATATAGCTCTGGGGAGAGAGAAAACACATCCTCCATGTAGCCCCAGTCCTGCAAGAGCTCATGAGCTTGCTCAACTTCCCTTGCTTTAAGCCATTCAGCAGAAAATTTTGAGCATCCACAGGCTGCTATTCCAGCATTGTTTGAATTTCTGCCTTTCCTTTTAATCACTCTTTTGGGTAGCAATTTTCAGCTTATTATTTTTCATCTTATGGTTCTCCAAAATTTCAGGACATTAGATCTAATCTTTCCCTTTGACAAAAGTGAGCCTTGGGGGGAAGTTATTTAACTAACAATTATTATTCACATTTTAGGGTAGTGTGCTTTGTCTGGTTACTCAGAAGAACAGAAAGGGGTTTTTCTTCATAACTAAGGTTAAGCTGGACATTTACAAAGAAATAATCACCACTGAAGAGCAAAGTCCTTTTGAGCAAACCAGGGAAAACAGTTCAGTCCAAACTGCTCACACACACCAGGAAGGGGAACATGTGGTTCTGGTTCTCTTTAGAGTTCCAGTTGTCCTATCAGATGTTTGCAGGGGATCCAAACTGAGCTCAGTTCAGCTCAAGGTTCAATCCCTTTGGCTCTCACTGCAAGATTAGAAGCCAAATTTGTAAATTTTTGTAAATTATCAAACGGAGAGCAGCTCCAATTACACTGATATAGCAGGTCAAATAGCTACAACAGAATGGCAGAAGGGCTGGAGAGGGTGACAAGTGTGGAAAACACACAGTAACAGCCTCCAGTCACGGGCAGGTTAAATATACTAAACCTCCTGGAAGTGGGAAAAAATACTGAAATTACTAACAGAGACATTGTAAAGCTCCATATTGTCAAGAATGGTGTGGACAGGATGTATGAGGAAGGAGCAGTCACTCTCCAGGAGAGTTGAGTGGCCATCAGGTGAAAATTGTAAATGTCAAGTTCAGAAGGAAAATAAGGCATTCTTGATATACAGTGCAAAGTTAGGGTAAGGAAGTCTTTTCACTGCAAGACACCTGGACTGCCAAAAAATCTATATGGATTTGAAAAGCATCTGGACATACTAACAGAAAAGAAACTCAACAGGACTAATAAACAGAAACATGGCATCTCTAAGGGAGAAAATCCCACAAGAAGCTTGGAGTGCAATTCTAAGTATCACTGCACAGTTGTTCTTACATTCTTCCCTTGGCATCTGCTCATAGCAACAGTAAAGTGCAGGATATTGGTCTAGATGGACCTTTAACCTGGCCCAGTGCAGACACTTCTGCAGTTTGAAGAAAACTTTACAGCTGTCTGACTCATTTCAGTGTCTTCAACAAGGCAAGAGATGCAGACCATTTCTAGAATGAGACAAATTCAAGAAATGGTATACTGATGTACACAGAGATGTTTGGCACTGGTTTTCTCAAAGGCAATATTAATATATAGTGATGGAACCAGACAGTCAACCTAAAGATCAAGTTCAAAGTCTTCTACCTGATTAAAACCCACCTGAAGGCAAAAACAAAAAGGTGGCAAACATTGGGTTAATCATATTGTTTTGTAATATTTGTCTGACTTTTAAATCACTAAGGACACCGTTAAATTAGCAATTCTGAAGCAGAGTGAAAGCATCAGCATTTGGCTGTACAGTACTTACTCCTGCCCCAGCCTCCAAAGCATGTTTCAGGTTTGCTGCGTTTTGTTTCCACAGAGATGTTTTTCTACTGTCAGAGGCTCACGGATCTCAGTGTGGTGTTGCAGGCACCATTTCACATAATAAAGGCATTAGCACCTCCTTGGTTTCTAAAAAGATATCTCTCCAGCCTAAAATTACTTTTGCCACAGTATCACTTTACAAGCTCTTTTCTAATTTGCCACCCCCTATAATTCTAGGTATTTTTCAGTCTGACTGCTTTGTAAGTATCTCCTTCCATTATGTAAAGTGGTTTCTTTTCAGATTCTAGATTGTAGAGCTACTCAAAATGAACAAAATTTTTTCACTCTCATTTTTCATTATCACGTTGCACTTAAACCATTTCTTATGGGAACTTAATAATGTTCTGTAGTTGATTAGACTTAAAAAGGTCTACATTCTTCTTTCAAATATGTACAAAGAGCTCCTATTGACTGGCTTCAATTAACTGAATTTATTTCAATTCAACAGTCTAAATTAATTCTTCATCTAACTACTGAAGTCTAGTGAGCCAAATATTGTGTGACAGCTGAAATTTCACATCCAGACCCAAAGCAATATTTCAGTGTTGTCCATTACACAGATGAACAAAAGGAGAATACACAACACTGAAAACTGAGTGAAACACATACCATGACCCACACAGAAGTTTAGATTTGATTAGGTTGGTCCTGACATTTTAACTATAAAAATTCTTCTCCTAGACCTGGTGATTACCACTGTGAAGTCCTGGAGTGGAGTTATATCAACATTAAGTCTCCCTTAGGCTTCAGCAGATGTCAGGGTTTCTCTATGCATCTTTATTTAAAGGAACTCAAAAATCAAAATAGAACAATTAGGAAACTTTCACAGAGCAAACAAGCAGAGCAGGAGAAGAGAAAAAAAAAAATCAAAGAAAACAGGAAGCTAGTCAAAACTGTGAGCATTTACATCTTCTACATATGGAGTTTGGAAATCCAGGTGGTTTCTGTTTTGCTCCTACTTGCTTCGGATATTGAAATATCCAGATGTCAGTACAAAAATATACTTGAGATCTATAACATTTTAAAAGAAATTGAAAGTCATGGTCTGTCCATTCTGCACTTTAACCAACACTTTGTCAAAAACATAATCAGTAGGAGAAATAATTTGCTGGTTTCACACTCCTGCTGTTACAATTTCCAGTTTTCAAACTAACTTATAAGGGAAGTCAACTTGTTGAGTCAATGACTTCAGAGAGGCTTGGGTTAGTTCCAAGTTAGGATGCTTTTCTTTGAAATAAAACAGCAAGTATATCCATATAAACAAATATGTCCTTTATCTCTCGGCTGATTGCCCAGTTAACCAGCTTTGAGTAGCTGGTTAGATAGTAGCTACAACAAGAGTAGCTGTTGTAGATAAAACCAAGCTTTATCTGTTGGAGTGTCCTATTCCAATAGTGGCTGAATGCAGGAGCCTGGAGAGGGAGGCCAAGCACTGAGGGAGATGAATGACAATAGTCTCAATTCCAGCCATTTGTTGCACAGAGACTTCCTGAACTGTTTCCTGAACACTGAACCGTGTTTCTAGCTCTTTATAGTGTTTTCTTCTATTAAATTGTCCAATCAGCTGTTCAACTCTCATGACATCTTAGTATCCTGTGGCAAAAAGTTTGAGAACTTCACTACATACTGTGTAGAAAAGTATTTACTTTGGATGATTTTGTTAAATGACATCATTTGAGCTCTTCCGTTCCAGGATGTTATCATAAAGCAGTGAATAAAGGTTAAGGTATTTTGATAGCTGATGCTTGGTGATTTTATATGCATTTGCCTTCTATAAAAGTGCCCTTGTATGAAAATTAGTCAGTTTTTAAAAGAATACTCCAGACACAGAGATAACATGCAATTGATAACACTGTGCTGATTAAATAAGGTAAATTAGACCATGAACAAAGTATCAACCAACCAAGAAGTTGAAAGCAGCTGACATAACTGTTTAAAAGATGAGATTATCCTGAAATCATTAAGCATTACTCTCAACACAGCGCTGAGGAGAAAATACAACACTTCTTGAGATGTAGCTCAGGAGCCAAGAAACACCACCTGAGCCATAGCATTTCCAGCCCAGGTGCCTGATGAGCACAGAGACACCTCATCTGCTCATAGCAACCAATCTTGCTCAGGAAATGGATAACCTGTCTGAATGCCTCAATGGCTTGAAGCTGTTCCACCAGATAGTGTTGAACCAGTCTAATGCCATAATGGCAAAATATCAAGTGCATAAATATAAGTAGGCAAACAGTTTTTTATGACTGTAAAAGAAAAAATAAATTGACATCTTTCCTCTGCCAAGCAGAAATTAAAAAAGTCTCAGCTACTACAGCACTAACTTTTTATGGAAAAAACCCAAAACTATAACGTAACAAGTGCTTCCTGCCAAGAAACAAAACCAGCAATGTTGATCTCTTCAAAGATTTTTTTCATTGTGGAGGTTTTTTCTTCAGTTCTAATGCATTCTACTCTTTTATATTTATCTTATAGACTACTCATGATTCAGAGGAGATACAAGTTGAAGTCACTACAAGATTCAGTAGCAACCTGTGCTATCTGCAAGCACAGTGTTTGGGGAACACAAGGGGATACACTGCACTAACTGATGGGTTTGCCTGAGATTTTGTCTCCCTCATTGTCTCATTTACCATAACCTGGTCTCATCATTTCAATACTTTTCAGGTATGTAAGTGCCAAGACAGATGAACTAAAAAGATATTTTCATTATTATTATAAATCAAGACATGGGAGAAGAACTCTAATGGGTTACTTTTGTATGCCAGAGGTACCTAAAATACCTTTAATCAAAATCATTATACGGAATATAATGATTTTGATTAAAGCACTGGGGAGGTGCTCAGCAAAGATGAGAAACTCAGACCACGGAGATCTTATTAAAACTCTACTCAAAGTAGTTTGTGCCAAAGACTCAAAGCAAAGAAACACAGTTAAAATAGAGAAAAAATTCCAGTTCACAGACAGTCCAAAAAGAACACATCTGGGTCTCCTGCATACCTGGAGTTCTTCAGAACTGTATTATCCAGAATTCATGGATAAACAGTTCTTTTTAGAAATATTAATATTTTTTCTATTGATGAGGAACACCACCAATACTTCTTTAAAGCAATGGAAGTAATGTTACTTTACATTAAAATACTAAACATTATATTCTACCAGCTGAGCTGTAAATGGAGTTGAAGGTCCCAATCAAGCTGAGGGGCTTTCAACAGGCAATGACTAAAATTATTTAAATTAGAAGCTATGGCAAAATGGTCTCAAAATGAAGCAGAAGAACACTGTGTGCAGTCATAGAAAGTAATAACATAGAGACCTTCTGTCATCAGAACTGCTCAGCAGCAGCCACAATAAAATGAAAAGGGTGTTCTTCAAAACTTAGATGGGGGAAGTAATAGGATCAGTGCTGCTCTTAGAGATATCATTTATAACTGGTGTTATGCTGAGGCTCCTGAGAGCATGATTCCTTGGAGACACAAATCTATATTAAAGTGTCATTTTAAACTACAGCTTCCATATCCCATTCATTCTCCCTTCCTGGATCCTAAACTAGGAAATCAATTGATGCTATTTACTTTCATGACTTCTTTCCCCATTCACAATATTCCAACACCAACACTAAAACATGTGTTTAGCTATAGCTGGGAAAGGAGGATTGACTGGCTCATCTCTTGAGGTCTTCTCCAGTCCCATAACTTTATGATCCAGTGTCTCAAGTGCAGAAAACACCTAGTTTTCTAGTTCTCTTTCTAATGTTCTGGTAGAAACCTAAGTCCCCAGAGAGCTGTGGGTCTCTGGAATGATGAGCTTCTTATTGATACCTTGGGCCCAGATCCAAACAGAACATAAATCACCTAAAAATGAGTCTTAAACAGAATCTAAACACCCACAACTCAAGAGTCTAAAAAGTCTCTGCAGAGCTGCTATAAAATATTCAAACTTCCACATTTTTTTCCTTACTTTTAAAAAAAGTAATAAATTACTTTGAAGATTTCTGTCTGAACATGCACATAATTCCTTGAGTTTTCATCTAATGACTTGCACTTTGGCACCACTCCCCTTCTTAAGCCCAGTGGAGATACTGACCCCATTCATTCCTTTCTCTGTGAGGAGGAGTTTTGCAGAGCACAAGTGAACCAGACTTGAGCTCTCCACAACATACAGTGACTGCAGCAGTTGGATTTCAACAGACAGCTAGAGAAAGGATCTATCTGGGGCTTCCAGCAGGTAACATCCTAGAAGACATTCGGACTGAAAGGCAAACAGAGCAGGCCAAATCCAGCAGGTTCAAATCCAGCCTGCCAAGGGCTGTTGGGCTGGAAACCTGGTAAGCAAAACACACACAGACAACCTCCCTACAGATCCTTCTGAACTGTGCTCTCCATCCTTTGTAAAAAGATGTAAGAACCACCAGTTAAAAAGCAGCATAAACAACTGCTAGAAAGTGAAAAAGAGCCCAAGTCAGACAGCAGTTAGTGAGTGAGGCAGAGAAGACACTTCCTGAGGAAGGGAATGTCAAGAACATTTTGATATTAAGAACACTTACTGGAGAAAATGAAGGAACAGACCTTTTTGCAGGAAAGCCAGGGCAGAACTGACCACCTGCAGCATGTGCCCAGTTGGCTTCTGTTGGCTCATGAAGGACTCTCCTGCACTGGAAGCAGTTGGATTTTTATCACTGAAATACGAATGCTATTAAGTTTATTACTAGTGATAAGCTAATATTATTAAAGGCTGATTCTCTTTCCCCTCTTCATCATGTTCTCCTGGCAGTGTAAGTGCACATATCCCATCTCATTTTAATGCAACAAAGGTGGGTTTAAAAAAGCAATGCATTAATAGTGCCTGAGGTGAGGTTTCTAATTGAAATTTAGAAGCTTCAGGAGAGGCTTAGGGCTAAAGGGCACTTTGTACATGAAAATATCTTCCTCCTTTGGCCAGCTAGTCAAAAGGGTGAGCTTGTCTGATGAACTGTCAGTGCACTCTCCTCAGAATTCAGACAGCCTGAGGTTGGAGAGTCCCCATCCTCTGCCCTCCCCTGCCAAAGAGCAAGCAGATATCCAGAATCTACTGCTGAGACATGATATTTTCCTTTTAGAATAATTCAACAGGAATTAAGGGGGATCTTTAATCTTCACCAAGACAAAATTCATAATCAGTCCTTATCTTCCACAATGTTATTTAAGTCACCAGCACACGACAGCAGAGTAAGTCATAATGTATTTCATAAGGAAATAATATTTCTCCAGTGGAAATTTCCTTTCTTTTTGGTAGCCTCTTCTTGAGCTATCTACATTCAAATATACACCAAAAAGTTCTCTGTGAATCTGCAGATATATCAGAACATGGATTTTAATAGCCACAGGAACTTTTCTATATTTTATAACTTTTTTAATTTAATTAACACATATTTCAATTTAAATCAAAATAACAAGACTAAAAAGAGGCAATGCCATATTCTCCGGGAATTTTATTTCCCATTCACATTTTTCTTTTCAATTTCTACTTTTCCCACTATGGCCTCTATCAGAAGATGTGAGGGATGCACTCATCATGCAAAGGGCAGTGATGTGAGAGACTAAACCACAAGCACTCTGAGGCACCACAGTGGCATTTTAGATTACAACATTTGGGATTGAGGAAGGCGGTGCCAAAGCCATGCTAGACTTTTTGGGTTTTTGTTTCAAGAAAATTTAGATAAACCTGGCAGTGTAAATTTATAATCCCAAATTCTGTTAAAATTAGGTTAAGCAGAAGAGGTAGTAGCTCTGCAGAGCAGGGCAGACAGACATCATTCTCCATCCATGTTTTAACTCCCAGCCAGAAAAACGCCTTGCATACTGAGGATCAGACACACTCCTGCTATTCCACAGAAATGTCTCTCTGCTGTGTTGCATCCCTGTTTGCCTGACCTTGCCCTAGGACAGAGCCACTTATCAGAGTGCTGAGGAGCAGTGCATCACCAGAGCTGGATGGACCTGTCTCCAAACAGCAGAGGTCTGACTTGCTTTTTTAAATTTCCATCGAGGAGATTTCTACGTGTACCCTGACAATCTGTTCCGTGTTTTACTATCTCAGCAGCTAGAAATTGCTCCCTAATACCGACCTAATTTTACCTTCCTGTAAATATCAGCCAATTTTGTATAACAGCTACAGAGAATTAAACAAGGCATGGCCTTTTCTTTGTTATTACCTCTCCATCCCAAAACACAAAATGAGGCTCCTCATTCTCCTCCTTCTAATACTAAAGAAAACAATTTACTGCATCCTTTCATTGAAGGAGACATTTGCTAACTTCCTGCTTTTGTTTGCAGTTGTCCTCTGGATCCCCACCACTTTGCTCCCCTCTCTCTCTGCAATAACCTCCCCTTGCTCGCAAGGAGGTTGCCTGCTCTTCCCACCATCATTGCATAGTTTTATCTTGTCACCAAGAAACCCTGAAATTTGCAGGGTTTTCTGCCATCCAAGCAACCAGACATTTAAATTGTGTGCATGCCTTGGCTTCTTCTAAAGGGGAGCTTTCTGTGCTTGTAAATAAAGGCAAATAAAAATTGCGGATGGCTATTTTTTCATTATCTTTCAACAATTTCTGCTTTGTTCTGTGTCATGTCAGGCATAAAAGGAGGAAATATAAAACTGCACAAATTCAACAATGCTCAGTAACAAGGCACTGAGTATTGTACAAATGAGCATATTTGATTTAATCAAAATAAGTGTTGTAGGAAAATCACGTAGGTTTAATTTTTGAAAAGCTATTAAGTTTCAAATTAAATGGAAGATTAAAATAAAAATGAGCTTTAGCTGTAAGTGGAGGCTAAATTTGGTCAATTTTTGTTGTTTATCTGTGCATAAAGTCCTTGCATTTACCATTTGACAAATCCTCTAATAAAATACTTGCTGCAATCAGGTGAAGTAGGTTATTAATGGTTCTAAAAAAGATATACAGGATTGCCTCATCCTGAGGCAATTAAGTCTGTGAAGTAAGTGTGTTTAATATCTCTGGGGGCCTGACTGAAATGAAACAGGTGATCTTTCTACAATTCCCATTGTTTCATTTAGAATGTCTTTAATTTTGTTTGTTTTTAACTGAAGGATGACTCCCCACCTTATATCTCTTTTGTTAAGGCTCTAGTTTGGGAACTTTCAAGGGCTGCACGTGCCACATCAGCAGCAGAGTGGAAAATTTCAAGCACCTCTAAGCAGCAGCAGCAAAGTTCCACGTGAAGCTCTCCCAACCCACACGGGAGAGGACAGCCCATCTTTGCTCGCTCTTGACCAGGGTTTGCAGTGCTGCTGCCACCTCCCACGCTGGGTCACAGCAGCCCAGATGTCACCTCCAGCCAGCTCCTGCTCCAAGTTTGCTCAAAGCACCCCACAGCTGGGGGAACCCCAGGATGTCCCCTCTCTGTGCTCCCCAAGGGGCTCAGAACCAACGGGGAAGGGCAGGGAGTTGAGTCTCCCCAGCCTCCCTGCTCAGCTCCCCAGCACAACTTGCCTTCAAAGAAAGACCTCCTCTCTCCCCTCCAGATCCCCAGCTTCAGGCACTTCAGTTTGGAAACCAAATGCTTTCCCACCGTTGGTTTTCTGAGGGATATATTGTGTATACATCAGGGTGCTGTTTGGCCCTTTGCTATAAAATCTTGTATTTTTCATTTCTCCTTTTTTTCCTCTGCTGTGTTCTTTTTTTTCCCCTGGATTTATTAGCAGGGATGGTTTGTGGAGGTATGGTTAATTACTAGAGCTTATGGCCTGCTGTGATTGAAAGCTGATCTCACCAGTTTGGGGTCCACGTTATATTTATTCTCTATGTAATTAAATCGGAGTACCATAACTATGCATAATGTTGGAAAATGAGAATTTTTTTTTAAGGGAAAGCACATCTGAAAGGTATTTTCTTCCTGTAGTACTGAATTTCTACCAAAATTGTATTTTATACACACACACACACACAAACAAGCAAACAGCCATAAGGGGCATTGAGGTCTATAGTCTAGATGAAAACAAACATTTGTTTATCAGATCTGTGTGATCCATTAAAAATAAAGATGGAAATCAAGCAAATTGTGATAAAGGCTATCCTTATATCTTGGGGTATTTGTAGCATCACAGACATACTAAAGGCTTGCAGAGAAGTGCCAACACAGCAGGGTAAACATGAACAGCACATCCTGGAAGCAGCAGCATCCAATTGAACACAGGAGATTTGGCTGAGGAGGCCCTCAAATAAAACAAGTTGTGGGAGGCCAGGCCACTGCTCTGACTGTAGGGATCAAAACTTCTCCTGACTTCCTTACTTAAGGAGGGGGGACCAGACCAGTGTGGGAGAGGAGATCAAACACTGTTTACACTGAGGTAAATCAAGCAGAACACTGCACAGCTCACTGAACCATACCAGAATTAGGCCAGACATATCATATCTAGAGGCTCCATTTTTTTTTCTCTGCTACACATAAATCTGAAGCCTGCCAAGGTCCTTGTTGTTCACCAGTGTGACAACGATCTGAAGTTAGAGGCCTCTAGAATATCAGAAATCTTTGGTCCAGAAAATTATCTCCTTGCCTTTGTATATAGCTGATGTTCAGGAAAAAAAGTTTGCCATCTCATGTAATGGGATGAATTATGCAGTCAATAACACTCAAAAAAGCCTGTGCAAGCCAAAGCAAAAATAGCTTAATCAAACACAATCTTTCACCATAGCAAAGCAAGCCTATCTTAAGGCACACCAAGCAAGACAAGGTTGACATTGTAACCAGGATATTACCTTTAAGGTTTAAGAAAAATAACAATGGGGGCAAGGATGGAAATTTAAAAAAAAAAAAGTCTTTGCCTAGTGAACAACAGCATGTTCCCCTTCCCCTAAAAGTATTGAATATAGAACAAGTCAAGTAAAAATTCCTCAACCAGCAAAGGACATGAAGTTAGGGAATTCCCAATGAAATCCTTTTAGGACCTTGCTGTCTACAAAAGACCTTTTGCTTTGTCACTGTCCCAAAGAGTAAAGAACAAGCCTGCCAGTCTGGGCTGTAGAGAACACCACAAAATGCCCAGGTTTTGCATTACCAACCACTTTGCTTCTTTGAAAGTATCCATTGTGCCCAGGGCCACGGCTGCAGGAGGGAAGCTTTTCAAGGAAGCAATCGGCAAAGTCATGTTTCTACAGCACAGCTGCCAGCCATTTCCCTCCTCACCCAGCAGCAGCTCTGTCTGTCTCAAGGTGTGGATCAGAAAGCAAAGAGAACCAGGTGTTGCAGGACAAGGGTGGTGGTGCAGGTGTCAGCAAGGCTGTTAGCATCAGCCATCACCACCTGTAATGGAATCAGATGTGGCACCACTAGGTGTTTCCAACCACCTCAGCTTGGCACAGAAGCCAACAGCAGTTCAGAAAACATCAGCATCCACACAAATGCACCTCACCACGAGATCCTGCAGGAACCTGGGTGTTGGGATTTGCAAGAGTTACTTTTAGTTACATCTGTGGTGTATGTAAACCTGAGACAATGTTTATGAAAATAAGAAGTTCTTTGATGAATTCCTACATCTCATGACTTTTTTTAATTGGCTAAAAGTGGATGATACAGGAACTCTTCTGGGTTTTGTGGTTTTGGGGTTTTTTTTGGCTACAGTGCTCCAGTGCTGTTGGCCCTTGACCACCAAATTCTGAACTATACTGTGATTTTTCAGAAAGGTTCCTTTCCCTTTACTAAACTAGGCATCAGCCTTGGAGTCAGGAGAAAAGTCTGGAAAGGCCAAGCTGCTCCTCTCAGTCTGTGGAATACAAAAATATGCCCAAGATGCAGCTTGCAGCCTATGCCATGCTCCTCTTAGTGACTGAGTTGTGGCCAGGCTCGAGCATGAGTTCTCTCCCTCTCCCTTTCCTCTGTTCTCATCATGGCACTCACCAGCCTTGGCTGCTCTCTGGATAACCAGCAGCAGGATGCAGGGAGCACCAAGCAGAACATTTGCCAGCTAGGCTGGACATCTGTTTCTGCTCCCTCAAGGCTCAAAGGATGGAAGGAGCATTGGGCATATTTAGCACTGCTGTTCCAGGAGGTCTGGAGAGCTCAGGCTTACACCACCATCAGCCACCCCACCTGTGCAGCCAAGGCTGTGCCCCAGCTTCCTGCAGCACCTCAGGGTCACAGTGCACCTCACTAGGAGAGAACTCTTGCTGCTCTGTCTTTCTAATCAGAGTTCTAATCAGATTGAACACAGGAAGTTTCCCCTTTATACATCTTCAGATCCCCACGGGTTTTTTTTAATTTTTATTTCAGCAGTGAACATGTTTAGATAATCTCATTAAATAATTTATGACAGGTGGTAGTAAAGATGTTCAGAAATCCTACTCCCAGCTACATGAAGTACCATCCCATATCACATATTAACCTGCCATTTTTTGCACAAGTAACAGCACACCAGATTGTCATTTTTAGAGTCATATAAGGCTACTTATCCACCAAATTAAATTTTAAAAAGAGGAGCTCTTTTATGTGAGTGTACAGACAAAATCCAAATTGCAGGCCTGTTTCCTACACAAAAAGCCATGAGATGTCATAAGATCAACAAGACAAGTTTTTGGTATGTGAAAGTAAAATTGTCACTATCCATCCTTCATAATAATAGTAATTTCATAAATTGTAAGGTTTATATATGAGATACACAGACAATTGATACATTTCTGAAAAATTTTGGTCAGAGGAAGAGAAAGAATTTAGATAAAATCATAAATATGCTGAAAGTCCCTCAACACCACCACTACCTTGCATGCAATAATTATGTTGTCATTTGTGCTCAGGGAGAACAAACAAGAAAGACACAGATCCCAGACTCCTCCAAAGAAAATGTTTGTTCAAGAAACACCAAGTAGAAAACACTTTCACAAATCTTATTGTGCCCAAGAGGAGCTGTAAGCAGCAAGGCAGGCATTTACACTTGCCAGAACTCCATTCTAAATGACCTATTCAATACAAACAACTGTCTGGCATTGTAATTGCTGCACTGCTCTTGTGCTTGTGTTTATCTTCTTAAAGCAGATGCATGGCAAACTTTGCAAAATTAAATCATCACATGTAAAGTTTGTTCTTTCTGTCGTGTAGCTAGTGTCCCTGGATACTCTGATGGGGCATTGGGGACTGAAATCCCTAAATTTTACTGCATTTTGTTTAAAAAAACTGAGTGTTTCTTTCTAACTAAAGGTAAACAATAGACCTTGAAGCCTAGGTATAATTCAACATTAAAAGAAACTACATGCTGATGAGTCATGCTTATTGTATTTATTTAATACAGCATTCTTCCCAATTTAGTTTTTGCTTCTTAATTAGCAATCTGTTAAAATAAATGGGGCTCTTCATACCAACAGTTTATTTCAGCTTCCCTCACATAATGCATTAGTCTAGGTCTGGAAGCTATTTTTGTACAGCAACCTCTGTGACTAAGGCTGCTAAACTCAACTTTTTGCTATTTCTTTTAAATGAAAAGTGAAAAGTTAATGCACAATTGTTCAACAAGCAGGAGGTGAAGTGCTGTAGCACAATCCCTACCCACCAACCCATGAAATACATGAAGCTTTCTTCACATACACTGTTTAAGCAGGACCCCCACAATGCCTTCACTTAGGAGTCTGCATAAGAACAAATGGCATAATATCTCAAACTTTAAAAGATACAATATGTCTGCAAATTATTTCCATAAGTGTGTTAGTAAATGAAAAGAGAAATTTCATATCAAAGCAGAGGAAGGAGTGGGAGTTCTTCACCAAACAGCTTGTCTCCCAGTAGAAAGTATGTTTTCAGGTTCATATATGCTAAAAAAAACCCATTTAAACCTCTAAAGCTGTGCCCATTGCTACCAGGTGGATATATCTGGAATGTTACTGTTCATGGGAAACACTTGGATGACAACTAAATTCCAGGGAAGAGCACTATAAAATTGTGTTCTGTTTTCCATTAAAAATAGCTCCCTCCATATTTTTCACCACTCTTTGCACACTTCCTTCAATACACTGAGAACCCAGACTTCAGAATAACATATTATTTCCTCAGCCCCCAGTTAAGAAAAAGTTGTTTGTTTGATTTCAGAGACACACAGGTAAAATTCAGCATTTGGACGTGTGCTGAATCTTGTTCCTAGTGATCTGGGGATTAGAAAAATTAAAGGCCTGGAAAATTCAAATTAAAATGTTTACATTGACATTCATGGCTGGTAACACCCATGCTGGTTTTAAAAGTCAGATCCTTACTTCTTTTGGAAAAGTGGTCACCTGCACAGTAAAGGGTTTCTTAAGTTAAGAATGTCCCTGCACCTCAGCACATGGTGCAAAACAACCTCAGTGATGCACACATTCACTGGGGACCTCACGAGTCCAGCTCCCAGATGGAGTTGCAGTACCCAGTCCTCCCACATTGCAAAGTTCACATTTTCACTTGGCTTGCCCCTTATTGCTCAATATGGTAATTACTTACTTAAATACCATACAAATACTACAAAATACTAATCCTTTAATGCCAAAGCCTGCCTTTGTATCCCCAAAGCTTGTCCCACTTGCTGGGAGCAATGTCAGAGGATCTGCATGCAGTCTAAACCTCTTCCCCTTCAGAAAAGTGATGCTCCAAGATTGAGCTGACTTTATTTTTTCAGTGCCAAACCTGTCATTTCTCTTATGTAAAACATATCAGATATAGCGAGGAAGATTGAAGAATTACTCTTCTGCCTCAAGGCAGGATCCTCACACCCTTGTCACCTCTAGCAGAGGCTTGTCTGCCTCCTCCAACCATGGATGAATATTCCTCAGGTCAGTCCCAACACTTAGCTCTCCTTGCAGGTAGAGACCTCAATTTACCTCTACTTCAAACACATTTTGCTACAATTTAAGCCCACTCTCTTCTGCTGTCTGCTGTAGAGACAGCAAGCATTCAGCCTTTGTTCAGGCCTTTTCCTCATCAATAACTTCTTCTGTACTTGTTTTTTTCTAAGCCATGTCTACAGGACACTAAATCTTTTCTGTACTATCTCTCCTCCCAAGTCATGCCAAGTCATGCCCTAGACCTGCCATCAAACTTGCTAATTTCTTGTACAGCTAATTAATTTTCCTTTATGTATATAACCCCCGTATAAATTACCTACCAGTAACCTACTAGGTCCCCTTCTCTCCCTTAGCAGGAACATTCAAGAAAGGCAGTGCTCTCTCATATATGTAGCCATGGGCCAGATGCACAGGTGATATAAATTGAGTCAGCTGTACCTAGTTAAAGGGCTATGTAAATTCAGATGAGGTAGGATAGTTTGTTTTACTGGTGCTTTAGGAAAGACATGGTAGAGAGAAAGACTAGTTCTTCCTTTTTTATTTGTGGCTGCATGAGAAATTTAAAGGGCTGGGGGGGATACTTTAAGCACAAATTTCGGAGATTTTCGTGTTATTGAGCTAAAGAATGCCTCAGATGCGCCCATGAGTGTGTAGAGGCCAATTTAATTTTGTCTTCCTGCTCTGAGTTTATTAAAGTAAAAACAGCAGCGTGTTACATCCCCCTAGCGAAGAGCTGCTTTCCCACGCGGAGAACAGCTTCTTTACTGGAAGTCCGAGGTGGGGGAGGCTGCCCCCGGTCGTGCCCGGCCGCCCACTGTCCTGTGACGCCTAGGAGGCAGAGGGTCACTGCTGGGGAAAGAGCAATTGCAACCGGAGCTGCGCAGCGCGCTCCAAACACCACCTAAAATCACAAATCAAACCCCGCGTCGCTTTGTCTGACTGACGCTGCTCAGTCCCAGAGCAGGGGGAGGTCCCTGCCGGGGCCGGGGGGGTATGGAAGGGCCCGGGGGCGTCCCGAAGGACCGCGATGGGCTCGGTCCAACTTCCAAGGAAGAGCGCGTCTCTCCTCGCTTACAAAAACTTGACATCAACTCAGTTGAAAAGTAGGTTAATTAGTAGTGCCTGACACAGCTCCCCAGCAGTGACTTACTTCAGGTGCCTCACATTGCTGCTATTCTGCTGCAAAAGGCTTTGTTTGCACCTCGCTTTGTAGCCTCCAGTGTCTGAATATTGAGTAACTCTGCGTATTTGATTTCTTTGAAATGCACTCGCATTATTCTAATAAACTGTATCCTTTAATCGAGTTATTTTTTTTAGTGTAATGGAAATATTTACAGCATTTTGCTACTATATATGAGACCCTTGGCAATGAAGTCATTTCTCCTTTACCATCAGAGCTCTGCGATGTCCCTGATTGAGGGGATGTGGTGGCGGGGAGGGACTGGATGGGGTCAGCAAACTCCTGAGCGGTACCTTACCCCTCCAGGGATGTTTTGGGGTTTTGATTTTGGGTTGGTTTTTTTTTTTCATAGGAAAGACTGAAATATTTACACTCCTGCGGTCTTGGTAAATTCGGCCAAGCCCAAGTGCCCTATCTGGCCATGGGAAGCCAGAAAAACTTGCCACTTTCGAGAATGTGGGAGGAATTGCTCTGGACCGGAGCAGTCCCCATCCTCCCACGCTGGACTCTCAGGCGGGTGTCGCGCTGGCTCAGCCCGATTAGTGTCGCGACAGACATAATGTCGGGGTGGAGGTGAGAGGCTGCGCTCAAGGTCTGCCCCAGGCGAGCAGCGGGGAGGGAGAGCTGTGCCTGACCCCAGCCTCGGGATGCGCTCCGCTTTCCAAAGGCCTCTGGGACAGTTATCTTCTCTTTTTTTTTTTTTTCCCTCTTTTATTAACTGAATGAGAACGAGCTAGGGAAGGCACGCGGGGTTAATCGTGGGATTAAACATGGGAGAAATACAGACTAAATCGCTGCACGTTACTCCGGATGTTCAAACGGAGCTGCACGCAGCTACTCAGTACTGAAGAGTCCTACACAGCGAGTTTCTCCCTGCTCCGGTGGTTTCCCTGAAAGTCTGCTGAAAAGTGCCCCCCGCTCCTTGCGACCCCCAGTAGCCAGAGAAACCCTGCCTGTGCCTCTCGCCTTCTCTTAACCTGCCGGTGTGTCCCCTAAAGGGCTCTGGCAGGTTGCTGGTTTCTTCGACCCTGGTAATGCGACTGTGCAGGGCGCAGCTCCTCAAGGAGGAGGGGGAAACCTCTCGGCCAGATCCCCTGTGCCAGATGGGATTGCTATTTCAGGGTGAGCAAGTGGCCAGAGATGGCGGAAACCCGCGCAGAAGGACAATCTTTGAAGCTCCACAGGAGGCAGAGGAAGAGGGGTCGGGGCACAGGGTCCAGGGAGCCGGGGGGTAGTGAGTGCTCCTCTTTTAGCAAAGAGATCCGCAGCCCGTTCAGAGACCTCCTCCTCCGGTGTTGCCATGTGCTGCAAAAGCCCGGAGCAGGCTCAGCTGTACCTGCCGTCTCTGCTCAGCGTAAGGCACTGCTCTGGGGCCGAGAGAAGGGCTGATCAGCTGCTAACTTCTGAAACCCTGGGCCCCACTTTGGTGCGGTTTTCTCTTTCCCGTGTTCCCTGTAAAGCCAAGCAAAATCAAACCCAGTTGTCTTGATCTGATCCAAAAGATGTACCAGACCAAGTCCGTTCTTAGCAGAAATGTCCTTGTTTCAATTTCCGCTGAAGTCTATTGCTTTTTCTTCTCAGGCAGGCAGCCGTGCAGCCACCGTTTTAATGTGCGGGGTGAATTGTAAGGTCGTCAGGGTTCTCCTGTGCTCTAGGAAACTACTTTTTGTTTGTAAGGAGACGAACGAGAAAGGACCCTAGTCAATCCCTCTCCCGTTAAAACATTTGTAATTTAGACCCTGCCTGTTGACTTCACCTAGCTGTGACGGGGCGGGGTTACGGGAAAGAGCCTCTTAAAAAAAAAAAAAAAAAAATCCAAACCCTCCTTCAAACGGCCAGTTTGGGAGCGCTGGGGTCTGCTCTGCTGCAAGTACAGTCTAGTCCGCGCTATTTATACTGTACTCTCCAAAGCTAGCAGGCTTCATGGATGAGAAGCGAAGTGTTCTGGAATCGGTTCAGAACGTGTCCTGAAGTACAGATAAACTTCTGGAAAGTATCTGATCACTGTGCCCGAGCGCGCTGACCCGCCTCCCATCGATGAGAATAAAGCGAAAGCATTCGCCCTAAAGAAAGCCGCAGAACCTAATTAATTCGATGCTTTAATGGTTATAGAATCTGCAAAACACTAGTATTAATTTAGACCTTGGCATCTGGTTTCACTGAGGCTCATGTCGGTGCGCGCACTACCCACCCCAGCGCCGCGCCCGCCGCGGGCGGGCAGAGGGAACGGGGAAGGTGCCGGGGAAGGTGAAGGTGCCTCGGCCCGGGCCGGCCGCGCTCGGGAGGGCTGGGCGCGGGTGGGAGCGGAGCCCCCCGGGCGCGGGTGGGACCTCAGCCGAGGTCAAATTTGACACACACGCACCCGCAGCCCCCCGAGAGCCGCCCGACTCCGCGGCCGCGCAGAGCCCGCGGAGCAGCGCACCCGCGGCTCGCCCCCGCTCCTGCGCCCGTCCCGCACCCGCAGCCGGCCGGGCGGCAGTCCGGGCCCCGCGTGTCCCTTCGAAAGGCTTTCAGCGCCATACACACACTCGCGGGGCTGTTTGTCCACGTTTCCGAAATCACGCAGCGGTGCGACTCGACTCGGCTTTTTCCGATTGTGAAATCTTTAAAACAAAGAGTCTCTTTAAATCATGAGACTGACAGACTTGAAAGAGAAAATTGATAATGGTAATAAGTGGATTTTGCTGGGAAGATGACATTTAGAAAAGGGTGAGATGCCTCAAATTGAATTTTCGCTGGTGAAACAAGGCGATTCTTAAAGGCCACTGATGAGATTATTTTTATTAAACATTTGTACTATTTTAGAAGCTAAACCATAATTCATCTGCACTAAAATTTAACGACTTCGATTCATCAGAAAAGTTTACTCTTGGACTCTGCTTCAAAGACAGAACAACAACCCTAATGACAGGCTATAATGATTTTGCCACTCTGATTTGCAGTGGGCTGGTGTGTTCTTGTGCCCAGACCGAAGACTCATATTCAAATCCCGAAGTCATAAAATTTAGACTTTCCCATTTGTCTTTTTCAACCCAAAACTTGACTAAACCGGAGTCCAGGATCAAAAGCGCGCAAGAGCTATCACTTTCTCAGGGGACTGCAAAAGGCACTCTCCGCAGATACTCTGGCAGTATTGAGGACAATTTGGGAAACATTGGGCAACACGTGTTGTCCCTGGGAACCAAATTGCATTGCTTCTCCTGAAGTTTCCCTGTCAGCTCTGGTGCAACAAAAGTTGTCTCCGAGAAGGTTTCTCGGGAAAGGCGTGCAAGGCTCCATATTGGACATAGAGGATGAGCAGAGTCGGGGAGGGGTGTGTGTTCTTGGGATTTTGTTGCTGATCCCGGCTTGGCTTCGTTTCCCCCCCGCCCCCTGTACCTTTTTTAACTTTTTTTTTTTCCTCCGGTGACATTAAACCAAGAAAGACAAGTGCAGAACTAAAGGCGAGTTCAAGCTGGTGATGCCGGCGCTTTGGCTAAGAAGTGAGACATCATCCCCTCAACCCACATCCTTACTGTGGAAAGAGGTGGCAGGAGAAAGTGGTGTGTTCGCACACGACAATATCTGATCACCCAAGGGAGAAAATTACCTGGATGACAGCCCCGAGACGCAGCCCGGCTCCCACGGGCGGCACTGCTCAGCCCTGGCACCTCAGCTCGCCTGCCACGAGAAGTGTTTTGTTACTGAACGGGGTGCTCCCGTTCCATCCTGACGCGCTCACCTCAGTGCCTGTGTGAGCAGACAACAACCTGGCCTGTGTTTATTCTCCAGACTTGGAATAAAAAGAAACCGGCTCGTTGCTTCTTGATCTTTTCATTTCCTTTCTCTGGCCCGGACGGAATCCCCTGCCCGCCCCGCACATTTAAAGCCATATCTGCGGGACTCCAACTAACCCTAGACCTGTTTTTTCAAACGTATTTAAGCTGCAGAATTTGCTGACACATAAATAAGCCATCAAGGCTCTCGGAAGCTCATGAATCTTTGACTGAAGTATGTGTGGGGACTTACACACTTGTTCCACGTCGTGATACTTTAAAAACTTTCACAAAGACGACCCTGGACCAAAAAAAAAAAAAAAAAAAAAAAAAAAAAAGGCACCTCTGTTTAACAAGATAATTCTTGCTTTCAGTTTTATTTCTATTTTCAACTTCCTATTCTTTTGTCCCGTGACATGGCGCTTTTTTCCCCTCGGGGACTCCTTTCTCTTCTTTCTCCCCTTCTATTCTGAACTGTTTTACAGCCCCGCTTTGTTACTGTCAGGAAAAAAATGTCTGGAGAGCCCTGTCTCCTAAAGAAGGAACAGAAAAGGGAGGACTGGAGCTGCAATGTTGCCTATGCATGCAGAACATCCCAATCTGTTTTTGTGCATTGAGTTGGGGAGAGGGCAGCAGGGAGCGTGCACCCAGCCTCCTCCCGGACAAAGGGAGGCCGGACAGCTGCGCACCCGCTACAAAAGATTCACTCTTCTGTCAACTCTGTTTACTTAGTGCTGTTTCTGACCTCTGTGCTACACTTGTTGCTAATACATATGCTTATCAAACCATTTTAATTGGCTTTCTTCATAACAGTAGTCCCAGCGCTTTTTTTTTCCTGCATGTGTTTCCAAACAACTTAATTGACTTCTCTAATATTCATTTTCTTAGGCTCTAAACAACGCGTTTCTCCCCCCACGCTTCCCAGCCTCCGGGAAGAAGGGCCAGGGGTGTCTGCATGGAAAAAGCTTCACCTTTCGGAAGGGATGGCTGTGCAGGGAGATGAGTACGCGAGGTAACCCTCACCCCAAGGGGACAGCCGTGTCGCCGGTGTCACTCCGGCTGGCACAGAGGATCCCGGCCGCGCGTGATGAAGTGTCTGCTGGTAGATAGGCGAGCTGACTGTCCCCGTCACGTTTTAAATGTGTTTTTGCTTTCTTTGTGGCACTCGGTGGACTGGTGCCAACCTGAGAAGACCCGGAGCCACCCTGGGAGCTGCCCATCGATCACGGGAGCGGCGCGGCCGCGCGGGGCTCAGCGGTTGCGCACGGCCGCGCACAAGCTCCGCGGGCAGAGCCCCCAGCCCCGCAGGTAGAGCAGCGAGGGTCGGGGCCGCCCCGCTCCTCCGGTCCGCACCGGACCCCTGCGGCCAGGGCAGCCGGCGGGGGAGGCGCCGGGAGCCGGGATCCGCCGGCCTGGGATGCTGGGATGCAGGGAGTGGCGGAGAGCAGCCAACCTGCCCCCCAAACCACAGAGCCCCGAACACCACTCCCCGCAGCCTTTGCCATCTATATTAATCGCTTCGCTTGAGCCTCGCCCTCCTTCCTTTTTTTTCTTTTTTTTTTTTCCCTCAATTTCGTAATTGATTGTTGCACTCGGGTTTGTAATGGAAACAATCCTGCCAGGCCGGATGGTTGTTATGATTTGCTTTCTTTAGCGTTTCTCCCCCTTCGCGAGCATTGTTCGCGGTGACTGTCTGGGCTCAGATATGATGTTGGGACAGCGCCTCCCTTGAAATGGAAACAGAGGCCTGAATAAAGAAGGGTGGAAAAAAAGTACTTTGTAGTCTGCATCGTCCATCTTTAATTCAGAGACGCATCTATACTCCTGGGAGCGCCGCCTTTGATCTCTTTGATTTTTACACCAGATCTGTTATGGACTAAAATTCCTAGGTTTTCCATAGAAACATCTCCATTCCTTCGGGATATTGATGTTTTCTTCTTCCTAGGGGTTATGATATGGTAAATCAGATTCAGAAAAGCATGGACAATGCCAGCATTCATGGGTCGGGGGGCGGGGGTGGGGGGCGGGAGCCTCTCTCTCTTCTCCCAATGAATCAAAATATTGTTTATTCTGTTGCTCTTTAAGCCCAGTCACTTCAGCTGCCTTTCAGTGCCTTCAACTCTGGAAGAGGGGCAGCAGCAGCAGCAGCAGCAGGTTGCGTTGCCATGGGGACCCTACTGTATGGCAGCAGCGCCAGCCCCAAAGACAATGCCTCGCAAAGGGGCTTGAAAAGTGAGGTTTCTCCGTTTGCCACGCAGCCACTTCCGATGGAGCAAGCATTCTCCTTTCGGGACCCTCATCTTGTCACTAGAACAATGTCTATCTTCGCCTGCCAATTTTTTTTTTCTCTATCCTGCCTTTGATCTATAAAAAATCAAAAGAACAAAGTCAGGGGAGAATAGGGGCCTTTTTTTTGTTGTTGTTGTTGCTGATGCACAGAACAGGCTTTTATAATTTGGGTCTACTTTTGTGCCTGAGGATTTCAGGGCCAGGGAATGAGGGTAGTTTATTCGTGTGTTGGGCTCTCTCCAGTCCCGACGACCCTGGGCATGGCGTGTGCCAAAGGCCCCCCTCCCTCTCCCCTCCTCCTCCCCAGAGCAGCCAGGAATAAGTACGGGTGCTGCCCAACCTGAATGTCCCCCTGAGACTCTCCTACAGGCTGGGGCCTTCCCACCTGCTGGGCCCAGGACACCACTGGGATGGCAATGACCCTTGCTCAGGACCCACAGAAGATCACCCAAGCCTACTAATTAATGCTGATGTTAATAACAGATGTGTACAGCCAACAGCGTGCCCATCATGCTATATTTTAACATGGTGCAAAATTAGGCAGTTTTCCAAGTCATGGTTTTGTGTGAATGTTAAAGGCATAAATATGAGACTAACACCCTTTTCTCAGAAATCAGACAATTCTGGACTGTGTGAGGCCATGAGATGCTGAAACGTTGGAAAAGGAACTGCAGTGTCCATGCAAATACGCCAGTGTGCATTTGACTCTTTGTTTGTAAGAGGCAACAGATATTGTCACATGTGTAGGACAGGCTATAAATAATCCTAGGTGAAAAACTGGGGCTAGTTTTGGTTCTTTCCAGGAGGACAAGTGGCTGGTTGAGTTTCCATGTGACTCCACGCATGTCACCCTCCTGGAATTAACCCTCATGATTTGAACTCAGCTCAGTTCCTTGCCTCGCTTCGAACAGCGGGAAGTGTTGATTTCTCCAAAAGGATTGCATTACAGCTACTTCCTTTTCATTAAAATGCCAGCAGAGGAAATAACAGAAATGACTGGTCTGTGCTGTATCAGTTACACTGGCTTTGGTGCCCTGGCTAAAACGTGTTCCTGCATGATTCGCTGATTAACTCCATCACAGATTGGTTTCCTACTTTGAAGGAGTCAATTTCTGGGCAAGAGAATATAGCAGGTTGGGAAGAGAGTGGAAGTTAGAGGCAGGTGTATTATGACACTCAGACATCCTTGGTGAGAGCTTGTTCTTTCTCTGGCTACCTTTCCTTAGTTATTTTTGAAAGTAAATCACCTGCTTCAAAATGCCTAGTTGAAGTCAATTAATTTAGACAAGAGCATCAGACCCCTTGTCTGAGTTTGTGCTGCTGGGAAACATTTGCTGGGGACTGCAAATGGAAGCAGATGTACTCCTCACTGGAGGGACTGGGATTTGGGTGGCTTCCTGAAGCTCAGGGACCTCTCTCCAGCATTTATGTCAGACAGACATGAAACAGGGGTGACACAGCCTTTTTCCAGCACTGGAGAGTCACGGGCGGGCACATGGGTGTTAGGGCACTGTATGCCCCAGCAAGGTGCTGTGACAATTTCAGGTCTGGCTGTAGATCACAACTGGAATGCTCTGGGTGCACCATCCAAAACATGGCCACAGCTAAGTCTCCACTGGTGCACTTCTCTGGCATCACCTAACCTTTACAAATGTCTCTTTACTATTGCCTACAGCCTTCGTTGGGTATTTGAACCCAGATCCCATGCTATTCCAGCAAAAGCCCTCCCCCTCAATGCCCAAGAATTGACCCTTTACCATCTGGAGTGCCCCTATTCCTTGTAGCCAGTGCCCACAAACTGCAGAACTGAGTCTGTCATAAAAATGATTACTGAGGTGCTGGGTTTGCAGGGCGCTGGGAGGACTTGGGGACACACCCACCATCCGCATCCACACCATCCACTTGCAGGCAGTACCTGGGCCTTAGAGAGAAGGGGAAGGAACGGGAGAGGGCTGCGTTTCACCTCTCTGAAAGACAACCACTGGAAGATCTGGCAGGCCTGGGGCTCAAGATCAATTCCCCTTCCCTCCTCCTCCTGGCCCGCACACCCACCCCAGGGAATCGACTTCCCACCCTATCTGGTCACATTCTCTTCCCAAGATTAATTGTTGGGTCAGGGCGGATTCACCATTGTATCAGCCTGCAAGTGCCTTTCTCCTTTCTCTCTTTTTTTTTTTTTTTTTTTTTTGAAAGCTTTAGTCAAACTTCAGCCCCCCCGCCTCTTTTCCCTCCTCCCCCATCTTTTAGGGTGGGGGACTGCTACCCTGATCCGACCTTCTGGGCTGAGATGCATCAGCCATGCCTTTTAATTATGCGCACTCCCTAAATGTTGCTTTAACAACAGACTTCGAAAAAAAGCCGCAGCGGGTCGGTGTTTAGGAAAGCAGAGAGATGCCTGGAGCAGCTCGCTCTCCCCCTCGAACACACAGACACGGGATGGTTTTGCGGGGGGACGGTGAAAGTGACCCCAGCCCCGAGATGGGTGACACCATCTCGGCGGGAAGCCCCGGGTCCTGCAGCGCCCCGGCACAGGGAGGCGGCTTCAGGAAGCGGCAGCCTGACCGTGGGGTTGGGATCCACGGAGAGCCACGCACGGCCCCGAGGAGAGTCGAGGGCGCGGGGAGGCGGTGTCTCCGCGCTGGCTCCAGCGCAGTGGACGCAGCAGGGGATACGGCCGGGGCCCAAGGCGCTGCCCCCCGCAGCCGGCAGAGCCGCGCAGCCCGGCGGGGAACGGGGCAGGGCTGCCGTGCGCCTCTCCAGTCCCGCCGCCCTCCGCACCTGCCCGCACCCCGCACCGGCACACGCCCAGCGGGATCCCCCGGCAGCCACGTCCGGGGGTCCCACCGACAGCGGGGCGGGGACAGTCCCTCGGGACACCCCGGCCCGGGCAGCTCATGGGGCTCTCCCCAGCCACGCCGCTCGCGGGGGACTGTCCCGCGGGAAATTTCCACCCAGTTCTCGCTACCGTATGAAACTGCAGCGCCTGTCACTTATTTTCCTTCCAAAGCCGCCCTGTAAGGGGTGCTGGGAAGGAGATCCAGACACCTTCATATCTCAATTTTTCTTCTTTGGACAGGAAATGTGTGTGGAGAGGGGGGGTCGAGATCGTAAATTTCATTGATTACTTGCAGACTGTACAGAATATATTCAAGCTTTCATGACAGCTTCTGGAGACATAACGACTGGACAATATTGCCCGAGCAGTACAAACTCCCTTTAACAACTACAAAGAAATCAGCAGGTAATTATAGGCTCGATTGTATACATAATAGGCATCGGAAATCGGAGAATAACTGTAGGCAGCGATTCTGAACCAGAAGAGGAACTGTCGTGCTTCAAACTCTCATACAATAGCTGCTCATTGTGCTGGGTGTCTTATTCTAATTACAGATACCTGCACAGCATAGCAAATATAGAAGAGAGACACCTCCTTGATCTTCCTGCCAGCAAAACTCGTCCTTTAGAAATTAAAGATATAAAGGCAAAGCAAGCCATGTGGGTATTCCTGAAACAGGCGATGATGCTGAGCTGTGCCCTCTGCTCTGGAAGAGCGCCTTAGTGCGCAAAACGAGCAGAAGTTCTGACCGGAATTGGACTGCTGGCAAAAAGAGGGGAAAAAAATCCACCCAACAAACAAAAACCAACAAACTTTTCTCGAGGTGCCTAGAGAACTACCTTTTCCACGGAAAAAGCTAATAAATATAAAAGAGCTCCCGACTAAAATTAGCCGAAAACAACAAGCGCTTCGGGAATATATCAAGCCCTTATTAAAAATCAAGGTTATAACATTCGAATATTTTTTCTTGACATTAGGAAAAAAATAAACGTGCTTGCTTTTCTGTACCTAAAGAAATATAAATATTTAATTTTGATATAGAGATTGTTCCCTTTTTAAAATATGGTTTTGTTTTGAAATCATAATTGACAGTCCCTGCGAAGAATAATCTGTCTCTCCTTTAACAAATAATTTCTCCCTCCAAAGAACTCTAAATCCCAGCAAAATCATGGAAAACACTCCTAAACACTCCCGAAAACTCCCCCGGTGTCGATGCCCGTTTCACTGGAGTGCTTCCTCAATTCCCATTGCTTTCGGGTGAAGTTTTCCAACGAGTCCCTTGGCGACAAGCCGAGGCGGCGCCTGGCATGTGCAGTTGTGCGTGGGTGAAGCCACGCACCGCCCGTCCCCGCGGGTCTGATCCCTGTTCTCGCTGGCTCAAACGAGCCCCGGCGCCCTCCACACAACTTCGCTTTGAATATCATCTGGCCTTAAAGTTCACTTCGGTTGTTTTGCCTCTAGGGGTACGTGCGATGTTATTCTAGGTCACTCGTGACTTACAAGCTTAAGTAAACATGTGTCCACATCAAAACCCAGCCGCTCAGAGGCAAACAGTCCAAGGTATCATTTCAGCCGGTGGGGAAGGTTGCTTCCACCGGGTCGGGTTTGGCTCTGTCAGGAGGCAGAGCGGGGCGAGCCGAGCCGTGCCAGGCAGGGCTGCGCACCCCCGGCAGCGGCGCGGGGGAAGGCGCTCGGCGGGCGCTGACCTTTGCCGTCACTTTGACTCCGGCGCGACCCGGGGGGCGCAGGGCTGGGCACGCCCCCCACGCGTGTCCGTGGGATCGGAAATACACCCATCGGGGAGCAACCAGCCTCTAAAGAAATTAGATTTGGATTCCTTTCTATTGCAAATATCTTATTTGTGAAGTCCGATTGCTATTTCTCTAAGCATCATTTCCCGCATTGTTGTAAACGAGATAATATAATTGTTGATTTAAAAAATTGAAATGATTTATAGAAATAAATTCTCTGTCTTACTAGCAACGAGTAATAGCTGAATATTTCACTCGGTGCCATTCAATCCCGCTCCTGTAACAACTGTTTTGGCAAAGCTAGGTTGCTGGTTTCAGCCTATCTGTTTGAGTTTAATGCCCAGTTAACGTTAGATCTGAAGCAAGATGTTCGTATAAACATTAATCTTTTTTTTTTTTCAAAATGCTCCTGACTAAATCATGACGTGAAAATAAAACACAGAGAGAGAGAAGGAGGGGAAGTGGTGTTTCCCAAAATTGAAAGACAGTAAAAAATTGATCATCAAAAAAACAGTCTCCAGATGAAGACAGTAAAGGTAAACCAAAGCAGAGCAACTGTTTGCAATATCACTTGTACTTTTCCTGTTGGGCTGCGCAGTATTTTACCGACTGGAAGTACTAGCAAGATGTGCAGGTATCCGCTTACATCAGAAACTGCATTTGGTATAAATATTCTGTTGCAGAGAACCGCTTTATCACGTTTCCAAATAATAAAGTATCCTTTGAAACAAAAGCCGCACATCAGGTGTCATTTTATTAATGAATGATGCGCTGCCTCATAAATATGAAGGGCGGCTGTTTTTATGAAAGGTGACTGTTTTCCGCTCCATTCCCCCCTCCGCAGCCCGTCCCGTCCCGTCCTGCTGCCGCCTGTGACGCGGAGCGCGGAGCCCTGGCCGCCACCCTGCCCGTCCGGCAGCCACCCAGAGCCGCCCGGCTCCAGCCCGGCAGCCGGATCCACCGTGTCTTCCGAGCAGGCTTCAGGGCGATGCCTTGGACGCCAGGCTTCAGCGCTCAAATTCACGTACAAAACACTCCCGCCAAATGGCAAAATTCCCCATCCCCTAAAGTTTTGTGGTGTTTGCCCAATTTCGGCAAGCGAGGCTTATGAAAAGAAGCATAGGTCAGATTTACATCAGGGTAGCCTGTCTGCCTCCATCCTTTCGCCTGTGTCACCTATGAATTTCTCAGGTGCGCGGTTGCACCGCTGCCCTCACATCTCTGCCATCCCAGTGTCGGGACAGTGTCTGGGCAGAGAGGATGTGTGCCATGATACGTTTGCCATGGCCGGTCCCAAAGCCCAGCTGCTAGTGCAGCTCGACAAGCCACGCTGTGAGCGGGGCAGATTAAGAATCTGTTGATCCCCTTGGCCACAAGTTCGCTTTTCTGACCTTATATCCCTGTACAGCCGGTCCTTTACTTTGGTCTGGTTTGGGCTTTTTTAAGCCGACTCTTATTCTACGTGTTAAATAGTCGGCTCTTTAACCAGCAACTAGCAATCATCAGACATTAATTTATACGGCTTTTACAAATACCTAAGCTATTTAAAATGCTGAACTGGGTTGTGTGTGGCAGGGAACATCTATCTATTGAATAGGCAGTGTCACACGGTAGCATGCTCTCTTGTCAAGGGTGATTGTGTTTTAGGCAAACATTTGAGCAAACATAAAGGCAAAGGTCAAGTACTGTTCAGTTGCAGTGTGTGCTAATTCACCTAGCTAACCAATGGGGCAAAAGTTGCATTTTCTGCGAGCACCGCAGACCAAACCTCTGCGAAGGGCATTATTAGCTGTGAGCCGGCTGTGATCGCTTCCAGACAGCTCCCGGGTGGAAGGGCTGGAAGCTCGGAGGGTGCCCGGGGTGCAGCTACTGCTCCATCACCTCCCGTTGCTAACAAGTGCCTTCCAATAAGCTGGTGTTTTTTGTACTGCTCTGACCTCCTCCTTTTTTTTTTTTTTTTTTTTTTCCTTTCCTCTTTTCCTTACTATTTATTTCTTTCCCGGTATTTGTTTCCTCTCCCTCCCCATCCCCCGGACAAACGAAGATGGGCTGTCCATCGCCAGCCGGCTCGGAGCACTGAGTAACTCCGGAGAAACTGGGCGAGCAGAGACCAGTGGCAGGGAAGTGCAGTTTGGCTCCTCATTGAAAGTGCGTGGGGAGGAGGGGGGAGGAGGAACCGAGTTACTTTATTATCCTCATTCCTCCCCACGTCGTCGCAATAAAAAAAAAAAGCCATGTTTTGAATAGGAAAGGCTGGAATTTATTTCTGAGGGTGATCTGCCTGCAGATTTTTCCAAGCAAACCTTATTATTTCTCATAGGTTTTTTTTTTCTGCTATCTATCAAAAAAAAATACAGAAGAATCAAAGGACTGGATGGTGGTTGTCACACTCGCAGCTTAAAAGTCTCTCTCTCTCTCTCTCTTTTAAGGAAAAAAAAAGGGGGAAAAGAAGAAAAGAAAAAAAAAAAGATGACCCATTCCTTCCTTCTCGGTTCAGCCTGGAGGGCTCGCACTTTGAATCAATAGTCATTTCATTTGAACCAATGGCTGTGCTTCCACCCAGGCTGTACGTACAGTAGTTTTCATAATAAACAGGGAGTTCACAGTTGTGGTCTTAAGGCACTCAGGTCTGAGGGATGCATGTGCAAAATAAATAAACAAGCAAGCAAACAAATAAATAAATAAACAAATAAACAAATAAATAATATGACAGTGGGATGAAAAATAAAACAACCAAAAAAGAAAACCCAACCAAACTGCCAAATAGAAAAGATTACTCTGAAGCCAGGCGAAAGCTCACGAATTTCTTACTTGTTGCCTTATGGCATAGAGACTCTCGCCTCCCAGTCCCGCACCGTGGGGTCTGGCTCTGCCTGGCTCTGCTGCTGGGAGAGGCAGGAGGATTTTTTCTTTTTTGACAAAACTCCAGGAAGAACATCAACAACATTAGAGACGTGATTCTGAGCGCAACGTTGGTTTATGGCTAAAATGACATTAAAATCACGAGGGCATATTTTCTTTGCAACGCAAACTTTAAACACAAGCATACACTCACGAGAAAACACATTAAAAATAATAATAAACTTACCCCCGCCTGCCAAACCATCACAATTTGTGGGACTCTCCTTTAGTGCTGCAGACTACTTGACCCTTCAAGCCCTGCATTAAACACGGTGGATACAGTGAAATAGGAATAAAATTAAGAAAAAAAAAAAAAAAAGTTGTTTTGTCATGTATTTCTAAATAGTCTAATCTTCAACTGTCTCGGATTTCTTTACAATCCACTGGCTACGGCCCTATAAACACCACCTGGGCAGTTTCACAAGCTTTAAAGTTTTGTGCGAGTGTGTGTGTGTGTGTGTGTGTGTGTGCGCGTGTGTGCGTGTGTGCAGTAAGTTGTTTAAAAGGCATCGTTACCATTCAGAGGTATAAAAGTATTGCCCTGATCTTTGGCGTGATGGGATTTGGGTTTTGGATTTGGAAGGGGTTTTTTTTTACATGCACCTCTCATTTTACTTAACTTTTTAAAGATGGGAAAATCTGGAAGCTTTAGTTTTCGAGAGACTTTTCTCGTTATTCATCTGTTTGGTCGCCTTAGCTGCACAAAAGCGTATCAGCTGCGTTATGAAAAATGGCCTAAGCCCAGAGAATGTCACAGTGGTCGACTTATTATTTTAGCCCTTCTTAAAAAAAAAAAAAAAAAAAAAAAAAAAAAAAAAAGAAAAAAAAAGAAAACTCAGGGAAAGTTTGCTTTTGATGAATTCAATAAAAGCGGCACTGCAACGGAAGAGATTTTAAGCTAAAATCATACAGCATGGGGGCAAAAGCTTAAACCAGCCAGATGGCCAAAGGTAGACAGAGTCTGCCCATTTTAAACCAACCCACTGAAGTTACAGTCCTCCAGACTTTTAGCTTCTTATTATGTTTATCGTGCTTTGTCCTACTTCCCCCCCTTAAAAATGTCTCAACAAACAAATAAACAAAAGTGAACTTTTGCAATTCATATGGCACAAACAGTTTTTCTTTTCTCCCCTGGAACAGAAAAAAGGCAGGATTTTTCTTTTTTTCTTTTTCCCCTCCTTTTAAATTTTTCTTAATTAGTTAAATAAAAGACACGGCATTCATAGCCCCTGGGCAAGGTGTTACTTTTTAATTTACCAGCACCTCATGTCTCGTCTCTAGGGAGGGCTTCCCGGCTGTAACCAGAAAGGACAAGTCTAAGGGACTGCAGGGATTGCAGCTGAAGGCTGTGCTGTGAATCAGCTCCTGTTCTTCTTCTGAGTAAGAAATAGATCTAAATAACAACTGCGATTAATAATTATAACAAAAATTAATACCGCAGGCTAGCGACTGTGTGGGGCAGGGGGTTGAATTCGGTGTGGGCTTTGTTTATTGTTAGGAAACACCCATAAACAGCCCTAAACCGACTAGTAAACTCTAATCTACTCTGGCGTAATAAGCTTTGCAATTCTTGTGATTTCAGTGGTACTCGGAAACTGCCATTGGCTTCCAGAAGGCTGTCCTGACTGTAAGCGAGGGCAGAGATGTGGCGCCTTAGCCAGGGTCCGAGGCTGTGTCCACCTCCTTTAGTCCCAGGACAGAGTTTCTGGTGCCGCTGGACAGAAGGAGACAGTTCTGGCTATGCAGGGGAGACAATAATCTGCGGGAGCAGTGAGGGCTAAAAGCTCCCTGCCAGTCCTGCCCGTCCTGCCCGAGCTCCTCTCGCCTCTTGCCCCTTCTTCCATAATCCTCCCATCCCGCAGAACAAGTGCTCTCGCCTCCCCGTGGGAGGGGAACTGCAGCCGCCCCTGCCTAACGCCGAGCTGACCCCCCTCACCCCTGCCCTGCTCGGCGGGACCGGGACCCGGCTCACCGAGCCCAGCCGGGCCGCGCAGGCGGGCGGAGAGGCCAGGGCATCCCGGTGCCCGCAGCCACCTGCGCCCCGACGGCCCGGAGCCCCCGGCACTGCGCGCAGGTAGAGCGGCCGCCGGAGCGCGGGGCCCCGAGGGGAGGCTGCGGGTCCCTCCGCCACGAGCGAGCTGCCGAGCCCACGCGCGGAGGTGCTGCCAGCGCACCGAGGGGGCCCAAGGTCCTGCCTGTGTCCAGTCTGCGGGCGGGGAGTGCTGCGGGCAGTGCCCGGGAGCCCAGAGTTATCCCCGGGAGCCGACTGTTTCTCCAGGGCGGTGGGGATTTGAACTCTTAATATTTGGCTTCGTTTGCAAACGATTAAACGAAATAGAGGGAGAATGACGCCCAACTCTGCTAAGAGCCAGCTACGGAGCGGAGGAAAGAGTGTGGCTTTGCGTGTCTATCCGAGTGTGCGAGTCGCGCACTGGACACAGTCACCTTTCAAAGAGCAAATTTACTGCGGAGTTTCCTAACGCCTAACGACCTCCGTGCCCGGGAATGGCTCCCCGACAGGCTCAGCCGGGCTGAACAACGCACCAGTTACGACAGTGGTCAGGAGCAGAAACCAGTTTGCAGTCGTCTCCCCGCTGGCGCAGTGGTTTGCAAGAAGTGTTGAAATAAGAGTAAAAAGTTGCTGGCAGGAAAAACTTTGGAAATAGCAGCTCCCCAGCTCGTGTGTGCAGGGAGCCGAGGAGCCCCAGACACTGGGGTGTGAGCGGACACGTGTGTCCCGCTTGGCAACCCCTGACCTCCGGCAGCCCCCGCTGCTGCCCAGCTCATGGGGCTACCTTGTGCTCCTGCCTCCACCCGCGGCTGCTCCTAACGGGCCGCCTCGACGTGGGCAAGAGAGATGTCGGGGGGAATCCTGGTGACCTTCCAGACACCTTTTTCCCAAAACGCTTGGGAAATCCGTTAAATCAAAGACCTCGAGAGACTGGACACAGCCCTTTGCATCCCCAAAGAACGCAGGCTGGGGAAATGTGAAGAGGCTTCATCCCGCTGGGAATGACAGCGCACCATCGAGGGGCGTTTAGAAAATTTGGAGGAAGCAGTTAAATCAGTCAGGCAAAGAAGTTTTGGTTTTGATTTAGGAATATTTTGTTGCCCATAAAATAATATCGATTCTGAGATATTTTACAGAGAAGGGAGTAAATCAGGGCATAAAGGGGTACGAACCAGTCGCATGCTGCCAGAAGTGTACCTATCCCTGCTTACACAAATGACCTGGACAAAGTCTGGCACCACAGAGCCCCGCTGCCCCTCGGAGCTGCCCCAGCGCCGCTCAGCCCCGGCTGTGAAGCCTGTGCAGAGCGCTTGGAGATGCGCCGGGGATACGTGATGCTGTGAGCGCTGCTGGCGCTACCCTCAGCCCCGGGTCCATCGAGGGACAAGGATGCGGGGGATCCCCGCAGTTTGGAGTGGGTGAGGGGGCAGCTTGTCCCCGGGCGGGGGCCTGAGCACTGCCGCCTGGGCTGGGCGTCCCCACCTTGCTCGCCAGCTGGGTGTCCCCATTCTGGCCACTGACCGACTGGACAGTGCCGACACGTTGTGACCTTACTCCATCGGGATCCGGGCCCACAGGGACGGCTGTACCCCGCTCTGGGCACCGTGGGCCCGGAGGCAGCCCAGAGTGGCATCACGGGATGCAGCCTCGCCGCTGCCCTGTAGGAAATACGGACATGTGGTCACGTTCACGGTGTGCAAGTTATTGGGCGGGCTGATGTGTCCTTCCAGCTCTAGCTGCCCGGGAAATGCTGATGTTCAATCCCCGCCCCGCTAGGTTACAGTTCCTCTGCTCTGCGGGGAAACTCGCTCTGGCTCTGAGGCGCCTTGCTCTGGACTTCACACCTTCTGAGGACCGATCCTCGAGCTCCCACCCAGCTCAAACTTCCCTGAAGTAAAGACGAATTAGGGTTTTTTCGGTTTTGATCCTCCGAGTGTTTTCACAAGTCAGGACTCAGCTAAGGAACGGAGAAATGTGGAGGTCATTCCCTCCGGCTGCCCAAGGAGCCTGCTAAGGACGGGCTTGGGGACAGAGGGGTCCCCGGCAGTTCTCGCAGTTCTCGAAGGCTGTGCCTTGTTGCAGTGCTTACTTCCCGTACTGCAAATGTCACCGGAATGCAACTTTAGTGCTTTGTGGTTAATATTTTTCGCCCGAGGTCTATCACTGGCATTAATTGTCCCAATAAATTGAGATATAGTGTGCATAATGCAATGTAACAATATGGTTATATTCCACGTGTATGACTTAATTAAGCTATTTGCAGCCTGATGCTGCAAGTCAACGGGTGTGCAAGTGGATTAACAATGTACTGTTCTCGTATCCTCAGGATGGTGCATAATTACTTTACTGGTGGTACATATCAATTTTTGATGATTGCAGAACACATGCTCACTTTACCAACAAGCGCTTTAATAACTCTCCGTTGTGTTTTAAAAAAGCGTTGTTTGGAAATATTTGGAAGCCTCTGCAAATAATGTTGGGGGTTCGTGGAGCGAGGTTTAGACCCGATCTCTGTTTGATGGAGTGCAGAGGTTGTGAGGCAGAGCCCGTCCCCGCTGCCGCTGCCGGGGCCGGGAGGAGCGCAGGGCAGGGCCGGCCGTCGAGGCACCCGGCAGGTCCCCGGGGACGGGGGCGTGCGGAGAGGCGGGGGGCAGCGTGCCCCAACACATGCTCCTGACATTTGCCAGGGAGTAATGCAATTAGGAAACTCGATTACAGGGCGGCGGCGAGGCTGGGGAGCCCCGGGTCTTTGTTCCCGGGAAGATGGCGCCGGGGTCTGGCCGGTGGGATTTAGCGTGTGCGTCTCCAGGCAAAGGTGGAGGAGGACGAGAGCCGACCTTTGTGGGGACAACCTAATTTCTGCAGCCTAATCGCGTTGGGGAGGCAGGTACCATCCATCAGAGCGAGTTCCCCGCTCGGCACCGAGCCGGGCCGGGCTGCCCGCCCTGCCGGGCATCACCGCCGGCCCAGCGCTCCGCGGCACTGCGCGCCCGCCGCCAGCACAGGGAAAGAACAACCGACGTGCTCGGGGCTGACGCGTGGCGCTGGCACGCTCGGGAGTCGCTCGGGAGCCCGACAGGGGTGGCCTCGAGGGGCCGCGGTGGGTGCGCCCGTCTGCGGGCTGGGCTCGGGCCCGGCCTAAGCAAAGGCAGATGGGTTCCTTGGCTAGGGAGGGCGTTCAGCAACTCCCCGCTCCGGGGTTGGCCGGAGAGCGGGCTGCCAGCCTGGCCGGGGTGGCGAGCAGCCCGAGGCGCGGGGCGAGGAGCAGCGCGCGGCCTGTGCCGACCCTCGGCCCCCTGCTCCGCGCCCCGCTCCGCGCCCAGGCGAGGTGTCGCTGCTGCTCCAGAGCCTTTCTGGAAGAAGAGGATTTGTTCTTGTACCTGAAGCAGGTGATGTTTATGCAGAGACATCTGAATGACAGCAGGAGTGAAGGACAAATCTAATAAAGCCTAATAAACCGTGAGAGTCTAAATGTCATTAAACTTACAAAGATGAGAATCCAAATCACCAAAAAGGTAAATGTCTTCATTAGCCTGATCTCTGAAGACTGTCGAACATTTCATTAATTTATAATTTATGATTGTTTGACAAATATTGAAAAGTATGTAAATATGAGGGGGATAATGTCTTTTCTGCGGGAGATAAGGAAATGACCCAAACTGTACGTGCCTGCTAGATTACACACGAGGTTCCATCTATCTGTTATCAAACTGTGCTTTCCCTTTATACAACATATTGTGCAACTGACAAGTGAAATAGTGCAGATAAACCAATGGTTTAAAACGTAATAAAGACAACAGCCATTTGCATTTTTTACATTTTATTACAAAGGTAATTTACTATGACACATTTCTGAATGTAATTTATGAAAACATTTTAAGGCAATTATATAATGTATACAGCACTCGGAGACACAGAAAGTCAGATAAATAATAATCTTATGGATCTTCAGAGACTTTCTATAACGCTGAAAATATAGACTTTTGCAGGAACAGCAGTAAAACATAAAATCATAGAAATAAAATGCAGAATGATGTAATAAAGAGGAAATGGGTGTACTTCGAACTGGAATTGCAACATTAGATATTCAAGGAAACAATTTCATCTCTTCCAAATAACGAGATCATCTCAGAATATTGGGTTTTTTTCCTTTCCCTGCTTGTGAAATAGGCTTCTAAAAGAAAAGAGGACTTCTGAGCAAAACATCTTGTGCCCCAGTCCTCTTTGGTGGACCAAGAAGTGGACGTTCCAGTGGGGACCCCGGGGAGGCAGGGAACAGCCTCCCTTTGCCCTCCTGTGACAAAGGCGAATTGCGAGTTTATTACCACTCCTCTTCTCGGAGAGACAGGGGGGCAGCAGGCGCTGCTAGGCGCGGGCAGAGGTGGCTGTGCGGGGCGGGGGTGCGGGCAGGCCCTGGCAGTGCCGGCCGCTGCTTGCCCCCTCCACATCC
The DNA here is from genome assembly GCA_024500445.1 of Entomyzon cyanotis. Lineage (NCBI taxonomy): Eukaryota > Metazoa > Chordata > Aves > Passeriformes > Meliphagidae > Entomyzon > Entomyzon cyanotis. The sequence goes on from JAKEPQ010000780.1 coordinate 11,585,821, forward strand.
CACCGGCTGCCCCCGGGGAAGTTCCCCACAGTCCCCCAGCTTCTGAGCACAGCGCACACTTGCTCATGCCCCAGTGAAGTCCACGGCGAGGTGGTCACTGTTTGGTGGGCGAGGAGCACCGGGTGGCCGCCCGGTTGGGGTCTTGGGCCACCTCCGCCCGCCCCCCGGCTCTGCGCGGCAGGAGCAGGAGCGCTTCTGTGCTTACCGTGGAGAGCAGAAGATGCCCAGAAGATGAGAGGGGACAGCATCCCCAGATAAATGTCTCCATGTGCCTCCAACAAGGTATTTGCACTCGGAGGGTCAGCAACCCATCGCGTGCAACTGCCTTGGGTTTGGGTTTTGTGTTTGAGGGGTTTTTTTCCCCAAGCCACCCAGTAGACAATAAGCCACGCAGCAGAGTTTTCTAAAAGCCCCGCATTTCCCAGAATGGGCTCTGTGTCTTTGTCTTTACATAAAACAGTGCCCGTGGGCCAAATGTGCCTGTAACTAGCTTGTAAAACAAACCAGAAATCTCAGCTCGTCCTCGAGACTAAAACCAAGTCGCTTTATTCCCAAATCTTGCAAATATGTTAGGAGTGTAAGAAGTGGGACTAAAAAGCCTCCTAGCAGAGCTGGTTACCTGCTGTGAGCCTCACTGCCACAGACCCTTTCACCAGACATATTAAATCTCTTACCCTAAGAAAACAGACACTTGTCACAATTGAAACCCGACGTACCGGGGCAGCGGGATGTAAGAGTTTAGGGAACTCCACATTTTGCCCGAGGCCCTCCCGAGCGGAGGTCCGAACACACCTCTCCGAGAGGCCTGCAAGGTCTGCCCAACCTTTCTGAGGGCCATGTCTAGAGACTGTTCCAGAGAGATGGCCCTCAACGGCCTCCCCCGTGCACGGCCAGCACCTCGCCCCTGGCTTGGCGCTTAGTTCTTTATGGTGTAAAGGAGGCTGCGACGAGATGGCAGATGATTCTACCCCCAGAACGCTCTGGGGGTAAAATTGCCCTCGTCTGTTACGCTCCCCCTCCCCGTTGGGTGTCTCGGCTGTCTCCCCCGACGGCAGATCCCGGTGCCTGTCCAAGCCCGGGGCTGTAGGGCACGCCTTGGGAATCGCCACCCGGCCCCCAGCAGCCGGGGCGGGGGGGCGGCCAGCTCTCCTCTCCCCGCCCTTCGGCAGCACGCTGTCATTCTTTCCCATCTCTGTAGTATGTGTTTTATTACAAATTATTTCATTTGACGAGCAACATTCCCACCGCCCTGAGCAGAGTCTAAGTGGAAAAAGGTTTACGTGGCATTGCGAAACAGTTTCAATGATAATAGTTTAAAAAAAATAAAAAGTCAACTACGCGCACACAAGAATATCTAGATATCGCCAGAAGGGTTGAGCTGGCTTCCACGGACCTGGGCTGCAAGGTTTTCCACCCAAACTAGCCCTCATCTGTTTTTTTCTTTTTCTTTTTTTTTTTCCTTTTTTTTTTTTTTTTTTTTTTTCCTCCTGATGGAGACGTGGAACAAGAGGTGTCCTGTCCCGCCAGCTCACATCTACTGCCAGGGCAGGTCCTCCCCGTCCAGTCTTCACACGGCTGTTTCTGACCCTCATGGATAAAGGCTGTCAGTGGTTCAAAACTGGCAAAATGTCCCCTGTAGTTTAAGTTCAATATATGCCAGGCGACGGAAAGACACTGGCAACCTTTTTTTTTTAGGGCGTAAATGATTTCTTACAACACTCGCGGGTTTGTAACTTACAACGAAAGGAGGAAAAAAGGCAAAGACGGCCGGAGGCTGGGCTGGGAGAAGCCCACCGATCCCTGAGTCATAAAAGCGTACAATGAAAGGGCTTTATTGTCTCTCGTTAAGCAGTTCATAAGTGACCCCGTTTATTTCTGAATAGCCATGTTTTGATGACTTATAGTATATGCAAAAACAAACTTTCCCGCGGTGTTTTTTTCTCCGTCATGCTTTTCTTTTCAAACAGCCAGATGATTTTAAAAAGAAAAACACCCAGAAATGATAAATCGCGTGGCATAGCTAATGGCTGGAGGGCGCGTTTACCAATTCATAATCATTTATTCTTGGTGATGTATGACCCTTACTCTTAAATCTCAAAAGCTTCTATTTGAAGGTGTAAATAGCTTTTTCCCCCCTTGCAGTAAACCTTACTGCATTAGCAGTGATTGATCTCCTGTACAATTCGTCCCAGAGTGCTATTTTAGAGGGGGAACACTGGCTTTTGGAGATTAACTGGGGAGTCTGTTACATATTAATGAACCTAGGAGATATACTAACGTTTTGGTAATTTAGTTATTTGTGTCTATAGCTTTCGCCGTTATTTTCTCTTAGACCCCCGCGGTTGTTATACATCGAATTAAAAAGTGGTCCTTCAGCATCATTTTTTCAGTGGCAACTAAATGCCATTTAATGTGAAAAACAAATGTTGACTTGTCTCTTGAAGGAAGTGTGTTTCTTGGCAAGACATCAAAGTGTTTTAAACTGTATTAGAAGGGTTTGTTAGTTTTCTTACCCGGAGCCTACGGTAATGTAAGGAAACAGCCTCTCGCTGGAAGCACCCGTCGGAGGGGGAGCGGGCGCTGCGCAGTGCTGCGCATAGGTGCACGCTCGAGAGGCGGCTTTCGCTGCAGCAGGAATGCACAGGCACCTCTTCGTTGGGATTACTGCCTTGATTAACGTGCTAATGAATAGGGATGTTAAAGAGTCGTCCGGAAACCCGTCTGTGAGAAGGAGGAGTGAGAAACTCCTAGGTTGGGCTTAGCCTGCAGAGAGAGCAACTTCACTAAAATGCCATTAACCTACTGCTCCTTAGCAGACACTCGGGCAAAGCACCTCGGAGATGTCTGAGAAAGGGCTGAGGTGGAAGCAGGGGGTGGAATCCCCGCTGGGCTCTCGCCTCTGCCCCCGCAGCTGATGCGGGGCTGCGGAGCGGGCAGGGCAGCCTGGAGCCGCCGGGCCGGGCACAGCGCACTCGGCGCCGGGGCTGCCCCACTCCTCGGCGGCAAAATAGAGTCGGGGAGCTTGAGGGGTGGGGGAGAAAGGAGCCCAGAGGTTTTTTTCGGCTGTTCCGCTCTCTATTAACTTTGACATCTTGCTCGGATTTATAAATTAGAGTTCATTATCCTCGAAGGTCGTTAAAGTAGGCAGCTCAGCTAAGAATTAATGCGTGCAAACCCGCTCGCTACATCTGGCTTCGCCCTGAGCTGTCTGGTGGGCTCAGGAAGTTGGCGGAGGCTTCAGTCACTCCAGTGGTCAAAGAGAGATACCGGTCCCTTCTGCCCTCTTCGCCATTTATCGCCGGTAGAAGGTTGAAATGCAGCTGGCCACCAGCCTGGAGAAAGCAGCGAGCAGATCCCCAAGGCAAATGGATCTGCCCTTATTTTTGAAGGAAACAAACATATTTCTCCCCCCGCGTCCCATCCCAAAGTTAAACGTTTGTTTAGGACAAACTCGAGAAGCAACAGTCTTTGCGAGAACTTTGTTTTCCCCTTCTCCTTGTGAATAACAAAGTGGTCATAGGCTACTCGGCCAGTTGGCGAGGAGAGAACTTTTGTTTTCTGGGGCGATTTATGTTCTTTATAAATATGTGGTTTGGAAAATAAAAAGAGACTTGAAAACGTTGTTACAATGAAAAAGGACAAATTAGAAGACATTTTCTGTGATCAAAGGAGGAAGAGAAAGCGAGTAGGGGTATTCAAAAAGCTTGACTTATTCACACAACTCCTTTGGAGCCCAGGGGCAACAAGCGTGTCTTACATTGAAAAGGCGGCTCTATTCAGAGTGCAGGTGCGAAGTGGTGTGGCACATTCTGCCACATTATGTAAAGGTTGTTGGAGATTAGTGTTCAGACTTAATAACTAAAGCGCTTGATTTACATTGGAAAAAAGCCCCCTCATCCGTGAAAGCAAAATAATTTAACGCGTGATCATTTCGAGTGCTGCTGATATCCTAATACTTGCATTGTTCTCGGCCAAGTACTAGAGGAGCGCGGATTGATGCTTTTGGGAACCTATCATTTACAGCCACTGAACTCTGCTCAGAACTGGAGGTCTGGAGGGGAGATAAAAGAGGGGCACAAGAGAAAAGTTTCGCATTAGGCAAGGAAAAAAGAAGAAAAAAAAAAAGAGAGAGAACAATATAAACGTGACAGTTCTCCTCCTCCCCGCAGAGGACTCCATGCCTCCTGTCCAGTGCCAGGGCGAAGCAACGTCCAGGTCTACGGAGACGAAAATTGGGCTCAGGTCTCAGGCTCTTCCCTACTCCGCCTTCCCCCGTCGGAGCAGAATTACTTACCTTACTAATTATTCATATTTATGTAAATGTCATTAGTTAATGTAACTTTCTATAAAAAGATAATCAGGCGAGAACGGAGCATAGGTATTACCTTAAGTGCATTGGCTCTGGTTGTTTCATTCATATGTTAATACACGTGATGCAGTCGTGCCAGGCGTGGGGAGGGTGGAGAGGAGGGGAGAGGAGGAAGGCAAGGGAAAGAAATTAAATAATAATAACAAAGCCCCACAAAGGCTTTAAATTTGCATCGCGGGACCAAGGAACACGATGCCTTCTGATGCGCTGAACAAAGGGGGGACCCGGCGCCGTCCCAGCAGCAGCGGCTGTCCGGGCACTCCGGCAACTTTGGGTGGCTTTTTTGTTTGTTTGTGTCCCCTCCTCTCCTGAAGGAGAATTTTATGCTTCAAACCATTTCGATCTACCGAGATCCTCGTGCCCAGCCGAGCCCCTCAATTCCCGAACGACACGAATTAAAGTATCTTTGTATGGGACACGCACCAATTAAAATTGCAATACCTTTTTGCATCCCTCTTTAGTGTAAGCATTTTAGGGCCATTTCCATAAATTCTCTGCGAGAATAAAGGCTATAATGGGAACAAGGTGAGAAAGCTGTTAACCATTGTTTCAGCAAGAAAAGGTCGTAAGTCAGGCAATTGGTGTCTGACCTGTCAGGATAAGGTATAAAGGCTTTATTCATGCAGTCGCTCACGATTTTCTCAGCTCTCACAAAAGTGTTTTTATGATTCTGTTTTCTTACCTCGTTCCTTAATTAAAAAGCTGAATGATTAGAATAGCACCTGCATAATGTCTGAACGACGCCTGCATACTAATTCGCGAGTCTTTACATCTAGTAATTATAACATAAAATCAGAGATTGAATAAAACAGAAGGATTTTGCCCCTAAAGCCCTGCTAATCCTCTTTTAAAAGAGTCTGCTGAAATAATTCAGAACAGTTTCCGGAAGTTGGATTACCGACTCTTTTTTGACTATTTACAATGAAATGATATTTCACACTTAAAGGACTCTCTGTATTTCTACAACAGGTTTTTTAAGGTGGCCTGTTTTCTAGACAATAACAATCCAGTGATTCCTTTCTTTTCCTACCCGTTTTTTCCCCTCTTCCTCCCAGCAAGATCTTCATCTTTATCAAGTGTATGTGAGGATTAATCTGTCCTCAGGTAGGGATAACAAAACCTCCCCCCCTGAAAGCTCCCTTTGACTCCCCACTCGGGGGCTCCCCGTGACGAGGGAAGAGGGAGGGCTGCGGGAGGGCAGCCCAGTTGCGCCCAAGTTCAGATGCGCCCTGTTTCCCGGCCTCTCGCGGGAGCAGGCGGCGGAGCAAAGAGCTCACATTGCTTCACTGTTGCCGCCACCCAGGGCAGAGGATAATTTAAGCCAGCAGACACTAGTCAAAAGTTGAAGACTAATTTTTTTGCGTGTCTTCCCGAAAGAGTTGGGGGTGGGGGGTGATGGGGGAGTGGTGGTGTCGGCGCTTTTGTCTGACTTTCAGGACGTGCTGTAGCAGGTATCCTCGGGGCAGCGGCGAGGCGGGGGAGGCAAGCGGGGCAAGAGGGAGATGTGGCCGCGGGCAACGCCGTCCCGGGGCCTCCCCTAGCTCGGGCGGGCGGCGCAGCCCAGCAGGGCTCACCCTGGCTGCCGCTGCCGGGGGCCCAGCCCTGCCCGCCGGGGTGGCTTCCCAGGTCCATGCACACCCGAAATGACCCGGAGATGGGCTTTGCTGCAGTATAGAGCCGATCCTCTGGGTAACACTGACATGGGGGGAAAAAAAAGCAAAACCAACAAAAACCAAAAACCTGGAGATCAGTTAGAGCGTCCTATTTATTTTAGGTAAAAGGTTTCCTTGTACGCGGGGGAGCTCCAGCCCGGCCATGGGGTTGGCTGCCTCATGACGAAGAAGAAAACGAAGTTGATGCGCGGATTTTGAAAGGCGAGAGCTGGTGCCCGCACCCTCTGCAGCTCCGCCGTGGCTGATCCAGACTAGCCAGCGCGGTCCTGGCCTCGGAGCGGGGCGGATCGAAATGTAGAAGAAGTTGAGAATAAAGTCAGCCTCACGGGAAGTTGCAGAGGTTTCTCTGAGATGTTGCCATCATTAGGAACACCTTAATCTGTTGTGCCATTTTTATTTTAACTGTTAAAGAGTTGCTTTTGCGGTGACTTTTGTTCTTCCCCCGCCTTCTCCTCCCATAGTGTAATCCTGCAAAGACTTTAAATCATCTACGAGAAAATGGAGTCAACGTGTCATTCAGCATTAAAAATCTAGGGGCTCTAACCAAAAGGTTTAATTGCTATCCTTGCCCCATTATAACCATGGGAACGACATACTCGGTTGGAAACTCAGAAATGTTACATATCGTTTTAGCAGGCGCTCCTCTTGTTTGTTTACTCTAGCTTACTTTCATTTATATCCCAGGAATATTATTTCACTAGGCGACACACGAAAAGACAAAGAGTGTAAATAAACTAACATATGGCCCAGAGGTTTTAGAGAAGCTGGAGCTGCTTAGCAAGTCATGTGGGTGATACTGGGAATCCGTCTTCTGTCCTTCCCCCGCTCCCTCATAACCTCCTTCTCCCTGTGTTTTCCTTCTACCTTCTCACGATAAGTCACGTTTGTGTCGCGACCGGCTTTGGGGCGCCAGATGGTTTTTCTTTCGGACTGGAAAAATCTGGGCAGCGGAGGGATCGGGAGGGATGGACGCAGGTCGGTGTGCCTGTGCCTCTGCGTGCAGCTGGAAAGACCCCGTTGACATAACAAATGTGCGTGGGGATGTGTGTACACACGCACACCAGCCCCGGACACGGTCTCCCTCGGGTGGGGGGGGGGTCCGGCCCCGGGAAGGGGCGCCGGAGCGAGCCGGGCCGTTCCAGGCTGGGCAGCCCCTTGGGGCGGGCGGCTGGAGAGGAGCCGAGCAGGGTCGAGCAATCCGGCGTCCACAAAGACACTTGACAACCTTTTTCTGTTGTTGTTTTCAATCGTAACCTTTTTCAGGATTTCTCTCCCAAAAAGCCCAACTGGGGTTGAGCCCCGCTCGGCCGGGAGGTGCAGGGTGTTTAACCGCACGCTGCACCTCCTTCCCCTCCGCTTCTCCCGGTACGGTGGCGGAAACGGGTCTCGGTTACTGATTCATATTTCTAATCTTCCTTTCCTGAACATACAATGTGCTTTTGTTAAATGAATGGTCTTTAATTAATGCACTTGCACAATGCAAGGCCTTGCATGGGGATCGATGATAGGAAGCAACAGGGGATGGTTCCCTCCAAAATGGTTTGTCAGCATTGAGAAAGAAAAGGCAAGGTCTATAAAAGGGCCACTAATAATGCCCACACGTCTCTCACCATGCTGTCTGAGGGGACATTCCTTCCCTTGTTGACAGTCAAGTGTAATAAGTACATGTCTTCGCTCAATCATTATAGACCATAGAATTGTATTCTTTAATTAGCATGTACTGTTAGCCCTCCTTTCCTTTATGGGCCAGTTTTTGTCTTTTACAGACCAGCAAAAATGTTTTCCTTCATTTCTTTTCCTTGAATTCTATTATTTCTTAAATTATTTTCTTTCTTTCTTTCTTTCTTTCTTTCTCCCTTCATGTAGTCAAATGTATTCTCTATTGACAATATTCCTGGCAGCTAAAGCCAACTTTTTGTCATCTCTCTGTGTTAGGCAACTTCTTTCAAGTTTTCCTTTTTTAAAAGGAATCAAGGCAGCGCATGCGCATGGCGCCCGCCGGGTTCGGGCCGCGGTGTGCCCGAGGCTGCAGCATCCCTCCGAACAGCAGAGCTGGCGTTTGTCATGCGAAGGGAGATCTGAGCAGGTTCGGGAGCTGGGAAACCCTGAAACGTATTAACATCGGTCAGGAGAATACGCAAGGCAAAGAAGGCTTAGTTTCAGATTAGCTGACGAAAGAATTCCCTCTCTTAAAAAAAGAAATGAAATGCCCTAAATCCTCCTAGGAACCTTATAAAAAGTGTCGCTGTGACGGGGACACATTCTGGGGGGAAATTCTGCAAAAGAACCCTTGCATCCTGCGAAACAACCCTTCGGGCGGAGGGGAGCAGCAGCCTCTCGGGGTGGCCCGGCTGCAAACTCACGCCAATCCCCCGAGTGTTGGTGCCCAGCATTCCAGTGTTAGTGACCCCAGAGTCGCACGGTGCCCGTGAAGAGCCAGGGTGCCACTGCAGAGGTAGCCGGCAGACACACATCACCCCGCAGAGGGACACGGCTCCCTCCACCTGGGTGACACCGGGCTCTCTTCCCGCACCCTGCACCTCGGTCAATGCTTAAAGTACAATTGGTTTGAAGTCTGCGATCTGAAAAATGCTGTCTCAGAAATGAAGCCAAAGAAGGGTTTTGTTTTGTTCTTTTAATGGAAATGCCAACCTAAAACGATTAACATTAAAAAAGGTTAAAGACCAACAAAAAATCCACGCATGAATACTTGATTGTACACCACATTAATAGTACACAGGTTGGGGATTTTTTTTTTTCAACTAATATAAAACCAACAGAAACAGAAGGTTGATTATACAGTGTTTTAGGAAGGGCTAGGTACCACCAGTACAAACACATATTTTAAAAGTGCACGTTTCTAAAAATAACCATAAAAAATGAAATGTTTATAAATATTTATTGTAAAAAAATCCAAATATTAAAAATAAATAGTATGTTCAAACACACAACAGAACATTACTTCATTGCCAAACATGTGATTAAGAAAAATAAGGAACACAAGAAGTGTGGAAAGAGATACAGCATACCAACATTGTAAATGTTTATCTGCGAGCTACATTTTTCAGAGGCTTCTTCTCAGTACAGTTCACAAAGAATGTGCTAGATTTTCCCATAAATATGACAAGATAAAAAAATAATAACAATAATAATAATAATACCCACTCCACTCTAATTTGACTCTGTCTTTACTCATGAAAGGTCCCATTAAATTAATGATTTGGCTTTAAATGGCAGGATTTGGCTCAGATAATTCTGCAACAACTAAAACAGAAGTACACAGATGAGTTACAACTTCAAGGAATTCATATTCCGAACAGGGCATTGTCTGATCTCCAATGAGAAACTACTAAACAAAACTTGATCAGGGAATCATTTCAGTACAACACCACTATGTTCATAAAAAGAAGATACAAAAGGGATGCAGTTCGACTATCCTTACACGTACGGACAATAAAACATGAGAGCATATGGAAGCCATCACTTTTGAATGCGTTAACAACTTCGATACATTGCAGTATATACATGCTTGATAGGTATTCGGACTGTTAAATGATCAAAGATTTTACTCTATGTCTACGCTCTTGCTTTCACTCTACTGGAAAGAAAACATTTGTTGGTCACATAATGGTGTTAATGAAACTCAACATTTCTGCCTTCACCCAAGAATTGCATTCTGTGCCGAGTGTGTGTAGGAATAATTTATTAGACGGAAAAGTTTGGAGGATGAAATGCAAAAACAATGGACATAATTTCAACTTTCGAACTGTAAGGTCATACAGACATCCATGGGCATCTGTGCACAGCCAGAGTTTCGCGCAGACACAGCCACATATATCCAGATGTACGTCTATACACAGGATTCGATAGTTTGGCATTTTCTGCACCCTCTGGGCCCCTAAAGTTATCTTTAAAAGTTTGATTTTATCTCTTTAGAAACGGTTTAAAGCTAACGGGCAGGGTGAGTTTGACAGAGAGGAGAACAAATCGCTGACAAAGAACCTTTTACGTTTCATCAGCGTTGTTAGGACGACGAGCAGGAATTTCTCAGATAATAACTCCCACTTCAAAGATTTCTCAGCTCAATAGAAATTGGACCATCCTTTTTATTCAACCACAAGGGCTGGCACTAAAGACGACTCAACTGTTTGAATTTTTTTTTCCCCGTGTTTATTTTTCCCCTATTCACTAGGGTACTTGGATAAAATAAACAACAAGACAATTACTGGAACATGGACTTCTAACTTTCCCGGGCCCATGGCCCAGGGCCCATGGCCCCGTCCATGCGGGTGTCAAGTTCCCCGCACCGCGGAGCCTCCGCTCGCTGCCGCGCAGCGACAGCGGGACCGGACGGAGTGGGAAGGGAGGTACGGCCATCTCCTCCCGGGCCTCGCCCCGCTTTCCGGGTCCTGGGAGACTTCCATCGGGACACCTACGCCCTGAGACAGAGGCAGCCCAAGGAGGGGGATCTTTCAGTCCCCATCCTACTTTCCCCTGCTAGGTTCGGAGGGGAGGAAAGGGAAGCAATTCTCAGGCTTTGTGGCCAGTTTTGCTGCTAGAAGCTGGTCAGAAAGGCTGGGGACAACGGGCGGGAGCTCCCACCGAGCCTGGGGGGCTGGCAGTCCCTTACTTTGGGGAGAAGCAGACCGGGGCTACAGCGTCGGAGCGGAGCCCGCCTCGGGGGAGGGCGAAGCCCAGAAAACCCAGCTCCGCCGAAGTGCATTAGGTGGACGAAGTCTATCTCTAGCGGGGAGCAGATTGAGTGTATTAAGCTAGCATGAAACCAAAGGTCAGTGCAAATGTATCTTAATAGACTGTCTCAAATGGAGTGTGCCTCCTTTGAAGGCCGCTTGCTATTGCTCTCCTCATTACCATAGCGATCCTAACGTGGCATGCTGATGCACCATAAAACTCACACTTTCAACCCCAAAATCAGGCCCTTTGAACAACCCGAGCTTGATTAGACCTTTCTCCTTTTCTTTCCCCCTTAAAAACCATTTCCTTGCCTTTAGAAACTCGCCCTCAAATCCCAAATGCATTCTCTGATCCTGGCAGAAAGCAGAAACAAAAGTGAGCTGAGGCGACGGTTCAAGCGGGCCTTTTCTTCCTGACAGTCTTACCCATTTTTATTATGGTCTGGAACAAGTGCCCTGTTCGCGTGGGTTTTGTTTACCGGAAATTAAATGAAAATGATTTAGTTCGCGTCAAACAAAAATATATACTTGTATACACAAGAAAAAGGGCCTGTTAGACGTAAATATTATGTCCTTAATGAAAAGACTGGACGGGCTCCAGACTTCGCCTTTCACTATTTAAGTATGACTTGCCTATTGCCATAGAAATCCTAACTTACCATGAAGATTCACCGTTGTGAAGAAATACTTCTTTGTGCGAGCTTGCTTTGATGTCTAAGGCATAAGATTCAGGCTTTCAGCTGCGTCTGTCTAGATTACCTTGAGAGCAACGGGGTAGACATCTGTAACAGGCAAATGAAAAATTAAAGGTGATTAACCTGCACATCCAAATACTTCTGTAAATAGAGAAATAAAGAAATAAATAGACCTCAGGACATGATGAAAACATCCTCCCGACCCGCATCTGGCTTCTACATTTCTCAATTTCCATGACACAAGTTTTGGGGGCTGGAGAGGGGCACAACTCTCCCCTGTTTAGGCTCCTCTTTCGCACATTGGTCTCACCTATCTGATTCCCTAAGTGTATTCCCGGTAGCGACATGCTGTTGTCACTATCAGTGGTGTTTCAATACAAAAGTTGTTGAGTTTGGGCGAATGAAGAAAGGAACACCGACTTGGTGCCTTGGGAGAAAAATACGGATGTGTAAGTGAAGAAAGCACTGGACATCGGGGTGTTTTCAGTCACTGGCCAGCTATGTATTTTCCTGTAGTTTTTACATTTACAGGTATCAACATACACGTGGGTATGTGGGTGTGTACAGTTCTACACACACAGTAACCCCAGTCACCCGGGTGCAGAGGTGATCTGTCAGACACGAGAGGATGCGATTACAGCAGCCTTCTGTCTGCTCTCCGCAAGCCATAGAAACACCTTCCAGCAGCCCATGCTATTTATTTGCCTATACTATCTGGTATCCTTAGACATCATTAAAGTAATTAAAACGGCACCATTCGGTAGTTTCAAGCTACCCCAGTGGAGAGGTTTGTTTATTTATTTTGGGGGTTGTTTATTTTTTTACCCCCCTCCCTTCTTTCTCTGAACCAGTGCAGTGAACCCTGTAGGTTTGAGACTCTGGGACAGGATGGAGCTGCTAAAGCCGCGTTGTGGGAGCGGTTCATCTCTCCTCGGGGCTGTTGGCAGGGCAGAGCCGCGGAGCAGCAGCCCCAGGTCCCCGCGCTGCCGGGGGCTGCCCGGCCCCCGCCCTGGCAGTGACGTCAGATATCGGTCTCCCCCCACCCCGTCAGAACGCCCCCCGGGAGCTTCAGCGCCCACAGTTCAACAGGAGCCACACTCTGGGTGGGGACGGGCATGTTTAGGTATTAGAAGTCATTACCAGTAGGAACTAAAATGGACAGTCAATCATCGCACCCCCCTGGGCCTTTCTTTTTTAGCGACTACTGGGTGGGGGAAGGAAATATATATATATGTATTTATATACAAAAAGAGGGAAAAGTAAGGAGATTCTTTACAGAAACGTCCATCGAGCGGGTTAATTAATCAAAAAATTTAATGGATCAATTTTGTACAAATTGGTAACAAATAATAGTTTATATATATATATATATTTCTTAAAAAAAACCACACTCTCACAGAAAATCGTGGGCGAACAGAATAGTGCAGCACACAGTACTGTTGACAAGAGAAAACCTGTACAGAGAAAATCTGTGTGAAACCACTGAAGGGAAGGGGAAAAGAAAAGGGGAAGAGGAAGGGGAAGGGAAAGGAAGGGAAGGAAAGGCAAAAGGAAAGGGAAAAGGAAAGGGGATGCAAATCAGTTGGCGAGTAAACAGACTGGAGCCAGGCGGTCAGAGCGGGGGTGTGTGGCACGGCGGGAGGAGGCGGCAGCCGAGGCCCCGGCCGAGGCGAGCGCAGCCCTCCCGTGTGCGCGGTGCCGGGGGCGCAGGCAGGGCCCACCCGCGCGCTCCGCAGCCTCTCTCCCTCCGCCAAGCGCCTCTCGCTGCCGCTCCCGCTAGGCTTCCCCGTGCCCGGCGCGGCGCCCCCCGTGCCGGCCGGGTCGGGCCGGGCCGGGCCGCCCGCCGCTGCCCCCGGCGAGCCCTAGCAGCGGGGCCGGGGCTCGGCGGGGAGGCGCGGCGGCGGGGAGGCGCCGGGGGCCCGGGGGGCCGCGGGGCCCCGCGCCTTGACACACGTACCATTCGCTCAGGTTGGCGGCGGGCTGCGCGGGCGCGGAGGGCTCAGCGTGGGAGCAGGAGGCGGGGGGCTCCCGGCCGGAGTCCGAGGAGGGGGACACCAAGGAGGGCGTGGAGGACTCGTAGCCGGAGCTGGGAGGAGGGGATTTGCAGTGCACTTTCATGTGTTTTCTCAGGGAGCTGGGGTGGGTGTAGGACTTGTCGCAGCCTCTCACTTTGCAGTTGTAGGGCTTGTCGCTGGTGTGGACATGCGAGTGCTTCTTCCTGTCGCTGCTGTTGGCGAAGCGCCTGTCACAGCCCTCGAATTCACATTTGAACGGCTTCTCCCCTGCAGGAGGCAATGGGCGAGCACAGCCATTAGCGGCGGCGGCGGGGCCGGGAGCAGCGCATCCCGGCATCCCCCCAGCCCACAGCCTCCCCGTACCCCCTCTCTCCGGCCCTGACACGGCTCCTCTCCCCGCAGCAGCCCTTCACACTAGCCCTGCCCTTCCCCGCCGGCCCCGCCAAGCATCCCTCGGAGCCGCCGCTCCTTGCCCACCCGGATGCGCGGCCGGCACCGTACGCGGAGAGCCCTGCCCGGCCAGCTTCTCCTTCTCTTTCCCCTGCCCTGTGTGTAGGTCATCGTGGGGGTTTGTGCAAAAGACAAAGCTCCTAAACAAGGAAAACTTAGAGGAGAACTGCTCGTTCCGAGCAAACCTGTGCTGTCCCTGCAGACTCCGAAGTCCTGCAGAAAGAGCGGTCAGTGATTTATCCCTTCGAAGGCTTTTATGTTAAATACATTTCTCACAGTCCCCCAGGTGGATGTGGAAATATTTTTCATAACCTGGCTAGATCATATTTCATCTACTTCATACTTGCACTGATTACAATGCTATTGAAGATCCACATCCCCTTCCTTTCCCCGCTCCCCATCTTGCTGATACCATGTGTTAAAGCACGGAACATTTCAGAAAGACATTGATTGTGGGGGCAAAACGATAAAGATTCAGCAGAAGGATGACTAGGCCAGTGCATGGCACTGTCGCGAGGGTAGGATTCCCTTTTCATTTCAACCTACACAGTCATCGAAGGAATTGCAATCGGGATTAATTTGTCTGGTCATATAATAAGTGATGTTACACATAACAGAAATACAATTGTGTTTCTGGAGTGGTGTGAAAGTTTAACCTCGGATCATGTGGACCTGGCATGGTACACGATATACAGGAGGTTTTCAAGGAAACACGCCACAGCCAGCTTCAGGATGAAATGCTGACGGCATTATTGTCTCTGACAATAGCAAACTGCAAAACCCCGCTTGCCAAGGGGTACCCAGGTCCTTTACTAACTGACTATGAAAATAACCTCCTCATCTGTCAAAAGTCAGAAAGTATCAGGGCGGAGAGGACTCCACGAAAATACATGGCCTAACCTTAACGTGAAGTGCAAACAAAGCAACTGTGCTCACCATCATGGCGTATGTGGTTGAAAGGGCTTGCAATGTTTGGTTTTGTGTGCTTGTTTTGGTTTGTTTTTTTTAATTCCTTGGGTTGTGGTTGTCGTTTTTATTTTTTTTTCCCTCTCAATTCGTCATGATTAAATTTAGGAGAGACTCAGCCTACATTGGGCTCGGCTGCGAGCAGAGGCAAATAAAGGAAGGCATTCCAAATATTTCACATGAATGCACTTTATGCAAGGTGGGTGGGAAAGGCTCATGGCTCCGCGTTTAAAGTATGTCCTTTCCGCACTGTAATAGTCAATGGGGAGCACTGACATCCTGCACCGCTAACATTTGCACAGAGGATCGGTAAATACCTGGCGTTGGAGGAAAGGGATGGAAGAGGTTAAAAAAAAGGTCTCTCACAAAACGATGCGGATTCTGTAACCAAATACTGTCGACATACAGCCGTGCATATGCATAGACACACGCCCGCCTATAATCTAATTAGAGTTCCACGTAAGGAAATAATTTGACCTTCAGCATCTAAGTTGAGACAACAAATCAAGGATATTAGTGTAGTACAAGCAAGCAGTAAGTTAGGAGACCCCAGGGAAAGCCATCCTCATAAGCACTCTGCTTGTGCAAAGTGAGTTCCATTCAGGTAAAAGCGGGCTGCGCCGCACTGCGCTTTGCCGAGTTGAAAAATGTTCAACTTCGCTTAACCCCCTGAAAGAGCCACTGAAAGGTCCGTCCGTGCAGCCGGGTTTCAAGTGGGAAGAGGGCAGCATTTTCTCAGCTGCCCGGGTTGCATTCCCTGAACGCCTCAATAAAGAGGAGCCATCCGAGCCATTTGCACGTATTCCTTTCGCGAGAGCAGGTTTTCTTACGCGGAAATCCCTGCCCGGCAGGGAGAGGACACTGCACAGGTCCCGGCTGCCGCAGCCCGGGCACGGAGCCGCAACCACGCACAAAGTTCCGCGGGCGATGGAGACTCAACCGCCATTTTACCCCCACACTTGTAGCTGGGCAAAAGTGTTCAGTGAAATTCAGCTTGGAATTTGTGGCATAATCCCCCGTCTCCGGGAGTGGATTAAGGTATTTACCAACTTCTCCGGGTGAGTGGTGGCGGGGGGAAGCCGGAGCTGGCGGCTCCCGGGCTGCGGGCGAGGCGCGGGGGCGGCGGGGGCCGCAGGGAGGGAGGAGGGCTCCGTCCCACGCCTCGCACTATTGTTCCTGGCCCTCTGCGAAGGCGGTGAAGTGATCCCAGCCCGTCCTGCTCGTCCCGTTGCCATCGCCTTAACGGCCTTATCCTCCAACCTGGAAAACTCGTACATCGCCAGATATCCCTCTGCCTGCTCCCCAGCCTCGGAGAAATCAGAAGTCATTAATATTTAAGGAGGCAATAATTTTCCTGTTGAATCTAGAACTGTCTTCATGAATAATTCCTAGTGAGTTCTATTAGAGTTTCAGAAACATTGCGTTTTTGACAACTTCTGGGTGTTTAATAGAAACGGTGGAACCATAAAGGCCCTGCAGGAGTTTGCACAATACAGCAATTAATCACCGAGAAAGTTAAAGCCAAAAGTACAGACGCGCCGAATGGTGTTTAATAAACGCAAATCTCCGCTCTCGGGTTTGCCCTGAACCTGCATCTCCGATGTAGGTCAGTTTTCCCAAGAATTTAACCATTTTCTGCTTCAGAGACTTCAAACAGTGAGGCCGTTAAAGAGCAGTAAAAGTTTGTTTACTTAAGAAAAACACTGTCATTAAGAGATGAGCTCTCCCGGTTAATGGCTGTACCTGTGCTGATCCAACAAGGAACTGGCTGGGATACAAGTTATGTGACCCGGGGATACCCCTTTTCGAGGAAAAAGGGGGCCAAGAAGGCAGCCGAGGAACACAACTATGCTGTCGTCCACCTCCTCCCCCCACCCCCCGCCCCGCACACAGACTTGCTCCTCATAGAGCGATGGAAAAATAATGAGGTGACGAGTGACGGTCGCTGTAAAATCTCAGTGCTATGTTTAGACGATAGCGACGCGAAATTAGTGTATGTTCTGCATATTATATCACGTCGCGCTCTATCATAAAAAATGCAACTCCTGGAAGGTCAAGCCCTGCACCGAGCATGGGGGAAGGGGAGTTTTATGAACTGGAAGGCGAAAAAAATCGTTTGGCTGTAAGCAGATCTTACAATAGGATTATGTAGTTTCCCTCGCAGTGCATAAGGGTGTACAGAAGGGGGTGGGAGGTGGAAAACCCTACACTGGAACAGATTAAATTTTCCAAAAAGGGCTTATTTCTTATCTTCTTCTTTAGAGGAGGAGAAAAAAAAAAAAAAAAAAAAAAACCAGGGAAAAAAAAAAAAAAAAGACAAGCCAGCGCTACAGACTACAAACACCGGCTGCTAAACTAATTAATACAACTTCACAAGCTGCTCCTGGAAGTGTGAAAACTTTCTACGTGCAATTTCATTAATTATAAATGCTTTCCTGGCCGGAAGAGTTCAAACGTAGTTTTGCAAGATCGTCCATCGTGTTACTTTATTTTCTGTTAACTAGAACTAACAGATGTTTCTGACACATGTCCCAATTTCGCTTAACAGATCTGCAAATGACATTTCAAAATGTACAGGCCGAAACAATACCAGGGTTTCTTTTCTTTCTTTTCTTTCTTTCTTTCTTTTTTTTTTTTCCCTCACGAGAATCAGAACTTGCAGCTCCCCATATTTGCGAATGCAGAAAGTCGTTGGAAGGCAATGCTCATTAAAAATGTCAGTGTTATTCAGATCAAACATTTGAAACTCCCTCTGCCCAAAACAGAACTGTTGAACGAAAAGGTCGCAGCTGTGTTATTCTCACAATGTTCGAGCAGCAGCATCTCAGCGACATCAGTCAAAACTGACTAGACAAGTTGTAACTTCCATTGTTCACTTTTAATTTGTGAGCTTGCACAATGATTTCATTTTTTCCCCCGACTACTTTAAATTAAAAAAAAAATCCTCGCCTGTGTGAATTAGCAGAAATGGTAGCTATATCACTCGATATTTACACAGATGTACCCACATAAACATTACAGCAGCCTCTCCGCACAACCAGAAAAAAATATGGATGAGAATTCTGAGATTTGCTCTCGTTCTCCCTTCCCCCCCCTTCCTCCCCCTTCTCCAAACGGTAAAGAAGCAAACAAATATGAGAATTTATTTTCCAGAAGTACTTGGCGTGCATTCAAAAACAACTCAAAGGATACATTAAAAAAAAAAAAAAAAAAAAAAAGCAAAACAGTACGCTGAATAACAGAGAGAAAGAGAGTAAAGAGAGCTTTACATACTGACCTGTATGAGTTCTTTTGTGTATTTTGAGATTCTCTGATCTGGCAAACACTTTGCCACAGCCTGGGAAAGGGCAGGGGAAAGGTTTTTCACCTGTGTGGACTCTGATGTGATTTACAAGTTTATATTTGGCCTTGAAAGGTTTCCCTTCTCTTGGACACTCTTCCCAGAAACATATGTGATTGGACTGCTCGGGTCCTCCAACGTGCTCCACCGTGACATGAGTCACCAGCTCGTGCATCGTGCTGAAAGTTTTCGAGCATAATTTTTTGGGAGTCTGGTCCAACTCAATCCACTTACAGATGAGTTCCTGTTTGATGGGCTGCCTCATGTAACGAAAGAAGGCACCCGGGCCGTGGTGTGGAGCCAGGTTCACGTTCAGATTCATACCACCGTAGTTATGAAGCGAAGAAGCAGCAAAATGATCTGTCCTGGAGGCTGGTACTTGAGTGAAATGTTCAGACCTGGCGTACATTTCTCCAGGTAACCCCAGTCTGAGCTGTCCGTTTAGATGGCCACCTGGAGCTGCATGGGGAGGCTGCTCATGGAGTCCAGTGAACAGAGAGGGATTCCCAGCTTCTGAGTGGTGGTGGTGGTGGTGACCATGGTGTCCGGGGTAGCTACCTGTTGTTGAGACAAACAGTCCGTGGTGAGAACTTGCAGCGGGGTGCTGCTCGGTCAGCCCTGGCATGAGTGGGGCCGGCAGATCTCTGCGTATGAAGAAGTCCCTACCTGCTGCCAGAGCCTGGGCTGGGTGAGAGACGGGGTAAGGGGCTGCTGGTGACTGCGCCGGGCCAAACGCTGCCGTTTGACTAGAGACCACCTCGGCTTGGCCTGCCATATGGTGATGATGATGATGATGATGGTGGTGGTGGTGGAGCTGGTGGTGGGGATGAGGGGCAGGGCTGATCTTAAGGGCCGCGGGGTGATGCTGAGGAGGAGGATGATGAGGAGGATGGTGGCGGTGCCCCATGTGTTCTGGCCGGAGCTGCTGCGGCCCGAGGCGGGACTCGGCGGCGTGTTCCCCCGGCTGCGTGGGCGCCGTGGTGTGGGGGGTGCCCGGCGAAGCCCGGGAAGCCTGTCATGCTCTGAGGGGGGTGGTGATGGCGGCGAGGAGCCCCCGCCAAGTCTACTAATCTCAGCGCCGTGTTCCGCCTGGAGAGAGCAGCAGGGTCCATCACTGGGAACCCCAGAGCATCCACGCTCATTAGCTTCTAACGCTAAAAAGTCACCTGACAGCGGGAGGAGAGAGATACAGGGCGGCGGGGGGGCGGGGAAGGGGGGGAACAACTTTCTTTTTTTTTTCTTTTTTTTTTTCCTTTCTCCCAAAATAAAAAAGTTTCCCGGTGCCGCTGCCCTGGCGGCGGGACGCACGGGCGGCTGTGCCAGCGGGCGGGCCCGGGGGCCGGCGGGAGGCTTTGGCGGCGGCCGGGGAGGTCCCACGGCGCGGCCCGTCCTGCCCGGGGCCGGGAGGCCCTCGCGGCGCGGCGGGACCGGACGGGCCGCACTCGGGCCGCGCCGCTGCCCCGCCGGCCACACAATCGCCGCGCCCGCCCATTGGCTGCCGCCGCGCTGACGTCACCGCTGACAGGTCCCGCCGCCTGAGAGGGAGATCGCCGGTGCGGCGGGGGGCGCGCGGGGACGGGCCGCGCATGCGCTGCCGCCGCGCCATCCCTGCTCCCGGCGCCCCCTCCGCGGCTCGGCCCGGCTATGTCCGGGGGGCTCTGCTCTGCCCGGGGCCTCTGCTCTGCCCGGGGCCTCTGCTCTGCCCGGGGCCGCGCACGGCCGGGCTCCCGCCTGCGGCCGCCAAACAAAGCCTCGGCGGGAGTCGAGGGCAGCGCCCCGGCCTCCCGCCCTCGACTCTGTCTGTTCCCGCTGCCCTGCGCTGGGACACGGGGCAGCCGCGAGGTTCTCCCCGGTAGAGCGCTGGCAGCCCCGCCGCTCCCCGCCGCCCCGCCTGAGCAGCGGGAGTCGGAGCGGTGCCGGTGCTGCCGGCAGGTCCTTGGCACTTGTTGCCGGCGCGGGCAGCGGGTCCGTGTCCGGCAGAAGCGCGGCCAGAGCCGCACCGGCCGCTCGCTGGCCGGGCGTGCTCGGCCCGGGGCTCGGGCTGCCGCCCCGCTGCCGGAGCCCGGACAAAGGATCCCTGGGAGACTCTCCGTCCCCTTCCCCCTCCTCTGACAAGTTTTAGCAGTTATCTGGCCGCCGGAGCAATGCGAGAAATAGTGATGTTCAGGCTGAATCTGAATGTTTAACCCAGAAGAGGGAGTTCTCCCTTTCCCTCTCTCACTTTCTCTCACGCACACTTACAGGGTAATTCCACGTAAAATCCCCGTCCTTGGCTTGAAGGAAAAGCATTGACAAACATTCATAACGGACTCGGTTCTGATGATTCTCACCTGAAGGAAATAACATGATCTGCAAGGTTTGCGTGCTAGTATTGAAAGTGTAGGTTTGGGCTTCAGCTGGATACACTGAGGCCTTACAGGTTTAGAAAAGCTTAGGGCTTCACCACAGGAGGAAGTATCTGCTTAAGTTTTTAAGAAGGGGATTGTGAACTTAAAAAAGTAAATGAAACATGGGAAAGATTCTTCTGCTCCAAGAAAGAAAAACACATCTTTAAATATCTACCCATCGTATTACCAGTACTTGGATCCTGACACCAAAACGGCTCCACCAATAACCTCACAGTCTTATGAAATAAAGCAATGATTAATTCTCTATTCACCCTGTCAAACTCTCATCATTTTAATAACTGACTTGCTGTTAACTTGCCAGTGGATTCTTTACCAGATGCACGTCAGGTAAAGCTCCCAGTGTAGAATTTTGCATTTTCATAAGAATTTAACAGTGCTGGCAATCGATAAGTTTTATGTGAAGTGGTAAAACAAGAAACTGTTTGGCAACGTCAACCCAGCTACTTTCATAACAGAAGCTACCATCCAGTGATTGGAAACCATAAGATTAAAGTTTAGGACATACATAACCATATAGAGTACACTTTTGTCACATCTTCTGGGTTGGTTGCAATGACATATTTTGTCTCTGCTTGCATTTATCATACTTCCACTGTAACACAAGGCTGATATTCAGGGAGATAGTTATAGATACATCCTTGCGCACATCTTTCTGAGTGGAGATGATGAAAAGTGACAAAGGATGCAATTAGCTCCCCAACCTTACATAACATGTTTACGCAGGCATTTTAAACCACACACCATCCTCACAATATCTCAACTTCCAAGTCTACTTGCTCTACGAAATGGATTTGACAGTCCTATTCATGACCATCTCAATAGGAGTGCACAGAAGAGACAAACGTTAGGAAGTATGAATCTGTTACTTACAAATGTACTGAGACTGTGAATCCCAAATAAAGCTGCTTTCCTCATACCTCCTTAAAACACTGCATCTCTACATACTTGTTATCCATCAATCCTGACACTTCTCAGTCAAGGGAGAAAACATCTGGAACAGTTTGTCAATTAAAAAAAAATGTCATAACCAGTTTGCCCTAAGTTCATTTCAAATGTTGTGATGATTTCTCGCCAGACACTCATGGCTCCCAGCTTGCCCCTCACTCAGGGCTGTCTCTCACACCATTTCCAGGCAGCGCAGGCGAACCTGGCCCTCGGTGTCCCTCACTGTTAGGTGAGGTTGGTGTGAGCCCCGGTTGCGTGCGGGGGGAGCGGGGCGGGGGCGGGCGGGGGCCACCACATGACTGCGGGGAGGCGGAGAAAGGGGGAAGAGGAGGGAAGAGGGCCCAGACCCGGGCAGCCTCTGCGCATCTCCCACAGTGTTTTGAAAACTTGAACGCCTGTCTGTGCAGCCCTTTGGCAGCTCGAGCTCATACTGCTGCCACTCGAGAGGTAACCGAGGTCTCCTGCTTCTTGCGGCGGCCGGAGCCCTGGTTGACCAGGCACGCCAGGCTCTCGGCAAACTTTCAAATGTGTCAACATCAGCTTCTGCAGGGCCAATAGACTGGCAGCTTGATCCTGAGTACGGATTTTCCTGTGGTTGCTGTGTGTCTGCGACCCCGTCTTCAGCCCCTGGCCCCAAAGCTAACCCGAGCTGGAGGGTTGCTCTAAAGAGGCTACATGTTGTAAAGACGAGTCACAAGCACTTCTCCGGCCCCTGACCCTGCTCTCGGTGAAGAGGCTGGCCGGGGCTCCCTCGGGAAAAGGCAGGAGCCCCGCAGGTCGCGGCTGTGCCCTGGGTGAGGGGCTGAGCTGTCCCCCCTGCTTTCTGCTCCGCCATGGGGGCCCAGAGCTCCCTCTGCCCACAGCTCGGTGCGCAGGACCGGCGCGGGCAGCCCCGACCCTCCGGCCTCTGCCCGCACACACCCCCGCCCCGCCGGGCTGCCGAGGCCTGCCGCTTGACACCGGCTGCACATCCCTTTGCGGGGTGGGAACTGCCTCAGCTGCTCATCGGCTTTGCCTTGGCCTTGTTTTTTCGGTAGTAAGCTACCTAAACATCAAGATGCTTGTCGCTATTTCTAGCATTGCTTCGAAGACAGAGCCTCCTTACAACCGTGCTCAGCTCAAGGCACAGCTCCTGCCCTCGGGAAGCATTGGAGAGAGCAAAATCTGACTTTCATCCACCCCCTGTTCTCCCATTTCCACCTCTGCGGAAACTTCCTATCCCGACGAGCCAGCTAGAAAATATCTATCCGGTGCATGAGAGTTGGGCCAGGCCGGGATGCTCTCGACTTTTTAGACAGACTTCGGGGGTTACTTTTTAGGCTTCAAATTCGGAACGGATTTTAACGGGGGGAACAGATCAGTCTGAAAAGCCCTTATCTTTACTGTGAGAGAGGGAGAAAACACGAGGAGTAGAAAAAGAGAGGACCAAAAACTCACCCTGTGCAATTCCTTATCCCTTAAACTCATTTTGGGAATGAAGGATGAGGGAAGGAGACGCAGGACCTGAGCCGGAATGCCTGCCTGACCCTGCAGAAGGCACTGCTGGTTAGGAAGAGGTGGTTCAGGAAAGCTTTTCCATAATCCCAGCTTCACCTCAGGGAGGAGAGGGTACCGAGTAGCTCGAGAGCACACTCTGCCTTTGTTTTTGTTCCCTCTCCCCATTTCCACACATGGGGACTTCTTCATTTCAGGGTTCCCAAACAATGGGAAGTCAGCTACCAGACAAGCAACGGTTTGTGCATAGGTTTGCCTCTCACATTTTGTGACCTAGAGCTACCCTAGGACAAGCAAATCATATGCTTATTTTAAATAAAATATTTCATTCAGGACCTCAAGATTAAGGTATTCCTGTCAGATAAGCTGTCAGTCACTAACTACTTAGACACCACATTGTGGAAGCCTGGTATCCCTGGTAAAGATGATACATATCATGTAAACCCCATCAACAAGATCAAAGTCTTCTTCTTTAATAGGATCCAATACATGTCAAACCTCATTCCAATCAAATCGTCCGTAAATGAATTCAAGATGAATATGTCATAGAATAATGTGACAGTGCAATCACATGGGGTCAGGGGTTGTTGTTTCAATGAGAGAGTCGTCAAATATTAATTCTAGAACCTCCAAATGAATAGGCATTGAGCAGGATTAGGCAGCTGCTGGTGGGGGAGTTCTGTCGCTGATTTGTGTTTATGCAAGTACGTTAAACACTAAGCTGGAAAAAAAAATACAGTCTCCTTTGAACTGTAAGAAGGACATATTTTAACTTACTTGACTTTTCCAGGATGTTTTTGTAAAGTCGTTTTCTTTTCCTCATTACAAGGGGAGTCTTGTGCCTCATTTCCTGACTTTGTTCCTATTTGGGGAGAGAGGTGGAAAGTTAAGAGCAAAACCATTTGTGTGTGATATGAAATGAGTAAGGCACTCTAAGTGTTGGGCGTCATGGATTCAAAAAGAAAAGAAAAGAAAAAAAAAAACCCACCCAAAACCAACCCATAAAACCAAACCAAAGCACAAGTTAGGCAATGAGAGGGGAAGAGAAGCTTTCTCTGAGGGGAAACTGGAGGCTGTCTCCCCAGCAAAGCAGCACATGTTTTATGGAGTCATGAAGTTTCCATGGCTGATTTAGGGAAAAAAAAATATGAAAGGACATCTTTTCAGTTCTCCTTTGATCTGACATTCACCTTCTGGCAGGCTATTGTAAGGCAGGTTTTTACCCACTCGACTATATTGTTTACAGATCCTTCCGTCCCGAAATTAAATTCCGGACTCTCTGCGAGCCTCCACCACAAGTTGTTGTCTCAGCAAGGATTAGTATAGTACCACCCTGGCACTTCTCCCTGCCTATAATTTTCAGCTTGCTCTTTGCTCTCTGTAAGGCAGAGCACTGCCACTGCTACAGGCAGAACTTTGCACAGCTTGCTTTGAGCGGCAGCAATAGCTCCGAGAGCAGATCTGAGGCTGGATGCAGTGTCTGAGTCTGAATTTCTGCAGATGTCTTTCAAATCTCAGGGTTTTGTTTGTTTGTTTTTTTATACAGAAAGACACACTATAGTCTGGAAGCAGTTACTTTAAATGACTATATTATTATTATTATTATTATCATCATTATTATTATTACTCTTGATACCAATATTATAGGGACTCCATAGCTAGTAAACAAAAATCTATACTAAGACAAACACTTCATGATATTAATTATGAAATTTCATCATCGTTTCACAGTCATAAGCTTTCATAAATAATTTGATGTCCTCAGTATTTTCAAGGCTGTGATGAAAATTACTGCCAAAACTTTAGGAATCCCTTTGGAATTAAAATTCGTAGTTAACTTCCATTCATCGTCGCACTTTTCTCTAGTCAGAGCAGCCGACATTGCCCCACTAGTGAGAGATTTGCAGGAGTTGTGCTTTATTGGCTAGTATGGGAGGCTGGAGGAGTGTTCAGTTCCCAAGCCTTCGCCAAAACTTGTTGAAACCGGACAAAAAAACCCGCCGAACCAACCAAAAAAACCAAAACCCCACCAAAAAAAACCCCAGCAAAACCAACCAAAAAAATCCCCGCTGCATTTAATACTTTAAATGGTTACCAGATGACAAAAAGGAAGGCAAAACAGTTCTGCATTTCAGAGTAAATATTGGCTAAAACTCTGGCTCGACCTCGCACACTTTTCTCATCTGCTCTGTGCCGTCGGCGGAGCAGGAGGGTGAGGATGTCCCCTTCACCAAACTGTTGGGATGTCGGGCGCTAGTGCGGGGTACCAGTTCCCCCCCGTAGTCGCGCTGGGGCTGCGATGGGACCTGACCTCCTTCCCTGAACGCTCCCGCACCGGGCCGAAGGTGCGCGGCTGAGCGGGGCCGGAGCAGCCGCCGCCCCGCGGGATCCCTCAGCCCCGGGCGGGATTGTGAGCCAGACCGAGTGGGCGGCAGCGGCGACGGCGTGTGTCCCGCCGCCACCGGCTTGTCACGCAGCCTGTACTTTCCGCGGCCGCGCAGGGCGGAGGGAGCGCTCCCCGGGAAGGGCTCGGTGCAGAAAAAAGTTCCTCATCTCCGGGTCGAGCGAGCCCCGAGACAAGCCCGACCAACGGGCTGGGCTCCCCGGGGCTGAGGGATCGTGCGTGACAAAGGAGTGATAGAAAAGGGGTCGGCGGGAAGCCCACGCCAGACCCCATCGGTCGGCACCGTGCCGGTGCCCGGGGCTGGCACACCGAGATGGGCTCGGGTCAGAGGTCACCTTCGGATGTATCGCCCTGGGCAGGGATTTGGGAGCATCTCCCCTTCCCCAGCCGGCTCCAGGCACGGCACGGCCCCTGGGGGCCGGGATCAGGGTGGCAGCCCCTCCCCGGGCTCTGCGCGAAGTTGGCGGCAGCACCCAGCTCCCCGAGCAGCCCCCCGGCTCTGCCTGCGGGGGGCGGGGAGAGGCTGGAGGGGGCCGGCCGAGCTCCTGGGCTCCGTCCCTCCCGCACCCGCCTATAAAGAAGGGCGTGCGGTGCCGGAGCGCCGGGTCCCCCGGAGCGCCCCCGTAGCACCGGGCGCGGCGGTGGGCGAGGTCCTGGGCGGGGAGCGAGTCCCCTGGGACGCCTTCCCACAGGGCTCGCCATTGTCAGCGCTCGCCCCCTCTGCACGCCTTCCCGGGCCTCTGGCCCTGCCCGAGCGGCCGCAGGACCCGTCTGGTCCCGGTGTTCGCCCGTCCGAAGCGAGCGCGGCCGCTGTCGGGGTCGGGAGCGCCTCCGCCTCGCTCTGCGCACCCCTCCGCCCTGTTCCGCGGACCTCCGCCGCCCTACATTGCGCGGTCCTCCAGGTCGAGCCCCCCCCTTGCATTTAGGGGGGCGGGCGCGGCTCCCGGCGTCCGACAGAGGGTGCCGAACGCCCCTCGATGGCTCCCGGGCTCTTGGCCCTCCGCCCTCCCCCTCCCGCCGAGGTGCCGCCGGGACCCTGCCCCACGTGGGCGAGGGGCAGCCGAGGCGCTGACCCCCCCGCACCGCAGGGTTCCAGCCCTCCTTCCCGGGGGGGCCAAGCCTCCTCCTGCCGACCCCCCCCCCCGACGACAGGGAGCTCTCGTCCAGCCCTTGGGGCAGGCGGTGGGGGCTAGGCAGCTGCCCGGACTGCACAGGCACTCCCTACTCCCAGGCACTTACCCCTGCGACCTGTTGAAGGTTTCCCCTCATTTCTGAACTGGCAAAAATAAAAGTGGGGGTGGAGGGGAAGGGAAAAGAAAGAAAGAATGAAAGAAGAAAACAATAACCCCCCCCTAAGAACCCACCACCTCTTTGGCGCTTCCATCGAGGCGGTCATCCTTCATTTCTTCTTTTCTTGCTTTCTGGAAGCAGTTAGGGAATGTATGATGAAGCAGAAATGAGCCGTCAGGATGATATTTTAATGGCTTATATGTCACGTTGGTGCATGTGGCTTTGAACTGGAGCAGCTTTCGTTTCCTGCAGAGAGCGCACCGCAAATCCCACTTGATAACTTCTACAACCCACAACATTTTTTTTTTTTTTTTACATTCACTCTTACACTGTATATAGATACGCTTCCTAAAAATACCTTCTCGTCTGCCTTCTCGTATATTTTGCACCGACCTGGAATGATCACTGGTTTCCCCTTGCACTGGGAGGCAGGCTAGCACTGAACTACCTAACTTTGTAGCTCTCCGAATGCCATCGCCCAGCAGACTTCACAATAACGCTGACAACTCTGTCCTTCGCTGAATTTTAGCACCAAATACAGAATGTAGTGCAACACCCGCCTTAAGACTGTGTCCACACCCAGGCGCTCCCTAGAGCGGGTATACCTGTTGCTATTAGCTATTGCAATTTCATCAAATAGATTTCGTAGAATAAATGCAAACGTGTAGATTCAGCTCACCATCAGTCTAAAAAAAAACCCCAAACCCTATCAAACCCTGTAAAGCCTCCCAAGATCCAAGGAAAATGACATAATAGATCTGCTTTGAAAGCTATCTCCATGCACCGAGCACAGGCACACTGCGTCTGCAGATAAACTGCAGCGAAACATTCCATCAAGGCGTATCAAAGTTTATTTGTTGTCGTTGATGTTTGTTTGTTTGTTTTCTAGGCGCAATGGCCATTTTATACCTCTCAAAACGAGTCAGTTCTCACCCGAGAAGGGTTCGCGCAGCAGCGCTTCTGGTCCGACTCCCCAGTACCTGCGCTGCGGATTGCTTACCAGCGGCTTTAATTAGAGAGGATGAGTTTAAAGTTTCTTTGTTTGGTACTAGGAATTGGAGGGGCTCGGATTGAGCTGCGAAGGAGGCAAGTGAAGGGCTGAACAAAGGCGAAATGTAAGGAGTCTGACTCTTACCCAGCTTTTGGTGTTTTCGTTACTGGAAAATAATTAGAGCTAATAAATATGCAGGCGACTGAGTAAATAAATAATTTGCCAGTTTTATATATGAACACACATAGGCACATACGTAAGTGTATCTATACATACACACACAAAGACGCCTATATTTTAAAGTTTCTTGAGACCTTTTTTTTTCTAAGAGCCGAAGCATCATTTAAAATATTGTACAAATGTTGCTTAGCTTAATTGATTAAGCCACAAAGGTTTTCTACTTTTAAATACCATACTTATACCTTTCAACAATCATTTTAATATATAGTCAATGGCTCTTTGTAGCGGGAACAAAAAAGAACTATCCACAGTTTTTCAATAGACTTTGAGCTGGGGAAAGACAGGTTAATCGAGGGTTGCATCTAGAAAACAACCAAGTGTTGTATGTTTGCACTGAATCCAAATGTCTGCATTTTTCTAACTAAATCAAAGGGAGTGTTATTTCTTTTTCTGCTCACTCATCTGAAGGTAAGTAAATTTTCTCTGGCGATCAAAAGCCTGGTCAGCAACAAAGACACCGCCTGCTTTTTCCACCGTCCTGGTGTGGCAAGTGGAGGAATTTCAATAACTGTGACAAGGGTGACTGATTTGTGAACTAGAAAAGGTTTGAATGTCAGAAAATTTACATTGCTCCTATCGAGGATTTAAAATAAATTTTTACCAAAAAAAAAAAAAAAAGAGAGAGAGAAAAGTAACCGTGAGTTACATGCAGTAGGACGAGAAATAATGTAGGTTTGGAAAATTTACAGTTTTACCTGAATGAGACAGACTCCATAAAAGAGAGAGCGAGAGACACCGAGAGAAAAATGAGAGCGAGAGAGAAAAGAGAAAGAAAATAACCAAAAAAAAAAAAAAAAAGGAGGCGAAACAACAACAACAAAATTAGGAAGTTAAGAGTTCTCACCCACCTGCGTTTTGATGGGTGCAGAAAACAAGATTTATTTCAGAAACCTGATGGAGGGATAGAGTCAGCTACACAGAGAAATCACGCCTGGTGTTTAAAAATAAAATCAAGTGCACCCAGCACTTACTCTCGGAGAGCTTCAGTTTTAAACATGAAGAAAACACCTTCAAAAGACGCGAATCCCTACAGGGCTTCTCTTCCCAAAGCCTAAAAAGTTGCTCAGTGATCTTAAAAATTCAGGATCACCCCGAAATCATCATAACCATCATTATCAGAATGCTGGAGACAGAGGGACAGAGAGAGGGAGAGCGGGGGACAAAATAACCCTAATAATAATAGAAGATTTTTTTTTCCCTTCGCACACACATACACACAAAAAGATGCGTTGGAGATATTTTCGTAGGGGTAAAAAAAAAAAAAAAAAAAAAAAAGGAAAAGCAAAAAAAAAAAAAAAAAGCCTTATATATATTATTTAAAAAAAAAAAAAAAAAAAAAAAAAAAGTTGGGGCTGCCGCAGCCCCGTTTGTCAGAGCGGTGTCAGGGCGCCACAATACCTGCGATGGATGAGCCGGCGCGGCCAATCAGCGCCCGCAGCCGGCGGGGCCGGGGGCAGCGACGCGGGGAAGGGGGAGCCGGCGCCGGCCAATGCGCGCCCACGTCCGCCCGCACGGCGCTCCGCCCCCGGCTCCCATTCATCAAGGGGGGGGACGGTGTCGTCTTTTCAATTCATTTATCTGCAGGAATGATTGCCGCTATCAGTCTCGCGTTCACCGCCCGGCTGAGGAGGTGAAAGTTTCTCCCCAGGAAGATAAACCGCAAAAGACAATATTGTGCATGATTTGCGCCTTTTTTTTGCGGAGCGAAAAAAAAAAAAGGCCCCCCGAAAAAAAAAATCGGGTGAGTGTGGGGAAGCTCGAAGAGGAGAGAGAAACAATCTCTCGGCCACTTTGCAACATTCCTATAGCCAAAAAAATCACTGAAGGAAGTTTCTTTTTTGTTTTGGTTTTTTTTAAAATTTTTTTTTCTTTTTTGCTGGCCGTGTTGAACTCTCGCCGTTATTGTTATTTGCAGCCAGTTTATTTTTGAGCTCACCCAACCCCCCCCCTCCCCACTTAAACCTCCCTGAAAAGTCAAAGCAGAGAGACAGTGAATATTTTTGGGGCACATTTTTATTATTATTATTTGCAACTGCGAAGATCTCTTTCCCCCTTCCGCACCAGCCTTTTTTTTTTTCCCCTTTTTTTTTTTCCTTCCCCCTGCGCTGATGCCGAAGGGGGTGTTTTTGATGTGGTTGCTTTGGTGGTGATCGTCGCTGACTTTCCAAAGAGGGTGTTTTCGCTGCCGCTGCTGCTGCTGCTGCTTCTCTCCGCGTTGTGTGTGTGCGCGCGTGCTTTTTTTTGGTTGCTGCATCGACGCTGGGAAGATGCTTCTGGATGCTGGACCGCAGTATCCCGCCATAGGAGTCACTACCTTCGGATCCTCTCGCCACCACTCCACGGCCGATGTCACGGACAGGGAAGTGGGGCTGGGGATCAACCCCTTCGCCGACGGCATGGGCGCCTTCAAAATCAACCCCAGCACCCACGAGCTGGCCTCGGCCGGCCAGACCGCCTTCACCTCGCAGGCTCCCGGCTACGCGGCGGCGGCCCTGGGGCACCACCACCACCCGACCCATGTCAGCTCCTATTCCAGCGCCGCCTTCAACTCCACCCGGGACTTTCTGTTCCGTAACCGCGGCTTCGGGGAGGCGGCGGCCGCCAGCGCCCAGCACAGCCTCTTCGCCTCCGCCGCCGGCAGCTTCGCCGGACCCCACGGACACACAGATGCCGCGGGACATATACTTTTCCCGGGGCTGCACGAGCAAGCCACCAGCCACGCTTCGCCTAACGTGGTGAACGGGCAGATGCGCCTGGGTTTCTCCGGAGACATGTACGGCAGACCCGACCAGTACGGCCAGGTCACCAGCCCCCGCTCCGAGCACTACGCCTCGACCCAGCTGCACGGCTACGGCCACATGAACATGAACATGGCAGCCCACCACGGGGCAGGGGCTTTCTTTCGTTACATGAGGCAGCCCATCAAACAGGAACTCATCTGTAAGTGGATTGAGCCCGAGCAATTGTCAAACCCCAAAAAGTCCTGCAACAAAACTTTCAGCACGATGCACGAGCTGGTGACTCATGTCACGGTGGAGCACGTTGGAGGACCCGAGCAGTCCAATCACATATGTTTCTGGGAAGAGTGTCCAAGAGAAGGGAAACCTTTCAAGGCCAAATATAAACTTGTAAATCACATCAGAGTCCACACAGGTGAAAAACCTTTCCCCTGCCCTTTCCCAGGCTGTGGCAAAGTGTTTGCCAGATCAGAGAATCTCAAAATACACAAAAGAACTCATACAGGTACGGTAACCTTCTCTGTCGCTTTTCTCTCTGCGAGTGGAAGCGCCGAGCGCCGGGGCCAGAGCGGGACGCGGGGCCGTGCGGAGGGGTCGGGGGGCCGGCTTGGCTGAGGCTCGCACGGGGAGGAGGGGGTATGGTCCAGGGACCACTGCTTTTTTCCGGGAGAGGCCGGCTCGGAGCTCCGCTGCAAAACGAGCTCGGTCACAGCCACGCCATCAGCAGCAACAAAAAGAAAATGATCCCTGCCGAGGCAGAGGGGGAGGACGGCCGGGTTTGCTGCTGGGATTGTTAGGGCGGAGGGGGTGGGGTGGGGGATCGTAGCAACCTGTCCTGTTTAAATTTATAGGTTTTAATTAATTATTGTTCGGCAGTTTTGGCTGTGGCACGATGAGAAATTGTGCTAAATATTGCAGGCAGCTCATTCGTCTCCTCTCTGCAATTCAGGGCTTGGTAAATATTTAATTCCGTTGAGCGATTTTAAATAAACCGAGCCCGGCGCGTTAGTGTGTTATTGTTGTGCGGAGGGGAGGCGCCGGTATTCCTGAGAACTTTTTCCTTCGTGGGAGGTGGGAAAGCAAGAGCCTCTGGCCGGGAGAGCAGTCTCCCCCTCTTCCACCCCCGAGCGCTGAAAGTCAGAGCCGCTTTCCCTAGTGCTTTTGCCGAGGGTTTGTGGAGCTGCCCTCTCGTTGAATTCCCGGGCCGGATAATTTTCAATATTGCAAGAAAATACGGGGGGAGGGGGCTGGGGTGGGTGGGAGAGTAAAATATTACGAGAATGAGCTATAAAATCGGAAAGTAGACGCTGAGGATCGTGTGTATATCCCCCCACGCCTGCTCTCTGGCTCGGAGCGTTGTGAGGAGGGAGAGCTGCCCAGGACTGGGGCTGCAGAGGAAACTCGGCCCTCCAAAAGGAAGGGGGAAAAAAGTTATTCAGCTCCCCCGCTCTCCGGAACGGGCGCTGGGCAGGAGTCGGAGGTCCAGAAAGGACAGGGAGTAGAAGCAAGGTTTTGGGATTTGAGCCTCGTTGAAGTTAGAAAGTTGCAAGTGTTTGAAATGGAGCCCTGGGCTCCGTCCGGCGGTGCGGTGACAATGAGCGATCCAGCCGGCCCTGCTTAATCAGATCCCTTTCCCCCCCCACCCCCCCTTCCCTTTGCAATAGGTGAAAAACCATTTAAGTGTGAGTTCGAGGGCTGTGACAGGCGCTTTGCAAACAGCAGCGACCGCAAAAGCACATGCATGTGCACACTTCCGACAAGCCCTATCTCTGCAAAATGTGCGACAAGTCCTACACGCACCCCAGCTCCCTCCGAAAGCACATGAAGGTAAATGGAGGGCGCCCGGCGAGCGGGCCTGCCCGGGCGGAGGGCTGCGGGGCCGGCGCGGCCGTGCCCGCGGGCGGAGAGCGGCGCGGGGCCGGCCGGCAGCGGAACCCCGGCTCAGGGCCCGCCGGGCCGCGCCGCCCCCGCCCCGCCGCGCTCGGCCCCGGGCCCGGCCCGCAGCGGGGCCTTCGGTCGGCGCGGTTCGGCGGGGGAGGGACAGGGGGGCAGCGCCAGGACGCGGCCGCGGGGCGCAGCCCGGCCTTCCCGGCGGGCAGGGAGCGGGGCTGGAGCCGGGGCCGCCGGGGAGAGCCCGAGCACGGGGCCCTGGCTGGGTCCCGCTGCCTGGCGCATCCCCGGGCCAAGGCCTCCGTCCGCAGCCGCTCTCTATCTCTGCCCGGGTTTTTTCTTGCAGGTCCATGAATCATCCTCGCAGGGGTCCCAGCCTTCTCCCGCCGCCAGCTCAGGCTACGAGTCCTCCACCCCTCCAACCATCGTGTCTCCATCCACAGAAAACCAGACTGCCAGCTCCTTATCCCCTTCCTCCTCCGCAGTCCACCACACGTCCAGCCACAGCACGCTTACATCAAATTTTAACGAATGGTACGTCTAAAACGCTAAAACAAAACAACAACAACAACAACAAAACGCAAACCGAAACAAAACAAAAAAGCCCCAAGCGAGCGAACAAATACCCTATTTAAAGACTCCAAAATAATGAACACTCTGAAATCAAAATTTAAATGAGCAAACAAAAATAAAATGCTGCCAGTAGACCCAGGACTGAGTAAAATGAAGACTTAATTTTTAAATTTTTTTTTGTCTTCTATTATTTCTCTGTTTTTAAATCTTTTTTCTTATTTTTTTTCTTTTTGTTTTTTTTTTCCCTGACTGTTCTGCTCTGTTCCAAGGCTTGGTAGGCGAAGGGGTTAGTAGAATGCATAAGAAGACAAGGTTACCAGGGCAAATGCCAACTGTGTAGGGCTTTACTGGAAACCACTGATTAGAGATCGCCAACTGCATGTCTGCTCGGGCAGCGGCCTTCCCCCCCATCCCCTCTTGTAAATACAGAATTATTAGCTTCAAAAACAAAACAACAAAAAAAAGTACTGTTTGATTTTGTAAATAGTTATATCGCAAGTTGAATAAGGAGATATGTGGATTTGTGGTCTTTGCATATATGTGGGGGGAGGGGCGGGCGGGCGGGAGCGGCGGCGGGGGGGCGGAGGTGGTGGGGGGGCAGAGGGAAGAGGTAGAAATTCAACTATTTGTACTGAATGGCAAGAATGTTCTAGTAAATGTGTACCAAAATGTGAATTACTTTGTATTATTACAGTCTAAACGTCGATCTAACAGAATATTATTGGTATTAATGTGCTTTTTTGTATAAAGTGCAACATTTCGTCCCAAAGTCCAGTCTAAGTAGTGCAGTAAAATGTTGTTACACGTCCTGTCAAGAAATTCGTATAGTGAAAGCCTGGATCTGCGTGTCAAACTGTTACATTTGTTTATGTAAAGTGATATTAAAAAAAAAAAAAAGATATAAACTATATCTGTCCGTTGCTTTTGGCAAATACAAGAACATAATGTATATAAATCCTAATTTCCATATTTATCCGCATGTAAAGGTCCGGTTATACCTGTTACAAGATATTCAATATTTATGGCTAGAAGAATTGGTATGTAAAATTTAGTTTACAGAACTGTTTGGTAACATTTCGTACCTTATTAAAGATTCTTAAATCCCAAGAATTGTGGTAGGAATTCTTATTCACTAAGTCAACCTGCTGCAACTCCTACTAGCTTTAGGATATTAGAATAAAACTGTCCCAGTTTTTCACTGCTTTCCATTATGTCATCACTAAAGCAGCGAAGGTGATATAAATGTGATAAATGAAAGGATCCCTGCTGGCATTACTATAGTGTGTAATTAGTATTTATATCAAAATTTATGAAACAAATTTTCGGCCGCAGTATAATTTAAATGACCTTTGCAGACATAGAATAACAACCATAAAAATAACAGAAATAGATTGCATATGCTACATAAATATTAATGTGGGGAATTGTTACACGAGAAGTGCTGCATTCCACTCCTACACTGTCCATGAATCTGCATAGACTGGGTCCCTAAATTAAATTAATTCGGATAACATATATTAGGAGATTTAAAACAGAGGAGATTTCGGTTGCTATTTTAATTTAAGGCATTTATGACCATAACTAATTCTTAGGCAGTGGATTCATGATTTTCCTTGGGCCTTTTACTCCAAGAAGTACAGCACTGTTTCATGAAGGCCGTTGTTGTTGTTGTGTGTATTTTTCATTTGTTTTTTTTCTCTTTATTCCCCCTTTTTTTCTTTGCTGATATTCCTTAAAACGTGATGTTAATTTAAATCAATTACTTCTTATATTATGTTATTATTATTACTATAATTTTGCTAGTGTTAATAGCTTTCTAAAAAAATAAATCCAGGGCATCAGAATTATTTTATGTAATTTGATTATCTTTCTATCTCTTTTATTTATTTCTCATTTACTTAAGAAATTCGTTCCATTGGCTGGCGTTGATACAGTAAATTTGTAAATGAGAAGACAATATAAAAAATCTAAATTACTTGTGCTTAATGACTGTAGCAGAACGCCTTTTCTCTAAATCAGATTGTCTTCCTTGCAGTTTAGTTTGATAGATTTGCAAGCTGTACTGCTTCCACTAACTTAGCTACGGTTGTTGGAACTGTTGGGCTTTGTTCCTGGTTGTAGCTTGCATGATCGCCCCATTAAGCAGACAACATATCAACAGACAACACAAATCATGAGGTTGGCTAAAGCTGCGAGGGCTTGTGATATGTCATAGAGTGAATTGCACAAACTGACCTTCCAGTAGACCAAGATGACACTTTAACAGCTTCTTTAAAGAAATATTATGTGTACAGCGAGTCAATAGCCATATTAACCGCTCGGGGGGCGGGAGTACGGGGGAAGCCGCTCTCCCCTCGAATCCGTGCGGGCACTCCGCAGCCCCGGCGGTAACCCGCCCAGAGCACAGCCCGCTAGCTCTCCTCAGCCCTCCGCAAGTATTTCTCTTTGTCCGTAACATTTGGGGATCTCCCTCGGAGACTTTTCACTGCCCCAGAGCACACCACTCCCCCCACCCCCTCTAAAAAAAAAAAAAAAAAAAAAAAAGGACAGGGTAAAAAAAGAAGAAAAAGAGAGTTTGTCTTTCTCATCCGAAGCCCCACTCCTGCCAGTTCGGCATCGCCGCCTGCTCTCTGCAGCACCCTTGGAAAGGCTTCGCTTTAACTTTACTTTCTACAAAATGTTATTATTATAAGGCTAATATCAGTTTTCAATGAAAAGAGCGCCACCTTGCAGGGTTTGGCGAGATAGGAAAAGTTGGAGCCCGGTGGGACCTGGGCAGAAAGTGTTGGGACTTGAGGAAATGTAACCCACCGGGCAAAAGAGCCAGGGGAAAACGTGTTTCATGCGCCGAAAATGTTGCTTGTTGCGATTCTTTCAGGGTTACTGTCTCGCTGACTTGACCGGACATCGGTTTTAAAAAATGTAACCTGAGCGTATTTAAGAAAAAAAGAATCGTAGGGCTAGTCTGAGCCACCCATCTGTAAAGTAAACCGGGAGAAAGGCGGTGAGGGTGAGATATTTTAAAGAAGCGTATTGCAAGTTTCTTTGAACTTGTGTAAAGTCCCTAGTGGTCGCTTAACAGAGATCTGTTACTTGTGTGTATTGGAGCACTTGGTTAATGAGTATTCTTTTAAACTTTCAGTCTGAGGTTTGTTTGAGCGTCCTACAGCAGAAAGGATGATTCTAATGCTGTTGCTGCTGCTGTCGGTTTTTTATCTGGTGTGAGGGGGAACGGTGCGATACTGGTTGATCTCCATCCCGTGTATGTTCTGAATTAGAGACGATCACTGGGGCTGGAATTGTTAATGCTGAATTCAAGTCCACGCCATGCTGGTGCTTGTGCTGTTCGCTTGGCTCTGGAGAGGGGAGCAGTGCTTTGAAATCCCCGGCAGAGAGAGGGGTGTTTTTTCAGGCAGAGAGGTTGTGAGGTTTCTCTCGGTGGTTTCTGCGCTGTTTTAGTCTCTAAAGTCAACTTTCCCCTAGCAAGGCTCTCTTTGCGGATTTACTCACGAAGGCTTGCGAGGAGAAACACCGAGCCCAGCTCTCCAGCCTCAACGGGGGCCATAATTTTCTTTCTGATGTCCGGCTCTGGAGATGCTGTGGCGGTACTTCTACTGCGTGGGAAAAGTAGATTTCGCAGTCCACGGCAGGCCGTGCCGACAGCCCCGCGCCGCTCCGCGCTGCCTGCTCCGGGGCAGACAAAAAGCTTAGGTCCGATGTCTGCCGTCCGCAGTCTCCCGCGCCCGCGGAGGCTCCCGCCGCCGCGGGGGAGTGTTTGAAGATACTCAAGGCAGGACGGCAGTGCCGGCGGGGGAGAGTGCAGGAGGCTGTTCGGGTGGGTGTGTGGAGGGCTGTGTGTGCTGGCCCCTCTCGGGTGGCAACCCCCGGCCCTGCTTGTGCCGTTTGCACGCAGAAAGTTAAACGCAAAACAATAATCGGGCGCTTCCACTTCCCCCGCGAAAGACTCGCCTTTCAGGTCGCTTTAATGGCTTGTGAGTGATCGCTTGAATTTATTAAAAGGCAAGTCCGGCATTCATAAGCCAAAGTTAGTTTCTTTAGTGCAGACACTGTTTGAAATGGGGACACCTACTCCGCTCTGGCCTCGTCTGGTTATCGCTCTTGTTTTAGCCGTGAGGCAGTAGCAGTCCCTGGACTGATGTACGGGGCATCGACACTTTTATTTACTGCTTTTTTGGCCACGCTGGTAAACGGCTCCGGCTTTACAAGTTTTTCTACGTCCAGACCTCTTGCTCCTCTCGCAGCAACTTTTAAAGGGAGGGAGCAGCGAGCCGGGCCGCGCACCGGGCCGGGGCGGCGGGCTCGCAGGGAGAGCCGCTGCACGCCCGGGGCCGCAGGAGCCCCGGTGCGGCCGGCGCGGAGCCAGAGCCCCGCCGCCAAACCTACTTCCAGCGGGCAGGACGGGGAAGGATATCCCCTCTGGAAAGGGCTGAGTATTTCTAGTGACCTGGTCCTGAAAGCACCGGTGTGCGTTTTGCCGCTGGAGCTCAGAGGGAGAGGAATTCGTGAGCGATACGCCCACGAAGGAGGCTGCACAGGTACCAGGCACGCCGTGCATCACCATGACAAAGTTTACATCTGCATTTGCACACACAGGCACCCCGCTCACACCCGCAGCACGGCTGCGAAGGCGCACACGGCTGTGTCTGCCCGTGGCCGGGACGCGCCCGCCGCCCCACGCACACGTGCGCGCCGAGCATCTCGAGAGGAGGGCTCGATCCCCGCGGGTCAACGCCGCGTTCCCGCGGGAAATCAACACGTTTTCCTTAAAAGGTGGCGAGTCCCTGCTGAGCGGGGCTTTGCTGCCGGGGAGAGGCCGGGGAACGCCGAGAGGCCCGGCCGGGGCCCGGCGCTGCAGCACAGCCCGGCCTGCGGAGCGGCTCCGTCGCCCCCGTCCCGCGCTGCTCCGCGGGCGCGGGGCGTCCGGTGGGCACGGACACTGCCTGTGCTGTGGCTACAACTCACGGGACACACGGCCACCGCTGCAGATGCACAGAAGCTCACCGAAATCACCGTTCGCGTTGCTGGTTGCATTACAAATATGTCCGTATCTGTACATATACCTCTATCTACATTTGTACGTGAAGAAAGAGCGGTGTTTCTACAAAGACACATATTCACGTGTTTACAAGGAAGTATATTTTCGAAGGCTCACAGAACCTCTATTTTTCAATGCAAATGTTTCTGTACAATGGGTGGCATTTGTAACAGAATGGGTGTAATTTCCAAATTTGCACAGAAAGATTAATAATTGAGATTTGTATGTTGAACGAGGGGCAGGTCTGATTTCCTGAACCTGCTGAACGTATGAAGGTGGGTTCCATTTCACCTCAAAGATGCTGTGTTTTAGGGTGCATTGTTTATTAAAAATGGCCAAGGTTTTTATTTTGTGTCATTTTTTTTTCCCCGCTGCAAACGTCTATGGGTCAGATTTGGTTCATCTTCGATAACATGAAACACGATCCTGTGAAGCGAAGGGGCTATTTTTATCATGCAGCTGGAAGCTGTCATCAATTCGTAACATTTATTTCGGCTTTAGAACGATAGTATAAAATAGCATGAAGTTTCCAGATGACGCCCGTACTGCAGACAGGATTTTTCAAGTATAATAAATCAAATTAATTACCTTTTAGATATATACGATCATACTACCTCTCTATGAAAATGCTATTAAAAAAATGCTCGATGTGTGCATCTGTGATTGTGCATGTGTTTACATCTGGGGACCCAAACACAGAATGAGCTGTCTGGGGTAGCTGCAGCGAGGCAAGGGTGCAGGATCAGTGGGGCACACTCAAGTCCGAGCTCCCACACGCTGCTTGTCGAGACTTGGGCACGGCTTTGCTTAGCAAAAAAAAAAAAAAAAAAAAAGAAAGTTGTGTTTTGGCATGGGGCAGAACTGTAAGATCCTTTAGGACCCTTTTCACTTCCAAAAATCCCCTGAAGAAATACGGCCAATGAGTGAAGAAAAAATAAACCCGGGAAAATACTCCCACATCAAGCTTCTCCCCGCCGGACCATGTGTATTTCGTGCTTGCTGTTGCCCCTTTCGGGGCCGGGGGGCAGAGGGGAGGCTCGGGACTGACCACCTGGGGACGGCGCCTAGAAATCGCGGCTGTGCGTGGGGGCGGTGCGTGTGTGTCAGTGGGGGGTGTGTGTGTATTTGTGTGAGTGCTGTGTGTGTGAGCACTCTGTGTGTGAGTGCTGTGTGTGTGAGTGCTCTGTGTGTGCAAGTGCTCTGGGAGTGTGTCTGTATGTGTGAGTGTTCTGTATGTGTGAGTGCTCTGTGCATGTCAGTGGTGTGTGTCTGTATTTGTGTGAGCACTCTGTGTGTGTGTTTGTGTGAGCTGTGTGACTACTGTGTGTGTGAGTGCTGTGTATGTGTGTGCATCTGTATGTGTGTGAGTGCTCTGTGTGAGTGCTGTGTGTGATGTGTGTGTGGTGTGTCTGTATGTCTGTGTGTGTGCCTGTATGTCTCTGTGTCTGCGTGTGTGTGTGTCTGCGTGTGTGTGTGTGTGTGTGTGTGTGTCTGTGTCTGTGTGTGTCTGTGTGTGTGTGAGCGCCCGCCGTGTGCCCCGCCGTGTGCCCCGGCGGCGCATGCGCGCCCGCGGCGCGGCTCCACGTGCTGTTGAATATTTATGACGCGGCCCCGCCGCCCGCGGAAGGTGCCCGCGCCCGCCCCGCGCCCGCGCACGGCAGCGCCCCGCCGCACGTGCTGCCCGCCCGCCCGCGCCCGCCGCGCCCCGCAGCCACCCGGCCCGGCCCGGCCCGGCCCGGCCCGTCCGGGGCTGCCCCCGCCTCGCCGTCCCCCTGCCGCGCAGCGATGCGCCCGGGCAGGCCCTTTGAGCGTACCCCTGCACGTTGGGCGACCGAGACCTCCCTCCTTTAACGGGCTCTTTAGAGAGCCCCCGGCCCTCTCCTTACAGCCGTTCTCGGCGCCGGGGGTCGCCGGCCGAGTGGCTTTTCGTGGGCTTATGTGTCAAAACGCGACGGGTACCGTCACCAGAAGAGTACTGTCTCTGGGGAAGGGAGAAAGGTTGTTGTAATGGATTCCTTTCTGTCTCTCCTCTTAAGAAAACCTCATCATACTGTATGGCCCATCATGTTTTATTGCTGATATATCGACATCGCATGATAGACCCGAGGAAGAAACGCTGGCTCTTGGCATTTATTTCTTTGTAGACTGTAGGTTTTGGGGTTTTTTTAACAAATAGTAGTAATTCCCGGTACTCATTGTTCAGCGGCAAGAAGTGATTTTAAAGCCTTTTGTACGGTGGCAAAATAACATCCCATGGTATCAGAAATGTGCTTCTGTATCTTGGTAATGAGGTGGGTTTTTCTTGCCCCTGAGCCCGGTGGGGAGCGGGTAGGATGGAGGCAGGAGCCCTCGGAACCCGCGCGGGCTCCCGGGCACACCTGAGCGCTTGCCCGGCCCGGCCCAGCACCCCCGAAGTTCCCAGAAAGGCCCTTCAGGGTGGAGCCAGGCTGGCTGGAAATCGCCCAGGGACAATTCCCTCTCCGTAGCCTCTCTCTCTCTCTCCCTCTCCCCCTCCGCCATAGCCCACCTCTCTTCTTCGCCCCCTCTCCCCTCCTTGCCCGGCGCCGCAGACGAACGCGCGCTCATAGGTGTGCGCGCCTGGGCTGGGCTGTGGAAACCTCCCCGGCCGACACCTGGAGTGCCTGTGTCCCCTTCCCCGCATGGCTGAGGCTCCCTGCATGCCCCAGCCGACTACAAGGGGCGACAATAAAGCCGATGTCCATCATGTCGCCTGTTCATTTCAGAAAGGGCAGATCCTGACCTCGGTTCCCCGAGTGGAAGCTTGTCTTGGGCATGCACTGTTGTCACCGTTTGCTCCATTTAAGCAGATATACATTCATACATATTTTTCCCCTCCTTTCCATCCAAGCTTTTTTCTTTCTTCCATTTTCCCCTTTAGACGAAGGGAAGCTCCCCGGTTATCGCAGGGGCTCGAGAACGGCGTTCAGGGGGACAATGGCACCCGGGACACACCTGAGTCACGTGCCCACGCCTTCGCGTGGGAATCCGCTCCCATCATTTAGCTCCCAAGAAAACTGTTGATCTCTAAGTGTGAGCCTGAACCTTTGCATTTAGTGTTCATGGCTGCTTCGCTTCCTCCCTCCCCCCAGCCCTTTCGCCTCCGGGTTCGTCCCTCCGTTGTGCTTCCAGAGATAACCAGGTCCCCCCGGTGGGCTGGGGCAGGCGCAGGGCGCGGGCTTCTGCGTCGGGACGGGACCGCGCAGCACTCGCGGCGGGGGCAGAGGAGGGGGACGTGCCCTCGCTTCTCAGCCAACTGGACAAGAATGCGCTCTATTATTATTGTTGTTGTTGCTGTTGCTGTTAGTAATATTATTGTTATTGTTGTTGTTGTTATATTAATTTTAAAATTATCCCTTTGCAACTTGCAAAGCGCCTGTATATTTACCTTAAACCTGTTTTTTTCCCCTAGCCAATGGTGTCAGGGGCCAGCTAGCCTGTCCCTCCGGAGCATTAACCCTTGTCGCTAGCTGGAGTGAGTGAGAAGCTGAGGTTTGGCCCTGAGGAGCTGTGTGTGTAGATCTGGCACAGCTTTGCTCCCTTAACTCCTGGATCTTTGTTTTGGTGGCGACTAGGGAGAGCAGGGAGCGCTGTGCTCGCATTTCCCTCTGGCTTTTACACATGACACACACACACACACACACACACACACACAAATCCCCCGTTCCAACTTTCTGCTTTTTGCGCTTCCCTTCCAGTTTTTGCACTTCTCAGACCTACTGGCAGCATTTGCCGAGATCTAGATCCCCGTCGTGGTAAGTGATGCTTTTCTCCATTGCAAAACTCGCTCAGCTCTCGGCTAGCTGTCCCAGGGATGGGTGTAGAAGTTGTATTTGTTTGGAACAGAATTGCCCAACCCCAGTGGTTTCACGTCAAGCAGCACAGAGTAAAACTATTGTCGTGTGTTAACTCTGAATGGGAGCAAACAGACCAAATAATCACTGCTGGCTCCGACAGTAGCACGGCACTAATGTCATTCTTTTTAAGTTTGCAAAGCAACTTTTTTTTTCTTTGGTTGTTATGGGGAAAGCGAGCCTGTGTTTTCGGTTGGAACTTATATATTTACATTACACACTAGATCATAACAAACTATACAAAGAATGTAGCTGCCATATGTGCTTTGTGAGCATACAATTATGACTGGGGGGTTCAAGCATTCAACTTATGTGTTGCAGACACACTGATACCACTCTGCAAGGTTCATGCAGTACCTGAAAACTCACTCCATCTTTGGGAGAAGGGCTGGAGAGATGTTGCATTTTTAAAACTTTTTTTTTTTTTTAGATTTTAATAAATCAACTTCAGTAAATGCCTCCTGGACGTTTATTTTTAATGTACAGTCTGCAGCTCTGACTGGATCAAATTCACGATTATTCAGATGAGGTTGAATTTGAATAACTTGCTGGTTTCTCTCCCCCGCCCTCCCCCATCACACTCCCCCTCCTCTTTTTTTTTTTTTTTTTTTTGTTTGTTTTAAAAATTAAGAAAACGAAGAGAACCGCTGAGTCCGTCTGACCTTTGGCTGACATAATTTAGCAGGAGACCGGTCGCAAATGAGGACTGGATAAATTAGACCCTCTAATTCTCCGGGTAAAACGACACTCCGCGCCCGGCTCCAGCGCAAGGAGCCGGGCCAGCGGCTGCCCCGCGGCCCGGCAGCTCCAGGGCGGCGGCGGGAGCTCGGTCCCGGCCGAGAGGCGCGGAGAGCCGCGGGCAGCGCCAAGTTCAGGGCTCATCCTCCGAGCGCCGCTGAGAAAGGAGCCGGGTGACCGCCTGCTAATGGCTCCCTCCCGCGGGTCCCCGCTCCGCAGTCGCGCAGAGGCGGCGGGTGCGCACGAGTGGCGGGGTCGCGGCCGGGCCCGGTGGCTCGGCGCTGCCGCCGCCCCGCTCCGCGCCCGCGGGCTCCGCCCGGCCACGCCGCTGCCCTCGGGGCCGGCCCGGTGGCGGCGGGCGAGGAGCCGGCAGCTCCGCCGGCGCGGACAGCGATCCGCGGCGGGCCGAGCTCGCAGGCGTTGGCGGGGCACGGAGCGGCCGGCGGCCCCAGGACGCTGTGCCAGCCCCGGCCCGGCCTGATTAGCTTGTCAGGGTTTATCTCGTTAAGTTGTGCAGGACGTTATGACATGACAAGGCACGGACAAACTCTGGAGAGGGATTAATCTCCAGAAGTTGCTGTCACAAAAAGAAAAGAAAAAAAGAAAAGACTGAAAAAAGAGAAGGAATCAGCGTTTCATATTTTAGGCGATCATTTATTGAGCATCTGCGGGTACTGCTGCTCTGCTCAGGCTGGCTGGCCAGGGGATCACTGTTTTAGAGGCACGGAGCGCTCTCCTGGCGCACCCTGATGTCCTTCTCTCCCCGCGGGAAGAGGTGAGCGCCTCTCCCGCGCTGCAGCGGGCGGCAGGGACAGGGGCACGGCAAGGGGCCGATCCTGAGCTCCTCAAGCAAAACTTCCAGCTCAAGCGGGACCGAGTTCTCAGCCGACAGCAATTTCCCCCTCTCTAATGAGTCTCCTCTGTTAATAAATGGTGCCTCTACTCGGGTTCCTCAGCGGGCTGCAGCTGAGTCCGAGAGAATTTGATCACTTATTCCAAGACGTGTTTTAATAAAACTGCTGTAACGTTGGCATTTTATTAGGAGCTTATGGTTTCCAAATTAATCCTTAATCTACAAAAAAATCTATCGTACCAAACTAGATTCACCTCTGTGCACCCCTTTCTTCATTTACATGCATTTTACTACTAAGAACCTAGCTCCACATTTCCCTGAATCATCAGACCATTGATTTGCTGGGCAGCTAGCTGTTTCATCCAGATGGATATAATTCTGAATAAACTCAAAAGAAATACAAAAACATGTGCTTTTCTGTCATATAACTCCCCCTGCCTTTTTTTTTTTTTTTTTTTTCCTCTTTAGTCAGTTTGTGTTGAGCAATGCCTTCAGAAACTTCATTATCTAAAAGGCAGACCTAGAGGGCAGGGACTTTGGGAATAGTTCCCTTTTATTCTGAAACTGTCTAAACTTAGAGCAGGGTTGAACATGTCCTCAAATCTGCACCTTCCAGGAAGAAATGAATGATGTGCCAGACACTTCACTTCTAGTCAAAAAAATATAAACCAAATGCAGTGAGGTTCAGAATTCTTTCTCAGGCCTATTTTCTGCACACATTTTACAGTCTGAATGTAAAATGGTCACCTCAGAAGTTGATGAAAAACTTAGGCAGATGTTACGGTACATATTTTCCTCCATTTTCTTGCAAGTAGATTTTACTAATAATTCATAGGAAAAGAAAATGGACAGCCAAACCGACAGGATACCTTTGCAGGTTGCAGGCCAAGCAGGCTCAAAGAGCTTGCATTAGAGATAAACTTGGACTAGGTGTAATATTTCTGAAAAAACATCCCCTATCCCGCCTCTTCACCTCCTTTCTTCCCCCCCCATGCAAATAGATATATTTTTGCACTTAAAATTTCACCCTTCTTTGAC
This sequence comes from Entomyzon cyanotis, assembly GCA_024500445.1. Classification (NCBI taxonomy): domain Eukaryota; kingdom Metazoa; phylum Chordata; class Aves; order Passeriformes; family Meliphagidae; genus Entomyzon; species Entomyzon cyanotis. The sequence goes on from JAKEPQ010000780.1 coordinate 11,630,553, forward strand.
TTTCTTGAATGGTGGAAGTTTACATCCAGGTCAGCATGAAGCACTGTGACAGATGGTGGTTTGCGGTGAAATTTTAGGTTTTAAGGTATTGTACATAAAAAAACCCCAAACCCTAACAGAGCAAGTGTAGCTTCTGCTTGACATAAAAGAAGTATCATCTAGGAAACACCCTGAAAATGCTCCTCTTCTAGATAACAGAAGTGCTGAATAGAAATGTATTTCCACTAGCTCTGCAATACAAATCAAGAAACATTGTTAATATGTATGATTGAAAAATCAAGAATTTGTAAATGCAATGCCAGCATCACAGCACTCAAGATATTCTTTCCTATTTATAAAAAGTAAATGTTTAATTATTCAACTTTGGATTTTCCTTGTCTTATCTTTATGCTTTATTGGCATGTTAGGTTTAGGAAGTGGGGTTATAATACAGGCAGTTACATACCTAATGTGAGTATCTATGAATCAAAATCATTATCTTTCGCATAGATGAGTGAAGCAGGTTATATGCTTACAGCAATTTTTGTGTCAGTCATTTTTTTGATCCATTTAGGTTTTGTTACTTATTTTTATTTACCAATACTGCTTGCAGCAGGACTTCCACTGGGATGAATATCCTTAATACGAGCATTTATAATTATCTGGTTAGTTTGCTTGAAATACTCAGGATATTTTTTCAAAACTAAAATGAAAATGTATCTTTGATGCTATACTAGTTTTCTGCTGGGAAATTTGTGGGAGTTATCTAGCCTGTATGTATGTTTGGTCAATCTACAATGTGTTTCATACTTCCACAGACATTTTTAATCATACAGCAAATTGTTGAATGTTCCTATAAGGAGCAGTGGACAAAGGCTACCAGCAAGGGTGGCTACATTAAACTGGTGAAACACGTGAGGGCTGAAATAAGGGACTGAACCAAACCACACTGGAATCAATGGGAGACTCCTATTGAGTTGGAACAGGCTTCAGGCACAGTATAAATCCCTGTACAGGTACGGCACTTTTCGTCTCTTTCCAGTTTTGGTTTGGTTTATGGTATGGTATTTACAGGTAACATTCCAGATTAAAATAATTCACAGGTAGCATTCGAGATTAAAATTTATTGATTCATGTCTGGCATAAAAAGGTCTGTGTTTGGATGCAAGTGCCAATAGGAAACCTGGACTGGTATTGCAGAGCTGATGGAAATGACATGAAAGTCATCTTATCCAAGCAATGATTTCTTTCAGAATATTTCTTAAAAATTGGTTTTTAAGACAAAGCTGTATATTTGTAGGAATAGAGCAACTATCCAAAAATATTTGGTCATGTCCTTTCCAGCAAATCATTTTTTTTTCGCCACATGACTAAAAGTTGAAAATTGCCCAGATTACCATATCTGTATTTTCTTTGCCAAGAAGTAACAGCAATGAGGGACCCCCCTCTCCCCTGCTGCTCTCTCAGCCTTAGCATGGTCCTGCAAATACAACATAATAATTAATTCACTGCTAATATTGGAGCTTGACTGTGAAAAAGCTGTTTTCTGCTAGGAGAATTCAGATGCAGTAAACACTGCTGCAGCAAATGGAGTGTTTCTGTTGGGATATGCTATAAATGGTGTTTAGTCGGTTCCCACTGGAGCCATAAGTTTAGGATCAGATCCTGCTTAATATCATATTTCTCCTTCTCGTGGTACTTATTTCTGTAGCAAAAAGCACAGCTATTTAAAAACCTTCACCCCTTACAAAATATATGGGCTTGCTTATCTAGAAAAACTTGGTATCACTGAAAATTTTAATTTTCTGTGCACATTTGTAAAGGACTAAGAGTTTAGTTTACAAACTTAGCATCATACTTAGATACTCTCTCCTTTTTAGTTCTATTGTGTACTAAAGAATAGCTCATTTAATTAAAAAATCCTAACAGCATAAATTGTGGAGTGTTGTCAGTAGTTGCAGAGAAAGGGCCAGATTCTTGATTTCTTATTCTGGCAAAATTTCCAATCACTGCTATGCTCTTTATGAAGCTTAGACATATATTTTAAGAACTACACCAGTAATAAAGAAATTGTTTTACTTTTGCTTAAACATTTTCCTGCTGGCTTATGGTAGCAGTCAGAAAGATGCATGCTCCTAGTTTTTCCAGTCATAAACTAGGGAAGAGTTAAGATGAAATCCTAAATGTTTCAGAAAGCTGTGAACAATGTATTTCTGATATGAATCTGTGCAGGAACAATTTGTCCATCCTCTTCCAAGCAGGACTTTGAGTTAAACTATGGGGAAAGTTCTGCAGCCTTTTAACTTTTCCCCAGCCAAAGCTGTCATTAGTTAAAATATTATTTTTACCTGTAGAAGTACAATGAAAGGGCTTTGCAATCCAGATCTGTTTATACTCTCTAGGTCTAGTAAAAAACCAAAGTTTCCCCTCTGCCATGCCCAAATAAACAATGACCCCATTTTCAAGTTCTGCTCAATAAGTGTGTTAAATGCAGAAAGTATTTTGAGTAAATGTCATGCAGCTGTTTGGTCACTTGCAATTCCTGTGGTATCGTGTCTGCCTGTGCTCTGTGTACTGCTATGGATACTGCGAGTGGACACTGCTATTTCTGACACACCTTGTCAGATTTTCTATAAGTCCACAGGTTTTGTTCCAAGTAGATGAAAACAATGAAGCATTACAAATATTGGATGGTCTTGCTCCAGTGTGTGGTGCTGTAAATCTCTGGAGATTTACAAAGAGACAGTGACAACACGAATGCAATTACACACGATACTACTTTATGAGCTAATTCTATAAAGCAGCATCTCAGCTGTGCACTGACAATAATTTTTCATGGCGACTTTTGGAATGTCCCATGGAACCTTTTAATAGATTAATTATATGCTCATCCCAAAATAAATTTGCACGCGGCTAGAATTAAACAAAAGGCCCACCACTGCTTCAGGGGTTTTGCCTGAGAAGGAACTCGGAAGAGAACCAGTTGTTTCTGGGCTCAAATTAAAATGCTGAAATACTGTGATAATCAGGCAGGATGCTCTGCTCCGGCTGTGCACTGCAACCGGATGTGCCCTGTGAGGCCTTTGCACTGTCCACTGGTCTCTGAAGATTCTAGGCTGGAATCTCTAAAGATTCTTCTTTTCTGTTGGTTCAACAGGTGACTTTGAAATGACCTATGAATTCTTCCACTTTTGTCAAGCTGAGATCAATAGCTAGCGTGATTCTAGGAAAATACATGTGGGTATTTTCTCAAGGCATGCTAATTTAAAAAATAAGATCTGGAAAAACACTTGTAGTGTTAAAGGATTCAAAGGCTCCGAAAAAAAACAACTTTGGAATTGTTATAGCAGCTGCTATAATCTATTATGTAAATCATCTGGGAATTAAACCAAAATATTTTGTAAGATAGTTTTTGTCAAATAATAAATATGCTATCATTTAGACTTAATGTTTTTCCAGAGGTGTTATTGTTATCTGATGAAAGTGAAACCTCAGAGCACTCCTTATTTTGACTGATGAGGATTTAATATTTATTTATAGCTGTGCCAATGATAACACCCACATATCTGTTCAAGAGAACATATGTTTCTCAAAATTTGGTGCTGGAACTTATGCTGTTGATCCATACCAAGCTATATTTGTCTTTTACGTGTCACCTATATATTCTCACCAAATTTAATCAGAGATACTTTGAGATAAAATATGTGAAAAGAAACCCCAAAAGGCCTAAGTGTCTTTGGTCACATTATTACTTACTTTAATGTTAATTTATATCACCATAAACCTCTCTGTGGAAACTCGATGGTTACTTCTTCATTGCCTGAGTGCTGTAAACTGGCTTTTATAAAACAAGAATCAGGGCCTTTAATTCGTTTTACCCTTCTGTACAGGGCTGCTGGTGGGCCATGTCAGATCATCCGCCTGTTGACTAAAGTACAGTATGATTTCACTAATGACTGGGATGCATACTGCAGATTACCACATTTTGTAAATTAGTGAGTAATCAAACACCATAAAAATCAAGGATACTGCATAATGAAATATACTTTATTCATTTATTTTTACAACCATATATTAGTTTTAATTATTTGTGTTAGCAATTCAGCGGATGCTAGAAAATGGAGCTATAGAATGTGTTTCTTCCAGAAAGTATGTTTTAGTGTCCAAAGCCCCCACTGTAGCACTCTGATATACAATCGTTTGTGAGAAGATGGGAAAGCACTTTTTCCTTGAGTGGGGAACCTTGTTTCAGAGATAATCCTGCAGAAGGCCTCGAGTCCTCAGGGCCAGCCTGGTCCATGCTGGCAAAGATGCTGGGCAGGACTGGCTGTCACCTTGGGAAGGTTGCTGCAGCTGGGCTTGTTGCTCATCTCATTTGGCTTTCAAGGAACTGAGGAAGAGAGAGAAACTCATGTTGGGCAGGGTAGAGCAGGAGCCTGACTTGAGTGAAATCTCTCTTCTGCTCCTTCATTCTGCTCCTTCCTTTTCCTTTCCTGATCCACACATCAAGCCTAGACCATGAAGAATACCAAATTGTGTGTTTTACCCCTTGTTTCTGGTGTAATATCTAGTGATGGATCAGGGAGTAGAAGCTTCTCTACTAGGTGGCTGTAGCCTTCAAGGAGGATTTATTCCTGGGTTCCCCTCTGACATATCCACCTCCAGCACCAGTTGCTGCCTTCTGCCCACCTGGGCAGGAATCATTCCTTTCACGTCTGCAGGATGAACTTCTGTTCCTCCTGAGCTGGTTTGGGCCTCCAGCACGGAAAAGAACATCCCCCTGGGGTCTTAATTTCTTGCCATTCTTTTAAGAAAAGTACTGATTTTTAGAAGTGTCAAGGTAAATATTTTGTGCATGTATAAAACCTATCTGCAGTGTGCACAGTCTTTGTTTTGTTTTTTTTCTCTCTGTACATTTAATTTTCTCTTCCACACACTAGCTTGTCATCTGGCAGTTCCATAAACTCTCACTTGTTAAAACCATTTCTCTTTTTTCCTTATATTTTAAGTTTGATCCATGAATGGCCTGTCAAGAGTTTTATATTATTGTAAGCTGAAGTTTGGATGGTAGCAGCGACAGGCCACTAACCATAATTGTGTTGCTGTTACCACTGTAACGAATTTGTGTCATTTAGCTATTTTGAAGCTTGGGAAGTACATAAAGGCAAATGTAGCACTGATGAATATTTATTATACTGCTGTGGGATCTTAGGTTTAACCATGTTTGCCTCAATTCTGCAAAACTTCTTAAAAATTTAGCAGACTGGATTATATCAGAAAATGGGGGAGAAGTGTGAAAAATCTTGCTGCAAAAATTATTTATGACTGTGGAAAAGACTTATTTATATAATTTTTAATAAGAACAGTGTTAGGATAATCTTCTTGCAAAGACTGGGATAGGAGACACACACTTGGTCTGACCTTAAGCCAGTATACCAGTGTTGCACAAGCTAAGCACTGTTTGAGGTACACAGATTTTTCTCATTTGACAGTATTCAACTGAATGTAGGTTTATGCCCCAAATATCTGTGTTTCTTGGTGACCTTATTAGAGAAAGGAAAGTTTCAGCCCCCTCATAGTCTCAGCAGGAGCAAGCCTTTTCCTGTATCACAGTCAGGGCAAATGAAGGTTGTGTTCTTCACTGAGGCTGGTGGGGTATTATTAACCTACTTGAAACATGATTTTAATGTATATAAAACATGCTAATAATTTCAACTTATTGGCAGGACATTGAATTTTTTCTTTTTGATTTTTTTTTTCAGATAAAAATGAGTATGGCCAATAGAAAATTGATAGGCATGAGTCATAATGTTTCCCTTCTTTACTTCAAGAAATAGTCTTTTTGAAATAGTCATAATCTAGAAATACTTTTTTTACTTTTGTTGATAATATGGTGTGCATTGGAGACTTGACAAAATGAATTATATTTTAGATAATTATAGTCTTAGAAGCATAGCAGCTAGTATTTATCACATATGGAGGACCTCTGTGAGAATGGATCTCGATTTTTAAAAAATTTCAGTTTAGTGAGAACTGCAGTTATCTAACAACCAGTGAGTCAGTGCTGATGGTTGAGTATGAGCCATAAAGAAACTGTGAAGCGTTGAAATAAAAAGAGTTCTCTTTTCGTGTGCCGAGTCTGACTGTCTGTCAGTGTAGCTGGGACAAACTGAAATTTTCAGACATAGCCCTTCAGCATCAATGCACTTCAGCCAAGAATGACTACAGTTGAATCATTTTGGAGGTTTCAGTAGAGGCTAAAAAGGCCCCAGATGATCTTATGACTCCTGCAAACAAAAAACTGAATTTCATCCTTTCAAACCTGGCTAATGGTTATGCTTTTTCCCTTGGCCAGTGAATGTGTGCAAAATATGACTATTTCTGAATAACCAAACCTCAGACATTTACATGAGAACATCTCTCAAGGTCATAAAGTATGTGTGCTAAAGACAAAAGGATATTAATTTGACCATAATTTGTGTGAGGGCTTTCAACAAGGCAGTGGAATGCATATTTTTAAGACTGTTTTTTCTCTGGTAATTTAATTTCTCAGGAAATGCTGCCATTAATATTTTATTTTGAGCACTGGGGCACTAATGGTATTACCTATGTTTCACTTTACTCCTGACAGTAACTCAACACCAAAAACTTGTTCCAGTAACATATTTATCCCCTGGTATACATATAGTCGTATTTTTCTTTCTCTCTCTCTCTCTTTTTTTCCCCCAATGCCCCTCACTTATAAAAAGCACCAATGTTTAGAGAGGCTGGAAAAATAAAGAGATGGGGTTCATGTGAAAAATTGTGATTTTTCCAAGTGAAATTAGAAACAGGGTCTCTTTAACATGGAAATTTGATTTCTCTACAATTTGAGGACTCATTTCTGCAACTGTCACATATGTAAAATTTCCAGTGAAGTCAAAGAGGCCTTTGAATACAAAGAAACAGCACAATCAAGCTCTGAATATATATATATATTCCATATGCTTTTCTCTCTCCCAGTGATGTACATGTTATAATAATTTCCTCCAGATAAAACTGTCATCATTTTAATTTTTACAGTCCTTAAGCTGTTTAAAAATAAAATTAATAAAAACAATTTCTGAGAAGAACTCATCTTTGTGAGAGCATTTAATTAGCATCTCTATTTTTTATTTTAATCTGAAAGGGGAAATATTGCATTGTCAGGACATCCTTGAATGATATCCTATTTTGTTTGTTTGGAGTGGCTCAAAATCACACAACTTTACTGAATTATAACCGGATAAATATATCTAAGCCTGAGGGCAGGAAGTCCTGGCAGCTGAGATGTGGGGAACATGCAGTTTGTCCATACCAGATTCTTCTGTTCCCTTTTACTAATAAATCTAGTAGAAAGCTTTGTTTTCACTCTCTGCATGATAAATAAAGTCTCTGTCTATGGTGCCATATTAGTGCTTGGTACTTATGCTTGTAATTCCACCTATTCTCATGCAGAGATGAGACCTCTGTGAACCAAACCTCATCAGGTCAGGTTTTGTTTGGGTTACTGCCTATTCCAAAGCAGGGAAAATATCGCATCTTGCAGGTCTTCTGGGATTGATGAATCACACCTTGGCTTCATAAGGTCATCTGCAACAGTTATTTGAGCTGCCAGACCACCCACCTCTATTTTTGATTTTCCACAGTGTCCAGTTTTATTTTCTATTTACCCATTTTAAAATTACCCTCCCCCCCAATTTCACTTGTAAAAATCAGTTGAGAGGAGACTGTAAAAAGTCCTCTGCATGTTCATACAACTCTGTTTAGTTGAACCCTTTCGTAAACAATTTTTCTCGCATGACAGAGCATGTGCTGTGTGGCAGACATTTTTATGAGGTAGCCTAGGACAGAGCTAATCACATCACCCTGTCTCAGGTTTTGACCTTATCACTGTTGTGCACTGAGCCTAAAAATTGGACACCGGCAACCACATTGGAGGAAAATAAATGGGAAATGACATTTTAGTTAAAAAGAATAAGTAGATTTTATTTTATTGAAACAAAAGGTCATAGGACTTTTATTTATTGTTCTTGCATGAGTGTAATTAAATAGCTGCCATGTTGCCACGTCAAACGAGTTAAGAAAAAAAAAAGGGGCAATTTCACTTGCCAGGACCCAATTCATGGTTCTGCAGCTGTTTTACATTCAGGCCTTTAATGAAGGCAGTGGAAACTCTACCTGGAAAGCAATAAGAGAATAATATTCTTATGTGAAACATCAATTTATAACATCTGTAATAAAGCAGGCTAAATCATACCTTTGCCATTTGAAATCATAAATAGTATGTTAGCTTTTAAAAGCAGCCTTTGTCCTTTTGAAATCTTTTGATGTCAGGCTGCTTTAAGAAAAGCCTAAGTAGACCTCTTCTGTACAGCAGTTTGATTAAGAAAAAAATCATTACAGAGTCTTCAGTACATCTCTAATGAAAAGTAGTATATAAATGTGAGCCTGGTAATTCATTATCAGAATCAGAAACAGAAGAATTTGTTGATACAACCATCATTGTTTCCACAAGAAATAACAAAATAAGCTATTCTAAATTGATTACCAGCATATTTTTTTAAAATATATGGATATGTATGTGCATGAATGCAGATTGGTGACATAATCTTTAATAACTTTTGTTTAAGAATGTAATTTTTCACTGATGCACTAAACCTCTTATTCATAGATATATTGCCACCTTTTACAGTGATAACCTGACTGTACAAAATGAGAGACAAACTCTGGTAGTGCTAGCAAGGATCTTTCTCACAACAAAGTAGAAATAGGTCCTGAAATTTCAGAAAAAACAAGGGGCATTTCTGCAAATTGGAAAATAACAGTTACTTGCAAAATGCCAGGCTGCAGAGAGGGCTGTGGTTTGGAGGGCAAATTTGCTGCAGCTTCCAACATAAAACCATTTAAACCCAATGTAATGCCAGAAAGCCAGATCTTAGCCACATGTGTGTGACCTGCATTGCCCTGGGAAACCTGCACACCATGGCCAGTACTCAGGCAGCTCTTCTGGAGGCTTGTGCTGAGGTGCTGGGGCAAGACCTGGGAAAGAAGCTCAAGTTCAGAAGAAATGGCAGCTGTAGGGTGTTTCCTGAGTAAACTCTGACTCCAGCGAAAAATTCTCAGCCTTTTCACACGCCTGAGTTTTTTCACAGCACTCATCTTGGGCACAGAGCTCCCCACAGCCCAACTCACACCATGCCCTTCACTGTGTCCCTTCCTCAGCCCTGGGGCAGGCAGGTCCCCAGGGTCACCCAGCTGTCTCTTGCCCACCCTTGCTCCAGCACAAGCCTGAAGACCCATTGCTGGGAAGGGGCTGGTATGGGGAGCTCTGGATAATGGCAGAGACTTCCTCTTGTTGGGAGAAATAAGTAGACAAAGCTTGTCCCAGCATCTGCCAATCAATCAGATTGAGCAGAGCAGTGGCCAGCCCTGGAAACCCTCGACCGTCACTTACACTAACAGAGTTATCTCTCCCTGATGTTGCCTCAGAGAAGCAGGTCCCAGATGTTACCTGCTTAATAATGTTCCCATTTTCCAAGGACAAAGCTCCCTGCAGCTCCTGCACCGAGGGCCAGGCGGACACCTATGGTGGGTCCTCAGAGCTCTGCTTTGCCCCGACAGCTGACAAAGCACAATGAAATGGCTCCTCCAAGAAGGACAATTGTGTTAAGGCTTGATCTTGTTTTTTTCAATTTTTTATTAGGTGAAATAAAATAGGAGAGCCACTAAACCAAGTATAAATGTAATTTTGCTGCCCTTTTTTTGTTGTGTGGATGCCACTTGCCAAAAGGCAGAGATTAATTATTTGGTCTGAATTTGTATCCCATGAGACATGAAGATTTAAGAAGTTTGAGACAGAGCCTGCTCTTTCCTGCTCTGTGCACATATGATGCACAGGGCAGAGTGTGGCTCATCAGGGTGATTAGTTGCAGTGATTCCAGGATGCACATCCCCCATAACTCTGGGGCAAATGATAGTTTCCTCTTTGTGTTCAGTTTATTGTGCCCAAGGTAACAAAGGGATTGATGAGCTCTAGAGCCTAATTCTCATATCACAGAGCTGACATGGATATTAAACACATTGTAATTGACCTCTTCTGATTTGTAACAGAGTAAGTGGACTCAGATTCATTCAGAAGTGGACAAGCTTATCCACAACTTCCAGATGTTGACAATGCAATTAGTCCCTATGTGGAAAGAAAGAGAGGTGTTCCTTCAAGCCCATATTCAATTTCCACACTCCAACCCTTCTTTGTTTTAACTTGGCCCACATGCTGCTGTGTCATGGTGATAATTGGACATTTTGTTTTTTGAGTCATATGGAGAATCTGCACCCAACTCACTGATACACAGATGGATAAGGTGCTGGAAAAAGAGGGTAAACACCTCCATTATAAGCACTGTTAATAAGTGGTCTTAAATAAGAATATGTTGAAAAACCCAAAATACTGCTATTAAATACACCTTTGCTGTCTGCAGTAGAACACAAGACAGATTTGTAACATTAATTATTTCCACCAGCTTTGAGCCTGAAACATGAATATGTCAGGTATTTAAATAGTAATTTACTTAAAAGAAATCTCTACTTTATTAAAATATCATTATGCATATTGGAAAGTTAAAAGTCAAAGCTATATAGCTGCTGAGGTAAAATTCACATTTATTGTCCACTGAATGTGATGGAAATTGAATTTGTCAGGAAGCTGATTGATATCTAGAGGTGTTTTGTTTTCAGTGACTGGCACTGCCGAGTTACAACCATCTATCATCTAACAGGTAATTAGTCAGATTTCTCATCATGAGCCTTCAATCCTGCTGTTTTATTATTGAAATACCACAAACCAGTAGGCATCTGAATGCAGATAAAGTTCTCTGTCATGGTCTTAAGGACAAAGACAACATTTTGCAACTCAGCTGTAGTAAGTTTGAATAAAAGTCACTGAAATGTGAGGCATGATGTTAATATATATAGGAAAATGAGATCCTGGAAAACATCATCAGTGTTGACTTCTTTCTTTCTGCAAAAGGATATTTAATATTAAAATCTTTAATGTTGTAATGTAGAAAAATATCCGCCTGTACCAAAGGAGGTTAGCTGAGGCAGAAAACTTTTTGGAGCTTGGGAGGATAAGGTGGAAATCAGGGTCTGTCTCTCTGAAGGACCATGTCCCTGTTCCTTCTTGTCAGTGGCAGACATCAGCTTCTCCCATGCAGGAGCCTCGGGTCCTTCCTGGAGGTTCACAGAGAAGTCAGTTCTGCTCCTGCTTGTGTCTGTGGTAGCTCTCATTTGCCTCCAAAGAAAGCAAGGCCCAACTCACTGTGCTTGGCTGCATTCAAAAGTGGACAGGAGTAGAGTTTGGGACTCAGGTCGCAGCTGACTCCAAAAGGTTCTGTTTATACAAAACTAGCTTTGTTGGGAGTGTTACAAACACTTCATGTATGGTTGGGTACATGTTTGAACCATTAACAAGCTCCAATAAAAAAGGATAAAACAAAGTATTTGGTAACAGTTGTTACCTACATGACTGTGATAAATCTTGGTTTTTTTTTACACACCCCTTTTCTTCCCTCATCTCTTTGAAGTGTTCACTGTAGATGATATAACAGCACCTGAACAACCATTATTAGACAAGGATATGAAAAAGTAAAAATAAACTGTTACTAGAGCTTTAGGAAAATAAGAACAATGAGCTGATTATACTACTAAATGTGGTGCACGCTGGATTCTGACTCTGCCTTCGATATCTACAAGGAAATTGAAAATGTGTTGCTGTTCCTCCTTAAAATATTGCTTTTGTAACAGAATGCAATTTTATGAACTAATATTAGTAAAAGCTTAATTAATGTTAGGTTTTGATGTAATCCAGCTGCACAGCTTGCTCATAGCACTGGCTTGCCAGCAACCTTGGTGGCTTCAGTCAAATCTAACTTTATTTTAAGCTTAATTCTAATGTAAAAAAACTTTTTTGGTGGATGTCTGTGTTCATAATATCCCAGCCCTTCATAATGTCAAAACACAACACCCATTAGCTCTTAATGAGTCATAAATGTTATTTTCAAGAGAATGTCCATTGTTGAATATGCAGATTTTATATACTGCTGTAATCCTGAGTCAGAAATGATAATTCACCATAGCTGATAAAGTGTTCTTAGTTTATGCTAGACACCAGAAAATAATTGCTAAGCAAGTTAGCTAATCACACTGAAAAAATGTTTTGATCCAAAATGTCAAAACATGTCTAGAACGAATAGTGTCCACTGGGTATCACGTGTTTAATGAGTCAAAGTATTTGACAGTAGTAGAATTTAAATCACAGTGTACATTATCGGATAACATATATGTGAATATTGTCTTACAGTATTTAATTTGCAGTTGTTTCTTAAGATTATCTTGCATTGCAGAGCCAAGTAATTTTGAATTATGAGTTTGTTGCACATGCTTGAGCTGACATTGTCACATGTGAGCAAGAGGCTGAGACATGATTAACAGTGAAAGAGGAGAGTGTGTATTAAAGAGACAGCTGAAATGTGAAGGAAGGTAGCTCTTGTTCCACTAAGTTTGGCACAGAGGAGGACCAAAACTTGGACGTTCTGAATAACACCAGACTTTTGGGGAGAGTGGAATGGAATTTACACTTTGTGTCTGAGACCCATCTTTCAAGTAAATGCTCCCTGCAGAGGGGATCAAATAACCCCTTGATGGAAAATGCAAATATAAACCTGACCATGAGCCACAGCTTTTCTTTACTCTCCTTCAGTACAAGAGGTCTCTTTTACGAGAAATTTGGATAGCTTGTTTGGGTAAACTAACCCTGTCAAGCTGTTTGTAAACAAATCCCTTATTTCTTGTGCAGTCATTCTACAGTCCAGCCCTTACAATCCATCTGGCAACAAGGACAAGCTCCTGTCTTGAGAGGATGTAGTGAAAAGAATTTGTAGATAAAGATCAGAGTCATACATGAAATCAGGGTAATTGAGAAAAACCCCCAAACTGGCAGAACATAAGGTGACTGTCAAAGCACAGTGGAACATATTAACAGTAATAAATAACCCAGAAATCTGAATTCATGGAAACAAACCAATGCAAACACTGAAGACAGCCAATGCTAAACACTAATTAGATATAACTGCATTTTCAAAATGATTTAATGGGTCAGAGAGCCATTCCCTGGCACTGCCCTAGTGGACACCTGGGCAGAGGCAGTCAGCTCCCCCTTCTTGGTCCCCAGGCTTTGCAAAACACCAGTGAGGAACCAGGGGCCAGATCAGGGGAACAAGAAGAAAGAAAACATCTCAGGCACAGCAGACCTTGGAGAATCTGGGCCACAGAGCAATAGCAGAAGTCAGGATTCCCCTAGGTTATTACAGATTAGCAAGGCTTTTGCAGGAACACTTCAAAGCAATAAGTCACCAGCTAAGTTAGGTTTGCTGAATATTTGCAAATGTGAGTTATAGTCCTTGTCAATGCCCTGAGCTAGTCATGTGGGATGGGAGTGCTTGTGCTTCGAGCTGTACTTTGAGGCAGCTTGGACAAGAGGCTGATGTGATTGCTGACTCTGGCATTGTATGTTATAATTTAAAATAATTGATACTGCTTCTGGCTCTGCCTTTTCCTTTCATGAGCAGTTGGCAGTTTAAATTTTAAGAGCTCCAGTGTACCAGCATTTTGTTTCTTGCTTTACTTTTCTGCCTCCCATCAAGCAAGTACCTAGCTGAAGGGAGGAGACCAGGGCCGGCCTCTAGTGAAATGTCAGGATGCCAAAAAGTCACAAGAATATATAGTCTCTCCTAAATGGCTGTTCAACATCATTTGCATCAGTAGCAGCTCCATTGGTCTTTAAATGGAGAAACCCTGGGCACTCCAAAAGCTCTGCTCTCTCCTCCCATCTCCTCTGTGCCCGTGCTCTGTCTCCAGGCACTGGCAGTGCTCATTATTCCACAGGGCCATCTTCTGCCTGGCACTGACCACCAAGAGGCCTGTGAGCTCAGAGGGCTTTGGCCAGTTACTGCCCAGTGCCTGACACCCAGCCTGGTGTCCTTGGCACAGCATGGGCCACGGGGAAATGGAAAAAGGGCTACCTTGACTTCCTGCCCTCTCTTCATGCTTTGCTGCCAGGGCCTGCCGCCACAGTGGCCTCACAACCACCACCTGTACAGCCAAAATCTGGCAGAACAGGCCTGTAACAGGCAATACCCTTAAAGCCCCTCAGTTTGGTGCTTTGTGGCTTGTCTCTCTCTGTATGGATGAGTAACATAGAGCCTTATTTAGACAAAAGTACAGAATAAATAGCAGTGGTCAAATGGGCACCTTGCCGAGGCCTGGTGGAACAAAAGTGACAGTGGTGGAGGGTCACAGGAAAGGGTTCTCGTCTCTGAGTTTTACATTCATTTTGATAGAGGCGAGATCGATTTTGAAATGAAGTTTCAAAGCACCAAGTCTTTAGAAGGACTGCTTGGAACAGATTATTTTCCTTTTGATGTTAGTAGATTAATTAAGCTGCTGAAATCTAAAGTGAAGGGTAAAGTCAAGCCTACCCTCAGCAGTAAGCGTGAGCTGGCAAGTATGCAACGGGTACTTTTCCCTCACCTTTCAATTACAGTTTGGGCTTCCTGTTCAGAGGGATGCTGTGCAGGCTGCTGTTTCAGAAGACGCAGCAGACACATGCTGGTGCCAGAGCAGGGCACATCTCCCAGTGCTTTGCCAGCTAAAAGCCCTAGTGCTCCTCCTGCACCATCAGAGCTGTTGGAATGGCATCACCTGCTGATGCAGCCCTCATTCCCCTCACTCTGGGGAAAAGAGTTTGCCATCATGGGGGGACATAGGGGGATGAGAAGTGCTGGCTTTCTCTGCTGTGGGTGCAGAGAGCCCCAGCTTCCACCCACACTCATCCTCCCACCTGCAGGCACCTGAAGCAAATCCTGTAAGAATGGCAAGGTTGCAAGGGGCTGAATATGTGGGGCTTAGCTAATACCCTCAGGGATAATGATAACTGACGCATTCACAGAAAGAAATTCTTTAAAGTTCAGCAGTTGTAAAATGGATAATATATTAATGTTTCGGTATGTTTATTAAATACATAACAATGTAATTTTTTTTAAAGACTATCCTAGTATTGCTATCTTTTTGCATGTGCTTAGTTACCATTTTAAACAACTACAAAACAGTGACATGTGGTAGTGAAGATTTCCTAAGCATCCCAAAGCAATATATGTGTGTGATATATGACATCCTTCCATAAATCCTAAATTTACACAGTATGCTAATGCTTGATTCCATAATTTCTTTTAAAAATGATTATACCCTGCTGCTAAGAGCAAAGGCATACTAAAATCAGTTTTCTATGCTTTTCCAACAATGAAATGCAAGCCAGCACACCACATAACCAATACTTACCATATGTTAGAAGATAATCCAGTAGGCTTCAGACACTGACATGATTTGCTTAAATAAAAATCCCATTTTTTAAGGTAGTAACAACAGCCTACCATTTTTATTATTCCTTTAGTGGCCTACTACAGAAACACTAATATTAAATATAAATATTTTTATTGTAAATCAGTCTAGTCTATTTTCATTGCCTTTAATGTGGGATGGCACTGGCTTAGTTGCTAGGCTAGAGGAAAAAGAACAGCAATTAAATCACGGGCTTGTTCGAAGAAATTCTCAAAACCAGAAAATATTCATCAGATCAAAAGAAGCCTAAAGAGCAGCTTCAAGATTTCTCTGGTATATTGGAGATGAGATGAAACAGTTCAATTTAGTATTAAAATAATTAAATGTAGTCTAGAAAAACAGCTATAAAATATTTTTGTAGTGTGCTGATGTCTCTTAAGTGCAATTCATTGCTTTCCCATTCTGTACCAAATGAGACTTAATATTAAGCACATGCTTAAGTGTTTGCAAATTTGGGGTCTAAGGAAAGAAAATGTGAAATGCAATTTTTATAGTGAAAGGAATGAATGCATCTGACAGGTTAAGATTAAGGCTCTATGCACTAATGTGGCATCTTTCATTGTTACAGAATGATAAGAAAATAGAAAAATTGCATGTAGAAAGTAGAAGGTAGCAAATACATGAATTCCTTTTTTTTCAGACTCACCGGGGAAAACATACTTGATCTCAAGTACTGCTTAAAGGTAGAAAATAAATTTTTTTAAAGCTGAGATACTTCCAATTTTTCCCAAATCATCAGGACATCAAACTTGTGGCCCCACTGAAGTCAGTAATAGATAAAAAAACAGATCTAAAAGAAATTTATAACTATTATCACTAGACCATTTCTCTCACATCCTACTTTTAAATACTGTTATAATTTCAAGTTATGCAATGACATGATCCTTAGTGAAGTGTATTTGCACCTGTGAGGCAGTGCTTTATATTTCCTTTTAATGCAAAAATTGTGTAATAAATCTCAGCTTGCTGGATCTATTAACAGCCCAGTTTTTCCAGCTAGATGTGTTTGAATTTCTGGTGTCCTTTTTCTCAGACCAGACTATTCCAGCTGGAGCAGTGGCTAGTTTTATTGAGTAATGGACTGAGCAAAACCAGTAGTTATGGGGATACAAGGAGTATTCCCAATGGGAGCATTTGGCAGTTTGTAGAAATATTTGTAATAGGAGGATCTGGCATGTTTCCAGCATCTGCAAAAAATGTAGACTCCTCCTTTACTCCCAAAATATGCAAAGGGTTTACAGCCGAGAACAGAGAAATGTGGGAACTCCACAACTTGACACATTGATCTGCTCCCAAATTGCCCACAACTGCATACGTGCTTTGGAGCACCCTCTGCAAACCCCAACATTTGGATTAAGTGCTCGTTAGTTCTTTTTCTAATTAATAGCAGAGTGAATTATTTTGCTCATTATGTAGTTAGCTATTTATTGGGCCAGATCCTCAGCTGGGGTTAATCAGCATAACTATTGATCTTGACAGAACTTCCCCAGTTATATCAGTCATAGTTTTGGATATTTGATTTTATGTCATTTTTCAATAATACACTGGAAATTACAAATGGAAGTATATGTTTGAATATTTATAGGTAAATTAAATTCAGCATTTTGATAAATCCAATAAATTATGCACAGAAATTAATTTTGGACTAGGTTTTGTAGGAACAAAATAGGATTCATTCTTTGAGCTTCTGGGATAATTTTGTGAAAATGTATTCAAGATTACTGAGAGGATTCTATTGTGGCATAATCCCATTGAAATTAATTGCTACATTATACAACACTAACTAGCCAACAATTTTTTTTTTTTTTTTGACATTTGGAAAATATCACAGGTTATCTCAACCTTCTGTTCAGTCAAAGCTCACATGTTCATTTTGTTGTAACCTACTTTAGAGATAAATCAAGCATATCCTTTTCCTTAGTATTGAAAATTATATTGTACTAATTGTTTATAACCTTGGGTTAGAAATGTACACCCTGGGAAAAAGGGCCAACAGAGGACACAGAAAATGATATGGCTGTCCAATGGTAGGAATATTGCTTTTGAGAAAATATAATGATACAGTAATCTCAAAGAAACTTATGACATGAAAACCTGGATGCCACTTTCAGAACATTCAAACATGTAATCCCTGTTGCAGTCAATCCCAAATCCTGCCCTGTAGGACTGCAGGCTGTGAGCACATTTTAAATTAATGAATGAACACACACGTGGTGATGCACTAGAATTCAGGAAGGATTTTATAGCATATTTAGATTCCTAACTCATTTATTAAATCCATTTAAATACCTTTAAAAATTGGCCATTTGCACTGTTTACTGAAGGACTCATGCAATTTCAGACTAAATTTTCACTTAGTTATGCGAAGATCTATGTACTTGTGAAAGTGTTAGAAATTTTTTGCTTGAATAGTAATTTCCAATAATTGTCATATTTCTTTTTCCTGTTGTTCATTCTCTGATTCTAGAAAGAGCCTTGGGATGCTTAGAGTTATCTATGAGGAGGGAGAGCAACAAGAGCATAGGTGCAGAAAGTTGTAAATTAGAGGTGATTAGATAAATATTGTGTCTTTCCCAACCCATAGGCAAGATGTAGTGCTCTAATACAGAAGCTATAAAATTGATTTTAAAGTATGGTGTAGTAGTCAAGAATGTAGAGCTATGCTAATATGATAAATTCAAATTGTAGGAGGTTTGAATAATCTTGCAACATGATGTATATCAAATGTATCATATGCCACTTTCCTCTTGTTTTCATGCGTGCACCATGATATTTATACTTGTTTTACAAACAGGTAAGCTGAATTACCTAGTGGTAGCTGTGAAACACATTGCATAAATACAGATTTCTCCTGGTATTTGTGGGCTGTGATCCTGCAGTTCATTGCATGGTCAATTGCTGGAAAAGTGGTTCCTGGAGAATTTCAGTGGGCCTTTCTCTGTACAAAAATGGCAGCTTCTGAGGCTTGCCACACACATGAAAATACTGTGGTTTGTACAGGGGCAGCACCCAACCCAGGTATTTGGGACTTTAGTATTAATATGGAAACACCTTGCAATCACCTGTGTTTATGAGGCTTTTCTGCTTCTTGATTCCTGACTGTTCTACAGGAAAGTTGAAATACATTCACTCGGTAGATCTTTAGTCGTCAGTCCAACTGCAGAGTTCAGTTACACTCACTTTAATCTCTGGGAGAGAAGTTGTACCTAGAGCAACTCCTAAGAGCAACAGAAGTACCTACTAGAAGAAGAAAATCCTCATTGCAAAGACAGAAATTTCTTGAGAGTTAGCTCATGGATTCCTTTACCTGTAGAGTGTTGGCTTTGTTAGCAGACCTTCCTCAACTAGACTCACTGTATAATGACAAAAGACTATTTTGTCAGCGCATCTTCAGCTGGTTCCCCAAGTGGAACAACTATGCTGACAAAAGGAATGTTTGACCTTCTAATCTCACCAAAATTACAGCTCTGGTCTGACAGAGATACAGCAACTAAAACGCCAACTTTGAGCTTCTGCTGGAAATAAGAAACACATCAAAACTTTTCTTCCCTCCCAAGAACAAAATGCATCTCTTGCACAGTCTTTCTTGACATATTGACTGCATATTTGCCATTTTAGAACCAAAGAAAAGCAAAAGCAACCCCAAATCCCAAACGTGAGACAGCTCTTTCCTTGTGAAGGAGGAGGAACATGGAGCTGCCATGAATCATCTTCCAGTCTGCACCATGCAAACCTCTGTGAACAGTGCAAGATGGGCTGCAGCAAAATTTATACAGAGGACCTCAGATAATGCCACAGACACTCAGAAAAATAACTTTTCTCTTTGAGGTATCTGTGGTGAAACTGATAGAGATGCGTGCACATCTTAAACACTGTAATTTAATTTCTTCAACTTATATTTTGTTAATACATCCATGAAAAGGTGTCTGACCCTTCCATGCTGGCGCTGATACGCAACAACCCTGGAGCAGTTTGGTTTAACCAGTCCTTGCTCAAGAACAAACTTTCTCATAGAAGCAAACATCTTGCTCTCATTCCTCCAGAAAACCTTGTCCTCTCATGTTTCTTTGCTTACCTGTCATTACATGAAAGATCCATCCTCCCTGTAAGTTCTGACGCAGCTTTCTCATTAAGCACCACAGACGACTGTGCAGCCACAGAAAGGCTCTGTGCTGTATTTCATACTTCTGTCACATGAGAAACTAAACTGCTAAGTATGGTAGCCACACTTCAGTTGGCATGCTTTGAACATGTGATTGCCATCATTTCGCATAAAGCCAGGCAATCAGCAGGAGTTCTAATCATTACTAGATAGTTTATTTTCACACTATTTTTCATATAGCACATTATTTTGGAATTCATATCTCTGAATGGGTTAGTAAAGATTAAATTAGACAATGTAATGGTAATCAGGACATTGTGCTGACTGTAGAAGTAATTTGATTCTCTGAGAATTTGACAAGGGGGAGGGAACAAGAGCTAGAAGTTTAAAGTAACTCCGAGGTTTGAGGAGGATGGCATTAAATAGTAAAAGAAGAAGGCTGCAAAAAGTATAACTAGTTGTGATGTAATTAATTAAAAAATAAAAGAAAGGTTTGAAAATTAAAATTGAAAACAGTGATTTTATTTTTTTAATTTAAAAAGCAAATGTTACATTAGACAGTTTTAATTACATATGAAAACAGAAACAGTTCAGGCTGATTTAAAAGTCTATGTAGAGGGTAAAACTGAAAATAGCAAAAAGTGAAAAAAAAACCCCAAATAGAATTAATAACATAGAAGGGGAAAAAGCCCTAGAGAAGGAATTAATACCCCCCTGTTTCGGCATTAGCACTTTCAAGGAAGCTCTGGCTGCCTGTCAGAGCCCCACTGGAATCAATGGGTTACTGTATGGGTGTGGATATCAATCAGTTCTGTGCAGTTTGCAGGCTCTTGGCTAAGATGTGAAGCTATCATCACCTTAACCACTGTGCTCGTATGTTATATCACATTTCCCCATCTGGATTCTGTTTTTTTGTCTCCTAAACCAGCAGCCTCCTTGGAGCAGGGACTGTCTCTTCTGAATATTCAGCACTTAGCGCAATGAAACCTTGATCCTGATTGTAATTTAGAAGAGAAACAATTAATTTTAATGATATCAGGTGTAAAGATTTTCAAAGCAAAGCAGAATTTGATTGCCAAAAATGCTGGATTGGCCCAATAAAATTTGGGATTTATTTTAATAATTCTATTTTGGTAGTTATGGGTCTGCAAATGTGTGTAAGACTTCTATAAAATCTAAATGTTTCAAAAATGGTATTGGTGGTGTTTGAAAATACACAGGAAAATTTTGATATAATTTCTCACTATGAATAAATCAACTGATCTCCTCCTCTTCAAAAAGATTTTAGCCAGTCAGTGACGAAGTAGAGATGCTGCTGTTTGAATTAGATCTCTTCTCACAGAAAGCTGACAATGCACATGTCCACTGTAAGCCCCCTGTTTGGGCTCCCCATCCTACATGCTCCACATCCTATCACTGATGTTTATGACACAATGAGAGAATCTTTCAAAAAGCCAGAGATGGCTTTGAAGCATGTCACTTTTCCCAAAACTGCAAAGAGCAGTTAGTTTCAGGATCCTGAAGTTCTGAGGTGACCAAGTTAATACAGATTTAAAGAATTTGAGAACAAGCATCTTTTGAGCCCTCTCTGTTGACACAAAGCCATTCATAAGCATTAGTCACTTTTCAAAATTTTGGCCTAGGCTTACCACAGATGTTGACTGAATGTGGCATACATCCAGCTCATTGTATTAATTTAGATACCTCTGTAGAAATATTGTGTGGGCAACAGTGATATTTACAGCACCTTTTTACCCTGGACAATGACATTATTCTTTGACGCTGATCATTCCCCATCAATATACATCACAGAACTGAGCTCCTTCTGGAAACTAATGGAGATATTTAGTTAAGGGCCATAATGGGTAAAAAAGAGAGCATCCCTGTGATTTTTAAATATGGACCAGTGTGCTTATGCAAGTCATGAAATACATATTAAATTCACATTTATGACTACATCTTTTTCATTTGGAAGTCAACAAGAAAAGGTCAACTGAATTAACAGGAAGAAAAAAATTCTTATCTCAAAACTATCTGTGCTGCTTTTATGGTTTTACCGAATCGGTAAATTTAAGTGCTGTCAAAAGAACCAGCAGCTCCTAAGAAAACAGCCATGGAAAGTCCATTTGAATATTTACAGACCCAATGTTCTGAGGCAAGCAGAGTGACCTGGCAGTAGCTGTGTCTAGGAGGTACAGTTGTGACTTCCTCTGCCCAGCAGCCTTGCTGTTTTGACATACAGCTGTGCTAATACTGCCATCACCCTTCAGATCCCTACAGCTGGAGAAAGGCACAAGCTAGATCTGCTTTGATTTAATACATAAATATCAGTTTTTAAGGTGCTTCATTCACATGGGCACAATACATAATGACTCAACAATGTAAAAATTATGAGATCATGATTTGTGTCATTCAAGACACAGTACACAGGTAATCCTAGAAGGCTGGAGACTGACAAAAAACATATGGGTAACTCTTAAAACTGTTCACTGTTAACAAGAGAAACATGGTAAGCCACTGGGGAAACCTGACTAAAAATTTACATTTTTGTAGAGTTGTTGAAGATGTGTATCTGGACACATTGAAGCAAAACCTTACACATATAGCTAGTACATTCACAGATGTTGACTAAAATTTTCAAATGCCTAAGATTAAAATTTAGTCTTAAACTGATATTAAGTTTCCTAATTATGCATGGCTATGGACCCTGTACTCATAATTCTCTGCTGAAGTCAGAGCTTCCAGTTGGGCACTGCCTGTGAATAACCAAGATATTTTATTTAGAAGCCTACATTTGGATATAATAATTTAAGGCTGCAGATACCTGTCTTGGTGTTTGTTTTATTTTCATGTTTCTCTGTTTGAAATGTTAAGTATTGTAATTTATGTTGTGATAATATGGCTTTCACTTGTGAAAACTTGTTCTGTGTGGAGAGATCAGTAGAAGCAATAGGTGTGAAAAAGGTGATCTAAAAGCTCTGACCAAGCTAGTGTCTACTTACAGGGAGTTGTATTTCTTTTCTGATTCTAGTCATATGTGAAATAATACAAGTGGTGATCTATAGTACATCCGGTACTTCAATTAGTCAAAGACTGATTTATTTAATGGTATAATAACGGGCAAAATCTTAATGAGTTTACCTACAACTTTGCACATTGACTTCACAAGGGATTTTCATGATTAAGGCTCAGGAGCCATGGGTCACACAGGTCAAACCATATCTTGCTGCGTATGGGAATCCAAAGCTTCTCTCTTTATGTTTTCTTGGAGTTGATTCAAATTCACTGTGGTCCACACATGAAGAGCAGAAGTTGATAATAGCAGAGTTGTGACAGGAAACACAATCAGCCCTGTGAGTGCTAATAGGCACGAGGCAATGGGGCAGGTCAGTGTGTCTGTGTCACCAGCTGTGTGGGAGCAGGCTGCCCCTGAGGACAGTCCCTGGCCACTCATTGCCTGCACAGCCACCAAACCACTGTCAGCATTGCTGAGGGATCTTTGTGGGGGGGGGGGGGGGGATGCTGGAAAAGGAAGCTTTTTAGATGTTGAAAAAATGAATTATTCAGACCAGGTTTATGGAAAGATGTATTATTGCTCTGTGAGACTGAACAAGAGAGTCAGGAAAAACATGGACGGTTCAGTCCTTCTGTAACAACTGGTAGAGGCCTTGTGTGCCTGGAGCTGGACTGCCTTAATCAGCTGCCGTGTGGGGATGACAATAAGGTAATTTTTGTCCCTATTCTTCCTTGTTAATATCCTTCAGCCATCATGCAAACCCCCAGCGTTGCTGTAGGCATTGTGGAGCAGAAAGGGTGGGTCCTGCCATGCAAATAGAGGGGCACAGGCCGCTCCTGTGGACATCTGCATTTCTGGAGTCAGGGATACCAGTCTCCACTGAGAACAGGCTCTGTTTGCTCTGAGGTTTACAGTGATGCACAGGGATTTAAAAGGGTGCAAAGCAGGCATGATGGTGGCTCCAAGTGACAATGCTGAGTAGCAGACCTGATCTGTGCATCTCAGAGAGGCATGAGCCAAGGTTTGTCCAGATGTTAGAGAAGCCCTGTCCTCCCAGCAGCCCACCACCCTCCCACCTCTGAGGTGTTTCAGCCAGGGTGAATATCTTTTAGGGTACAGAGGACACTAATGTGAGTAATTTTTGCATGAGAGAGCTGATGGCTCTTTCTTATTTCTGAAATTTCTGAATTCATGTTGAGAAACTAAAAGCCTCCATTTCTTGCAGAGCCAAATCGAGCCTTTATACTTTTTCACGTTGGAGACTGATGAAATTTTGTAAAATGGAACTCTCCATTTAATTGTCTAACTCTCCATATTAACATCTTTTTGCCTCTTATGCAAACATTCAGGTAGATTTATATTAGGTGCATTATAAAAAGGGGGGTAGGTAGTAAAGATTATATTGATGTACATAAGACAGAAGACAACAACACATGGAGAAGAAAGATATACGACTGGCTGGAAGCACTGCAAACTAACACTTTGCTAACTTGCCACATGTGTACATCACATAAGCAGCTGAAAATATTTAATAGTGAAGGCTCACACATCTACAGTGCAATCGGTTTAGGGGGAAGTGTCTGCAGCTGTTACAGATTTAAGTAGTATTTTCTTTTCCTGTTGGTGACACTGAAGCGAAAAATACCTATAACCGAAAGGTTATATATTAAAGACAGGCTACAATGAGGCATGATGTGGGAATAAAAATGAGTATAAGGATGAGGGAAAACTACTGCATTCTCTGAAAATGCAGACATGAATTTTAACTACAGATAAGCCTCTCCTTTCTCCCTTTCTGGGACTTTCTTTGTTTAAGGGCTTGCTTTGAATGACTTTCCAAAATGGCCTACTAGCACAAAATTTATTTTACACTATTATGAGGATGCACAAATTATATTTTGTGTACCAAAACTTTCAAATATGCTATGTCTGTGTTATTTATTTTTAAAATAATGATGGTTAAAGAACAAATATTGTTACTTATAATGCTTCCAGTATCCTCAGAGCTTGCTTACTATACTCTTTTCATTTCTCATACAATTGGAATCTAATTTAATTATATAAAAGCATCCTCCATAAAAAGTAGTGCAAAATGCTTTGCAGAGTGAGATAAAGAAAAGAAGGAATGTTTTACGCAGATTGTCACAGTGACTCTCAAGGAGACAAAAAAACAATCTCTGAGGATAGACTACCATGATCATAAGAAAATCAGAAATAAAGAAGAAATAGCAGCAGCATTATTTTTGAAACATAGATCGACTTTAGGAGCCAAAGACGAAGGAAAAAGGGAAGGGAAAAGAATGGAAAGGAAATGAGTTGTGTAACAACAAAAAAAGGAAAGGAAATTGGAAAGTTTTCAGATGAGATTTAAGAACAAAGACATTTCCGGGAGAGGGAGATAAGGCAGCAGCACAAAAAAAGGGGAAGAACATCCATGCAGTGTAGGAAATCACAAAAGAAAGAAGAGTGCTTAGTTTATAGTCAACCAACCAAGGATTTGGAAAACCTGGATACTGCTGTCTGGGTGCTTTTTGTCTCTTTGGACTTTCCTACCTGTAAAATGGAAAACAGGTTAGGTGATGAGGCAGGAGGGTCTCAGTGCAAGAGACTTCTGAGAGAAAAGCCTTGAAGGCGCTATGGAGCAGTTGAATAACACTCAATAAAAGTAAGATATGGCCTGTTGATCTTCCGTGGTGAGATACAAATGTTCAAGTGCTCTTTATAGTTGCTAGGTAAATTATTTTGTAACAAATTACAAATAGTAGGAAGGAGCTGTGACTAAGCCAACATAGAGCAGAGGGGAGAACAAGCAGAGCTGTGATATTTAGAGTAGATAGATAGTGATAAAAAAGATAGAATTAACAATAAGAAGGCCTGGGGGGAGAATAGGGAACAATGAATTTTAATGAAGATGAAAACTTCCTTCAAGGGAGCTGGATAGATAACTTTTGTTATAACTGGAAGAAAAGCATACCAGCAACACTGAGCCAAATGTAGCCTTGTGTTATGCCAGCTTTTACCATCTTTCTCCACAATATGTATTCCGAAAAGAAATAAAATCCTCCCCCAGAGAAGCTTTGAGAGGGAGGTGCCCCACAGGTTGGCCAGTGTTGGCTGAACCCAGAAGGGTGAAGTTGGGAAGGGACCCATCTGCAATAGGCAGATGTTTTGTCCCTCTTGTCATGAGGAGCAAATGATGAGGAACAAATGTGGAGCAATGATTTGTTCTTTTGCAATTTTCCCTTGAGGTTACTTTCTCCTCCTCTGCTCTGCAGTGCTCACAGAAGGCTGTCCTGCCCCACCTGCCAGTGCCTGCCTTGGTTATATTGACAAGTTATTTATGTTTGTGGTATACTAAATAGTGATGTAATCTGTGCCATGTACTTAGTAAGGTGAACCAAAGGAAATGGCTCTCTGCTGCAAGATCTTAGAATGTACTGAGGAGATACTGAAACTTCCAAGAAGAGCAGCTAGAGCAGAAGAGCTAAAGCAGGGCTGTTTTGACTCAAGAAATAAACATCATCAAGCATTCACAGAAGTGAAGTCTCTCTTAAGGTCACTCTTTAAGCTATATTTTCACTGTACCCATTTGGAATAAATTTTAATTTGTTGCCCAAAACCTACAAAATAAAAACCTGCTGTACTCAGATAACATAATTCACGAGCATGGTGGATCTCTTCTGAGGACTTTCCAAACTCACCACTCTATACTTTGTGAACTTTTACATGCACCTTACTTCTCTTAAGATGTTTCTTTTATCTTCTCCTTTACATCTTATTATACATAAAAACTTGAAGGGGATCACATTTAATAGTGGAGTCCATTAAATGTGGAGATGAGAGAAGGAGAAATGGGGCAGTTATCTCTGTGCCACTGCTCCATCCACACTCTTTGAATAAGTCTGCACAATGACACTTGAATGAAAGCCTAAGTAAATTCTGGTTGATAACTGCATGGAACAAATGTGGAACAAAGAAGCTATGTTCTACTCTTTATATGTTGGAAGAATGAACTTGTTGCTGCTTGATCAGTTCCTTGTCCTTCACTAGTACTCGAGTTCCTCTTTTTGCTGAGAGAGCATGCAACTTTGCAGTGCAGGGTTGTGTTATATTTCCTGACCTTTGACACTTTTTTTCCCCCAGAGATTTAAAGGAGTTAATATGGGAAGCAGTTTTTGTCTCACTTTGGCTTTTAAATAGCAGAGTCTATTTATTTCTCATTCAGCAAGCCTCAATTATTTGTTTGTAAAAAATCATTTGGTAACAGGATTAATTCATCCTTCATGTAACTACACTGGAAAACAATAACGTTACACAAGAGATGAATTTGACAAATATATAACTCTTGTAGGGACAAAAGGAATTCTTTCTAGAGCTGTGTGAAAGTTTTATTATACATGCCTGATTTAGTATATTTCTACAAATCTGAATGTTAGAGTCCATTTGCCTTTCTTGAAAAGTACTTAACCTGAAACCAGGCCCAAGTGTTAAACCATCAAGCCTAATTTTAAGAAAAAGTGATTTGACTCTGCTTGTGCTGAGGTTGTATAATACTTGCTTGCTCCTGGCAAGTACTTCTTACAATATTTGTAATGTAACACAAAGTTGGGCAAATCCACCCAGCTGCTCAGGCAAGAGGAGAACACATGTGAAGCTGCCTAACTCCAGGTTCTCGAGGAGTTGGTGAAGTGGTGATACTGGCAGGGACATGGAGACCAGGCAGGGCTGTGTGGCCTCTGTGTTTGTTCTGATATAATGCTCTTCACCATAATATCTGCCAAGACAATCCACTGATATGTTAAACAATATCAATCACATCCATAGCATGCTGTTCATTCTCTCCTCTCCCCCAGGGGTGGAACACAGAAAAAGAAATGTCTTACTTTTGGACAAGTTTTTGGGTTTTTTTGACTGTATGCACCCACACCCCCTATGATATTATGAACAGTGTAGTGTCTCCCCAAATTCCTATTGTGTCTGTAACCAAGCTTTGCAGTGAATGTGGTAAATTTGTTTTGTTTTCTGAAAAGGTAATGCCACGGCCTGGAGAGAGCAACCTATGACTCAGGACCCAGGATTCCTAATCCTGGCCGTGCTGCCAACCTGCTGCATGGACCTAGGCAAATTACTTGACCCAGATTCCCAAAGACAGATAAGCACCTAAGATCTTTAAATAGTGACGTCCAGGACAGATTTATCTGGAGTGCTGGATGCAACTTATAAGCAGTCCTACAATGGGGCTGCAATGGGGTGACAGGGCAGCTTTCTCTCCTACTTTTAAAACTCTTATCTGTTCTTCATCTACATTCACTATTTCAGCACCATCCAAATGCTGAGAAAATGCATTTTGCAAGGGGAACCAATATTTTACTGTGTGTATGGAAAACCATGGTATGGTTGGTGGCCTGGAAAGCCTGAAGTAGGAGTTTTAAATTAGGTGCTCCACTGCCATGAGAACATGGCGTCTGAGGGCATGCCTGTATTCAGAATATGAGTCAGACAGAGATTTAGAAAACATGCAGGCAGAGAAGTAGGAGTTACCTGGCTCATTTGGTGGTTTGAAAACCAGCCTGAGGGGGTGAAAATGCAAGTTCAAGTCTCTAATCCAAGCCAGGTATGCTAGGGATGATTTGGTCACAAATCCCAAAAAAGGTCTAAACCAGTGAACCAGCAGACACTCTGTGAAATACTCTTTTAGTTTTTTGGGAATTGTAGGGTAGAAAGAAAATCAGGCATGGTAACTGAGTCATAGATGAGTATTTATTGCCTAGAGTCCAAGCAGGCACCAGGACGTAGTGAGCATACCCAAAGATCCTCCTTTAGCCTCAGCACTCCAGGCTGGTGTAATATTCAGCAGGAACAATGAAAGGTGTCAGTAAGGAGGAGAAAGCCAGCATCCAGTTAAAAGCTGCAATATCTTGTGTGTCTCTGCAGAACCACCTGTGTGTCCTGCTAGGTTTTTTTGTCTCATAAAGGTAAGGGACACTCACATGGGCATTATTTGTATGTGTGGAGGTGACCCTGCACACAGCAGAGCACAGCTTGGACCTTGCTGCCACAAGAGCAGGCAACACATCCAACAATTTTATGGGAAGCTTCAGGAGAGGCAGGGGCACAAGGATGCCAGGCTCCTTGGAAAATCACAGAACAAATGTATAGATGGTGCACAAAATAAGCATTCATGTCATTCAGCTCTGTCCATGTTCTGTGTAATGTGACAGGACTGATCTGTTTCTCATGATCAAAGCAGTGAAAGTATTCAGAACTCCTCAACGGCCTGGAGAAGGCTGGTACTGTGCAAGATGGGGTCCAGGTTAAAAAAAAAAAAAGAAATTATGAGTCGATCTGGAAGCAAAACAGCTGACTGTCTCTTTCAGCCAGGCTTTTATACATGGTCGTAGGGTATCTGGGAATCCATGAATCCACACTGACATCTGCACACTTAGAATCATGATGCTGCAGGCCCTAAGTATATATTTAGACTGCATCTACAAACCTTGCAGAAAAACATTAAATCAGCAAAATGAAAAAAAACCCAAACCAAAAAAGAGACATAAAAATGAGCTGGCTACTCTAAAACACAGATACAGTAATTATTTCAGTCTTTTGCTTAGGGGTGTACCAACTGTTTACAATTTACTGTTTGGCAAGCTGGGTGTTCTCATTTCCCTCATGGTTCAGGAGTCAAAAACATATGCTACCTTTAGTAATGAACTCTTCCAAGATTTGAAACTATCCATATTCATGTCACAAGAAATGTTTACACAAGAGCAAAATGCTCCAACATCAAAATAAATCAGTAACATCTCAGAGTTTATATTTCCATATGCTTCTTTGGCATAATAAAGCAGATGAAGGGCTGCTGTTGTAAAATGGAGTTTAATTAAAAACAAAAGAAAAAAAAAACTTTATCAGAAATCATGGGTGTCCAAAAAATCATGCAGAATAACGCATAGCTTCAACATATTCTGAAGATTTATCATCTATCAATAGAAACAAGAAAATACAATATAATCATATCGTCTACACACCTTGCATATTTTCCATATTATGTGCATAAATTATACATTCATTTTCATAATTATGGTAACATTCTAGTTTTCACATAAACTGCTATTACTCCTGGGTACCAGTAAGTTTACATCTACCAAGGCTACACGCTAATTACATTTTCTTTTTATAATGTTATCTATTTATCAAATTTAGTTTCTTAATGGAAATTAATAGACTAGGTCTCTGCAGTAAAAAAAAAATCAGAGGTAACATAGTGTTCTGGGTATTTTTCAGATTTTATTTTATTCAAGCTTAAAGGGCTTTGAATGCTTGATTGGTAATTATGGTGTATGAAATAAGTTATAAAACCAATGTCCAGGAGGTGGTTGGGAAGGAGTTAATGATTTCCCTTTTGCTAGATGAGGTCCACAGCTGCCTGAACTGAGTGCAGGGATTTTCAGGGTAGCCAGCTGTGGCGATTTAATTGATTCACCCACCAGTCTACAAAGGGGGGTACCACAGGGTGACTCTAAATCCTGCTGTGATTCAGGGAGGAGGAGGTAATTCAGGGTGGGTATTGTAGCCGTGAGAAGACCTAAGCAGGAATGACTAGAGGGGTAAATACTTAATATTGTTTTCTTCTGAATGTCTAGGGAAGAAAGAAGGTGGGTTTTTAAATTTTTTTTTTGCATGACTTTGAGAAAAAGCATGCTCTTTCTATTTTTCTAATCCTTAATTTTTCTAACTTTTAATGGGGCATTGTAATACCTCTGCTTGGATCTAAAGTTAGGGCAGCAAGACAGCTTGAACTGAAGGGACATCAGTGGAGGGAAGATGTGCCTCAGCCAATTGCAGCAGATGAAGATGAGCGGATGGGTGTGGGCAGGAGGGTGGAATAATCCCACAGTGTGTGGGATGCTGGAGGAAATCTCCTTGTCTATATATACAGGAGGGTGAGATCTTAAGCAGTCACAGCTTTCAGATCTGCAGTTTACCTGTTTGCTTTTCAGCTGAGTACAGTAGAAGGATTGTTTACTTGCCCCAGACACTTGAGTGCTTTTAACAACAGGGTTATCAAGGCCTGGCTTATCCTCTGGGTGGCTTTCCCTTCTTTTTCTCTGTCTCTGCATCAGAGTATTGTCAGAAATCTGCAACTTGTTCTACAGGGACAGCAGTGGTATTGTAACACCTTCTCTAAGAACTAGCTTTGACCCTTGATTTGATCCTCAGCATATTTTTTTTTCCCTTCCTCACCTGTAGTGAGGGAGGAAGTTTCCTTCCTCAGTTCCATCTGCCTCAACGTTTTCCAGGTTTAAGCACAGTAATTTACCTGAGGAAACAGGCTTTGTTCAGGCTAAGAAATTCTACATAAATGTAAGATGCTAATACCTATCAGCACCCTATTTTGAATATTACAATATGTTTACTTATAATATATTCTATTTCTAACGTACTTTAGAAATGGTTTGTATATGTAAGCAACTATTTACATCCACTTGCTCCTCTTCTGGCAGTAACTCTGCTACAGTTGAAATGTGAATCCTGACAGAGGATATCACAGGCTTTATTCAGCAATGTCCATCTAAATAGCATGTTGTGTCTGAAGAACAGTTCACATTTATGTCTAGCACCTCATTCTGGCAATCATACATTACTCATATAGACAATAGGGGTCTCTGGGATGCTTTGCACAAGTCTAGAAAAGAGCCATGAGCCTCACCTGTGTGCTCTGCTAGGCATTCAGAGGTTGCTGCCATGTGCCACACTTTTATGGCTTCCAGTTAGCACATCCTTTAGCATGTGCTAAAATCAAATCTGAGTGAAGGCCTGGAAGTGTGTGCATCTTCCCCGTGCAACTCACACGTTCCAAGACTTTTCTAAGTATTGCTGTAAAAAAGTTGACTTTTATTGGTATTTTGAAACCTTTCACAAGGGATTTTTGTAGAGTACTGCTTCTACAGACAAAATGTGTTGACTCAGGGCATTGTCATGGTTGAAATATTCTCGGACCATTTTCCCCCCAGGATTTGAAAAGCTCACTTATCTTTTGCCCTCATTAAGGTCAGCTATTGCCTATGAAATACCTTATGTATTCAGAATGTTCAGCAAAGTGTTAATCATTGACACAGGAGATGTTCCAAGTGTTGTGAGTGCTGTATGTTAGCCAAAGTCTCATCAGCCTATGAAATCTGTTCCAGATTCTCTGGCTACAATTTATTGCTGGATTATTCTTTATTAATCCCTGATAGCGTGCTCTGCTGATGCATGCAACAAGAAACAAGATGGTACTTATTCACTTAAGTGGCAAACAGAGCACTGAGAAGTGATGTGGCTGCTGATGGCAGCCTATGTTTTTTTATTGGCCAAGATTTTCAAAAGGTCACTGAGAGCACCTTATTCCACTGCGGTCTCCCAGGAATGCTTGAGGACACAGGGTAAGCAAAGACTCAAAACCTCCCTCACAGCTCTTCAGCTTTCCCTCAAAGCCAAGGGATTGTTCACCTACATCTAGTGTGTTTCTGAATGATCCCAGGCATAATCTATTATAAAATTGAGAGAGCGCCAGTCAGCCTTAAACTGTGTAAAACCCAAATTGGATCTAACATACAGGAATGGTTTAGATAAGCAGTCTTGTACATGTGAGATTATCTCTAAACCGACTTATATTCAGTTTGCCTCCTGCTATTAAAATCTCAGTCACCCTTGGATCATAGCACAGCCCAACGAAACATCACCCTCTTTCCTCTCCCTTTGTGATAATGCTTTTTCAAGAAGTAGCATTGCTCAGAAACATGAAGTGTGTCCTGATTTTTTTTAAATAATGTTAAGAAATAATTTCATAAGAGCAACTGCAGCAGTTCAGGCGAGGGCTTGTCTAGTATTACTCTTTTTGTAACAGTGGCCAAAATTGGTTGTCAAGGGAAGATTATACAGCATGCTCTAGGCAAATGTGTAAAATCTGTCCGCTGAGTACTTTTCCTGGCTTCTAACTCTTCTGGCTCAGGGACTTCAAGACCACTGTGGCTTGTCTGTTTACTAACCCTCTCCAGATCTCTTTTCAAGTACTTATTAAGCCTGCCCTCGAACCCAGTAAAGTTTTGTTTCTGCCACATCATTTGGCAAGGATTTACATAATTTTGCTACATATGAATGAAGAACTGCTTGTTTGTTTTGAATTGGGATCAACTGGCTTCCTTTGGCCATCATGTCCCATATTGAAAAAAGGAAAGAACAATTTATCTCTGTCTCATGGTTGCTCATGGTTTTGTGGACCTTCATAATTTTTCCCCTAAGCCATCTCTTTTCCAGGATGAAAAGTCTTAGCTGAATGAGTTATCCCTAGCATAGAAACCATTCACCTTTACTGCCCTTCTCTGCATATTTTCCAGTTTTAAGACATTTTTCCAGGTGGAGGGCTTATAATTAAACACTGTTTCCAAAGTGTAGGAGAAGCATGGATTTGTGCGATGAAAGAATAGATTACATTATTTTTGTTTTCTGCTCCTTATGTGCGAATGACCTTACTGTTACTGAGTACTTGAGTGATATTTTCATGGTACTATCATAACCCCAAGACTTCCTGTCCAAGTGATGTTGACTACCCCGAAACCAATGATATTTTAGATGTGAAGCAAGCACTGTTTTCCCCAACAAATATTATTTTACCTTAATCTGTGTGTTAGTAATGCAGCACCCTCAATTATTGGTTACTTTTTCATGAAGTGTTACATTGACATTTATTCTTTGACTTTCATTCCCAGCATATTTTGTAAGTTCTCTAATTTCCATAATTGTTTTAAACTATATCAAACCCAGTTTACACAAAAAGACAAAATCCCCCAAATATCTTTCTGCAGTATATATTGAAACCTTTTTTTATAAGTATTGAAAAGAAATATTTTATAGAAATAATTAAGTGGAAAGGAGTACTTGGTGCTCAAGAACTGGAACGGATTTTCTGTGTAAAAGTGGCAGCATTTAAGAAAAATCATGAGAGAAGGTTATGAAGAAGCATTAGGAAAAGTGGTGTGAGAAGAGCACAGCCAGCAGGAGGTTTACTACGAGGAAAGGAGAGCTGACACACAGGAAGGACTGGTAGAGTGTGGTGCCTTGAAGTGAAGATGAAATACTAGAATACGATACAAAAGGTGAAGGGGAAACCATTGAAGGAACTTGAAAGGGAATTTGTGTGCTAAGAAATGGGGAAAGCTGATGTAATACCTCTTGATTTCACCAGGAAGGAAGCAGATCCAGGATAATTTTTCAGGTAATTTCCTAGTGTTCCAAAGCACAGACAAGAGTGTAAAAATGCAGCACACTAAAGTAGTGCCTCCTTGTGTGGGGCCCTTAAGAGCTACCGTGACGATATTACTGCTGAAAGGTTTGATGCTTGGCTTCAGCTGTGGAAATCCGAAGAGACCTGCAAAATGTCATCTGCTAGAAAAGACAGATTTTAGAATGTCCTTCCAATGAGCTGGGCACTATTGGAGAGGGCCGAAAACATCTGAGTGTTTTTGAGGGAGCTGTAGCAAGCTGTCATCTGTATTCCTCATGCTGAGGGTAGATCAGAACCAGGACTCATCTTCATCACTCATAAAAAGAGCCCATGGAAGATGCTCTCTCTTCCTGTCTTTGCATTCCCCAGGACAGGCTTCCCTGACTTCAATCATATTCTAGGTGATACTTGGCTCAAATCCTGTATATGTGGTCATTGTCTTAGCACTCATTCTCATTTGATGATTCCTACTTATGCTTTTAGTTAGGAAATTTAAAGAGTATTTTTGATTCTCAGCTAGTGTACATTGATGTAGACCTGTAAGCTTGTCATCTTTATCATATCTGCATCTTGGTTCCTCTATTAGAGGAAGTGGGAATGATGAAACCACCTGTAAAATGCTTTGATGAAAAATGCTTGCAAGAAGTGAGTATTTTATTATTTTGACAACTTTTTCCAGCTGATAATATCCATGAGCATTTCAATATGTTTCACTTCACCTATTGAAAATGGGGAGAGATCTGGGGCATAAGGAAGGAAGAAGCAATTTACTACTAAATCTGGTCATTCCTCCTTAATAATGATGTACAAAGGACTGGAATTTTTGACAAAGTATAACTGGAGAAAAGACATGTTTTCACCAGATGCATTGAACATAAACCAAGGTATTGTTGAGATATTAGTGAAGAGATAATTTGGGATACTAAGTGTGTATTTAAGGTGCTTGCTTTTTGTTTGAGGATTTTTTTTTCTCCCTGAGAGGAGAATAAAATCTCTTTAAGGCCATCTAAGTATTTTTAAAAGGATTTCAGAGTATTAAGACTGTATTTGAATTATCAAGTTCATACTGCCCCAGGCCTAAATGTTATACAAGGTAGGTGGTGAGGCAGGAATCTATAGGAATATAATGTTTTCTCTTCACATTTTGATTAAACTATGGAAGAAAACATTTTTGTTAGGGAACTGTTTTAATTTTTTTTGAAAAGTACAAAAGCATTTTTTTTTGCAAACAATATTGTGTTAGAGCTCTCACTGAAATTGATTTTATTGGCTATTCAGTACTCTAAAAATCAAAGCACTTTATTCTGATCTCTCGTAATCTCACTTCTAGAAATGGAACAGAGAAATTACTAGAGCTTTACATTTAAAATAAAATATCAACAGATAAAGTGCATGAATAATTGTGAATGTGGCGAAAAGGGAATCAAGCTGAAGAAAGTGAATATTTTATAAAATATTGAAAGCCTGCAACTCATGCATGCTGCATAACAGTGTATTTAGTTATGTTTCTGTACTGACTGGCACCACAGACCAAAGTGTTTATATGTTTGGCTGCCTTTAGAAAGCGTTTGAGGCATTAGGTCTTAACCTTATCACAGTTATTTTAATGATGATGTTTTTATGTTTAATTTAACCGTAAATCATGTTAGTGGAGTTTTGACTGCTATGTCAGAGAGCTTAAAAACTGAGCTCAAGCTATTTCAAAAGCTAAGAATTTGTCTAGCCTGTGATGTTTAGTCAATATGATCCACTCAAGTGTGGAGCTGTCAGAAAGGACACCAGCGAATGGTGCTTAATCTGCTCAGTTTTGAAGGGAAGTTGGACTCTGAGTATGAAGTTAAATTTTTGATCTATCTCAGTTACTGTTGAATAGCCAATTTATGGATTTGTTAAGGGCATTAAGAGAGTCACAATGACCTACTAAACACTGTGTTGTGCCACAGTACATTTTCTAGTCAGATATCCACTGAGTGCTTACTTTTGCTGTATGGGAAATGATTGTTTCAGTTTAGTTTAGTCACTCTGGTGTCTCATATAGTGCTGGGTAAATACTTCAAAAACCACATTGGCAAATGTTGGTTCAGATGAATCCTGCACACTCATGTCAGCAATCATGAGGCTTTGTGTTTGCTTTCTTTTCCACAGGCATTCACACATTCAGTTCCTGTGTAGCCCAAGAAATATAAATTCAGAATGACTCTGTAGTGTTTGCTGGAGCATTCTTGTAGATCCAAAGTCACCCTCTGCCTTCCTGTCTCTGCTGATGTGCTCTTGATCATGTGTAAAAGATCACCTCCCCTTCTGACTCTCCATACAATTTAAAAATAAAAATCTTCCTGGGGAAGCCTGAAGAGTTTATGGTCAAGGCAATGACCAGACTGAGGTGAACCCCTGGCAATGTCGTTTTCTATCAGCATTTTCTCACCATGCAAATTACACACTTTCAACAGGCAGATTTTTTTTTTTATTATTTTTATTTTTTGCTTCGTAGATCATGAATATGCAAGTCTGTGCACCAGGCTATGAAATAAGATCATGTGTAGGACATTGGTGGCATTGTTTTTGCAGGAAAAGCCTGTTTAGATGATTGTTTGTGAGTGTGTTTTATGTTGAAAAGGTTCAGATTTAAATCAGTTTCCCTGATATGCTACTTCATACAATGTTCCAGAAGAAACACAAGCTAAACCATCATGGTATCTTAGGGGAAAACAAGAAAAAGATGTTCCCTATCTTTTTGTAACAATTGCCTAAAAAGTCCTGCATTTAAGAATAAATGAGTCAAGAAATTTAATGAGCCTAGGTTTGGGTTTTTTGCTTGGTTGGTTGGTTGGTTCCTACCCACCCCAACCTGCTCTGAACCTTTTGAAAACAGCCAGCTCTGAACTCCAAGCTATGGGACAGCAAAATTTCACACAGCAGATTCAAATGATGCTTCCATCAAATCTTAGTGCTTGCTGAAAATTTGGTCAGGAAAATATTTTTACTGAATTTCGGCAAACAGTATTTTCACCAGTGAAATCCATCTGTTCACAGAGCCTACATGGACATCTACCTACAGCAAACCTTCTGCAAAGGTTTGTTAACCATCCAACCCACTAACCCTTGTCAGAGATGAAGTTATACCTGGGTAGATTCAATGGTGGTGGACTGTGGATAAACATTGAGTCTGAAAAATTCTTGCTTCTACCACACTTTGACATAAAAGGGTTTTTGCCTGAAAGTATTGGGAATTAGACTTAATGAAATATTTGTTTTCACTTTGGTTCATGAACACAATTGTAAGATTTTAAAATGAAACTTGAAACTGCTGGAAGTCATCCTCTTTCCTGGCTCTGTAACATTCTTTAGTTTTCATTCTTAAAAGTTACCTGACATTTTCTAGGGAAAAATTATAGATGATCTTAATCTCCAGGCATGTTTTTTTCCAGGGAGAAACCAGTAGAACATTTACAGTAATTAACATATTTTCTATCTTCTCATTTTGTTAATGATATCTCTTTGAAGGCTGTGCAGTAATTACTGCCCACAGAGGTACGTACTCTGAAATAAATTAATGACCAATGACCAATAATGATTATAGATGTAATCATCCATTGTGGAATATAGGCTAAAATAGATACTAGGAACAGTGTTGAAAGAGAACATAAACTGCTCTGTTAAACACTGCTAACATTATTTTAGAAATTGATCCAAAAAATATAGAGTAAATTATTTTCTAATAATATGCTAATTTAACTAATTTTTTTAGTTTTTTTATTTCTAAAACATTTCTTCAACAGACTGATACAGTAATAAGCAAAAAGCTAATCCTACACAAGCTATGTATTTTTGGTGAAACCTACTTTAGAGATATGAGTTTATTGTTAAATATTCTTATTTGACAGATGAATTTTCAAACCAGAATTAGAGCTTAAATTTAATTTCATATGAATTTGAAAATCTCAACCCCTAACTTCTTTTTCAGCAATTTCACTTGTTAAAAAATACTGCAGATAAAAATATCTCCTGCCTTTGCCTGTTCAATTTTGAACTGATATTTGCACACAGAATGAAGAGGTTCAAAGGTGGGGAGTCTCCAATAGACTAATATGCTCTTACCATTCAAAAAAACCACAAAACATACACCCAATAAAAAAAAATAATAAAGCAAGATCTTGCCTTTTGTTTAAGGCGGGAATTTATTTTTAAAATGGAGTTAAAAAAATTCAGTGCTAATTCTTTAAAACCTACATTGATCAAGAGCATGGTTCTTTTTCACACAGTGTAGTTTAGAAGTCTTATTGAAATCCAATAATTTGGTTGTTCACCAGTAGGAAATAGACATGTTAAACATCTTATATATTTGACCCTTTGGCCTTACAAAGCACATTTTCACTTTAGCAAAACTTAATATGCTCAGGGTGGTTTGGATTAACATCTGTACAGTCCTTACCTGTCTTGAGGCATCTTGGGTTAAGGAAATACAGCTTTAAAAAATAAGCTCACCTGGAGGAGTTCTGTGCTTTGCACCATACAGCAATAGGCAGTGTAAGAGTGGCCCTTTCCTTAAATCTTCAGTGTTCTTATCTGTGAATCCATGAATTTTGGAGCTATGTGTGAAAGAAGAGATGAATATCCATTGAATTTTGACCTGAGACCTTTATGTTCTTAAATTTACCCAAATTGATGGATTTAGCTGTGTTTGAGCACTAGTTAAGACACACTGTCTCACAGTGGGTTAGATTCTGATTTTTTCTTTCTAAGTTAATGCCAGCATAAATAGAAAACATGCACTGCAAGTGAACAATATGGGAGAGGAGGACTCTATAAAATCCAAATGTGCCTATAAGCAGCCACAAGTCCATTATCTGAAGTGGTTATGTCATCTTACACCAGCAGAAAACTCAGCCCCTCTACGTTTGATTCCTAAATCTCACCTTACATCAGATGTTCAAAGGTTCAGATGAATAAGATATGTGTCTATACAGTGTGTTTTGAATTAAAAGCTAGAGAGAAGCATGTCTCTCCATTTCTGGATGACAGTCTTGGAAAATGTGTTTCAACTGGCAGCTGCCCTCTTCCTATTTGCCTCCACTCTCACCTAGAAACCAGCATCCAGCAATGTCAGAGCTGATACACTCCACAAAACCAGTAACCTCTCTGTGCTGCTTCTTCCCTGGTTTGTTCTGGGTGCTGAGAGGTGGCTTTCAAAGGGCAGCATGTACAGGGCACAAATATTTCTTGAGGGTATGGGAGGTTGTTCTCTCGTTTGAAGGAAACCAAGACTTCCAACTGATTTTAATTTTATTTTTAATGTTCATGGGAACCAGTCTTACATGCCTGACTGAATTCAGAGTTTGGATTTTTGGCAGGTTTTTATTTGAGCCCAGCTTGGCTGTTTTTCAAAATGTCCAGATTGCTCACATTAAATCTGAATAAGCACTACCCACTAGTTTAATCAGAGTCATCTGGTATACCTCTAATTAGTGTTAGTTAAAGTTGAAATTCTTAATAACACAAAATGCTGCATTTTTTGGGATGTATTTTGTAAACTCCTGATTGTGAAAATTGTAGGAGAGAAAATATATTTTGCAATATTATTCAAATGTTGGAATACATGAATTATGATGACAATAACAAAATGGTAACAAAATAAGGCTAAGTTCCCAAAAAATGCCATCTTTATCCATTTAGGCATGCATACACATATACAGTATTTTTGATACAAATGCATTTATGAACTTTAGTTGTTGTTCCTGCTAATCTAATAATTGACTGTAACCGTACATTGTGCACAAATCAGTAAAACATGAACACATCTGGGAGTATTTCAGCAATTAAATAAGCATGTGACATTGTGGGTTTAGATGTAAATTGTTTCCTGGTCTTAACCCTTGCAATAAATGATATGTAAACAAAGTGTTATAAAAGTATCTTTCTGTTTGAATTCAATCTATGTTTTGCCTGAGTCAGGAACAGACCATTAGTGTGTTACTGCAGGTTGTCAAAAATGAAGCTTGAAA
Source organism: Entomyzon cyanotis (assembly GCA_024500445.1). Lineage (NCBI taxonomy): Eukaryota > Metazoa > Chordata > Aves > Passeriformes > Meliphagidae > Entomyzon > Entomyzon cyanotis. Next base: position 11,670,395 of record JAKEPQ010000780.1, read on the forward strand.
ATTATTATACTTGTGTAGTTATTGGCTCCAAAGGATCAAGACCCCCCACAAATCTAATTTTTTTGTATTATGATCTGTAATTCTCTGGTGCTTGTTTAGCCTGAATTCTTCCCTGAATTCTGGCCTTTGAAGATATTTTAAGTTTTATTATGTTGAGACATAGACTAATTAAAACAGCAAGCCCTGCAGTTTGATTGTTTTATTAAAGTGTTCCCCAAATTAGGAATGCTAGATTTGACTTTGATTTTTCAGGTGTCACTTCTATATCCTAGAGAACTGGTGAACCAAACTGTTTTATTTTGTAGATGAGCTATTGTTTCTACATTTGTAATGTAACAATGGTGCAAAAAGCATCTGTGTACTCAGGTTTGTTTTACTTCAGATGTTCTTGTTTCTCAATCATGTTTCAATTGATACATTGGACATAGAAATATAATTTTTTTTGGACACATTTCAGCTTGACTGTTCAAGGATTCAATGGATTGTGATTACAGAGTTGTTTGGTTTTTTTTTTTTTTTTTCCAAGGGCATCTGTTCTTAGCCACAGCTGAGGATGGGGCCCACTGAGCTGACTGGAAGGATCCACCTAGAATTTGTTGAATTAAGTCCTTGCACCTGGATATAATTGTCATGCTGCTGTGCTGGGGTTTTCTTAAGCTACTGGTAAAACAAATTAGCTCAATTTAAACTGGCATCCAGTAGGGAAGCAACAACTCACCTCATATAATGTTTTTCAAATAATTATTTTTCTATTGCCAGTTTTGCTTCATGAATATTTTCCTAAAGGCAGGATGAATTGTTAGATATTTTTTAAAAAAGAGTTAAACATGAGAAGCAAAAAAAAATTCTATTCTGTGCATCTGCTGAGTTACAACTAGTATGAGAGTGCTATGTGATCATTGATTTTGTGTGACTTTCTCTTAGACATATATACATATATATATTTATATTAAAAGGAAGGTAACTGCAGATAAAACAGATTTAAAAATGCAGTATCACAGCAACACCTTTACCCTTCCAAAACCCAAAAGCAGTCTCTGCATACACATGTCATGTGCCTTCTGCCAGATTTAGCTCTATAAGGGTATAACCACTTCTACATTTGGGAAAGATTCATGCAAGTTTGTGTTTTTGTTGAACAGTAGACAAAGGCAGTCGTTTATGTCTAACATGGGAATTTGTATAAATACCAGGGGTCTCATTTCCTTATGTATTTTAGAGCTGTTTGAACTTGGCAACAAAATTCACAAGCTTCCTGGAAGGTCCACAAAGATTCCTCGCCTCAGTTGGACTTGCAGTGGTAGGACTTTGTCTGAATTCCTGGAATGAGTGCATCTGTGTTAGCTTCAGCTTTTCATAATATTCCCCAAATGTGGACTCTGGGGGAAAACAATGAAAAATCACCTCTGCTGCTGAACATTTCAGGATGACTTCTGAAATGGAAGAAATAGTGCTTTTTACTGGTGCTCTAAATATTGCTGTTATTTTATTAGTAGGTGACATACTAATTTGGAGAAGAGAGGAGTATGCTCACTAAGCATGGAGGGTAGTTTTGGATGTGCCTCTAGAATAACCCCAGTTTCAGCTGTGACCTGGTCATATCACTGTGCATAACAACTTAAATTGCTAAGATGCTGCTCAGTTGGCTTAAAAATAACATTCATTGACTGGAGCTACTTCTTCTGTTTCATATTTTAAAGGAAACTTAAGAATATAAAGGGAATCTCAGTCATCATCTTAGATACGGTGGCAGAACTATAAATGTACATAGTATTATAAACCATCCTCTAAGCTGCACTCTCTTTTAATATTGGGTAGACTCAAATGCACCAGGAATGTGAATGAGGAAAGCAGTGCCTTTCTAAAGGATGGCAAAATGTCCAGAGATCAAAAGTTAAATGTAGAAGCTGCTGCCAGTCCTTCAGCTGTGCAGTGAATTTCAAATTTTGGAGAGTGTATGTGTACAGTGGCAGGAGAAAGCAGGGACATTGCTGTAGCTCTTAAGAACAGTTTAACTCATGCAGCATCAGCTTGAGGTGATCTGAGTGTGTCACCAGTCCTGTTCCCTGGAGAGCTGCAGTGTGGACCTGAGGCAGCTGGGGAATGATAAATGCAGACTGTCCTGCATGAAGGCAACTTTCAAACAGCAGCTGATTCCTAACTCAGGACAGTTTAAAGGTGTAGCGCAGTTGGTTGTTTTCAAATTGCCTCTTTTATTAAAAAAAAAAAAAAAATTGTTTTTTAACTGCTGGGTCCAATTGCTTACAGTGCAGCCTGTTTTGTCCAGTCCAGCAGTGTAACAGGCACTATTCCATGGCATGGATTTGCCATTGGTGACCCAGCTGAGGGCCCTGCACAGACCTGGGATGTAGTAAATTCACAGGGCAGAAGGGGCAAGCACGTAAAATAACATTATGACCCCTCCTCTGTGGAAGAGGAGATCATGGGAGAGAGTTACCATACCCTAACTCATTGTACTGCTGCACACCCAGAGCAAAGTTTTTCTTCCAACCGAGGTAGCCGAGAATCAATGCATACGAGTGGGCAAGCAAGTTGCTTTCATATAATATTCCTTTTTATAAGTTCATTTTTCATGAGCTTCAGGGGAAAGAAAAATCCTTCAGTCTTCCCTCAGAGAAGAGGGTGTAACAGTTGTGGCTGGTGTAAAGGTTTCCTTGACTCCTTTCTGTGCTCCCTCTCCTGTCCTGGCTTCCAGGGAGGAGAAAGTAGGAAAAAAGCCAGTAGCAAACTGAGTTTAGTACTTTTTTTTCCTTATGTGATGATAATCCTAGGACTACACTTAGGGAGAAACTTCCAGTCAGAAATTAAGCTAAACTGAAAAGCATAACAAAACCCAAATGATCTAGACTGCAAGAATTCCTCCAGTGTTTTATTCTTTAATGCTTATTAATAGAGACAATACCAAACCCTTTTTGTTATAGCATGGATTTTTGTTCAGTAAACTCCATGTCACATCTTCTAATTTAATTATTGAACTCACAATGTGGATAAACGTACAGACATGGCTAACAGCATTCTCTTATAATTTCATTACAGAGTAATAGACGTGGTTTTTTAAAACTGATTTTTTCTTCTTCTGTTACAGAATGTTTGTAATATAAATGAATTCTCATATCCTGTCTTCTTTTTCTCTTTACTCTCTTTTAATTTCTTTTTAGATTTGATTCATAGAAAAATGCAAGTGATGGGTACTACTGATTTGGGTCATTTGCATGCAATTCAAAAGAAAAAGGTGATTTTTTTTTAAAATTGCCTGTCGAGTAAGTGGGAGAGGTGCAGGAAAAAGTGGATTTACGCATAAAGCAGAAAACTTCAGGTGAAAGAACAGACCTCTTTTATCATCGTAGAAAGAATCCATCTTCAATAATTAACAGTCAGACTATCACCACACTGTTTCCTCATGACATCTGAGAACTGCTGCACTTCTTGAACCAATAGCTGCTATACAGCAACCAGCATCAATCCTGAATGAAAAAATTGTCCCAACTGCTGGTGAATGGCACTCAGTGGGTTTCCCATTGAACTACGCTGCGAAACAATGATGCACATTGGTAAATCACCGTGTGTGCCTTTCAGTTCTTATGCATATCCCATACTGGACAGCTTCCATTCACTCTGGCACCCACTGCAAACAAATGTAAGTATGCATCAGAGATGAAAGTGAAAATGCATATGTTAAATCCCAAATGGAAGCAGAAGAGTGTAATATATACATAGTTGCTTAGCAACAAACATGTTTTGGCCACAGGAATGGTGACATCAGTCAGAGGAGCGAGAGGGAAGCTGCTCTGCCCTCCTTGTCTCTCTCCCTAGAAGCTTCAGAGAGGTCTTTTCTTATTTCTTTCAGAGCAGAAGAGTGAGGGCTATTGTGGACATTTGTTTATGCCATTAATGCCCCAGCCTGCAGGACAATCGGACGTGGAGCAGGGCAATCTGTTTTCCCTCTGGATGTCTGCTGCAATGGCGCAGGCCTTCCCGTGCAGGCAGGTGCTTCCAGTCTCCCTGCACGGCTCCTGCAGAGCCCCTCTTGGCTGAAACCCTCCAAGAGGAGAAATGAAATCTGGAAATACACACTGCTGCAAACAGAAAACATTTTTGGCCTCACTCACTCTGGTTTTGACCCTATTATGTCCTTCATGCTCCTATCATGGGTCTCTATTGTGACCCTTTCAAGCTCCTAGAAGCTTTTATTCGACTGGCATTTTGCTTTCATAGGGCTCTGAGATTTTCCAGGGAACCAAGAAATGTTTTTATCAGTAAAACACACACTGTCTGTGGCTAGTAGACAGGTATTTAATAATTCCTCTCATTTCAGATGGTTTGAATATCTCTGGTCTCTTTCCCCCCTTCCTGCACTGTCCTGCCCTCTGCAATGGGAAGGCAGAGGAGGGAGCTGGTGAGTCCTGACTCCAGGACTCCCTGGTGTCACTTCCCCTGTGTGCAAGTGGCTCCTACAGGCACAAGTGTGGCTCACTGTGCCCCACTGTGCTCACTGTGCTTTCAGCAGCCTGGGTGCTCCCCTGGCCCACAGCACCTCGGATGTATAGAGAAATTGCATATTAGGGTTCCAATCCATCTGCCACTTTGGATTGCTGCAGACACATCCCTGCATACATTGTTGTTGAGTGTTTCCTTTTAATTTAAAGTAATTAATATGTTTGTTGGATCCCCAGTGGGGGGAAAGAACATTTCAAGCATGCACTTCTCTTTGCAAAGAAGGCTTCCTTGACCATGTGAGTGATGTGTAAAAATGCAAGATATATTGAAGAACTCAAGTGAAATCAAAATAATGGATGAAAGCAGGGTTATAGGACCATTATGGTAAAACAATTTATTTCCATTCATGAAGCTTCTATGTAGATAGTTTTATTCGCTCTCATTTTCAGTGAATTCATACAGCCCCCTTTTCACGCACTAGCACATAACAAACTGACAAGGTATAACCGGTAATATACCACTTACTAACAGATCAGTTTTGGGAAAAAAAGTGTGTAATTCTGAAAATATGGCAGAACTTGGGGCAAGGTGTGGTGGTGCCTATGACCACAAAGGTAAATCAGGTCATTGTGGCAGGGTGGATCAAAACAGAACGGAAAGACAAAAGACTGGAAAACAGGAAGAAGCGTGTCTTTGATTCTGAAGAGCTAGAATCTTTTCTTCTCTTGAAATGCCAGGAAAAAGCACCAGCAAGTATATAGGTGATGTCCTCAGCAAACAGCTGAGGTGAATTCTTGTCTTCATTTTCCATCTGTGGCTTTAAGCAATTTTTCTTTCAGCCTCAACAGCAGTCTTGAGTGATCCTACAGCAGTTAAACTAACATATGGATCAGGAGTTCATGGCTGGCTCCTCATAGCTGAAACTGGGAACCCATATCTGAATTTTCTGAAATTGGCAGCTTGAGCAATGAACTAAAATTGGTTGCCTGAAGTCCCCCCCAATAAATTCTCCTACCATGCTACTGCGCTTTCCCCCCGTATGTAGACTCTTCTTTTTTAATTTGTGAAATGAATGACTATATAGCTGAAAGATAATTAAACTAGCAACCAAAATAGATGTTTTAGAGGCCTGTTAGATTGCTGGTATTTTAAATGTGAATAATAAAAATTTTTAATGGTAATTGCTGTCATTGAGTAACACAAGATTTTACAATTCACATTAATTACTGAACTCTAATTTATTTCCCAATGTATACATTTTAGTTTAGATCTCTGTGACTCTACTCTTTAAACATAGGCTCAATTGGTTGACAAGAGTTGGCTTTCTGAGAAGGTTAAATTATAATTTTCCTAACAGAATTATTTTCTTATAGTTAACTACATCGATGAGCAGGGAGTTTCCTTTTAAAAATGATATGCCTCCTTGTTAAGCAAAGATTATGACTCTATTCATGCTTTTAGTAGTTGTGTTGTGAAGCTCTAATCAAGTGGCTGTAAAAATATATTGAACGTTATTAACAAGTTCACATCCCTAAGAGTAAAGTTTGAGCTTGAAGATTAATAATGAGAGAAAAGCTGGAATAGAACCACGCAAGTTCTGAGATTGAGTTTTCTGTCCCTCCATCTTTCAGAAGGTGACATCTCTGCCCCACCTCATTGCATTTGTCTTCATGTCTGCAATACACTCTGTAGATCTGTACTTTCATGCCACTTGGAGTCACGGGGATATTCTTAGCAGCTGTACTAGTCTAGTAACATGATCAGGGAACTTGGCTTTAGGTAAGACTTCTGAGACTGTTTCACTATGCACACAGGCCTCATCAAGAATTATTAAATGTCGTATAGGAAAAATTGTGACTATCTCAAACCCAGTTTAACCTCTCCCTTTCTTGATTACTCTTGATAAACTCATAAAAAAACCTAAGAAAACATAGTTTTGATGAAGCCTTCCAAAAGACAGGCATTTTCCTGGCTGGAAAAATATATTTGGAGATCAGTTATCAATTGTGGCTAGCAGAGGTCCTTCCCATGAGAACATTTTGCTGCATTTCATAAACAAAGATAAAGTTTGGATGTTTTGCAAACAATGTCTCCGGATTAGGTCAGTTCGGGCTTGGCCAGTTGGGCCTAGGGGGAGGTCTTGGGCTGACCAATCTGGGTGACCTCTGAAGACTCTATATATATGGAAATCAAAATAATAAAGACACCTTCTCTCTTTCCTTGTCTGAGAACCTGGGTCATTTCTCAGCTAGCGGCTCAACAGCGACAATCAATGAGACACTGTTCAAACAGAAATCTGCACCAAGCAGGAACCTGTGCTGTGGTCTGCTCTCACCTATTAGTGTCAGTAGTGTCCTGGGTGCAAGAACCGATTGTATGCATTATAAGCACAAAGAACGTGAGCCTGGGAGAGCTGCAGGTATGTTGGAGGGTGGAACTGGAAATCAGATTGGAGAAATGATTGAAAAAAGTGTTATTCATATTGAAGAGAAAATAAAAGGTACTTACTGCATACACAGAGAAAAAGTTGGCTGCATAAGAATCAAATAATATTTGATTCTAAAGAAAACAATAGAGAAGTTATGATGGGTTCAACCTTTAAGTATTCAATGATACACTGTTGTAAAAAAAGAAAAATGTATTACTGAGAATTTTTTAAAATGAATGTTACCTGGAAGACAGGCATAAGTGTCCTTCTACCTTCCTCAGCACGGCCAAGCTTTGGGCATTACTTTCCAGAAAGGACATGAAGCAAAGGAGAGAATCCTGAGCCAAGTGGTCAGAGCCAGGGAAAGTGGCAGGATGGGGGATGTTTACAGTGCACAGAAGGGAGTTCAGCAATCTTCAAATACCTAAAAAGTTGCTGAAGAGAAGAAAAAAATTAATTAACATTTTTTCCCCTGAATTGGTAAGAAAATATAGACAGATTACTCCAAGAAAAATTTAGCTTAGGCATTATAAAAGTCATAATTAAAGAACAGGTCAGATGGCATTGGGAAAAATGCGTGCATTTCCATTGCTGAAGGACTTTGTAAAGTAGTTAAACAGCTGTCAAAAATAGCATAGGTACAGTTGATTTTTCAGCTCTTAAAATCTGTTTCAGCTCTGCTTTCTATTATTTTCTCCAAGTGGATTCTGCCTCTTGGATGTTTGTTGGTAAAGCCAACAATCAAAATAATAATGTAGGAGCAGAGGCCTGTAAACACAGAGGATCTGCTATGGTTTCCAGTCGTGTCATTCAGCCTCTGGTGGAAACTGCCAAGATATGTGCTTTGGAAGACTCGTAGGGCACATAGCTGCATGTCAGCCTATTTCAATTAGTGTGTTGAAATGGCGGATTACACATCTCTATAAAAATTAAATTGGTCTCATCCCTGAAATTATAAAAAGCCTGAGGATCCAATAGAAGAATGAAATGTCGAGCACCTCGATTGCAGGGGCCACTGCAATGCATTGTAGCACTGTTTCCGTGGCACCCCACTGCCATTGCTTGTCCTCCCTGAATGTCCCCTCTCCCACAGTGTGGGGTCACAGGGACAGGGAATCACTGATGGAGAGCAGTCCCTAACAGATGGCTTTCTGCTTGGAGTGTGGTAGCTGCTGAGACGTCAGGGAGCCCTGGGAGCCTTAGCTCTGTTGTTTTCTGAAGACAGTCTTGCCCTCTTAAGAGCCTGTATTCAGACTATTTAAATGTGAAGTTGGAATGGATTTTGAGTGTTTAATTGTACAACTGTCCCCTCTGCCATATCGAGCTTGTGGCACACTGTAACACCCCATCACTCTCATCCAGAGCCCCAGCCAGGAGCTCAGGTGAGCTGATGGTTTCCCTCGTGTGCTCAGCCACTTCCCTCTTTTGAGTCTTCTCCTTCCAATCCATCTGTGCCTCATGCCACCAGTCAACACATTTGCCTCCCCCAAGCTCTCAGGGGATCTATCATGAGCTCTGCCTGAGACTGAAAAATTTCTCAGCTTTTCTTATTTCTTCATGCCACTTGAAGGGGGCTGTCAGTGTCCCTGAAGATGCTGGTCACCACTGTGCCCCCTTCTACCTGTGCAGTAGGTGGGTGGCAGCCCTGGGCAGAGACAGAAACTCAGCCTTTTGTGGCTCCATTCCCAAGGCAGCCAAGTCTTTCCTGATGGATCCTCTGTCCCTGCTGAGGCTGCAGTGGTGGCTGAGTGGGTCACGGACAGGCTCTGAGAGCCACAGAACTCCATACTGCTGTCCAGAGGGAGAATGACCTCTGACAGATCTTCCCACTCTGTGTTGGGTGGTGAGTAATCCTGAGGGGAAAGCAAAGGCAGAGAAAAGATTGGGCAAAGTTCAGGCAGCTTCCCTGGGGAGGGAGCTTAGCCTTCCCTGTGTGGATCCATGCTCTGTGCATGAATACAGTGACATTTCTGTCTCTCTAACATCTCCTCCTAAAACTGCTCCAGGATGTCTCGCTTGTCGGATGTGGGTGGATCTGGCATTGCATTTCTTGTGGACCAAGGCACAGAGTTCTTGGGAAATGGTCTCAGGAGTCGTTATTTCCAAAACTCTCATCCTCCAGGGACTGGGGGAAGTGGGGACAGGAAGAATTGTGAGACTAACTATTATAAAAAGAAGAAAAAAAATCCGAAAAAAACTGCTGTCTCTGATGCTGCATGCTTGAGCTCTAAAAGTACTGTCTTCTAGATGTCTCTAAAAGTCAGTGACATCACCATGTCACTGGATTTGTTGACTCAGCTTTTAATTCTTTTTCTGGTGAGAAATACACTGATGGGTGGGGGGACAACTCCAACAACTTCTACCAGCACTCCTTAAACCTGGCACACCAGTCCATGCCCTGCCTCCACCTGTCCCCTCCCCATCCCTCACAGCCCCAGCACCAGCCATCCCAGGGAATGCAAAGTGGTTTTGCACAACACCAAAGTGACTGCAGTAGATCAGGGAAGGCTCTTCTTTGCTTCTTTTTCACCAGGGGGAAATATTTGGTGTGGGTGCTTCTGAAAGGAAAGGCTTGGAGACCCATCTTCTGGCCTGCAACAAAATAATTTGTTTTTTAAAAATTTCCTGACAAATGAAACTTCTGCATTATTTAAGACAACATCAATGGGCATGAAACAAAAACAATTTTAAATTCAACTGTTTTGAAATGAAAATGTTCTTTTTAGATAAGGCCAGAATAAAATACTTTGAAACTTTTCTGTTCAGTTTGGTTTAGAAAGTGTGGTATAGATGAAATGGACCTATTCCTTGAGGAATTTTTTATTATGAAAAAACAAATTTTTCTACCTGAAAAGCACTGCTCCCCTCCTGTTAGAAGCCTAACAGCCTTGGTGGTTTGTGGTGGGAATTTTCTGAGATGCATAAATAACTTGGGTAGTTATGAACACTTTACCCAGAACCAGATTTATCATATTTAATGTCTTAAATATTGGTGGAACAACTCATATTAAATCCTATGTACTATAATTTTTTCCTGATCAATTCCATATTTATAGCATTAATCATTTCTCTGCAGTTAATTAAGAGAATTGATGGCTCTTAGGCTTCCTTAAGCTGATTCTTTAAATAAATATATCAAACAAGATCTCCATTACCCAAATCAGACTCCATCACAATAGCTGTACAGGGGCCAAAGAGACAGGAGCACAGATCCGGAGAGTATCCGCAGGGACTTGACAAACAAAAAAGTGATATTTCAAGCTTACATCTCAGTGGAATGGGGAAATAATAGCAATATAATCAAGGGAGTGTTTGTGTAGCCCTTATGGTTTAAAAACCTTTTGCCTCAGCCGCTCTAATACTCTGAAACAAGGATGCTGATTATATGACCAATTGTTTGGCATGTGTTCCTAAACTGGTTTATAATTACCAAATTAATCTCTCTGAGGTATTAAAAGCCTATTTGCACAATCTTTGTAAAACTAAAAGGGAAGTGAAGCACTTTACCTGCGTTGATACAGAGCCCCGCAAATAGCAACTATTTGTTTTTGTAGCTGTTGTGGCTCTGGGAACAAGTAAATATAAACAGCAGGAAACACAAATACAGAGGCAGTGCAATTGGAGGCTGTCAGGAAGCAGTATGGTGGCTTCAGGAGCTGAATTCGGCTTGAAATAAGCTTTGTCTCAGTATGCGTAAGAGGCTTTGGCACTGTATCAGACCTCTGGGGAAGCCACTCAGCAGGGTGGGGATTACTATAGTTTGTGCTTCCCAATTCACAGCAAACTTGCTTCTCTGTCATACTCGTGCATTAACTCTCTCTGTCCCACCTCGGCGCTTTTTGTGGGGATTTGTTTGCTTTCTAGCAACCAGGCTGACATCTGCTCGGGAGAGAGGGGAGCAAAGCCCCAGCACACATGAGCGAGCGGCTGCAGAGCACAGCAGAGCGAGGCAGGCAGCCACAAAGATGGCTAATTTTGCCAGGCTGGATCATTCTCCTCCGCAATGGATGTGCGCTGGTTGCTCTGACAATACCATCTAAAATGCAAATGAATTATGCTGCATCGGAGAGCTGGCAGTGAGTGTGGTGTAGACCTGCTGCTGGCATAAACTTCCTCCTAATGGGATTTTTTCCTCCCTCTCTCTGTGTGAACACATGGACCCCACTGTCTCTTTGGAGGTTTCACAAGGGTTAATTCTCTCTTAGCTGTGGGAATATTTTTCGTTAGGAGCAACTCGATGGTTATTCCTAACACATGACTATCAAAGAGTCAGATTAGCTGAGGGGGAGGGGAAAGACTCCTGAGTTTGCACTTCCTGTCTCTTAATAAAGCTGAGATTCCAGAAGTATTTAATATCATTGTGGTTTACATAGGAAATTGTCTGAACACTCTTAGTAAGTAACTGAATATATGGCTGCTATATTGAATACCACTTGTCCACGGTCGTTTTCTTTCAGTTATGTTAGATATCTAGAAAATGTTGTAAAGGCAGGATCTTGTTACGGTGCACAGCTAAATGAGGAACTATAAAATACAGTTTTAAAAATTTAAATATCTAAAATGTATTGAGAAATGTGAGGTGCACCAGTACTAAAGAAACAACAGCAATTGTTTTATATGCACTGCTAAGGCAATAAAATGTGGATTCCTTATGTAGGTCCAAATGTAGCAGCTGGATTTGGCTTTATGAACCATGAAAAATAGTTCCCATCTGGAAGTTGATGTTGAATAAAGATGCAACAGTAAGGCTGCATCTTACATGTAACATTTATACGTTTCCAACTCAATACAGCACCAGTATTGGAGAGGAAAGAGTGTGGGAGAGGGAGATGGGAATATACAAATCAGAAGCCTCTGGGCAACATTTTAATATGTATTCTCTAATTTAGGAGCCTCAGGTTTTGGCTGCTGGGTAGGGATTTTTTGGTCGTTGTTTGTTTGGGGTTTTTTTCGAGAATAACTCTACCAATAGTCAGCACTGTACAAGTAAAAAGGCTTCTGAATGTCTTCCACCACATTCACTGCTTCAAAGATCATTGTCTTCATCTCCCTGTCTGATAAGTAAGAAAGTGTTACTATGCTGTGATATTCATCCCCCCAAACCTCTCTACAGCCTTCCCATCTATCAAATTGGGATTTAAAAGTGCATTCATGGGGCCTGCAAATCAGGAATTCTGTTTCGAAGTGGCTGGCCCCTTGCTCTTTACCTGCACCCTGCCATGAGCAATGTTTGCAACGTGCAAATCCCTCATTTTCATATCCCAAACTCCTAATCATAGGGTGCCCAGGAGATCCTACTTCCTCTCACACAAAAACATAAAGGTTCAGTTTAAAGACCTTTTAAAAAAATGTGGCCCCAGACAAAACTCTATTAATTCTTAAAAGATTTTGTCAAATTCATGATGCCCCAAAATTTTTTAAAATTCAAGTTGCATGCAAGCACAGTCCATAGTGTTAAACCTTACACTGTAAATTAGGTTGTAAATTCTTATTAATAACATAAGGCAACAAAAAGTCAATAAAGGAATGGAGTTTGAACATTTTATTGGCTCTTTTTTTCTTCCTCGAGCAAGAATTATTTCTAATGCGAGATGAAGTGTTAGGAGATGTGATGATCCCCTTTTTGACTAGAAGATGTTGTGAGGTTTCTTTAACTGCAAGACTTTCATGGTGGCCCCAGTGCTGCAGTGCATCTGGCTGAAAAGATTTCCTGTATTTTTCTAAAAGGGTGCTGTTATTGTTCCTGCTGCCTTGGTTGTTTCCATGAGCCTTTAAAATGAAACCAGGTCCCACACCAATGTTGCAAGGCAGACATTTTAAATGTTGGGAAAACTTTAAAATCAAAGTTGGATTTTGCAGGTATTCATTGTCATCACACCATGGGAATCTTGAAACACCCTTAATCCACATTTACCATTCATTTGAAATAACAACGCACCCCCGATGCTTGCAAACACTATTCCTTTAACATAGGAAATAAGAACCACATATGTTTAATATACTGACATGTGCAACACTCACTTGGTACATGTGGCCCACTGATGTGATCATAGGCTTTCCTCAAGTTAGCTCTTCAAATCAGAAAGCAGAGTCACCCTTTCACCTCTTGATATCCTGAGATCCCAACCTACACTGCACCCTCCTGCTTGTTCCAATGCCCTGCTCAGGGTAGCTCTAGAGCACTGGTATTGGAGAGGAGAGAAAGAGAGGGAGGGGGTGGATGGGAATATAAAAATGCAAAGCCCCTGAGCAATATTTTTATATCTATCTCTAATTTGGGAGCTTTAGTTTTTGATTGCTAGTTTTAGTTTTGTTTTTGGTTTGCTTGGTTTTTGGTGGTGTTTTTTTTTTTTTTTACTAAAAAACCCTACTACCAACAGTCAACACTGTGCAAATAAAAGGACTCTGCATGTCTTCCACTGCAGGCCTTACTCCAAAGCCCCATCGTCTTCATCTCCCTGCCGCTTAAGTAAGAAATCATGTCACTATTTTGTGATGTTAAACCTCTCAAACATTCCTACAGCCTCCCATCCATCGGGTCCCTTGCTGGACAAGGCTCTGAAGTTTGTGCCAGGAAGGTGTGTGGCTGTGCAGGCACAAGGGAGGCCACAACCCCTTTGACAGAGATTGTGCCACAGCCTGAATGTCTGCCACAGCCCTTTTTGGAGAAGTTTCTGAAGCTGAACTGAATGTGTTGGACTCTAGCAGTCTATTTTCCATGCAGGGATCTTGGAGTTTCTGGCAGATACTCCTCAGGCAGGAACCCAGACAGCTTGCCTGAGCACAAAGAAAACATTCTCCCTCACTCCTCAAAAAATTAGGAAAAGGCACTGTATTTGCTGCTCCTTGGATAAAAGCATCCCTAATGGTCAGTGTGGTCTGAAAATAGCACGATGGACCTGCTAAAAAGGAGATTCACACTTGTAGGTTTAATATCTCAGCAGCAGCCCAGCCCCATCAGGGAAGGGGCTGTGGGCTGTGTCTGCCCCTCAAAGCAGGAGCATGAGGGTTCCACTGGGCTGGGCAAGTGGGCAGCAGAGGCAAAGAGCAGAGTGAAGGCAGATTTGGGACTGCAGAGTGGGAACAGGAAGGTCAGAGGAGCCACTGAGGTTTGAGGAGGGGGAGAGACCCTCCACTCATAGCCTAACCAGCATCCTCCTTCACGCCCTCTGCTCCATCGTGGGGCTGTCCCAGCTCTGCACTGCAGCCCCTGCATGTGCTCTGTGCACCTTGGGCTGGGAGAATGAGGGTAACCACACTGTGGGACATTTCTGCTTTGTCTGCCAGTCAGTGTGCTGCAAGCCTTCAACTTTCCTTGGCCTGGCAGAAGGAGGAAGAGCACAGGGCTGCATCCACAGGAATGGATTTTCAGGATCAAGGATCCAGTTCCTTTCTCCTCTGCCCAAAGCAGAGCAGATGATAACCATTACCTACTTTGTCTGTGCCTTGAGCATGCTCTGGATTCAGTATAAAGACCATGAGCATTCATTAACTTCCCTGTCCAGCGTCCATGAAAAAAACCCAACACCTGGAGTAAGCCTATAATGTTGGCCTTGGCATATGGAGAGGTGGCTGCCTCTTTCCACTGTATATTTGCATTTGTTGCTCAAGTTAGTATTGTAATTAAAATGACATTAAAAAAATTAAATACCTAGGCTTCCAAGTCCCAGACCTGTTTTTATCCTTAAACTTCCAGGGAAAAAAAAAGATTTTGTTCATGGAGGAGATTTTTATTCCCAGCTGCAGAATCTCCAGCCTTTTCATTGTTTAATTCACGTGCATGCAAATGTAGGGATTGTGCAAGCCTTGGCAGGGCATGCTCTGGAAGTTGTATCCACTGCTGAACAATTTAAGCAGCTAGGTTTCATGGAGTTTGGCAATCCCTTCCAAAAGTGCTGAATCTAGGCCAGGATTTAGGGTGGACTTGGTGGTGCTATTAGAAAGCATAGGTTGTGTGCAGCTAGCCTGGGAGCTGGAGAGCAGAGCTACAGTCCTGCTTCTGTCCAGTGGCTTTAATAAAGAATCCCATTTATATTCATTACCGCAACCAAGTCCTGTCTCTAATCTATCGCAAGGGACACTACAGATATATTATTTCTTTGTAGTCTCAAAATGCTCAGATGGTTTTTAACCTTATTAAATCTAAACCCCTTAAATGTGCTTCTGAAGCAAAAGTTTTAGCAATAAGCCTTCCAAAAAGTGCAAGATTTACAAAGCAGATTTACGGCTGTGTGGTGAGTTAAGTAACGTTTCTCTCAGTGTATCAATTGCCAAAATTAAGACAAATTCCCTGCTTCAACTGAACAGGGAGCATTAGGAATCTGTATTGTGCTGGTAGATCAGGTTGTTAGTGCTCTAAGAAGCAAGACAACAAAGTGTTAATCTACCTAGAGGATGTTCTGATGGTTGTTGCATTTCAGGAAATAATGAAACTTTGTTTAAATTACAGAATGCTTCAAAGTCCTCAGGATTTCCCATTTACTGTATGGGATTAAAATTGGTCATAACCTCCCAGAGCCTCTATCTCTGTTTTTTAATAGAACCAAGAAAACAATTCTTTTAAAAGGTTAAACCACAATCACATGTACTGGGGCTCCATGCAACTATGGGGTTATTTCTAAGTGTGCAGGTATTATCTTGGTACTTACAAGTGAAGGATCAGCTGGGGTGTTCCCAAGCCACTGTAGTACATGATGCAGCACACATGGCAGTTTACTTCACAAGAAAAAAAGGCACACAGGTGCAAAAGTTATAGATATTGATGAGTCTAAAACTAAAAGACAGATCCTCCTTGTCAGCTTAGGTTTTTTTCTTTTCTTTTTTTTGTTTGTTTGTTTTGTTTTGGTCAGAAATTATATAAATAATCATTAGCTGAATAAGAAAACTCGGTGTTACTAAAATAATGTGCTATCAGGTTTCTGCTATATTGTGTAATAACTTAGCAGACTTTTTGGCTACAGAAAGAGGAAATAGTGCATAGACTGGACTTTGATTTCAGCATTGGGTAAACAGTATGATAATGCAGATGTTTGTTCATTTTTCATCTACATTTTGGGGCCACATTTTCAGTCAAGTTTTGGAGACTTGTTTTCTGAGTTGACTGTATTGTTTAAATTATTGTTTTAGATAGAGCCAGCTGGGAACTAAGGGGGAACTGCCTAAGACCACCTCTACACTCACAGTAATTCATTTTACTGTATCAGTAAAAGCAAAATTCTATGAGAGTATAGAATTAGAAGCCAATCAATGGAGGAAGAAAAATGGCCTTAGAAACACCAGTGTCAGCATCTTAGGGACAACAATTCCTCTTGCTGTATTCTAGGCAAAAAGAGTTCTAGAGTGGAGCCTTCTCCCAGCACCTGGCCTGGGATTGGACATGTATTCTGGCAATTTGGCTAAATATGCAAGCTGCAGAATGAGCAAACCTAGACTGTAAAATCCTGTAGCCAGATGCAAGAGGAAAGCCAATTTGTCTGTCTCTAGGCAGAGTGGTACAAAATGTAGTTGAGGGATATATTTTCCCTAGACAGAGAAAGCAAAAATTGGATGTGTGTTTACTCCATCTGCCTGTTTTGGACAATAGTGCTCAAGGTGACTAGGAAACACTTCAAAATAACATACAAGAGTTTCTCTGTGGCTATTTCTGTATGTTTTAAGTGCATGTTCCTCAATATGTGGTTACTGATTTTATACCATGGAATATGTCCCCTAACAACGTGATGCTACAGACAACAAGTTGTTGGTCTCATCAGTATCCTCCATACACCAGTCACTGGCAATTTCGGGGAGAAGGGATTTCTATGAGTCACAGTGATTTATAATATGAATCCATTCAAAGTACATTGTTTCTGTAACTTTTATATTAAGTGCAAGTGTGTTAAATGCAGTATGAACCAATGTTCAAATGGATTTATAATATGCATTTACATAAATGGGAAGTGTTCAAAAGATTAATATATAGAAAATTTGATGTTATATGTATATTTATTTAATAATTTGTTCTTTTACATATTTTTAAACTACTAGGAGTTAAAATACCCACTTTTAAAATTGTATTCTGGGCTATAAGCTTTTAACTAGGAAGTAGATCCATCTGGAGTGAAGTCTGTATCACTTGAGAGAGAATCTTGTTCTAAATATGTATTGCCTTCAAAGCAATAGATATCATCCTTGAAGTCTGGGTTGTTGATACCTTCTCAAATACTTTGAAGAAGGAAGTCTCAGAGTACATTTGAAACTTGGCACTTGGCAGAAAAAGAATTGTGAAGGCACAAAATATTGTAGTGTCAGGTTCTTGGTCTCATTTCAGGTGATATCCCAAAGGCACGTGTGGTAAAGCTGCAGACTCCCATGGTGATTTATCAGTGGAGACCAAGGACATTGATTCACGTGTGACTTGCAGAAAATCCATGGGCATATCCAGCTGCCTTCAAGCAGATGTAACCCCTGGGGGGAAAGGCAGGGTGCATGTCTCTACTGTCATCCCCAGGGACAGCTTAAGGCTGTCCCAACTCCCCCTGATGGGCTCTGTGCTTCCCAGGAGAAGGCTGGTTGCACCTCAGGCAAGAAACCCCCAAAGGCACAGGCTTGCTGTGGGGATTCCCTGCTGTGGGAGCCCTTCAGACACCAACACCTGTCTTCTTTCCTATATGGAAACTTAGCAAAGGGTTGAAATATATCTGAGGGGATTCTGCCAGATATTCATGTATCTACATTTTCTACTCACTCAAGGGGAGCAGTGGTAAGCAATGTACTAAAAGTCTTCAAATGCTGACAAATACAATTTAGCTTTGAAGGCTGCCAGCAATTCTGTGGTAGTAAATCCCATTTGCAATCAAAGGGTGAGTCATTAGCCTTGACATTTGAGAAATGGAGATTACTATGAATTTATGAAAAAGGTTCCCTAAAATGTTTCCTTAGCAACTGCTGCTGAGGAGCCTGGGGCATCTCGCAGGTCCCCAGGCTCAGGAAAGCTGGCAGTGGTGGAACAGATGGTTTGCTATCCACTTGCTGTATGCTAAGGGTTCACTATCCCTTTCCACTCAGGTCTTGTCTAAGTGACGAAAAATGGTGTTTTCATATGTTCAGTTATCTTTACTGAGTTGACCTAATGCAGCCGAAACTATTGCAATGGGCACAGCTTATTGTCCAACGCAGGGGTTTAAACTGTATCCTACACAGGCCTACGAGCAGCTTGGCCAGTTGCAAACATGACCCCAAGAGAAATGATATGACAATTTGTTACCACCATAACAAGCATAAAATTTTATTTTAAAAGGGTTTTGTTTAAAAAAAAAAAAAAAAATTAAAGAAAGTTATTAGTTTTCCATTTGTCCTCTGTTTCTGAAATGCTCTTAAGTCCTGTACTCAATCTTCTCCTTACAACCATGAGTTTTCCTTCTAGGTCAAGAAGACAGAGTAATAAAGACCTTCTATCTATAGGGAAACAACAGAATATTTCTTGACTTGCTGTAAAAATCACAGCCATTGATAATATTATGTGTTTTATAACCCAGCCTGTTAATTTAATCTCAACACATTTAGTTTGGTTAAGCCAGAGAAAAATAGTTTTCTCTTAGTTAAGCAGGATTCTTGGCTGCCTGCCACATCAGCAAAAAAGTTGGGAGATGTCGCTGTTGAGCCGCTAGCTGAGGAATGACCCAGGTTCTCAGACAAGGAAAGAGAAAAGGTGTCTTTATTATTTTGATTTCCATATATATAGAGTTTTCAGAGGTGCCCCAGATTGGTCAGCCCGAGACCTCCCCCTAGGCCCAATTGGCCAAGCCCGAACTGACCTAATCCGGAGACGTTGTTTGCAAAACATCCAAACTTTATCTTTGTTTATGAAATATAGCAAAATGTTCCCACGGGAAAGACCTGTGCTAGCCACAGGGAGACCTCAAGGTGAGCATGTGGGAAAGGGGGAGAAGGGAACAAGGGCATGTGGAGAGACCTGGGTGCTCCTTAGAAAGGCAAAGGGGATATTGGCTGGAGGCAGCAGGCACTGGGGGTTATATAGGAGAGGGAATCTCTTCAGTATACTACAGCAACATCTGTGTTGTGCCTCAGTCAGGTAGGCTATGAAACAGATAAATCCCAAGAGAAGCTGGATGATCACAAAGCCATGAAGGAATACCCTTATGGCATCTGCACAGACCAGTGCAGAAGGTTTCTTCTGGATCTAGGGAACAGGTCTTAGTGAAGAAATGTGCAGCAGCTGACTAGCACATACTGTATTCTTCCTTTGGTTGTATAAAATTAATTCCTTCATTAAATTATATTCTAATTTTCTGTTTCTAATTGTCAATATTCTATTTGCATGATTTCCTGTGGTGGTAACGTCTCATGATTTTAATGTATATGTGATTTTTTTTTCTTCAGGGTTTTCCAGATCTAAGTCAGACCAATAAAACACCTAATAGCTTCTAAGGAAAGGATACTACTGCTGGTGTAACGACAACACAAATGTGAGCACAAGTCATAGATGCAGTTCTTAGCAATTCTCCTGCAGAATACTTGCAGGGGAGTGGTTCTACTTCATGTCATTCTTACAAAAATATGAAGAATATTAATTTTTTCCAATGGAAAGAAATCCTTTCTTTTCTCCTCTGTGAAACAAGACACACCCCATATTTCTATTGCTCCTGTGCTGTGTATCTGTGGCCTGTCATTCTGCAGACTCTCATGTATTTTACAGAGTCAACATTGCTATTCATCTCATGCAACTGCAGCCAATCTTGGCTGCCAGGTGAAACACGATGTTGAAACAGAGAAGCATCTCAGAGAAATACAAGCTCTCAAACCGTGAATGGCTTTGTGGATCAAAAAAGGCATTTTGAATTACACCTGGAAATGAAGTAGAGAGCGGCAAAGTCCCCGGAGCACGGGTGCAAGGATGGAAGGAGGAGCGGTGGCAGGGCTGGCAGTCCCACCCTCGGCTGCTGAGGCTTTTGCAGGTCGGCTCTGAGCACATCGGGTATGATTGGGAGCAGCTGCAAGCTGAGCCCAGTGCAGCACTCCCAATACATTCCAGATGATGAATATGATGCAGACTTACTGGAAGAAAAATATATTTCTGAAGAGAAAAACAATTACTTCTCAAAGCAAGACAATGAAGCTGAACCGACGCTACGTGGGCATAAAATAGAACAGAACTCTTGGGCAATGGCTTTAACTTCTAATAAATCACCCACCTGGAGATCCTTTTGCAGAGGGAGTTTGGATGTATCAGACCCCAAATATTTTCAGAGTTACATAAAGCTGAAAAATTATGCATTTATACCTAGATTTCTCCCCAAAGGGACAGATACTTTGTTGTGTTATAGCCTCCAATTTTCATGTTAGCAGAAAGGTGCCTTTGCCACTCCAAACAACACGTGGCCTGTCTCACAGAAGTTATGTAAAAACGGCCTGGAAACACCACTTGATACAGTGGGTTTCACTGGCCGAGTCTTCAGAGGGGACTTGAACGAAATTTGCAAAAACATGTCAAAAGTTAAGTGGTGAAAATCAGCTTAAATGCCTAATTTTAATTTTGTTTGTGCTCTTTGTTGTTTCATTGTGGAGGGAGGGAAGAAGCTGTCTTTTTTCTCCCTGTCCTTTCATTTTGTTTGGGAGAAAATGGATGTTGGTGAAAAGAAGAGAGCTCTGGCAGGGACTGGAAAGAGGTTGTTTATTCTGTTTTGTTTTCTTGAGAAAGGGGCAACTCTTCTAAAACTGGTGATGATCCAGTTAAAGGGGGACTCCGGGTGGGGAAGAGAAAAGAAAACTAATAATCAGCCTCTAAATGACAAGTTTTCTCTTGAACAAAAGAGCAACAGGAGGCAGTGCAGGCAGGGGGTCAGTGCCCAGGGGTAACGTGACCAAAACAATGGCTGGAGAATGTGTGTAGCTTTTGCCACTCCAGAAGCTGCTGCCCAGTGCCTTCACTGATGGACTGCAAGCATCAAACCTGATCCAGCGCTGGGCAATGAATGGTGCCACTTCTGGAGTCCTCCAGAGAGGAGGCAATGGTTGGCTGTGGGTAACGCAAGCAAGGACTGAAGAATTGTGAGAGAATCTCCCCAGTTCTGAATGACAGGTCTGATTGAACAGCCCCAGCCAATAAGGCAGAGCCCCTGCCAGCAGCAGGGCTAAAAGTGGGGTTTAAAGTGACTTCAATTAAAGACGGACACTGATTGACAATGTTTGTGCTTCTCTTGCACTTGCTTAACTGTCTGTGGGGGAAAGCCAGCAGCGCTGGATAAACTGAAGAGAGACAATTTTAAACTATTATGAACGTTCACACAGAAGTTCATTCTGGTTTAGACTAAATTGGTTTTAATTTCAATTCATGTAACTTCTGTGTAGACAAGGCCTATGGCTTGCCATTTTGCAGCAATGGTGAATTTATAGCATATGTGCTCCAAGTGGACTATCATGCCAATTCTCCTGGTATTTGCTCCAAGTCCAGTTCCAGCTGTCGGTGGAGATGGAGGAGCGGAATAGACCACTGACATGGCCTGCCATGTAATGCAGATTGGATCTATTGTCAGTCAGATGGACTGGTGGTGTGGGAGCAGTGTGAAGCCAGTTCTTTCACTACATGGTGTGTAAAGCAATGAGGCAGACAAAAGCTGGATTTAAATTAGGGAATATTTCTGCCAAATTTCGTTCTCTGAAGCAGAAAAATAAAACACTTAATGTGTCTGGCAACGTTTATTCTGCGCACAGTGTTGTAACTCGTCATAAAAGAAAAGCTACGTGTGAGCATTATCTAGCAACTTCATCATATTCTGAGGAGATGAGAGAGTGTGATTCCACCATGGTCTGAAAAAGTATTAGACTGAGAAAGTGGATACAATTTGGCAAGAAAACAAGATGACAAGAGAAAAAAAAAAAAAAAAAGTTCTTTTCCATTGTAGGAATTACCAGTTTTAACCACAGCAAAATCATATCTGCCACAAAGGCTCCATTTTGAAAGTCCTCGGTGCCTTCAGTGTCCTGCTCAATGGCTAGAGGCTTCCCACTTTGCCTTCTTGCTGCTTATTCAAAGGAAAGCAAGATCTGAATGGTTGGAAAAAGTATGTGCTGCTCATGCAGTAACTGCATGTGCATGAAAATAAAAGAATTCCTTGCCTGTGCACAGTGGGTATCTGTGCTGATAAGGAGGCAGTAACTCTCATTACATACATATTGGCCCTTTGAAGATTTGGCCCTGAATTCTACTGGTGGAATATTTTCCATGACTTTTCCGCTGTATCTTCTTAGGTGTTTGTGCTCAAATCATCCATTGCCTTGACAGAAATAGAAGAAAGTGTTAAAAATAATCCAAAGAAATAATATTAGACCATTTTGAATTCCAAATGATTGAAAGAGAAGTATCAGCTAATGTGAATGAAACCATAGTTGTGTAATCCAAGTAAAAAGAATGTCAAGAATAACAACTTTGTAACTGGATTTGGAAAAATAAACAATTCTTTCCTTTTTTGCATAATAAATATGGTGTGGGTAGCAAAAAATAACATTTTATGAATGCTGTAACGTGTTTTTATTTCTACTAGTTCAAAACTGCATTTGCTTCTTGAAATTAAATGGAATCTGATTGAAGTTTGTCCTTTCAGAGCCTTGTCTGGTACAAGGTAATGCATTGGCTACCCTATTGATATTGTAATTTTTCTGTTATACATAGAAATTCTCATATTGCAAGTTGCTGAGGCCCTTGATATTTCATGAATTTGGGATCATTAAGAATGTTTTCCATGTCACAGCTATACTAATTGTGACTGTGTTGATGACATCCACCATTCTACTTAAATTGAAAATTACTGCTTACTAAAGAAGTTGGACCCTGAGCTTAAGTCCTTGGTGACTGATTTGATTAGTCCATTTGAGTGAGAATAGGGCAACACAGGGGCTATGTTAATGGAACTTAAACAATAGGCCATCACTAATCAGAGACCTCAAGGTTGAAGTGAGGTTAATTGTTATGCGGGTGGTATTTGAAAAGAAGTGTTGACTGGTGTAATGCACTATGGGACTGTAGCATTTGAACATGCAGCCCTAAGGCCAGAGGTTTTGTTTAGTTTCCCAATGAAATTTAAAGCTACATTATGTACATCTCTAAACAGCAGCCTATATGCTTCTGCCTTTTGATACATCACAAGAGCAACTACTAATTGATAACAGAAATGAGCCCCCAGGCACAAAATTCAGATCCAAATCTGGTACTGGATTTTAATCCCTTTCTAAACTTGGTGAAGAGGGAATTGATTGAGTTTTGATTAAGCCCTTCATGAAATGCACATACAGGATTCAAATGACTGCCCCGCCCCCAAAAGTTTAGAATATTCTAAATTCAGTTTCAGTTTAGTCCTAGAGTGCACATTTGGTGGAAACATATGAGCTGACAACTACAATGTTAATGCAAAAACATTTTGGCATAATTGGGAAGAACTGTTATTGATATTGCTGTGCAGACAGGGATTTATATCTCAACATGAGTGGCACGAGTTCTAGTTAGATTTTTGAAGAAATGCAGTTTGTATGAAAATATTGGTATTTCATCCTTCCAGAAACTGTGAACCTGTAGAGACAAAGTCTCAGACTTCGTGAAAATAGCCTTAAAGGGCTCACAGATTCTTAGTGATCCCATTGAAAGGGAGGCTGCAGACTTGGCAGACATTACACGTACTATAGACATTAAATTAGCTTGCAATTCACTGCAATAGAAACAGATCTTGTAAACTGGATTGATACGTGCTTAGGCTTCTTACAACTCCATTTCATGTGGTTCACAGGACTTATTTTTAATTAAATAGAGTTTGGACCTCTGGCTCCACTGGCTCCACTGCACATGTGATGTAAAATTTTCTGTAAGGAATGTGTTAGCTGTGCACTGGAAGCCTGCCTGATGGTGCAGCCCTCCTGGTTGTGACTCATGTCCCACTTTGGTGCTGGCGTATGGCTTTAGGCTGAGTTTTCTCCAAAGGAGTCTGGTTTGCAACCACAGACTAGAGGATGAAGTTCCTCTGGTGTGAATGCTTTCAAGGAAATGAATGAGATGAGAAAGAAAATTAACCAAACTGGGGCAGGGTGCAGTGAGGGAAGGGGAACAATTCCAAAATAATTTAGAAATAAATACGACTATTGTTTCTTACAAAACATGGAAAATAATGACAAAGACGAGAGGACAAGAGGTGGTATAGGTGGGAAGAAGAGGCTTCTTCCTTCTTTTGCTATAAATGATCCAAACTTTTTTTTTCAGAATGCAAATTTTTTTTGGAAAACAAATTTTCCATTTCTGTGCATGTAAAGTGGTACAGGAGGAAGGGCAGGGAGAATGTGCCGGCACACATAAAAACCTAATATGAGCATGGGAAATGTAAGGACATTTTAACACAATCACATCAGGAATTTACAAGGTCCTAAGTCATGAATAAGTGCCTTATTCACAGGAAGCCAATATTTTGATGTATTCCCATGGCAGAAACAAAATGATGGGCAAGAAATGGACAGACACATAATACACACTCCAGTTGTCCTTTGCAGTCAGTGCCTTTCCCTAAAAAGAATCCTTTCTCTATTTTCATTTCTTCTATCTAAATAATCACTCCTCCCAAGCATACCCAACATTAGCAAAGTCTTTCCAATGTGATCAGAAGAGTTACTGGGTGCTGTAGACAGAGCAGCTGGGGGCCTTACAAAAACCACTGATTCAAAGTATTTTAGCATAGTATCCCACACACCAAATAACTACTTAAATGAAAGTTTAATTGCAGCCCCTAGGGAAGGATGGAGGAAGGGTCAAACTGGTAGACACATGTGCTTTGTTCTTTGTAACAAAAGCCTTTGAGCATAAGTAAATGAACTCTGAAAAATAAAACGAAATTGTGTTTTGATGTTTTGGATATCAACTATATGGGAGGAGACCACACAAAAGGAAACGAGGAGCAAGTTAAAAAAAAAGCAGTTTGTTATCTACTGCACCGTGTCTTTTGCTTTAAAAATCCCAGCAGTGTTCAAACTACCTGCTTATATTGTGCTCTGGGCAAATTCAGGGCTCAGGGTTAATCTGGCAGGGATTTGTTTACTTGCCTGTTTATTACTGCTGCTATTGCAATGCTTAAGGAAAATCATGTGTTTTGAGTAGTGTCTGAAGCGCCACACTCCCACTAGGACAGAATGTGCTCAGAGCTGTACAGATGCAGAAATAGGGTCCTATTCTCAAAGAGCTGAATATTCACAAAAGGACCCAGCAGCCGACAGGTGGTTGCAGACTGGTTTTCTCAACAAGCATCCAGCCCAGCCAAGCGTGCCCTACTGAAGATTTGTCCCATTGAAGTCAGATGAGAGTATTTTCAAGTTCAAATGAGCTTGAAAATTGCAAGGGACATTTCTCACTGTGTGGAGGCACTTTTTTCTGAAAAAAAAGAGAGCAGAACTGAATCCTGTGCCTCCTGAAGACATGAAATCCTTCTTCCCTGCATAAGGCAGGTGGTATGAAGAATGAGGAGGAAATGCATGTGGCAGAACAGGTGGCTTGTTCTCATTGGGATTAAATCTTTCAGGTCCGCCTTTTGCTTTGGAAACTACCCTTGCTTTCCATTCACATGGCCTCAGGGTGAGTCTGTCTTCCTTTGCTCTGTGGTGCTGGGAATTATAATTCTAAATATCATTAGTGTTCAAGTTTCCTCCATACCTTTTCACTCTGCCCACAAGTCACTGAGCTGACTTACACAGGGACATTCAGGAGAAGTTAGATGGGCTTGGTTATCTGATCAAGTGCCACTAATTGAACAGCTATGGACGTGCCAATTTTATCTCTTAGGAATGTATTCTGAATTCCAGTCCCTCTATTTAAGCAATTCCACTCCTTTGGCTTTAAAGATGTATACAAACAAGTGTTATCCATGGCAACTGATGGAATAAATAGACTTTCTTTGGAACTTTCTCAGCTTTATAACATACAGCAGCCCCAGTGCCAAAGCCTGAATTCAGAAAGTTCCCTGTAAATAAGAAATTCTTATGGCTGCCCTCTGTACTGCAAAATTTGGGTTCTAAGTTTGTGTTCCAGCAGTTTTACCAGCATTCCCCTGGCAATGAGTGAGGTTCAAGCCATCTGCCATTGTTATGCACCGTGGCTGTTCTCACTACAGCCCTGTCCCTGCAGCCTTTAGCCTCACTCAGCTTTCAGATGTGGGGATATCCACCTCTTTGCCAGCAAAGGTTGTTGGAGCTGTCAGTTCACTATCTAGATCCATCTCATTACACTGTGAGCTGCAGCCTCAGCCAGAACTCCCACGGGATTCAGGGGGAGATCTGATAGTGCTGAATAACTACATGGCTTGGCCCACGTGCTCATGCCGAAAGGGTGACAAGAGAGGCATTACATTTTACATCCTTACATGAAAGAGGAATGCTAGAGTGTATATGAGCCATGCCAAAAGCTGTGGTCCCCTTTCTACCTTATTTTCTTTTTTGAAAAGCTTCAAAATAGAATAATTTAAGTGTTACAGAGATCAGAAGTTTAAGGATTTACTTTAATTTGGGGATAATCAAAACTTTCAGTAGTGTTACATCTTCCAAAAACACAACAGTAACTTAAGTAAGATCCTTCTGATTCACAGCTGAGCTCTCAGTTTCCTCCGCACACCACTCACCAGAGCTTTGATTCACTGTCCAATGTCAGTAAAAGCTTTCAGATGTTTTAACTAACTAAATATAAAAAATATTCTCTCTGATCTAGATACCTTTTTTTGAAGCTGGCTTTGGCTGAATCATCTTATTTTTATACCACAATCAACACAAGCCCAGTAATGAAATAATTTGTAGCTGCTGACTTGTATTTGTTGTTTCTTCTGTCTCATGTGTCTGTGTTTCCATGCAGTACAAAACCCCTCACACTATACTAAGCAAGCCAAGTTTAAAAATCGTCCAGGCTTTTCAAATCAGCCTTAAAAGACACCATTTCTATCCCCAAATTGCAGTCTGAAAATTAAAAAAAACTTTTCCCTGAGGTGAAGTAAACTCACACTGGACAGCAGACATTGCTAAACATGCCAGTGTGCCTGCTATATGGCCAAAGTGTTTATTCAACAGAAGCTTGGACGACAGCCACCACATCAATGTCACAGCCTCTCAGCACATGCGAAGAAAATACATGTGATACATAGCAAATTAGGTGTCCTGCTCTAGAAGGAGTGGAATGGGATTGATTTGCCACTTTTAGCAATGCTCTTTTACTGTCAGCTTGGCTTTGAGAAAAGCATTAAAGATTCTTGTCACAGATGTTTCTTTCATAAACTGTTGTGGGAGAATGACATTCTGCAAAAATGGTTTACTACTCTGCTTTCTTCTCCTGGGAAAACAAAGTGCGCTAGTCAGCCCAGCCAAATGGGCTCAAGGAACGCTCTTCAGTTATACCACAATAGCATTAAGGATCATGACATTTACAGAGCTGATCTTAGAAGCTCTCTTGGCAAATGTACAGTGTAGAGGTATTTATCCAAAGTGTGTGCCATTGAGGGTTGGTTTTTTTTTTTTTTTTGTCTTGCATTAGTTCAGTGGGGTAAAACTGGCCGGTTGGGTGTTCAAAACAGGGAAGATAAAAAGGACTGGGCTTACACACCGTGTATTAAGTGAATGGTTCACACTGCATTTGAGTAATTAATCACCTTTAAACAAAGCAAAAAAAAAAAAAAAAAAGAAGAGGGAAGGGAAAAAAGAGGGAAGTCTACTACACTAGTTAACATATGAAGCCTCACTAGAGTTTACTCAAAGTTACTGGATTGCATAAAATATAGCTGTGAGATGAAATCACTCTTTAGATCACAGAGTAAGTCTTTGACCAAGGAAGCATAGTTTTAATTGTTTATACCTAGTTGGGAGAGATGGGAGAAGGGAAAGACAATGAATCTATTATTTTTAGGTCATAAACTTTACTTGGAAACATTTTGAGAATGCAAATTTTCTCACTAAAAGTCAAAAGGTTTTGTATGAGTATTTGCTATGCTGTAAAAAAGAGTTACTATAGCAACAGCAACATCATATAGAATCTATGACTTGTAAAGCACGTTCTAGAGAGAACAAGTTATCCACGTCACCTTAATTTTCATACTTTATATAAAGTTAAATAAGCAAAAAATCCTATAATGTCCAGGTTTTTCTCCTTTTGCAATGTTTACTTAAAACAATGTTTTTTCTCTATGCAGGCCTATATTTGCACAATAGTTCAAATTCTAAGATTTTGATGTTTCAAATGCATCCCTTGTTGTTCTCAATACAGCTCTCTGAGTTACTGAACTGATTCCTGCTAGAATAAAACACCACTAGGGGAACATGAAAGAAATTCCAAGTTTGCTATGATTTTGAGCAGGATAACTGCTTTGCAGAAAGCAGCATCCCTTTGTGTTTGAAGAGGCTCAGCTCAAACCTCAACATGTGATTCTGGGCTGCCCAGAGTTGCTGCTGCTGGGGAGGGGCTGTTGCTGGAGTGAGTGTGCAGAGGGAGAGGGAGTAAAGCTTTGTGGTTTCTCTCTTTCTCTTTTCCTAGGGCAGTGCTTAAATAACATCATCATTAATGGTGCCAAACTGCATGAGGCTTGATATATAAAGAAATATTTACCAAACTAGGAGTGTTGTTTTGAGCAACAGCAAAAGAAGTCTATAGTAGCTGCAGGCCTAGCAGCAAGGTAAATAGAGGTGGGGTGTTAATTTGCAAGGTGTTGTACAGGTTTAATGCAGTGTTGCACAGGTATGCGGTAAGTGGATGAGACTTGGTTTTGGCAGTAAGACAGTCTAGCACACATCCATTTGAAAAAATGCTTTAAAAAAGGTGATTCAAAGTTTTCAGATGAGCAAAAGTATAGGAAGTCATTCTTTCTGTGCCCCTCCAGTGGAAATCCCAAAGGGACCTCGCTGTACTCCAGCTTCCAGCACTGTACAGGTCTCCATCACCAGCTCTCTCAAAGAGTATCTTTATTTCTACAAGCTGATGTGATTTGCCTTGTTTTTAAGGTACTGCCTGGTGTCCTAGAAAAAGGACAGTAATAGACAGATTTTATTTAGTTTGAAGCTGTGACCATGTGGTCCTGTCATTATGAACACAGTTATACTGAAAATATATGTTTTAGTTTCTTAGCTGGCTTGATTCCCAGATTGCAATGTGGTAAGACTTTTGATTTGAGATATTAATCAAATGACAAGAATTTCATGCAAGAGTTGCTTCTATAGAGGGCCTGTGTAATCTATATCTTTCTTTTCTACACCATTAATGTATTCAGGGGAGCCACTTTTTTTTCTCCATCTAAATGTCAACAAGTCTGATTAAGTGTAAGCAAGAAATCAGTGTTCCTTCTTCAGTAGTATCTCAGCGCAAAGAGGACTTTCCAGAGGAGACAGCGTCATCACTTTTAGACAGACTCTTCCCCAAAACCCACACTTCTGGAATTATGTGGCAGCTCAAGACTGACTTTCAGACTGGGGTAAGGATAATTCCCTGGCTGCAGCCCACAAAACCTAGCCTCAGTGAAAATTCCCCAGCCTGCAAATCAGTGTATAAGCACCCACGAAATAGTCTCAGTGCACACTGCCACAGCTCCTGGGGAGCGAGAGCAAACAACAGCCCTTGTCCTGCCCGTGCCTGCACTGGGGGAGAGAGAGCAAAGCGAGTGTTCATTCCTCCTGCCACACACACATGAGATAACAGCTGACAGGGTGTGACAAGCTGCAATCACAAATACCCCCCAGCACATCGGTGGGGCCCTGGGTGACTTTGCCTGGCAGGAGGGACAGCACGGCTGCCGTGTCTGAGCTGGCTGCACTGCGGTCACGCGTGGCGCTGAGCTTTGCCCATCGCCCGAGCCAGGCACAGGGCCTTCAGAAAACACTGCCAAGGAAGTGCTGCATAGGTAAAATATCCTACATGTGCTTCTGTGGGGGAAACGAAAAGAGAGAAAAGGATAAGACTAGAGGCTTGGTTACTGAGCAGACCTAGCTGGTGACATGAAAGCTGTTGAAGCTGGAGTTCTTCATGAACATCAGGGATAACACCAGCCTCCAAACACCAAGCAAACACAATGGTAACATACTGCTATTGACAAACCTGGAAGGAACTGGGTCACTATTCAGAAGTCCTTTTTTCTGCCCCAGATTTTGATTTTGCATATAGCCTTCCCTTATCTGTATAGTGTCATTTCCTCAAAAAAAATTTGAGTGGGGCTGTTTATCTTAAAAAGTGCTTAAAATAATTCTGTTAAATATATGATACCAAGCAAATGCTGCTTGTCTGAAATTCCTTTCCTGGTGCTGCTATTTTTTCAGGTAGCAAAAAGGGTAGAGAATAGCTATTTGAAGGCTTTTGAATGATATCACCCCTGAAAATAGTGTAGGAGCATCTAAAATAATCTTGGTAATAATATCTGTCTGATTGATTTTCTTTTATTAGTTTATTCCATATCACCATTTTGTCTTCAGATTTATATTTGGTTAGCACTTAACATATGAGGTTGACAGAAAATTTTGATCCTTCATTTAGAAAAACGGTGTCTATTTTTAAATAAAGTAAAATGAATTCTGCAAAAACACTGAAAATATCTACAGATGTAGTAAATTGTCTTTAATGAAGTTCATAAACTTGAATTAAAGTCCCAAGTGGCTGTGTAGTTTGTGTACAGTCATCCTTCTTTTTGCCTCTGAATGCTTATTCAGGAGGGATTTCCCTGAAGGTAACATTCAGGAACAAATATTCTTTAGCTGAAGACCCAAATTCTCATATACTGTCCTGGAGATCATTCCTCATAACAAATTACTCATTATTAGATATTAATTATTTATTAATTTTTTCAAGTTTCCCTTTTCCAGTCTGTCTACACAAACAGCAGAATGTGAATAAAAAAACCCAACAAACCACATGATGAAACAGGTACAAATACCCAGAGTTGAACTTTGAAAGCTCTGCACTTGTTTACAGATTTACCGCTGACTCAAAGAATAGACTGAGGGAAAAATTGCCTGTGCATAAATTCTCCTTCAAAACAGAAAGAATAAGGGATAAACACAGCTGATAAATTGTTCACAATGAATGATGTAAATATACATCTACCTCAACTGTATTATCTTCATTGTTAATGAAACCAGACTTCAGGGCTCTGTGTCACTATGTGTGCCTTTTGCTTTCCATGAAGCACTCACTCCGTGGCTGTTGGGTCTCATGCTACCTGGAAAACCAGCATAAACTCATAAATGATAGACATCTATATTGTAATGAAAAGGTCCAACCAATTGATGAGTGGGCATAATGCCATTCAAGCAGATGGGTCTGAACAGCAGCAGCCAAAACATCAAGTAAGTCCATCAAATGGAGATGTTGAGGCTGGGTACATTTCACAGCCAGGAACATTGAATGTTAAGACTGTGTAATTAGCAGAATATGACACTATTAAACCAGCTCTGGGCTGGATTAATTTGGAAAAATCTAATAAATACCTTCCACATTATGGAAGGGAGAGCCTGAAAAGATGCCTGTCTTTACTAGGATATGACAGATGGAAGTCAGGATTTCCAAGCTGGGAGTTTGAGGTTTCCCTTTCAAGCAGATTCATAGCACAGTTCTGTATTTAGGTATTTCCAAGGCTGTATAAGGGCAAACCCTTGCTTGCCTAAAATGCATGGCATGCTACTGTTATGGAAGAGGCTTCTTCCCACAGGAAGGTCACACCTAACAAGAACAAAGCTCTTCTTCCTGGCTAACATTTGCAGAGTAGCAAAGTGTCTGAACACAGCTTTTAGTGATTAAAGGTTAACTTAATATACATCATAATTTAGTCATCCAATAAGAGTGTTAAAACAAGAAAATGTGACTTTAGCTAAATGAATTGTGAAAATTATATCTGATAAACCCTACAGGAATTCAAATTATATTTCAATTCCATAAATTTGCTGCCCCAGAAACTGTGAATTACTCTGCTTTTCTAAAGCAAAACAGATTTTCTATGAGATTAATGGGAAATGTGCATTGTTTATAATATCTCAGATTTCATAAATTAGCAGTGATCATATTCTGGTTTCCTTTTGCATGCTTAGTTTTTTATGCCTCCCAGGGACACAGAGAAAACTACTGCTCCGATACTGGCCAAAATGGCAAAGAGATGCATGCTTACTTTGCAATTGCCACCCTGCAGGGGTTATTTCTTGGAATGGGAGCTTTGGACTTTGCTCGTGGCTTTCCTGGAGAGGCATTGGGAAGAACAATCTCAATGATGTCTCGCCCTGCTGCACTGTCCAGCAACGAATCCCAAAGCTTTAATCAGTGAGCTATAGTGAAACCCTATGGAAAAATCATGAGTGGTAAACTGAAGAGTGCTTTTGAGGAGAAATTTAGTGCCCAGAGTGCGTTGGTCAGACTGGAGGGACCAGAGCCTTGTGTGCAGTTATGGGACCATTGCTGGAATAGCTGTGGCATGGCAGAAGTTGTGCAGGTGCAGTGATGTGGTGGATGTGTGCAAACTCTCCAGGAGGTGCAGCAGGCCAGGGGTTGCCGTGGTGAGGAGCAATGTGTCAGGTGAGTGGACATCCTCTGTGGGATGGGCAATGTGCTGGGTGAGGGTTGGAGGGTCAGGGGGACAAGAGAGGTCAGAGGCAGTGACATCGTGGTGCTAGTGCATTGCAGAGCAGCCAGTCATGGTAAAGGTCTGAAGTGCAGATCAGAATCCAACATTTTCTACTAATCCAGGAGATCAGTGTGGTGGTAGAGCAGAGCTCTGTTTCCCTCTATCACCAGTTCCTGCCAGAACTTGGTCCCCTGGCCAAAGAGTGTAGCCAGACTAACAGATGAGTCTCCAAGAGACTTGTTGCAAGGATCCTTGTTTGGCTGCCCCGAGAAGCTGCTGAAGAGTGAGAAACATGAGCTACAATGAGAACTGAGAAGGCATCACTACTAAAACCAGCAGCAAAAACCAAAACAGCAAAGAAGTTTATTCCTCTTTATGTTTTAATGCCTTCCTTCTCCACCCCCAACTTTTATGTATATCCTTAGTCATTTAATAGGCTTATGTCACCATGGGAAAGCAAGATGATACAGCCACAGTGCACATTAATAGACCACTAATCACAAAGCAGCAAGAGTTTGGTTGACCTCAGGATATTCCAGCAAATGGTGAATATTTACATTTTTCATTATTTGTATGGCATTATGTTCACATGTAATTTTCAGAAGCAAAAGCCAAATCCTGGTGTGGCCCTAAAATGACCTGTTGAAAATGAATTAGCAAGGCTGCTCTCAAAGGTGGTTTACAATTTAAGGTGGGATGTGACAAAAACAAACCTAGCACAGCATGGTGCAGTCTTTATGGATGATGGTATGTTAACATTAGTTTTCCTAGAAACTGGAAGCTTGAGAAACCACAGAAAAAAAATCTATTTTAAATTTACACTACATTGTTTAATTTGCACTACATTGTAGGTGGAGCTGAGGTGGTAAGGGTAAACCACTCCTATTTTTTTCATCCACTAAACCAATCTAAAACATCCTGAAAAAAGCATAATATCATTACTGTAACCATATTGAAGGACATTTAACCTTTGGCTTTCTGTTTCACAGTCTATGTTAGGTGTAGTGATATTTTCCTAATGTTGGTACCCAAATTTATCTTCTTAATAACTGTAAAGCTTCATCCCATCCATTGTAGATTATGCTAATCATGTTTTTTTTCAAGAAATGTTTCAGCTGAGTTATGTGAAAGAGACAGAATAAGGCAGAAGGCTAATTCAGAGAAATTTAAAGAAAAGGGAAAACTAATAGTAAAAATATAAATTATGTAACATATTCAACATTGCTTTAACAAAGGTATTTGAAGCAACTTTGGTTTTTGTCAGGGTGATACTCGTTTTAAACTGAAATGTTGATAAGGCCAGCTTTTATTTTGAATAATCAGGATGCAAGACTAAACCACACAATTTCTGTTTTCTCAAGACCTGAAACATGCAGTTTGCGAAAGGTGACCTAAGGTCTTCTCTGCTTTACTGCCACATTTCTCTTGAAATCATTAGTGGAGCTTCTACACAGACTGTTTAATACCTGGCTTGTGAAAAAGTAGAACTGCTCTTCATTTTTTCATTAAAAAAATACCCAGCTGCAGTATGTGAGCCGTGTTGTTTGTTGATCTTTGTGGAGAATTACCTTGCCAGCTACAATCCTGGCACCTGGCTGTATCCCTGGGTTCCATCCCAGGGTCAGAGCCTCTGCTCTGCTCTGCCTTGCTCACCCCTGCCTTTGCCTCCCTAAGGCTCACCTGCTTGCCCAAACCTACTCTTCAGGACTCAGCTCCTTCCAGTGGCACAGTAACATCTCATCAAAGACTGTCTTTTGTAAATATTTACCCTCAAGCACACAGAGCTGCTCTGTCACTTCAATCTTCAACACAAAAAGTGCCTGGTTTGTATTAATGGACCTATAACAAGCAAGAAGAATTGTATGAGCAGAGAAACTGTTTTCTGTGTCTCTGCCTTATTATTTCATTTGTGCTAAATAAAATGGGCCTAGCAGATGAGTTATTCATATGAAGGTTGGAAGAAATATCACTTTTAGTTCCAGAACCCCTGCAGATATTCACGAATTTTACCAAAATATTTTTGTAGATTCCTATTGTTTTTTTACTTAAAAATATGGCAGAACTGAATGAAATGGATAGGTCTCTTTCAAGAATAAAAAAATTCAATTTCATTGCCCAGCATGTAACATTTTTCTCTGTGTTTCAAATATGCTGTAAAACTAGATCTCCATGTCTTTCTAATAAAGAAACTTAGCACTTTGAAAAATCACAATAAAATATGAGAAGACTCTTGATGATTCAGCTTTCCATAGTTATACTATTATGATATTTTTCTACTTTGTTTGCATTGTTTTGTTTTCAGCAAGTTTTGCTTTAACTGCAGAGAAAATGCAGGCTCTCCAGAATTAACTTGTGCTTTAAATCAAATATGGAATAAAAGCTGCATATACAAGGATGTAGGTATATATGGCTGTTAAGCAGATAAATCCCTTCTGCCTTATGTCATCCAGAGCTTGAGGCCAGGATGACTTTACATTTCCTGTAAAGGTTATTTAGGCTTACTAACACTTTTATCTGAGATCTGATATATCTCCTAACAGGAAGCAGCAACAAGCAGAGAGAAAAACTCCTGAAATTATTGATTTCCTTTGTTGGATACTCCACTGTAGGAACACCCTGATAAGACCTTGTCTATCAGAATCTGCTGAGAATTCACCAGTGGTCCATGTTAGGAGTTGCATTTGGACTTTATTCTAGGTCAGCTGGTTGTGGCCTTTCTCTCTAAAGCACAAACTTTGTATAGTACAGTAGTTTGAGGAGTGGGCAAACATGCTGTTCACATCAAGAAGCAGCAGCTGTTAAATTTGAATATACCTGGAATTAGCAATACCTTCAGGTCCATCATCTAGTATCTAGGGAAAATTGAGAGTAATAACATGTCTTTTAAAAATGTAAGCATTTTAGAAAGTAAACCCAGTTTCTCTAAAAACACTGTGTTTTTACAACCATACTGAAAATTGTTTTCCTGGATCCATGACCTGTTTTATTTAGCGGGAAACACTTATTATCTGCTGCATTTTGATCTAAAATTTAGTAAGTGACATTAAACAAAAAGCATCTGCCTTCACACTTCTCATGAAGTTTCTTTGAATATGAACTCGGTGCGTGCAAGGGGTAAAGAGGGCATTCACTGAATTTTTTATGCAAAGCATAAAGACTCACTTCAAAACATACGTAGTGCTTCCTGAAGCCATGTCCTGTTTAAAAATAAAATAAAGTGCAAAACCTGGTTTGGGTTTGTGCTTTTAAAAGGGGCAGATAAAGCAATTGCCTGGGTGTTGTGGGCCTGTGTTAACTGAGGCTGGGCAACAGTAAATACAAATGCCACTTCATTATCCCTGCAGTGTCCTCTGAGCTAACAAAATATTATCCAGCAAAATGTGGGCAACCTCCAGACCCAAAAGAGACAAAGACTCTGTCCTTGTCTCAGCTGTGGCTGCCAAGGAGAAAGGCAGCACTTGCCAGCAGTGGTATGAGAGGCCCTTTGGGAAATGATCTGAGACCGCTGAACTTGTTTTCTTTCGGCAGTTCCAACCTGTACAACCATACCAAAACACAGATCCTTAACTCGTCTGGCCTCTCAGTCCAACAGGGATTAAAGCACAAATAAGATGCTCCATTTCTTGGTTTTTTGAGGTGAATCTTGTGGTGGATGCTTAGTTAAGAGTTTGTTTTGCCTGAACAGCTGAGGATACTTAGCTGGCTTTCTAGTTATTTTTTTTAGCAGTCTGCCTGAGGGTTTACTGTAGGCTATGTGTTTTCTTTTTGCTGGGCTTTGGGATACCTGCCCATCCCAGCACTGGCGTGGGTCTCTCCAGCCCTGGATGCCTGAGCTGGGCCTCCTCTGCGAGCTGCCTGCTTGGCTTTGTGCTGCTTTTCATAGGACTGCCTGCGCTTAGGTTGCTCTGACTGACCATCTGCTCCATCTCCCTCCATCAGCAGCTAATTTATTCGAATCTGAGGTAATCCTTGTTTTGCTTGTAATTTTTCTTCCATTGTTTCCATCTCCTCTCATTCCTGCACTGATTATTACTCAGCATTGCAGAAGCAGTTGATAAAACTGGAAGATGCTGCTCTTTCAGTGCCCAGCAAGAAGCAGAGGTTGGGTCCCACTGCTTTAAAAAAGAAACACACAGGATATCGCCTAGATAACATCAGACATTTTCTGCTCCCCCAGCATCTCTGCTTGTTAGGGTGTAGTATCTCCAAACGGTACAGAGTTTGGATTAGATTCCTATAGTAGAAGGTAACACCAATAGGAAAAGGTCAATGGGACAAAAGAATTAAAAAGGAATGAAACTCTGACATGGCATTTTTGTGGGGTTTAAAAATCTACTAGTAGCTTCTAAGATATAATATTCCATGATGCATTTAACTGATTACCCTGCTGGTTTTACAGAGACAACCACACCGCTGTGTAAACCTGGGAAACAATGAACCTCCTCATGATTCAAACCTCCACTTTGAGAAGAAAGGTGATGACTCAGGGAGTAAACGTCCATGTTGTCCTTGACCTGTTCCGGAGAAAATGACAACTCAACAGCATGAATTTTAAAGTGACTGGATGCCAGTTCTCAAATCTAGGACCAAAGATTTCCAGGATGGCAAAGTGTGCCTTGGAAGGCAGTGACAGTGAGAGACCTGAGGCCCAGATAACCAAGTCCCCATGACATTCAGTGCCATGTACTACAGCTGTGGCCTGAACTATATAGGTCAAACTAAATCACTGCAATTCTCCTTTTTGTCTTAGGTTCTGTTAACTTGCTACTTAGAATATGGATCTGTTATTGAAATCAGAGGACATTAAATGTTAGCAGCAGTGAAGACAGAGAGGGGACAGAACTGTGAAATGTTTGTGGGAAAGGAAAAGAAGTCCACTTTCCAAATTTTAGTTGAGAAGTCTCTATAATGAAGAAATATAATAAATAGTTTAATTAATTTACAGATCAACTTCCTTCTCTTCTTTCAATAAATTTCCAACATCTTACAGAAAACTCATACTGTATATGTGTAAGGATTTTCTCCCTGCATACAGTGCTTTATTTTATCTACCATTGATCAGATCCACATTGATCCACAATGGTAACATGGAGATATGAATGCTGCATCCTAGACCTGAAATAAAGTACAATCTTTTTTCTTGTTCCCTCTTTTCCTGTATTTTTATTTCCCCACAGGAAGTGGTTTCACTTGAAGTAGGCATTTTTTATATGGCCTGATTTGAAAATTTGATGACAGTGGTAAATCAGGAGACAAAAGGGAAGTTTTGAACAAAGGTGCTCAAAATTTTTGTTCATAGTTTGAACTATCCATGCACAGACCTTCCCCTCATTTTAAATCAGATAATATTCTTGTACTGGGTGCAGTAACCACCACTTCCATTGCACTGCAACACCGTGTAAGGAAGGCTCTGGATATATGTTTATTTCCAGCTCCTAAATGCCATGCAACCTAAAGAAACAACCATGACAAGGAAGTCTTTTTGTGGACAGACAGTGGCCCCAGACTGCAAACAGAGGAAGCTTTTACAGTATACATTTAGTTTTGTGTGTAAACTTTTCAAGACCATTTCAGCCTAATAGTCTGAGCTGCATTACCTCGGAGGGTATTGTCATTAAGACTTAACGCGCTCAGCTAATAAATTACAGTGATGTAGCAGCTTTTATGTCAAAGGATCCTGAAGTGCTTTACAAACTTTACAGTCCATACATGCATGAATCACTTCACCCACTATTGAAGTATGGCCAGGCCAGGGATGAATTGTGGCAGCTGTTTAACAGCACACAGCAGTTCCACACAATGGGTTTAGGAGAGCAAAGACAACATGCTCTCCCAGCGCCAGTCCAAGTAATTCAGAGGGACAGTGGAGAACACCTTGGGAGAAAAAGGGAGGGATTTCTCCCTCGTGGACTAGTGCAAGGCATTGTTACTTGACTTTAGTGGTTGGGGTTGTGTCTCTCATCTTGTACCAAACCTGTTTTGAGAAAGTCCCCCATTCTAGCTAAAAAGTCTGTAAACTCACATGTAAGTATGTAGGGTCTTGAAAGCATCAAGGAAATTTGTGTAGATAGAGTTTTCCTAGCCAGACTGGAGCTAATCAGGATTTAGGGCAGCCTCAGTATGGAAAATACTGAAAATATGCAGTGTTGGTTCAGGCTGTTTTTGCAACTGGGAAACTGAAGGAAAAGCATCAGTTGCAGTCTGTACATATCTGTACAACTTACTTGAACAGAACCCAGATCTTTAAAGAGTTAGATAGGAAATTAATTTAATTCCCACTCCCTTTCTGGTTACCAGCTGTCTTCTAACATAAAGTGATGGTCCCCATAAAGGCCTTCTGAAGAAACAAGCAATTTCCTGAATAAATCAAGTTATCCTTTCCTCCTTCCCTTTTTTCTCCCTTTCAGTGACTGGTATCTTTGGTGACGATCCTGAGCAGTCTTGTTACCAGCTGCTGTAATCTAGGGGGATTTGTAATTTCACCTTGATATTTCTTTCCCCATTGTTTTGCCTAACTGCACAAAACAAAGCCCATGAGTGCTGCTTGCAGGGCTCAGAGCAAAGGGAGAATTGCTTGCAGTGACACACATCAAACTAAGGCTGGCTTCTTCCATAGGAATAGATTTATTTTTTCCTTGGAAAAAGTACCGTCAGTTTTTAAGTTCTGCAAAAGAGTGTTATTTGAAGAATTTATTGTTTCATTTTCCATTTTCTATATAGATCCATGGACACCAGAGAAAGCCAATGTGAATGTGTGGGGTGAAAATAGTAGTGACTACTGACTTACCCAGAGTTGTTTGCATTGAGTACTTGAAATGTTGCTAATTCCTCCTGCTTAACAATGTAATATTTGCAGGATTGGAGACCCTAAATGTATAGCATGTGAATTTCTATCCAACTGCAGAAACAGTGATTAAGGGCCTCTACCTTCACTCTTTGTGCCTAATTGCAAACC
The DNA here is from genome assembly GCA_024500445.1 of Entomyzon cyanotis. Classification (NCBI taxonomy): domain Eukaryota; kingdom Metazoa; phylum Chordata; class Aves; order Passeriformes; family Meliphagidae; genus Entomyzon; species Entomyzon cyanotis. The sequence goes on from JAKEPQ010000780.1 coordinate 11,709,825, forward strand.
TTCCTGTTTCCCCATGGAGCTTTCTAGGGGGATTGCTCAGATGAGTGCAGGCTACTCACAACCACAGAGCTCAGACCTTTGCTGAAACAGACCCTGAAACAGACCATTATAAGCAGGAAGAAAATACTTGAGACCAGGAAATCCACTGATTTCTTTAAGCTGCAAATAAAGCCCACAAAGAGTTAAAAATAAATAAGCATCATAGAACACGATCATACTTGTTTTCTAAAGATTGCCAAAATTAATTCTAAAACAGAATATCTAACCAGGATTTTACATACAAAATACTCTAGGTGTTGAACCTAGTTTTTGTGCATCAGCTCTGTGCTGAATAGAATCTTTTGCTTGTAAATGCACTGAGCCTTAAAAGCAATTTCTGTCACATTGCCCATCATATTCCTATCTCTTTCATCACCATCCAAAAGGAAACACTTTAACTTCAGGCAATAAGAAGCTTTTAATTCAGATATAAGTTTACATGAGCTATCTTCATTACAGTGTACAATGTAAAAAATGAGAAAATTTTAAATCATATTTAAAAATTTAATTAGATCATTTCTGCTGTTTTGCCTGTTTTAAAATATATAATAAAATTCCAATAAATTATATTCTGGGTCATATCAGCTTCTTCTCAAGAAAATGAAGTTAAATCTTTGTAGTAACCAGCAGCTTAATTTTCATTAGGCTAGCTATTTGATAATTAGTCATGCACCATAAATCAAGTCCCCAAGTCTTCTCCAGGTTTCTTAATTGAAAATTATTGTTTCTTGGCTCTGTGGCTAAATGTGCAGCAAGTCTGAGGAGTGATAGATGCTGAATCTAGCACAAACAGTTTGAAACAGTCAGAACTTGATAGATCATTGCCCTGAAGGGGCTTGTAATGGTGGAGAGACTGTGAATTTCAAAATTAAAGGTTTGTTCTTAAAAATCACAAGGGTAAAAGCTAGCTGTAGTTTACCAAATAGCTCCTAACCTTCAGCCACTTTTCCTTTCATTGCTAGCTGGATTTCAGCTGCTTTTCTAGTGACAATTGCCATGGGTTTGTGTGGCTGTATTTGAAATGTTAAAATGTTGGCTTGGAAAGATCCAGACCGATATATTTGTGTTCTCTTTTGTTGGTGCTGTTCTTTTCCTGGTAAATCTCATTAACAAATATGGAAGTTTCATTTTTGGCATTTTCAAACACTGAATGAAATGGTGGCAGTCCTCTATGAGAGAACAGATGGGCCTGCTACGCATGCCCCAGGTCATAAAATAATTTCAGATATGATGCAATTGTGGCTACGTAAAATACTTTTGCAAAGTCAGAAATATATTACTTCACTGAAAGAAGGGAACCCTTTGTAATTTTTCTTTTGACAGCCTAGCAGACTTTGCACAGAGCTCAGCTTGTGTTTGCCATTCTGTAGATAAGGAGAGCCACAGGGTTTTCTGCCATTCATGCCTTGCTTCCTCAGGATCCAGCAGGCAGGACCTGATGACGACCACAGCAGGAAACAGTGTGAAATGCTCCATAAATTTAAAAGCAGGAACCAATTGATGTTGAAAAAGAGGGGCCTAAGATTTTAGGCAAAAATTTCCAAACTGCATTGGTAAATTCATGCTGAAAACCGTCTCACACCTTATTTAAGCTGACGAACAAACGCAGACTTGGAGCTGATGAGGGCATTTATTTGTTGTCAGATACACCAAGACTTGCACTGCAGTTGCTCTACCTCCATAGCCCATGACAAAACAAAGCACCACGTTGGCTTCACGGGCAGAGGGCACAGCCTAAACCATGTGTGTCAGTCCTGCTCAGGCTCTTCTCCTGGGACACACGGGGCTGGCAGAACGAGGGGCTGAGCTGAGGGGAGCAGGTGTTCCCCATGGATGTACTGTACAGGTACACTGTGGTGCATTACAGATGTACTGCTGCTGTTCTGGGTTCATCTCCTTCCAATATCAGCTTTGTACTGCCAGTTCCAGGAATTTGGTGTGTGCGTAATAGCTTTCTGAATGTGCTGCTCACAGCAAAGTCAGGGGTGTAGATGAGTAATTAAACTTCACGAAGGGAGGGATTTAAAAGGCCACACTGTCAACTGGGAGAGAGTTTATTAAAATATATAATCAAATAATTATTGTATTTGTAGATCATGTTCTTTTCGGGGCCCTGAAATGACTGTGCGTAATCTTATTTTTGTAGAGACTTATTCTTGGAAGGGAAAGTAATTTGCCTAAGGGATATATTGATTTTATTCAGCTGTCACCATCCCTTTGTAAGATGCTACAGACAGAAAAACAAATTCAGGCCCAACTTTGTTTTATTTTTGCATTATACCAAATCTAAATATGGTGCTGCGATTACAAATGAGAATTGTTTTCCCATCGATTGTTCCAGTTTCACATTGGACTACACTGCAGCACCGGCTGGGTGGGGAGCAGCAGAGGATGGGGTGACAGCAGAGGACAAGGAGTGAGCAGTGTCTGAGGGCACTTTTGGAGCCTCTCTCCAGGGAGGAACTCCCTGCTGGTGGGCAGCGCTGGTGAGAGGCTTCCCACAGCCCTCATGGGAGGAATGGAGGGGAGCCAAAGGCACGTGGAATGAGCTTTCCATGAGCAGCCCCACACTTGCAGGCTGTGCTGGGATGCAGGGAGCAGGCTGTGCCCCGAAGAGAACATCCAGTGCAACTGCTGTGTAAAACAGGAGCTGGCCTGGGCTAATCAATGAGGGCTGCTGTGTCAGGGGTGACAGCCTCCACCAGCACCCAGGTGTGGGTGGACACTGCAGCCACATGCTCTGGCCTGGCCATGGCTGCTCCTGAATCAGGGCCACTGGTTTGGTGGCTTCCTGCTCACAGTCTTGTAGGACTGGAGGCCCTTTGTGCCCCTCTAGCCTGGCAGGAGCAACTCAATAGTTTATCTGAGGGATGGACAGACCAGAATTTACTCTGTTGACTCCTGGGCTGAGGTGAAAGTGTGAAAATCAGGATTCTGATTCCACTGAGGTTTATGAGAGATTGGCACTGATTTTACATGTAATCATAGGAAGAGTTTGTGTCTGGATTCCCTGTGAAATAAAATCTGGCAAACTGTTTTTGTCATATTTTGATGGAAAATTGTAGAAATATCAGACTATCAGTTCTTGTTTTTCATTTGCATTTATGGAAACAGTTTTTCTAGCTAGTGTGATTTTCACCTGTTAAAACATTAAAATATTAGCATTATCAGTTTTGTTCATATTTTACACTGGTACAAATAGATCCAAATTCAGAGCTGAAATGCCTCCTACTCTCCCTTATTACAAACACACACACAAATAAAATGCAATGACTGGTGTTTAAGATTAAATTTTAGTTGATTCTCAATTGCTATGAACTTCATCTCTAAGATACTAAAACTTCAGGACTACTAATCATATTTTCTTAAGGCACAAACACACCATGTAATTTTTATTGTGGGGTTTATTTTCAGGATGCAGAGTGTGTATATTCTATTTCACTAACATTTTACAAAACTATACGTAGATTCAAATGAGCTAAAATTTTTTTCTCCCTCATACTTCATCCCACAGTCAGAATCTGAGCTCTAGTACACAAACCAGAAAGGCATGTGACTGAAATGGTAGCTTTACACCATCAAAATGAAAAAGATCATAAAATAAAAATCCTGTGGCTGTTGTTTCTCACAAGATGTGGGCTCATTGTCAATCTGTACATCTAGGTAGAATTAGTGTAATATATGTGATGCAACAGCAACTAGTGGATAGATGAATTTGAACAGGGCCGTGTTCTCTGTGTAAGGAAGAGGCAGTGCTTACTCAAATGCTGTTAAAACTCCCTCATTTACAGCTCCTGGAGATGAAACATACAGCAGATTGCCTGTAACCATAGCAATTGGCTCCGACATGAAAGATCTCCAGCATAGAGGTAGTGGTAATGGCAGAAGCAGTGTGGAAGATAAAGGTGCACAGATAGAGACAGTACCAGGTGGAAGTGAACTACAAAATAAGTGAAGACGAGGCGCCCTAGATGGATTTGGGCAGATGTGGGAGTTGGATGGGAAGGTTTGGGCTGGTGAGGTGTTGGGGGAGGGCAGGGACAGCTGAAGAGAAAGCTGAGGTTTTGGCACTAGTCTGGTGTGCAGGACAAAATCAGAATAGGGCTGGCACAGAACATGGGGAGATTATGCTGCTGGAGGCTGCTGCCTCTCAGGTTCTCGCCTTTCAGCAAGGGTAGGTGGATTTCAGGGATCCCACTCAGCCCATGGAAGGAGTCCACACGAGTTGTTAGCTTGTGACGATGGGTTGTGGTGTGATTCCTGGGGCAGCACACAGAAAGATGCAGATATTGCATATCCCAAAGCAGTGCCAGAGCTGTAGGCCTACACTTGGGAGATGTGGAAGGAAAATGTCTAGAAAAAAAGCACTGCTAAGAGATGGGGGAGTTCATATTGCCTTGAGTTATGAGCACTGGTATAAATAAAATATCTGAGGTGTTTACTTTAATATTTTGCTTGGTCTCCATTTTTTGAGCTTTTTGGGACAAATATATAAAAGTTGTTTCCTTCTATTATTTCTGACAAATTTAAAGGGACCCACTTCTAAGAACAAAGGCCCTTGTACAGTTACCTATAGACTAATGGATGTGAATAATTTTAATATAATAATAATAGTGATGATGATTGAATTGGCCTATGGATTCCAGAGAAAAAGAATCCATTTACAAGAAGCAAACCATATCAATGAACTAAGGACTGCAGGTCAGTACTCTTTAGCTTCATACATACAATTTACATCTATCCAAAAGAATTTTGTGGAATCATTACAAAGATTGGAACCAAACCTCTCCTGACCCATTTAGGCTATTGCTTTCATAATTTGTCATAAAGACTTTTTTCAGTTTTTACTGGAAAAAAAATCTCAGTAAAAGGTCTTCAGTGTGATCATGGTTTAAATCTATCTGATTAGGGATGACCTCACTTGAGAAACTAAAATTACACTTAAGTAAGAGCACAGAATGCAGCAGTGAGAGTCCCTGGTTGCAGGACTGTATTCCAGGATGGAGCTGGCTTCCTGAGGAAGAGGCTCAGCTCCCACACCACAGCCTCTAAATCTACCACATTGTGCAGAGCACCTAACCCCCTTGGTGTCCCTCACCTTGCCTTTTCACTGCTTTTTCTTGGCTTCTAAAAGTTTTTTTTGGTCAGCCAGGCACATCTTTACAGAAGGCATAGTAAATAAAAGATTTATACAGCTATGTGTCATCTTTAAATCCACTCAACTCCCCAGGTAAAAAACACAATCACAGCAGTGAACATTTTCATAAACAAGAGAAGACATTGTACAAGAAAAACCCAAAAAACCAGAAAACCAAAAACACCAAACCAGATAGAAGAAAGATGTTACAGTTCAACGCCTCCTATCTAGGCTGGAGAAATGAGGCTGAGGCTTGTATACACATTCCCATTCTGGAATATTTTCTGCCAGTGTTTGGTCCCAAATTAGAGCTGTCGGTGATCAGCTCTAATTCATTGTTTCACTCTTCTGATTTTGAAGCAATCAGGAACTTGTGAAACCAGCTGACTTTGCAGGATTTGAAGGCTAAAATCTGATTAAACAAGGTTGCTGGATATTACCCACCATCAAATCACTGGTTCATCTTTTCAGTATATCTTTAGGAATGTGTGATTGCCCTGAGATATCTGCTGAGAAAGAGATTCTTTTATGTGTAAGAATTAGCTGGCACTGTTATTGCTAGTATCTGGCAAAGTTTCACTTTCTGCTATGATTTGTGCTTCTAAATTAAATCTGGTGTGGTGTTAGCAGCTTGGGATAAACACCAGTTATAAGTTCTGATAAAAATCCCCAAACTATAAATCTAAACCTGTCTGGATTACTACTAAAGATTTATTCCAAAGTTTATCTGCACCCACAGTGCACCTCAGCTCTACACAACACCTTTTTACATCATCACTCTGCAACTCTAGATAGTCTTCAGATGCTTAAATTTTAACATCTGCTAAATAGGGTTAGCATCACTGTCAATTTGGAATGAGCCTCCAGTGACTGGGTCCAAGTCTGCAATCATCAACTGTCTAATTTGGTAATGGCAACTTCAGCAGAAGCAGAATCAAGATGGATAATTTCTTCCCTATCAAATGTATGTATGTTGTAATGTAATGAAAACATTCCCCAAGGGGATTTCCTTTGCTCTGCATAGCACACAATACTGGTTGAACATTTTTCTTACCCATTTTTGTATCTTATCTACTGATATTGAAGTGTCCTCAAGAACTACCATGGCTTATATAGGTGCAAGGTGCCTTAAAGCTCTTTTACTGCCTTGTAAATTGTAAAAATATGTTTAATCTTGATTATTGGAAATACTATACCAATCTTCCCCCCTCCATCAAGAACTTTGCCATAAAAATGCATTCTGCCTGGAAAACACTATAAGCTAAACTAAAAATTTTCATTTAAATACTGTGAATCCAGACATATCTGAAAGGTATTCCAATTTCTTGAAGGTGTTTAGGAAGTCAGTATTTAGAGATTAGGCATCTGCTGGAAACTGCAGCTCTCTGGTAGAAGACGTAAATTCCAATAGGGAAAAAAGCCCTAAGCTTTCCTGTAAGATGTGGGTTACTTTTAAATCTGTGGGGGCATCAATTTTCCACTCTCAGGTCAAACTGTAGTCAACACTGATGTCAGCCCACGCAAGCACATATCAATAATGACACTGTGGCTCAGCCAGCAGTGCTCTTACCTCTTGGCTAGAAGGTCACAAGTTTAAGTCTCCCACCAGGACTTGGGCTGATTCTTAATGCTGACATGGCAGCGCAGCACCCGGGAGGTGTTGAACTGTTTGAGGTGCCGTCCTTCATGAGATGAGATGTTAATCCAAAATCCCTTTCTCCTGTCCCTGCTGCCTGTCTAGGCAATATCGCCGTGGCACTTTTGTGAAAAGAGGCTGGCTAAGCCTCCTTCCCAGCCAAAACTCGCCGTCACACGCCAGCCTCGGCTGTCCAAGGCAGAGCATAGGCCATTGTGTTGTTGCACCACCATTACTGTATTTAGTTAAGTACAATGGAAACATTGTTAAGCGTTTTAGGATACACAGGATATGAAGGGCCTGATGCAAAAGCCAAAATCTAACGCAGTTTTCTAAATTCTATTGTTTATCATGTCTCTGTACACAGGCACACAAACACATTATATGTATATTTAGAAAGTGGGGCTCTGTTAAAAATTACATTCAGCTTGCACCCATTCCATTTATATTATGTTGGGCAATTATATTCCTTCCCTCAAACTGATTTTTTACCATTTTGAAATAAGAACTCTGCATTTAATATCGCACATTCTTTATTAAAGAACCATATTGTTTAGCTTGTCATGATATAGAGTTGCTTTTCCATAAGTACATTAAGCATGGGTACTCAGGGGATATTTTCTTCAAAGCAAGTGGAAATTCTGGGAAGAAACGTGTTATAACAACTGTCTATGGTTAAGAATGAGAAATAGTAGAAAGCTTGGAGGTTCCCTGAGGAATAGGGTGCTATATGCAGCATTGTGGAAATGTCATCTGAGGATGGTTATGAACTAAAAGACTGCATGCTCCATTTTATTTTATTTAATTTCATTTTATCTTGTTTTACTTTATTTCCCCTGACACATTGGCTAGAACTAGAGTGTTAAGTGTTCATTTTATTTACAGTACAACACTTGATAAATGTATGTGTATGTGACCTAAACCTTAGGATCTACATATAAAGAATTATTATGGAAAAGACTATTAGGTCGCTACAAGTTTGGGAGCATATAACAATAATGTAAGAATTTTCCTCCCCCTCAAATTAGAAGCTCTGTTATCTTCTGAAATTAAAATACCTATTGTAAAAAAAAAGTAAACCAGGGAATAAAACTTCAAAATAATGGAATCTCCCTTTTTTTAACCCCCTTTGCATAATATAAAGTCCTTAAACTCTTTTTGCAGCAGTCCTGCTGGCTTTCTGTTGCTTGATATTCTGACCATTTTTGAACCCTTGAACTCTGACAGAGAGGAGGGACTTGGAGAGGTTGTCATCTGATCTATGTAAGAAGGCAAAAGGAATAGCTTTCTCTTTAATAGCACTCTTTTCTGCTTAACAGTTGGTGGGAGATTAAAATGATCTAGGTGGATAAGGCAGGTTAAAGGTCAAGGGACACCACAACTCCCCCTCTTCCCCACATGTCAAAATATAGACAGGTCATTAGAAGTTAAAATTTTGTGCCCCCTTCCAAAATATTTAATTTTATATATTATCATTTATATTATTTATGCACTAATTTTTATTGTAAATTCCAATTCTTGAGGGGGACTGGACCCCTACTAGGCTACTGTCCAGCCTGTATAGTCGTCAGGTGCTGACATTCTGAGTTTCAGCCATATTAATTGCTGGATAAAGGCTATAATCCCCTCTCTTTGAAGCCCAAGACTGATTTTTAGGCAGTACTTCAAAAGCAGCACACAACTGAAGAGGCATATTTCCTACTAGCACTGAATCAACATGATTTACTCTGTTTGCATTCGTCTACATACGCCGTGCATATTTGGCTGCACAACAAAAAGGTGTGAGTTGGCTGTAATATAGTCTAAGGAGAGGTTTTTACTCTCCTGAAGTTGATGCATGACCTCATCTGAGACATACCGTTCCAGATCTTTGCTTTAAGCATCATTAGGAAAGTATAAACTCCTATATCATGCTTTTGTTACCAATGAAAAATCTTGCCTTACATTGCTAGTAAATTTTTTCCCCCTGCAACATCATATTAAAACTATAATTTAGAGTGAGGCCGTTTCTTAAGCCGTGAATAAATAAGGGCTGTGTTTTGTGAAAGCAAACCTTTTTCGAAACATGGATTTTAATATCTTAAATACTAGAGCTTCTTAATTAAATGAAGCTGTGCTCCAGCAGCAAATATCCATTATTACGAATAAATAAACATACTGTTTAGCTCGTTTTTGGGAAAAGGAAATGGGTGAAGAGGTCTTTGACTCGTAAACAAATTTGTAGCGACTGCAGAGCTCAGGGCTCAGTGTCGGTGTGTTCCTCTATGGTGTGGCTGTGCCTCTTTTTGTGGCGGGATGTGCTTGGCTTCTGGCTGGCTGTCCACGGAGCTGCACTATGGGGACTTTCTCATCCAGGATTTGCCAAGTATACTTAGTGTTATGTTTGAGAAAGATTAACAATATTTCAGATCAAAGGAGAATCCTGCTGCACGGTCTTACAAGATTGTCATTCACCTCCATTATGGCTCATTTGCACAAGATTTTCATGTAATATGTGCCATTGTTTTGATGGCAGTGATTTGACATAAAGACAGGGCCAAAATGCATCTCGGAGCCCTACTCCGCCAGGCTGGGGGGTAGCTGGGGCGCAAAGAACTTGCCAATCATAAAATGCAACTTTGTCTCAGTTATATTAAAGCCTTTATCAGGTGTGAAACTTCGGAATGAGCATTGATTCAAGGAGAAAAACTAACAATGGCCATTTTTATTAGAATGTAGGCACTGTTTTACCAGGTAAAATTTTTGTTAATGGGAAATACAAACCTCGTGTAAAGAGCAATTTTGGTCAGCCACATATTCTGATGATTTTTTTGTTTCTTTGAAATATGGAATTTGTTTTAATATGTTTTGCAAAAGTTGGAGAGCCCCATGTCAGGAGCGACACATGAGAAATTTATTTCTCCCAGTATTTATTGTTTAACCTAGTAGCTTCATTTTAAAAATCAGGTTTCCTAGATGGATGCTTTGCAGACACTTTAAAATGCAGATGCATTAGACCGTACTGCAAAACAGAAATCAATAAAATTTATTAGAGAAGAAAAGTAAATTATATCACATAACTTTCTTCAATTCCTTTCTTTCAAGTAATAACTGTTTAGGTAAGGTCAGATTTTATGGGTAAATAAACGTTGAACTTAATAAACTTGCTGGAGCAGTTTTTTTAGTTTGATTTCAAGTCACAACTTGGAACTGGACAAAGCCTGTTGCTTTGGCTTTAATACACCCTGTTGGGCTTGGGTAGCACAGGAAACTCAGTACAGGAGCTGATCCAGGATGTCTGATGCCTGAATCTATAATTCTCACTGAGGTTAAACTTCCAGTGACTTCAGAAAAGGACTGCAGGATGACCATGCTCTCCTATCCAGCTAAACACCTTAGGTACAATTGTTCAAGTTTAAACCAAAATTTCAGCTGTAACTGTAAGTTTCCTGGCTTTCTGTGGGTTTAAATTGTCATTAAGATTTTTACCTATGAGATTTTTTTTCACTCTTTTTTTTAGGCATGGTAGTTCTTTTTCCATCAGTGGGGGGATAAGAGAAAATGTGAATGCATGAGAAGATGTAGTACATTGTATAGGGATTTAGAAAACAATTTACTTCAAAGAACTAATGATGTCTTTAAAGCTGGTAGTTATGCGTGGAGGTATAAGGCTAATAAATGCATATGTGAAACTCAAAAGAAAAGTTATTGTGCAGAAGATTATTTCAAGATGTGAATGGTATATTCCTCTCTCTACTGTTTCTTGTGGCTATAATTAGTTAATAATTTGTTATGGTCAAAACACCTGAAATAATTAGTTATGAACTGCAAAAAATATTTTAGAAGGAAAGATGTTGAAGAATGCCACTGAAATGATGTGTTTCAAATTGTTTTCACACTTTGCATTGCAAGTTACACTTAAACACATCTGGTGTGCTTTTAAAATAAAAATAACTGAAATATCCTTATATGAAAATGTGTGATGGAAGGAACCTTGTGGCTGGGTTAATAAAATCTTGGTAAATGGACTGTAAAGTGGAAACAGTGAAAAACATTTCACTTTGGTGACGATAGCTGGCATCTCCCTTCTAGACTGCCACGAAAAGGATTTATTTCAGGAAACTCATCACATACTGTGGAAGGTAGCATCTATATGTCAGCAATTCCACTGACATTTTATGGAAAGCTTAAAAATACAAACATTAAACTGTTGGATCCCTGTTTTTCTCCCTGCTCAGGAAATGCTTGCAGAATACACGAACAACAGCGCCCTCTGCACCTGAAACCCCTCCGGTTATTAAACCCAGACGTTCCTACGTGCTGGAGGAGCCTTTAATTTCAATTACTGCTATTTTCACCTGCTGGTAGGTATAGCTGGGAAGCGGGGGAGGGGTGAGAATATTCAGCTATATTTTTAAGTACTGTGTAACTTTACAATATTACCTGAAAGCTTCAGCACCCTTAGGTACAAAATTTACAGTGATACATAATTTAAAGTTACGTAGGGAAAAAAAAACCCCAAGCACAAAATAGCAGCAGAGATGTTGCACTTTTACATTCCCTACAGCATAATTTAGATCCCCAGCACTGCACTTTTGCATTCCCCACAGCATAATTTAGTTCCCCAGTGTGTCATCAACAGTGAAGTACATCACAGTCTGGAATTTTGTTTTAGTACAGGTTGGCTGTATTGTTTCAATAATTTTTGACTCTTCAAATATTAAATACATAATCAGAATTATCTGTTTCTTGTAGTGCTTAAAGATTTATTCTGGGGAGTTTCCAGAAACCAGTAATAAAGCCAGAGACTGATATGACAGTATTTCAGGATTTGTTAGACATAATGATGCATTTAAAATTGGAGAACTAGCTATTTTTGCAAGGCTTAAAATAGAATTCTGCCAGGAAATAATTATTATAAAAATGTATTAATTTGAAATAAGTATTTTATGTTCTTACAATAATACATGTAAGAAAATGGTCCTGTGTGAAAAGTCCTTGCATAATATTTCTGGATGATCAAAAAGAACAAAAATTAATTTCTTTGTGCTATTTATATAAGCAATTAGTACAGCTGAGATGCTAATTAAGCCCATAATATACTTTGCTTATTTCTATAAAAGGCATTAGATGAGCTGTCCAAAAAACTCACAGCAGAAACATTATATTTCTCTTAAATGAAAGCAGCAGTTTTTAGATAATTTCCACTACAATTTATTTCTTCAAACCAGAAGCAGTAAAATATTAGAGTTATATATATATAATATATATCCAGGAAGTATAGAAATGTAGCAGGATACTTTGAATTTTTTAAAAATTGATTATCTTTTTCCAGTTTTTCACTGGGGATAATTTAATTCTTTGCTATTTCTCATCCCTTCCTTAGTCAATAATTCCTTATCTTTAATATGAAAGTAGCTCCTAATTGCAAGTTTTGTGTCTGAAATCTGAGTTTTAGAAATGTTCAGGGTTATTTCTACATGGATTACAGTTTATGGATTTAAAGAAAAAAAAAGAGTGGATTGTGTGGAAACTGTTATAAAGGACTCATTTTATAAAATTAAAATAGTAAAGTTAACACCAAAGAGTAGTGCTTTTTTGCTTTAATAGAATGGAAATCTACAGCATAATATTAATGTGACAAAATATGTTTTTAAAATTTACTCACTTAAGAAAGGCAAACTGTCTCTGTCACAGCAATTAAGAAGTAGAAAAGTAGAAAGTCTAAAATCATATCACTTCTGCGTATGAACCAAATACTTTCTAGGAAAATTCAAAGACATATCTGAATGCTAATGTAAGCTTAGATTATTGATGTGAAAGGGATTTAACAATCAGAAAACAATAGTTCTTTGTTACATTTCTACTTTTAAGCAATTTAAGGTGCTGCTTGGAAAGATACGAAGTCTCACGAAATTTTCAAAGACAAAGCACTAATGGCTCTTAATATCACTGTGTTCATTTTAAGGGCAAATTAAAAGAGTGAAAGAACGGTGCAAATAATTGTTTCATATGTTCTTTGCTTGTGACTGCTGTAATCATCCAGGCTGATTTACAAATGTAGACTTGAAGGTTTCTCAGCTTCCTGCAGTGTAGAAGACTGTTACTTTGGCACTCACACTCATGCCCTTGTAATCACCACTCAAAACTGTGCCCTGGTACTTCCAATTCCCAGTGTCTTGATTGAACACCTCATTCTGTGCTAACAAGGTGTCCAAGGTATTTGAACAGGGGCTGCAGTCAGAAAATTGTTAATGGTTTCACTCATTAAGAGTTGCTGCACTAGTTTTGGTAATTTGGTAACTGTCGAAATTGCAAGTTGATTTTTTTCCTTCATTTTAAATAATGATGCTAAAATTTGAGACCAGGAACACTAGCAGCTAAAAAACCCCAGAAGGGTGCTTAAATCACTGTATTTGTATTAAAGCAAAGGGTTTGCATAGCAGAAAAGGTATGATTTTATTTTTGAGGTTATGTTTTAAAATTATGGAGAAATGCATAAACAAGTATTAAACAGAAATCTAAAGATAGAAAATGGATAAAAATGGAATAGTAAAGTGTAGAACAGCCTGAAGATCTCAAAGAAATTATTTAGGAAGCAAAGCTAGCATTAAAATTACAAACAAAAAAGTAAGAAAGAATTTGCCTTGGGCCTGGATGTACTTTTTTCAGGTAATTGGGATGAAATTCTTTAACCTAAAAGGATTTATAGCTGCAGGAAACTGTAGTATATGTACCTGAAACAGGCCTTAGGAGTCTTAAATATTTTTTTTCTGTATTGCAAGCTAAGCAGAAAGCAAGCCAAGATCAATGGGCCTGATCCTGCAATCCATACTCAAATAAGAATCCTTTTCACTTTTCTGTCTTACGGAGAGCAGCATTTAGAAGGAAACGTGTTCTCTGAAAAAAAGCAGTAAAGTGTTATTAAAATTCATTAAACAAATGACGTGAAAGAGATTTTTCTACTTGTATCCTCCCTGTCATCTGGGATCAGTAAGTTACTTTCTTGAAGTAGGAATATTAAAGCAGTGAGTAGGTTCTGTTTTCAGACAAAATTTTACAACTGAAGAAAATTTTCCCCATGGAAATTTAATATTTGAAGTGGAAAGAAAGAACTTTTCTGGAAAAAAAAGGTGGAAAATCACAGTTTGCAGGTTTTTATTCACTAAAAGTTTAAGCCACCCCTAAAAACTTGCAATCTACTCCTTTAAAAAAGGGATTAAAATTCAGTGAGTCAGCCTCCACTGCATCTTTTGGCCAGGTTTTGTGGTTTTTCAATTACATATATATATATATATCTCTAAAAATAATCTCTCTGTGGCTGTGAAAGATGCACACACAAACGAAGGGAAACGAAAGGAAACGTTAACACTGGCCACACAGAAAGCACTGTCAAAAGCACACTATAAACAAACTGAGGAGAGATTTTTTTTTCCCTGTTGTTTTTCTTCCATTAATTTTAAATATTCTTTGTAACTTTAGAAAGCAAACTACTTTCCAGCACAAGTGTGGATAATATCTTTGTGGTAGGTGGTTTGAGCTTGTTCTCTACTGAACAAGTATACGCTTTAATAAAAATCATACCGGAAAATGTAAAAATAATATTGTAAATATTTTGCCAGGTTTGAAATATGATATGATTTGGCCTTCACAGGAATATTCTAACCAGCAGGCAATACTCATCTGATTTGGTTCGAGCAGAATCTCTCAAACAGCTCCTTTAACCACTGCACTTTCATAAAGTTATGCTACCCACGTCATTTGTCTCTCAGCTGGCTGGGATATCTCTCCAAGGTACACAGCTCTTGCTCACGATGGAAAAAAAGATTGCAAGCAAAAGAGCAAAATGAAAGCGATATTTACGATGCTGCTGCAGTTTGCCTAGAAATGCGCTGTGAGCAAACAAGTAAATGTGAGCTGTTGAACAGAACATACTCTTTGAACATTGGAGAAGTGCAGCACACCTCTGTGTTTTGCTTTCATTCCTATCTTTATTTAGATTCATGCTTTTAAAATCTTTTTGGCATTTCTATTTATTCAATAATGGAAACTATACTGATGTCTGAAAAGGAAAGTGTCTATTAATATATCAATGTATCAGTTTTCTTCTCTGTGCCAATTTTACTCTTCTCTGATTGCAGTTGCAGAGGGTGTGGATAAATAAGTATTAGCAGAAAATATTTTTTAATTTTGTTGTGTGATTTGTGTATTTCTGAGTTAGACAGTGGAGGTTTTTTTCCTTTTAGTAGTTAGATCATTCCTCTGGATCTGATTGTGAAAATAAAATCCTATCTGTACAAATTGAAAACTTTTCTTTTTGAACTGGAAGTTGAATACAGACCATGACTTTTCCATGGAAAAATTACAGAAATAATGGCCCCTGGCTGTGGAGGCTTTTTTTTTGTTTTTCATGAATCAAGCACAAAGTTATTTAAATGAATTCTGGTCTCATCACTCTAATAGAATATCATTACTGATCTGTAGAAAAAATACTAGAAATCAGCAGTGTGTGGATGCAATAGCAATAGCTGTTTGACCAATTTCCCCAAACAATTTTTTCTTTATTGAAAAGCAAGACTACTGATGACAATACTCACTCATGATGCACATGCTTCGTGCATTTCACACATTATCTTTTTATGTTAATTGCATGGATCAAAAATACTAACTACTCTATTGCTTCATGATCAATAGAGGCTAATTTATTTACTGTCTTTTGAAAGCAATCATTAAATAAAAAATCGGAAGAAGAAGAAACTCTGTTAATATTTCCATGTAATTAAAAACTATATGACAAAATAAAAATTTTACTACCCAAGCTTAGTCTACAGCTATGCACCACCTAAAGTGTTCTGCTCTTCTGCTTGGATCCACTATGTAATTTGTACTCAGGTATGTTTAGATAGACTTTTTTTGCAAGAAAACAGATCGAATTTCTCTGTGACTGCTGTCTAACAAAATGCAGGGTTTCAGATACCACAGCCACAGCAATTTAAGTGCTAATACTTCTTTAAATGTGAATATTTTATTAATTTTTCCCTTCCCCCTCCCTGACACTGACACCTCTGTACTGACACTTCTGCACTTCACCAGTTCCTGTTTTAAATGTGTGAAATGTCCCTGAAATGAGAACCCTTCCCCTGAGTTTTCTGGATTGGTCCTTTTGCCAAGGGATGAGAAAGCTTGAGGTGGTGTGAACCAGTGGATCCATCCCAGATTTGGCACTCTCTCCAGTGGCCTGTTTCTGCCTGCTAGTTCCTGTGCATGGGCTTCCTATAGAGCTTTCCTGCTCCTTGATTAGGTGGGAGACAGACTTTAGTGGTCCCAGGTGTATCCTGCCCTGAGAAAATGCTCTGATCTAAAGTTGGGGCAGAATCTGCACCTTTAAGACACTCCTGAATGAAAAAGGCTGGTGCCTTACCTTAACAAGGAATGCAGCTGCTGAAAGATAGCCAGTGTGCTATCCTAGCACTGCCAACAGACAGGACATTCTTTCTGACAGCCATCAATTCTACAGAAATTTGTCACTAACCGGAGCAGAAAGAGAACTGAGGTCTTCTTCAGAGGCTCCACTCAGCTGCTCATCCTACAGCTCAGCACCGTGCTCCTCCCATCCAGTTCTGCCACGATGAGAGGGCTGAGAAGTGCTGAGTTTCCCAGGCACAGGCACAATGAAGGAGCAGGGACAATGGGTGATGATGAGAAAGCTTCTTGACACTAAGAGGAAGCACCTTCAAAAGTTCCCCATGCTTTCTCTGCAGCACAAGATAAAAAGGGCTGAGGAGAGCAGTGAGAAGGAGGGTTTCAGTGTGAGGAGGTGGCTCTAATGTGGCTAAGCCAAATCCTTAATAAGGAAGTACAGTAAGCATTTAGGTTCAGCATTATCCTTCCCAGTAGCTTCAGCCCTCCCTTTATTCCAATATCAGATTTCTCCGCACTTCCTGTCTTACTTATCACTTTGTTGGTTCATACACAGCACTCAGTATGTGCTTTGGAAAAATGGATCACACAAGATGACATGGATTTAAATAGGTGCTGTGACTTTTTCAGCTGTTGATTGATTCTTCTTGACTGTGTTTGAAACCTCCATTTTCCAGCTGGAGTTAATGGTGGCAATGGAACTAATTACTGGGAAAATTCTTATATGAGTCAAAAATATATTCATATCTATCTGTGTTTTCCATGTTGACTGCTTATTTCTGATAGGTTTTTTTCCTCTTCCATTTAATATCAAGGATGTGGGCATGATATTTCAGCACAGGGGAATCTAGTTCATCAAGAGTATCCATAAAAATCTTTGCAGCAATTTGCTGAGTCATGGCAATTCCTTTGATCCATACCACAGTGACTAACAAGTTCAATATAATAAGTAAATAATGGGTTACCAATCCTGGAAAAACACCAATTGGATAGAGAGGAAACAGCTCAGCACTGTCATGGTCCATTGCTTTTTTTTCCCCCAGGTAGTTCTTAAATTACATACATTTTACACAAGCAAGGTATTTCCCAATCCCTGATGAGTCCATCTTCCAACTTAGGACAAAAAGAGCTCTGGACCTTTTTGAAATTTTTGGGGAGTCAGGACCAGTTCAGCTTTACCGGCAGGTTTCATTGTCTGTCAGGGGGATGAGTATGACTATAATGATTTGCTGTCATCAGAGGAAATGAGGTTCTGCATGATGTGGGAAGTGGTGTCATTCATGAGGTCTCTGGAGTGGCCTAAGGAAGTGGCCAAACCCCTGCTCAGATCAGAGATGCATCATTGTCTTTCTGAAGAACTACCAGGTGGACTTAGTGCTAATGTTCTGGAGAGAGGAGGGAGGGGTCAAAGATGTCTTTGGTATTGATGAATGTGTTGACTCAAAACAGAAGTTTTACTGACTTTCTTGCACACTTGCACGGGCAACTTTGGTTCCTCAGGTTTTGTCTGTATGTCCTTACCACCACTCTGTCCT
Organism: Entomyzon cyanotis; assembly: GCA_024500445.1. Classification (NCBI taxonomy): domain Eukaryota; kingdom Metazoa; phylum Chordata; class Aves; order Passeriformes; family Meliphagidae; genus Entomyzon; species Entomyzon cyanotis. The sequence goes on from JAKEPQ010000780.1 coordinate 11,727,571, forward strand.
GCTTTTAATCAGAATCTGGTTTGGGTTAAAAACATGCCTCACTTTCCTCTGAGGTGGAAAACCAGAGCTTGAATATTAACTTGAGCTACCTGTTTGCTCTTGGTTTTCCCAAGCTGCACCCAAACAAGACCAGATCAATGTCTGTACCGTGGTGATCCTGTGTGCATGCCATGAGTCTTTGGACTTGCCCTAGCTTGGGACTGGTTCTGGGCAAAGAAGCAGTTGTTTTGGGTACTGCTGTGGGGGAGAAAAGAAGGGCTGCGATGCTGGGGCACACAGTCCCGATGGTGTGGAGAGCCAGCTCTGGGAAGGGGACAGGCTAGTTTCTGCCTCTGTATTCTTAGCTGCCCTGGCATCAGCAGGTACAAGATGTCCATTCTTTCCCTTACTGCTCTCTGCTTTTGCTCATTGTTCTCCCTTGGATCAAGCCCTGTTTATCTTGCTAAACTGCCTTGAACTGAACTCCTTATTGAGTGTGGACTAAAAATCTTCAGTAACCCTCAAATCTTACTGCTAGGATGGAGTATAATTTGCTTTGAATACTAGTCTGGTTTGCCACTCCACAGGTAGCAGTGGGGTCAAAGAAGTGTGCAGCACTGGGCAGGATTCCCATCTTTTAACTGGCATGAACACAGTTTGTGGGGAAGCACTGCCATGCCTCTAGTGAAGGCTGTGTCTTCATGGTCTGGATGAGTCCTAAGGGCTTGGAGCTCATTTCTGATGCATGGCATGAAAGCTGCAGGGTCAAAGGTTTTTAACCAAACATCAGTGGCTTCTAATGCTGTGTTACAGTGCTCCATGTGTACAGCACAGAGAACAGAATCACCGCTATTTTTACTTTCACAGTTTAAAAAGTCTCAGTGTTTCAGTTTTTTCTATTGATACTTGGTGTATATTTTTGTTTACTAAGTTTTACACCATCATTGCTAATTATATCCTGCTTCGCACCACCTTGTGCTCTGCTTCTCCTTAATGAATATACCCTTCAAATTCATTCCACTACTTGCTAGTCCATCTTTGGCCAACATGTACCTAAGGTTTTTTAAAATTAAGTTTTCTCACTATTGTGAAATAGAATAGCAGAAGACTTCCATGAAATGATTCCTTTCTATCTGAAACCAGTGACAGAACTCCCAATTGTAGTTAGCTAAGATCTGTTGTTGATTTCCTCTTGGGGTAATATAAGTGACATGTTTTTTCATCAGCAGATTCTTTTTTCTCATGAGGATGGTTTTATATGTTATATCTGAAATGAATAAAAGGAAGGACAATAAAATTTAGAAAAAGTGTGACAATGAGGGTACAGAAAATGTTTGAATTTTTTCAGTTTTGATAATAAACCTGGAATATATTTATTGATGCATCCCAGATAAGCAATTTCTGTTGTGATGTGTTCTCTCAGAGAACTGTGCTATGGAAAATTGAGAATAATGGGCCGTGTCATGCCTTCAGTCCATGTGCAGAACTCACACTGATGTCAATAGGAGCTCCCTTCACAAACCAAGGCCTATATGTGACCCATAGAGTCACTAGTAGAACTTTCCCATACATAACTACAAAATTAATGGAGCATTGTAATCCATTTTGAGATCTAATGAAATACACCATGATTTAAATTGCAATTAAACAGAGAGATGTCAATAGGCATTGATGAGTTTCCACATGAAGACAGCAACATTCCTGCTACAAACCTACAGCTTTTGAGGGGTAATGGCTCATGGTTTCTAAAAACTCATTTACTTGGAACATTATTGATCAAGCATCTCAGGAGCCTTAAACATGTGAATTATACCTTTAGTTGTAAGACATAATTTGTCTTGAACATCTTAACATCTAAGACTTGATCCATTCTGGAAAGATCACAGAATTCTAGTGATGGAATTCAACATTTCTTAATTGCCTCACATTTAAAAATTGAAAATCATAATGTTAAGTTATGCTTGAGTAGCAGGGAGAGGTTGGAAGGTTGTAGAGTTCAGGTGATTCACAAAGATGTTGTTTAAAGTTCATATACTTGATGGTGTTTCATCTGTCCATGACTTTTTAAATTATTTAATGTGATAAAATATTCTGGGTTTGTGTTTGTGTGAGAAATGTCATGAAATAATTAGGGTGTGCGTATTTCACAGCATAGAGAGACCAAGTTTCGTTACAACAGTGTTTAAACTCTATACCAGAACTTTTGAATGCCACAGTAATATTAATCTTCTGGTGCTCTGAAAGATATCATTCCCTGCTTCCTACCCTCGTAAAAATATACACAGAGCTGTGGCTTATCTTTGAAATTACCCATTGACATAAAATATGAGAACTATTATTTTCAACTGTTTTTCAAGGAAGTGTTTCTCAGGATGCTTACTAGGCAGAGCAGTTCTGGTCTTCAGGAAGGAGCTCCTGTGATCCTGCCCAGAAACTGACCTCCCTGCTTGCCCTTGCCCCACAGACTGATGCCTTCTCACACCTGGCTGCAGGGAACTGACTTCCTTATTTCTTCAAGCAATAATTCATCTCCTATCTTGCACACTTCTGCAAAATAGTGAGGATGCCGTTATCTGCTGTAGTGTAATTATCTCAAATGAGACAAGTCCTGGCCAGAATGATGGAGACTCAAGGCTTCAGCAAATCTACAGTGTTCTGAAGACCTGCAATTTTCCAGTGAAGGAAGATCAGAGTTTGCTAGACTATAAGTGAACTAAATGAGGAATCCATTCCCCTAAGACTACCTGCAAACTCTGTCAGAACCCAAAATTTCATTTGGCTTCTTAGAAATTTTTTGGGTGCAATTATATGGACTAGGCATTACATACGTTCCTTTTGTAAATAAAGTAGAACATGCTAGAGAGATATGACTAAGAGTTGAAGTATGAAATACATTTCTTATTATAGAACTACAACAGTTATTAAAAAAAAAAAAACAAAACCAAAAACATGTAGAAAAGCCCAAGAGAACTTAATATTAGCAATGTGACAATAGATTTTTTGAGGAATTTTGAGATTGACCAAATAATTTCATAGTGCGGATTTTTTGACATGTACTGGTTGTTTGTTTTGTCTTGTTTGGTTTTGTTGGTTGGGTTTTTTCCCGTAATACTGTGGCTTCTCTAGCAGTTATCTTGTCAGAAAGCTTATCTATGAGAAGGCTGGGCAGCTATTTTGTGATGTACTAACAAAGCAGTTGGTCTCATTTACTCCATGACAACACCTTCATTTAATATCCCACCCTAGTAGGGAGGTGGATACTTTGCAACTGCATCACTCCGGGTTGAAGTTTATCTCTAGACAACATATAAACACTCCCTGGAAACTATTTAAACCAGGAGTACATCTAAAAGCTGTTTTTTCTTATTGTTTCCTGACTTTCTGGACACTAACCAAGACCAGCAAAATCTTAAATCCTACGAATGATTTCAGCCATCTGTAAGTTATAAAAGAACTCTGTTCAACCTCAAATACCTGAGCTGATTTCTGTTCTATTGCAGGTTGCTCCACTGTTGAGCCTGCTTTGGTCTGAAATAGGCTTTGGGTTTTTTTTCTTCTTCCTTTGTCTGCTTTTTCAGCTTACACCTTCTCTATGAGAATGGTATAAGACGACAAGAAAAGGTCTCTGAGCTCATCATCCTCTACTTCCCCCACACTGCATTTGGAAGGGTAATATATAAAACTTCACTGGCAGAGCCTGGACACTGCTGTCCCAGTAAGGACTGCAGGGAGAAGGGATCAGGATCTCAGGTTTACTGCTTACATTTTCTTTTTCTAACCCTTTCCCCTTGCCCCCTGAACAGACAGGTGATATTTTGTCTTACCTTTCTCCTTTGATAAAGATGTAGTCATCTGCATAATTGAGCAAAATTTTGATCTAGTAAACTGTGAAGCTCGACTTTGGAAGATCTACTGATTTCTATTAAATAAAGCAACACTTCTTCCTCACCACAATTAGTGGGCTTTTTTTTTCCATAGTCAAGCTTGCTAAGAACATTTTTAATTAATGTTTTTCTGGATTGAAACTCTCAGTTCTCAGACTCTTCTTCTTTTTACTCCTGTGAACATAGTGCTATACTGTATGTCAGTTTGGTCTTGTTTGTGGGTTCATTTTCCCCTCCATTAGAACAGCATTTCTCTCTTTTTTTTTCTTCTTGTGATATTGTTCAAAGGCTTCTTGTGATGCCTTGAAAAAAGTTATTGATTGTTAGATCATTTCTCTCATTCATTCAGATGTTTTCTGGTCCCCAGATGGAAACATCACAGCTGCTGCTCTGGAATTCACTATCGACTTTTGTCTCTGGATTATCAGAGCCCCCAGCAAAAAGGCCTGAATCCAGGCACCCTCTTTCCCTCTGTTGAGATTTAAAGCTGTTATCCTTCCAGCTCAAAAGAAGTCCCAGTGCCTGTATATGGCCAGATTCTGGAGCAGTAAGGTCCTATGATTACTTTCTTTGAGCTATTTTTCTAGTGCTCCTTATTTTTTAGTTTCTGTATAATTTTTCAGCTCTTTAGTAGGAGCACCAGACCTCGGAGATCAGTCTCATTTCCTGCCTCCCTCTGCTGTTGTTATTTCTGTGTTGGTCATTTGTTATATGTTTGAGGGCCAGAATCAGCCTGACAAATTAGTAATTTTCAAACTCAGCCTTTTCTGACCAGCAGCCATCTGCTCAGACAAAGAAGAAAGTGGGAAGGATTGCCACGTTTTAAATGCTTTTCACCCAATCCCTCAAGGAAAGCCTCTTTTTTAAATTCAAAGAGTTGTTATGATTCAAAGAAAATGCTTATTCTACAGACTGTTTCCTTTCCATTAAAGTTTATTTATACCACCCTCCTTGTCTGAGGGTATAATTATGAATGATCTAAGCTTGTACTGAAAATCCTAAATTAAAAAATACATCTGTTGCAAGGATTCTCTCACCAGAAACCTTGAAAATGTCATCCTGTCTGTGCATCCATATATCTGTCTGTCTCTCTGTAGGTTTATGGCTATCCTTTATATGTTCCAGAAGTAAGTGGGATTAGATCACTTGCTTCATACTTTAACTGCTGTATACATTTATGAAAGGAATAAAACTATGTGGAAAACTGAATACATTTTATATTTATTTATAGTCACCTTTCAATCACATTTTCCCATGTTAACAGCTGAGGGGATTAGATTGTATTGTTCTTCTTCTTGATTTAGAAAGAATCATAAGTGTAAGAAAACATTATGTAAATGGAAAAAGTTATGTTTAGAAAGAAAAGAGAACTATAGCATGAATGACATGAACTGCAGCAGCGTTCATCCAAAACAAGGTGTTTTCCTAACAAAGGGCAATTGCTGTAGCCCAACTTTTCGGCATACCTCAGGAAGCATCAGTGAAACACATTTATTTTAATGAAGGCAAATTCTGTCCCAACATTTGCTTTAAATATGAGGACCAAAGAGCATCAGAAAAGGACATTATTTCTTCAATCCTTTGAAGCTGCTGCCTCCTGATATGTAGCTCCAGGGAGGGCAACACCACACAGACAGTGGATTCATAGCAAAATCTCCACTTGGCAGAAGATATCCAGACAGCACTTTTCTCAGTTGGATTTCACCTGACTAATAATCTTATTTTTCATTTTTTAAACATTACAGTGAAATGAGTCCATTAAGATGCCATAATGTTAATTAACATTGTCATAAGTTCTTCTTTCATTTCACTTACATGCATTTTTCAAAGGTACATTGTGGAAATGATTCTTTTACCCTGCCATTTGCCTATATATCATCTCATGCTAGTACTGAAAGGTTAAATGTTATAATTTATGCTAATTTTAATTTTCCCTAGTGCCATAGGCAGTACAAATCAAGCAGCAGCAATTGATTATACATCACTGACAGTATAAAACAGAACAAACATACAGTTCCGTCAATGAAAGGCCTGTGCCAGGTTAGTCATAGTTAGGTTGTTATGGCCTCCTGAGAACAGCAGTCAAAGCCAAGCAATAATGATGATATGAATATTTATTTTGTGCATAATTTTGGATCCAAGCCATATTAATAAATAATTTTCCATGGTACTTTTGTGCCTCAGGAAGTGTGATGGAAAGGCTGTTTGCCTCTTGAAGAATTTTGTGCATTAAATATCAGATATATATTTGGGCTTTGGCTTTTCAGAGAAAGGCCTGATGTGGTAGAGGTCAAGCAGAGTTTCACTGAAGCATGTTCCTGTACAAGAATATATAGGTTACCACTTCAGGAGAAGGAAGAACCCAAGGTCTGGCTCAGACTGTCAAAAAGCTGAAACATATCACTAACTTGATATCTGGCAGCTAATTTGTTCCCCTGCCACTATCATAAGGAGTATCTTTGGAGCTGCGGAATGATAGTCAGGTGCTCAGACAGAGCTTTTCAAACAGCTAGGATAAACACCCAAGTTGTTAATTTACTTGGGTCTTAAACCCTTCCCTCCCACACCACAGACAAGGCAACACATCACTCTGGCATCACTTCTTCAAAGCACATCTTTGCTGTTACTCTGCTCCTCCAAAACTTGCATTTTCTCCACAAATGCATCTTCACCCCAGATAGCAGGCACTTATTTTCATGGATTAATGGCTCATTCCTTGCTCTGCAACCTACCTTGTAAGATAATGAAACAGAAGAGAGAAATGACGTCACAGAATAAGAAGTGTTGGGTAGAAACTGGTACTTCAACATCATGAGACAGAGCCTTAATTCCCATGAAAGACAGGCTGAGATGACTCAAAGCTCTTGGAGACAAAAGAAAATGCCATTTGGAGGAAAACAGAAGTGACCCCTGTGGCTGTTGGCAGTACAGGGAGACACAGTCTGGGCTGGGAAATGTGGTTACAAGTCTCAAGAGCTTTTCTGCTCCTGAACTGAACACTCCCCAGCCTGGGTAAAAGCCACTGTGGGCACCTTGCTGGAAAGATATTGATGAGCTGCAGAGAGGGTTGCAGCCTTGCTGGTATGTGCAAGAGGACAGTGAATGCCATGTTGCTTATGGTAGAAGGAAATGGAGCATTGACAATGGGATTAGGGAACTATTGCCTGACTGGAGGCCAAGTGGGTAACCCTATGAGACAAAGACAATTACACACTTACACAGATCACAGAAGATGGGAAGAAGATTCTTGCAACAAGGGAACAACAACTGAAAGGCGAATGCTGCAATAAAACCTTTTCAGAAATACTTGATAAATTTCAATGTACATATCCTGTTGACTTTTAATTGGAAGTCAGTTTGAGTGGTTTCAGCACTGTAACTACAATAGCCATTCTTACTGATTTTTATGTGTCCAAAACTTATTCAATGTTTGTGTGACAAAGCTTAAAATAGAAATAGGGATTTAGCTTGTCCACACATCAGCTTTGCATTACAACATAATTTTTGTTAGACACATATTTGTGAACAAAGCTGTTGTACCAAAAGATTAGAATGCTCCTTTTCAAATTCAGTGCTTTAATTTAAAGAAGAGACCATTATTTTTTTTGCATGTAGCTATTGCTTCTTGATTTAGAATTAGTGAAATACTGGTTAGTTTAACCCAGATGGTTTCTTCCCCACCCATAAGGATTGGTTAGTTTAGCACAGATGTCTCTTTTTCTTCCATAAGGCATATTAGAAGGAAAACAAAGATTCACATTTAAGCAATAAATAATAACAACTACCCTATTGGCTTAGATATGTCCAAATCCAAAACCACAGCTTAAAGTTACTTTAAAGTGGGGTGGACCACAGCTTACAGTTCTTTCATTTTGCTTTCTTTTCAAAAGATTTGACTTTGTTGACATTTTTTGCACAGTTTCAATTGATCTTTATTGAAAAAAAATAAGGATGGAGCAGACTGACAATTTTATTTGACAGATGATTAATAACTTTGCTTAGATCTGGCCTGAAGTGTAACCACAAAGTGTTTGATAAGGGATGGATAAAATATGGTTTGCAGGCAGTTGAGAGTTTAAGGGACATAAAATGGCTGAATGGCAACCTTAAAAATGCAAGGTAGAGAGCCATGAGGTCATGTTAGCACAGTTCTAATGCCCTTTCATCCTGGGGTTATTCCAGCTCTTCTTCTGATCGCTCTTGGCTCATGGTGGAGGAGTCTTCCATGGTACATGTGCAGAAATGTCTGTTTATGGGCAGAGGCCTCCCTTTGTGCACAGGAGGGTGGCTCAGCCTCATCTCCCAAAGTCTCCAGGTCAGGCTCGAAGCACCAAGGCTGGGTCTGAGACCAGCACAGAATCTGTGGGGCCTGCTTAGGGCCCTTTGGGCCAGCCTGCTTTACCTTGCCATAAGGAACCCTTCTCCCCTTCCCTGCCAAGCACCTCACCAAAATGTTTTCCTTGAAACTCCCCTAATGTTCCAGCTCTTTGCTTTTCTCCAAAACAAGCGTGATCTGGCCCAAAGTAAGCTCAAGTGCAATTGAAAACAAAATTCTTTTATGATAACAATTTTTCTCTGTCTTTTTAGCCCAGTCCAGATTTTGCTGCTGCAGGGAATAGTTGGTTGTAAGGATTTATATAATTTATTTAATTAGTAATTTCTGTAAAAGAAAAATTAATTCTGTTACTTGTGGTGATGTGTCATGCCAGAAATAACATTTTGCATCTATGGCTTAACACAATATGCCATTTTTAAAGGAACTTTTCCTAAAATTTAATTTTAGATTTGGGACTATAGAGCAGTTAACTTACCTTCAGGAGGATATTTTGAATAAAAATAGCAAGGAACTGCTTTACTAGAATATCAACCATGCTTGACTGATATTAACCATATGAAAAAATGTACGGGACATATAAAATTCACATAAGAACTACAGTTAAGCCTACTCATATTTTTCTTTTAAAATAAATGTCCAAACTTTAAAAGTCCGTATGTTATTCTTCTTAAGATCCAAATATATTTTTGGAGACTGAGTTCCTACTGTTTGCAATAATGAACACCTCATGGATGGCAGGGAAAAAAAATCAACTTTCCTTAATGCTACTGTTGGCCAAAGGGAGAGTGAAAAAAAGTTTTTAAGAAGACATCCCCTGTAGCAGAACTAAACTTTTCCCCCCCATCCCTGGATGGAGAATGAAGAGTTGCAGGAAAGCCTGTTCACCTCCACACCCTGTTTTCTTGCCTTTACCCTGGAGGTTTGCCCCAGAGCAAGTTCCATGGCACCCAGCCTGGTGTTAAGGCTGAGGCTGCTGCTACAAGTATTTGCTTTCTCCCTGAGTGCCAGAGGGCAAGGGCTGACCAGAGTCAATGACAAGGCTCCTTGTGACTTCACTGGGTGTTGGGTGCTGCCCAAGCAGTCAGTCCAGGACATTCTGCCTGCTAGAGGCTGTGCAAACTGGGGACAGCACAGGGAACTGGTTTGACGCTGGTCTGACAGCCTCTCACAGCACAGTATACTGGCACCCCAGGATATACTCTGCCTTGTTAGCTGTCCTGTATTGTCTTCTGTAAATATAGTGAGTAATGCAAAAAGCATTTACTAATGAGGCTTAAAATTTTCCTTCAAATGATAGTCTTGCATATTTACATGCTTGTGGTTTGCTGCCATTATATGCACCAATTTTTGGCCTATCCCCTTCATTCATGCTCTCTGGGAAACATGCTCCTTTGAGAGAGAGAGCTGCAGATAATTTCGTTCTCCCTGTTTCAGCAGGCTGCTTCCCTAGCCGTGTGCCAGTTGTCTCGGGAATGCTGGTTGAACTGGCTGAGCAGTCAGAGGGTTTTTTGGAGCTGAGGCCTGCACTGGCCTGTGCCCCGTGTGTGTGTGTGTGAGGGTGGCCATGACGCCTGAAGACAGCCTGGCGCAGGCCGCGCTGATGGGCACCATACCCCCCAAAGTCAGAGGTTACCTTGCAAGGACCGGCTCTGGTCCTTGGGTTGCCGACCCCTGGTGATAAGAAGTCTGCTTGGAGCAAGGTCACAGCAGCACAAACCACCTGCCCATCAGCCGGTGCCAGGGGCTGGCAGCCAGGTGAGCCTGTGCCAAAAGTGCAGGAGCCAGGAGGGGAGCGGGAGGGGAGAGGCTGCTGCAGCCCTGCCCCTGGCCAGCCTCGGCTGGCAGCCGTCCTGGGGAGCCAGGATGAGCTCTGCAGAGCTGCCTTTCCCCTTCACTGGACTCCCTGTGAGAGGCTGAGGACACAAGGACTGCAGCTGCCTTCATGGGTGAACTTGCTCTTTCCAGAGGTCTGGCTGCTGCAGCGAGGTATCTAACATGTCATAAGCACAGGCTTAAGTTCTTAAGGATTAAAGCAAAAATTAGATAATCTGATTCTCCAAACAGCAGCAGAGGATGGAGCTAACAGCTGTCTGAAGCTGCTGTGTCATGGCACAGCTGGCTGGGAGATGCTGAAGGGGGTGTTTTGCAGCATGCCAAGAGGTGACCGTCAACAAACCAAAGGGTACCACATCCTCATCCTCAGTATTTTGAGGACCAAGCTGTGACTAAACATAGGAGCTTTTTCCTGCAAAGTTCACAACTGCTGCTTCTCCTTGTTTTGCTTCTGCTTAGTTCTTGGTCCGCAAGAAAGGACAAGGACTTTACACTCTATGACAAATAATACAGATGGAGTGTAAATATTGGACGAACCAGATTTAACTGTAACAAATATAGCTAAAAGGTCAAACATTTAGCTTACCTCCATACCTCATTTTTATTGATATATAGTTGCCAAATCTTAATTATTTGAAATGGTAGTGGACATTCAGAATGACACAACTAGGTAAATATCATATAAAGGCAAGTTCCAGATGAAATTGCCAGAGGAGTCATTCTTCAGAAATCCTAGCTGTAAAATACTGCCTCCCAGTCCATCAGACAACTGCAAGAAGCAAACATGACTTAAATTAAAGTTTCCTCAAGGAACTTTTATTTAAGATCTGGAAATCTGTGTAAGAAGCTATATGCAAAATGCATTTTACTCTTTGAAGCAGAAGGCTTTTAAGGAACTTAATTAATTCTGGTTTTAACATGGATGATGATATCCATCCGTTAGTTTCATGTACTCCAGGTGATGTACTGACTTTATTTAGGAGCCTCTCAGTTTATGTGAGCCAAGACAGTCCTATAGATGTGCTGATACAACTCTGCTGAGATACCACATGCAGATTGCTTTTTTTATGACTTTGAATATTTATTTGAAGTTTTCTTTTCAAGAGATTTAGGTGGAGTCATTCTGCCTGATGAATATAGTTGTGGATTTTTTTTTCCTGATGTAAAAGGGTTTGCTTCCCCCATCTGGCCATGTATCCATTGTGTCGATTTCTGCAGCTCCGTGGCTCCAAAAAAAGCACATAGACTCATGTGGTTGAAGTAATCTGACTCCCAGCCATCTATTGACATAGCTTTAGTCACCCAAATACAAACCTACCTCAGACTCTTTCATATTCAATCCCCAAAACCAGATTTTGCTGCTTGTTCTTTCCCAAAGCCAGTTTAGACCTGTAATTCTCTTTCCCACATTGCTCCCTCTGGTTCTGCTATCCATAGTCTTTTCCATGACCCCATGGTTCTCTTGCCTGCCCCATCTGGAAGCATCTCCCACAGCTCCTCCTGAGTCTAGGGAAAGCCATGAGGCACATCTGAGCATCAGTCCTGCCTTCAACACCTTCTTACATTTGTGGCCTCTGTACATAAATGACCTTTAAACAAAGATTTTCAGAAGAACTATAAAAGACTGCAAGAGGAAAGCAACAAAATAAATACATTTAGAGCTAATATCTCCAAGAGAAACATCTGTTTGTTCCTTTGAGTAACCAAAAGCAAATACACGTGTTCAGAACATGCTACAGACTAATGCCTACAGCTGACAAAATGAACTTTCTATTCAGTGTCATTAATAATGGATTAAAGCAATTTTTTTGGTACTGTTAATTTAGCACTTTTAGTTTTATTAAATAAGTAATTGCACTTTTTATTTTTTTATATTTTTTTAGGTACATATTGTAGCATTTAGACTACCCATATCTTCAAATTTTAGAAGCTTCAGTAGACAACTGTTATCTTGAGAAGACTTTTCTCACTGGGAGTTCACTTGTAGGACTTCACTTAATTGGAGCAGACTTCTAATTAGTAAAAAAATTAATATTTTAAAAAGAATCAGAAAAAAATATACACACTGGAGTGTGCAAGAGTATTAAATACAAGAAGCAGAAGACAGCACTGATCAAAACGTTGCTGGACTGCCACTCATGTTATGCTGGGTGCTGTGGGCTTGGGAACATGGCCAGGCTGCACCCTGCTCCCCACAGAGGAGAGAAAGTCCTAAACACTACCCTTGTGCTCAGGAGAAGAGAAAATGAAGGGCCAGTAGGGAGCTGCTGGCTCTGCAGTGTAGTGCTGGGTTTGGGCTCCCAGATGAGCCATGGGAGGTGGCTGAAGTCCCCAGGTCCTCACAGAAAGCCTTACACTGCACATGAGGATGAGTCCTTCTCACCTTGCTGGATGTGTATAAGAAACCTGGCCCCAGGGCTCAAACTTAATCAGTGGGGATTGTGAGACTGGGTTACTGTTCAGAATACTTAAAAGAAATATTCTCTTCCTGCAAATCAGCTTTTGCTCCTTGGACTGTGCTTGTGGCCACACATATATGAGCATCTCACCTAGGAGAGATATGTTTGTGTAGTTTGAGACTGTAAACATCTTTGCACAGTGAAACACTTGTGCTCCTCATATACTGCCCTTCTGTATGCTTCAGGAATTTTTCACTCATCTAGACAGCAATGCAATTTCGAACTTTCCCAGGGTAGCAGTAACCTCCACTCTTCACTTTTAGTAATATGTTCCATATGTTTCTTGATGATCACACACAAAAAATCACAGAGTATTTGTCAGAGTATACAAGCATGGATTCAGCATCCATCCCCTTCTGCATGGTACCTCTCCTTGGAGGGGGAGATAAGTTCAGTACATTAACCACACAGGGAATGCAAACAGCCATTTAATGCGTGTCACAGAAAAACACAGTGTAGGTGAAATCATCCCACACTTCCCATTATTAAACACAACATGAATGGGAAAGGAACTTCCTCTACAGGTTCAGTTTTCTAAGGAGTGGGTGAAGCTCTAAACGATCTCCCACATCCACAGGCAATGCTCCAACATGCAGATGAAGTGAGATCTGACATTCCTAATGCAGCAGTTAATGATTTGTTGATTAAATACCACATTAGAATTTATTTATACAATAGAAAACATATTTTACAATTTTTTTTCTCAGATTTAAATTTCTAACCTCTCCTTCTGGCAACAAATCTAGCTTATACCCATTGAACTTATCTTTCTGTGATGATACAAATAGAGGCAAGGAATATTGATTTCAGTGGGATGTTGAGATACAGCCATCTGTTTTCTAAGCATGATTACTTTCAGTTAATTTCCAATAAAGCCCAGAAAAGCCACCAAAAATAGTCACTTTTGGATGTGACAGACAGCTTAGACTGGAGGCATTTTAAAAGAACAGTTTCAAATTGTTCTCCGCTTGCTCTCTGAACAGTTGGCCCTGTGACATTTGGCCAACCAAAAAAATGAGCATAATTTTGAATGGCCTCCTTGCACCATCTACAGGATTTGGTAGGACATTTTGGAGGTCATGACTTTAAAAACAGAAGTCCTTACCTCAGAAGTAGTGCCAACAGAGGCAGCAAGCAGAGAAGAAAGGTCCCTGTCCTAGTTGGGAAGTTGAGCGCAGCAAAAGGAAATTTGTGTATATGAAACAGTAACAAGTCACAAGAGCCTATCTCCTGTAGTCTGTAGCAAGAGGGATGAATAGGACTCTACTCTACACCCTGGAAATTGGGGAGGTACTATGGAAAGACATCAAAGACAGCAGAAATTACTCCTATATACCTTAGAAAATGAACTGCATGGCGGCCAGGCATCTTCTGCAACTTAAATCAATGTGTGTAATCTGGCATCGTGATTTGAAAATAAAAATTTGATCCATCACAGAGACATTTAAGAAAAAAATCCTTTGCACTTTCATTTTACAAATGCTCTATGTTGCTTTTCATATTTTCAAAAAGTTATTTAAATTTTTTTCCCCCTAGGAAGTGTTGTCAACTTGTATTTTATGTCATCCTACAGTGAGGGAGGTGCATCTTTTCAGTGTATAGCAAAGCAAAACAGCCTATGGAAGATGTTGGGTAATATAAAACTCTACAGCATATGCTGCTTCACCAGGGAAAGGAAGCTTGTCACTCTGCTCAATAAAAGACATAGAAATACCATGGGATTTTTCCCCCTCCAATTGGGCCCCAAATGTTCTCATGCTATACTTGTAATGTGCATTACTAGCTGATTAGAAGTGACATCAATTAGTCACATGTCTGTGTTTCTGATGGAAATAAAAATGAGCTTCTGTACACAAAATCTCAAATTCATCTCTACATTGCCTAGGGATTTTTTCTTCTGCAATATCAGTTATCGGTTTAATATAATATTGTTGACTTAACAATGATATATTTCAGGCTGAAGGCAGAAATGCATTTTGCATTAATAAATTGTTTTGAGATGGGCTTAAAGAATATTTCATTATATAAGAGAGGCAGCTATAAAACCTATTTGGTGGTCTTTCAATCACTGCTACCTGTGGCCTATTTATGTGGATGGCATTCATCAGTATGGCAGGAAATATTAAACAAGTGCTAGACAGTTATTAGCTCTCCTCAAGCAGAAGTCCTCATATCCTCTATTCATATACCATGGGAAAAATTCACTTGGTATTTTCTTTCTTGCAACTGTTCTGCTGTTCATAATTTGATGGAAAATTGATTAATCACACATTTAACTCAATGCAAGATCTTCTGCACTGTAATAAATTATGGCCATTAATCAATAAGTACAAAGTAATTCCAGGAGTCTGGAGACATGCTGGTTTCTAATAGAAAAACTTGTGCTTAGGCCTTCTTGCCAGTGACCACTTCATCTGAGGTATTTTGCACCTGCCTCAATCCAATTAGATGACATAATTAATGAATCTCGGTGCAGTTGATAATTTGTTATACAAAAGAAAGAATGTTTTGGCACATCTATTAAGTCCTGATGTACAAATCTTTGCAAAGGGGGGAATACTAGGAACCCAAGAGGGGAACCTACAACCTCTGCTACTGCAGAAGAAATGTCTGTTTATTCCAGGGCACTGAGTATGAAAATTTGAACTTTAAATCTGCACGCCTCCTTCTCCTGTGTTTAAAGGGAATCTGTGCAGAAGCTTTCCATGTCATCTTGCTTCTTTCGTGACAAATTAAATGGTATGATTAGAGCAAGCATTCAGGAAGTTTTGTTTCCCAGGCAATCTAATCAATGTGTCCCTGGCTGCATATCGGTTACAGTTTTACATATCGCAATCCATTTGCACCTGTTATGTACAGCTAACATATAGACACTCAATAGATTTTGGTGAGAGAAAGAGTGTGAAGATAAAAAGAACCAGTCAGCTGCTAATTCTGTCACTAGGAGACGCCATGAGCAGATTTTATTTAGAGACTTTGAAAAACAATTAGCTGAGGATTATAGGACTAAAAGGCCTTTACTTGCTGTACCTGGAAAATACTTTGCCCATTTAATGCCTTCTAAGCTGTCATTGTGCTTGAACTTCAGTCCCAGTGATTAATGAAAAGCTGCAGGGCACAGCTAGAAGCTAAAGTCTCAATTATGGAAAAGCAGTAACTAGTTTAATGTGCTGATGCTTTTATACCTAAACTGACAGCTGTGAAAAATGGCAATATTTCCAATCATGCT
The DNA here is from genome assembly GCA_024500445.1 of Entomyzon cyanotis. Classification (NCBI taxonomy): domain Eukaryota; kingdom Metazoa; phylum Chordata; class Aves; order Passeriformes; family Meliphagidae; genus Entomyzon; species Entomyzon cyanotis. The sequence continues at coordinate 11,743,291 of JAKEPQ010000780.1, forward strand.
TTAATAATTTATCATTAATTTATTGGCATGTCCAACACACTTTAGTCCTACTGTTCTTTTTCTCCTTTTAGGCTCATGGCATTTCAATACGGAAGAGCAAAATCTGTTGCAAATCTCTAAGGACAAACCTCCTTATGGTGCCTGAGTGATTACTGTTTGCAGGCAGTCAGTATTATCAAGTAGTCCAGAGTTTATCGGCACAGATACAGCATGAACATTTTTGTGGGCTATGATATGTGAATGTGTTTCATTAGCTGCTGCTAAATTGCTCGAACTCCATCCACTTCAGTGGAGTCAGAGCAACTGAAGAATATAGATGGCTTTGTGGGACTGGGGGCAGTCAGCCTCACGCAGGCAGTTTTCGTTCGTCAGCCCAGCAAGCTCCCTGGATGGAGAACAGGAGCTGTCTAACTGCTCTAAATCAAAAATTAAATTTGGAAAGTGTCCCTTTTGAAGAGCACAGGCAGAGTCTCACCTGCTATGATATCTGTGGAAACATTATTATGTTTAATACTGAACAATTGAATCAGTGCAGCTAAGTCAATTTAAACCAGCTGAAGATCTACAGTCCATTAATTTTTGAAATATTTTGAATTTTTTCTTTGCTGTTTTGGTTCTTCCTGCTTATTCGGTTTCTCCTGACAAGGTGCATGAACAAAGGAAGAGGAACAAAGTCAAATAATAAAACCTTGTTTCAGTACAATTTCCATGTTGAATTTAGTTTGTCATGGTTCATGGCTGTTCCCAGGTCTGCTGTGGACTGGACAAACATTCATGAAAATTGACAATTATTAATTTCAGAGTTCATTAGTGTTCTTTTTTGACAGCAGAAGTTGACGCTATTTTATTTTTCATCTGAAAGTCTTGTAATTTATAAAATCTTAGTCATCCAAGCAGGAGTGTCTCTGAATACTTTCTTTTTTGCACAAAACCTCAGTCATATTTATACTTTTGCTCACATTTCTCTTTGTGTAATGGCTGACACAGTCCGGGTGAAACTCACTGCAATTTTTTGGGGGGACTCAATGACTCCTGAGCTTTTTTGCAAAGCTCACATAGCCCTAAATGGTAGCTGAGCTCTGCCTGACAGCCTGGTTGTGCTGATGGTTGTCAGTTCCTGGACTGAGAAGCAGGCTGACCAAACAGTGAGGAAAGTTATTCTGAACTGTTTGATGTAAACTACTACAAAATTGCTATCTGGCTGTCATTCATGAACTGGCTGAATAGGAGAGACATGGCTATGAGAGAATATTAACACCAATTGATGTAATGGTTTAACAAGTATAACATATTATATTGCTGGACTGTTCACAAAAAGCTGCAGTGTGTCCAATTTGAATTGACGTGATGGAAAAGATCTGTCAAGTGGGTTGTTCCATAGATTGAGAATTTGCTGTTTCCTATTAGAAAAAGAAAGAAAGATTTTTTTGCCTTTGTTTGTATTTGCTTTTGGGATTTTTGTTTGACATTTTGATCATTTTGATCATTCTTTTCCGTGCAGACAGAGTTTATACTAATTAGTTAACAGTTCAATTATTATCAAAGGGAGTTTTGAATGGAAAGGAACCAAGTTCCCAGCCCTGCTCTAACTACATGTTTGAGCACTGAGTGTAGCACTTCATTAGGAACCCTGGAAATGGGCAAAGAAAAGTGAGTCATTAGTAATACTTATGCATACTACTGTTCCTTAAAGGAATTGAGTACCTCTTTTGGGAATTTCTGCCTGGAAAAGAAGGCTTATTCTAATCCATATTATCTGTCATGCTGTAGACCTAATACTGTCTTTTAGCAACATGTGAAAGAGTGGAGAAATACAACAAAACACATACAGGTGGCTGGGATGCCAAAGGTATGTCTGGATTTGTGAGGTTCATGTCTGGTTATTGCTGGATGTAAAGCCAGTCACCAGCAATCCCTCTATTAACACTCTGCTACCCTCTATTTTTCAGCTCCTACTTTGAGGCTTGATTACAGCAATTTGGAGGATGTATGCAAACCAATTCCAGCTACTAATTGAAGGAACTCTACTAATTAGAAAAGGCTATGGAACAAATAACAATTGGCCAGTATGGGGTCTTTTTCTTTATGGAACACCCTTCATAAAGTGACTTACATCTTGAACAAATTTATCATTATTCATGTTGATATTGTTGTACATCTAAGAATATTTGGTATTTTCTTTAAAGCCCCAACTGCTGAAGCTGCATGATTGTTTAGGAGTCTTAGTTTCTATTAAGAAAAATAACAATTGAATTCCAGCGCGTCTTGATTGAGAAGAAGTCTTGAAAGTATGTATCCCAAAGGCCCAACTTGAAAAGGCAAATAAAAAAAGAATAATCTTTTTAAAATTTAAATCTAAAAATCATCTTTCTCAGAAGTGTCAATGTCTATTGGGAATTACAGCAATTTTTGAATTTATATGAATGTAACTGCTACCATAGATTAGGTTTCTTTTTAGTGTGACCAAATGCAAAGTTTGCATGATCCAGCTCCTATATCTAGTACCTCTACAGCAATTTTTAGTTGAGATATGCTCCCCAAAGATTGGTTTTCCTCTTTGCTGAGACAACCATTTAAAACATGGAGAAATCAGTTTTGCAAAGTATTTCTTTAAGTTACCTTGTCAGAAACAGTCAGTGGTTTCTTAAATTGATTTTTAAATAGGGAGATGTGTCATTGGATAGCCGTTGATTATTTACCCATTGGCTGAACATCCCTTCTCTCTCTCTCTCTCACTCTCTGACAGCAAGCTTGGTAGCTGGCCGCTGGAGGACTACATCTCAGGATCCTTTCTTGGGAGATTGGGTGGCTGCGATGGAATTTTATCCCATGCTGCTTCCAGATGAGGTTGTACCATTTCTGTTAGAGCAACCTTCTGTTTGTGCTAACATGGGCAGGTTTACAAGAATGCATGCAGGCATTTTTACAGGAACACATCTAACTTATATACGATATTCCGTGTATTTGCATTAGTCTTCAAGTAATAAAATAAAAAAAGCATTAATTTCATGTTTGTCATCTTAAATACACTCTCTTAATAAGCTTAAACCTCTTACACTTATACCTGTGCTTTATCTCTTCACAAGCGGCCCCATGCTTCCTAAAAATAGTTCCTTTCCACTATGAGAGAGTATCTCTTCCTCTGCTGCTGAATTGGATAAGAATATTGTCCATTCTGCAATAGAGGGATTTGTCTCACTTTCCCACTGCCTTAGTGAGATATTTTTAGCAGCTATTAATGTTAGCTTAATCCAAATATTATTTACAGTAGAAGCACAGATATTTTAGTAATGTCATTAAATACATATAAGTCTAAAAAATGCTGAAAATTCAGTCCTATTGGCACTTTGATAAGGTCAAGTATTTTCTATCGAAATTCTGTGGCTCTGGAATTCAGTACCAGATGATGAGGGTCTCAGGTGCAGTGCAGGTATTTAATTGGTGTGATCCTTCACAAAGTAAGTGTGACAAAAATAAAAAAAATTAACTCACAGTCAAGGCTTCTCAGCACCTTCACTGGCACAGACTGATTTAGGACCTGCTTTGGCCACAATCTTTGTCCATCATAGCCAACACTGAATGTTTCTCTGGGCACTGCTGGCTCAGTGCAATATTCCCATGAGGAAGCTTTCATGCTGCTGAAAGTGTTGTCTTGATGGACTTTTTAGATTGCCCTAAGCTATATTATAACGTCATGACAAAGTACCAGTTTGTCACTAACTTCTGAGGGCTCCTAAGTACCTTAAAACACAGATAGCACACTCTGTGTCTTGTGTCAAAACTGGACAGATTTCCTAGCGACCTACTTTCACTGAGGGTCAAAACCAGTCAGACATTTTCCTCAGACTTTTGCGTCACACTGGGGTTACACAGACACCTGTAGTTGTGCTAGAGGAGGTATCTGTACTTTTCATGCATTGCACTAAAGTACCAGAGAAAATATAACAGATTGGAGTTATTCCAATTGATTTCAACAGGTCAAGCTCAACTGGACTACATGAGATGTGAGAAAGAGATTCAAAATGTAGAAAACAAAGGGCTCTGTGTCACCTTGGAGTGACTAAGGGGTGCTGCAGGTGGGAGCCAGCATGCTGAAAAGCTCTGGGCTGTAAAGCCATGTTACAGTTTAGCCTCATCACACACAGCTTGGTTTGGAACCTCACTCACAAAGTGGCAAGGCAAAGTACCACTTGTAAGGAAAACCAGCTCTTCCATTTTTCTCCAACTGTGTCGTTCCTCATTCATTGCACTGTTTGCCCCAACTCTGTCTCTAGAGCTCAGGTGGAAGCTAGACTTTCCTGCCCAGCTACAAAGCAACACCAAAGTTCCTAGCTCCTAGCAACTGGAGTTTCCTAACTCCAGGACACATTGGCTGGTTTGGACAGTGGAGATGAGAATAACTGGGGACTCTTCTGATTGCCTGTCCTGGACTTCCCAGCTTCTTCTGTGTAGCTCAAGAGTCCTTCCTGTAGTGATTACACTGCCTGTCCATTGCCTTGGTGTAACCATAACACAACCTTACTGCTCCCAGTGGGGCATGGTGGAGATTGCTTTCTCCTGAGCCCTGGCCCACGTATCTTACACAGATACTGTTTTGTGGTAGGAAGTGAAGGAGCAGCCAATTATTCTTCACCTTTTCTTGCCCCCTTGCCCTTCCCTTAAAAGTGAATCTAGCCTGGAATAGTTCACTAAACGACACATTTCATAGAACAGTTTTTCAGAGAACCTTTCCTTTTTCTTTTGTGCAAGCTGGAGTCATGTTTGGCCATGCTGTGACACTGAAGCCCATTCTGGATGAATAGAAAGGATTGTGTCCCTGGCCCAACTTGGGGTGTTACATGCTGGCTCTACAAGGAAGGGTCCTGCATGGCTTACATTACCAGGAAACATTTACTACGTGATAGAAGAAATAATTCTTTTTTTGTTTTAAAATTAAAAAATGGCATCAAATCTGCAAAGTAAGCCAGGACGCTCACTGGTAGACCCTGCAGTGGGGGGATGCACTATTAATTGAAATATCAGTGGTAGTAAGTGAGAAATTGTCTTCAATGCAGACTACCTAAATACTCAGAAGTTGGGAGATAATATGTGCTCTGATTGATGTATTGAAGGCACACTCGCAGTACCAGGCTAGTGCAATGGGAAAGTTCAATTTCAGATGTCTAGGGCAGGAGCAGATCGTTTGATAAGCCCTCTTTAGGCGTCTAACAACTTGGAAAGTTATCTCCAAGTTTTGATAATCACTTTGCCTTCTGAGACTGCCAATCTATTTCTTAACTGTTCTTTTTAGTGTGAAAAAGTCTCCCATTTCTATTCTCTGCCCTACATACTTGGGTCAGGAAGCGAACATCCTATTTTTACAGCTTTGAAGCAAAATGGATATATAAGCAGCTGATTTCTTCACAGAATCCTTCTCAGACATTCTTTTATTATTTTTTTACAAGAGGAGTCCTCACTATTTCCCCAGTCTTTACCTTAAAAGAAATAGGGCAACACAACCAAGAAGATTCAGAATTTTACCTGCTGAAGGGCACAGTAATAAATGGTATTCAGCCTTGCAAGGACCTGCTAATGTTATTTAAACGGTGGCCCAATTAGAAAAAAATGGTGCTTTAATTTTTTTTTTTTAATAGCAGACACCATGAGAAAAAGAAATGTTTTAAAGAAATGTTCTGAATTTTCCACTAACTGAATGCAGCACTTTTTATTTGAAAGCTACATTTTTGTTTGACAGATGAATAAGGTTTTGTTTGTTTTGAACAGTCTTGCTTCAAGAACTCATGGAAAGCACATTTGAATCTGTCTTATTACAACTTCAGGCTCGGTTTTGACTCAGGAAGAATTGTGGAGAAACAAGATTACATGGACTAACTCTTGTCTGGGGCAAAGACAGCTAACTTTAGATGCACATTTTGTTCTTACATGTTCTGGTTATCAGGGATTCTGTGTCTTTGGTAAAATGAGTGCCTTTTCATAAATATAAAAACAGATGATTTCTTGCAAGCAAAAATTCTGGGGAAGGAATAGTGAGGAATCATTTTGGGAAGGAAATTAGGGGAGACACTTTAATGTATGCAAACACAACATATGACAGTAGCATTGCATTGCTGTGTAAAACAAGTCATTCAGATTTATATATTGAAGTCTCTGTTAGTAGTTAATCTGCTGCTGGCCACCTGCAGAGGAGGAATGGAAAAGGTTCCTTTTGATCTCTTTTGTGAAATGACCTTCAAGGGTGAAAAAATATAAAAGAAAATAAATGTGAATGAACCTTAAAAGGTTCGGTACAAATATTCTGTCGGGAACTGTTTGGTCCTTTAAAAAGTTGTCCATATAGGATATAAAATGTATGAAAGAGAATAACATCTGTGCTTTAGGTCAAGAAGGCTCATCACCCATTAATGTAACTCTGCTAACTTCTTACAGGTCACTGAGATGTGGTGTTAATCTGGTGGGTTACTTTGTGAGTGTGCTCTGTCTCAGCTGAGAAGAGCAGCTATGAATATGGAAATGAAGGAGGGAAGGACAGCAATTTAAACTCTGCTATGAATACGTCTCTCCTTGGCAAGGGTTACCATTCAGCTATGGTGTTTTGCTGACCCCTACATAGTTTGTGCATCCCTGTGCCTAAACTCCTGGTCTCTGTCTTGTACCTGACTTGGTTTGGATTCAATTTCAATGGCAGGAATACAGTTTAAACATGATTTACACCCATTTCAGTGGAAGGGGCCAAAGAAAAGCTCCTTCAATCTTGTCTAAATCAGCAAACACTAAAGATTCTCCCATGCATGGAAATAAAACAGCACTTGCACCTTACATTATCTTTGCCTGTAAATGAGGCTAAATATCTGAAAATCATGCTCATGACCTCTGAATGGGCAGAGATAATTCTGCCTATTATACCTCTCCACTTTCCTATGATCCTGGATTTCTCAAACTGTCTGTAAAAGCCCAGGTTCTCCTCTGACCCTTGCACATACCCAGACACCAGGAAGACATATGTCTTAACAGATAATGGCTCCATTGTGTGAATACTGTCTGTATCATATCAATGTGACATAAATACAGCAAATTAGCCGTGTGTTACTTACATCAGAACTGCTTCAGCTCTTTGTGTGCTATGGAAAGGTGCAAGTGAAAGCTCTCTGAAGCAGCATGAGTCTTTTCCTTTTTTTAATAGTGCTTCTGTGAAAACTGCTCCAAGTTTTAGGTTTGGTACTAAATCAAGGCTATTTTTCCCCCCAAAATAAGAGAAAACTAAGGTTCATAATTCACCTAAGCACTGGGAAATTGGTACTTTGGCAAAATTTTCCTGAAGGAATGTTATTGCCAGTCTTGACCATACACGTGAAAATGACACATTTCTTGTGCATATCTTGTTTGCTTCTGTCCCTGCTACTACCATAAAATAGCTTCTTTCATGACTAAAAGATTAGTTAAGAGACCTCTTTGCAAATACCTTTAGTTTTGGAGACTCAGATTCATGCATTCCTTTCTACTGTGTCTTCACAGATTTCAAAAAATAGATCTATTTAGTCTCCTGAAAAATAAAATATTAATTGTGACTGTTTTTCCCTTCTAGGCATTTGCAAGGTGGTACAGCCATTGATAAGGGATAATACTTCATTTGTCACTCAAGAAGTGACAAAATATATTTTGAGAAGTGATAGAAAAATATATTCTGAGAAGTGATAGAAAAAATCAAATCAAACTTTTTTTTACCAGATTAATTTCCCAGTTCTAGATACATGACATTGTTTTATTAATATAAAAACATATAAATAATAAGAAGATATCAAATAACTTCTGGAACTAAATATGTATTTGAATTTGAAAATTTTTACTGAAGTGTGGATGTAACAAGCATTATGAAAAATGTTCATAAGTTTTTCCAAACTTACACTCTTCCTTAAAGCGTAATTAATGGAAAAAAGGAATGTGCCCATATCTGGTTGTGTGTAATCAAAAATAACACATTACTGGAAATTAAATGTAGGCAATATTTTTTTCAGAAAATGTCAAATAATGAAGACATGTGCTCTGCTTTTTTGCAAACACTTCAGTGTTCATTTTTTAAAATTGTGTTAGCTGTCTTCCTGCCCCCTGTCCTGGGAACATCTTTAAACAATGGTTTTCAACAAGTCACTTTTTCCAGTTTTTTAGCTGTAAGGTATCAAATTGCACCAGTCTGATTACATGTGTGTTTTTCTATAACTAGTCAACACTGAATGCATGAACAAATTACTAGGGTACGTTTTAAAATCTAAAGAATAGAAATAAAACTTTGCCCTAAAAAATCCTCTAGTAGTGCTCAGTAGACTTATTGTCCTCTAAAATCGTAAATATGCTTCTGTTTTCAGAGCAGCTCTGCTATGATGTAATTCGTGTGAATTTTGCCAGAGGAGAACTTTGAGCAAATATGTTATGGATTAGTCCAGCGACTTTTTCAATATGTAAGATTATCCATGGAAGTGTTTTTGGGAAAGGGCAGGACTTCACAGAGACATTCTTCCTTTCCAAAGTACTAGAGATGTTATATAAACATTACACTGACAAGAGGCTTTATTCTTACTCTTGTCCTATTATACCGTAACTCTTCAGTCAGCTCTCACTCAAAGCACTGACTTTGGTGGGATGTTGTTGTTAATGAATTAAAAGCATATTTGGTGCGTATTAGAGCTCTGCATTTCTGTGATTTCTTGACTTCAGATTTACAGGAACAGTGTGACACCATGAAGAAATATAAATCCGGTTAGCCAAAGTATCTATCTTCTCACCCCAGAAATCACAGCAACCAAAATTTGTGTATTTGTGTAAGTCAAGCAGTACCTGTATCTTCTTCCTAGTAATAGGAGCACAAAACTCCTTTATATCCCTTGGATTTCCACCAGCTTCTCCACAGAACTCAGCAAGGACCTTCATATCTATTTGTAAAAGCATGCACTGCTACAGCATCAATACACTTAGAAAAAGAGAGGGTTACAGATTTCTGTCCCACTTTGTTATCACTTACACTGACTCATTAGATAATTCAGTGTGCCCTACAACTAATGGGATGGCTCCTTGCTGCAGTAGTGTGCCAAGTGCTCTGAAGGAAAACAGGGTTGTCAAGTTCCCTGGTGTTGAGGGGCATTATGAGTGGTGCAGTGGTAATGAAAGAAATGTTTCTCAGTCGTGTCTGAGAGAGTCTCACCTTAGTCACACCTTTTTCTAAGTACAATTGCATATGGTTTAATTTTTAGGTGTCTTTTAATGACTGGAATTATAAAAACCTGTGCTTGCAGGTTATCCTACAGTGTCAGATGTGCAGCATAACCCATACTCTACCTAACCCTCTATCTTGAAACGATTCTGGTGATATTAAGATGATAATTGAAATGACACCAGTGTCTCAGAAGCCTCTGTTAGAACACCACAATAGACTGGATAATGTTAAAAAGAAGAAAAATAAATATGGATAAATTGACTCTTGCACTTTGCAGAAATATAGTATTGAATTTAAATATGATTCTTAAGTACTGTATGGATTGACTGGTTGCTCAACAATTGAAAGGCTTCTGACCCCAGGGCTTCCTGAGCTGTAACAAGAGATGGCCACACTTCAAATGATAATAAAAATGCTAACAATAATCAGGACAATAATAAATTACTGGTACTCGGTGCAGAGATTATTTATTGGAATTTTAAGACGTATCTTATTTTATAGCTGAGAAAAAGCAAAGGTTAATTTATAGCCCATTTTTATCTTCCCTGTTAAAGCCCATGCCCAACAAATTGAACAACTTCACTGTGGCTCAAGGGAAATTTTGCCACTGCTTTATTGGAAACAGGATTGGTGACCTAGAACCTGTTCCTCTCTGGCATGACTCTGACTGCATCCATTTGAAATCAGAGGTCTGGATGCTGGAGTAAAACTGCAGCAACATCCTGGTAGAACAGGTCTTTAATCTGCCACATCCATGCAAATTGTGCAGACCTCAGAGAACTGAATATTCAGACTTTGTATTTATGCTCAGAGAGGGGAAAACACGCCCATAGTTCATTCGCATAATAAATGTGATAGGAAAATAATCCTGTGGGGACAAACATTGTTTGGTTTGTCATGAGACATACTTGACAGTTACTGCTTTGTCCCTTTTGTGCCATTGCAATGCAGTGGTATGATTGTGCCATAAATCTGAAAGACTGTTTTGCAAAGTTCGTATCTGTGCTTGCTACCTTTAATATTAATAGGAGAATATCTTTAAAGTGAGTAAATTGAGAAAGTGGCTGAAACTATAGTTTATAAAAGAAGATTAGTGGGTTTAATATGCACTGGAGAGTAAAAGAAAAATCTTATTACTGTATGGAGAAATTACCTCATAAAGAAGCTAATACAGCAGGCTAGGGAGTAATTTTTAACAAGGTTTTTATGATGCACAAGTGTAGGCAAGTTAATGAACTTATCTTTCTAGTTATTTTCAGATTGTAACAATGCATTTCTTTTCAGTTCCTGTGCTTTAAAAAGTAAAACACATTTAATCACTTACAATAAAACTAACTCATTAGTTTGATAAATCAAGTAAGATCCTATACTGCTCCTGTTGTGGCAGTGCTGCTAAGAAACTGGATCAGGTGAAAACATTAAGTATAGAACAGAGCAAACGACCAGGTTTATTCATTATTGGAATTAAAAGGTGTCACACTGACAGGGAATGTTCATTTTTGGAAAGACCTGCTCTGGTCTCAGTAGCAGAACTTAGGAAATAAAAACTAAAATAGGGACTCAGGCCAAGATTTTACTTTAACAATTCCACTCTTTGCAAAATAGCCATGTGGTCTTTGACATTCATAAAACAGACATCTGAAGAATGTCACATCCAACAGCAAAGAAACCACAGGGGGGAGTTGGTAAATACAGAATGTCCATCTGTCAGCACCCCAGCATGGCATGCGTAGGTATTGTTTAGGAGGAGCATGTCCACATTTTTCTGCCCAAATGCAAAAGACAGACTGCTGAGTAAAACAGTTCAATCTTTATATTGATTAAAGAGATGTGCTTTCCTACCATACAACAATGCCTGTACTTGAAATTAATTCAGCTGCACTCTGAAGGAAAGACTGAAGATTGTCAGGCACTCACTGCAGGTTTTAATACAGATGTCCCAGAACAGAAATACTGTGGACATATCACAATTTGACACTACAACAGGGCATTTCATCAAGAGTTTATCAGAACTTCATCTAGACCACAATCATGTAAGCCACAGTCTTGCTGAATGTTAGTATTATTCACAGCTTCTTACATGTCATGGGATGGGACAACCTTCCCAGAACCACACTGAAGGGGAGAGAGGAGTGTGCTGGGAAGACAAGTTACTGCTGATCGACTCATTGACATAAAAGATGGGATGGACAGATTTCTCCTTTGATGATGAAAACATTCTCACACATGGATGTGGAAGCACTGTCTGCAAAGAGTGGCAGCAGGAAGATTTCTGCTATTACAATACTCTGAGTGATAAGCAAGTTGCATAGTGCTCAAGGCATTCAAGTGTCCCCACACCCTTGTTAAAGGTCACAGTCAGCAATCTTTATGGCACTGAAACAATTAATCTAAAAAAGCTTATGGCTGGTGGAAAACTGGAACTGTAACTACCACAGTGCATTCACCTCGGGGTGAAGAAGTGTTAGTTTTCCCAAGTCACATTTTATGGTTTGTACACTGCCGATGAGCCAGTAAATACAGCTAAAATGACTAATTTGCTATCTAGGATTCACTGGCAGGGGTTTTTTTTGTTGAAAGTAAATAACCTGAAATAGTTCTTCTGAGTTTAGGTGCATCTACATACTGTAACAAGCACAGATCTGAATCTGGCTAGAGATATATAAAGAGGTTGATTCATCCATTGGTCTATAAAACCTTTAAAGGGCCTTTTGAAAGAATGTCTGACAGTTATTTTCCTTCTTTCCTGCTTTATGGTAGACTCTGCTTCTCTTTTTTTGGGAGGCTCAGGATAACACAATTTTTACTGAGTTCTCCTTTGAATCATATCTCTCTACAGGTAATTTACACTTTGAGTGAAAAAAGTTCTCTCTTCCTTTACTTTTTCCTCAATAAAATTTTCTATGAGAAAATGTTGTGAACTGATAAAATTTTGGTGTCTAAAAATATTCACAGGACGAGGAATGCTATGTCCATCTTCCTAATCCCAAGACCCGCATTCCTCTGACCCTATCCAGCTTTAAACATTTTGAATCTACATATTTAATCTTCAGAGCTGGTGATTGGTGTCTTACATAGATGACCCTGAGCTTAAATTAAAAGTCAGATTGTTCCTGAGTTCTGCCAAATTCAAGGCACCTCAGTCATTATGGTATAGCTCTGGTGTTTGGAGCTCACCTTTCCAGGTGGTTGACACCCCAATTGCTGGATGCATCTAAAGTGTAGGTTTATATCAAAATGAGGTGACTCAGACTAATCACCTCTTGAGAAAAAACGTAGAGCAGAATTAAATGGAAATTGAAATAACCAGCTGAAGGACAAGAACAGGAAGAGGATTGTTTTTCTGTTCACTGGGGTTTTGACTGTCACCTGATCATAACAACCTATGTTTCTCTCCCTCTCAGTGATCCTTTGAATTGCTCTTTCAATGAAAACCTTATATGAGGATGAGACGCCACCAGTGCCTTCATCTCTCTGTGATATGTTTGCACCCTTTATTTCAGCTTGATAAAGACTGGCCTTCAAACCAGTTTCCGCTGAGTTAAAAAAAGAAATAAATTGAAAGTGATATTTTCCCCCCAAATTAAAAAAAAATAAAACCAGACAATGGGTATGCTGCGACTCAGAGGCTGATGATTAACTAAAAACAGACTTAGAAATACACAGCCTTGATCTCAACCAGCTCCGACATGACTCCTTGTTCTTTGGGTTTGTTTTCAGAACTAAAGTATTGTAAAGTCAACTTTCTTGTTTTTCAAGACCAAGTCACCTGTATAGATGCATTACTTATTATATTTGCTGTTATATTTATGTAATTTACTATCTAGAAATTAAAATTATTTTTACTGCAAAATAGAAGTATCTGCAGTGAGAAGGTAGCAGATATTGAACATCTGTGATAGGAGAAACACGCTCAGTTAGGTGATGAATGACATGTTTGCAAGCAAACGGGGAGATTTTAGCTGTTTTTACACACATGTCATTGGAAACCAATAAAATGGCAACACTGAAGTTGCAGGATAGAAAAAGCGTGTGAAGAGAATGGGCCAACTTTTGCTCTCAGCAACCTTATGCAAATATAATCACAGTGCAGACCAAGAAGTTCCTCATTATGTTGCTCCTTCCTCTTTAAATCAGAACTACTTTTGGGGAAGGTGCAATAATTCTAGGACAGCATTTGGCCAGGAATGAATATATTGAAAGACAAAAACCTTGCTGTGCCATTTTTCCCCACACTAACTATTAAAGCAGTGTATCCTTCTTCAGACTGTACCAATCAGTTAATCAACACACAACTGTGAGAACACCTTTAACAGCCCAGTACCAAGACCAGCCATCCCTTCCAACAAAGAAAAGCTGCATGAGATCAAATAAAAATGGTGCTTGAACTATCATAGGAACATGCTTTTACTTTCAAGTTTAATGCATTGAACTTGGACAGAAATATTGAAAACCAACTTTTTTTTTTTTTTTTTCTTTTTTTTTTTTTGTTTAGGTCAATATTTCTGCTCCAGAAAACAGTGGTGCGCAAATAACTTCTCAATAAAATGAATATATCATCCAGATAAACCAGCATAACAGCTTTACCTTGCCTTTTGAAACGGTAGAAAAAGAAAGTTCCATTTGAGAGGTGGGAAAAGCCTCTTCCAGTCATTATTTTGACCTGAACTTCTGGCTGTCCATGTTCAGAAGCAGATACTGGCTTCTCAGGCACAAATTTTCGATTATCATGGGAAAAATAGCAAACATTTTCCCCTAAAGTTTGCTCATGTTCTCAGAAGTGATTACATCTGCTGGGCTTGCTTCATTTTTGCATATGTTTTGCATGAATAGCTGGGCTTCACTGGCTGAAACCTTCTCAGGAAATGAAATTCAAAGAGCTGTGTTAAAAGCTGTCATCAAAAATGTCAGGTCTCAGTTTGCAACAGGGGTGTATTTACTTGCCCGTGCTCCCAGTGCACATGCTGGGGCTGGGGGAAGTGGTTTGTGCCTAAATGGGTGGTACAAGGGCTTACCTGGCACAAGGAGGGGACAATGCCAGGCAGCTTCACTGACCACTCAGCTCTGGACGGTGCTGTTTAGCCTGCAACACTGATGACTGAGACATGCAAGGAAAACCATGAAATGCTGTGATTTAATACATTGTGTGCCCCCTCTAAACTTGCAGTCACTCCCACCTGGGTGATCCAAGCCTCCTGGTGTTGGAGGGGATTGCTAACAAGACTCTTCCGGGGAACAGTTGGGGGCACCACTTGTACTTACCAATTAGCCATCTGTCACTCTGACTGATCACTTTGCAATAATGATATAGTAGTGATCAATTTAGTGATATTTCTGGTAAAGGAACTTGCTTGGGCTTTACCTTATAAGCCAAAGAGAGAACCAGCAGCACATCTTGGGAGAATGCCATGGAAATTGTGTTTTGTATTGCACAATGTCCTGCTGGAGTGCATTGTGTAGCAGGAAGAGCTGAGCTCACAGAGTCAGATGGCAAGCTCTAGATCTAATGTTATCAGGAATATGACTGCCAGAGGAAAGAATTTGTCGTGTCAACACAGTGCCCAGAATAAGGCTGTCAGAAACCAAATGTGGAGCAAGGATAAGAAAACTTTTAACATTGAATGCTATAAAAGAATGGACATAAACCAGGGAATAAAAGTATGTACTCAGAAGAGGAGCACTGAGCAAACTTGAACTCAACCATTGTTAAAGCATAAGAGAACCTTCAGTACAGAATAAATCTAACGTGAGAGTCAGAGAAAGAAAAGTACGAATTGCAGAAAGTCAGAAATGAAATTATAACAGACAGCTCTGAAATATCACTTCAGGGAAAGCAAAGGGAGACCTGCAAAGGACAGGTGGCCATGAAAAAATAAAACCTTTTCACAGAAATTGTGCATCCATAGTAATGCAACATAAGGCAAGAACCATATTGTTGGGAGCAGGAGTGAGCAGGCACAGCCCAGCACACCCTCTCCCTTGGTGTCTGAAGCCTCCCAGGGTGGTGGTGCTTTCGCCAGCAGGCCCTGACAGATGCTGCGGGGGGATGGGGGAGCCGCTTTAGTGAAATCTGATTCTTTATCTTGTTCTCCAGCTTTTCCTGATAAAACCAGTTCGGATGCAAGGGACAGCTGAGTGCTCTTGCCCCTGCCAGTAGGACCATGGCCAGGGCTCATCTCACTGCGGGGCGACCATCTGCTGCCACTTAACAGCACAGGAAACCACCACTGAACAAAAGCATCCACTCGTAGAGCATCCCACCTCCTGCAACAAAATGGAAGGGTAAAGGCAGTGCTACTTTATCACATATAATTTATGGTGAAGAGAGGACAGCAAACATTGCAAGTAAGTCTATCTGGGAGTTTTTTTGCCCTGGGTGCCACTAACAGGTAGAAGGATATTATTGTGAGGCTTGATACAGCCCAGGCGGGTGAAGGGGAGCAAACAGCAACCACAGTGGTGGAAGGATGGAGGGAGTGAGCGTGGCCTCCCCCATCTGCAGAGAAACCCCTCTGCTGTGATTAGATTTGATGTTGAAAGAGGCTAAGCCTAGTGTAGGAGCAGACAGGGTGATGCCTTTCAACAGCATCACTCCTCAACAGTGCAGAATTTCCTGGTGATCCTCAGCATGCCCTGCCTGGTATTTTGGTGTTTCTGTCAGTCCATGTACACGTTCACATGCCATATTGTGTTGCTGCCTGAATAGGGGATCGTGAACACATACTGTGAACGTCACTCACCCAGAGATTTGCCTGATTATATACCAACCCACCAGGAATTTGCTTTCTGCAGACTTTTCTCTCTTTTTTTTTTTTTTTTACAAGGAAATTTAAAATATTTATTTTGAATCAATGCCACAGGATTTTTTTTCATTGAAGATTTGAAGTGAATAAAAAAGTATGATATTTGTTTATTAAAACCTCCCCACCTAAACATGAGTTTTCTTTTTAAAGCAAATGCTAAAAGTTTTGAATAGGGCAAAACCAATCTAGGGTGTATGCCAGCAAATAAGCACATAGATATGAAGTTGCCAGCAATACAAAAACACCCATTTGTTGCATTTTGACTTGACAATCAATCAGAGAGAAAAACAAAGGCTTTATTATTGAAAAATACTAGAGCATATAGAACTTCTAAGGAAGGGGGTAAAAGGATGCAGATGCATATCCTGAATGAAGAGGAACACTCAGTCACTCTTCCTACCTATAGTAATTGTTAACATCATGTTCACCAAGAAAAACAGATCCTTCTCAGAGAACCTGAAGCTTCTGGGAAGCAGACTGCCCTGCTAGGGGTGCAGGCAGTGTCCCTGTGTGGGCCTTTCTAGAAATGAGTTCTTCTGAGTGGCAAAACTTAACCAGATGAGCAGGGCGAGGAGAAGATTTTCAGAAGCATCTTTTGTGTGCTCTGGACTGCCATAGAGCTCAGGTTTGGATTTATGACTTTCTTCTGACACAGTATTCCATCTGACCTCTACATGATCCCAAAGCATGATGTGCTCTCACATTGAGGGCACAAACCACTGGCTGTACAGAACAGATCTTTTGGACAGGGGCCTGAAATGATGGCGCAGAAAGGACACTTAAAGTGACTGACTTACTTCTGGCTTTCTTGCAGAAAGGGCATAGTAGGAAGCCAAGGTCTTCGGTTACCAGGTGTTTATTGTTTGTGAAGCCATTGAGTCAGCTCTGCTTTTTGATTGTGACTTAATTTTATCAAACAGTAAGGGCAGGAGCACCCCATCCAAAAGAAGAAAAAAATGTTCTGGGATAGAAATGCTGACAGTAAAACCCTAGGAGCATAAAAGAGCTCAACCTGGAGTTTATATTTAGCTGTTAACGTTATATTTAGCTGTTAGATTTCAACTGTTGCTGAAGACTCTCCTCCCCACCCCATTCACCCCTTTGGAAAAGGATATGAGTTTGAAGCACATGCTGTGCATTTGCCATTCAGACCAGGGTGGGAACTCCACCTGCTCACAGCCTTGCTCTGTTAAAAGCTACTAATCCTCATAAAACCAACCTTTCTACTTTCCCCCCACCCCCATCTCTAATTTCCTGCATTCCTCACACTCTATTCTCTCTTTGTGCAGAAACTCATCTTGTTCTCTTTTGAACATACTGATTCATAAACATATGTTCTAAGTTACCTCTCTTGTCTTTGGTAACGTATTCCACATGTTTACATGCCATTTTATGAAATAGTTTTCTTTAACCTTTTTATTTGCCTCAATTTCCTAATGTTCAAAATATATTCTTTTCTTTCATGTTTTTTCTTCATAAATATATTGTACCACTAAACAATGATGATTTTAATCAAAACCAAACCCACGGAAGGCCTAATCCTTCTTTGACACATGAGGTTAAATTCTGTCCTTAGTTACATTTATGCAACACCAAAGTAGAAAAAGCTCTCCATTTTCACAGGATTTTAATGTTGGCAAATCACCTTAATGGCTAAATCCTGGCTTATAAAGTATCCAGGGGAAGCTGAGAGATATATTAAAAGCAATTTTGAAATTTATTTCTAAAATGACAAATTTAAAAATTATGTTCTGGTATAGTCCAGTGCATATTGTGTTGTGTGTGCAGACATGCACGTGGATGTGAACCTGAGTTATTATATCTAAGGATAACAATGCAAGTTCAATATCCCAAACACAAAGTACCCTGCAGCCGAATTCTTGTCTTTTTTCATTAGTAAGTTATTCAACTTTAATAATAAATGCACTTGGAATTGCAATAGGCAGAAAAATGTACAATATAGAATTTCATAAAAAGCTTCATTAAAAAATAAATAAAAAGCAGCAGCAAATAACCCAAATAAAATAGATGCAGTTTTAAAAATCCCTGCGCAGATATGCTGCAGAGGGAGTGACATGCAAAAGGAGAACAGAAAAAGGCCATTCCAAATCCTAAGCACTAACAGAAGACGGTAGAGTTCTGTCGTTGAAGGTGGCATCTAGGGTTTTTATTTTCTGGTAAAACAGGAGCTAAACTGATCCTGCAAAGAGACACTCCAAGGGCTAAACACCTTTGACTTAGAAGACTCAAGGACTAGCAGATGATTAAATAAGATTGTTAAGGTTGAGTTAGCATGTTTTGGTTAACTTTGCTGAGGGTGGTAGTCTAGTCCCTTTATAGCCTACTGCCTGCATACTCCAGTAACAGGGACTCTAATACTCTCAACTGGTCCTGTTGTCAAAAGCAACACTCAAGCAGATAAATTGCACAGCAGTAATTGTGTATTAAATGTCAATTGAAGTAACTTACATGAGTTTCTGCTAAGGAACACATAGGCTGCAACCTTTGCTTCCATTTATCCAAATCTTATGTGAAACCAGTCTGAAATCCAATTAAATGAATATCTGATAAGAGAATGAAGTTATTAGATGCATAAAAATCTGTGAACATACAATGATTGCCTTACCAGTGAAACAAAATGCACTGAAAGGATAAACTTGTGTTAACTCAATTCATGGCATGCACTGAACATGTTGTGGAACCCGCACAAATGAATATGTGACAAAGGAATAAACATGAAAGAAATACACTGATTGTACACTAAGGCTGTGCCTTTCAGAGAGATTCACCGTATTATCTTCCTTATTCATGTGTATAACAGGCTTACTTATGTCTTCAAAAATAATTCTTTCTATCATACTGCAACAATTCTAAGCATAGTGATAAATAGGAAGTATGAAAATGCTAATGTATAAGAGCTAGGGGAATTTTAAAGGATCAGGACTGAGCCAAATTTTTAGATGAGATTTCTTGACATGGAAAAACCTCACTGCAGAAAAAAAAATGAACAGACTAATATGTGTATTGCATATTTATAGTTCAATAATTTGACTCTGAGATTTATGAAAATCCATTTCAGAGGTTTTATTCCTGTTGTACAGCTTACATGGTTTTGGCATCTTTTGCAACTCGTGAGCAACAATATCTAATAGATTTATATTTTGCAGGTTTTTTTTACACTTTAATGTATCTTAAATTTAAAAGTGAAAGCTGAAACTTCAGCTGGAGCACTGTGCTTTGTCAGTCAAGTGCAATGTATGAAGAAAATAGTACTCTACATTTTTATTTTTAAGAGGGACACTGTTTTGTTAAAATTAAGATGAAAAGGATCATCTGATTAATATTCTCAATTTCTGGGTAGCACAAAAGCAGACTATGCAAAAGTTGTCTTCAGACATATCTGTATAGCCACTTCCCCCTTCTGGCACCCTCCAGATCATACCTTTAGTGCCTCACTGTTCCATGATGAACATGAAATCTGTGGGACTCCACAAGATATAAGGGCTGGATCTGCTGGACTTCAGCAGGCAACTGATGGGCAAAAGCCTCATTAACACTCTCTCAGCCTTCACTCTTCATGCTTTGGTGTCATCAAATATCTGAAACACTGAGGCTTGTGGTCAGGTATTTTGAATTTAGATTGCAGAAAACCATCTTTCAATATTTGTCGGCTTCCTGCCTCATCCAAAGGATACACTCATTGCTGACATTATATTCTGGATTTTGTGGCATCCACCAACCAGAAGAAGCTGTATCTCATGCTACATTTTTATGGCCCCTATACTGCATTCCAGCTGGAGCTCTGATAGATGCCCTCCTCAACAAACCATGCATGAGGAACTGCACTGTAAAAATAGGGAATGCCAGGGGGAGTGCCACGAGATTCTGCTGCAGTTTGGAAATATCAGAGCAGAGAAATGTTCCTGGAGGCACGAGTAGATCACAGGATGACTATGAGCAACAAATACGACACAGAAAATTGCTTTCTCGTGTGTCAGGAAAGGCATTCCCATAGGAAAGGCAAGCATTGTGCAAAGCACTGGTGAGAGCTCACCTATGTACATTAGTCATTCCTCAGGTTTAAGGAAGAGACGGCAACCACACTTTGAAGAGAGATAGCAAGGATGAACACTAAAGGAGGAAAAGAGCTGTTGAAGTGCAAGGAAAAGATGGTCAAGAACACAAACCAATTCCATGCTTTTTTCCAAGAGGAAGACCTCACCATCAACAGTGTAGTAGCAAATGTCACTTGGTGCACTGGCAAGAAATGGTGAGGAAATCTCACATGCTCTCTACATCTCTGCAAAGTTCACATAGAGAGAAGCCAACCCTTTCTTGCACCTGTGGCCTCCCCACAACCAAATGAATATCTGGGGTATAAATGACCTTATATGCTCAGTCTGAACATAGGATAAATCTACAGGGATGCCCAGCAGCATTCCTGTACTGAGTGTCCCTCCCAGTATGGGAATTAGTAGCAATTAGTACAGCTACAGCATATTATTTCAGGGTGTGCTAATCAGCATGCATTTGTCTTGTGGGGCCCTTTGCAAAGAGGAAAACATGGTCTTAAATTACGCTGGCCACCAGTTTGTTTGCAAGCATAGCTCAAAATAAAAGTTTTAGCTTATAAACTCTTTTTGAAATCCTTGCTCCTTAAAATCTTTCCCACTTTAGGGCTGACAGAATTCTGAAAAATCATCAAAACCTGAAATTATCCTTATTCATATTCTCACTGTGTGCATTTTATAGCCTATTCACACACACATAATAAACAATTTTTATTCTTGCCTGTGTTGCTGAAAAAAAATATGCCCAATAATCTTTGTTTTAGTATTTCTGATTACTCCTTTAAATCACAAAGCCATCATTCAATTCCTTCTGGCTAGCTCTGGCTGCTGAAAAGAGGCACAAAACCAGAGAAAAGCATGGTAACCCAGAGCTGCTCTGTGAAGGACTGGCAAGGCTGTATGGAAAGGCTTGCAAAGCATCTGCTCTCACACTATGCTTGGCTTCAGTTACTATTCCCACTATTAATCCTTTAGTTTCATGAGAATAAAAAAATAAATAACACTCTAAATAGAAAACAAACAAACAAATAAGCTAAGGTGCCTGGGTTTCTTCCTCCTGTCTGATCAGATCAGAAAATCTGGCTTGATTTTTTTATTCTAACAGCCTATTCTGCACCCTCTCAGACCTGGTAAATCTGTCATCAGTAGGCTTAGACAAGAACCTCCATCTCTTCTATGGAAGTGAGAAGCTTTTTAAATGTGAAAGCTGCAGGACCTGCTACTGAAGAGAGTAGAAATTCTCCATGATGCTGACCAGGAAAAAAGGGAAAGGAAATTATTCAGGCTGGAAGTCAGGAAAATGGTGACTCTTTTGAAGTGACATTGCTTTTAATTTTGAACTTGGTATAGTTACAGAAAGGCAAATCCTGGCTAATGCCAGTGCTGTGTGACTGAGATAGCTTTATTACTCAAGCTTGTCACCATATGACTTTGCTCTGGCTGGATGAAATTTGTCCACTTTGGAGCTCATGGCCTGCTAAAGCCATTGCTGCAGTGCAGAGGCAGAGCTGATCCAGGCTGCAACAGTGCTAGACTGAGCTCATCCGAAAAAATGAGGAATTTGAGGGTCCCAAAGGAATCCAGGAGTCACTGCCTAGGCAGAATAATTCAAAGTAAATGGCAGGCCAAAAGGAAGGCTATTTTAGCAGAAATCACCAGGTGCTTACGTTGCTGTGTATGAACTGAGGCTTCCTAAGCAACAAAATGAGCTACAAAGGTTTATTTATATTTTTTTTATATTTGATACTTCAGGAATGGCATCGACTAGTATTTGAATTGGTTTGAACTGTTGCTAGTCCCACAGATTGACATGTCATCACTTTGATGTTCATCATGACCTGAGTGAAAGATAATACAAAAATTCAGTTTCATGAAGATGCAGAAATGTTTAGCTTTTAAATCAAGATCCCTTTCTTAACACAGAAAGTGGATGCATTTTGAAAACAAGCATAGCACATCCTGAGAGACTTGGGATTGTTGAGTTATTTTTCCATTTCTCCCATCCTCTTCCATGCTCTGCCATCCTGTGACTCAGCTCCCAGCACTGACTTTCATCTTAGAGCTGAAACATGTGCTGAACTCTACTCAGTCTGGCTGAGCTGTCTTTCAGGCAAGATGAGGGGGAACTGCCTCCATATGAGACTGGCACAGAAGTACTTGTGCTGACGACCATTGCTGCCTCTCAGGTGCAGCTACAAATCCCTGGGCTGGTCAAAACCCACGGCTTTTCCTTGCTTGGGTGGACAGGAGGATGGGCTCCCTCTGCTCAGCTCTGCTTAAATTGTTATGACTGTGGACTGCTGTGTAGCCTGGGGAGACTGTCATTGGTACTGCTAAATCCAGAAAATGGGAGAGCTTCCTGAAAAACTTGCCTGTTAGCCGTCAGATTTGGCTGGATGCAGACGATGTGATCCTGTGGAGCACCATGGCAGGGTCATCGGGATAAGACCTGTACAGATAGCACAAATTAATGGTGATAGCTGTTTTCTCACTGCTGACCCTGACACATACAAATATTTGGCAACAGCTATGGATTACTTCTCAAAACGGACTAAAGATAAACCTCTACAGGATAAACTGTCCAAAAGTGTTGGAGGTCTTTGATTGAATTCATCAGACATTCATGTGTATCTGCACAAATCAATGGCCGAGGCAGCGAATTTGTCAATCAGGTAAGTGAGGAAATACATTAACAGGTGACAGACAACAATTTGCCAGGACACATAACCCTAGAGCCAGCAAGCTTGTGAAACGGCAGGATTGAACTGTGAAAGACAAATCACTGAAGGTGGAGAGACTCTCTTCATTATGTCTTGCTCTCACCTGCAACTGCAGAACAAAGTCCGGAGAATTTTATTTCTCTCATCCTCTACTGCATTAAAAATGTGAACAACCTGTTAATATACATTACAAATTCTGTTACTGTCTCACTTTAATAGCGAGATAACAATCGGGTGCCATTTACATATTTTGCATTTTATTGCTCTTGCATAATTCATCATAAGTGACATAACATTCTTGTCAGGAGAAGTTCTGCAAAATTTAAGAAAATGGAAGGCGAGCTGTAACACAATCAGAAATAGAAAATAGTATTGATATGTTTAGGTAAAATAAAAGGAAATTAAGTAAGAAGTAAGAAGCATGAATGGAAGAGAAAAAAAAAGAGCTGATTACAGAGAGGCACAAAATGAAAGTGTGGACTAGAAAGTGACATCCTGCAAAAAAATGGGAAGGCTTGGCTCACACATTGTAGGCAAGATGAGTTTAATGATGACTAAAATGGATATACTGCAGAAGAGTAATTGTTATGGAAGAACACATGTTTCAGGGAACAATAGCAGCACTGAATCAGTTAGTAAAGTCTGTAGAAAACTGGAGCTATGACTGAGCAGACTGTAAGTTTTTGAAAGAAATGTAATTTTTGAGAGCTCTAAAATTGTTCCATGTCACATTAGTATAGAAGCAAACAATAGTCTGCAGTAGAATAAATGAGTAGGATTTTATCAAATTTTCTACATTACAATCACCTTCATTTGTCTTGTTAATTTTGGCATGAAAACACGCAGACAATGACATTTAAATGCTCCTCTTTAGATCAAAATTTGATCTCATTTCACATCTGGGCAAACTAAACAAAAAGCACACATACATATAAAATCTTTTATTATCTAGTAACTAGAACTGTTAGATAGGGAACAGTATGTAGTTAGCTGGTTTGAATTCCTTTCTGCTTTAAACATGAGCCAGGTTTGAGGAGGCTGCAGTCTTGGTAAGGGAATCCTGAATGTCCCATCAGAAAAACACAAGTTTAGACTGGATGTGATCTAACTCTAAAAGTCCAAAGGGGTTTCTGGTGGTACCTGAAACAAGCTAAATCTCAGTAATTTTGGCTCTGGAGAGGATGACATTGATAGGTTTGTCATTCCCTTTGATTTCAATCCTACACAGCTGTAAACATCACACTGAACCATGGCAGGGACCAGGTCATGAGCAAATCACAAACAAACTGTCTGGACTGGCAGAAAATCAAGCACCACACATGTTTCATCACGGGAGGAACTCTTCTCTCCAGGGATTCGTGACTTGTGGGTCACATCTCGTTGCATTTGTGGTCACATATGTCACCCTGGTAACTTAGAGAATGACATACCATGTAGCAGTATTAAGAAAGGATTGGCTATAGCTTTCTTCTAACGTCATTTAATGGCCAAAGATGAAGAGCTGCATACTGGCACGTATGCATGAATCACAGTCTGGAGGATCTATTTTGATTGGTAGGGGAAAATACAGAGATGTTGGATACTTCTGAGTGATGATAACTGATGGCAAATCCGACATCTAAGAGCCATTCACAATACATTGATACATAACCCCATGTTTAGAGACACCCCTCCTCCCACCCCCACCCCCAAAACAATCTGAATAATGAATCAAATGGTCTCAGGAGTAATTGGATCTTTTTCTGTGTAATTAGCAATTTTTCCCCTTGCATTATAATTTAAAGTACTGTGGTTGAATTGAGCAACTCATGTAATGAGTCATTAGATTGAGGCTTTTAAGAAGTTATTTCTGAAGGTCTGTGGAGGCTAAAATATGTCTAAATTAAAAGAATGACAGGCTGCAATCATGGCTGTAAAATAAAGGTGCTCAGTAAGCAGTCCTATTACAATCAGAAAGAAAAAGAAGCAGATCTCTGTCTTGTGCATGGAAGCAGAGGAAATGATGAATACCTTAGGTAACTCATTCTGTGCAAAATCAATCTTTCACTGTCAATTTTAAATGAACTAATTTGTTCACAAATCTGCTCAGTCAGTTTGGAAGCATACTCAGTTCATCCATATTAGCAAATCCTTTAATCTTGACTAGTCCACTGAGTAAGAAATCTAGAAATGTGTTAATATGACTGGACATATGTAGTAGGATAAGAATTGATTCTTTTAATTAGTGTCTATTCAAGTTATAGTTCCTTCTTTTACTGAACTATTGACCCACTGATATATAAAGAGATTACTGTTATGACTAAAATACCTTACAAAGTTATATTTAACTCTTTCTTTTTTGAGCAATGTGAGATAGAAAAATAATCTTTGAGTTATCCAAAAATAAACAATGTAATCTAATTTAAGGTTTCTTTCAGACATGTTCCCATTAATTCTGGAGATTCAAACTGATATTTGAAATTTAAAAAGCATAAGCCCCAAGTTATTGCTAAAGGAATTTTATAATCCTTTCTTCCAATTTAGATAAAACTATAAAATACTATTTGTAATTCTAGTTTGATATCAAGCCAGTCAGAATTTCACCCACCACAATTCAACTACTGAGCTTGGTGGCAAATCCCCCCTGAAATTCATTGATGACAAAAGTAGATTTTTGACAAAAAAGGTTAAATAAAAGAGACAGAAAGAGCTGACTCCTGTTCATCTCATTCCTACTTTGTCCACACAAAATAAATTAAACTCTGGAAAACAGCTGTGTATAAACTCACTGTACTTTGCAAACAAACAAGATTATGCTTGCTCTTGCTCACCCATGGAGAAGGGACAAACACCAGAAACAATCCCAAATAACTGTACATCGACAATGAGAAACAGCACTGTAATGATCCCAGCATGTTCTTTGGTCTGGAACACCAAAATGAAATCTGGCATTTACTTGTTGCTCTTCACCTTACATTGTGAAAGAGCCTCAGCAGCAGGGTGGTCCTAGGCAGGGACCTGCATTGGGATATATTTGTCCCAGGGCTGAACATCCACACCCTGCTTGGGGAGCAATTGCATTATTAGCATTAACAATATGGCTGTGAACAACATGTGTTTAGATGATCTTTATTGATCTCCTGAATAACTGGAGCTACAGCAATAGAAAAATGCCCCAGCACTCTGCCTAGGTAGACAATCACTTTTACTAGCTTTGAGATCCTAGCATAGGACCAGACTTTCAAGATTTTCAGTGAGTTATTTAAGTGGAACTTGAATATGGAAGCAAAAGTGATCAGGTTGCTAGCTAAAACATGGAAAAATGTCATTTACTGAAGCCTTCTTACTGCAAACCAGCAAGCCAGATCCCTCTGTTCTTTTCTGAGCCTGGATAATCTTAATCCTGCTGCCTTTGTCAGATCCATTTGCCTACTAAGGTATGGTCTTGACCTGGGGTTTTGCACATACCTGTCTCTTGAAACAGCTATTTTTGCTAGCTATAGTCTTTAATTAAGTGAATGTAAGTAAATAAAACAAGAGGAAATTTTCACCTAGGCCTTCTAGTGTTTCCATCTTTCATCAAATTTTCACTTGAAGGGCATTCCCAGGCAGCACATGACAGGAAGAAGATAGCTGTTGCATTTTGAATTCAGAACGTGTGGAGCTTTCTGAGTGCCCATCTGCTTCATCTGGGGCTGTGTCTCTCACTTTGCAATGTGATGGTTGTTTTGCTCACCTACTTTTTCAGTAGGCTGAGCTGCCTAGTCCTGGCTGGTGGGAACCAGCAGATTGCTGTCACTGAAGGCAGCAAATTAACAGTGGCTTTTCCCAGTCTGCTTTCTTACTGCATTAAGGCTGGCCTTTGCCATCTGAGCTGTTGATGTGTACGAGCTCAGACTTTCTTAACCAGGTCTGTAACCAGCCTGAGAGGGATTAGGACAACACAACACCATAACCAGCCATCTCACGTGCTCTTGCTCTCCCATGTCAGTGTAACAGTGGGTGTTATGGTCTCCCCAGTTATTGTTTAAAGTTTTGGCCAAAAGTGTCTCTATAAACACTCAGCATTCATTTATGTCTTTATGGTTTGACATTTTTCCTCTTAATTTGCCCCAGCAACACCCATTTTCTAGACTTTGGCTCACTAGTTTGTATGTAACAGTTACCCTTGCAGTGCTCCCCAGTGTCCACCCACTTCCTATTCTAAAGGTCTTTGAAAAAAAGGATTAGAAAAACATACACATCAACAGACGACCCTTGATCTAGACTACCACAAACACATTAAGGGTGAAAATGTTTTCTTTGCTCAGCAATCCAGTTTCAGTTATGTTCATAATGGGAGTCTGTGATGGGGCCAAAGCAGAGCAAGAACTGGGCAGGCTGTGCTCAACACCCTCCTGATGGTGGGCATTTCCTCCTGAGAGTGCCACAGCTTTGAATAAGAGCTGCTGTTGAGTACTGGATTTCTGTTCCCTGATGAAAGAGCAGTGGAAAATTCTTCATTTACTTTAATGATTATTGCGACTTCACAGAGAAGTAGCTGATTCTGCAAATAGTTCTATGAAATGCTTAGCCTTTGCAAATGCCAGGATACTTAAAGATAACTATGTTGATGTAATGTATCTCTATCTCCCTATATGTAATTCTCTGTATATGTTTATGTGTGTGCTATTTTTGCATGATCTTGGTGGAGGACAGGTCAGAGACTTGGTTTGGCTCATTTAAAATACTAATGATGATGGCCTTAGACATGACAATAAAAATAAAAATAATACTAATGAGATTTTTAATGTCTAAATTAGTGCAGAACCTGAAAACATTTCTCCTGCTTCCAATGCACATGTAGGATTGAACAGAAGATGAATGGCACATCTCTATCAGCCAGGGCATTTTGATAATTGATCACATTTCCATATTCCTTAGAAAACACGCACCCAGAGTGGGAGGGATCACATGATTCTATCAGCTCAGTTTTTCTTAATCCTCTTGGGTGAATGAAAAAATGAAGTGCCTGGCCTTTTGCTCACTCTGAATTCAAGAGATTGCATTGACCACTGCTTGCTTCAATTTACCTGCGAATGTCTTTTGTGCTGCCTGCTCTCTGATTGTCTGAAAATGCCTTTTAATTTCCTGAGTACATATATGTATACAATGAATATTAATCAAGAGCTGATTAGTATCTCTTCTGCCATCACACAAAAATATTTTATCAGAGACAGACTGTATCTGCAATTGCATATTTAAAGTCTACACTTGAATGGTTCATGAGTTTGACCGAGAATGGACAGAAGCTCTCCACTAATATTTTGGATTTTCTCATCTTTAAGTAAATTTTGCTAATGAGGAAAATGGAATTAAAAAAACCTTGAAACACTCATGTATTTTTCCTCAGTAAAACTCTTATTTTTTTTTACTTTCAGATAGTCTAGCCAGCAGAGCCATGGGTGCTGCTGGTGTTATATTTGGCTAAAATCCTACCACCAGTCTCAGCTTCTGGCATGGAAGGAAAGAACTCCTTTCCCAAGGGGCACAGAAAGGATACAGAGCTATAAACCTGAAGGCAAGACCTGACCCTTGCAACATTTGTGTGAGGTGAAGAGAATGAAGGAAGTGAATAGACTGTCCACCTGCTAAAATTGATGCTGCAAACTGCCCCCAGGAGAACTGCCGAGGTATCCAGCCTCTCACTGCCCAGGGAAGGAAAGACCTCCACTGTGGCTCTTCAAACTCTGCTCTCATCCTTGCCCTTCTGCCCAGGAAATGCCATTTGCTGCATGTGCCCAGTTACTGTGACAGCTTTGAAGAGAGGGAGAGTAAGGTTTATGTTTTAGTTTCTTCATAATAAACTCAAACTTTTAGTCTGCTTACCTCAAAATACTTTCTGTTTTGTATCCTCTGGTGGCTGTGGCTCTGCCTTGCATGCAGGATGACAGATTGAGTGCTAATTCTACCACCTGTAGACCTTGTTTATTTCAAAACGTCACTTGTTTTTTATATCTGAAGTGCCAAGAGAGATGTTCTCCCAGGACACCAAAAATCAGTCACTATTATAACACAGATATTAAGCCACCCATGTCTCAAACACATCAGTCAAAGACGTCTGTCCTGCAACAGTACAGCAGAAAGGGCAGTATGTTATTAGAGAGAAAGAGAGAGAGAGATACCAGGGGAGCCAAAATCATTATCTGAATATATAACTGAGGCAGTCTGAATGCTGTAGGACCCATGGCAGAACCCACATATTGTAAAGGAAATTGCAGTCCTCTGTGATCATGTAATTGCTCCACAGTAATTCCTTCTAGCTACTTCTAGGGCTCTGCATCTGGGCTCTGAAACCTCCCACATTTGGGTTTGAGTCATTACAAAAATTCTGTTTTTCCAGAAGGCTGAGGAAGTAAAAGCTCTTCCATATACCAAATACCTCCAGGCTTTTTGCAAGTTCTAGAAAATGCACCTAGCCCCCATTAGCACATCCTAACATTTACTTCAGAGTCCAACAGTGAACAGCACAGGAGCAAGAAAGGCAAGAAGAGAAAACTTTCCGAGGGCACCTGCTAGGCCCACGTTGGCTGTCTTGGCAAGACATGTCAGGACGCATTGGTAGTGCGCAGTGAGGCTGAAGATTCCCTACTGGCTGGAACCGAGTCATTTGCCAGGCTTTCCTTGTCAGGGAGAGTTAAACCAGTCACTGATCCTAATTCTAACACTGTTGTTGCAGCATTCCAATTTTTAATCGCTACATGACTTGTCAGGTTGAATATGAGCCGCAAGAATAAAATTTAAAAACCTCCTAATAATGAGGGTGTCAAAGATTACTAGCACTTGGTGTTTCTTCCATTACCTTTCTGTTTCTTAAAATTAGAACTAAGGTGTAAGTGCCCTCATTTCCAAATGCCCTTTATTTTTTCATTTCCCCCAGAACAGACCTTTTCCTGAAGTCCACCAAGACAGTCAGCGTAAGTAGCACATTCCTGCACCCCTTGTACAGTGTGGGGGCAGCTTCCTTGGCTTAAGAGCATAATTTGTGAAGGGGTTCCCCTTCTCCCACAGTTGTGGGACTACATGGTGGTCAATTAGGTAAAAAAGATACATGTGCTATATGCCTTCATCCTAGGGTGGCAGCCTCTTTTTCTAGCTGATTTTTTCCTCGAGTTTTGAAATGTAAGAGAAGTAAATTTCCTGCCTTCAATGAGCAAGAATGAGCTGTCTTTGGTATGTTACAGTTTTGCATATTGCCACTTTGTCTGTAAATGTTTGAAATTTGAAGTAATTGTAGGCAAGTGAGGCAAGCAAAGTGGAAGACACCCAGAAGTGAAGGGCATTTTTCAGGCTAGCAAACTGACACACACATCCCAGTATTCCTTTCCCCATGACAGAAGATGGCTGGGAGAGATGTGCTTCATGCTGTAAGTTTCTGGATGCTGACAAACAAATCAGCTTCCAGTAGGCTCTGAGTTCTCATCTGCAATTGAACTAATTTGCCGTCTTCATCTGCTGTGGGAATGAAATACAATAATTGATTTCAAAAGACACCAGCATGCTAACAAATATGGGCTGCTGAATGCCAGTCTTTTTAAAAAATTAGCTTACCCTTAGCAGTGTTTCAGTTCACTGATTTCTTCTTGTTTGATTATTTTGTTATAGAATGCTTAAATTCACAGTGCTTTCCATGAAAGAAAATCTGCTCTATAATCTCTAATCACTGCAAAAAATGCAGGATCATTTGACTTCATCTTGGATTGACATTAGAAGTAAATTTACAGCACACAATAAAGCTACATGCAGGAAGAATTAAATGCAGTTATTACTTTAATACTGATACCAAAAACTGGAACAATTCAATATTTAAAAGTTTAATAATATGTGAAAATTAAGTTCAGCATCAGAGCTGAGTCAAGAAAATGGAATCATCCAATTAAAAATTGGTGACCTGGTGAATTTGTCAGTGTTTCAGATGCCGTGGTTTATCTAAAAGGCTGTTGTATGCTGCTTATTTTGGATTGAGCTCAATGATTGTTGCAAAATGTCATGTTTTCATGCAAAAAACCGGTTTAAGCTGGGACTACAAAGGCAAGATGTAGCAGGAGAAACTGTGGTGCCAGAGTGGTGTGTGCCTCACCTCCAGACAAGGCCACTGCTGTGGTAGGGCTGCAAATCCATCAGTGCAACTTCTGCAGCTGACACAGCTTCTGAAATCCATCCCATCTTCTCTGCAGTGAGACAGGAACAGGGGCTCTAACTCCCAGGTGCATTTTATATTTTGGGAAATATTCATGGACCAATATCCTCTCCAGGCCTATCAGTGTTTCTCCTGGTAGCACACTGCTGCTCCAAAGAGCTCTTCATAGCTCCAAGGAAAAGCTTTGGTGGAAGCTGTCCTTTTATTATTACAACAGAGAATAATAATATTATTCTGTTATTATTTTACTCAGCTGTTATTAAAATCTCCATTCACCTCAGAAATTGATCAGTGCTCCAAAGTCTCTTTTATCCTTTCTTTTGGGAGCCAAAAGGTACATCATTGAAGAGCTAACACAATGAAGGTGTGACTTTACACAAAAGTAAAATTCATAGGCACTTACATGTATTGCTACTTAACTGATGAATTATCTAGTGCAGTGGCTATTGTGCTGTTCACCATCCCTGTTGCCACCTCTACTTCCTGTAAATATGAACTGATCTGGCAGAACTAATAAGACTTTTTAAGAGTAAATAAAATCTTTCACCAAGGAGCATTCTTGGTTCTATGTCCCAGTTTCAGAAATACATACAACTGGGATTCAACAAAACTTTCCTAACCACAAAAAGTACCAGGAGAGGGGCAGAAAAGCCACATTTTCTTTTTTAAAACTCAGAGTATGGGTAGTTTGAGTCTTTGTTCGCTTTTATTCTGATCATCAGAGGTCGAGGAAAATCACACTTTTTCCTGAGTTCAGAAAAAGGTTTTATTTTTGTCATTTCTATTATGAGAAAACTGGGATGAATGTGATTTTGAGTTGGACTTGGAAATAGCTCATAAGTTAAGTTTTGGTTTCGCAGAACAAAATCTGATGTTGTCTTAGATAAAACATGCTTCTTATTATCAAAATCATGAACTTGTATAGACCTATATAAAAATGAGATTTAGCCTTTTTAATCTTTCCTGACAGCCCAGGGTACCGGAACTGTTTGCCTTCTCTCTGAACCACAACTTGGTTGAGATTTTCAAAAGAGGGAAACAGGATTAAATTTGATTAAGGGTTGCAGTGGTTCAATGTAGGGTAAATTATTTTTATCCATCCTGATTTGACTTTGTATGAGAAACTAAGCTAAGCTTGTACTTTAGCTGCCCATGTTTTACCACAGTGACTCTCTATAGAGAATTTTAACAGATGACATGAAACTCTCCTTTATAATCTATTCAGTAAATTATTATAAAACATTTCAGGTATTTGACCTGAATGTCTGTTGAGTAAATTGGATTAAAATATAAATCAAAATTAACCCTATACTTTTCTGTTATTATACAGCCCAAACTTGCCCAACAAATGCTCTGTGCATCTCTTAGTTTCCCTCAATTTAGATTGATTATGTCTTTATACTGGGGAGAGGGCCTTCCTGATAAAAGAATGGCTTAATCTTTATTTGCCTAGAGCAGTTAGGAAAAATAAGTGAAGCAAGCAGCCTCCTGTGACTGATTTCTGCTCACTTAAGGCAATTCACCCTTGAAACAGAGAATAATTGTTCTCCATCCTTTTCCAGATATTGTCTTCCCTTTCATGTATTATATCCAAATAATCTCTAAGATTTTGGACATTGAAGGAATACAGGGTGAATCAAAACCAAGCACCAGGCTAAATTTTGCCTACAGAAGCCTATCCAGAGTTTTCACAAAAGGCAATGGAAGCCATGCACACATCTAGGAGCAAAACTTGGTCCACAGTCTCCCTAAATACAGAATTAAAAAAAAAAAAAAAAAGAAAGAGAAAGAGAAAAAGAGATAACTTCTCTTTCAAGCAACAAGATGTGTGGGTTTTAATCAAATTACTGGGTGTCAACAATATGATAATATTTAGAATTATACATTGTATAGGAATTTACATCGTAGATGGTACTCACCTGGACAAGAAACAAGGGTTTGCCTGAGGAAATTCCCTACTTGAGGTACCTTTTGCTTCTGTACCTCAGTTTTGTGTGGATAAGGTAAAAATTATTTTCCTTCAGGACCTGCAGGGAAGGTGGACCACACCATCTTCTCTTTTATTTAGCTCCATTTCTAAAAACAACATTGTTTTCTTTCCTGCAGCTGGTCAAGTGGTTGGCAATGACCAACAAGTTATATTGTCTCATTCAGAAAGAACCAAGAAAACCTTTTTTAGCTAGATTAGGTCCAGCCATAATGTTCTTATCTTGTCAGGCTGAATGCCTGGAAATGTATTTGGTGGAAATGCATAATTAAAATTACAAATAACAAACTGTTCAGGAGTATTTGGCTGTGGTCCTTCAAAACTGCAATTATATATCCTGCAACTGACTCTTTTCTGCTGCTTCATCATGCAGCTCATTGCACTCAATCCGAAAATGTAATATTTATGCTTTTCCCAGGAAGGGTATTCCAGTGCCTCCACTGGCAGGGAGACCAGGAAGAGATCTACTTTCATAGGTCAAATAGCTGGAGACTGACCCAAAGCTGTAAACTGTAAATACCAAAATTGAGCAAAGGCAAACTGCTACTTTATAAAAATCATGGATGTTTTAATAGGATAAGCATTTCAGTTGTGCTCTTCCCTTATTTCGTCATACCCACTGTGTTGGACAAATTTGTGTCTGCTAATACACTTCTCTGCAGATGATTTGCAATATATGTGTTTACTATAAATTTTCACTGGAAATTCTTGCAGCTGAATGTTGCTTCATCATGCAAGGTTCTTTCAAATGCTCATTCAGAGTGAGTTATGATGGACCAATTCTTCACCAGCTGACCCTGAGGAGGTGTTTGTAAGAGAAATGACTGGTTTATGCCCCTAGTGTATGATATTGAGGAGACACTGAGTTGTTGTATAATAATGAGAGAAAATATGAAGCTAAACAGTTATCTCTTCATGAGTCTAGAGCTGTAAAAGAGTGCATTTGTGCATAAAACTCTGAGAAGATTAGAAATGAGTGTCATTGATGTTAAGTTATAATATAAATCCTATTTGGTTTTTTTTTAAGAGTCCTGAATCAACTACTTTTGACTTCTCAGTCCCACTGCAATGAAACCTATGACATTTCTATAAGGAATGGCTGGTTGAGGGCATCACCTGCTAAACTCCCAAGCTGCACCAGTTCTTGCAACTATGCTATTTGTGGTTCTTCCTTTTGCCAGTATTTCCTTGACATAGACTTTTGAAAACACTACATCCTGTTTTAAAAGTAATGATTTAATAAGCAGACATGAATGGGTATGTAGCTCAAAAATCCAGCTTGCTCAAAACTCCATCCCTTCTTAGCCTCTGCAGTTAGAACTGAGATGTAGTTTTACTGTGACACACTGTGAGAATCTGTATCTCATTGTTGCTTAGATCATGGATGGGCAACAATGGCTTTTTTCAAAGTTTCACAGACTAGCAAACTTAAAGTAGCTCCTTTTAATTGAAACCCAGACATACTTTTAGGTAAAAACAAAACTGAGCTGGCTTGAGTTTTTCCCAAGCCAAACAAAAGAGATTGGAACTTTCCATTGTTTTTGTCTGCCAACCATGCATTGTTAAAGGAATCGAAATAAAGAGGGAAAGGGGTCAAGGGTTATAGAGCTCATATTTCCACTCTACATGACCCCATCTCAGCAATAGTGGGACCCTCGTGATCAGTTCCTGTTGGTCTAACGGAACAGCCATTTCTTAAGAAAAGGAATTACTGCGTACAGTACCTTTGTGACTAACAGAAGAATACCCCAGCTCTTCAAAGGTCCTTTCATTACAGCCTCTGAAGAGGACTCTGACATTATTTTCTTGAGATTATAATGAAAACAGCTGTACTTGTACCAATTCCCCTTTTTATTATTTTTTGTAACAAAACAAGATTGATGTTATGCCACTTTCTGTTCTGTCATGAGAATAAGGTATCACAAATGCTAATAACTTCCACAGTAGCAATATGCACTACTTTGATCTTTTCACTATTCTTTAATTTGGGCAGCTGGCTGCTGAATTCCTCCCTAAAAATCTGTGCTGCCTAAAAACAAAGGGAAAAATGGCCAACAAAATCAAATGTGCACATTTAAAGCCATTCATCTGACTAGTCCAATTCATAGCCTACATGAGTAATGCAAATACAAACTTTGATTTTGTGATTCTAGGCACTGAAATCTTAATACACATTCTTCTGATGATAGATTGTGGCAGAACAAGAAATATCACAAACAACCAATTCTCATTAAAATCTAAAGTTTGTAATCCCTTCATTCTTATTGGTTGCTTTGCCAAAGACTTCTTAAGAGATTATAAGAGCTTATTAATGAAAATCCAAGAGTAATTTTAAGTGAATTTTTCCCCTTACAAGACAGTAAAATTAAACATGCTGTGGTTGTTATTTTTTCCAGCCTCAAAGGCAATGCAAGAAGGCAGGATCTGGCAACAGCAGCTGTCAAGATTCCAAAACCAAGAAATGCAAACACCTACTGTCCAAATTATTGTTGCACTGGTAGAAACAGGATAGTAGCCTCCAGTGTTTCTGCTAATAAGCCAGAACAGAACTGTGTATTGCCAGTTGACTCAACTTTTCACAGGAATCAGAGGTACAATTTTTCAATACTCTGCATTTCAGTTCGGTCTCAGCTCTATCTTCATGACAAGCACTTCCAGCCTCTTGTTTACACGAATACCACAATGAAAATGAAAAGTGATTGGTGGTGCTCAGAATTTGCAAGTAAAGCTCTCTAAATGAGAATTTTGGATCCTCACTTCCAACCAACAGCAATGATTTAGATACTTAAGATCTTTCCTGGAAGACATAAGACAATGTTTCCAAAAGATGAAAGAAGTGCCTCATGGAAAATTCAGAATCAGCTGAAGACATAATTTTATTGCATAAATGCTTTTGAAAATATGACTGTTATGTTCATTAGTAAATGAAATGTAATAATTTTAGAAAATTTAAAATTTAGTGAAATTTCTATGAAATAGAGTGTGAGGAAAAATGTTCCACAAATACAGTCCCCAAAGCAAAAGCATCATGAAAGAACATCTACAAGTCCAAGTTAATTCACTGTTTGGAGAGTTTTTATTCTCAGTTTCATTTCAAACAGAAACATTAAGGTGATAAGCAAGGAAGAAACAGAGAAATCTGAATTGTTATGGTTGTGAGTTTCTGGGAGAAGAGGTGCTGCTTATAGAAAAAGGAGCCTCCTGAAGTGTTCAAAAAGACAAGAACATTGTATATGCTGCAAAATGAGATTATAAAGTGGAATAAAAAGTTTAGGATGCATAAAATGAGAAGCATAAAATGGGGAGATATTTATATATATATATGATATTTACAGAGAATAAACCAGTCAGGACAGGGGATGTATTGCAATACATCACAACTGATTTGATTGCATGTATGCAAATGTCTATGTTTATGTTCAGAAAAAACCAAGTGCATCTTGAATGTTTAGGAACAGGCTGGGGCAATTTTGTTTACACTGATGGAGTAGCAACTGTGGTCATTCAGCTGTGTATTCTGACTGCAGCTTCAGTTTGGAAGAGGAAGGAGGGGGTGCAGCAGGGTGAATGGAGCCTTGCACATAAGCCACTACAAGAATTGATTTGTGCTGTATTCCAGGGCTATTCAGTACTCCTTTGCAATTTTTGCACACATGATGTAGTTTTTGGCTACTAATATAGCTTTGAGCATGCATAGTTACTTTTGTCTGAGCACTATTTTGTGCTGTAGGCCTGGTTTTGCTGCATAAACAATTCCTGACAGTGGTTTGGTCATGCAGCAGAGTAGCTGCTTGGCTAGGTATGTTTGACATACAGAGCAGATGGTTGCAATTGTGAAAGCCTTCCAGAGGCCACACACCACTGGGCATCTATACTGAATGGTGCAGCTGTTTTCCAGGGCTTGTAGTGCAAGAAAACCAGAAAAATGAGGAAGGAACATGATTGTACAGACTGGAAATGGCCACAGCCATTCTACCAATTCAACTTAATGAATTGGGTGCAGTGCTCCTTGTCATTCCAGTGTCAGTAAATTCAATTTGTGGAGCTATTCTCACAAATTTATTGAAATTGTCATCTGAAGACCTCCAACTTCACATCTTGCATCAGTGATTTAAGCTCAGAAACTTGTCCATGAACTTCAGAGATTAGTATATCAGTATAGATTTGGTACAGCTAATTCTTTGGAGTCAGCAACCTCCTTTTAAGCAGCAGAGAATATAAATGTATGATGTATGTCCCACAATAAGCTCTTAAATCTGCAAAAGGCTATTCATTATACTCTGTAGATATGTCTATATCAATATAGGCACTGGAGCAATGGCAGCTGGCAGAAACTAGGTATAGGAATAGACAAAACAAGGGCTGCAGTAGAGGCAAAGAAACGTTGCATGACTAAGGAATACTGCACAGAACAGGATAGATGTGGAGCAACAATTCCAAAGTTAAACAGGATAACAGAGATCCACACAGTACACAGTAGTATTTGCATAGTGTGCCCAAGAGCAGAAGAAGCCAGCTGGGGAAGAGAGTTTCAAATCTGAACTTAGAGGATGGTATAGGATAGTAGCCAGTAGGGAAAAGGATGTAATATAGGAAAAGGGCATTAGTGGAACCACTCTTTAAGCCAATGATTGACTGAAAGGGATGGATATAATGACAGCAGAGCATTAAAGACAAGAATGGTAGAGTATCAGAAAATTTTTAGTTACCTTAGATTGTAAAGTAAAAAGACACATGCAGGACCTGCCTGATCATTCCAGCATTTGAGAACACGTTTCATACTAACCCTCTTTTTTTTCTTTTTTTTCCCCTCCATACTAATGGCTTTTTCTTACAACAGTTTATTTGTTCCTGCTGAGATATGTACACATGCATGTGTACACACTGCCTCACACTCCTCTACAGCTAAGCATGACCCAGAGTACAGTATTATCTTCTGCATTTGTTCAGATTCTTGGAAAAATGCTCAAGGGAGACAGCACAGAGCTGATATATAGATGCCAATTTGTCCCTCTGTCTTAACAACACAGCCAAGGTCTGACCTTCCCCAGCTTCCAGGGGTTTCTGTGTAGAGGAAGGGAAAAAAAATCACCAGACTATTACAGATGAAAAGAGCTCTGAAAATGGAAAAATGTTAATTAATATGTCATATATCTGTAACTCATTTGGATTTTTACTTACCTTTGTTAGCTTAAGATATTTGGATGAGGCACTGGGACTACACATGCTTTAAAGAAAGGTGTATACATAGATGTAAAGGAAAGTGCAGTATCTTTTTCCTAATAAGAGATTTAAATGATTTTTTAATATCTTTTGTGAATCACTACTAAAGAAAGTGGCAACTTCTCAAGCTTTTGGAAAAAAAGAGGAAACAAAAGAAAAGCCTTTAGATGCCCACAGTAGGTGGCATCAGCTACTGACCTACCTACTAATAAGGCAAATGAAAGGAAAACAGCCTGAGAGGAACTAAATAGCAGAGAGCCAAAGTCTTGAGGGGAGAACAGGCAAAAGAAGCGTACAGTGCTTAATTCACCCTGACTAAAAAGCTCTGTCAAACCACAAGTTGAAGATGCTACAACAGGAAAAAATAGTTAATTGCATTATATGCCTTTAACTGGAATACTGCTGCTACTGAATTGCTGAACAGGGCTGAAAACAGAAAGTCTAACAAGAGTCTTTAGGAAAATAACATATAGCCTGGGAGCAAGCACCAGGGCTAGACAGCCTCTGCTTGCTGTTACAGGAGCTCAATCCTAGTGGATGATCTATGGGAAATAGCTCTGAAATCAAATTAAGTGAGCTGCTCTGGCTTCAAAATCAGCACCTTGTGCAGTAAATAGAAACATGGGACAGAATAAATTAAACAGAAAAGTCAGAATCATAAATGCTTTCCTTGGCTGCTTTGGAAACATGCAATGCTTATTAGAGTTTCTAAACCTGTTTCTGTCCCTTAAAGCCTTCCTAGAATATTTAGAAAAGAGATCTCCTTAGAACCCAAGTACTTTTCCTGCACTCCTAAGCAAATAGACGCTTTTAACTTGTCTTTAAAAATCATAATCTTTTCTCTTAAGCAGTTAATTGTTCCCTTTTTTACATTTACCATAACATCAACATTAAAGGTTTGGTTAATTAATTTATTTATACATTTAATACTTAGCTTGATGCATTTTTTATAATTCTATATTATTAAATTTATATACACATATTTAATATATAGATAATGTCTGGTGAAAACAGTGTCCTAAAAAGCTTTTTTAGGTTTTCTTAGACATAGGACAGTTCTGATACTACTAGTATAACCCCATATTGGTTTTGGTTATTTATTTTTCACTTTTACTTTGGCATTTGACTAATTTTACATTTACAATATGCATCATTAGGTTTGCTGCTTAACTCTGAAATAATATAGAAAACACAATGAAAATATTTTTTGAAATGTGTGTATTTTTGTGGGGTTTATTGGCTTAGGGGACAAGAGGATTGAAGCATCAATGTTTTCTTGCAAGTTTCTCAGTAGAAACAAAAAAAAAAATAAAAGGAAAAGAAACATCTATATAGAATTCTTGCCTTTTTGTTTGGACAGATTCTTGCAATCTCTTCCCATGGCTTTAGTGACTCGTGGAAATTTCTCATATATTCCATACCATCAGCAGGATTCTTTCCCAGATTTCTCACCCTTTTTAATTTGTATCCCCTAGTTACCTGCTCCATCCTTTCCTTCCCCCTCCCTTCTCCAGCACTAATAGGCCTGCTGGAATCCACCTTCTAAATGAAATCAGTCAAGTCACCTCAGCTTTGATTGCCCTATTCCCATGCTGTAGAATGAAAGCACTTTGTTGAATCAAAAATGTTCTACATTCAGTTGTCATAAATAACAATGCACAGCAAAGAACTTAAGCTATCAACATAAACAATACAATATGAAAGTGTGCTTCAAACCAGATGCTTCTTTATTTCTGCCCAAACAGTTTGAAGAGCCTGTTAAAATGTTTCAAGTTGCTGTTTACAAAGGGTCAAACGAACATTTTTCAATTAAATGTGTCCCTTCTGGTTCCTTAATGATTAAATACAGTGGAACAATAGCCATTTAAAATAGCAAAAGAATATCTGATGATTTTTTGTTGTTAGGATTGGTAAAATAGGAGGAGTTGAAAAGCTTTGTGTGAGGTGAGAGAAAAATGCTCTGACAGCCTCAGAGCCACCTCAAAGATTTTGACAATTTGTCAAAAATCTCTGCATTTTTCAAGCAGCCTTTTGCAGGACACTCTGGAAAATAAACAACATATTTCCTTTGCTCACACTGGCGAACCCTTTTTCCCACAATACCCCCAAAATGTTGTGTGCTGTGTGTGCTCCGCCCCCCTTCACCTCCCCCCAAATGAGCAATCTCAAACACAGATCTTCCTTCTTGGAGGAAACAAGAAATCCAATTAAAATCTGTGCACTTGTGCTTTTGAAAAAGGGTTTTCTGTAACCCCCACAACTCCAAATTTGCCCCTTGGATCTTGCTCCTGCCATCCTGCTCAGCTGTCAGGATTCAGCCTCGTGCAGGTACTTCATTTGGCTGCATATCATTAAAATTGCTGTTCTTCTGAGTTTTGTTGGTAGAACTTCAACCTTTAGAATCCAATTTCATCTGTTAAATAGGGCTCAGCTTCACTGAAAAATAGTCTCTGTTTATGCAAAGACACCATGTCAAATGGTGACGTAAACTAAGCAAGATTGAAGATGGTCTTGTTAAGAAACCTATCATTAAAAAAATAAACAATGCCTTGGTTCTAAATGGTCTGGAATAAAATTGTATTTCTTTTCACACTTTATCAAAGCCTTTTCAGGATCTAGCAAAACAGAGCTATCAGGCCACTGTACTTCTGTGGCAACTCCATAGAGTATTGGTATTTATGACTTCATTCTATCCAACTACCCATACTGAAACCTCGCAGAGCAGTATTTTGCTGTACAATAAAAATGAAGCCAGCTACATTTCTGTTAAATCCACATTATCATGTTAGAGAGTCTGACCTTTTGTGTAAACATACACAGCATGCAAACATCAAAATAGTCAAGAAATTGCAATAACAGGTAATAAGTTTTTGCTGTGTGAACTTCCTTACTTAGTTACTCAACTTCCTCATGAGCCAGGAGCTTTATAAGGCATATAAATAATAAATGAGATTCTTATTAAACTGGATCAATTTAGATCAGGTAAATAATTGTTTTCCTTAAGAAATTGCAAGTTTATTATGATTTATAGATAGATTTCTCAGTACTTCTTTCTAAGTTGAATGCTTTTTCAGGAGATAAATTCTTGAAACTCCTTGCCTCCACAGAGGTAAGTTTATACTCCTGCCTTTGTATATGGGGCAAGAAAATACAGGGAACCTTCTTCCCTACTTTAAAGCCTTCTCAAACAGGACAGAGGCCTGGGAGTCCCTAATTCTGGTGAGAACAAGGTCTTTCCTATGCTTGGTGTGCTAAAAGGGCCATGAAGTTGCTGGGGGATATCAACTATAAATCAGTCTGCAAAACTGGCAGGATACAAAGTGCTTGGTGGTGCACTGGTGGGGTTATTCTCATTTGGATTTGGCTGCAGGAGCTTTGCAGTACCTGTGGGACTGCTGTGAGACAGGGAGAGTGGGAAAGGGTTTTCAGTCTGTGTGGTGTAAGGCAGCATGCAAAGGTCTCTGCTAGCCTCTTAGAAGATTTACAGCAGTTTCTGAGTATTAGGGGGAGAAATAACAAAACTGTAGAAAGCTCTTATGTACATATACATCCATAGAAGTATAGAAGCTATATAAAAAGATTGTAAAAATGTGGGTGCTGCTCAGGTCTTCCACCAGCTCCAGATTTATTTTGCAGACTGCCCCTCTTCTCCCTCCTGCTCCTCACTAAACCCTCACCAATGGGCTCAGACTGCAAAACCCGGGGCTGGGAGCTCCAGTCAGATGATGGCTTTTATTGGATGAAAATGAAGCAAAATGAGTAAGAAAATGTCACAAGCATGTTGAAAATCCCACTAGCCATCACAGACAGGTACAGTAGCCAGGCTGCCTCTCACAGATTCCATTTCCACAGATAACAACTGCTGCCCATTAGGCCCAGCTCAGCTGCAGGCATTAAGCTCTTTGCACTGCATGAACCCATGCTAAGTGAAGTGCATCACTGTAACTGACTTTCTACATCTCTACCTTAGCTTCCCCCAAGAACTATGGGAAAAATAATGGTATTTGTTCGTTATTGTTCCTGCTTTAGCTCTCTTTAATTACATTTTTGTCCATCCCTGCCTTTCTGCCTTCAAGAACAAATTCTGACAGTACACAGGAGAGAAAAATCTGTAGGTTTTGCATCACAGCAAAAGAGTTTTTTTGTCCTTAGGTACTGTATTCCAGCTTTAATGGAAATGTGGAGTAAAATATGGGCCTTCCAAGGGTTTAGTCCAAGTTTATAGTGTAAAAGTGAACAGAAATTTTGGCTGGGATCCTTTGATATGTAGGGTACAAGCCATTTAAGTTTAGTTAGGCTTCTTTCCAAACTCCAGGAAGGATCTTGTGAAAGAATGAAGCATATTAAGCCTGTGGTAGACCCCTACTGTTTGGCTTATATTAATTCTAATATGATGATGTCATTCAGGTTGCAGAAACAGTAGCTAAGCTCCAAATGGTTTGCTTAGTAACAGATATTACTAATATTAAAAATTCAAATAATATTAAAAATCATTTTATAATTAAACAATAGAATGACAGGAGACTATCCAAATTTAGTTGAAATCAGTCCTGCCTTCAGGCAAAGTGATGGGCTAGATGATTCCCCTTTCTGACCATTATATTATGATTAATTCTATGATTTCCTGATCTACTCTCCTCAATTTCTTTTGAGAAATCATGTATCTATATGTGAATATGTACAGGGCACTAAAGGAGTTTTCTCACAGCTTTCTGAACGTTCCAGGAAGAGGATAGAAGTTTTGGACCATCTCCTCCTTGCACAGAGGATGTACAGGAAGGGAACAGACAAAATACAGTGTTAGTTTCTTTTATCCATCCTCCTTTTGACCCTTTGCCACCCTATGCAGACCTGCCAGCCAGCACTAGCTCAAAGGGGAGACTTGGTGCAAGAGAAGGGAATGCTTTGCTTCCTTTTAGGGAGGTTATAGTACAGTCCTTGCATGAACACTTACCTTTCTCCACTTAGGCTGAAAGTCAGTCCTTTGAGTTCACATCCAGGAACATTTCATAAGATCATTTTTCTCCTTGATGTTATGTGGGCTTATGGACATTTTTTTAAAGTTATCTTTAGTAGAGAGCTGGTAATTACCTCTCCCTAGGTAGCTTCCCAGAGGGTTTTTACTTTTCTGCACTGTGTTTATCTCTGTAAATGACTTTATTTTTTCCCTTTGTTTCATAGAACAGTTAGTAAGATCATAAGTGGTGGCTATTTGCCTCAGACGTTTGAAAACACTGTCATCAGTTGAGTTTTGGACTGCATTAGCTTAGTTTTAGAGTCATGAGTTTCTGCTGCCAGCAGACAG
Source organism: Entomyzon cyanotis (assembly GCA_024500445.1). NCBI lineage: Eukaryota > Metazoa > Chordata > Aves > Passeriformes > Meliphagidae > Entomyzon > Entomyzon cyanotis. The sequence continues at coordinate 11,786,762 of JAKEPQ010000780.1, forward strand.
TTATTGTCTTCAGGATGTTCACTTAAGAACATCCTAAAGATAGCTGAGAATTCAACCTCCCAAACTGCCAATATTAAGTAATAATTTCATAGCTGACCTTTTGAGATATTTGTGTAAGAATGGTTGGCCCAGACCACACACTGTACAGAAAAAACTGCACCCATCACTCGCTCTGCCTGAATTGTCACAGCTTTTGAATGAACTACAGAGATGGGTACTCAGAGCATCTTCTGTACATGCAATCTCTACTGGTGTCTTTGGCAGCTCCAGCAAAGGCTGGAATATAGGCCTGAACTGAAAACCATGCATATACAAGGGGAAATCCAGTTCTGCTTTTGCTAACACAGATGTAAATCAGGAATATACCTTTGACAGCCAGTGGTGCACGGGCAGGGAATCGGGGCCAGAACAGAGATCTGGAATACTGCCAAGCTGAAGCAATATTAGGTTGATACCTGTCCTGAAATCCTACAGAAACCCTCATCTCCGAGTTTATCAAAACACAACTACAGATGCTTAAATAAAAATTAAAAAACCCCTGTGTGTTTGTGAAATCTGGCCTTTATTTTATATCACTCTCATGACAAAAAGTGTTAGAAAAATGTCTTAAACCACTACTTGGGGATTTCCTCCAAGCACTATGCCAGCTGCTCTCAGCCTCCATTGTGAAATGATGGGCTGTTGGCATAGCCAAAGTACTTTACACTCCAGCAACCACTGGATGCATAGCAGCCCTTTGGGAGTCATTACCAACTGGTGTAATTTAGGGCAGCCCTGAGGCAGCTCTAAGTCACAGTCTCCAGGAACTGGAGGCTATAAAGGTGGCATAACACCTCTCCTCTAGGTCTATAATCTGCAATAACATTTACAATACAGACTGCATCATATTATTTCCATGCTTAATTAGAGTACAGAATATCAAACATTTTGCTTTAACACTACCCCGTGTGCTGTTACTGGCTCTGTATGTGATTTAATGGGTGATCAATCATTCACATATCAGTGGTGATGTAAACCTGATGTTCATTTGCTCTTTTTCACTTCATGCATGGATCTCATGTAACAAGAAAAGAAATATCTATGAGGAATGTGGTAGTTCTGCATTGCTGTTAAATCTCAGCAAGCCCTCCTAGAATTCAAGAAATAAGGTAGCATTGGTTTACAGACCAGCTTTTCAGTGGCATCATTCCAAAGTCTGTGCTATTGGCCAGCATGGCTTATGCTTTGCTTTCATAGCCAAATATGTGATGCTTGACATGTCAAGTCAGCTGTTGGGTTTTTTTTTTTTTTGAGAGAGTGGATATTGTTGATACAGCTGTGAAAGAGTCCTTTCTCCTTTCCAAAGAATTATCACTAAATTGTATTAACTGGAGAGACCCTCTTCACTGGATCAGAACTTAACAAAAAGTGCCCTGTCATCATTTTCCTTTCAGTCTCTTCTCACCCCTTGATCTGATGCTGCTGTCCACTTATATTTCAAATGGGTATTATACTGCCATTCATCTTCAGATATCAACAGAAAAATCACCTTCATGAAATCGGCAGTGTTAGACCTCGGAAAGGAAAAAATATGAGATTTATTCCACTGTTTTAGGCCAGTGAACTGAGTCCAGCTGAGCTCAGGAAGAGATAGGGCCAAGAGCAGCCAGGGTTGGTGGTGTCCCCTGCCAGGGGAAGGAGAGACACAGGAGGTTGGTGCCTTGCAGGGTGGTGCTGGGGGAGCAGAGCTGCAGGAACTGGCAGAGTTTGAGTGCCTGTGTGCCCAGGGGATGAGGAGGAGGCTGGGATGGCCCAGCTGTGCCAGGCACAGAGGACATTGGATGCCATTCCTCTGTGCTGCTCTGCAAGTGCATCTGTGTGGCTCTAAAGGACATTAGAGCTCCTCTCCAGGAGCAAAAGCAGGAAAGCAACCTGAAACCTGCCAGGGAAAAGGGAGTAACTATTTTGCCAAGGGATAGCAACACAACTCTGTTGTAATCATAGTAATAAAACAGAGCTGACAAAGTGATGACTTCTCTGAGGTGCTGTTAACCTTAATAAGAGCTCCATTAATTTTTCATATTATTGATAAAGCAAATTAATACACATCTCCAAACAAGCAAAACATAAAAAGGCATCAAAACCAAACTGAAATAATTGAATATTATTTGTAGAGAATGCCATTAAAATAATGTAAATCTTCTTTTGTAAATTAACTTCATGCATAACTAGAAATGATTAGCATGCATATATACCAACCTCTGTGTTTGTAATTTTGACACACATCCTAATAGACTTGGGGTGCTTTATTTGCTTACACTCTGAAAATGTTACTTTGTGTGAATGCACAGTAACTCTGAGAGAGAACTAGTGGCAAGACACAGAGCTGGTGGGTGTGATGTCATTGAGCCTCCCAGGCCATAAGGGAGGATCTCCCTCCCATGGCAAGGACAAGTGGGAAGACACCAGCCAAATACTAGCTCTTCCACATGGCTGGGAGCATCCAGGCACTCCTGAAATCACTGGCAGTGCATATTCTAGTACAAACACAAATAGCACTTTTAGACATCTACAGCATGGGAGTTCATATCCCATGGCAATGGGGAATTTTCCTAAGTTCAGAGAAGGAATAGGGAACCTTTTTAATGAATATTGTTAAATATGTACAGATGTACAGTCTCCACTACAAAAATCGGGATCTTCTTTAGCTTCACTTTGCAAGGGACAGTGTGGAGGGATCATTGCAAACAAATATGACTAAATAAACATATTTTCTTGGGCCAAATTTCAAGCTTGTTCAAGCAGTTTTCTAAAATCTGTGTTTGAATGACTGGTGGGAGGTTGATAAGAAAGTGATTATAATCTAGTTAAACTTTTCAGAATTTTCCAGTAGATTCTCAAGGAAACGAAATAAAAATATACCCAGTTTGTATAACAGCTCTTACCTGAATCCACAAATATGTGTCTTCTGCTTCCTGGAAAAAAGACAGTTTGTTTCTGTCAGCCTCAAAAGCCCCCAAAAGAATTAAACTTTAACAAAATATTTGATATTAATTATTTAATTAAAATAATTTATTTGGTGTTTTATAGTTAGAACCTTAGAAGTTCATAGATGCATAGTTGAATGATGAGTGGCTTGGGAACACTTGAAAAAGGTCCCAGGAGAAACCAAGGTCCCTTTCACCAATATCTTCTACTGCTGTGCAGACTTCAGGTAGTCAGAGCAGATGTGAACCCAGCCTGAGCACAGGCCTGCCATGTGCTGTGGAATTCAGAAAGCTCTCTGTATGAATTTGTTTCAAAACTGGGACTAAAGAGCATTGCTGAAAACCTTTGCTAAACCCTTGGTGTCTTGAAAGCCTGAAAGAATGAAATCCTCCCTCATGTGTTTGTGACAGACTTTGTTTTAGTTCTTATTCTTGTACCCTATGTAAACAATAATGTTTGTGAGCTAGCAATGGGCACTTGGGAATAAAAGGATAAACAAACAGGAATATTAAATACTGTAGTTTTTTAATTTCTGAGATACAGATATAAAGGCCTGTTTTAATTAAGCATTTTCTACTTCTGCCTGCATCAGTATTAAAGCTGCAAATTTATCCAAGGCAATTTAGTGCTTGAGCACAGAGATAATAGTCCACATTTAGCAAAATTAGCCAAGAGGGTAGACTCCTGCCTAGAATTATTTACATTCTTTGACCCTTTAGGCTCAACTCTTTATCCAATCAAATTTATCTAGCAGAACTGGTAGCCTGACTTGTTTGTGTCATACACATTTGGCATTAAGGCTGCAGCAAAATTTTGCAAGTATCTGGCATATTCTTGATAGCACATCTGGTGAGTATGGACACTGTTCATTAGAATAGCTTTGCAAACTGATAACACGCCAAAGCTTTGACAAAAGTACTTATGGTAGATGTCAATCATCTTTCTTTGCCAGTTTGAACATGCACCCTTCTGGGAATAATTTTTATCTATTCTGACACATAAAACATAATGAACAATATCTTCAGGCTTTGCAAATGAATGCAGGTCCCCATATTATGTATACTGCTTGTGGATCACCAAACAAATGCAGCAGAAGGAAGGAGAGTATTTGTATATGGTATCTGGAAAAATCTGTGAGAAACACCAGGCAGAATAAGTAAATCTCTGGCAAATAGGAACTGTTTGAAGGATAAGGGGACTGTGGATGTACAGTACAGCTACAGCAGTCACTGGCATTGACCATGTCTGGTGATGCCATTGCACAGGTGGTGTGGGTTGACCAGGCACCCCTAAAGCCACTTACTCACTCCCCTCTGCAGACTAGGCAGAGAGAAAATTTAACAAAGGGTTCATGGGTTGAGATAAGGACCGGGAGAGATAGCTCACCAAATACCATCATGGGCAAAATGGTCTCAGCTTAGAGATATGAATTTATTGCTACCAGAACCAGAGCAGGATAATAAGTAAAATAAGCCCTTAAAAACACCTTTCCCCCTTCTTCCCAGCTCTACCTCCCACCCCAGCGGAGCAAGGAGACAGGGAATGGAGCTCAGGGAGAGGAGTTGTTCCCTTGCTGCACCTTGGGGTCTCTCCCACAGGAGAAAGTTCTCCATGAACTTCTCCAACATGGGTCCATCTCACAGCCATCAGGGATTGGCTCTGCTGGATGTGGTTGAAACTTCTAGGAGCTTCTCACCTGATACCAAAAATCAGGCCATGCAAACCCAATAGATTAGGTTTCCTTCGCCCCTCCAAAGCTCCTCCCTGCACTTTTCTTCTGTTACAGAAAGATTACAAACATCATAGATGGAAAAGAATTACACAAAAAAGGATATCAAAAGTTAAAGGACCAAATTTGTGCAACAGAGATATGGCAATGAAATAATCATAACCCAGGTTCTGATACTCATAGTCTTGCATTATTCCTCAGTGGGTTCTTGTCTTTTCCATGGAAAGAGCATCCTAATGTGACTGACAGAGCCTGAAATGGCCCTCCAAGAAGGATGAGACACCTTTCTGCTCTGAGCTTCTGTCGCACTGGGGGATTACACATGGCATGCACTTAGTATTGATTATTCTCCTGCCTTCATTTGTATTACTTGCATATAGATTTTAATTTGTCAGCTTCCTAAACTACATTTCAATAGTGAATCCATGTTAATAATGAAGTGGGAAAAACCTAAAAATTCAAAAATTCAAATTTTCAGGAAGTTGCACAAAAAAAAGTACAGACTATTGTCTTTTTACATGAATATTTTGGGTTTCTTTTAAATATGTACTCATAGAATATTTCAGATCTGCTGAATACAGTAGATATTTATGCTTTTATTTTAAATGGGGATTACAAATTATTCGCCTTTTGTCATGCACAATATGCATATTATGGTGTGGATATTGTGTTACCAATTCACTGTAACAAAGTACTTTAGCACTTTAAAAAAAAGCCATTTTTGACCCAAAAGACCATAATGGAGTCTTTCAAACTTGTTTAAGGCAGCTGCCATGAACTGAAAAGGTCATACAAAACAAGCTGTATGTAGAGCAATTTAATATGTAGAAACGTGCATTTTCAGTAAGATACGATGGCTGGCTCAGACTATTTTAAATTTAAAAAAATGCTGGACCTCATTATATTATGATGGTGAGGAAGGCTTCAGATTAGTCCTGCCAATAGTTACTAACTAGTAGGTGAATTTACCAAATTACTTTGCCTCCTTACTGATGAGGGTGGTACCATATATGCCCAATGTGAGCTTTTATGGGCGTGTGAAAGCAGCCCTTTAGCACTGAGAAACACTAAAAGAACCAGACAATTCAACCAAAAATGTATTTTAAAGTATTTTTAGTGGTTTAAATAGAAACACATTCTTGTTTTTTAATGTGGTTTTCAGTATGTTCCATCTTTTTAAATTTAGCCTGTTGCGTCAATATTTTGTATGTCATCATGAATGCTGTCCTCTTGTTAATGAAATAATGATTCAAGCCACAAAATGAAAACCAGTTGGTTTGTCAAATTCTGAGCTTAAAAACAGTTCTGTGAGATGATTATGGAGGAAATGCACGGAACCTTGATAATCCACTATTGGTAATTAACTTTTGAGGGTAAGGTTTGTCTTCCATAGCCTCAACCCAGGACCCTGATGCCATCTGGCAAAGCCTGGGGATGCCACCAGCCTCCTGCCACCAATTCAGAAGAAAATAGCACTCTAGAAACTCGCTGATGTATTTTCCAGTGGGTATTGCTTATACCCTGGATATCACTGGACACTCCTGCACATCAATACCTAGAGGTTTAAATCTTGAATTTTTAGTATGATTTGTATGAATATAAAGGGTGTGTGTGTGTGTGGTTTTGTGTTCTAAGGAAGCACTTATGATTCCCCGTAAATGTTCATAAATGTGTGTGGATGATTATATGTGTTAAATAGCTAACTTAAAATTGCTATACAAATTATGGGTTTTCTCCCTAAAAGATTCTTTCCTTAAAATTTTATTTTTAGCAAGGGTACTGCAGCACCCAAAGCTCACAGTATTGCCTCTTCCTCTAAGTAATCATTAGAAGTTCTAAACAAAGAATCAAGTGATGGAGCCAAAGCACATTGAAGTCAATAGGACTCTTTTCATTGACTTCAATGAGCTTTGAATCAGCATCCAAATCCTAACTGTTGCTGAACATATTTACAACCACAACATTTTGTGTGGCACTCTGTGGGCACAATGGTGCAATTTACTTGGGAAAACAAATGGAAACATATTCTTAGATGGTGTGACCAGTACTACTCCACACTCAAAAACTAAGTCTGGTGAATCTCAGTTATATCACTAAAAAAAATAATTGATTCAGCTGTGCATATGAGGATAGCCAGACAGTGTCTGTCCAGGCCAGAAAACAATTCATGCTGATGCTTCTGAAACCAGCCCAAAGATGAGGAGGTACTGTTAGTGTCAGTGTATTCACATATCAAAATTAGAATCAGTATTATTTTAAGAATGTTCTCATAAATCATAGCTGCTGCAAAATTTCTAAACAGTGAATTGGTGTCTGTTGTTTCCAACACTAATTAACCAGTGGCAGTCACATTGGACTTACACAGAGCATGTTGTATCAGTATGTCTGATTTCAATTTTAGAAACTACAATGAACTAATTAAGTAATTTGCCATTTCATAATACAGCATGTCTAAGTAATACACAGAATTTCCAGCTAAGAGCTGTCTGATGCCTGCTGTAGGTAAGCTGGGGAAGTGTTTCCTCATTCCCTACCTCAGATATTTAATACAGTAACAGACATTGCACATTACAGTGACATTCCATTGTGTTGCACAGCATCATATATTCTTAGCTCCCGAGGGAAAAAATGACCAGTGCGAATTGAAGCTAGCCCATGGACTTAGCGAATAATTCAGTGGATCTCACACAGATACATTCATACGTACATAAACCTACATAATCATGGGTTTAAGTGATTTTTAGTAGATTAACATCCAATTAAAAATTTGTTTTGATCCTGTTGCAATAGTGTAACAAAAATATTTATGTAGCACACATTGCAAAAGAGACTAATTTCAATGTAACCCTTGGAAACCTTTGAAGACATTAGCAGCTCTCCAAGCGTGTTGACTATCTGGACAATGAATTATTATATCCTTGTCAAATTTTAAATATCCTGCTGTTAAAAATATTAGTCACAGGAACTGCTTGACAACAGTGTCGCAGTAAATTTTTAAGTCTGTATGAACATGGAGAACCTGATACATAAAATCCTGCCTCGCTGTCTGGCATTCAGTGGTAAAAGCTGAGCACTGAAAGTTTCCTTGGAGCATTGGCAATACCCTGCCAATAGATATACTGTACGTGCCATTTAAACCAGCTGAGTACTGCTTTTCCTCTCCCTCCCTCCAGTTTTTCCATTCCCCAAGGGGCAATCCTTTGGCGAGCAACCCATTTAAGTCAAACAGCTATCATGTAAAAGTGAAGATGAGCAACAAAGCACATCCAAGGGAAGCAAGTTAAGATCTAGGCCCTGAGGTTCGAAGGGGGGGCTAAAGAAACCGAGCCAAAGAAATTCTAAAAAGGCACTTTTTTAGCTTAAAAAAATAAGATTAGAAACTGGCTTGTATGAGCCCAACTGTGATTAAAAAAATAAACCTTTTATAGTTAAGACAGAATTTTTTTTCTTTTTGTTCTTTGACTTTTCCTTGCAGAGAAAGAGGCTATCTTCACTTAATCAGAGCAAAGAAAGAGTGGCTGAGGCAGAAGCAGCATCATGTGGGTGAAGGTCAGGCCAATTTTCACCCATGTGATGCTGCTTTATCACTCATGGAACAAAGATTAAGGCCTTTCTTTTCTTTATCCTTTTGTGCTTTCCCCCATTACTTTAACAGATCTGAACAAATCCCAGGCAGTTCATCCAAAAGTTCCTTTTAGCTACATTTAGTTCAGATCCTCTAAATTCCACATAAGACTTCATGCTATACCAACATGAAGAGGATATAAAACCCACATGTGTAGGGGGAAAAATGTTATAGAAAAACACAGAAATCATTGCAGAATATGATGACAGCAAAAGCCTTTTCAGTTGCAAGAAACTAGGCACATCCAGGAATCAGAATTATCACTATTTTTATTCCCTTATTTTTAAAGAAATATGTTTTACTGCTGCACCAAAAGGCTGCATAAATATTGATGTTTGTTGAAGATGAATTTAATATCATAAAAATGTAGCTGAGCTCCAAGGTTCTGAAAAAACCCCACACTAGAAAAGCCGGTTCATTGTTGCCTGTAACTGTAAAAATGTTATATCACAAAAAAATTAGCTTACATTGCATGTGTTTACACATCTTGTCAGTAGCCAGCTTAATCAAACATATTATCCCAGAATTGCATCAACTGCAGAAATAGGTCAGGATGTAATTTCTACACAAAGTACCAGGGGACTGATTGAAAGGGCAGTTGTTGGATTTGACTGTGCTTTTCAGCCCTTTGGTTTTATCCAGGTGGGGGAAGCAGCCCTGCCTGGCTTGCTCTTTATCTGTGTTTCAAAAAGCTTCAGGAATGCCTGTTGCATTTATTTCATTTATCAATCTCTTGATATCTTATAACAATCAGTACTGTGCACTGAGTCAAATACTAGCAATCAGAAATGAAATCATAATGATCTGCTGCAAATTCATGGCCCAGCTACCCATAACATTTACAGTTTTACATACACTGTCTCCACAACGTTTAACAGATTTAAAGGTATGGCGGATAAAACAGTTAAGCATTTAATAAGTGAGACAGGTATCTTCATGTGATTCTTAGCATTATGCCAGTGGTGTTTGTACCCCTGCACTGATCAGAGTGTGTTTCCAGATTTCAGATTCCCTGTTTCCATGCAATCAGGGTAAATGCTGCTCTTCCCCTAGTGTGGCTTCAGGGGAGTGGGGAGAGCCCTGCACAAAGCATCAGCTGAAGCATGGAACCACTGCAGATTTTCATATGAGGCACTACAAAAATTGGTTTATCCTCCTGTACCATATGTTATCATGTGCTAGAGTGTCTCCCAAATTTCATATAGCTTTATAGTCTCCATGTCTACAGGACTAAAATCTTGGCCTCATACTGAAGTCAACAGAAATGACTCCAATGAGTCCTGGTTTCATCCAGTAAGTCCAAGAGAAATATTTCAGAGGTGAGTCCCTTTTACTTTGAGTAATTTAGAGACATGTAAACCATTAATGTAGGTGTGAGAAGTCAGTATGTGAAAACTGCTTGGATAGGATAATATATGAATGTGGGGTTGCTGAGGCTGATAGGAGGCTAATAAATGTTGTTATCCATACATTTCTTAAGAGCGTTGTATTCATATTGCTTATACCTGAAAATATCTTCCTATACATGGTCAAGATTTCTGATGCAATTCAAAGCATTCTCATTGTCTTATCAAAACAGAAGATAACAGCAGGTTTTTGGACTCTTTTAAACAGAAAATGCCTGGAAGTATCTGTCATGAATACTGATAAACAATTTGGTTTAAAAAAAGCTGCAAGAACCTCTTCAGTACCAATCTAAATCCCACCTCCTTTCTTCAGAAAAGAGCTTTGAAATGTGTTTCCTCTGGCTGTTTTGGTAGGCTTTCATCAGGTGAAAATTTAACACTCTTGCTGAGATTCCTTGGCTGGATACTTGTAACAAACATTAAATATCTTTCAAAGAAGTTAAATCCAGATGGGAAGTACTAGATATTTCTTAATCTCTACAAACTCAGATTTTCAAGCAATGTGTTTTGTCTCATTGCAAGTGAGGGGCTGAGAGCAGTGGTCACAACCAGAAAGACATGACTGGAGCTCTGGAACTGAGGCACTGCTGCTCTGAAGATGTTCCTGTACTCAATCCACCCTGTGGGTTGTACTGTGTGCTTTTCTTCCTCTATTGGAGGAATATGAATTTGAGTAAATGCCATGTGACAGTGCGGCTGCTGTGGAATTTATTCATTTTTCTTGAGTAGGAGATCAATTAGTAATTACTTAAGGGCAGTCCTTATAGGCCATCTACGTTGGCCCTTAATTAAGCAACAAGACATGACAGGCAATGTATTTCTGGGCAATTTAGCACATCTCTTAGGGAGTTTTTAAGGCATGAGGCCGAAGGTCAAGTGACTTTAACCACCTGAGAAGTGCAGAAATCCCTTAGAAATACACTGTCTAGAGTGACTTATTGCTGTTATTAAATGGAATTTGTGAATAAAAATAAGAAAGACTGTCAGCCCCAGGCATGAATAGGGCATTATTAACATGGATATGACATTGTTGACAGCTAATCTAAAGCTCCATTTGTGTCCTGAGCTCTAGACCTATTTCTTTATACTGTGTATTAATACAAGGAAGATATGTTACATTCTTCATACACTTTTACCATAGCTGTCCAATAAGACCAAGGGACATTTTTTGTTTGTTCGTTTTTTTTTTTAGATTTGCTTCGTCCTTTTTTTTTGGTTTTTTGGGGTTTTTTTTTTTTGAGGGCTGAAATACATCAATTAAACCTTGTATGCCGAACATCCCATTTTTGGACTATATAATAGAAGTCTCCTGAAACAACACAATATCCTTCCTAGGATGTAAAATTGCTATTCCTGACATAGTCTCCCCTGCCATCCTGAGATCTGCCCTGAATTTGTCTCCTCCCTGGCTCAGCTGCTTCCCCTGTCCCCTGCTGCTGGGCTCAATGTGCCTGATTGTCTGTACATGTCAGTGCGTTCAGATTGAAGAAGTGCACCAGCAACATTCACATGTAGAGATGAATAAACAGAGTCAATTCCAGCACCTTCATCTTACCTATGTTTTTCTCTTTCTTTCTTTTTTACTTTTTCATTTTTAATTCTTTTCCCCCACAACACGAATGTAAACTTTTTAAGGTGCATCCATGCTTTCTTAACACCTTGAATTAAACACATACAATAACATTGCCAAAGCAGATCTTGTCTCCTGAAATTTGGAATTGCAGAAAATGGACAAGAAACTGAACATCTGTTGTAAATATTATCTTTCACCAGACCGATTGTGTGTAGATGTAGACATTTTGGCTTTGCTTTTTTCCACTGGCTTAAATTGTTCTTGGGTTTCTTGATGTGCCTGCTGTTATCCTCACGCTAATAAATGTTCTGCCCTTTGTCGGCTCTGTTTGTTGATCTACAGCAGCAGCCCATTACAAAGACCAACGTCTTGAGAGAAAAAGTGTCAGAGTCACATCCTAACCTCGCCCTGACTAGCAGAGCTCCATCATTTCCATGGGAATTGCTGGAAGGCTGCCCACTCGTGATCCTGCACAGAGAGGGGGCTCCAGCTGTCCTGCACTGCAGGGTGTGGTGGCGGAGGGGACATTCTCTTTCCTAGGGGTGTGGCAGCCTGTGTAAGAGTGCTGGGAAGAGCAGCTTCTCTCACCTCTGTGACAATGGCTCTGTCCTAAGTCTGATGACTCCAGAAAGTGCTGGGTTGTGCTGCCAGGAGGTTCTGACATGCACAGTGTATCTCTATTTTCCAGGAAGCATAACCGCTACTTAGCATGTGGTGTCCAGTTCTTCTGCACATTCACAAGTACGTCTGACATGTTATGAAAGTAATGGATTTATTGTGCATACCTCAAATATTTTAAGGGTATGTGAACACATATTTTTGTCTGGGAAATCCTGGGCAGAAATATGGAAGTACTGATGTGCATTCTTTGTTTAGGCTGACAGGAACTAAAGTAGAGCTCTCCACGCACACAGATAATTTGGGGGAATTGTTTTAGGATTACAATGAAGAAATATTGTGTGTGTTCCCTGAATCAATTCTAACTACAGGGGAATATATCAGTTTGTCTTGGCATTCTTAGTGCAAGGAAAGGGAAAACAGGTTTAAGAAATAAGAGGGCTTTAAAGACATACTTTGAAAATCATTGTTTTTAACAGCAGTGATCCATAAAGCTGGATTAAATCAGTGGTTTTAGCAGGCTGAGTGCACTGTAGTTTGTGAAAAGTTCCACGTACTGCAGTTTGAACCAAGTAACCTGAAATCTAAAAGTAGTCTGTACTAGCCTAGTACCACTGCACTAACAGAAAATTTCTTATAATTGCTAATAGCAAAAAAAGTTGATATCATCAAGGCACAAGGCTACCCTATTAAGTTTGAGCTGAAAAATCCTTTTTTTAAAGCAACTTTGAAAAAAATTTTCCTGAAATTCTGACTGTCCTGAAACTGGTGATTTACTGTAAAACAGCAAGAGACATCACGACCTCAGAAAACAGGTAATTCTGTGTTATAGACAAACTAAAATAGCAACAAAAAATAAAAATGGGCATCATGTTGTAGGATCAATGAAAAGGAAATTTTGCTTTTTATGTATTTGATAAAACAAGTAATAAAACAGTTTAAAAATAAAATTAAAAGGTTTGATTCTAGAGAAACAAAGGAAAGACAATTAATGACTCACATTTGTGGTTTGGATCATGCTGAAGGTGATATTGAGCCACAAGGAATGACTAATGAATTGTGGTCCACAATCCAAGATGTCCTGAAAAAAAAAGTCAAAAATTAGCCCTTATGGCAGCAAAACTACCCCCACAAAGGTCTGTACCTAGAGCAATCCTTATCATCCCACATGTTCTAAGACATGTAGGAACTGCTGTCATTTATCTGGATTCAGCATTAACTGGCAGTTCTCAACTATTTTAAAAATGATCAAAGCATGCAAAAAAAAAAAAAAAGAGGGGTGAAGAGAAGAACACACTTCAGAGCTCCTCACATTTACTGTGCATTGCCTCCCTGCTGTGTGATTTCTCTGTTTTAGCTTCAGTACTGCTGTGGCTGCTCTCTGTCTTAATGTAGGTTTGTAGGTTTGACTGATCCTGGATCCAAACTTGCTTCTGCCCATATTTGATCAACCACGCCTGAGACTGAGATTTATAGGAGCCCTTGGCAGGCATAATGGCTGCTCAATCAAGCAGATGTATCCAAATAATTTTTATATCCAAATGGTTCCTAAACGTTTGCTTTAGTGGGGCTCACAGGTTTTACTGAGCTCTTGCCCTGCAATCTCAGCTGCTGGCTCCTCCTCTTGTGTCTTTTGGCTCTGTGTGCAATCAGCGCCCAAGCTCAGGTCTGGCAGCTTGGGGAATGCCAACATGGGCAAGCCAGATGACTTCCTGCTATCTTTCACAACAAAAAGGAGTGTGAACATATTACAGATGTTCTCATTGCAGGGCATTGCTCATAGGTACTTACTTAAAATAAGCTTTAGTGTGTGCTTGAAGGGTTATAGATCATGGCACCTGTAGTTAAGCTGAGTTGTTTTTTAGAAAGGAAAGGAAAAAACTGGGGAAACCCATTACAATGAGGAAAGATGTGGTCATGGGTTGAAAGAGATAAATGAATTAAGAAACGCTATGGAAAAATATAACAGAAAAACAGTGAGAGGAGGGGAATTATAGAGCAGTGAAAAACACATAAAAAAATCGTAATTCTGGCATATTTGAAGAAATGAAAACATAGTGATTCTTTTTACTGCATGATAAAAGGAAGCTTTCTTTCAATTTGATCTTTCAAAATTAGACTATCAGTGAAGATATTCAGCATGAATTATCTGCTATGTGTTTCAGTATTGACACATCTTCTACATCTTATTTGAAAGACATCCAGTCTAAAATTCAAATAATAAAAGAGGCTTAGCACACTTTTGTAATCCTGGTTTATGAAAATCTTATTCTCGTGCTTTTCTGAGAACAAAACCAGAACTACTCACAGTCTTAGGGGCAAGACCAGGTACAATCTGTGCTAAACACCATCACCCTATGGAGTAAAGGGCACAAACTCTTGTTGGCAGCTTAGTGCAAAGGCTTCATAAAGCACACATGCACACATATACTCCTTTTATAGAGTTTATATATATTCCCCAAGGTAGTATTGGTGTAGCTGGCATAGCATAGCAATTTTTCTGTGAAAACTATTCCATTTAAGTAACATTGTGTGTGCTGGTGACTGTAGGAGTTGCTTCAATACTTCCATTATGTGCCACAGCCAGTTCATTGATACTGGATATCCTTGCAGGAAGGCAGATCTGTGTGACAGGAGTATACATGTGAGCACTGTCATGAAGGTTAGGGAGGTTGTATAACTGAAATTAAAGGCCACTTATATTCATTTCCTTATCCATTACTTACTTGAATCCATGTTATGGCCATATGGCTAGGTTTGTTTTCTTGCACAGGATTAAGGTGTTAGAGAAAAATCTGTTCGTTACTGTGGGAAGAAAGGAAAAACCAACCCAACAATCAAAGACTGCTGTTGCAATGATTTTTTGCTAAATGATGTGAAAGACATAACTCTTTGAACTTGTATTTAGCTACAGAGGGTTTACACAGCTTTTAAAGACTTTTTAAAAAATAAAACAACTCATGCTTCCCCTACTTCAACACACACCAATTATTTGTACTAACTCTATTTCTCCTTTAAACATGAGCTGTGCTCAGAAAAGATTTCCTGTGTCTAAAAATGACTTGTTAAAAAACAATAGAAATTCACTGTAATTAATTATTTGACACTTCTTTTCCTGATATCTTGCAGAGTATAATATCCATATGTGCTCTTAACACATTTCTGAAACAATTTTTCATGAAATGATGTAGTGTTGTATATTAATAACCATGTATTTTAAGGAAACAATTGTTATCACTAAAGGGTGTACATTTTTCAGGGAGCATTTGGGTATTTTGGCCTTTATTTCATTTTGAATTTCCAAAGACTTTCCATTGAAGTAACATTTACTTTTGAGGTGTGTAATTGGGACTCAGCATGCTCCGTGCTGTACTCTTTGATGTTCACCAGTGCTGTTAAAGAAATGAGTTAGAACTGGGAGTCTGGTATCTGCTAGGGCAATTCTTAAACCCACAGGATGACTGCCTATTCATTCCTTCTCTTTCTGTATGTATTTATAGCCCTTTTCTTTAGGCTTCCTGAGCTGTCATGATACAAGAAGAGTCCCAATTAGCCAGATAAGCAAGTCAGGTTTTTTCATGGGATTAAAAAAACATAATAAAGCCAGGCAGCTAGGTGGTTAAATTTGTACTCAGAGGAACTGTGGTGTTTTTGGTTTGGGGGTTTTGGGTTGTTTTTTTGGCTTCTACCCCTACTCCTTTTTGTCTTGTTGCTTCACTCAAAAAAATGTGTCTGATGAGATATAAATACCTCGGGGAATAATACCACATTATTTTTTCTGCCTCTGGTATAATCATTTGTCTCTTTAAATTGACATCAGCTGAGGCCACTAAGACCCTCACACCAAAAAACACTTGTGACCCCCTGCACTGCCTTCAAAGGTTGTTTTATACTTCTTGGTCTGCTTATTTTTGATCTGAGGCACAGTACATATTTTGGGGGCAATTTCACATCTTATAGCAAACTAGTCATCTCTGTCTTTTCTACTGGCCTCGTTTAAGGTGCTAGAACAAGCTCTTTTTGGACAATAAATTTTACTCAGACTAAGACTTTCTGTAGCATAGGAGAATAAAGTGATGCAGTCCAGAAGCAGTAGTTGACAATGGTTTTCAGTCAGGCTTCTTAGCTGCTGTTTTCATTTTGGGAGGGGTTTCTTAGATTGTTTTTCTGTATTGAGTTCTTCTGTTTTATCTCATCCCAAGATTTTCTACCATATAGCTTGAACTATTCTTCTCCAAGGGAGTCATCTGGTTTTGTCTCACTTAGCTTCTACTCAGAACTACTGTGCATCATAAGTTATCCCACAAGGTCTTCCTCTGTGAAACATGTGCTTTTGCTACTGCATCAAAATCACAGATCTGGGGCCCCTGAGAGGTTGGTCTTTTCAGAATACTCAGAAAACAATGGGGGGAAACTACAGACAAAGATCACCTTATCCATCTGTTTCACACAGATGTTCTCACAAGGCATGGAGGCCCAATACAACAGGAACACAGCAGTGGACTTGGCAAGAAATGTCCATAGGAGATTCTTCAGGAAGCAACTTATCCAGAGTGTGCTGTTTCCCAGAGTAGAGTTGCAATCACACATTAAATGGGAGGTGGCCATCGTTGAGGTGGGGTTGTCATGTCTATGTGAACAGAAAAAGAAAACACAACTTATCTAATATTTTTTTCCTTGATAACTCAACTAGTCTAATTAAGATAGTCTCTCCATCACCATAAACTGTTATTTCAATTCTAGGAGCAAAGATCCTTTATACCCTTACCCTTTGAAATGATGAGACACTTAAACACTGGCTTATGTGAGTCTTATCAGTTAAATATGGCAGTTGTTGTGTTTATGAAACAGGATGAGAATTTTGGCATTCAGCAAAGGGACAGAAAGCCCCCCAGGTAATATTCACAGCCCACTGGTCAGTGATGTTCCCATGCAGAACTTTTTGGGAGGCCTGCTTGCACAAGGGAATAGATTCAAGCTGGTGTACTCTGCTTGGCCTTCTCTGCACATCAGCATGGTATCTCTGAACATATCTTTGCAGCCTTGTTCTTTCCAAGCAGGGAACACACACTCACCACTCTCACAGACTTCCATAAAGGGGGAGCATCTACTCTTCTCTTGGTTATCACAAGGATTGCTTTCCATGGACAAAATTATCCAAGAATCTCCCCATCACTTTCAGGAAATGGTTAGACAGAAATGGCACCTGACAGGTAGATGTACTCTCCCTGCTCTACTGTACCTTATAATTTATTTTGATTGTTGGAAACATTTACAAATCAATTTGTGTAGTATTTTGCACAATGTTCGATATAACAGTTAGTGTTGTATCAGTTCTATAGTGTTATAACACAGGTTATAACATTTGCCATGGTGCCATACATTTTAGATGAAATAACCTACTGGAGTGTACTGGCTGCAGTGTGTAGGGACAATCCTTTAGCATAAAATCTGCAAGGAGTTTCCATTTTAGAAAGGATGGTTTTAAATGACCATAACTTTCTAAAATGTTCTGCATTTTTGGTTGTAGGTCTGGCCTGCCCAGCTGGGGATATTTTTGAAAGTTTGAACAGAAACAGCTTAGATGAGAGTAGATGAAATATAAGTAAAAACATACTTCCTGCTTCTTTAAAAAATCAAGTTTTAGTAAAAATAGAAATTCAGCTGATGCGACTTGGGTACGAAAGCTGTGTTTGGAAAGGAAATAGTCTTCACCAAGGGGTGTGAACAGTCTCATTCCAAAGGAAATGGTTTTGATTTGTCTGAGGTTTTTAAAAAATTGCTCAGGACCTGATCTGAAGCCCATTGACGTCAAAGGAAAGATTCACAGTGCCTTCAGTGGGCTTAGGATCAAGTGTGAACTGAGCATGGGCAGCTGTTCGAGGTCTTTACATCACCACCATCAATTTAGCATCTGATCCTAGAATGTATTTTGACTTGGCCTCTGGCTTTGGGATAGTGGGTATAATTGCATCTCCAAAAGTAACTGCAGGTATAAATCAGTGATGAATTCTTTTTGTACCTAGATCAAAAGTTTGATCTCAAAATGAAGCCTTGGTGATGAATTCTGTTATGCAGACAGCGGAGAATGGGACTTAGTGGTTGTTCCAGGCTCTTACAGGTACCCTGGGTATTTCCATATTATTAATTTTCATAGCAACTGCTGGTCCATGAGCCACCTCAGATCTCATTTGGGCAAAAGCTTTGACAAGACAAGGGATGCTGAACAGGACTTTAAGTTGCTGCATTCTGTAATTATAGAGTTTGTTTAGATGAACTGAAAAGAAAACATTCTTACAGAATGAGTGAAGGATGTTGCACTTCAGATAACTATTTGTTGATGTTTGACATAGTAGCTGGGATAAATAAAGATGCTTTCTACTGATAAAGACAGACAGGTATAAACACATGCTTTTACTGCCTATTAATGAGTACTTAATTCCCAGTCTAAAGTTGTGTCAGTGTAAATTAATAAAATTACAGATACACTCTGCTGGCCAAATGTGAGTGGAAGGGACTGCTGAAATATCTGTAAATGTGGAGAGTTTAAAAACACTGGAATCGCCACCTGGGATAAAGCTGTGTCTTCAAGTGCAGGAATTTCCAAAGAAAAGAGACTGCGTTAACTGGCTGGGAGAGGACAGACAGGCGGGGAAGAACTGTTGACTGAGATCCAGGATGAATTTTTCCACCCTATAATGTGGTCTGGGGGTGAAAGCCAGCTGTCCTAACTTTGATCAGCCAGTTAGCTGCTCTACTTGACTTGTGAGGCTGGCTGCTGGAATAAGAGTGAGGCAAGTCAAGAAACCAAGATTTTCTCCACAACAGAAAAATGCATAACATAAGAAAGACATAGAAAAAAACTCCAATCTTCCCAACATCCCATTGTGATTACTACTTATTTTTCAATTGACTGTCTAAGCTATTTAGCTTCCTTTAAAATCTCTACAGTGCATTGGCACCAACGACCACACTTAACTGGCTGCTGGAAAAAACATGCTAAATTTCTCTTAAACAAAAGAAATATTATCCAACTGACCAGAAAGACAAATAGAAAATTTTCACTTATTTCCAATCAAGCCTTTATGCATTAAGAGAGCAGTTAAAATTCTGAATAAATTGCTGGTGATGTTGAAGCATAAAATTTATATAATTAAATAGTACCTCATTCTGAGACTACTAATGATTTAAGTTATTTGGATTTCTAGTAATGAAATATGGGACTGAACTTAGGATAAAAAATGTATCTGTTGAGTATTACAGATCTAAGCTATGAAAAGTTTCTAAGCATATATTTCTTACATTGTTAGACTTGCCAATCTCATTGATAAAATAAATACTTCTTGGAAAGCTTACTGTTATAACATTTTCTTAATCCTGCCTGCTTATTTTGTTATACTTTATACAAATGTAAAAGCTCTACAAAGGACCCTGGTTCTGCACTTTTTCCAGATCAAATATACATAACTAAATGTTGTTTCTTCTATAGTAACAGTGAACAGCTTATGAAACAAGCACCCGCTGGTAAGAAAAGAGCCCTTAAAAACTGAATTTTAAAGAAAAAATCATTATATTCTTTATTTTCATAATCTCTTAACAATTGACCTGCTTTCTCTTGGGACCAGTAATGACAATGACTTACCAAAAATTTTCTGTATGATTAAAAAAAGAGTTTTTAGGCATTCTTTGGTAACAGTTTCCTCTATGTGGACACATTCTACTGATCTGTGTTGAATTGTGGACTGAGAATGAGACTGCTTTCATTCTGCATGTGAGGATAGTCTAAAGCACTATGTGTAGTCACATTTTGCTGTACAGCTATGCAGATTTAGGTCACAAGTCCCACTTAAACTACATCATATAAGGTACAGTTGTTCCAGATCCAAAAACCAATTTAAAATTGAAAGTTAATACGTTACAGTAGTAATATCATACTGCCTATGGGATCACTTGTCAGTGTTACCATAAAAGACTGATGATTTGATAACTGAAGAGTATTTATTATAGGGGCAATTTGTACTATTATACTATAAATAAGAATGTCTTGGCATTTCTATAATAAATCCTATTTTCAGTGGTCTATTACTTGGTTATAGAAAAAAATCACCCTGGGCTGAATTAGATCTATTGGATGTACAATAGCAATAATATATTACCAAAATGTACATTTAATCCAGTGAGTAATACAGCCTTGAAAAACGCTTAAGTGTGTATTAAATTGATCACAGATATTATTTACATAGAGATTGGAATAAATCTTTTGGATACTGTCAATATTTTAAACCAAAGGTCTGTGGTATGATGCTGATCTTATTTGCACAGGAGTATATCATATCTAAAAGTACACTGGTGTCAAGAGAGCTGCCCCAGGGAAAATGATCACTGATGAAAAATATGAAGGAGAACAAAATCAGACACTGGATATAGAATTATTCAAAATTAGCTATATAGGATGGGCTAAGAAGCTGTCAAACACCATGCATGCTGTCAGACTCTTAAAAGACCTGACACTGAATAAAAAGAGAAACTATATCTAGGGAATGACACTTGGCAATTTCTGTTTATCCTTGGCCAGGCTGTATCCAGCCTGAATAGTTACCAGCAACGTAAGGGATGTCAGCACCACCTTTCCCTTGGCATGCAGGGATTGCACACAAGTGCCAGGACTGTCTCCTGCCAGTGTCCCCTGGGTGTGAGCCCCAGCAAAGTGGCTGAGGGGGTGTGGGAAGGCGATGGGACCGCAGAGGTGCTGAGCAACATCCGCACGGGTGGTGCACAGCATGTGCATTTTCCTCCCATGCTGTGCTGCACTGGAGGCATTGTGCCTCTCCAAGGTATAATCCCTTCCAGAGTTCTACTCAGAGTGGTATAAATCCACATCACCCTTTAATTAACACTGTGCCTAGGAGGCACAACTGAGCCTTTAGTATAGCCACAGGCTTTACATACACCTTAACTTGCAAATTGCAGATAAAAGTAGTTAATTTCAGTATAAACTGCCTCTTTTTTTTTTTTTTTTAAGAAAGACCGTGATTTACACATGGAAGAGAAAGTAATTACATTTAACAGATGTCACAGCTCTTAAAGAATATTCGATAATAATTAATCACTAAGAAAAAAAAGAAAAAGAAAATTCAGTTCATTTCAGAGATGCAGTCAAAACCCCAACCTCTGAAAAGAAATTTTCTGTTCTGTTCCACTCAATTATATCCTATTCTATTCTTTCCCAGATTTAACACTACACATATTATTTTAACATTGAAGCATCTTTCCAGAATACTACATTCAACAATATGATTGCATTCCATCATCTGTTCCATTGACTATATTCCATGAATTCAGAGTTGTGACATCTCAGTATCATGCAGGACTGCCAGGCATCTTTCACAATTCTCTAGCCACTGGATTTATTTTTTGACATAGACTTCATCAGAGTTTATTCTCATTATAGTGTTGAGAAAGTGAATGCTGAGTGAATCGAATCCTGATGTGCTTCTAGCTCTCCCTCCACCATCAACATGTCAGAGCACTGGACTTCTGTGTTTATAAATGGCATTTACCCTCCTATCTATCCATTTTTCTTAACTACTCTCTCAGCAGAGTGCAGAGAAACAAAGTCAGGATGCTCACAAGGTCTTTGCTTGAATATCCAGCTCATGATCATAGATACCAGGGCATAAATGACATTTTTATGTTATGTCAGTACATATCATGTGTGCCTACACCAAACAGTATGGTATTTCCATGAGTTTGAAGAGATTTGCCCAGAATTTTTATTTTCTGTGTTTTCTTCTCTTTTAACTAACAGCTATTAGCAACTACTGGTTTAAATGGGATTGGGCCTGATGTTTTACTCTGCTATTCGATGTTTTGCATCTTTTTAAACCCACATATCCAAAGCAGAGAATGGTTTGTTTTGGAGTCCACATCAAAGGAATGTTAGAAGTCATCAAAGAAATTTGAGAGTAGAGCGTATTGCTGTTCTAAGGATGTTTTCAGTCCTCTAAGAATTAGGGTCTAGATTCTGCTGCCACTGGTGTCAGTGGGAACATATCCACTGACTCCAGAATATGAACAATCAGATCCTGTAATATTAAAACACAGACAGATACTGCTAAGGGGAAGTGTACAGGATATTTTTACTCGACATTAAAATTGATACAGATGCTCAAGTTACCTGGAATTTCTTAACTCCATTCATTTATGGAGTTTTGCTAGGTGCTAGCTGGTTTTGCTGTTGATTATAGCTTGTTTATTATAAACTACTGTACAATAGAAAAGGTGCTTTGGTCAAAAATATTGGAGAGGTGTGGGGTTGGGATCTTTCTCCTCAAAGTTTTCTTGTTCAGATCATGACATCAGCAAAGCAAGTGAGCAGCTATTTTTCTCCCTCAGTAGGGCCAGGCAATGAGCCTTGTCTCTGTCTCTGAAGTTAACACAAGTTCACTGTCACTCCAATGTGCAAGAAATCCTCTGTAAGCACAGCCTGGGTCACTTCAGACATCCCAAGCTGGGACAGAGGTGCCAGTGATGCAGTCAGGCTGTACAACACACAGCTCTTGATTTTCTTCTACAGCAGCAACAGACAAACCTGTAAGATCAGCACATAGTTCCAGTCTACCTTCCACATAATTTACTTCAATTGCTTTTCTAATGCAAAAAGTAATCTAGCTTTAAAGAAGTTCCTTGGAGCAGGTAATGATAGCATTGGATAGGCAAACCAGGTTTTCCTTCCTATAACAACCTGCCCAGAAGGCCACTCATGGTATCAGTCCAAACAGTCATCAGCATCCAGGAAAAAACTTGCACTCTGGCTCTTGGGAGGCATCTGTCTTGGGGTATATCAGAATCATCAGTCACACTCTTCCTGCAAATACCTGTGATGGTCTAAAGTACATGTTGTCCCACCCTAAGGAAAGGGAAGCTCAAGGTGAACTTGTACCTAATAGGCAAGTTAATGCCTGAGGGTAGCCCATGGAGTTGAATCTGTCATTAGTAGCTCAGAAACCACAACCAAGAAGCAAAGACTAAATGAGCATAAGAAGAAAAAACAGAAAAATGAGCTATTGAAAGCAGGACTTTCTGAATTCATGGGGCACTGATTTGACACGTTTTCAATCTCTGGTCCCAAATGACTGGGTAAGATTATTCAAAACCATAAAGGTCACACATTCATTCAAAACTGGGTAGAAAAAAATGAAATCAGTTTATTTCACTGATGCCCCTGACTAGGGAGACTCTGTGTATTTGTGAGTGGAATGTTTTAATCTTCCTTCCAAAAAAGAAATGATCTGTCATGTCATGCCTGATAACTTAGGGTTTTCTCAGGTTTTTGAATTGTGCTACTATATGTAGCTGAAAACTGTTTGATAAGCATCACTAAGTGGCCTGGCTTTAAACCAAGCCTGTCATCTAGTGGAGTGCTATGCTATTCCAACTTTAATCTAGATAACTGGCACACATAAAATAAGGAAACACAAATGTGACACAGCTGCAGCTAGTCTGGCGGACCTAAAATGCTTATCAGTGTCTTATGCCTGTAATCTAAAGCTACTTACTGATGGGAGAATCCTATGTGGAAAAGAGTGACAATCAGATTGCTTTGATATAATTGGTTCTGAAAATGTTGGAGATTTAGAATTTATGGTGCCTTCAGTTTACAGTAAAATGCTTCTTGTGTTATGACTTCAGTAGACATAAAAAATGTTGCAGAGCTATGGCCAAACTTCAAAAGTTACCACCCAACATGTGCAGCAAACAAGGTTTGCAGTGGAGAATAGGTTAATGATCAACAGCCTAAAGCAAGGCCTGTGACATAACTTAGAGTGGTTTGCTGCTCAATCCATTTGCCCTTTCTGAATAAAGTATCTGAATGTGCCAGGAAAACACAGTGTATGAATTAAATTTACTAAATGAGAGTCAGTGTAGTAAATTAAATAAATAGTGTGTGATCCAAGTGCTTTTGTCAATAGTGCATTGATTATAATGCCACATACTGTACTAAAAATCTAATATATGCAGAAAGTCAGCTGGATAACTAGACCATAAGTATGTTATGTTTTGGCACTTGAGGCAGATATAAGCAACCTTATTTGTACTCCAGGAGTAAAGGATCTTTCCCTCAAGTAAAAAAAAAAATCTATCACTTACCCTACATTTCAAAACAGGAAACAGGTGCTTGGGAAAGAAATAGAGATCTGCTCCTTTAATTTTGGACCAAGAGACAATATGGGGAAAAATCAATTCTGGTAGTAGAAGAGACAAGTGAACAGAAATGTAAACCAGAAATTTGCTCAACTAAGCTGTATTGTACACCTGAACTTGTTATTAGGTCCATGCTATGGACGTATGATATCCTTCATGTCTCGAGAAGTATCTTGACAAAGGTGTAACATGTGGTTGTGATTACAATACTGCTCAGAAGAATCTGAAGTAGCTGCCTGATTTAATGGCATGTCACTGGGATGCTGAAAAAACAAGGCTTTGGCTCCTTGCTTTGCACCAAACTGAAGAATTTTGTACCCAACTGAGTAAATACCTATGCACAGGCTTGCTCTCCTGGGACTTGGCGTCCTGTCATCCATGAAATGCTTGTGGAGGTTTTCTGAGACTAATGGTCCAACCTGGAGGCTGATGTAACTTCTACAGCTTGCACCAGACTGCACAGAACTGCTCAGCCTGGGTAGACCTGGTACCACCAGCAGATCGGAAGGAATTTTCTCTGCCTGTGCAAATCAAAGCTGCATAATTTACTCAAAATACTAAAAGCTGTCACAAAGCTGTGAGCTAGCAAAGACAAAACAAGGCAAAAATATTGAGGTTGGCTGCTGGCAATGACAGCAGATTCCAGAGCTGGAGGTCATCTAACTGGCTTGTTTTTGAAAAGATTGTAACTTTACACAGAAATTCTCCCTGATTTCTCTTGGCTGTTAGCCACTGTCACCAGATATATTAAAAGCTGCCATGTTTGGAGGTTTTTTATTGGCTCTCCAAGATAACTTTCATAAAAACTTGTATGTTTTCAAACTACATCAGGATTTTAGGGCTCAGTTGATAAGCATTTGTGACTAATCTGATTTAGGAGAAGATGACATGCAATTAGGCTGATGATCGGCTTGCAGTTTGTAACTGCTAAGTCTCTACAAAGATGGCAATCTCATTTTTATGACCTGATCACACCCCTCCCCCCAAAAATAATCCAAGAAGCTTCAGGCCCAATTATTCACAAGAGTCTGATCCAGAAAATAAACATTTGAGAAAGTGTGAAATTTTAAGCATTTGGGTAGTTCTACCAGCTTCATCCTACTCATGTTATGCTGGATCAGTCTCAGACTAGAGCAAGATATCTGTGAGAATGTACCTATCCAGTATTCTGCATATACCCCTCCAGTTGGGTTGTGCAATGGTTTCTTTTGCACTGGAGCATAGTGAGTTGAGCATGGAAGCTTGGATCCTAGTGTAGAAGAGTGGCATTTTCCCTTAATTAGATATATGTAGTAAATGAGTGTTGGATGTTTCTAAAGGTAAAGCATTCTTCCTCTGTGGTATGTGTGTTTGCCCAGAAAAGATGCATTCCCTCTCTCTGGAATGAGAGACAAGGCACAGAGTTTGGTGAATGTGTCTCCTTGCACACACAGACACCAACATATTTTATGTTTAAACTGAGCATATGTTGTAAAACACTGACCAAACCCTTATTACTTACAAGGATGGGTAACAGTATGTGGCTAAAGTTTAGGCAAGCATATAATTGTGTAATGAAATCACTTAAATGCATTGGAAAATTCATTTTCCTTTCACCCTTGGAAAAACTGATCCGCATGGGAAGAAGTTGAATTTTTTGCTGAGGTTTTAACTTCTGTTCCCTCAGCCTTCTCGCATACCCTCTCGCCCTTTCTGCTGGGCCTACAGCTTTTACATGTCTCTCCATGACTCTCTTCCTTTTGTCTGCCTCCTCAATGGCTCCAGAGTCCTAAAGAAATGTTCAGCTTTGAAGACTGGCCTAAAAAAATGGTAATTTTCCAGACAAAGGCCAGGTGTTAGTTCCAATTCATTCAGTATGCATCGCTATTATCCCGCGGGTCAGCTCCCGCTGAGCACGCTCCATGGGTGTTCTGACTGCGTAAGGCCTGCGAGATTTGCCCCGTGTGACTGAGCTGCAGATGGAACTTTCATGTCTCTTATTTTAGCAGCAGTCAATTTGCTAAACTTTCTTAATAGCAAGCTAGAAGGTGATTTCTGTGTCACAGCCTCACAGCTTTCTCACACCAACCGGAGGAAGAGACGTAGCGTCCGTCGTCAGAAGATGGTTGGGCGTGAGAGCTCCGGCCCATGGCAGGGTGACCATCAGCCAGCTCCTCCAACTGAGGCTGTGCCACTACAGGGGGCACGGATTTTGGCTCATCGTGCCTCTCCCTGCTCCCCTCGGAGAGGAATATCAGTTCCCCTCACAAGCAGTTCCATGGGAGATGTGGGCCAGGCTGTGCAGAGCAGCCTTCCCTGGGCACAGCAGGGCTGCACATCTCCTGGAGCAGAGCTGAGCCCTTGGCACTGCTCACACAGCCCTTGAGCCACTTGCCAGGATTCCATGACTCCTTCTGCAGGCAGTGTCATCTGTGCAGATACATCTTCCTAGCAAGGTCAGCCATCTCAAGCAAACAAAGAGTTTGGATCATTGTTTACTCTCAGGACAGATTATTTTTTCTCTATCTCCACAACCAGGGTTAGATGAAAAGAAGAAACAATCCACCCTTTGTCAATATACTGTATCCAAATCAAACTAACACATTTGGTTTTTGCAAGAAAACAAAGTCAAGTTTCGGTTTCTAAATAAACCATTTATGGAGTCATCACTCTGGAATTTTGCCTTTCTTTCCTGTGTCTCCTTTCAGATGGAGAGAAGAATCATCTTAGATAACTAATGCTATTTGCAGCTGCTTTTCTCCAGTTAAATCCAAATTTCTTTTAAATAAATGCTAAATGCTGCTGAAATTCCCAGAAGTTAGAAGCTGAGATGTCATTCAAACCTTCCTTTTGAATTCTCATTGCCTCAGATTCAGCTATTCATGGTGATTCCCCTTACATTTTGTTACTGGAAAACCTTGCATCAGATTCAGTGATGGCTAGATCAGGCTCAGGATAATTTATTTCATTTTCTTAGCCAAATCAAATGTCTTGTTACATAGTGGATTAAATTAAACTACCATGTCATTATGGGACCATTAGAATATTTGGCTTTATTAGTTTCACACTTCTTAAGAGAAATTTCTAGAATAAGGTTAAAATTGTGTATTAATAATTTCTTAGTTTTGAGTGAGTTTATGACCTCATTTATATATTTTTATTATGTGCTTTTACTGTACAGACAAAGTAAAACATGTACCATGCTATCTAAAGGCTGAGTGAAAAAAAAAAGAAGGGAAAAGAGAAAAAAAGATCTTTGAACAATATTGGGACATCATAAATAGATAGCTCATTGCATTAGAAAGAAAAAAGAGAAAATAAATTTTTCTGCAAGACACCCTAAACAATCCATGTTATGGGGAGGATCTAGGCAAGGCAACAAAGGTGATGAAGTACAAGGAGTGGCAATGAGGACTCTGTGCTTACACAGACCCTGTGAGGGCACCTGTGACTGGGCACAGGGGTTAAACAGAAGCAAAGGGTTGTGACTGAGCACAAAACCCAACAAACCCATGTTCTGAGTGAGACAGATGTCTTGAAGGCAGCTACCCACAGTTGTTGCTGAAGAGGATGAGAGGAGGTGATCAGCTGAGCCCAGGATGGCAAACCACAACTTCACCTTAGTGTGATGAAGGACACGTTGAAATGAGGATCTTTCAGCTCATGTTCAGATTTCATTACAGCCATGGAAGCTGGCAGGTGCCTCTGCATGAAAGTGTTTAGCAGAAGAGAAATGGACTTAATCACAGGCTTGAATGCTCTTCTGTGTTTCAAGTTGAGAGTGCTGCAAATGAAGGTGATGCAAGGCCTCTAGTTACAAGGTTTTTGAATATCTAAACACTATTTCACAACTTCTTTTTTTCCCTGTGCAGGGTGAGTTTTTATAGTTTAGCCTTTAATCTTGTGAAGCAGAAATTTAACATGTCAGTGTTGACAGACTGTTAACTATAGCAGCAATGATGAAGCTTCTATAATATAACCTTTCAAAAAATAAAACTTCAATAATGATGTTGTTTCCATTAGACCTTTCAGATCACTTACAAATTATCTGGAACTCCTACTGTTTATTTGTTTTTACTTTCAATTGTTGCCCCAAGCACTTAAATAATTGTAATAAAATAATAATAGAATTAAGATTAAATAAATTAAGTGGAAATGAAACTGAATACATTTTTCATGACAGCTGGCAAGTCCCATTCTGTGACTGCTCAGAAACAGAACTGGAATTTTTATGACAGTAGACAATAAGGCGATCGTGTACAGGATGTAACCCAATGCTCAAGAGGAGCAGTGTGCAAGTGACACATCAACAAAAACAAACTTGTTTCATTTATGTACTATTAATTACCATAACTTACATAATCATGGACATCTGTTCTCCCTTTCTCATACATGTACCTATGCATAGATAATAACCACTATCTAGTGGTCAGAAGAGCAAGTAGCATAATATAGACATAAATAGATTATAGCATATAATTGCATATGACTATACATGGATTTACATATATATATATATATATACAAATATAACCATCTCTGTCTTATTAATTCCTGCATCACTTTGCAAGTGATTTTTTTAGTTGTTAAACTTTACGTTGAAACTGTAACTTGTCCCAACTTCAATACTTGGAAGAGCATTACACAGAAAAAAGAGCAAATAATTTTTAACGTACTTAATCAAAGATTAAGTATGACAATATCAGTTTATCATTTTTTGTCATGATTGTTCCAAAACAGTTTCAAAAGATCAAAAGATATTTTTTTCAACCAGACTGTAAAGGTTCATCAGCTTTAAAATTGTTGTATTCTTCCTAGAGAAATAGCCACTGCTGTATTACATTAGTCAGATGATAGGGTAAAGCAACTGATGGACAAATTATAGTCCTTGAGAAATGGGTTTTTTTCCACGTTGAGTCTTAAGTAATTAGGGTGATATTTGTTCCATGAAATATTTTGATTGTCCCTTTTCGATAACTGTACTTTTGGAACTTTACAAAAGGAGCCTAGAAAGCTGGGCAGAATCATGGAATGGTTTCCACTGGGAGGGACCATAAAGTTCACCCAGTTCCAACCCCCTGCCATGGACAGGGACACTGTTTATTTTTGTGCCTGAAGTTTTACAGCACATATTTTGTATATACAAATTAAGGGTTAGTCAAGAGCACAGTGCTGTTTGAAGTGACATTATATAACAAAGAAGTGGAAATACCCACATACATAAGGTTAATAAATATACTTTATATTGATAGATATGTACTACTGTGATATTTAGTAGGTTTTATAAACTTTTATAAATTTTGAAATTAATGTGAAATTGTGCATATTAATTTAATTTTAAATTTCATTTTACCTAGTCAACGGGCTTGACTTTTGCTTGCATTTCTGTTAACTGCTGTTGGATGACAAGTCAAAAAATGGTTATGATATTTTTTTACAAGTGTCCTGGAAAACACATCCTGAGTTAAATAACCCTAAACAGCAGGTACTGAATTATTGCTCCCACTTTTGAGAAGGATATCTAATTAAATCAATCTAGCTGTGCCCTTGGTTAGCGGAATTCCTGCACGTGACATAGACTTGCTGCTCCATATTTAGTTATTTCTGAAAACCCTATTAAGAGTAGATTTGGATATTTACTTATTTACTGTCTTTTTTCAGCTTCTACCCTTTTGGGCAGTACACAGAGATGGTCCCACCAGCTGGGAGGAGCTGAGGAGACGAAGACAGTAAGGAAAACTTGCCTTACTGAAAGTAAAAGAAACTCTTCCTGTGCTGCCAAGTGCTTATTGGGAAAAAGAGCAAGACACAGAGCATAAAATTCCTGCATCTGTTGACCATTTAATCTTTTGTTCTGTAAACAACATCGTGTAGCACTGTATATTACAAAAGAAAAAAGAAATAAACTTCTACTGTGCAGCTGTATGAGAACCCACTGGACATTTCTTCCCTATTAGTCAGCTGAGCAGAAGATTAGACTGTATCTTGAGTCCTGAGGCTTTAGATCACTTCCACTTTTTTTTTCTCCTTTTTCTTTTTCTTTTTCTTTTCTTTGCAATATGTATCTGTTTTCAGTCTCTAGTGTAATAATTCAATGATGTATTTGTTTCAGTCCTGTGAAATTATTTACATACTGTACTTCAGTTGTATTTCCTTGGAGAGAAGAAAACTCCAAGGACCACCAGTCAGAAAGTCAAGTGATCAGTCCATGGTCCCACTGGGCCTGTGGAATTAGCAGATGAAATCTCTGCTGTTGTACAATGGTCCATAGGGAGGCTGATGACAACAGGGAAGAAGAGAAAGATTGGGAAAGAATTACTTACTATATCTGTTTATGACTTCTGAGGAACTGTTTGAAAACAGTAAATTTTTGTTCTGCCTTCAACCTTCACATCAAGAGTCTGATAAACACTGGAAACAGATGGAAGACAATATTTGAGGTGATCCTGTGGTTTCTATAAGCTAAAGGGGATGAACAGAGATTGGTATATAGGTGTAGCTATAGATATGGATCAGTCAAGTAAAGGAGGCTGAACTTGGTTTGTACTAATCCATGTCCCCATGTTGGGGGTGGGGAGGTAAGCAGAGGGTTTTATTTTTATTTTTGTGTCTGAATTGTCTTGCCCACTACTGTAAAGGAAAAAATCTGAAGTTAATTTACTGAGCCATGAAGCTTCCCCCCTGCTTCCTCCTCCTCCTAACTGAAAATGTGCTAAAATAATGTCTGGTAGAATAAGGAAGAAGCTGTGACTGGATATGACTGGCCTCTCTGACCTGGTTAAAACTAATGTTCTGATATATCCTGTATGCTGCCCACTTTACACCCATTAAAATCCAGATTAACTCCAGGGAAATCAATGTCATTTTAGGGTGACTGAAACAGATTTTCTTTTTTTTCCTAATAAAAGTTGTACCAAGTAACATTGGTACTAATGGTGTAATCTCATTCCTTTAAAAAATGTAGTGCCTCCTATGAACATTTTTTTCTGAATAAAACTGTTTTATCTTTTCCTTAAAAATTGCTGTATTTGAAAGAACATTTTTTTTTCCTAGCACCTGCTTAATCTTTTGTTCCACAGATAATTTCTCATTACCCAGGTGTCCTCTTATGGACCCACAGAAAGATTGGGCCTAGTTTAAGTGTGAAATAATCCTGTTGCTTCTATCTGAGAATGAATGAGCCCAGGATTAGATCAGATAAAACACACTTGAGATAAAGTGCACAAGGTGGATTATATGAGAAAAGAGGATTTAGTGAAGAACATATCCACAACTTTTTGTTAACATAGAGAATGGTAGCTTTTGTAAGCAACATTTATGGAAACTCAACTGGAGGTTTAAAAGCTATGTCTTTTGTTGTACATTTCTCTGCATACATTTGCTTTGTAGCTGGTAGCTTTAACTTTGGAAGCCATGCTGGGCCTTGACTCATGCTCATTTTGCTTAATGAAAAGCTAAGGATGTACTTTTACTCATAGATTCTTGTTTTGTTTTCTTTGAAGTTTATTAAGCTATCCAGTAAGATGGGAGGTTCATTAGGTTGTTATTATCACGGCCACAAATTAAGCATCTGTTCCCTGGGGAGTTATAACCTTCAAGTGGATGTCAGAGCCATACTTATTACAATATTTACTTAATTACCAAGTTAGAGCTCTTGTCATATAAAATACAAACATGGACTCTGCTGTCCATGTTAGCCATATACTCCCCACCTGCTGCATGTTTAAGATACACTCATTTCATTTAAGTGCTCTTTTGAAAAATGTTCCAAATTTTTTGGTAAACAGTTATTGAAAAAGGTAAACCAAGAATGATGAAGCACAGTCATGAATTTAAGATATCCTCAAGAATATTCAAAAATGTTATCTGACATTACAAATTACTTTGGTTTCACATCTCGAGACAAATGTAGTTTCCAGCACCAAGAAATTCATCAAAATATTAACAAATCATGATTTGCCAAAGCACCTCAAAAGTCAGCATCTAGATGTGTTTTGTCAAGTAGCTGGTTGGACATCATTGGACTTGAGTGCACCACTCTGTAATACAATCAGGTTTTACAAGGCTGGAGCACATATCTTTTGTGATAACTCTGGGAATTTCACCTAAGAGGCAAATTGCCACCACAAATGTCTAAAAGTCATTCTTCATCACAATTTTGTGGCTTTTTTCCCTCCTCTTCAGCGCTGTAATTAACTAATGTTGTAAATTACAGAATTACCAGATCTCCCCTGTCTTCTCTTCTGACAATGTCAAGCCATGTAAGCCTGAAAATGTTATTCCCTCTTCTCAGACATGACTTGTGTGAACAAATACGACTGTTGGGAGGATGTCAACACCACAGAACAATGTCTCTATGTTTGGAAAATTCATGTCCATTTTTACTTCAGAAATTGCATTTGGACTTTATAGGGTTGCTTTTTTTAAAATCTGACAAACTCATCATTGTCTTGCCCTCTGCTATATAACTAATACCACAAAACCCTCTATTTTTTGTATCTTATACACACAACTATCAGTCTACTAGTAATGCATTGTTTGGCATGATCCATTCTCACAGCCCTTTTCGCTGTAAAGAAATCCTTTAGTTATTCAACTTTGATGAATCTTTTCCTGGAGATGCCTGTTTCTACCCAAACTCTGGGAGGAACTTAGGCTTCTAAATACAGTTATCTCAAATCATGGTATGGGAACAGCTTCCATCATTTCTATAAATTCTAGCAAATACATGAACAGTCTTTAAAAGCCAGGGTTTATGCAACCTCCAGTTTTAAAGAAAAAATGGTTGCATCCAAGTAAAATTGAACACTAAAGTGCTTGCTGTGCATTCTTGGTAAGTATACTCATTAGTAAAGAATTTGCAAAGCTTTTCCTAAAAAAAATTTTAAAAGTAATATCAGTGCCTGAAAATATGATATCATCATTTTGGTGACCATTGAATCTCAGCTAGGGTAGGTCAGTGTAAAAGTCAAGCTATCATCCAACAAAACCCCAATCCAGCCTTTACATATCTTCATTTTGCTCTCTTTTTACCTGACTTAAAAATTCAGAGCTCATACCCTTTGCAAAGATGCACTTAATCTGTTTTCCCTTCAGTTCTGTTAAAAAAGATCGCAAAACATTTAAAAAATAACCTTACAAAGCATTAAAATTTTTGTTAATAAGTTGATTCTTTCTTGCAAGGATAAAATAATTTCAAAAGTTTAAATAAACTGATTCATTTCCATCTTGTCATCTAACAATAATTAAAATGAGAAAACCCAATATCAGTTATAACTTCAGCCATCAGGGACTCCTTTACAATTTTGCAGAAGGCAGACATCACTAAAGTTATTTATAGTTATATAAATGTCAGCAGAATGTGACTCTTAGTCTTAAGTGTCTGGAGTTTCTCAAATGTACTCAAATACTGGAAAAATAGAACAACATTTTATATAGTCTGTAATAATTATAGTAAAATAATAATGAGAATATTCTCTGGTGAATTTTATTCTTCTACATTTTCTTAAAAATAGATTTGTGATTAAAAATAATCCTCCACACTTATATCCACAGAGCTGTTTAAGCTTTTTTATCACTGTTAATGAAAATATGGTTATACCTTCTATGAAAAGTATATTTCTCAATATGATGTGCTGTAAACAACATGTCTTTAGGCTATTTTTGACCTTTAACCAATGGGAAAGGTCTGTCTAGTTGATCTCATCTAACTACACAGCAGGTACAAGGAATTAAACCAATTTAGGTTGAGTCCTGGTACGATATCAAGTATCTGACAATGTTTTCCCAAAGGAAATACTTAACAAGTTTGTAATCCACTATTGTATTTATCTAATGAAAGAGGTAAAAGGAAAAAAATTTGAGTGTGTTCAACAGTGTGGAATCCCAAGTAAAAATCTATGATATCATTGTTGTTTGTAAAAGTTGGCAAAGAAGATTGTTATGAGCAAATTAAAAGTAAACAATCTACTCTGGATCTACACTGTGTCAGGCTGCTTGTAAGGTCATGCAAAAAAAGCAAAACATGAAATATGTGGCTCCAGCAGCCTGAAGATATTTGCCAGACTTTCAAACTGAACTGTGTTTTCCAGTGGGAGAACACAGAACATAAGCGCTTAATACTAAAGTTGTTGTGTGTTTTTTGGTTTTTTTAACAAAATGGCTTTTTTAAACACTAATTAAGTCCTTAACAGCACATGCATAATCTAAGGGGAGATCTTCGCTTTTGGTAACTTTACAGGCCCCAAATTCACAGTCTGGGCTCGACTTCTTTGCCAAGATTGGAGCCTGACCCCTCTCCAAGAACTGGGAACTTGGGACAAACACACTACTTTGTTAGCAAACTGGAAAACCAACAAAGTTATTCAGGAATATATGGTGTCATCATGTGAGGAACAGGTGTTCCAGAGGTTTTGTGACAATAAGCTGGTTATTTGCCCTAAATCCTGGCAAAGCCTATTCTGCTAGAAATTGTCAGAACCAAGGAGACAGTCCAGACGGGGTGTGATCCAGAGGGATCATCAACTTCCAGTGACCAAACCTGATCTACATACATATTTAACTGCTATTCATTGAAAATGCACAAGGCCAATTTCTGTAAAATGTTCAATTAGAATGAAAGTTTGCAGACAGCTTAGATCCTCCTCCTGGTGTGATATGGGAGAGCCATGATCCCCATACATACCCAGGTCTCATCAAATGACCAAAAATGAAATAGAGCTTAAATTTTGCATAGTTTTGGACAATTTTGCACATCAAAAATAACTCCTGAAATTTTTCCCTGTTGCCTCTGACCATTTTGTTCTTCTGATGTTTTTCTTGGGTGAGAATGGCTTTAGGCATCCTAAGCATTTGTTTGAAACTTTTTTTTTTTTAAGGAGTTACCTTATAGTGTCATTATTTATTGGTGTATATCCTTAGAGAATATTCAAATGTTTAAAACTGGAAATGGAACATAATGCAAGGCACTATAGAGCAGATGCTAAGCTTGACGTGCTCTTCGGAATACATATACCACATTTTAATTTCAACTCCTATTATTATACTAACTAGTCACAAAATGGCTTCCTATTTATGCAACATGTTATCTGTAATGTCACTTAAATTGAATAGATGAGTCCCTTCTAATAATGTATGTTTACTTCATGAACTTGTGGGCAATTACATTGTAATTATGTCTTTTGTTGGTCCTTTTTTGCTGACACATAGTGCACCAGTGCATTTAAAGTGTAATTGCAGGTCTCCCTACCATTTAGAAAAGCTGAACATTGTTAAAGGTTTGTAAATTACCTACACTTAGACCATAGGCAAGTAGGCAAATTAAATGGCAGTGTCAGTAATATTACAATGTAAATTGGTGCCAGGCATAATCCAAGGTGGAAGCATTTTTACAGAATGGTGTTTATGTAGCACCTCAAATGCAACAGAAAACACAGATACTCCCAAACTTGTAAAAGTACATATTTTTTATACCTGAAAAAAGGCATAGAGCATACAATTTGCATAGCTATCAACTATCCGAAGAAGCAAATATGTATTTTTGCACACACTTATTTTGTTCAGCTGGGCCACAGAGTCATCGTACAGAAGAGAAAGGTATGCCCAAATGCCAGTATATCAGAATGCCATTCTTCCTCTCCTTGGGAATAGTGCTTCACCAGAGAAGCAAGAAAATATATTCCAAGCAGCTTTCAAAGCTCTGGAGAAAAGGAGGGAAGGAGGGAAGAAGGGAGGGAGACCCTCCTTGCAGTGAAAACTGGATCTTTCCTACTCCATTCTCACTAGACCTCAAACTCACCAGAAGGAAGCAACCAACCTCATTGACCACACTTGTTCCTCCTTTTTTCTTTAGGGTAAAGATATATGCAGAACATGGAACAGTTTGTCCCCATCATGTTTTAGCTTCTCAACAACTCCGTGGAGTAGATCTCCAGGTGAACTCAAGTTTGGAACTCCAGTGGTAGTTGACCATAGTCCTTGCAGAAGCGGAAAACTTTAAAGCCAAGTGAAGAGAGGAATCCTTTATCCTTATCCGTATTCCTGCTGAGCAGTGAGCTGAATTCCCAGGTGACTTGAAGAGCAGAGGCAGAAAACAATCCATCTCTTGTCGATGGCACGAGGCCTTATCTTCTACAGCTGGGACTCCAGGACTGTTTGACTGGGGCTTAGAATTACAAAATCAGGTTAATATATTTTCAGTCTGATGCTTTAAACCTGTTCTCTCTGTGCTGTATTATTATTCACCTCAGCATCTGGAACACAAGATTGCATTTCACTTTCGTTTTTTAACTACTTTGAGGGTAAAACAGAAATTTCAAAGCAGAGAATATTTTTATTTGCCCAACTTTTTCAATTTTCATGAGGCACAGGTACAAAAGTACAACTTTTTTTTACTACAGACTTGATATGTTGGTGTTCTTTTCAAGAACTGAAACTTGGAGGGTTGATGGTGTTTGTACTATAGGAATTTAAACTATCATTTGCATGGACATGTCACTGCAGAAATTTTTTTAAGTAGATTTATGTCGCCCTATGGGGCTTAAGGGGATAGTGATTATTATACACTGAGAAATGTGCATTTAGCTTACAAAACCAATGTCCCACAGAGGTGACCACTCTAGAAAAACCAGCAACATCACTTAAGTAAATTAAATTTGAAGTACTGTCCTGTCACTTCATGCCTCTAGGCCAGTCACTCACTGGTGGAGACATCCCAGTTTCGTATTAGACCAGCTCAACCATGCAAACTGTAGCCACTGCATGGGAATGAGCATCTGGAATTGACAGATCACAGATCATGGCAATAGAGGCCACAAGTCCAATGACATAATTTTTATTTAGAGCAAAATCCTAGTGGCATTTTGGTGGAATTCAATCTTCAGTAAATATTTATCAGAATAAACCCGGGGGGATGAACGCTGATCTGATTTGCCTTCCTTGCAACTTGGAAGTAGCAATGGAATTCTGCTGGTGCAAATCAGGACAATTTCCTATGGCTGAATGCAAAAACTGGTATGATAAAATGAAAACAATCACACTGCCAGGCCCAGCACACATAGGCATAGTAAGCACTCAAATTTTGTCTATTCAGAGCTTCCAGGGATTTAGAATTCCTCTTCCTATTGGTGCTTCTAACTACAAGTGAGGAGTGCAAAATACACAATATGAAACAAACCTATTAAGTGGCTGATGGCAATTTCCCCATGACTGGTGAGAAGGAGAGAGGTTTGCAGGACAATGGCACAACACGGACACAGAGATGTTAATTGTGCCTGGCCTTACAAGGGGCAGCATGGGAAAGGCACAACACCCAGTCACCTTGAGCCACTGTACAGCTCTTGTCTTTTTGGTTTTCTAAATGCACGAAAATCAGCAGGACACACTACTTGCATTAAAGGCTCCTTACTATAGCCTTACTAAGAGTTTTCTGTGACCCACTGGGAAGGTTCAACCAGCTCTAGCACCAACTCTAGTAACTTATGTTTGATTGGAATCTACCAACTCATTCTATAATTTAAAGAAGTCAATTAGTAGTAGTTTGATGTGTGAAAGTTTGCACAGGCATGATAGTAATTTCATGCTCACAGGTCCCCCTGTACTTCTACACCAGTTTTGTTTTCACCTTCTTACACTAAACGCAAAAAGATTTTCAGTAAACATCAGTGCTAATGCTATTCTGTTTAAATGGACATAAATTATTCAACTACCACAATTATTGCAAAAAATGTAACTTTTAATTTGGGGAGAAAAAACCCTTAATTGCTATATTCAGTAACTATTCTTCCATACTCACAATGGACTTAGAAGAGAACAGCAACGAACTGAAGAATCCTGTTGCCAAATACAGCCCTTAAATTACCAGCTTGTCTATGGAGCTTTTTACTTTAATGCACTTAGGGGGAATAGCTCATCACTAATGATTTGGAAACCCAGATCACATAAATCCTCAACTCAAACTTGAGCAGTAACCCAAGTCTTAAAACACAAGTTACGTCTCCTTCCTCTAACACATATACAGATTAAAAAAAATAATATTAATAACACAAAAATACCATGTCAAGTGCAATGGTTTCCCTACAAACTCTATCACCTGTTTATCTCTCACCCTCAGTACTAACACTAAATTGGGCCTCATGAATTATTCATGAGGGGCCCTTTAATGGGATCATTTTTCCTGGCTAGCACTGACACTAATGCTAAGAAAAATCTCTTGACATTAATCTTGGGTTGAAGAAAGTCCCAAATACCTAGTTTTCTTCTGAATGTTCCCTTTCCTCCTATTTAACACATTGCAGAAACCAGTCATTCTACATCTCTGTTATGCACCAGTGTGGGCATGGGAGGGTAGAAGGGACGATACAAGGTCGGAGAGGGAATTCGTAGCATTATGCTTTTTACATTGAGAACTCTGGGGTCTGGTCCAGCTCACATTAAATTTAAATGAAAGTTTCCTTTTTTTTTCTTTTTTTTCCTCTTTTTCATATTCTCTCTGAAGGAGATGGGAATATCTGTTGAAAAAGACAAGCAAACTATGAATCTCTAACTGCATTATTTATCTAAACTTTCTAGAGTTGATTAAAGCTCTTTTTTTCCCGATTAGTTTACAGCTATTCTGATGATGAAGTGATTTAGGGTATTTTTCAGGGCTGATTACGAGAGTAATGGGCTCTGGTCTTACAATTGCAAATATGACCATTGTCAGAGCCATACGAAGTCAAAAGCAGGTTTTGGCACCCACTAAAGACAGAGTTGTTTTTAGTTTATGCACTAAGAAGACTCCTGCAAAATATTATCCAAGTTACAATCCCTGCCCTGAAGAAAAATCTCTTTAAATGTCCTAGAGGACAGTGAATTACAGTCTAAAATGTAGCTTGTTGGCCAGTGCTGTATTACAGGAATCCCTCCACACACACTCTTTTGGTCATAGTGACTTGCCTCATTTTTCTAAACCAAAATACCTAAAAAGCAATACATTTACTTTTTTTCAGTTGTAGCTTTCTGACATCTATAATGGTTTTGTGTCTAAATCTGACAACATTTGTAACAAACTGAAGTGACTGTTACTGCTGGAACGTCCTGGAGGCTTTTTCTGTCGGAGGAGATGACAGTAACTTTTCCCATGCAGATTAAGCTGGTGTTTACAGATTTGCCCTGGGTGTGCATTTTTATCCAGCTGTGATCAAGTAACACTGCCTGATGAGTGCCAGACAGATCTCCTGATACGAAGGGCTTACACGCCCATCAATTCGGCACAGAACATGGTTCTAATCTGGGCACCACAGCAAAGTTCAATTATAGTCTGATTTTTATTTTCCCTTCATTTTTACACTGAGGCAGAATATTCACATGAGAATGCAAAAATCTTCGCCATTTGAAAATCTCCTTGCCATTTGACATAAACTAGCATTATGTAGATTTAAAATTACTGTTGTTCAGCCTTTCAGTTCCCTACACTGAGCTCTAACAGGATTTAAAAACAATTAGAAGTAGAGTGGGTGGTTTAACAATTGAGAATTTAGGGTTTCATTAATTATTTTTTTTCCTCAATGAATATGTGTCTTCTGCATGTTGCAATAATCTGAAATATGGCAAAATGTAGGCTCAATAACTTTTTCCCATCAGTGAAAGTGTGAGGTCAAGAGGTTGTTTGCCTTTGTGGGATCTTTGTGATACTTTGAAAGTAGCAGTGGTTCTATGTTTCTTGCTATTGAAGCTGGAAGAAGTTCTGCTTCTTAATATCTGATTTCCTGTTTGGAACCTTAATACATGAAAGGATAAGAGAAAAAACTGTGCCATCCTTTGAATTTGAACTTAAAACATATTTCTAAACATTAGCAATATTAACATTGCCTAAAGTACTAGTGACTTATTTCACATCTGTTGCGTAGTTTGAAACTGTTGCTAAAAACACATGGATGTGCCAAAGTAACACCAGTAAAAGGAGTACTTAAACTTGTGGGGCAAATCAGCTTTTTTATCAGAATTTCCACTGCTTTCTGAGACCAACTGATCCCTGTTCATATTGGTGTATGTGAAAACGTTTGCCATTCAGTTTCCTGTTAACTTCAAGATGCAACACAATTTGTAGATCTTTCCTGATGTAATATTAATTCTAGTACGGGAAAGTATTAAGAAACTGATCCCTCACCCCTTCCATAGCCAGCTCTGTATAAATTTATTATTCTTAAAAATTGCAAGGCAGCTTTTTCCAGAAGCCAGCATGAAGAGGTACACATTAAAATATATTTTTAAAAAATCCCCAAAAATCAATGGTTTCTACAAAGAGCTGGTGTAGAACATCTTTGTATTTGCTATACAACTTATACTTGTGCTGAAGGCATCAAAGGTGCAGCAAACAGAGTTGAAAAAGTGATTCCAGAATCTGGTGCATGAAATCAGTACCGTCTGAGGAATGTTACTCTTTTCTGACTGTGAAATGGTCAGGTACTGGTGAGCTCAGCAGAAATATAGAAAACATTTCACCTCTAGGTTACAGGTTTAGACCTGGACAAGTCCTTGGTGATTGGAAGTCGTTACCATGGGATGGTTTTTGGGTGACTTACATGGAACATATTGGTGGGTTTCTCCAGATCCAGGGGGCAGATGTCCACATCACAAGACACTACTTCAGTTTGTTCTCTTGGCAGCTGTACTAGAGGAACCAAGGAGTAAATGGGCATTACCCTCCTCTCTCCCAGCCCTTACTTTCATTAAACTGGCAGGCTGTTCCAGAGGAACCTGTGCTTGGAAACTGCAAAAATAGAGAATACACAACAATTTTACTCACCACTGAGTTCATAAATTACAGGATAAGCAGTTTGCCATGCCAGTTTCAAACCGCTCTTTTGAAGGCACAGTTTGAAGCCAGACCATCCCAGGGATGTGAAGAGTGCAGCTTCTCAGATCACTTTGCTGTACAGAGGAAAAGTGCTCTCAGTACTTCTGTAAAAGCCAGCAGCCAGCTCTGGAGGCCACTAGCTGAGGATGAAGTCCATGGCTCTGCTCCCACTCCTAACTCATCCCTGGGGTCTCTCCTCTGCTTTGCAGAGTTCAGAACAAGCAGGGCACAGGTATGGAAATGTTCACTGCAGTCCACCTGCATCAATAGGATGGGATAACAGGTACAGCCCCAGAAACCTCTTGGAGCCTTTCCAGCTCAACTTAGCCTACATTACACATGTTGTCTGTGCAATGGGAATGCATTACATATGTTCATGTACATATGTTTATATGTCTGCATGCGATATCTCACTGGCTGACAATAATTTGGCTATTTTATAAAACTTGAAACTAAGTTCTTGTATTTTTAAAAGAGTTTATTAATTTTAATGTATCAGCCAACCATTAGCTCATGGAAAGCCTATCAATTTTTGATACTCAGCTTTAACTTGCCAAGTTCTAATAATCATTAAACTTTGAGGAAAAAAAATAATTGTAACCAGATTTTGAAAAACACTAAGTTGTTCTTTGACTACAGTTAAAGAATACAGAAAGTTGGAAAACTGCTTTCCTGGGGCTTGTTTTTCTGGGTGTACTGAAATTCAGTATCATGCAATCATGACTGTAATTCTTTGAACAGACAATAACATTTACAGGCCAGATTTTAAAAGCTGTGGCTAGTTACATAAATACATTAAAAGCTGGCTTTAAATCACATCAGGATCAAATTTTATTCTACCTAACAGCGACAAATTCAAGAAAGTTACTCAAGCAGCCTTAAATTTATTACACAACCTTTTTTTTCTACTGCAGCTTTAACAATTTGGATCCCAATTCACGTTAAAATGTAGTTCAACTTTTTTGAGCCACTTTCTCAGCTGATACAATACAAAAAGCTCAAATAATGGCAGATTTAGCTCAGAAAAATAGTTATGTAGCTATATATTGCTATCTGATTTACACAAAATCCAGCTGTTGGAGCTAATCAGGTGTGCCATTCAGCAAAGGATCTGCTTCAGAATCATTATTTTTTTAAAAAAGTGTCAAGAGCAGCACAGGAGAGCATATATTTAATTCATTTATTTCTTCATCCATTTCAATGAACATTGGATTTTATCCTTTTGTGCACCAAAATAAATCTCTGCAGAGATTTTTATAGCACTTATTGATTTAGAAGGATTTGCTATACTATTTAATTTTGATTTGCCAGGGAAGATGTGTTTTTATCAGTTACCTGTCTATTATTCACTTAGCTAGGTGCCTGTATGAGCTTTGCACTTTTTAAAATCCCTTTTGGGAGACTTAATTTTCACCTGCACATGCACTAGTTGACAGCTCCCTGTTCTTCTTCAGTGTCCTGACAATAAACCAAGAATCCCTGTACTCATTTCATTATAAGCATTTTATAAGCATCCTATAAAGATTACTTCTGAACACAACAGTCAGGGCTAGATATGAGCTGCTTTGCCCTGCGATGAAAGGCCAGCGTCCGATCAAATGAGCCATCCAGGCCCTAAAATGGCTTTAAGAAATAGTTTTAATCTCTTCATTGTCTGACTTCACGGCATGGTAGTGCTGCCCTTAAATAAAACTTACATAAAAATGGTTAGTACAGCTGGTCAGAAAATGTGCTTGAAGTTTAGAATCACATATCATTGTTTATACAGATGACGATTTGGGATAGACTTCAATAGAATCTGACTTTACTAGCAAAGGAGAAGGCTTTGGCAATAGCACAGGGTGATCAGCAACAGCAACTCATATTTTCCAACTGAGATCAATGTGGACTTTAATCCATTAATGCAGACCTAAATATCACCAGACAGATATGAATAGATGACAGTGAAAATGTGAGAAAGAAAAGTCTGGAGTAGTTAGATTTAAGAGAGTTGTTTCATATTCCAATTCATTTTAGTACTCTACAGGAAAGCAGCCTGTTTCTAGATTTTCAATTAGCATACCCTAGATATGAACTGAAAACACTTCTTTTCTGCTAACACAGATGCTTTTTTGTTCACCGATTTTGAGCCTGTGTTCACAGAATTGGATTTTTGCAAAATCCTTGGAAACATGTTAGCAATACATTTATTTTGAAATGTCAAGGAACGGGTTTGTTTAGAATGGAAAGCTGCAGACAATCGTGCCAAGTCACTCAGATGCCAATTTAGTTATTTAGATACTCATGGCAGGCTGGGGAAAAGGGAGAGGAAAACCCCAAAACAACAAAAACAAAAACAAATTGAAAAAGCTCGCAGCTCTGTGCTATTAAATTAAACTAAAAATAAAGATGATGGCAGTATCTGCAAGCAATTTGGGTGGTCAAAAAACAATGGTGACCTCTGGTTTGAAAACAGTGTTTAGTGTTTGCACTGTTCTTACTTGTCACAATAAATTTGGACAGGGTTCCTATTTCCTGAATTGACTGAAGCTTTTCATTCTTTAAATTTCTAATGTGTTATGTCACATCTTATTGTATTTCATGGTGTCACTTTGCATTATTTTGCATCGTCTCAGAAGCTGATGAAACACAACACAACAGCACATGACAAAAAGAAATAAGCTGTTGGTTACACAGACTAAGTGTTATAACTCAATATTTGTCAGATGCAGAAGTCATTATGAATAATCTCAAACTTTCAATAGCTGTAAGTCCTTAGTCAGTGAGAGACCTGTTAAATTTACTAATTTATCATAAAGGAAGGATCCTTTCCTGGGAATCACAGGATAGTTGATATTTACTCAGTATCAGAATATGCTGCTGCTGCTTCTCAACCCTTGCGTTGCTAATTTATAATATTAGAATGAGATTTGAGACATACTAGGGAGAGAATTTCTCAGGATGAAATAAGAGCATCTATTTGAGACAGCATTAATGGTGCAATATGACTGTTTTGATTTTATACCACAAATACAGTACAGAACCTTGGGAATATTTCCATTCATTATGACTAAGTCGTGTCACTCAACAGAGAGAGAACTGAGGGCTCCCTCCTTCCCCAGTTATTCTTGATAACAATGACATAAAACTGAGGAATTAAACCTCACAACTGTGGCCTGGTTAAGATAAGAAAAAATGCATATTCTGAGAAATGAACCAATTTATTGTTATAGAATATTAAAATTGGTAGTCCTCACAGAAGAAGATTCCTATCAATATTGCAAATATAATTCTTCTCTGAGAAGGAGTATAAGAACTTAGTAACGATAGTATTAAGTCATGTTAAAAATGG
Organism: Entomyzon cyanotis; assembly: GCA_024500445.1. Lineage (NCBI taxonomy): Eukaryota > Metazoa > Chordata > Aves > Passeriformes > Meliphagidae > Entomyzon > Entomyzon cyanotis. The sequence continues at coordinate 11,831,031 of JAKEPQ010000780.1, forward strand.
TTTGGTCAATGCATTGAGCTTTAAATTTGAAACATACTTGAGGAACTTACAAAAATTTGTGTAAATATATTGAATGGGAACAAAAAGACAAAAATTAGAGACTGTCTTTTAGTGAAGTTCTTACTTCGGAATGTCTTTTTTGAGTGGATGGGACTCAAGTGCTTACTGTCTGTACTACTATATTCTTATTTTAGATTTTTTGCCGCAATACTACAAATTTTTTGTAACTAAACAGCAGCTTTATTTCTGCTTCATTCCATCATTCTGGCCATTGCAAGACATGGGCTGCTGATGCTGTTTGCCTCTCAGGAAATAAGAGACTAGATAGCTAAAGATATAATCTAATATTTGTGTCATATCAAGGAGGCTATGCTATAAAATCTATACCCCAAGCACAACTGAGAATGTCCCAGAAAATACAGTCAGCCAAGGGAAGGACTGTAAGCAAGACTGCCTGAAAAATAGGGCACAGGGCTGACCAGGAGTCATCAGGTTCAAGCATGTGCCAGGACATGAATCACATCCCATAAGCCCAGCAAATAAATCTGGCTCGCTCTGTGTTTACTCCCACACTCCTTTCCTCTATTTCTTGTCCAAATGTATTCATAGCCACTTTAGCCCATTTGTTCTCATGTCAAAATTATTGTATGAATTCAAGAGCTTTTGTTTCTCCCTGGTGTTTACCTCTTTGTATACTTAGAGATAACAATTTTTACCCCTCCAACCTCTGTTTTGCTGGGCACAGCTTCTTTTCAGACAGGCCATCCTTTCTTCTGATCATCATACTAGTCAGCATACCTTCACAGCTGTTAAAAAGCCCAGAACATTTGCACCTTAACCATAGGGATTTGGAACTTAAGGTGATGTCTAACAAGCACTGTGGGCAATGGCATAAATACTCTCCTTGCTTCATTAAAAATATTTTACTCAATATATCTCCAAATTTTATTTTCTTTTTCTGTGCTCTAAGTGCAGAGGTAGTTCATAGTAATTCTGTGATTGACTGTTACAACAAGGTGGTTTTTCTTTCTGTCACTTCCCACTGATGAGCCTACAGTTCATAGCTGGTTCTTTTCATTAGTCCTTAAGTGCATGACCTTGCAGTGCACAACCTTAAATTCCATCCCATTTCTACTACCCCAGTCTTCAAGGTCATTTAATTCTTCCTGTATAATATTTCAATCCTCCTCTGTATTCATGACATCTCCCAATTTTGTTTCATCAGCAAATTAATTAGTACACTCCTACTTTTTCTGCCTAAGCCATTAAGGAAAATATTAAATAAAATTAATCCCCAGACCAATCCTAAAGGAACTCTACTAGTAACTTTCCTCCAGGGAGAGAGAGAGAAATCCTTTCAACATAACTCACTCTCGTCTCTTGTTCAGTCACTTCTTTACTTATCTTCCAGTCCTGATACTTGCTCTTATCTTTTTCAATTTAACTAATAATTCCCCATGTAGAAATGTATCCAATGCTTTACTGAAGAGCAGAAAGGTTGAATCTATTGCATTTGCTTTATCTCAGCAATCAAGTTGTCATTAAAATAAAAGGGATGAAGTACCAATTTTATCTGAATGACTTCTAAAAAAAATAAATTCATGTTTTACTTAATCTCATTTTCCCACTTTGGTATTTTTTTTTTGTATTCTTAAAGTCTTAATTTAGTTTTTGGGTCACACCTAGAGTACATTTAATTTCTAATCAATCCTCAGTGCACAGTGATTCTCTTGGTTATTTTCTCCTCATATGACTGAGAAAGCTTTTGCCATCTGTTTAATTTGGTTTGTAAGGTCTGACTCTGCTAAGACGAATCTATTTTTGCTAGACTGCTCTTTCCCCACCTCCATTTCTTGTCAGGCTTCTATTATTTCTCATACACTGTCTGAAGTTGTAATTTATCTGCTAAGGCATATGATCAGTCTCACATATTAGTCCTCCTGGTTTGAGGCACATCTCTCCTTTCTTATCCAAACTCCTAGGACACAGCCATATCAAATATTAGGAGCTTGCTTTATCCTATTACTTGTTTGTGGTTCAGATTAGGATTTTGGCTGTAACCATTATATTGCCTTAAGCTGTAACAATTTCTGTTGAATACTGCTCATCTGTATTCTGTGAATAAAGCAGAGCTACCTCTCTAAAGGCTGTCAATTGATGTCACTTGTCCTTGCAAAGAGAAACACATCTACCTGGACAGGAAAAGCTCAGAACAATCCCAGATGGCAGGAAATTTCTAGCAGTCATGTCAGAGAAAAATGACACCTCATAAAGCCTTCCCAGTGGCATTTGATTTGACACAAACCCTGTAGAGCTCACTCAGTGAGCCCCTTTGCAAAGATACTTCCTGCAGCACATTCTGGAATGTACCAGAATTGGGCATAACTACTTTATACAAGTGTGAATAAGTTCTAGGTGTCTTGGCTTGGGTGGAAAAGGCTGTGAAGGGGCAAGCCAAATATTTCAGGGCAGTGTGGAAATGTGTTTGCTTGGAGGTTTCATGTGCCAACCAGAAACAGGAGTTATAGAATAAATCACTACTAGCTCTGGTCATTAAAATCCATGAATATTTTGACCTTTGGAGTTGTTTTTCCTATGTTTCTGTTTCTCCCCATCATAGTATTATCCCTCCTCTCTTAACTAACTCATACATGTCTGAATTCAGCATGTGCACCTACCATTCTCCAGAATTTCCCTTACACAGCTGCTGTCCTGACTGGTTATGTAAAGTTTCTGTAACTGCTCAAAAAGGCTGTTCTCTTCCAGCAGTTTCTTTAACTCAGTGATGATTTCAGGCTGTTTCTGTAGTCAGGAATGCTCCTTATGTCAGCCTAAGGAGCATTACAAATGTTCCATGATTCAGAGTTAACATAGCCAAATATGAGACAATGAAATTTTTTTTGAAGGAACCTCCTGAAGGGCTCTTTTGTTTCTCTTAGCATATTCTGATTTTTTAAAAATTTATTCTTGGCTTGCAATGGTATATATGTTGAAGGAGAGACCCTGTCCATTTATTCCATCTTCTTATGCCATAGAGAAGCCAGTGCACTACAGGTCAAGGGAAGAGATCTTGTAATAAAAGTGCAGAATCAGTGATGCTGGTTAGACCAAATTTTCCATAGCTGCTCCAGCATTAATCATTGGCTAGAGAAAAGCAGAGACAGTGGCATGCATAAAGCCATTTTTCCTCCTGCATTCTAGAAATTACTGACCTACAAAGTTACTAAGCTTAGTGTTGCCTGCAGGTCATCTTTAAGAACCGCTGATGGACCAAAACGACATGGCTTTGCCTTATAGTTTTTTCAGTCCATCTATACTTTTAACCTCCATAGTTTTCTGTAAAAATGAAGTCCACAACTGGCAGCATTTTCTCCATTTTAAACCTTAAAAGCTCATTTGCTGTGGGAGCCTTGCATCTCATACTGTGAGAAATAGTGAATGATGATTCCCTGTTCACATTCTGACATAATTCATGTTTTTTCATAGTTTTCTGTCATATCTCTTTTCTGACATGGCTTTTGCAAGATGAAGACTCCTAATGTACTTGAACTTATATGAAGGCAATTACATTCTTTCCATCTCCCTTGTAATCCTTTCCCAGCTCTCCTATATCTTTTCAGAAATTCAAAGATCAATACTGAACACAGTGTTCAGTTTTATGCAGGCACGTACCTCTTTTTTTTTCCTAATAATTCTTAATAATCAATTTTCAAATTTGACCTTTACTGATGTTTTCAGAGAATCATACTCATTGACTTCAAAACCTCTTACCTGAATATTTTGCAAACCAGTTTTACATAGGCCTAAGACTATTTTTCTCCATAAGTTAGAATGTATCAGTTTCTGTAACACAGACATGTAATGTTCACAGCCAAAGACTAGCTTCTGCCATTGTCACAGGGACATGTCCCCTCTCAGATGACTCTGGGTGTTTATTTTCAAGCAACATGCTGGATGTCCTATACTATTTTCTCCCCCATTCGGCTAGAAAATTCTATTCCAAACCTTCAGTCAGCTGTAGATCTATCAACCTTAAATAATTTTGTATCATGTGTAAACAGTGGCACCTTCTAATCATCCCCCACCCCCAATAAATGTTATTTATCAATATAAGGAGTGCACAAATCCCCTATGCTTTGGGAGCAACCACTCATGGTTGTGAAAAAAGTGATTTTTATTTCTACCTATTGTCTCCTATTTTTATTTGGTTACTAATCCAAGCTGTTTTCTCTTATTTCTTAAAAACTTAGGTTTTTTTGAGATCTTTTGGGTAAAGAATCCTTTATAAGGCCTTTATAAAACCCAGATGTAGTATCTTGATCACACAATCTTATCCCACATTGTTCCTTGAGAACCTACAAAATGATATCTGTTCTCACAGAAACTGTATTTACACTTAACTAACTTACCTGGTATCAAAGTTATAATTAGATTCTTATCATTAGATCCTGGTTTTTCCCCTTATTTGTTGTAAAATATCTTCCATTGACTTCAGACCAAAATAGCTACTTATATTCATGTCCTGTGAGAGTAAACCTGGAAGAGTCTCCTGATAGCCTAGTGCTAAAGGCTGCTTCTAAAGTTTAATTTTTCTGTCCTGCTGTGACCTGACAGTACTTAAATGCTCCATTTATACTTTCAACACTGAGCCCCAGAAACTCCTTTCAGCACTTTCTGCAGATTCTGCTGTACCCATTGTATTGATTCTGAAGATGCACAGATGAAAAAACAGATTTAATGCATCTACCCAAAACCACACTTAGGTCACAACCCATCAGACAGACCTTTCTTCTTTGCAAACCACTCCCAGCACACACATACTATGAGTACTAAATTTGTTTCAAGAAAATGAAATCAGAACAGATCAGTGGATAACAAGGAAACAATTTTCTATGGATAGCAAAGCCTACTCAGAAGTAGAGACTAATTTTTAGTGTGTCACCAACCTTATTGTCTTTGATCTAATTCTGTAAAAGGTCTTTTTTCTTACACATGTAGCACTATCATTTTTATAGACATCCAGTTCCAGTGATCCCTTGCCTGTATCACAAATTAAAAAAAACCCAAAAGCCTACTGTACAAATTTCTGCTCTTCAGAAGGATGCCAAATGCCTATTAATTATATATCAACCATGTGTATGCAACTGCAGACATAGAGTTAAAAAGGAGTTTCATGATAGACACACCACTTACTGAACTGAATGGATATTTAAATCCCAGTTGTCTGAAGAAGGGGGAATTGAATGTCTAGTCTCTGTCTGTAATATCTTATTGAAATGAACAATGCTGTGCACTTACAGAAAGGGAAAGAAAATTGCTTGGACAGGTGATACAAATTCCAGACATGTCAGTGATTGCTTTGCTTCTCCATTTCTGAAGTGTCAAGTTTTCAAATCAGTATTATTCACCTCTAATTAATATCAATACCCTGAACCCAAATCTTTCTGTAATTGCTTTTTCATGTGTATTTTTCATATGTTCTCACCCTAAGACAGTATGTAGGCTTGAGAGGCCTAAACCATTTATAGTTCAGCAAAGACCTTAAGCTGTGCTTTTCAAGTTTTATTAACAACAAGTTCCAGTTCCATACTGATTTTCCTGCTGTGCATACAAAAATGCCACGAGCATTTTTGGTGGATATTAACAAATGTCAACAGTACAAAATCAATCCTACATTTTGCAGATAATTAGACCATCTGAAATAATTTTGAAAAGGTGGTTTCATTTGTGATCTGTGAGTAATTCACTTTCATGGACACATATTCCTTCTTAGAACTGGCTAGGGTAATTTACACATTACAAGGCTTCTAGACATAGTTGGCCACTTATTCAGTGCTAATAAATTGAAAATGTGTGTGCATGATTTAACAGAAAAAGTAAGATATGAATGTAATGTAGGTAATTGCTGAACCACAGTTCTATTTCTGACAGCTAAAGAATACATGAATAGAACTATCTGGAGAACACAAGTTACTTTGCATCATCTTTCAAAATGTTGATTTTTCTTCCAACTATTTGAAAACAATTATATAACTATTTTTGAGAAAATGCTTACTGTCAAAACACCAGATTCCAGACAAAGTGGTTCTATGGGTTCAAGTGTGATTTTGACTGTGGGCAGGGGATGAGGGAGAACATTCTTCCCTCTTCAGCATCCAAACTGGATGTTAGAGGAAAAGCAAGCTTCCTGTTAAAAGAAAAGAAAGTAAAAGACTGTTGCAAAAGATTTCTCTTTCAACAAAATACTGTTTTGTTTTAAAAATAATTTCTGCTACAGCTCATTTCTGCCAGACATTTGATGTCCCCTGCCACTGGCTAAATTGGTCTATCCCTTCCAATGCCTGACTTCACAAAATTAACCTTCCGTATTTGGGTTCTGGTTACTGGGTATGGACCTCTGCAGATTCACAAAGACCTTCAGTTTTGAAGAGCTCTCTACTTCCAAGAATAAACCTTTTCTTTATCAAGGTCTTTTTCCTGCCAGCACCAGGCATTTTGCAAGGTTTTTTACAAAGTCTGTGGGGAATACAAGAAGCTTGAGATCTCTTAAAAGAAGGGGAATTTTGTGAGCCAAAAAAGAAGCGTAGTTGAAGAATACAGGAGTGCTGTGTGCCCTGGCATATTGGTGATGCAGGAAAAGTTCCCTCTTTTTTTAAATACATTTTTGTCTTTGTTCTTAAAACCCCTCTGTTTAGCTTTTTTTTTAAAATTATTTTAAAATTTTTTTTTGATTGGTTGGTTTTGGGGTTCTTTTTAACTGTTTGATGTTGGATTTCTCCCATCCCAATGAGATTTTAAACAGACATGTTTGAAAAACAAAAACCTAGGCTAAAAACTCTCAAGCAGGAAAACAGAAAGAAATTAGGCTGTGAAGGGCAAATGTCACAATTAAAGCAGCAAAATCTGTAGCATTGAAATCAGCTTGAAATTGTGTCACAGCACAGAAATTAGGTTGTAATTACTGAAAGGCTCAGCAAATACAGGTATTGCAGTTCTAATTAAAACAAGCAAAGTAAGCCACAGTAAAGAGGCAAAATAATAAAAAAAAAAATAGCAACAGTGCATAGACATTCTTATCTCTGCAATTTTTTTAGGATAAGATATTCCTTTTGATATGATGCCAGGATTCAGAGTCTTCTCAAATTATGGACATCAGGAGAAACATCCACGAGGCCAGGTCATGTTACAAAGGCATGAAACAGGAGTAAAGGGACATAACTCAGCAGATTATATATTCCCATTGAAAGGAAAATACTTATCAGAAGGATCAATTTTTATGGTTTTGTTTGCTGGCTAAACCCACTCTCACCAAGATTTGTAAAACTAAAATTTTTAGTGGTTCATTTTCATTTTTGAGGCACTGAAACTGAAACGGTCTACAATTACTTGTAACTGAGCTGACAAAATATTTCAAACGCAGCTCAGCCTCTCCTGCCTTCCTTCTTAATTCAGACATTCTGGAAATGGTGTCACTCTTACCACTCCTCCTATTATTTGTGCTCCACATCTCTGGTGGCTTCAGATCTTCCTGCCGCCCATCCAACATGGTCTTTTAATATCCCCCAACGACTCACACCAGCCACTGGCATCAGAATCAGCCCTCAGCAGCCCAGCACTGCCTTGCAAAGGGAATGTCATTGTTCCCATTGATCGCCAATGGAGCAGGGGATCTGTGTCAGCTGCAAAGGCGCTTAACTCTTCAGTATTGCGTCAGTTCACGGCGGTTCCTTTTCTGTCTCCTGATATTTTATTACAGCAGAATCATTTTAATTGGCACATGCTGGTGGAAACAAAACTGCATCTGTTGAGGGCCAGATTCTAGCACTCCTGCTCAGGTGGTATAAGTCCCTTGTTCTGGAGTGTGGCCATTGAAATCATGAAATCTGCCCAATTGTTAGAAGTTCAGAGGAGCACATTGTTCTGATAGGTATTCACTTTTATTCCATAATATGCTTTAAAAATACACACTGTACAAACCATTAAAAAAAAACTCCTATTAAAGTAAGTTTTGCCATAATAGAGCAGGGAAGCAGCAGGAAGGGAACAAAGGGCTACCCAGCACGACACTTATGCTAGCAAACACCAATTCACACCTGTTAACTACTGTGAATAAAATCTTTGGAATCAGTTCCTCAAAAAAGTCAAAGAAAGAAAGAAAAACTGTTCACCATTAAAGAAAACGGGAACCTCAGGTGTGCTGCTGAAAGCTTACAGAGTCAGATCAGCATTTATAATCAGTGACTTCTGAGACTACCTGAAGGAATGGAAGGAGAGGACTTGGCAGGTATACAAAGTATACACAAGCACAGAAGAATCCATCCTTGTAATTTTGAAGTGGAATGGAGGATAACCCCACCAGGTCCCGGCAAAGACACAATGTTCTGAACTAAAAGTTCAGCCAGAGCTTTGGTCCTAGGAGATAATTATAAGGCTGCCTGACCTAACTGACCCAGCTTAATGAAATGAGTATGTCTGAACTGAGGAGAAAAGAAAAATATGCAGTGAGCATCAAAATGGGGTTCCTGATCTGTCACTGCTATTCAGATTCTTACAAAAAGAGATGTGTCATTGTCAAAGGCTTTTCCATTAATAGATGTCAGCCTTGACTGCTACACACAACCAAGCAGAGTACAGAAATTCTGATCTCATTTTTATCTCCACAAATCTGGTGACAGTTGCCTGAAAACTGTTGCTGAACACTGAAGTGATTGCTTTCAGGATATCTGCTCAAGATGGGCATTTAATTGTTAGTGTTACTTGTCAGTCTAAAGTCCAATTACACATCCTTACCTTTGTGAGGTCTTGGGCAATATTTCATCAACATGAACAAGTGGAAAAAATCTGTTCCCTCATTATTAATAATAATATTTCATTATGTGGAATAAAATGCTCTTGCAGAGAGACCTAAGATTACTGAAAAACACATGGGCTTACATCTTACATATTTAAAATCAGCTTTACATTAGCCCTGGTCCCAAAGTAAGGTTAAACTAGAAAAATCCAGCTTTGGAAGGCTGGTTTGGTGAATTTTCTATTGGCATGGCTGTCTTCCACTGTATACCACTGAGAATGGCTGATATGGCTTGTGTAACCACAACCCAGCAATTCTTGGCTCACCATGCAACCCAAACATCTCCATAGATGACACAGCACAAATCCCGAGGCTGTATCCCATTTTCCTTTATTTACACACACACATGAACTCTTCAGGGATGTTTCAGCAGGCAAGAGCAAGGTACAGTTCTTAATGTGCAAATTCAGTTCAGCAGAACTCCAACTAATGCACGTCAGCCTCAAGGGCTTTTCTCTAGCAGTGATCCTAAGTTCTCCACAGACGGAAACTTGCTGAACTACATTTTTCTGAACTTTAAAGAAAAAAAGTCCTGATTCTAAACTGAATGGGGGAGTAAATGAATGAGCAACTTCACTGAAAGCAGGAGTGGCCCTAGTCTATTCTAGGAGAGCTATAGAGAATCCAGACATCGAAGCCATGACAAGAAAATGTTCCCACTTTTTTTTAACTCTTTTACTGTAAGAACATTATCTATCTCAGTAGCTTTATTCTCAGCAGCAAACCTTAGACTGGTCTTTGAGGACTCTTAAATAACTTCCAGTATGGATGTAAAAAGGAAGCAAACCAGAACAACCAAACCTAAGGTTTAATTTTTACCATATTTCTAAGCTACCTTTTTTATTCTCAGGCTCCTGCCTTCAGCCTTTCCCAAGTCAGTTCCATTCCCATCTTTTTCTCCCTGGATGATTCCCTCACAGCAGGCAGAGAGGCACCACTTCCAGGCAACTCCTGCTGTGCGTCAGTTGTTCCACGGTAGTCTTTTTCTTGAGACTCCTTTGCATGGATCAGTCTCCCCAGCCACTTTGGCCTCAATTTCCACAACTCTGTGTCATTTAGTGGTTGGCTACAGTGAAATCTCATTTGGTTGGAAGCTGATCTGCTGCTTATTCTGAATAATTTTGGATTTAGTCCTGGGATCTCCCTGGGATTTGTGTTTCAATAGTCCTTCCCTTCTTTCCCTGGGGATTAGTGAACTTTTTCAAATCACCTTATGTAGTATAATATCACAAGGTACCTTTGTTTTGCCAAAAAATATCCAAAAAAAAAATATTTAGCTGCTAAATATCTCCTGTTTTCCTTTTTCTTTGAAATTATGACCATTTAGAAAATTTTTATGTTCCCATTCTGGTATAGCAGCCCCTGATGGACAGACTCATGTAATCTTACAAACTGGCGTCCAGCCTTACCTTCAAATTGGAAACTCATGGCTCTGGCAAATAAATAAAAATCACTGTGGAAAACTCCTGGTCTTTTTAGAACTTCTCTGTCACACATAGTTGGAGAACTGCAGATGAGTAAAGAAATGAAGTTCAGAGATTACCAGTCTCATGCCTGTTTTTCACTGGATATTCTAGACTAGAAGACTAGTCACGGATTAGTTCCAAGTCAGTTCCTTTAAGACTACATAACTTTTAATCTCTGCCTCATCCAGCTCCTCATTCCCCCCAGATAAATCCACGTTTTTCTCTTGTTCTGTCTTTTGCTGGGGGAGAAATAAACTTACTCTTGAAGGCTCTTGGAAGAAAATCAGGGACAGTGTGAGACAGTAGAGGAGTAGAGAAGTCCCAGTCTGAATGGGGCTAAAAGGACTACTAATCACTCATTTGTGACTTGACCATGCAGCACAGCAATGGATCCAGTATTGGTGGTGGAAACTGGATGGAGTTTTCCTAGGTTCTACTCAGATGTAGTGCACAGATTTGGTTCCCTAAGACAAGGACCCATCAACAGCTCAACACCTTCTTGGTGTTGCTGCAAGACAGAATTGCACTGCTTTCTTTGACCTTGAGGAAATTCGGATTTTGTCTTTGAGGTAAAATTTATCAACATCACTTTCTTTCATTTGCCAGGCTCGAATTCCTCCTAATATCCATGGAGAGCATTTCTGTCTTACCCCACTCCCTGTGACTCTGCTTAAACATATAAGGGAAGAATTATATGATGTTTCTAGGTTTGCTGATTTTTCTTTGGTCTTCATAACACTTCTCTTGTGGGTGTTAATATTTTTTTGGTCAAGAAATATATTAAAAAAACCCAGTTACTAAATTTTACAAAATAACAACATACAAAGAGCAATTTAAGAAAGAACACAAAAAATGATCTTCAAGAACATTTTCAAAAATACTTCTTTCCTGACTAAATGTCTGAGAAAAATGCCAGTATTCCTTTTTGTCCTGCAAAATTCAAAAGGCAAATATAACCATATTAAACTTTGATAGTATACACAATAAAGCTGTATATCCTGGTTTGTTGTCTCTATTAATGCTACCTTGTGATATTAATTTAAAAAAGAAAGAAAATTAACATTACATATTTATTAGCAGATCACTCAAATGATTTAAAACCTCTGAGGTCCCTGTAAATACTGCTGAAAATTTTTCCATCCATTTCACTGGGCACAACAACATAAAATGACACAAACTGCTTCTCTTGTGTACTTATACTTCTCACCAGGTTATGTAATCTCTTCATTCTGCCACCAGATATATCTTCTTTATTTTTGCCCTTAGGATTCTTCTACACAATTTGAATATGCTTGTCTGAGGGAGAAAAAGGGAAAAGTATCTATATTCAGTTCACATTAAAAAAAATATTTGGGGGATTTTTTTTGTAAGGCATCAAAAAGAAGACCTTCCAGGCTCAAGGACTAAAGACAAGACACCCTCACAGTGCAAAGATTCAGCTGAAAATTTTAATCAGGACTGGAAGTGGAGTTGGCAGATTGATTTAAATTAGGCAGGCCTGGCTCTATATTGGGAAGTCTATGCTTGCATATCCATTTTTTTTACGCCAGTGCTTCTTTTGGATTCTTAGATAAAAGAGAATAAAGTGGGCATTCTCCACTTGATGCAATTTCACTATACAGTGATTCCCATCAATGTATAATTAAAAGTGGATTTCCTTTTCCCTGAGATGGGGGAGGGTCTGCATAAACCTGGTTGATGTGAAGTGAACAAAGAGAACTTTCATGAGTTCTCCTGCAAACAGTCTATCAGTTACAATTCCTAGTGTTCACACTGCTGCACTGTTCAAAAGGAGCTCTAAAAAAAAAGTCAAGCAGGGGGTCCAAGAAAAATTCAACCCGCATGCCAACTAAGGGAAAGAAAGAGAAGGCAGGAAAAAAAACCTAGCTTTTGTTGTAAAAAGAACTAATGAAGCTGCTCTTAGAACTGTCCACGGTGACACAACAAGCCTGTGCACCCACACACATTGTGAGAATGCCAGTCACCCACGGTAATGAGAAAAGGAAACACTTTGGGCAAAGGAAATATATGAATACATCGCTTTTATGGTTTAACTGTAGGAAATCACAGCGCTGGCCCACAATATCTTGTGCCAACTGCCAAAAGTGGTAAAGTAATACATAAGGTTGTCTACTTATATTTTTCTTACAGACAAGATGGACTGGTGGGGGGTAAAATCCCATTATCATTATAAATTGCTAATTAAATAATTATCAATTAGATGGGCAGACAGAACTCATTCCAATGAATTCCTTAGAGGGCTTTCAGTAAAGAAAAACAGTAATTTTGATTATTTTTTTTTATCCATACTTCCTGCCTAGGGGCTCTAAATAGAGATGATATATGGTGTATCCCATGTTAGACTTTCACACAGTATATCTCGTGTTAGAGCTCAGGGACAAACACTGAACTTTGGTGCATATATAGATCTTTTTTCAGTTTTTCAGATAAATGGCCTTAATTTCACGATATTAATTAGAAACCCAGGGTTATTTCCTAAGGAATAAAAAGAATACTTTCCAGACTTTTACATGGCTTTGAGAAATCACTTTTTCCCAAGTAACTGATAATATTTTCTAATATGTTGTTGCATTTTATTTTCCCTTTTTTGTACAATTCAGAATTTTCTTTTAAATAAAATATTAAAATACATAATACAGATACTTATATACAGACAATAGGCAGGACCGAACACAGTGCAAGGAGTATTTTTAATGAACTTTGCTCTGTTCATTAACACCAAAACCTATGCAAAATTAAACCCCCTCCTTGCAGGTTTTAGCTGTCAAGTTCTCAGATGAGACTCTTGGGCAAAATCAAAGTTGTAACAGTACTGAGCAACAGAAATGATCCTGTCCTGTCCCCCTTACTCGTGTAAGTAATTTTTCTGAGGAGAAGGGTCTCTCTGGCTTTAAAAAACTTAGTTATGATCAGTCATTACTCACATGTGCACAGAGTGGTTGCACATTCACTTTTCTTGCCGTAAAACAGTTTTGCAAGACAATTATAAACTACAGTGACTTGCAAGTGAATCTATTTGAGAAATCTTCAGTTGTCTGTGACAAGGAATATTTTCTAAGCCCAGAGGTTCTGCAGACTGAACTGAAGAGTCACATTAATGTTTGGGACAGAGTTTTCATTGCTAGCAAACACCAACAAAAAAGTGAGGAACGGAAATGGTAACATGAAAGATGGACTTTTAATTCCAAAGCCAGGAACATTTAAATATGAATGGGGCTTGCTGCCGTCCTCTATCTTTTGTCAGGAAATATGAAGCTCTGGAAGTCCTTTTGTTGCCTTCTTTGTTAACTGTATGAGGCTGAAAGGAGTTAGATGGCTTGTTTCATTTTCAAACCCCATCACAATGAAGGTCTCAAAAATGAATGCTGATAAATACATGAAAATGCTGAAGGGTACATAAAGGATGGAAAACTTTCTTTTTCACAATCAACTGTCATTGGATGACTTACCAGGGGCAGTCATAATGAAAAACAAACAGCAAAGGAAATTTTTTAAGGTTTAGAAAGGGGAACAGAGTTGTAGAATAAAATTAAAATATCATGATAGAAAGATAGATATCTGAGAAAAAAAATCAAGAGATATAAATTATGTTTAGCAATATGCACTCTTTTGCCTTCCTATTTTGCTATTTTCCCTGTTAGTTTCTGGGAGATCACAGAATCCCAAGGTAAGTTCCTCACAGTGATGCTCTCTAATATGATTTACTTTGAGGAATACTTAATGGAGAAAGGTGCCTACTACATTTAGTTATTGAGTTTTTGTTCATGGTTCAGGATTGATCCACTTGAGTTTTTCAGCAGGGAGTAGTTTTCCAGTGTGGCACAGCATGACTCCAAATCAATAAGGTTAATAGATGTGGTGGCCACACAGTCAGAGGTGATGTGCCTGGCATTTTCCATGCCAATGAAGAAAATTTCTGATGACGAGATGTCATTTTTGTGCCGGCAGTAATGTCACCCTGATTACCTAGAGCACACAGCCAGTTAGTAAGTTAGCAAGACTGTAAATGGCCCATTAATCTGAATTATCTTTGCAGGAACTGTTTCAAAAAATTTTGCTTGCACCCAAATTACTGGCGCCTCTGTGATTCTTGAAATGCTAACAGCATACTTGCTATATAAAAACAATATTGCTGTGTAAAAGTGACTAAATGGGGATCGCTAGCCTGGGACTTCACTCTATATTTTTAAACTCTCAACAGCACACTATAAAATATGCAAAATGCCAGCCTTAAAAAAAAAAAAAAAAGTTGCACATTGTTTTAAAAATGAACACATGAGCAAAGAGGAAAAAGGTACTATGCAAGATACCACTGGAAAAAAGTAATAACACAGATGACAAATCTACTGATGTAATGAGAATGTGATATGTTGGTGTTCCTGCAGTTCTAATTTTCTCTGACTTTTTAAAATATGCAAACTCTTAACAGTGCCTCCCAGATCATTAATGGGTACACATTCCCAGATGGCCTGCATTGTGAACAAAGTGTTGGACCGGACTGGAAAGAGAAATCTGTTTAATATTCCAATATCTAAATGTCAGGAAGGTGTAATTCAGAGTGCCACTGAAAGATGAGCTGAACAGAATACAATTTATGGTGACTTTAGTTAACAAATGGCATTAAGGGAAGAATTTCCATAATTAAATCATTAACTAATATGAAATATTGATTTCCTCTCTGATGTTACTGTATTATCACTTGTCAGACTTGCAGATAAGCGAAGAGCACTCAGTGCAGTCCCTACCAGGAACAACAATAATTTGCATTATGATAACACTGTCGAGCACTATCAAGCACAGAAAACAGAGCAAGGTGCCATGTGTGCCTAGTCATCCTCACCCCAAAGAGCTCACAGACAACATTTTGATGAAAAATGATGGGAAGTTTGCAAGGGATGTCTGTGCAAACAGGCTAGGTAAAAAGATGGTTTGTGCAATTTGGGATACTGCTCCCACTTTGGCTTCCTCACACTCTCCTGTGTGCTGACTGATTCAGAGCCTTTCCTGGACATCTCTACAAGGCTTCTAGAAAGGCTAGTCTGAAGAGATAAAATTGATTGCAGTTTATATCAAGAACTTCCATTTTATAACTGCGAAATTTTAGGGTTTTTTGGCTGCTCTTTATATATTCCTGTTGCACAAGGGAAGTTGACTACTTACCGTGGAAGCAATGCAGCACATTAAATAATGATTTTACTTATATTCCAGTATGCTCATTAAACATGTTAAATAGTGGAACATATTAAGTTAACTTGAAAATGCAGAAGGACTAGAAGAGGCAAGATTAAAAAAATTTACACTGAAAAGATCCTCCTTAATTGAGTTGTAATCAGTTAGTATTGATCATTAGTCCTTTTATCAGCATGATGAAGATAATGATGATAATGATGACGATGATGCAATGTGCAGCACTTGGATCATAAAGAGAGGATGGAAAATTGTTTAAATATTTGATGATAATTCTTTCTTGAAGGTGATACAGACGGCACAACATTGCCTATTACTCTCAAATTCATTACAAAGCTTGAAAAGAAGTTGAATAAACAATTTTTTTAATATAGTTTCCTTGACCTGCTTTTAAAGAAATGACCCACTCTTTACTGAAAGGGAAAGAGGCTATCTTTTTGAGAAATGCTTAAAAAAAATGTTATTTTCTACCTCAGTCTTTCAGCAGGCAAGCAGTTCTTTTGCCAGTCAAACATTCAAAAATCATGTCTCATTTGAATAAATTAACATATTTTGTGGCAAAAATTAATTCCAAGGAAGGAACAATAAATACGAAAGCAATTTAAATTGTGTATTTTACAGGGGAGGGGGAAAAAAAGAAAACCCAACATTGTCATGCGTATGACAGCTCAGCTAATTTGATGAGCTTTGATGTTAATTTAGGGTTTACTTTAATTTCAAAACATATTTTTTCACTTAATAAGGGAAACAAAAGAAACTTTCAACCAGTTTGTTATCTGGGAATGTTTTGGCTTCTCAAATGTGAGAACATGATTGTTTTTATTTCCAGGAGGAGATAATAACACTGAAGCAATAAAAAAGAGTCAAGGCAGCTTGCACAGCACAGGAAGTTCACAGCCAGAGACTTAATTTCCCACACAATGTACTGTGCAATGGGCCCATTAACATAGATGAATAGGCTCTTTAAAGGTTTTTTTTTTCCAGATATGCAGCTGCCGCTGAATGGTGCTATGTTAATAAGGTACTCACTTGCCTATTCTTCAGGTACTCTGGCATTCTCTACCTAGGTAATCTCCATATAGGAAAAGCTATTAGGGGTTGTATCTCCTACCACACCTTCAATTATTTTAACACCTGCACTGATAATCCAGGCAAGGTAAACTGGTAGGGGGCCAAGGGTCTAAGTCCATCCTCTTCTCCCCCCCAGAAGTCACATCTCAGGGGGAGGGGCTGAAGGAGAGGGGGGAAGGAAAAAAAGTAAAGTCACTTTTATTACACATCAGTGGGAACATTCTGAAAAAGCTTTCATGCCTAGGAAATTGTTATTTCTTCAAACAACTGACAGCCTGCAGAGGAAACTCTAATGGAAATCCAGCTCATGCATTGTTATGCATGGCCCTCATGTAGATACATGGGGGTGGATTAAGTTAGCTTCCAAAGGGTCTATTGTGTGCAGCATTAATTTGCAGTGCTCTTGATATTTGAGTTTGAAGGTTTTACAACCTTTGTGTTTACTTAGATGCACTATATCCTACGTTTGTTTATTTCCTTCCACAATCTCTTATTACCCAGTAAATGTTACATTTATCTTTATTAACTTTCAATATGTTGCTGTAAGTTACAGAGAAGGAAATAATTACAACCTCCTTCAGTTGTGTTAGTTTTAGAGTTTGGGCTTTTTTTTTTCTTCCTGGTCAGTTCTGACTTTTCCATCTGTTAAAACAGTGGCCTTCTTTATTAAGACAGTGGAGTATATAAAAATGGTGTAATTTATTATTATTATATGAATACTAGCCTGTAACAAAATATATTCACCCATCATATATGATAAATAACTAAACAGACAAACCAACTAATAGACTCCTAAGAGAATCTGACACTGGGGCAATTGCCTCTTACTACACAGGGATACAAGAATAAAAAATGCACATACCACTCTCCATCATCACAACTTTTCCACTGTTTCCTCAGAATCCATCACAAATTTATTGCTATAACTTACAGGTCTTCTTCTCCCAATATTAAGATACAAATACAAACAAGACTTTTCCCGTCTTGCCTTAGCTTGTTTCCTTATTTTCCTGTAAAGATTCATATGCAGGGTAGAGAGGCACTTTTGTAAGTTCAACTTTTCAGTGAGGTTTATATTCAGAAGTTCCTAATGGATTTTTATTGGAACTTGTCAGGAATGTCTAGAAGTGTTAGTTTTTCAGCACTGAACTAAGAACTCAAAGTAACTTGTACATTCAAAGGAAGCTATGATCCTAATCTGAACTAAAGGGCTCAATTGAATAAAAATAGCTTATGCTCGAGTAACTCAAGTTATGTGTGGCTCCTTCCCCTCCCCCTTTGTATGGAAGTCAGTCAGTTAGGGATTTTTGTATTTTAATAACACAAAAGGGTTTCTTGTGGAAAGAAGTAAATGCCTGACTTACAGTAATTAGAGTCTGAGTAGTATCAGGTGCACAGAAAAACCCCCTGACACTAAGGGAAGACCTCTGAAAACTGCAGAAAGTTTTGAATTCAGGTTTTGATACTACATAATGGATAAGAGAAAAGAAATTACCTTCTTCAGGGCTCAGTCATTCACTCATTAGGGCATAACAGTAAAAACAGCTAGCTCTGAACCTGCTTGTTTGTTAGGATGGGGAAGACTATTTGTAACCTGTCCCAGACTGACCAAGAGCTGCAAACCGAATGACAGGAGATGGCTAACTGAGCTGTTGGAGAAGGGGAGATCTTAATCCAACATTTTGGGCTCAGGACCTTTTCTAATGTCCTAGGAAATCACAACAGCAGGGAAAGAAGGAACTGCATTTCACAGACCTGTTTGAAGTGCTGTGGTACCACTGGCACTGTATAAAACAATAGCATGAATTCCTCTAGAATGTGACAAAAGGAATGTGAAATCATGGCTAGTCCAGAAATGTAGATCCAGTGCCTCTGTTCTCCTTGTTGTATAACACAAGGAAAAGGAGTAATAGTACAGAGATGCAAATTCAAAGCCAATAAAAAGGAAACCCTTTTTCCCCCTACTTTGGATATTTAGACCGTCAATACGCAATATCACATTATTTCACCAAAGTCAGATTAAATCCAATGGAGTAAACAGAAATCAAATGCTTGTATGATGCAGTGACCTCCAGCATTAGAACAGTTAATTTAAATAATTGGAAAATGAGAGACCTGGATCTAAAGCAGTGTTGTTCTCATTTGCTACCACAAAATTCTGTGTCTTCATCTGAATATTTAGACCCTGGTTCCTGCCAGAGACACGGTGCTGTAATATATCCACCACTTCCCCAATACAATATAACAATTCTCACCTTGGGTTGGATTCAGAGATTTTTTTTTTTTTTTAAACTACAAGAGCTAGAAAGCGAAAAGTATTTGTGGGGTTTTTTTCCCTTTTCCTTTGGTTGTTTATTGTGTGATGTAGTTTTAATTTTTTTTTTAATTTTTAATTTTAGGATAAATAACTCCAAAGTTTTTCCAAAACAGAGCAAAGAACTGAGTAAATATCACTAACAAGCCAGGGAAGGAAATCTGCTCCAGTGCTCACGGTAACTCAGGTGTTCACTGCCCTCAGAGCATCATGGAGAGGTGCAGGACAGAGCAGAGCAATCCTCTCTCATTATGGAAACCTTCCAAATAGGTATGAAACTGTCTGTACCTCCACTTTCCCTTCTCTTTGGAGCCAAACAGGAGTAAGCAAAATGAAAAGCTTTCGCTGTTTTGTGCACCTTTGAAACACAAGAAGCAATCTCTCTCATCATCTCCTTCTGACTCATACAACATTGAATATTGAATGAATACCTGGATTTGCTTGGGGTAGTGAGGAGATGAAAGTCAACAGTTTCCTGTTCAGAAAATGAGCAGGTACCATGAATCTTCAGGTCAGGTTACACTTCCAGGGTCTCTGGACATGATCAGTTGACCTGAGGAAACCAGGAGAAGTGGTTAAAGGAACTGTACTGTAGGTGGAAGAAGATGAGGATAAATTAAGCTATACAATTTGTACATCTGAGATAGAAAAAGACACTCTTCAAAGCAGAGGAGTGGTCAATCAGAAGTTTGTTACCAGCCCAGGAAATTTATAGGTGCTCTCTAGAGAGTAAAAACAATTGGAAAGGAGCTAGTCAAGTGGAAGAAAAAGTTTAATGAGAAGCATTGTAGGAAAAAAGTAAACATAAAGAGTGGGAAACAGAGAAAATCAGATCTCACAGTAGTGGAAACAACTGGAGAATAGTAAATATCTGTGCAAAGTAAAGCACAAATTGTGGGAACAGAGTGCATGGGTGACAATGAAATGTGAATGGAAGGCAATAAAAGCATACCTGTCTCATTTGGATAATGATATTACTCTGTCAAAAAAAAAAAAAAAAAAGGAAAACCTAATTTCAGAAAAACTTAATTTCTTTAGACTTATATGAACTATAAAAACCATGTAATTTTCTCTCTGATTACTCACATACCCATCGCTCAGGGTTCTGAGCACCTTGTTAACCAGGAGACATCACCAGGGAAGGCTGTCAGACACAGAGCTGCTGAGCACAAGCCTCTACTGGGTGCACACGCTGCACTCACACCATCCTGCAGGCTGGCACTCCTTCAGATTCCACCAAAATTCCCAAGGAAAACAGCAGCAAAAACAGCCAAGCAAGGGGAATGCTAGCAAGCACTGTCTGCAAGGCTGTCTCAGTTCTGCTTTGGGGTCTGCATATTACAACATCCCCACAGAAAGGACCAGACTCTTTTCCCCTCTTCTTTTCCCTGTGTGCCTGAGCATTGCTGGCATGTGCACCTCTCGGCTTAACTTCTCTCCTGCCTTCCCCAGTCGTTAGAACAGCATGCTCTGAAGCACAACTTGTTATTAGTCAGATGGGAAAGAGATGGGACCAGGTTCCCTAATTATTTTTAATGGCCTTTCCTGGTACACTGCAGAGCCCTGCTCCCCTCCATGAACAGGGGACTGTCATGAGGCTCATGTTGTATAGTATGGGACTGATAAACCATCCCTATTTTAGATTATTTATTATTTGTTTAATGGAAAGCTGTCAAGCCGTCTTTTTAGATAATGTTGGAGCTAATTAACTATCAAACTATACGCATTGTAAAAATTTTTTAATAGAAAGGGTTTTCTGGTGTTTTACAGGGCAAAAAATGCATCTCAGACTTGGAGCACTAGCAGTTTTTGTGATATATTCTGATAGGAAAACTCAATAAGTCACTGCTAATTTTTGCACCCCAAAAATCTGATGTCTGTAAGTAAGTGCAAAATATGCCTCTGTTTCATTCCAGTCGGGATTGCCTCCACACACAGGCCAGGACCAGTTACCTTCAAATGAAAGCTCATTTCCCTATCACTTTGCTTCATAATATGGAATATTGACCCCAATTAGCGTTGGTTTCTAATTGTACCTGACACAGCAAAGGCCCCTGGTGAGGGACAGTCCCAGCACCATTCCCTTTAAAATGCAATATGGGCAAAATTCATGCAAAATCCTTGCATAGGAAAAGGAAGTAGATAACTAATTTTTTTCCCTACCAAGGAGTACTTCAATATTTTGATTTCTTGAAATGAAAATGGGGACTAATGAAAATTACAGGATGACAGGTTTTTTTTTTTTTTTTTTTTACTTTATTCCTCTGTAAATACAGACTGAGTCATTAACAGGAGAAGGAACAGAGTGATCCCAACAGTCTGCCTCTTTAACACTGGAGTCTGTATCCATCTCTCTGCTGCTCCTGGAGGCAGCTCTTAGCAGCCACCTCCAGGATGATGTGGCTCAGAGACAACCAGCCTGGCTGCTGAGCACTGTGATTTCTTTTCAGCAACCAGGCAGCTTGTGTAAACCACCACAGAGCAGGGGCAGAGCCTGCAAGAAGCTGAGGTAATCATTTTTACATTAACTATCTGGCAAAGATGTGGGCTACAGACAGGGAGAAGGGATACAGAGGGAGGAGCTGCAGAAAATGACAGTGACAAATGAAGAAACAGTCTTTTAAAAGAAATCCAATGTTCCTTGGAAAGGTGTGACTCTGCAGGAAGACTGAAGGCGGAGAAGGGAAGGCAGAAAGGTTGCACAACTGCATGCTGCACATTTAGTTCTAATGCACTCTTTTGCCTTTATCTTTTTTGTTGTTGTTTTTCAGACCAGCTGCAAAAGTTTTGCAAAAGACTCCCACTTCCAAAGCCTACCAAAAAGTCAGAGTACTGTGGTGGTGCATCTTATCTGTGGATATTTCTTTTCTATTTTATTTTTCTGAGACCGGCTGCATATGAAATAAAACTCCATGCAGTTTCCAGCAATGAAAAGTGAATCAGTTCTTCTGCTTAAAAAAAAATGCCTAATTTTCATATTTCCATATTTAATTTTTGCACTCTCATGTACATTTCTGTTATCTTCCAGCCACATGTTGCTATTTGTCTCTGTAGTGAAGAATATTTTTTCCTTTTTTTTGACTGTGGGCTATGTGAAGCCTGACTTGCATGTAAAAGATCCACAGGGAAAAAAAATTCTCCAGTCGTCACTGCATTAAAGAGAGCTGGGATGCTGCAGGTTTTGTGGGATCACTCCACACTCAGCACCACCTGGGGTGGCACATGGAGCAGGCAGGGAGCACCACACACCCACAGACCAGTGTCTCATGGCCACTGCAGAGCCCCACAGCACATCACCAGGCATGGGCAATGGCAGGCTGAAAAAAATGAGCAGTCACTCACTCTTCCAAAAATCAGCCAGCTTTGGCCAACTAAACACTGTTTAACACTCAGTTAAACTAGTAACTCTGCAGCTTCCACAGAGTGCAACCACCTAAGCTCGGGCAGAAGAGATTTATGAGACCATTCCAGGCAATTTCACTGCATTTAGGCTGTTGTTTATGTTAGTCACCCCTCAGCTATCTGACTTTCAGTGAGGTTCACACTTGTAAGATATTTGGGTGCTTTTGAAAAGGTTACAAGCAGTCAAAAGCAGGCAGCCGAGACTCCTGCACTCAGCCAGAGCTAGTGAGGCAGCTCAGCCTTAACCCAGCGGCAGCAGTGCTTGGAAAGACATCATTTTTTGTTGTGCTTGTTGGCAGACAAGATTTCAGACAGACTCTGGTTATGATTTAGTTTTAGTCTGCATGTTCAGTGCTCAGTCAAAATCCTTGTGCAGCCAGCACAGTGACTGCCTTCAATGGGAGAGAGTGTAAATGCAATGTTTTCAGTTTGAACAATATTTCAGTTGTTGTTTTGTCAGTGGACCACAGCTGCTCTTGAACTGCTCCAATTTGCTCCCAGACTGCAGACAGCTCTGGTTTGTCCACATAAAATGTATTATTCAATGAACTAGCCCTGCAAGTTTGCAGAGAGGACATACCTCCAGCTCCAGTGTGTCACTGCTGTTTCTGGTGCCATGATGAGGCTGCCAAATCCACCAGAGTTCCTGCTCTCTGCCCCTGCAGCAGGAAAAAATGTTTAATACAGGGTTTTTTCCAGCCCTGATGACAGAGTTTGAACTCAAAAACCACAACAGTTCATGTTGTGTACTCACATGGTATTGATCTCCCTCCCTTCTCATTCTCAGCTTTCTCTATCTCCATATTTACAAGTCTTCCCTCCGTGGCACCCAGGTGCCAGCCAAGCCATGCAGCTGCAGTTCCCAAGGTTTGGGAAGTGACTATTGATAATGTATGAAGACTATGATATCTTCTATGGGAATTGACAGGTTTTGAACTTAAATAGTCTGTGAGTAAAATGAATGTGAAAGTGAGACTCTGAAAAGCATTTGAAAATTAAGGACAAAGTAATGGGCTTTCATGCAGTTTCTTCAACTTCCAAATGTACCTGCAACTAGTACTGAATTATCACTATAAATATTAAACATTGTAAAGACACTAGATTGTTATTTCTAATGTAAAGGGGGAAAAAAGCCTGGGTTTCTTTTATCTTCAAGGGTGGGGGAGTATTTGTGTGCCATTTGTCAGTTTAAAGGTTTAACTGGCCTATTCCTATGAAAATCTTGAAATTCAGCCAAAGAAATCCTGGTATTACACACTTTTCTCCTGAATCTCTATTAATATTCTGTGGCAAATGTAGCATTTTTGTTCTGGAGCAGTTAACTTAAAAGGTCTTGGTTAAGAGAAGCTTTTCTCTTGGAAAAGATAATCTGTCTTCAAAGTTATAATTTAAACAATTGAGTGGTCTAATTGATTGAACATTTACAAATTATAATTGAATTTGTGCCAACCTATGTGAAAAAGATTTATGTTCCGCTTCCCAAACTGTTTATCCCTCATTTTTTTTGTGCGTGTGTGCATGTGTGAACTGAATCTTTGGGAACTCCTTTCACTTGATGCATCACTGAGGTGGTTAAACACATTGCATTATGGCAGTCTGTCACATCAGTGTTTCACTCTGAAATACTGGACTTGACACATGGCTGGAAAAGGAAGTCAGACTATCCAAAATCCAGAGTTATGTTTCTTTTGAAACTTGAGATTCTGAAGACAGAATTTTCACTTACTTAACTCCAATTGCAAGGGGGGAAAAAAAGGAAGAAAAGAAAAAGAGGTTTGAGTAATTATTATGCAGCTTTTTAAGCATTAAAAAGAATTTCCATGAAAATAATAGGGTCTTGAATGTACTGCTTGTGCGTGGAGACAGCTGACACTCTGTAAATATCCATCTTTATTTTGGTGAACCTCTGTGAATTATGGAAGGACAATAGAGGGGACAGAATCTGACTCTCCAGCAAACAAAATGCAATGCATTACCATATTTCTATGCAACAATTTCTTGAATATGAGGAGTCCTAAAGTACATGAACTCTTACCTGAGCCCTTGATGCTGATGGAAATTTAGCCAGTGAACAACATTCTTGAAAGAATACTCAGATGAAGACCTGTAGTAGTTTTGGGCTGTATCTTGTACTTCCTAAGGAAGAATTGCAAGTCCACTGAAATGCAAAGCTTAACTTTTAGAGTTGTACAGAATATGCTCCAAAATAATGACATCAACAACAAAGGTAGGATTTTTTAATCTTGTTTTCCAGCATATAAACCCCAAAATAATTAAAAAGTCTTTTACCATGTTCTCACACTCTAACCTGCCACATTGCCCAAACAAGTTCATTGATCATACACAAGACTAATTGTGTTCACCTTCAACTCTAAACAGAAAGTATCATAATTTCTTGTTTTGTGATTTAATCACAAAAAATTTTTTTTGAAAAATTGTCAAGATTATGAGCAGCCACATTTCAATATTGTAGTGCAAAAAGGTAGGAATAGGACCAGGAAATTCTAGTTTTCTAGCTTTCATCAGCGTACAATAATGTGGATGAGTAATTTTTATGGAAATAAGAGTGAAGATGGATTGCCAGATTTGGAGAAAAAGTACTGCCTTCTGGACAATATTGCCAGTTTAAGATTGTATGCAAGTCTCATTTATTCAGTGTTTGTCTATTACGATGGAGGACATGCAATATATTAAGTCTGACAATAAAAAGACTAGGTATGTAACCCTTAATAATACCAGAGATGGCTTGAAAATGTGCCACACTATCACAAACATGCATTGCATGTATTGTTTCTATTATTTTAATCTAAAGCTTTTTTTTGGAAGTAAATTAATGATTTTTAAGCACTTTGGGGTTAACAATAGCATTTGTTGAAATTTCTAAAATATTCTAAAGTTTGACATGCTTAATAAAGCTCTTGTGCAAGAAATGAGAAATATTAAAATAATCTTAAATCTTCAGTGGATTATAAAGAATGTCTGTTGCTTGAATACCCCATGGCATCTAAGATCCAAATTGCATGACAGTTTAGCCTCTCCTTCTTTCCATCTCAGAATCATCTGTAAATGACTCTCCCTTTCCATCAACAGTTTTCTTGTGATAAAGTCCTGCCTCTTACAACGCCCACCTCAGAGCTCCTGAGTTTATAATATGCATTCAAGGTCCCACAGGATCCTCTAACATTTACACAGCTGTGGCAAACACTTCAAAATTAACCACCTGACCTTCCCCAAAATGCTCAAAGAGCTCAAATTCCTTATTGCACACAAAAGAATCAAACACATTCGGAGGCCCTAGGGCCATGATGTTTTTTTAGCTATCAGGCATAAAAACCTCTCCATCCACTTTTTCAGAGGACTCTGTTTCACCAGTGCCTTTTTTATCTGCTCTCCACATTCTACCCTATCTTCTGTCTCCACAAAGAAGCCATCTCCACCACAGGGGCAATAAATTACCATTGGAGAAAGAATGGTCACTTTTATCCAGAAGGAAAAGAGGTGCTAAATCAAGACCAAATTCACAGCTGAGACCTAGTCTTAGACTTTGCTATGGGCAGAGTACAGACAACAGCCTTTACTGAGCTCCCATGAAGTGGCTCATACCTCTCAGATTCTTCTAACTCCAGTCTGATTTCCAACCCACTACAGGATAAAGCCTAAACCTTTACAATATTCCTTTTCCTATTTTGATTTATAATTAATTATTAGAGTGAATACGTTCCTTTTTATCTCATCTCAGGATTCATTTTGCATGAAAGAAACTCTTGTGAAAAAGGCAGCTCTTCCACAGAAATTTACTCCTGAGCTGGTTGTTGAACTGAGGAGCAGAAGGACAAACAGTCCTGGCACTCCCTGAGGAGCAGCTCTAGGGCTGCTCTGGGTTCACAGCTCTCCCAAGAAAAGAGGCTAGTGGGCACTCAGATTCTCCTCAGCTTAGACATGTTCCATGTAGGGTAAAATACACAAATGGATACAGTGAGGTTTGTCCCCTAACAGGGGTGCAGTCACTGTCCAGCTCGCATCGTCTCAGGAAAATAGCTCTGGTTTCTTTGCCAAATTGCCTGATAAGGCCGCAGCAGGGTCTGGATATACCCATTACCACAGGCTTTAATGACCTTAAGCACAACACTGAATTACACCTCCAATTGCTATTTCCATCTGATTAACACTGAAAAATGCAGAAGGCTGGGTGCATATATACAACACTGGTAAATGGACTAACACATTGAGCCATAGCATGCAGCATTTAATCCTCATTCAACACTTAACTCACCATTATTTACTGAGACTTTCAGAAAGGGATGTGATACTGCAAAATACAGAACTGAAAAAGTCAGTCTGCTAAAAAAAAAAAGAATAAATATTTGAAGCACCTGACAATAAACTTTTAATAAATCTATTACTGAAGGGATCTTGTGCAGCCACTGCTCCCACTGCCCAAACCAGAGGCTCACCAAAGTCATGATTATGCAAATAACTGCTGAGGAATAGGAGAAATGAGTTGACAGCTTTGCTCTTGGCCATAATCTGAAGCAAAATAAATGCAAAATTCACAGAGATAATTTTGCAAAATAATTGTCAGTTTTACCACTGTGGCATGACTGCCTGCAGTTCACCCAAATGCTCATCAGCCAGTCTAGAAGTTTATCTAAACTGGGCATCACAGCCATTAAAAAACTCAGTGAAAGGTAGGTTATGGATGTAGAACAATACCACCATTTTTAAATTACTAAAATAGAGCTTTGAGTTATAATAAGAACCAGAGCTAAAAGTTGAATGCCAGCTTTTTTGTGTTGTTTTGTTTTAGGCTTTCATGTTGACCTCTGCTCTACACAAACTTAAATCTGTTTTACATCAGAAGCTGCAGGGACGGAAGAGTACATGGGAAAAGAACATGTCTGGGAGTTTAGAGAGGACCAGCTAAATTTTTTGAGCTCCAGTGGGATTGGTGACATAACTAAAAAGCAACAAACAGCAGGTGAGAGGGAAGATTTAAATATAAATAAGGGCACTTTGAAGCCATAAGTTTTTATTGATCACATTCACATTTACAAATCAAAGTCTCTGCTCTTAGGAAAAATATTTAACTAAGAAGAAATCCAAAAGTCATAAAATATCAAGCAGGGAAAGGAAAAATATTAGAGAAAAGTAAAAGCATGGAATCATGTTGATAAATATTCCCCAGACTAAAAAAATCAACTAAATACCCTATTTTCTTTAATTAAAAATCACTGAATTATTTAAGGATATCTGCCTGAATTAATTATTGAAGACACATCAAGATCTGCCTAGTGGTGTGATTAGTGGTTTATATGGTTATTAAGATCTGCCCATTTGGACCTGAATTCAACCTCCAATTAAAAAAGTTATTAGAAATTCAATCCCACAAACAGCTTAGCACATCCACACTCCATGCTTTAAAATGGTTAAATATTTTAATTCACATAACTCATCCATTAGTAAAAAAGTAGAGCTTATTTTCTGTTTTCAGTGGTCAATGTATACAAAGAAACAATGCCCATTTTATGGCCATGGTTTA
Organism: Entomyzon cyanotis; assembly: GCA_024500445.1. Classification (NCBI taxonomy): domain Eukaryota; kingdom Metazoa; phylum Chordata; class Aves; order Passeriformes; family Meliphagidae; genus Entomyzon; species Entomyzon cyanotis. Next base: position 11,858,882 of record JAKEPQ010000780.1, read on the forward strand.
GCAGACAATGTTTGCCATCCTGCTAAAGGCACTGCTCACGCTCTGTCCAGGGGATCAGAGTTCAAATAGCAGCACATTCAATCTGTAAAAAAGTGGTGGTTACAATAGCATAGTAATAACAGTTGCAGATAACAATCTGAAAAGCTGACACCACTGAAACACGATGGTTTGCAGTTAGAAAATATTTGTGTATTTTACCAGAATGTAGCCCATTACACTGCCGACTGGGAGAAATAAAAATCTGCTGGGAAGACACAAAATTAGATCAGAGCTCCCTCAAATGAGAAGAAATCCAGTCTTGCTGAACTGAAATGTGATCATCCGGATAGAATTTCTATCAGCTCATTCATTTCAAACCCAATTTAATGCTGTATTTGAAACTTTATTTTAACAAATGCTAAAGCATAGGTGCAACTTGGCTGCCAGAGCAGGTCCATGAGTGGGTCTGAGCAGCTCTTCCTTTGAGAACAGAGACACAGATTCCCTCCACCAAGGGAAGGCAGACAGCTGAGGTACTGAATGCCATTAAATAGGTCTTAGCAGCTTGTGCAAGATGTGCACTCAGCCCAGTTGGCCTTAACAGTGACCGACGGGATGCCTGGGAATTAGTACAAGCAAGAAACAAACATTTTGTGATATTTAGCCAGAAGACTTTGCCAGCCTCCAAAAATTTGCAGCTCAGAGGCTTCCCACTAGCAAAACGTGGTGGCTTTCTCTTCCACGACCTGCTCCATTTGCCTACAGAACGTCCTCATAAAGGATCAATACTCACAGTATGCAGCCTTGCACTGTGCAGAACCATCATGGTCCCCTCTGAGGCTGTGCATGTTGCCTTCATTTATCCCCACATTTCTCATATCAGAAAAAATAGTGGGCACTTGTTCATCTCCATGGCAGTCACGATCTTCTGACCTTTTTTCTTATCTTTTCTGCATTACCTTTTTGGCAGGCTGAAGATTATGGCATATGTGGATGTTCCTTCTGCAGAGGATGTGAAGTCAGGACTCCAGGGTCTATGGCTGCTCCTCTGCTCCATGGAGAATGTTCACATACCTTCACCAAGGATTTAATGATTCACCTTGTATAGGCTGAATTATTTTCCAAATATTTCTGTTTTTCTCTAGAGGAAAGAGTATTGATGACAGTTCTAATCTGAGACCTAGTTTAGATACCAGGCTGGTGTTTGGAAGGAGACAGAGTTAGATCAAATTGCACTAAATTTATCAGGTGAAGATCTAAGTGTTTCTGTTTAGTGGGATGCAGAAATTTGTGCCATTAATGTTTGCTATTTGACAGTGGGTCTTTTCATTACAGGAAATGAGAAAACAGAGCCTAGTTCATTAAGAAGATAGTGAAAGTTTTAATAAGGCCAATACAGGCTGAATCCTACAAGTGCATATGGGGAAAGTAATATATAAAAATGCAACATCAAAGAAAGATGAGCAGGGAATGGAGAGCAGAGAAACATGTAATGAGCCAAGTCAGACTGAAGTCTAAGACAATTGCTTAAAGATTACAGCACGTGGGAAATGCTGTACTACAGCAGGAGTAGAACATGGATTGAAATGAATTGGACCCAGTCAATCTGTAAGCACATTGTGAGGACCAGGACAATTTCCCCCATTCTTCACGTGTAGGAGCTGAGGCTCTGAGTGAAGCTAGCAGTTGAGTGTCTCACCTGGAGCAGATCAGCCCAATCAGGATCAGACCTGACCCAACTTGTTCTTTGCCCAAAAGCCTCTTCTAAATATTTTTTCTATTAACTCTGGGGCTAGAGAGAGCCTAATAACCTGTCAGTGTGAAGTAATTAACTCTCCTAATAGCAAAGAGTGGGGCTTGTGGCGCAGGATAAGTTCTTGCTCTTTGTGCAGTGTTAAATAAGCCAGTTGATCAATGGGGCTCTGATGATTTATTAACGTCATGCTGCCAATAAGAACTCATGCTGAAACTTAGGATGCCTCAAACATAATTTTAAAATACAGAAAGGAATCTCAAGGCTTTCAAGGACTTATAGATCTGGTTGTATATTCATCGTATATTAACACTGAAAGCAAAATACATTGGAATAATTAGGAATGTATCTTTCACCAGTTCAAAGTACTGCCAAAACCAGTAATAGCAAATGTGTTTTAGCATGGTTTCTTGCAATTCCACAAAAATGGCTTGATATCCCAGTGTATCAAGCAATGCCTATGTTGTGTACTAAGTACCTTTGTTTTTTTCAAAAAGAGGGGATAAAACCCCTTAATCGATTTTCTTTTGGCTAGGAGTACTCTGTTTTTTCATTTCAATGAAAGCAATCCAACTGACCTGAGGTTTTCACTGAAAAAATTTTGAGCATTAGTAAAACAGCTGAAACAAAACATTGCAAATTGCATTTTTGTTTTCTCACAAAACATTTACCACACCAAACTGCCCTAGTTAAGATAATTATTTCTCAGATTTGATTCTTTATTTATGCCTCATTTAGGATGACAGTGCACCCACCTAGTAGAGATTTATTTAGCAACTGTCTGCCACCCCAACAGAGGCTGCTCTTCTCCTTTACCTTTATAAATACACACAGAAGTAGCATTACAGAGGAAACTGATCCATAAACAATTACCAGGTACTAAAAATCACATGGGAAACCAAGCAGAGCTTATATTAAGAGAATCTAATTATGTAGACTATCTCAACTTTAGCATATTTTTACAGTTCAGATTAGCAAATTTAAATGTATATATTAAAGATGATATGAGGATCCTGGAGATGTAGTAACAGTTAAAATGTCACTACACTTAGGACTTGCTTCAGCTTTCATCTGAGATATGTACTGTTTGATAATCATGGTTAAGTATTATCTTCCCCATCTCACACTGTCAGAACATGAACCACAGATAGACTGAACAACTTCTGAAGCCATCAGAAAGGTCTTTTTACACTGGAAAAAAAAACCAACCAAACTCAGCTGAACCTCAAGGCTGCATCCACATTGCCAAACAGTGCAGACCAGAGGAAGCAGATTTTTAGAGCAAAACGGTTGACAGCAAGGACCAGAAATCTACATTACAATAAATTTTGATTTTAATTAATTTATTTATTTTTACTTTGGACTATCTTTTGTTTAACCCTACAGACCAAGTACCTATTTCTATCTGGAGCATGTCAGATGTAGTTGGTTTACTTTTATTCAAAATTAATTCCAGTTCATGTACTTGAGGCAGTTCCTCAACATGAGCAAAAGCATAAATGGTGGAGATGATCACAGGACCTACTTTAGAAGCTCACATCTGATCCAAGTTAAGATGCAAAGGCAGACTCAGCCTTTGCAATGTCAGCTGGACAGAGCCTGATTCAAAGCAGTGCAGTGACAATCAGAGGCATTTCCAGAAGCTCCAGTGGAACCAGGTTTTGGGGTACCAGCAGGCATTGTTTTGTTCCCCTCAGCTATTTCTGCACAGATTTGCTCTGCAGCTTTTGGGTTTGAGTTCTTGCTGAAAACACACAAAACTTGCTTCATACCACATATCATATTGTGCGTGAAAGCTTTCCACATGACAGGCAGTCTTCCAGAGTTAACAATAATCTTCAGGTGATGCCAACAATTTTTACTGACTGACTGTGAGCAGTGCTCTGCTGAGCCCAGCCACTCAACACAGTCTGCTGAGCAACAAAAAAAGGTCTCCAGCTTTGCTATGCTCTGTCAGCTTTCCTTACTGCTTCCAGAAATTAGTTCTTGGGACTTTGCTGATACATTTACATGAAAAGACAATGTAGTCTTCAGCTCCCTGATACACGTATTAGATTATATTCACATATTGTGTTCCATGAGAGTCCATACACGTCTCAGGCATCAGGGAGTTTTTCTTGCTTCCAGAATACAGAATTGTATGAAGGCAGCAATGTGTAGTCTGCCCCAAGCCAGCTTCTGTGGATTTTCATGCCTCTGTAATGAAAATGAACACTGCAATATTGCTTGTCATCAGAGACCTGCTGTATCTGTGATGCAAATAATAATAATAATTGCTGGATAATTGCTCCTTTGTTAGTTTTGCTTTGAATAGATAGACAAGGAGAAAAGAAAATTAGAGAAAGAGAGGTCAAAACATACCAGAAAAATTCTAGAAAAAATTCTGGAAAACTATAACTTTTATATAAAAGATTTGAGGGAGCTGATTAGTTTGTTTACACTCATTTAGCTTGAGGAATTGTCCATCATGTGAACACAGCATGCCCCTGTTTAGGATTTTGGACCAGATAATTTTAAAGTGTAATGTGGACCATGAGAAATCTGGCCCTGAGCACTGTCCCAATATCCTAGTATTCCTAAAGTCTGGAAAAACGTTGAGTGATCTACAGAGGTTTGTATGTGGACACAAAGCTTTTTGTATGGAGATCCATTCCAAAGCAGGTTAAGTCACCTACTCACTATGTAGGCGTAGCTGTTAAGGCTTTTATAGAAATCAAAGAACACAGAAGTATCATTTAAAAGTTGAAGAGGATTTAGTATCAAATCTTTAGTCCCTTATGCAACCAATTGCTACCTTGTACTTCATAAAATATAGTAGAGCAGTTGAACTGCAGGCACTATAACTGGTACTTTGAATCTACCTAAATATAAAAAGTAATAAATTACAGTGAGTGATCCTAGCTTTTTAACAGGCCTTCCAAATCCATTTGCCTTTCTAATGCATTTTGAAAAAGATAAATGCCAAACACTTAAGCTGTACATAAGCTTCTTGCTCCTTTATATTATTTCCTATAAATAAAAATATAAATGCTTGTGGTCATGCAATTTGATCTTTGAGCACATGGTACTATAAATCTAGTCATGATACATTTCCCCTGCAAATAAATATGGTCTTTTTTTTTTTTAAGATGCAGGACAAAAAGGTTCTTTCTTAAGGACATAAACACCTAATAATCCAAATAGCCACTTAGCCCAGAAAGTAAAGACATTGCTCCTGGGCATGGGTACTCACTGGATACAAAGTCTACATGCCAAGCAAAAAGCAAGCTCTTAGTCAGGAATTTTTTGGGACAGAACTGTGCTATAGTCAGTCCTTTTTTCATAAGAGAAAGATTTTTTATGAACAGGATTAAACAGATATTATATAAAGAAATGTCTGTATTCTGTGTCAGGTACTTGCTCTACTTTGAACTTGTGTTCTCTGCTTCGCAATTGAAACTATTCTTTCCCTTTAACTGAAGTTGCCAAAATATAGTCTTCATCAACATTGATTCAACACATCATCATCTAAAACAAGGTGATAAAGCTGGTATTTATATCTGTCAGGGGACTGATTACAGATGATGGCAACGACCATCTCAAAAGTTATAATTCTCTGCCACAGTGCATATCAGTATTTTTCTTAATTATTTCTGACATTTTACCTATTACTCCAAGGACTTTCTCAGAGGGCGGAAATAAAGGGGAAAAATGGGTTTTGTGCCACAGATGAAGAAATACATCTTCTGTAAGTAATTCCCAGAAGATATCTTGGAAATCTTATGGGGTCAGGAAAGAGGCAAGAAAGTAGCATTTGTCACCCTTGCTGAATTGGTCATCTAAACTTATAGTAGCACTAAAGCTGAGTGACTTATCTGCTACCCCTTAGGGAAGAAGAAAAGGGAGAATAAAGAAGTATGGGGGGGAAGCACACTGTGAAAATATCATCTGAAAAGCTGCCTAAAGATTTTGATCTTTCAGCCCCTTAGCTCCTATTTCCCTATGGCAGATGTGGACATCACTTCTGCTATTAGAAATCACACATAGCAAAAATGAAGAACTATACAGCTGAGGTTATGGCAAGAATAAAAGTTCATCAAGTTTAGGACAAGCAAAAAATATATGAGAGTGGCTCAGAGTAAACATCCAGCTGAGCTGCTGCAGAGATGTAATAGAAATGGATAATGATCACCATCTACAGGGAATATTAAGGTTGGATGAGGGACAGGCAACCCACAAAGCCGAAAGAGACCTTGAAAAAAGCACATGAAAAAGCTTGTTACAAGTCACTGCTTTTGACATGAGTTTGATGCAGGATGGACAACAGTGCTACCAAAAGCAACTTGTCATATATCTCTAGAAAAATTTCAAGCACAGTTGGCTGCTTAGTTTAATGATATCATTATTAAACTCAAGAGAGGTAAAACAGGCTATAATAGACATGAGCTTTCTGCTTTTATCTTAAAAACCTACAAACACTGCAGCCATCTCAGAGTAATACACAACCCATCACTTGGTTTCCAGCCTTGGAGCTAATTTCAGTACAAAGAGTCTTCTCATCCTCTGAATCTTCCAACATCCCATGTTGGTGACCCACAAGCATGAGCATTGTTAGCAAAACATGAGTTTTACATAGCTTTTGGGCTTCTTTTACCTGTCATTACACAAATACAAATAAAACTAACAACATTCCATGGAAGATCCCACAGGTGGAAAAGGATTGTTGGGTGTAACATGGTTTCTAACGTGGGCAACTTAAGACATACCAGGACCATGTGAATTATTCTGCATTTAACAGAATGACACATCTATCTTTCAGATAGTAACTAGTTAGTGGTTTGTCCTTAATTTACGCTCCATCAGGAATGAAAACGCCTTTTTTCCTCTATATCTAGTGTTGGCTGCACAGTGGCCTGCCTTCAAGAAGTCATTTATTGCCTACCTCTGAGAGATAGTAGAGGAAGGGTGAGTGATTTTCATGCTCTGGCACTCATTGTAGGCTGTTTAATTTGTCAGGACTACTAGGCCATGGTTTTCTGCTTTGACAGGTTTTTGTTATTCCTGCTAATCCCATTTCTGTTGTGTAATGTGCGTGGCAGCATCTGGTGACAACAGAATAGAACACCTAATTGTGAATGAATACAGAGAGCCCTGTTCTGCCACATTGCCTGTTGCACTATTTTTGCATTTTTATGGCTGAGGGTGGGCTTCCAGGAGCTGCAAAGCAGACAGCCCATCGTTGTAATCAAATTTGCCATTTGCATGTGTGTGTTCTCAGCAGCCTTCCTGTTTCTACAGCCCCCAGGATTCCCTGAGTTTGGCTTTCTGGCTCCCTCTTCTGAATGGAGAGGATGATCTTAAGTATTTATTAAACAACTTTTTTTGACTTTAAGTATTAAGTCACAATGTGAAACTGATGGTTTTAAGTCATTTGGGTGTCACAAAAAGGACATATGTGAGGAGAGCCAATGCAGTTCCTGCACAGCTGTTGCTGCCTTCACCCATTGCATGGCTTAATTCATTTGCTGGACACAAGGACCAGCAGCTGCCTGCAGATCTCCCCTCCATCTGAGCATTTTTTTGCTGCTCCAGTCCATTACAATTTGTCAGTGACTCACTGCCTCCAGATCCCTTTCTACTTTGCCACTTGATATGTACTAGGCATAGAGAGCAAGCCTGGGCACTGCAGACTATGCTCAGCAATGCTGGTATAGGCAAGCTTAGCACCTTGTATGAAAATGGGACACTGACCACAAATGCTTCTAAATGCAGGACCAGAACATCTGTTTTTAAGTAGTGGTCATGTGGATTTTTGGAGAAAGAGTTCAGCTCAACCTCTTCAAAAGTTTCTGAAAGTAGATTACTGATTTAATCAAAATTTTATACAAATACTCTCCTGGTAGGGTACTGATTAGATGGCTTCATCTGTGCATAACTTAAACTGGTTTCAGCTAATGCCAGTATTGCCAATTAATGCTCTCTCTTACAAAATGTGTTGAAAAACACCCTTTTGCAAGAAGCTAGTTTGGGTGTAACGCAGCTACCCAAAATACTGACAGATCAGAGTAGTATAGAATATGACAAAATAGACCAAGGTTATTATTTTATAGAACAGATATTTGAATAGACTGAAGAGCCTCCCAGAGAATCACAGAATGGGTACAACAATACAACCCTCTTGGATCTGCCATTTAGCCAGGTCTCAACCCACCTCGCTGTCCACTCATCCAGTCCACACTTACCATTGAGTTTGCCTAAAATAACATGGTGAGAGGCAGTGTCTAAAGCCCTGTGGAATCCAAGGTAGAAAATATCCACTGTTCTTCCCTCATCCATCCAGCAAGTTGTTCTATTGTAGAAGGCAATCGAGCTGGACAAGCATGATTTACCCTTAGTGAAGCTGTGCTGACTAGTCCCAATCACCTTCTTGTCATCCATGTGGATGGAGATGGCCACCAGAACAAGGCACTCCATACATTTTCCAGGAATTGATGTGAAGCTGACTGGCCAGTAGTTCCCTGGGTCCCCCTTTTGGCCCTTTTTGAACTCCAGGGTGACATTTGCTTTCCTCCAGTCCTCAGGCACCTCTCCTGATCTCTGTGACCTTTCAAAGATGATAGTGAGTGGCCTCGTGCATGGATACAGCTCATCAGGCCCCATGGGCTTTTGGACCTCAAGTCTGCCGAGATGTTCTCTAACCCAGCCCTCCTAGACCAAAGAACTTCATGTATTTTCAGCTTAGATTCTTCTCAGCCACAAGCATTAGTGTTGCGAAACGAGACTGACAGAATTCACTGCCCACATCAATCTTGCAAGAACTTTCAAAAGATTAATTAAAACAAAGCTCTAAAAACCAAGAGATCTGAAGTATATGAATCACAACATCAAAAAGAAAAACTTTAAGGAGAGTGTTCAGAATTTTAAATTAGAGTGCAAGCTTCAATTTTCTCCTGCTACCACTTGGTACAATTTTCCTCTCAGTAAACAACACAGCTCTTCTCTATTTACCACAACAATATGGAATCAAAACACAAAATCTATTGGATGCAGAAACCAAGAAAAGATCTAAAGCTGGTATAAATTTTAACAGATTACTCACACATTTTTCTAACTCCTCTGTATTATAGGATGTTGAATTTACTAAGTTTTAAAAAGGTGGTCAAGCAACACAGTGAATATGAAAGCAGTTTCAGGACTGAAGCATGAGGCAGCATGCAATCCACACATGAAAATAAGATCTTGTCTTATGCTTCCTCTTATCAGCTACAGTTCAGTTCTAAACCAAGTTCTAAGAAACACAAGATAGTGTGAAAGCAAAAATATTTATGTATGCTATGCATACAAAATAGACAACCAAGGGAGAAATGTTCCTCCTTATCAAAGACTTGTATTAGATGTATCCTTCTTCTAAGCATCTGTGGACAAGTTCCCCCGAAAAGATGCCTTTCATCAACTATGGGAGCTGTTATTCGTTATCATCATCTGTTTATAATCAATGAGAACAGTTGGATGCTCAGCAGTCTTGAAAATTGAACCAATTATTTAGGTCAGTAGTTTTTAACCTTTTTCTATTTGTGGACTCTTAAGCATTTTCCAGTGGATGTGAGGCACTGTTAGAAATTTTGCTCATGTAGATAGCTGTCACTTTCTTTGGCACTTACAACAAACTGTCTAGAATTTATCCCTTCCCTTTCATCTCCTTATGAAAATATCCTCAGACTCTGAGCTGAAAAAAACACAAATCATATTAGTTAAGTATATGCTTATTTGGCTAATTAAACAAACAAACAAAAAAAAAAAAGGGGTGACCTGAATCCATGTGTTTTTAAGCACCTTGATAAACTATGCAAACAAAACTTCCTCAGTTTGAATCTGTTATTTTGATTCCAACCCAGGAAAGGTTCAGCTCTGCAGACATGGCACAAGCAGCTGCTGCTCAGCCTCAGCCCTGCGGAATGCTCCCTCTCCCTGGCTGCCAGGCACTGGCCTCCATCATGTGCCAGCACAGGGTTCTTTTCTGATCAACGAGCTGTCCTGTGAGACCAAGAGAGATCAGGGAGGGACAAGCATCTAACTCAGAACTGCTACCAGAAGTACCTAAGTGACACTGTACCCCAATAGCTTTTTTTGTGCTACAATCCTCAAGAAAATTGTGAGCATCGTTTTGAACAGCAAGTGAGGGAGAAGAGCAGACACAAACAAGGGATGGCATGAGCACCCTAATTCGACCATAGCATGAGCACCTTAATTCAACCATAGAACAAATTTAAATGCTCCAGATTTGATTTTACATTCCCAAACATGCATTACAGCCAGGCAGAAAGGCCTGGGACTGCCTTGGGAAGGAGCTCTGACTGAGGTCTAACCACTGGCAACTTCTGGAGTCCCACCTGAAGGTGCTTCCAAGACATCTGGTGAGCACTCACAGCAGAAACTGCTGCTGGCACTCACACCCCTTGTGAAGATTGCTCTGCTCACACATATCACTGTGTCAAAGGAGAGTCACTACAGCAAATCCAACCAAATCCAACAATCACACGCTGAGCAGAAATTTCTTTGTAAAATATTTCTAATGCCATTTTGCTATTTATTGTAATTATTATAGTTACTGGGATACACAGTAATTACATGTATTTGATCTGATTTCCATTAGATTACTGCTCTGCAGATACATGTGTACAGCCAGTGTGGAGAACATAGAAAGAGCCACAATAAACAGAATGAGTTCTTAAGGCTCCATAGCAGCTCAGTCTCTACCCTGAGCTTAGGCAATGAAGCAGTGTACACAGGTCAGCCCTGTGGAGACTTTGGTAATGCCTAATGCAAACCCTCTGGGAAATGCTCTGAACCAACAACTGACAAAATACTTAAAAAAAGTAACTGCTGAAAAGTTGCCTCAAAGAAAGAAAGGTTTGGGAGGAGGCAAGACCCTTTCTGGTTTTAATAAAAAAAACCTTTAGTCCTGACTACTGTATTTAAATTAAATCTATTTGCTTTTTGCACAGTTCGAATAGATGCTTTTTAATTATTGCTAATTGTTTAAGATATTGTTGTATCCCCCTGAAGATTTAAACTGAATAAATTTAATTCCTTTAAAATATCCTTCAGCTACAGGCAATAAAGTAAGAAGCCCCATAGGTATGGCAGTAAAAATAACCATAAAGGCATAAGCATTTAAATGAGGAGAGCATGGAATACTTCCCACTAGACCAAGGAAAAAAAAAAAAAAAAAAAGAAAAAAGTGAGAGAGAGTAAAGAGACAGAAAAGAAAAGAAAGAAAGAAAGGGAGGGGTGGTGGGGAAAGCTATGTGTTTTGGAGACACAAGAACCAAACCATGAAACACACAGTTGAAACATTTAGGATGACTATGAAAAAGGTCTATGTTCACTTGTTAAGGAATGCGCTAAGGCAGACTAAAGCATATGAATGGCCCTTTCACAGGTCACAGATTCTATTCAGTTCTTGGACATTGTTATTATCCGACAGAAATAGATGGGCCTAATTAATATTCTGGACATACCTGAGAGAACATTCTTAAGGAAATCATCCTCTGGTGGTTTGGGTTTGTTGTGTTTTGGGGGTTTTGTTTTTTGTTGGGTTTTCTTGAGTGTTATATGCTTTTTGGTTTTGTTTTTAACAAACAGGAAATGTTACAAGTAGCATCTGGTTAAAAAACTATGAGCATAATTTTAGTGTTAAAAGTTTAATAAAGAGTCTACTTCTGAATATACTTGTTTATGCAAAGACTTGGAATTTTGGTGGGTTTTTTTCAGTAAACAATTTTGCCATGTAGATTAAAGCTGAACTGCACAGTCATTTTGCAAGCAATTATATTCTTGGCACTTTTCTGAACATAATATAACAATTACCACAGCAACTGCATTTTATCAGAGTACTCCAAGCATGCAGCAGGTTAATATCAATGTTCAGCAACTTCAGATAATATTTCTAAGATACTAATGTTTAGGCAGTTTCAAATGAGAAAAGAGTTTCTGATATGAGCTGAGCTCTGGTCTTTCAAGATAATGTGGTTATATAGGCCCCGATCTTGTGCATAGTGGGGCTACTGTCTGCCTTACAAAACACTTAAATGTGATGGGAGCCTGTGCAAACAAATCCAAATGCAGGGCCAGTTTCATGGCAAGAAAGGTAGACTGATTGGGAAGTTAACTTCCCAAGGAGCATGAGGTGCTGCAGAGCTGGGCTGGGATCTCAGTGCTCCCACTGCCTGATGTGGGACAAGCTGCCCCCTTGTACAGCTTCTCCATTTACTTTGTGAGCATCAGCTACTCACAGTCTTCCTGATACTAACCACTGTCCTAAAATGATTTTGTTATTAGTCCAATCTACACCGAATTTTACAGCTATGTGGTTTGATTTCAGTCATTTGACCCCTGCTGAACAATCCCCAAAATAATAACCTCATTTTTTGCATCTCAGTTCCCCTCACTGCTGACCCTTGCAAGAGTTGTGCTGTTGACTTCACAGAGAGTAGAAGTAGGTCCCAAAAATGAATAATCCTCCAAAGTCATCCAAGCTGTATCACTGCATTTGGAATTCAGGACACCACTTCAATACAGTGACTTGTTGTTCTCATCTTAAATGTCTGGATGGCATACAAATATAGATAAAAGTAGATGACTAATTATCACATCTATTCTCAAGGCATGCATGGAGGGAGGCAATAAAGAGGAGGGGAAGTTTGTGGGTTACTCCCACACATAAATCCTCTATGTGTCAATGGGTGAATAGACACTACTTTAGTCTATTGTGCAAAGCTGTTTTATAACAACAATAAGCTGAAACAGAGAAGAAACTATATTAGAAAGGCAAATATCAAAATACATCACACTTAAATGCCTGCAGGTAATCAAGTAATTCAATTCTATAGTACACCCAGAAAGAGGAGTCAAGTTTTTTGTACTCAAACCTTAATATGGCATATGTGGAAAAAAAAATCCCATTGAAATAAATAGACCTATTCATTTCAGAGACAGTGAAAAAGAGACGAACTTTCTTTGTCTCGCCACTTTAGAGCCCCTTGATAGCATTTTCCTTTTTTATTGTCTTTTAGATATAGATGCCCCTCTGCTTAAGTATCACCAAAGCTACTAGTAACAAATACCTAAATATATAACAGATGCATAAGTGCATCTTGGGATAAATACATTGTGGACAATTAACTGTCATCATACCCCTCAATTACATTTTCACCCGCTCCTGTAGTGTACACCTGTGGCTTGTTAGTACTGCAATAAGAGTTGGAAAGCAACTCCAAGGTTCAAAGGTAGCACCACTAAAATCTGTTTTCCTCTTTTTTTCCTAAATGTGTATTACATAAATGTGAAAACAGAGAAACAAACACTAGAAAAAAACAACACTACATTTTCTTTTACTGGCTGACACTGTTGATCTAGTGAAAATTTTTCACTTTCCTGTTACATCACACAGGAAAGACCATTTCCATGGAATATTTGGCCTGATTCTGAATTCATTACTGTAGGAATTAACTCAGAGAAGCAGCAATCACAACTTTAGCACAGTTTGCAACATTATTTTAAGTACCACTTTCTCATCTGTGAGGGGATAATATAAGGACTACCAACACAATTGGAGAATATTTTGTAATGCATATTGTTTTTAGTAAAAAGTAAATGAACTTGTTTGAAGCACAACTAAAACTGATACACAGCCAGGTTATACTACAATAAAGTCTTCAAGTTTGCAAAATGAATATTTGTACAAGTTAAAGTAGCTATTGGATATCCTTACTATAACCCCTCTGTTGCGGCGGCGAAAATCCCCTCCCACCGCTGTGCGTTATTTTGCTTCCTTCCCCGCCCCGGGCCCCCCAGGGCCCACCGTCCACCAAAACCCCCCTCACCCAGTCGGCCCCCCCCGCCCCTTCGGGTGTGCCCCCCCCCCCCGAGCCCCCCCAATCCGGGGGGGAATGGTGTTTCGGGCTCCGCATCCAAGACAACCTGCCTCTGTCGCCTGGTCGATGGTCCCGTGTTTCCTCTCACCATAATTTCGCGGTTCTATTTTTCTTTCCTTTTTCCTTTTGGCAATAGGGCTTTTTTCAGTCTGTCGCTTTTCTAATAATTTGTATATGTAAGAGTCAATAATTTTTCGGTATAATGAAAGTGGTGCCAGATGCTCTACAGTTTTGGAGTCATTAATTGTGTTGTTTTTCTTTTAAAAATTAATGAAGGTGGTGAAGGACATGAAAGTACTCACAATAACATTCAAGAGCTGATTTTGTTTAATCCTGTGACTTATGAGAGACATTGTGAGGTAGAAGTTGGCTGAGAATTAATGAAGAATATTGAGTGTATTTATAGGCAAGAGTCAAATATGCTGGTTTGCAGAATGATAGGGATTATAAAAAAGCAACATTTTAACATGTCATGAACCTGTGAAGAACTGGGTTAGTACTAGATAACAGTGCTGGTAGTCAGATAAGCTGTGAGGAGTTATATCATCTTATTTGTGAATATGTCTCAAAAGAGTTTAATCACGTTGCATTACAGAAAGCAAATAAAAATTTCATTGTAGAATGATGTTAATGGTTTTAACCATATGAACAAAATATCATAAGGGAACAGAAAGGTCAAGAGAAGAGACATTAATACAAATATTTGAAAACTGTTAGCATTATTATGGGGAAAATACTTAGCAGAAACAGGAGGGGAAATACTTGTTAAGTCGAGAAAAACCTTTCTGATACATGCTGTGTGCAAATCCTCTGATGTTTGGGTGCTTCACTACATGTCTGAAAAATCTAGACACAACCAAACAGCAGAAAAATGCATTACAAAAAATAATCCTGTATGATCCAGGAACTGGATTGGATGATCTAATAGGACACTCATTTCTATCAAATTTTTCCTTGGAAGTATTGCTACTTTGCTAAAAACCTGGCACTATTAAAAACAATAACAAAAAACCTGTCTGTCCTTCATCATGTCTCTTTTTTTTGGTTTTTTGGTTTTTTCTTGTTTTTTGGGGTTTTTTTTTATAATTAGGGACTTCATCAAAAAGCATCCTTAGAATTTTGAATTTAAAAGTGATGATAAGAAACACCCTAATGCCTATTGTGTAAGCATTTTTATTGACTAGCCAGGGCAAAATTAGTATCAGTAGCATTTACATTGTTCTATAAATGGCCTGAGCAAAATCTCATACAAATCCACAGTGTAGTCGGAGCTCATCTGTTCTTTGCACTTCCTACTTTGCAGATGAGACAGTCTCAGAAGACTGGGTAGGCTGAAGACTGGTTGGACAACTCTATAAGTGAAGTCTCAAGACTCTTGTCATTCTAGCTGTCTAAATTACTTAAACAGGACTCAGAGGGATTTAAAGGGGAGAAACGACATGACAAACAATTATATTCTAGCACACTATTTATAACAATGCCCTTTCAGATTATTGTTCCACTCAGACTGACACATTACTGTAATCCCAGGGATGAATCAAGGGACTTAGAGTTAGAGCGTGCACAGCTTGTAGGCATAAAAAAAATACGAATAAAGAACTGACATTCAGGAAATATAGAGCGACTCAAGGATAAATTCTGCTGGGATGAGCTTAATTTATCAATGTCAATAACAACGGTGAACACATCGCAAGAATACATGCATATTAATTGAAAATAACTCAGATTAAATCACTGCAGTTTGACATTTTCAGATAGGCACTTTATCTTTTCAAGAAAGAGAGCACTATAAAATCTTTAATCTGAAAACACATCTTAATTGCGTGTTATCACCTCCTAATTGCTTCTATATTATATTAAACATTTTGCTAATTACTAGCCTGATCATGGTGTAAATAGCTTGAGGCTAGAGCTCATAACCAGCTGAAGACAACTGGGCACAATGAGGGCCACAAAGAAGTTTATCACTTCGGTGTATTATCGTGGACTTCCATCATTATCAGTGTCTATCACTCTTTATCTCTGCTTCCCTTGTGAGATAAAGAAGAGAGACAATAATGTAGATCAGAGGTTGGGTTGCATTTCAGTTAATCCATCTATTTCTAGCTCTAGATTTCTAATGTTCCCCGGGGACAGAAGTTGTCTGCCTACTGCTGTCACTAATCTACTGCTGGAAGACTGAGGCCAGAATGCTATTTGCTCTGCCACAAGCCTGGGTAATGGAGGAGCTCCCGGACAGCTGGAAGTGCGTGCTGCATCCCAAACCAAAGGACATGGATGAAATACGTTGCTGTGAGCAATCTACCCACTTAGCTTCAGACAGCGGCTAACACACAGATGATACATAGGGACACTCTGAGGCAGCAGCTTGTGAATTCATCAGGAAGGAAAATTATTTATGTACAAGCAATGAAAATGCTCATACAAAACTGCCAGGTGACCCAGCAATGAAGGCAGCCACTCGGGCAGCAACTAATCATTTAGGTACAGCACTTGTTTAAGCAATTAGTGTTATCTGAAATGAGCTAACCAAAATATAACTGTTAGGAGTTTTTTTGAAAGAAAAAAAATGGTCCAACATCACATTCAAGAATTAAGAGGCTTTTTGGTTTCCAAACTGCAAGGTAAAATGCATCTTTGTAAAAAATTACTTGCACTTTCCAAAGAAACCAGCCTTAAGTAGGAATAAATCATCACACTGGTAAACAGCTTTTCTCACTGTCCCCTTGGCAGAACATAATTTTAGCTAGGGCAAAGAAGATGCGACAATGTGCAGCCTATGAATTTTGCTCTCTGTGTTTAAAATTAGATTTTGACTACAGCTACTTTGTCAGGGCCTGCTGGAAGACGTCAGAGGCCCAAGTTCATCTCCGTTAATAAAAGCTTACTTTTTGGTCTGTCTTTGCACTGTGGCTACAACAAAGACTTAATGCCTTGACTTTCATTTGCTAGATGGATAAACCTCACAACTTTTACTGAGTAGAAAGTTTACAAGTCAGGCAGGAAGAAAGCAGATTGCAAATGAGGGAATATAAAATATGGATAAATTTAGGCCTGAGTTATGAGATGCAGAAGGATAGCATTCTCAGCTCCAAACTGTTTTTGTATTGGAAGACCATATTTAATGAAATTGTACATAATTAGTTAACCAGAAAGTAATGCTCAAATCTGAAGAAACCTTCTACCCTCCCCACAGAAAGGGATGCCTCATTGATGGCATAAGTGACACTTTCTCCAGTGAGGCAATAGGTACTGCCCCTGCTTCACTCTTTCCTTTACAGATTTCCCCACTCACACCTCCTGGACTCAGCTGTGGGATTTTTTCCCTCCACTCCAGGGGCTACATCACTCTCTCTTTACCTAGACTTCTGTTTTTCAGGAGCAACATAAGTTATACAGGTGGATTGTGTCCCTGTCCATGGCAAAAGGGTTGGAACAAGATGATCTTTAAGATGCTTTCTACCCTAAACTATTTTATGATTCTATGAAAGAGGAAGTGCTAACACCAGCCTTTTGCACTACTGTAACCCCCTCATACTTGCTGCTGCAGGTGCTGCTCACCTTCCAGGGTCTGTCAATCTCCTCCCCTGTGCCTCCTGCATCCCCTTGGCCATCCCATCTCTGCACCACTCTCCTGTGGCAGAACGATGGATGGCTTCAGTGACTTGAGCTTCAGCGTGACATTGACAGGGATCCAGGGCTCTGAAAGACTTTATGTCAAAGCTTGAAAAACTGGGCTCCTTGTTAAAAAAAAAAAAAAAAAGAGGAATGAAATACAGCACAGCTATCCTGAAGGAAGCAATGATGCACAGCTGTTTTATTGCCCAGTACAGGTAAGATGTTTTAGGGAATATATTCTGTCTTTTAATGAGCCCATGGCAGAAGGCCCTGGATTTATCTCAGCTGCCAGGATCCTCTCACTCTTTCAGGTTCCCATTATCTTTCTCTATTTCCATCTTTCTTTGTTTCTAGGCTGTGTCTATTTAAAGCACCTCAGCCTTTCTCTTCAGCTCCTTAGCAGTTTTTATAGGTGCCTCGGTTCTCCCTAAAAAGTCCTTAATTTGCCATCTCCACTTTCTCTTACAGCTATGGGAAAGCCATGTTGTATTCTTGTCTTCCTTTGCATCCTGACTGAGGAGAGGGAGACATTTCCCAGTAGAATAAATATTCTGCCAGTGACAGGTTGGTGCAAGGCTGGGCCCCCTATGTGATGGTAAGTGATTCAAGAGTACCTTGTGCTTACAGGGATGCACACAGCTCCAAGGAAAAGCTGTGCCATGCAGCACAGAACTCTTCCAAGGGCTCATTTCTGCATTTGTATTTTAAGCCCGCCCATGCTACAGATGAATTTTATGATATTTGCTTGTTTGTGTTTTCTCCTCTGTGTTAGCGTATATTATCTCCACAGACACTAATTCTTGATATAAATGATGCTAAGCAGTAAAGTATGGTCCATTAACTTGATTTTTAAAAGTATCTAAAATTTACGCAGTGATTTAAATAATAATATAAATTATATTAAGTATGTGCAGCAGCAGAGGGTACGGCCTCCTAAACAGAATGAATTTCTCCTTGGAGAGCACTGATTAGTTCATTTTTCCTAATGAATCTTTCGTTATAGTCAGAAGTTCCTTTTTTTCCCCCTCACTGTCTCACTTATGAAGCATGCATATGTATATATGTATGTTCCATTTATATATTTGATAGCTAGATTAAGTAATATCCTACTTCACCTCCAGAAAGGGCACAGCACTTCTCAAGGAGGCAGCTGCATTTCTTAGGTGGGGGAAACTGAGGCCAAGGCATCTCACCCACAGGTCCTTGCCCTGCTTAATCTATGGCCCAGCTGCTTCCAAGCATGAAACTGATGGCTAAAATCCACTCTGCAGAAAAGTGGATGAACACTGCTGCTTCTCTCAGCGAAATTTATTGTTGATGCCAATTAGAAAGTGTTACCTGTTTAGACTGTTGGAGTTTTTATTGCTCCTGCCCTGTCAGAAAAGTGCAGCAGATGTTTTTGCACTGCCTCCTCCAGTGTCTAGCGATGCCCCCTCGCTCCGGCTCTCCCCTCACTCTGTGTCTTCACACTGCTCTTCCCCAGGGCAGGGTGAAGGAGAGAGAAGTTCCCCCATTCCCTTAGAAGTGCTTTTCGTGCTCCTAGAAGACAGGCTGCCATCTGGCCTAATGAGCTTTGGAACAAACTGCTTTGAAGACAACTTTCCTTTACCTGCAGCGATGCTCCTTTGGTGGTTGTTTACCAGCACCCCGGTCATTTAGGCTGTAGTTTAAGATGCATCACAGTTGTTGGTTTTTTCCCCTAGAAATATCAATGTAGGTAGTGCTTTCCAATAAGTGGACATTAATTCATGCTGAATTACAGTGGGATTCCCAAGAAACTACATATGAATACTGAAAGAAATCATTATGATTAATGATATAATTTATATGTGCATGTTGATGAAAGAATCATAATCTAGAGTAAATTAGTAGAGATTTATGTACTAATAATTTTGTTGTGCTCTAAGGTCCAGATGAAAACCAACTAAGTGATGTTGTATTGACAGCAGTTCATATTAGCGTATTTTAAAGGGATAGAATACAGTATCAAATAAACAATTTCTAATGCCTATTAACTCCATTTCACTGCCCCTCCCCCCTCAATATTTATGGCACTGATAGGAATAAAGTTGCAGATAGGAACAAGGTTTCATCCTTTTACTCTTCACCTATTTGCCAAGGAGTCAATGTGGATGAGATGACTGAAAACATTTAAACAGAAATAGCTGACTTTCAAGAGAGAAAAGTAAATGAACTGACCTGATCCATCCAGGTTCTCCTGAGGGCGTGAGGGGCAGGTGGCTGCAAGCAGGGAACAGGAATTCCATGCCTTCCAGGACAGCTGGTGCAGCTCTCCCCAGAGCCCCTGGAGCCCCAGGTCAGCAGCACCCCACACACCCCCAGGCACCCCACATGCTGCAGACTTGGCACCTCCCCATGCACAGCACAACCTTCATTATCCTAAACTCAGCCTTTATTGCTCACTGCACACAATGCAGCCATGGCACTGCAGAGAACAGAGGCCATGGAGTGAATTTGTGCTCAGTTTTCCACACAGGAAAACACCAGGAGAAGCACCTTTCTTATTGGCAACACTTGTTGAAGAGCTTATGGCATAAACTGGAGCACAGTTGACGCTCAGGGTGGTGTAAGCATTTCCAAAACTCTGAGTGGCAGAGGTCATGTGCCAATGTCACACAGTCACCTTGGGGGTTTGAAATGCCAGCTGATGGTTCACATATAAAGTAAAGTGCATTACTTAATAATCTAAAGAGATGTGCATTGTTGTGCATTAATCACTAAGGCAAATGTCTATAAAATGCATCTCTGAATATTTACTAATTGATCTTGTTTCTGAAATTCTTACAGAAAATAAGAAGTGGAACATAGGTGAAATTGTGTATTCCTATTTATTTTTAAAAACAAGGATAAACTGCTGACCTAGGAAAATCAGTAATTCTTTTTCTAGGGTGCTCCTAGTATTTAATAATACTTTTCAAGTTTTTTTTAAGGACTGATAATCTAATCAAAATAGTTGTGTGGTTTTGTAATAAGCTATTTTATCAATATATAGCAACTCAGATAGGACTCCACAAACAGTTTAGAGCCTAAACTGCTTGCAATTTCCAAGAAGAAAATATCCCCTGAGCTATGTATGCAAGACTGTAGTGATGTGATCCAACAGCAGCATTACTACTGTACAACAGTAATTTAAACAAGATCCAGAGTGTTTCCTGTTGTATTTTTCCTTTTAAGTTAGGTATTTTAACTTTTTGCTGCTGGGGGCATTTTTTTTTGCAGCACAAAACTGAATACCAGAGGCAATGTTTAAATTTTATACAAACTTGGATATATCTGTTCATAACAAAGCCTGTTGGAGAAATTAATCCTCTTCTACAGGGAACCAATGTCAATTTACAAAAGAGAAATTACTAACAACAATATCACTAATGAAAACCAGACTGTGCCTGTGGATTTTACCTAGCTGCTACTTATGGGACCTGTAGCCACCATTAGACTCTATGCAGAATATCTAACTAATTTTCAAAATCCTCACTTAAACCTTAATTCAAGGGAAAGACCTCTTGATCTTACAAAAGGCATTATTGCCGGAGATTAAACTGCTTGATGCTATGTATTGTTCTAGCTGTAGTCAAGAGGGAATATTAATTGAGATGTTCCATGGATTACAGTGTGTATTCCACAGTGGTTCACATGTTTCCTGGTGGTCTTTCCAACAGGAATAGCACAAATGAGGGGAATAAGACAGATCATTTTGAACCTTAGTTGTTAAGCCATTGTTCTGTTGTGCACAAAAGGTAATGCTTGGTTGATTTGCTTTATTTCTGAGCTGTTCTGATTTTTTCCCTGTGCACCTAATCTCTGCCACTTCCTCTGTGAGTCATCAGCAGCTGGACCCAGTGAAACCACAGGAACTAGCTCCTGGTAAAGAGCTCTAATGGTGCTATTACTCAAGTTCAATTCTCTTTAAGCCTAGTAGAGAAGCATCATGAGTCATATGGTACAGACAAGAGTTCTTTTGCATTTGCCTCTTTAGGAAAATCAAAACCCATGCCTTGCTTTTTCAGAATGATTACAATGGGTGTCTCTTATACCTATCTCACTCTGCCTGTCCTTTGCAGCAAGGATGAAGTATTTTTCTTTCAACTCTTCATTATTTTTTCTTGTATTTACCAGTTGCACTGCCTATAATTTAAAAGCAAGTTCTTAAAAATTAAACAAAACAATCATTCCCCACCATTTAGCTCTCTCCGTCCTGCTCGTTTTCACGGCACAGAAGTGCAGTGTGGTTCACACCTCTTATTCAGCTGATGTGATTAGTTGTTGCTGCCATACACCTGCTGCTGTCACTGCAGTAGGCTATATTTGTGGCATGCATTCCTGCTGTCCGACAGAACAGGTGGATATTGTATAGGAGATTGAAAAGAATGGATGAATGGTAATTGTTCTGCATCCCTGCTTACACAAATGTAGCAAAAGTTGGGTCTGTGAAATGCATGTCGTGATTTGCCTTCAGTAAATAGGGTGGTCAGGTGTCTCCTTTTAAACTGAAGCCAAATTTTTAACTGTAGAAGAGAATAACCTCCTCAGATGAACTTTACAGTGAGATGGCTGGAAATTTTTTATAACCTTTGTTCATTTCTGATACTCAGGCATTTCCATACAAGACAATTTGAAGACTTCAGAGAGCTCTGGGGGATCTCTTTGACTCTTGGTAGGAGTTCCTTTCCTCTCCTTCAATTAAAACAAGTCATTCTTAACATTTAAAAATGGTCCTTATTAAAAGAATGTCTCAGTTATTATCCTCTCAGACTAGCGTTTTGCCTTTTGATGAAGCCTTGCATGCTGGTTGAAGGAGGTTTACTTGAATTGTAATGCAACACTGCTCAGGGATGGATAGTCTGCGACAGTCTGCAACACTGGGCAGCAGGAAAAGAAATGGAATTTATTGTTCAACTTATTGACCAGACTGAACTATACGGCAGATGATAAAGATCCTCTTGCAATGTGGACAGGTACCTCTGAGCATACAGGTCTTTGAATTCTCCTTTAAACATGCAAGGGGAAGACCCTAAAATCCCACATGCTTTCCAAGTCAAAAGAATTTCAGTGAAAAACCAAGGGACAGTACAAGTAGCATTTAATAGGTAGGAAGAAATGGAGAAACCAAATACAGAAAATATGAAACCTCCCAAAGAGAGGTAAAATGAAACTGTAATCTCTAAATCAGATAGTTTGCTTATTAGCACAGTTGCATTTTAATGGATTAAGAGCTTCAATACAGCACTCCCAAGTTACATACCACAAGTGGTATGCAAGAGTCTGCCCTGACATGTGAGCTGCAGGCTGAGGCTGCTGTCACCACTGCTCTGGTGGCAGCACTTGGCGAGAAAAAGTTTGAAAATCATAGTCCTGGGGGATGAACAGTTTTCCCTCTCATTCAAGATAATTTTTAGGCAAATAGTGTGCCTCATCTAACACACATGTATTATTCCTCCAGTTTGAACAAAACCAAATGTTTTGATGTTTTCATACAATAAATGTCATCTAAATACCAATTTGCCAGCAGTGCCATGATTTAAAATTGATTACTTCTGCCTCTTTCTCCAGCTAGCTATTAAATTTGTAGCAGATTGTAAATCATGGTTCTGTAGAAGTAAAATCCAACAACTATTTGAAGATGATATTGTGCACATTTCTAATGTGTATTTTATCAAATATGCATATCTGAACTGCTCTGTGATGGAAGAAATTATTTTTCCAAAAGCAGGAAAAAAGCATGAGATAAAATTTTCAGCAGATTGTGATTCAACATTTTGAAAGTTCCACAAAGTTTTTTGGCATCTATTTCAAATTAATATTTCATTAAACTATTTTCATGTGCTATCTTTAGAATTATTAATTTCATACTTTACTTCAGGTTTTACGTTTTATCTATACAGCCCACATTAGTGTTTTGGAATCATGCTACTGAGGATTTTTCAGCTCTCAGGTACAAAAGAGGATAGGATGGAACCAAAGAGCTTTCAATTTTCATCCAATTCTAGCAGATGTATTTGATTTATAGTAGAAGCTGGTTTCATGTTCTTAAAAATGTTGTAAACAATTTGCAGCTGCTTGATTTTTTGATGCCATCATAAATATTCATGATCATTTTCCAAGATCTACAAAGATAAGGTGACCTTAGACAAAAAAAAAAATCAGGCTTGGGTGGTACAGAGTGTTAAGTCATTGCTTATTCACCTTTCTAAGAATTACAGAGACAGCTGCAAAGCCTGCGCTCAACATCACATGCACGGCTTCTGGAAAATGTTTTTCAATGTATTTTAAGCAGAACTGATGAAAAGCCACTGCACTAGAGCTGTGCTAGCAGAGAGTCTGATAACACAGTTTGGCACAAATATAGTGCCCTGACAAGAAGTCATTTGGTTTATAATCAATAACTCTGAACGTGACTTTTAATCACCTTAATAAACATTTTTCAGCACTTCAAAGCACAGTTCTCTGGCCCTAGGAATGGAAGGGAAAGGGAATGACTGCTGAGAAATGGATGGAAGTATGACAAAAAATAAGCAAAACTGGCAAAGCTAACTATTCTGTTTGCAAACTTATTAAGTGTTCAGCAAATAAAAGTGACACTAAAGCACAGAAAAAATATTATGTTGTGCGATGTTTTATTATGATAGGACACTGTATTCTCATAACTGTATGTAACTGACATTTTGCTCACCCCTCACCAAAGTTCTGTTTGTTTTGTCCCTCGAGATTTTGTCCTTCAGCATTTTCACACTCTATCTAAAACATGTTTGTGTTTCAGGTGAAAATTTTACCTTTTTTAAGACTAATAGTAGAGTGTATATGGAGACAGTAATTGCATCAGTGCCACAAGCCAGTCAGATAAGCCAGAGACGGGAAGGTAGGGGGTCCTGACTTAAATGAGATATAAGAAAAGACTTGAGAAGGTGAAATAATTCCACTCAGGAAGATGCAGGACTTTGAGGGGGTTGATCTTCAGTGGCATAAATTGCTTAAAGTGATGCTGAATTACACCACCTTGCCTTAAACATTTGGGTCATCTGATATGTAATTTAAGCATGGCCTATGTGACTCACATTTCTAATGATATGGCTCAGCAAGTAACGACTAAAAATGACACATCAGTGACAAAACCCCAAGATTTGTCCCAAAATTCATAGCACACATTTTCTACTAACATACTGCATCCACAACACACCTTTCTCCTGGGGTATTCACAAGGTTTAAATAAATTACAGGTAATATTTTCATAAGTACACATATGATTTAGAAATCCGTGCCTCATTTTTTAAATTGAAGGAAAATGTTTAAAGTTATTTCAAAGGGACTGAGGTGATGAAACACTATAAAAAGAATGCTACCAGGCTCCTCTTACATTCAGTATCTGACCATAAATGCTTAGATGTCCCTTTGAAGGTCACTAAGAGCTAATGTACTAAGCATCCAAGCTGCTTTCAGAACTGTGAATTAGACCCCTAAATAATATAAGTAATTTTGAAAATGAGATCTAGCAGAATCCTGTGGACGTGTTGGGTTTGGTAAGGGTATCTCAAAGACTCACCTGTAAGTCTTAACAGCTTTAGAAAACCTTGAAAAAATGCCATATTCTTCATGGATCAACATCAGATGTAAACTGAGTACAGTCCTATAAAGAGAAAGAACAATATAAGTTACCTGGGTTTTAATGTTTGTTCCCACATTACCATGTACTCTGAAAGAAAAGGAAAGAAAAATTCAAATACTTTCAGAATAATTTCCACATACTCAGAGATGTCAATGTCATATGGCATCAGAACTGAGCAGCACAGTGAAAACTGCACCCCAGCCAATGCCACAGACCTCATCACTACTTCTGCTTTCAGGTTTCAGAAAACTTGTATTAACTCCAAAAAAGAGATAAAGGATAATCTACTAAGAAGAAATAAAACAAGGTTATATTTTGATGTATTTCTATATATTTTCTGATATGAAGTCTTTTAAGAGAAGACAATGACATATGTGTTATATATCCAGCTGATTAATCATCTTTATAGAATGCAATACCCCAGTATGAAAAGTCTAAACTTCCTTTTTCTCTCTATGACTTTAATACAACTTTTGTTATGCCATCGATAAGGCCTGGAGAACTGCTGCAATAAATTAAGGAAACATATTCTCCAAGTCAATTTTTTGACTGTGGATATGGGAACTTTTCATGATAGTGAACACTATCTAGACAACAGAATTATCTAAAGAAAGTATTCATTGTTGGTAGAAAAGCAAGGGAGCATCTCTGCTTGATTTTGCATGCAAATATTAGTCAGGTCAGCCTTATCCATCTGAGGATGCTCTGGATGGATGGATATATTATGTGTTAATGTTTCCTTTACCAGGCATAGGTAGCACAAGGCACCTGGGGAGATCTGTGGTCAATATGAAACCATGCCTGGGTACCTTTGTGATTTTTCCCCTTAAGCAGCTAAACCATATTTCTATGAAAGCTACCTTTGGAGCTGGACAAACTGCACCGAGAGTGATTTTATTTTAAAATAAAAAAAAATATAAAAATCAAGCCTGATTCTCAGCAAGTCACATCCTTTTTACATTTCACAGACATGACATGTCATTAGGAAATGGTGCTACTCTTGTTTACGTTGGCATGTCATGTTACACTACATTAGAAAACATGATGTGCTGACATAACCATGCAAGACCCTTATCCAAATGACAAATTAAATCCTGGCAGTTAAGAAAGAGGCGCATTTAGATCGCAGTACGCATATTCTGAATATATCATAATTTATACAAGCAAAGTGTAAAAGATTAGAAAAACCCACAATGGAAATAGTGTAGTTATGAAGTTAAATCATGCTTTATTTAGCATTCATCCAAATCCACATCTCAGTCTGTCCTCATCATGTACACGCAGAATAGTGAGCAAAGTCCCTAATTGAGCATTTATGCAAAACAAACCTCAAACAAATAGAAATAATTATCTTTAAATACTAGAAGAAAACAGAATCAGTTTTTATTACCTCCATGGCTGTTACAGTTGATCTTTCTATTTCATTCTTTCTCGACTTTTGGTGTGTGTTAACATCTGGGACTCATCATGCTGTCCGGCATTTCAGCAAAGATGATGTCACTGGTGCCAAATACTTTGACAAACATGGCTACTGCATAAATCTGAAGAACTGAACCACCAGACAAGTTATGTTTACGATTAGAGACAAAATGAGTTGTTTGTACCATGAGTTTAAGTACCTCAAACACAGACTCACTTCCCAGAAGGAAGACATTGACTAAAAACTGTAAAAGCAAGCAATTCTTTTTTTCCTCTCTCTTTGAGAGTCTGGAGGAGCTTTTGATCTCCCAGTGTCCGTTACAACCTTGGGGAAGGTTAAGTTAACCCTTTGAACAAACATTCCTACCAGCATCCAGTTCACACAAAGTAACTTAATCACCAGCTAAATTGAATTCAAACTGCTCTAGAGAACATGAACTGACATAGCTCAGCTCTGATGACAAGGAAATGAAAAGGGCTGAATTTGCTGCCGAGATGCACTGAGGGGCCCAAACCCTTGATTTCAGCTTTGGAGACACCAGGCACTGTGATTTCATTGCACAGAGGTGCTGGTGCACAGCTGGCCGAGGTGCAGGCTGTGTGCTGTGGTGCAGAGACCCACGACTGAGACTTTCTTTTGCAGTGCTGCTTGGAGGGCAGCGTAGGACAGAGGACA
Source organism: Entomyzon cyanotis (assembly GCA_024500445.1). Lineage (NCBI taxonomy): Eukaryota > Metazoa > Chordata > Aves > Passeriformes > Meliphagidae > Entomyzon > Entomyzon cyanotis. Next base: position 11,885,863 of record JAKEPQ010000780.1, read on the forward strand.
ACTGTCCTTCCCCACCCTGCCAAAGGAGCAGAGGTGACAACTGCACAAAATGCTTCAAGTACTGTCCCTTCCCCAGCCATGCTTTGGAGGAGGCATTTCTTTCTCATTCTTTTCTTCCTTGCACCTATCTGAAACCTAGCAGACCTTTTTAAGGCTTGTTTTGTTGAAGATATAATTCAATGGGGAATCAATCAATTCAGTATTGACCACTCCCACCAAAAATTCATAAAAGCAGCATGACTTTACCAGCATGGCAGGGCAGGGATGCAGGAGACTTCAAGGACAGTGGTTTATGCAGCAGAATAGCACCACAGGCTCTGCATTCCTCTGCTGCCAGCGTGTACCTACTGTTACAGGAGTTGTGATCAGTGGCTTCTCCAAAAATAGTGTAAACAAAAGAGGATGATTAAAGGAGGCACAGAAGCACCAGCTCTTGTTATCAGGCCAAAACCTGGCACTGCAGCAGTTCCAAGGGGTGATAATTGCACGGGGAATTTCTGTGACATAGACATGAATTCACATTACAGCCAGCTTAATCATGTAACCCCCAAACAACTGCAAGCAATATGGGATGTAGGTAGCAAGACATGTTTACTACCTAAACAGACAGACAGTGATCTTAGCTGAGACTTATCAATCTCTAAATAAAAAGATATTCAACAGAAAGATGTATTTCAACTATCATACAAAAGGAAAGTCGAGACTCTAGATTATATATAAAATGGCTAATAACCAAATAAATTACAAGACAGAGATGTCAGATAAGGATTTGAGTATTTTAATCACACTGCTAATGGAATTCGAATAAAATTAAGTCACCCATCATTTATTATGCCAGAGTGCAAGTTCAAATATTAAGCTGAAGTATTATGAACTCAGCTTTCAGCTGGCTCCAAAAGCTTTCATCTGCACTTGATATTGGTGAATACTTTCACACCAGCAACTATTACTTTCAGCCCTCGGGTATAACATCTTGCACACAGAAGTAGCAGGGACACATGGATATTTTTTCCCACACACAGGAATATTAGCCTTGATACGAGTACAATATCTCTTTATGCTTAACTGTGCCAGTATTTCCCTTTTGCTTGCTACCACATGCCTTTGTGTAAAATCTCTGTGATAAAACTAAAAGGACAAGGAGCTTTATGAAAAAGAATAATCCTACTGGACATGCAATCAATTAAGTGAAACATGGAGATGGCTATTTTTTGAAAGCTCCTTACAGGCGCTAGAAAAACACAGTGAGATAACAATGGAAAATTGTTTGGCTTACTAATTGTAACCAAATGTATGCCATTCTATCTAAACATTCTCAGGAGGATGTCAGAGACTTTTTAAAGTAAACATCTTGTGTCATCCTTTTACTGAAGTGGAACAAGGGTCTCCAATAAAAATCCTACATATCAAGGATCCTCAAAGAGGTTTATATATATATATAACTGATCTTTGAAAATGCAGCTTGAGAGGTACATTAATAATTTCACCCAGCTGGGCAATAAACATTCCTGCCAAAAGAATTATGTAAAATTACATAAACCCTTTTTAAAGAGAATGAAGTTTCAAAAAGACATAAAGTATAGACTGAGTTACTCACTTTACTTTTTTTTTTACAGCTGTGTTTTACAGAAAGCATTTTGAGCATGTAAAATCTCTGTCCTTGTAAAGTACTCTAAAGAGAAGCCAAAATTCAAACCTGTCTGTAATGCAGAATTTTAAAATGGTAGAAAAGTTTAGCAGTGAGAAATAAACAAACCTCAACCAAATAAAAAAGATTTTCACAGCTGAAGCAATAGATAAAATAGCAATGAACAGCTAGAGGCAAACACTTTCATGAAGGCATACTTTAACCTTTAAATACAATACATATCCAAGGGGAACTGCCACATAGTTAGTGTTCAATCATTTTTAGAATGTGGATTACAGTGTTGGACTCCTCTGCTGAAAAATGAAGACCAGTTAAAATCTCACATTTTTCAAAAGAGCCCAAACATTGTTCCAATCCTGGAATTTACATCAGCAAAACATTCAAGCATATTCCTATCCAACCTTCACAGAAGGGCACGGTGCTTAAACAAGCAAGAAAAAATTAAGAAAATCAAGGATAAACAGAAGTATTTTGACAGATAATAAATAATCAGCTTTTCAAGTTTGACCAAGATGACTAACGATAGTTAATTTCACTCAACTAAAGAGCAAATTTTATATTTGTTTCAGTCCCACAGAATAAATATGTGACTAAAAGAGCATATGTTGCCATGGGGTCTTAGCAAGTGCTAAACATAGAGCTACAGGGAATTTCAGCCTTGTACAATGCTACAATAATTCTTGGCTGGGATTTCTGAGAATTCCCAGTGCAAATACAACTTAAAAAAAACCTGCTCCTTTACAACTTCATTTTCCCAATCAGGAAGGAGCTCCCTCAAACAGATTTTTAATGGAAATTCTTCTAATGAACTTGCAAAACATTTTCCATCTAACGTGCTCTAGACAAATGTCTTTTATGAGAAACTCACACAAAAGTTTTAAGATCCTGGAATAAGTTATGAGAGATTGCTAGTTACCAAGTAATCTCCCATGGTTCTCTATCAGCTCTGACATCAGAGAGCCAAGCCTGCTGGAAATGTTCTTAATGCTACTGGGAAAACTGAGCTATAAGAAGCTGAGACTGCAACTGGCTGGATTATCAGCCCCAGGAAAGCAAGGATGCCATCATATGTGTTCTCCTCTTCATTTTCCTTCCTCCTTCTAGGCAGTGAAGAGATTGTAAACTGAGAAGTACAGAAGTGTGAAAAAACCAGGGACTTTTCTTCTGGTCCTTTTATCCTTCAGTAATCTAACTGTCTGCAAAATAGAGAAAAAAAAATCAAAGCACAGCATATAATTTTAGCATAAGAACGAGGATGAGAGCGATGATCTCTCAGGCAGAGTCTGAATTCCATCAGCAGCCAGTGGCAAAGGCATAAGGAAGAGGTGAGGAACTAGGCTTGTATGTTGAGATTTCTGTGCTTGGCTGTACTTTTCCAACCACCAAAGCATTGCAATGCAGTTCAAATAATAAAAAATTTAGTTATTATTTTTAAAAAATTATTATTTTGTTAGTATAACAACTTTGAATCCAGATGCCCAGCAAGTGATTGGTTTGAGGAGACATAGGCAGATGCAATTTCCATAGAAAACTGAGTAAAATGTACAATTAGCAGCTCAAAACATGTCACTAAAACATAGTAATGAGAAATGAAACCATATTTAAGGGCATGACATTGCTAGAAAAAATATAACAACCTGCATTTTTTATAATTTCTTCATAATTTCATAAAAGAAAATTGGTTACAAATACAAGTCAGCCCTACAGTTGTTTCAGCTTCCCTGGAGCTGTGGTGTTAGTGATATGACCTAAAAAATGGAACAATGTGAAATGGATAGCTGAAATATCACAGTGAAGAAAAGTTGGTTTTTTGGGTTTTTTTAAATTGCTGCTAGCAGTATCCAGTAATAAATTTAATAACCTCACAGACATTTTTTCAATATCTGCTGTTCACTGTTACTTCTTACAGGCCTGGTGTTTCCTTTCACACTTTCTATCCACGTCAGAGCTCCACAAGACTTTGGTTCAGAGGGACTATGCAAACACTGATCTAAGTTTCAGTCTAAGAGATTTTACAGAGATTTCCGTGTGTATTTCAGGTTTGTAACCAACAGCAAAACTCTAGAAAAAATGTCATCAGAACACATAAAACTATTGAAGTTTCTGAAACAAAAAAACCTGCCTGTCCAGTACTGGGAGATGACAGGTTATGTATGCTATATTTAAAGAATGTATTTGAAGCATTTTTCCACTCTTTTTAGCGGATTTTGATTGTTGACGTGACAAAGCTGTTTATAAACATAAAATGTATGTACAATTTTCTAGAAAATCAAAACTTTTTACTATAATATATATAACTAGGTAGATTCACTTGAACTGCCTTCAAAAAACAAGTATTTATGGGCACACAGACGCATACACGGATATGCACACTCTTACATTTCTTTTTCCTACTGGCTTCTAACTTTAGCCTGTCACAGTGGAATCACTGCAACAATTCTGCTATCAGACAGGACTTGATTACCAAGCAAGGGCAGAAGTTATAGCCTCTTGATTTTAAATTCCTACAGTCTGAGCACATATGTCAACTTTAGCTTAAAAAAAAAGAGTTACTGGTTACCAGCACATTGTTGTGTCTGTTAGCTAAACTTAGCAAGACAAAGTGTATTAGAAAAAAAAATTGCATTTCAGTTAGAAAGGGGGTCCTCATAATGAACAGCATGTAGATTTGCATAAAAATATATCTACTATATTGATTCAAAAGGAATCCAGAATGTGCAAACAGAAAAACCCATATATGTATACACACAGATAGTGAAACATAGCCATGCTACAGTTAAGACTCACAGTTACTGAGAACTAATGCCAAATCTGATAAACTTTTAAGAGAGAGTTAAGATCAGTTTCCACAAAATCTGAAATAAATACTTTTTGTGATGTTTTTCTGGGCTGCTCCATGACAAAGAGAATTCATGGCCAAAATATTATTAAAAGCAGATAGCAATATCATCTAAGTGGCATGGGAGAGAGCTTCAGAATGATCTTCTACCATAACTTGTTATGTAAAACTGTTCAAGTCACTGCTTGGAAATTCAAGCCTTTTGTGCTATACTCAAGCTGCTCCTTGGAGAAGCTTTCACAACTACCACATGATAAAATGAAATATTTTGGCAAGGTGAACTGATTAGTTAAGAAGAAACTGTATTTTCATGACACACCAATAGAAATGTAACTGCCAGTCAGAAAACCTACTTTTTTTTAGGTGGGATTCTTCCATGCTTCCAAATGACCATCCTGAACATTTTAAAATTTCTCAGGTAGATAACAAGCAATATGAAATTATTCATTAAGACAAATTGCTACAATTGTCTGCCTAAATTAATGCAAATTTATCTCCTTACTACATAAATTATTCCACTACTTTCATTGCAATTGATTAGTGTCACTTATCAGCCAGTGCCAGTGACAATGGCAGAATAAGGCCCAATGTAGCCTACAGGAGATAGATAGTTACCCTAAACAGAGTTTTGTCCTCTTTATCAAAGTTTGGCAGCATCCTTTTAGTGTATTTCATTGAGGTGTTTTTCATGAATTAGATACAGAATTTTCTGGCTCACTGTCTGCAATCTCCTCCCCTAGATTTTGGAAGGAATTGACACAATAATTGATTAATGTTTTCCAGTTGCAGTTTATGTCCTTAAAACAGCCTGTTGTAATGAAACAATGTAGGGGTTCATTTTTAGTTTTATCTGGATGACAAAATATATTCTAACTTCAGCAGTTAAGGCTACGCTGTCGAAATTTAAAGCTCAAGATTCAGACATCATAATTTTCTGTCTTCTCTGTCCTCTCTTCCCCCTCCACTTCATCCACTGTGTTTTGCTATCCTTCTCAAAAGAGATTTTCTCTTTTATTTGTTATTTTTCCTTTATGTGCAGCCCTTCATTCAGCCTGAAGTTAAGAATAAAGTCCTCTCTTCATATTGAAATTAAAATGCAATTGAATAAATTAAGTAAAATGAAAAGGCCCTAACAATGTTTTCAGATGTTTGTTTCTTTGTTAAGGAGAAAAGATATTGATAAGAATTCTACCCAGAAACTCCACTCTGCTGCTGTTGTGATCAACACCATCCTCTGTGTGTGTCTGTGAGCAGCTACTATGGCAGCCTTTTGCTGCCTACTGTGTTTTGGAACAGGTGAAATATTTCAGCTACACTACCTGGCCAGATTGGAGTCACCTGCCAAGACCTGAAGGAGTGGCACAGCTCAGGGGTTGCTTTCTCTAGGAGTGTCACGGGGTAGCCAGTGTAGTTCTAAGTGGATACCTTCTCTTAATAAACCAGGGGCATGTTACATATGGGATATTCTGGATCTGTTTTGCAGAGACTTCAGAAATAGCAAAGAGAAATGGTTTCAGCAGGAGATAATAGGCTTTATGACTTTTCCCAAATGATTCCCTTTTTAGTAGCCATCATCTTGTCGGGTGACATTTGGAATGATTAGAAGACGATATTTTAGAGTGACAACTGGGCTGTCATTCACACTGTCAGTCAGCAAACACCCAGGTTGCCCAGGGTTACAAAGCTGATTTGTGCCTTTGTCCTGGAGTATTTAGTGCTGCCGATTCTTTACCTTGATTCCAGCTGAAGCAGCTCTGACAGGCAGCGCCAGAGGCAGGCAGAGAGCTCATGTTGAGGGTGGGAGTCCCGTGGTGCCTTTGTGTGCGAGGGTTTCAGAGCTTTGGTGGCAGCCCATCAACAGGAGACAACTCCAGAGTGGTAGGGTGGGTCTAGCAAGTTCGTCTGCTTTCAAAAAAGAGAAGGGCAATGTTTATCTTTTCTCCAGGAACACAGCTAATTATTTTAGCCCCGTGTGTCTGAATGGGAGCTTTCTTACACAGCACAGCTGTCTGCAGAATTATTATCCTAAAACAGACCTGCAAACAAACCAGCCCAAAGCAGCCTTGTGCTCCAAAGATTAGCAGCACCTGTGCATTCCTCAGCACGCAGAGAGCATCCTCACCAAAGTGGCAACAAGAATAAATATGTTCCACAGCAACAACTTCTCATTGCTCAGCCATTCCTTGATACATAGTCCAAATGTCATGTCACTCACTCACTCACTCACTCACTCACTCACTCACTCACTCACTCACTCACTCACTCACTCACTCACTCTCTGTGAACATCCCTGATCAAAACAAAGACTAAGACTTTAAATGTTTCAGTCTGGGAACCCAACTTTGGGTACCAAAATACTGGTTTTCAAAGAGAAAAATCACCTGCTGTTGTCAGAAAACTCAAAGCAGTGTTGTGAGCATGTACCAGCTCCGATATTCAAGACCTAGGATGGACTAATCGGGAAACCAAGAACCAAAGCACCAAAGACAGCTTGCCTAGAGCTTCCCCTCATTTCCCTTTGCCTCAAAGCTTTCTTTTAACACAAAAATAACATTTCTTACAGATATAATGAGCAAATGGCTCATTATGTCTGTAAGATAATGACTACTCACAAAACCTAATAATTTTAAACTAACAAACTAGCTGATAAATTGCCATAAGGAATGACTAATACCCAGTTTGTTATCAGTGAGCAGGTAAGTAGCTCACTATTATTGTGGTTTCAGACATGTAATACTAAAAGCCATCCTATTGCAGTGTTTCACAGACCAGTTTAAAACTCTCAACGTGTCTATGACATTTGCCTTCTGCAAACAGGCTTGCAGCCTTGTCGTCAGAAAACACAGGATGAAAGACTGTGCTCAAAGCAAATTTGTTTAAAAAATCAATAAAAATGCCTTAAAACACTGGGACAAGTTGCCTAGCCTGAAGGGAAAGAACTCCTTCATTAATGTTTCTAGCTTATGCTTCTGAAGCATGCAAAAAAGTAATAAAATTTTGTAAACAAATTGGAGAAAAAAGATGACGATTTTTGTGTGTTGTAGGCATTTGAGACCATAACACCTCAACCCAGGGCTGTATTCTGCCTCCTGTGTACCTCATTCCTGGTGCTCCACCAGAAGATGCTCACCAATTACAGCAGCAGACAAGCTGCAAATAGAATTAAAGAAACATGTAGATATGTGTGGAGATAGTGTTAAAACAAAAGGAGAAAAAAAGCTGTTTGAAGCATGCTTTGGTAGCAGTGCTCTGGAGCTCAAGCCAACAACTTTCTATAGAGCAACAGGAAAGAAAATAAATCACTATAATTTATTTATACTAACTTTTTTAATAGTTCACTCTGATTCTTTTCGAGTACCATCTCACAAACCTGGTTGTTAAGTATAAATTAAAAGTATTCAAGAGGTAATATTTGCAAAGCACTTTTGCATCCTAGATGAATGCTGCTGTATAATATGAGCATTGACATATTTGACAAGGCAACAGAGTTAAGTGTGATACAGAGTCAGACTAAAGATTTTTTTTCTTGTCTGAAAAGCCCTTGTTTTGTTACTAATATTAGAGCTACAGAGGCCTATTTGACAAAAAGCACCTCCTAATTTGAGAGCTGTAGCTCTTAAGCTCCATAGCAGCAGCTATTTACCTGGTTGGCTCACTCTTCACAAAATGTGCCCATTAAGCTCAGAGGATAAAGCAAAAAAAAAAAAACCAAAAAAAACATAAAACCCAACCACTCTACTGAGCATGACTGAACAAGTGACTGTGCTGGTATGTGTTTGATAAGAGACAGGAGAGGAAAAGGAGATGAACCTATGAACCATGGGGTGTAAGACAGGATTTATATATTCAATTTAGAACAAAAGGGAAGGCTATTATTGACTTTACTGGGAATAACTCATGGTGGCACAAATTCTGTTTGCAGGTGTTTGGAGGACTTTCCCTGAGGGAAGGTTTATGGTATATATACATGTGTACATATATAACACCAGTTTATGTCAAGGGAATTTATTCATGTACTCTCAAGCGAGAGTAAATTTTAGCCCTTTTCTTCTTCACTGATGTTGTACAAGCATTTTCCCAGCTTGGCAGGGCTAAATTAAATTGGGCAACGTTCTGTGTGTGTTTGATGTCTGCTAAATGAAGTGAGCGTCCAATTCGTCATATTTACTCAAGCTCACTCAACTCTAGTAAAAATTAAAATGTTCCAGTTAATTTAACGAGATAATTCAGCTCTCTGAAATCTTTCTTGCTCAACATTTGTTGCTATTTAGAAGTCGAGGGTATGTGCTGCCATGTAATTCTTTGGACAGATCTGAGGACTTAGTAATAAACAGTAGACTTTTAAGACACTGGACTGACATTGTATTTAATCTCAAGCAAGTTCCTGAGCTGCCACTGGAGAGGGGAAGTCTAGGATCAGACCCTTTGGGTTCATTATATAGAGGAAAGGGATCACACACAAAAAGCCATGGAATGTTTAGGCAAAAATCAGGGTCCCTAAGGTACCAGTTGGAAGATGAAAATTTAAAAATTGCCACGTTGAGTAACTTGGATAAAAAATATAAAGTAGGCAAGGGCTTCAAGAACCAAAATAGTCAAGTCTCCACAGCAAAAACTCCTCATGCTTGGTACTTGGAAACAAGATGTGTCTTGAGGTGAATACATGTCTTGATCTTGCAACTCGATTTTATGTCAATACAGACAAGGAAGCCAAAACATCATGCAATATTAGTGGTAGACGTGATAAAGTCCACTGAAGTTAATACTCAATGAAACAAGCCAAGACTGAGAATTCCCAATTGCCCATATCCGTAACACTGAGATTTACTCACAGGAACTTGCAATATTGTCTCTCTGCAAACTGGCAGCACTTGAGCATTCCTTATGGAGGATGGGAAACCCAGAGAGATCAGCCTCCTGATAGAGCTGGATGTCTAAATCTGAGCAAAACAATTCCAAGCCTCCCATACAGGTGCCTGCAAAACACCTTGCTTTCAGTCCTTCAGTTTTCTGTGAGACTGTGGAAGAGACAGAGGCATTTTGATAAGAATCCATGAAACATCTTTATCAGCTTGGCAATGTTCAGTACACCTTGAAGAACACGCAGGTAGGTGAAATGCAAAAAGCTAGTACACAAATACAGAGCAATTTAAGCAAAATTGTGCTGGGGATTTGAGTAAAATTACAGCTATGAGCTACTCTTGCCGCAGAATCAAAAGCAATGCAGAACACACCTGGTTTCATTATTCAAACCATGAGCAGCCAAAGACAACTATCATTCACCGTTGGAGAGGTGTAAGTAGATGAGTGAAGAGGTACCGTAATAATAAAAAATATATTTTAATGTGCAAATAAATGGGGTTTTTTAAGGAATTTTTTTCTTCTAGTGATTCTTAGAATGTTTTCATTTAGCATCCATTCAAAAAACCAAATGACACAACCATTATTAATGGCAGCATTGAATTGCAGTGAAAAAAACAGCAAATATGTTTGCAAAATTAAAATAGCATTAAAGGACTTTACCAATAATAAAGCTCTTCTGAAAATACATCATTATTTCTAATCACTTTTGAGCAAAAGGCATAATGCAGAGGTAAACGGGAAGCTGATAAAGTAAATAAATAATTAAGAAAAGCCAAGAATCTAAAAAAACCACTCAAACAAAACGTCACCTGAAGAAAAGTTAAAAGCACAGCATTACTTACATGAGAAAGGAGACACATAAGAAGGACATAAGTATGAAAACTGAATATCTGGGAAAGGCTAGAAACTTCACCTAAGAACAAGGGATTTACTGAAATGAAAGATGGCAAATGCAACAATGATAAAAAGAAATTGATTATTTTCATTCCATAATTGAACTATAGTAGAGAGCTGAATAAAATATATTTCAGTTTTCTGTTGTATGGTACAATGTAGTAGAAATGGAAGAATTTTAAATAAAGTATCTATAACAATATCTACAAATGTTATAGATCTAACAAGCATTTTTCAGAGAAAGTAAAATATAGCATTTAGACTTTAATGTGTTGATTCAGCTTTTTTCATTGTATTCTATATGAGATAAAAGTTAAATAGAAACAATCAAATGCTATTGAAGCAAATCTCAGTGATCAGCGATTAGGATTTTGCACCAATAATGGCAACTGGGAATTCTTGAGAATTTTTTCTTTTAATTTTTGTATTTCATTTCTTGCAAAATGGAAATTCTCATTACGAGCTACTCCCAAGCTCACCAACACTGGATTTCTTTGAGAGCAAGAATTTACCATGGTTAAACTTTTTAAAAGGAAAGTATATCCACAGTTATTGGACAGAATGTGAAATAATATTTTGTAAAGAATATCAAATCTCTGAGGCTTCCCTTACTTTCAGATGCTCTGACTTGGTTCCTGGGCTGGTTTAATGTGTTTCCCTACTAAAACTGTTTCTTCCATAGCACCGGTAGGAGGAAGAATGCAGGGTTGGAAGGAGCATTGAGTACAATGGACCCACAGCCCAGCTAGACCAGCTCCTCAGACATGCAGTACTGATGGGAACTCAAGAATTCAGGATTTCAACCTGTCTTTTCTGTCAACAACATGGAAACAGATCCCTGGGATGCTGCTGAAGCCTCCCAGTGAATCTCCTGTGGATGGAGGAGAGAGCTGATATCAAAGGAAGTTGGCAAAACTCTGTCCTGTAGCACCTGAGAACTCAAATCTGGTAACAAAAATGAGAGAATGAAACTGGAGCCAGAAGGAGAGATAGCAGAATAAAACACATTTTCACTTCTTTAGAGATTGAAAAAACCTATTGTCCGCCCCTTATGCTGAAGATGGAAAAAGCACACATGTGCACTGAGTTCATAGGCTGAGCATTACTTGCAGCTCTTTCAGATGATGAAAAATGCAGATGAGGCTGATAAGACGGCTCAGGGGTTTCTGCTGGGTGCTGCAGCATGAAGAGGTTGCCTTTCATACAGGACAGAAAGCCAAATTAGGTCCATGTAACTGTTCAAAATTCATTAGAATGACCTTAGTTAAGCTTTGCTTCCATGCACACTATGGTATATGATAACATAGCCTGGAGCAACAGCAGTAGTGGTGGTAACACTTTCTGAAATATTTCCACTACTTGAAAGCCGTTGGATTTGTTAAAATTTCTAAAAGGATTATAACAGGATGAACTGGGTTTTTTCGTTTTACTTTCTCAAAGCCAGCATAATAATATTACACAGAGCTTTTCATCTTCAAAGATCTTTACAAATCTTAGCAATTCACAGTAACTGAACAGTTATAAAACTATAGTAAAACTCATTTTTGCTGTACTGCTAATTTTTTCATATAATTTTTAAGAATTAACTTTACATAGCAATAACTTCTTTCATTGGACTTGTCCTGTGAATGTAACATGAAACTCATTACCAAGGGAATTTGAACAGTCACATCTCCCATATAATCATTAGTCATAATACTAATAAAAATAAAATATATTCTGACTCCCTGCTATTCCAACAGAAGGTGACATACTTTCAGTGTAGATAGTTAATTCATTGCTCTTTTACTATTTAAACCACAAGCAGGAATAATGTTGAAACAAGTATTGAAAAAAAATCATCCTAGCAAGTCCGACCATATATATAATAGCTGTGTCAGGTAAGAACGCAAAGTCATTTTACTATTCCCCTTTCAATTTCAAAGCAGTTGCAATAATGCGTTTAAAATGTTCCCACAGCATTCAAGTCATTGGTGTACAACCAGGCAATTTCACTACTTAATACTAAAGGTGTTGTGGGCAAACACCCTCTGCTCCTGCTCACGTCCGTGGATGCTGAAGGCACCACCAAGCAACAGGACTGACCCCTCTGGGCTTTCCTTCACATCACAAAAATACATTGCACAACATGAGGTGCTTCTCAGTGCAGGGAGGGGAATCTGCATCCAGGCCCTGCTGAAGCAGTTTTGTGCTCCTGAAGACTTGCAGGCACCTTTGTCCACTTGTTCCCAGCAGCACGTGGGAAGTTCAAAGGCTGCCAGCCTGCTCCTGGAGACCTCGCCAATGCAAAACGCCAACTGAAGCTGGAGCACTTTCTGCTCCCGGCACTATTACCAATGCCCCGGGTTGAACACTCTAATAATACTTAGCAATAACTTCTTTGAAGCCAGAGAAGGGGTCAGGCTTTTGGTGCCCTGAAACATTTCCTAAATGAGGCCTAATTCTGCAGCCCTTTCTCCCACTGAGTAGCACTTAAGTGTCCCAGTGATGCCAAGGTGACAGCTTGCACGGAATTGTCACTGCAGAGGCAGAGAAAGGAAATGTAAAAACTAAATTTAAACATAGAATAACTGGGCAAGGATCAAATACCTGAGTGTAAAGCATCAGTCACTCATTGCTTTGTCTTAGCTTGCTCCACAGTAAGAAGGCATTTCACATCATCAAAATGCCCTTTGCACAAGGGTCCAACAAGGTCCCATGAATATTTCATAAACACTAGACCTGCCCTAGAGAGAAAGAAACTGAGACATCTCCTTCAAAGCAAGAAGAGCAGGGAGGAGAGAGACAGGATCTCCTGACTTCTGGACCAAGTCTGGTCTTGTAGCTCAGTGCAGATTGTGGAGAGTAGCTGAATGAATAGCAGACTACATACCTAAAATAATAGAAAACAGAAGAGTGGCAGGTCATGATCATAAAGAATTCTGCAAAGGAAAAAGCATGCATTTTTTTTCTCACAACATCCTTGCAGTATGTTTTTTTTCCTGCCAACTGATTCCAATACTGAACACTAAAGCCTGGGTTCTGGCCGCCTGGTAATAAGTAATTTACAAGAGCCTGGTCACAGAGAGGTCAGAAAACCATGTAAATTGCTTGGATGGGAAAACCTCTTTCACAGGAAGGAGCTGTAGGTGGTAGAGAGGCTCCCTGCCACAATTTTACATTCCCTGGCCATAGTGATTTAGAAAGAGACAACAGAGCAATGCTGATCTTCTGCCATCGGGCACCCTCCGCCTGCCCTCTGCGGCAGGGATGGATGTCAGACCGCGGTAAATGCTGAGGGTGGCTCCTGTCCTTTACAGCAACAATCTCAACACACCTTTTAGAGGATGGGCAATAAACTGTTTTAAACAGTGTCCAAAGGCAGAAAATGTCATAGTGAGTTTTACTATACACCTAGCTGCACGTATTTAATTTTTACTGTCACATACCCAGAGCAGGGGATTTACTTCCCGTATTTGACAAGGTTTACTCCTAGGGGTTTTACTGTGGTGTTTGCATTTAGTTTCCCTATGAATGCAGCCTTGTGATATGGGGAAAACAGAAGCTAACAGAGCATGCTCTGGGAGCTCTTACTTCTTAGCTAAAGTTATTCTCATCCACATGCAGAACCAAGCTGATGGGTTGATCTGGGATAGCCGTTAGAGAGAAAGACCTAATTCTTGGAAAAGCAGCATTCTGTCATTCTCTTCCCTTCTGGCCTACCTGAGAGGACAAGGACCCCTTCCCATGGGTCATATCTCCTCTCCCATGCCATGCTGTTTGTCTCCTCCATTCACTCTGCAGACCCTCAGGGAACCTGGCTGGGTCAATAATGGGAAACACTTGAGTAAGGAGTGGATACTACCATGATGCACAAAACCCACTGCCGAGTAGGTTATGCAGCTTCCTTCCATGTCAAACAAACGTTTCACACCGAGCATATTGCAAAATGAGCACTCAGCTTTGCCAACTCCATTGTTGAGCTGCATCTCAAATCCTGCTTGCTTGGTGTTGGAACTATAGCAACCTTACCGAATGAAATATTTTTACCTGTCAAGGTACATGTCCTGAATAATCTCTTTTAGATCTCACTAAATACACAACAAGCCACAAAATATTTCAATCAGCATTATGCATTGTATTACTACCCAAACACAAACGTCAGAATTAAATGTAGTTGTAGTGCAATAAACACCATTACATCTCCCTTCTAGGGACATTTTTCAACCAACCTTTGTGCTAAAATCAACATGGCTGGTTTGTGTTATTTAATTATTGTCTAGGATCAAAGATCACCCTTTCCTTTTCTTTAATTTGAAAAAAGAAAAGCCTTTTTTTTCCTGGATTAACACAAATATTAAACAGCAAGACTGTGGAACATAAAGGCCATGGGTTGCATTTTGCACAGGATAGGTTCTGGTTGAATGAGATCTGGGATGTGTGCCAAATTAATAGAAAAAATCCTGTTCTTCCTCTCCAATAGCCACAATGTTCATTATTAAGAAAAGCATATGAACCGCAGGATTTGATTTTAATAACACCAATGTCTTCATTAATCTGTACTTTCCATTTAGCCTCATTATTAAGTAAATGCTGAGTTAATGCAGTACCTATTATTGTTGGATTTTCCATGAAAAACCTCCTTTCCCTCTTCTTTTTCATTCATTCAAGGACTATCAGGTGTGTGTGTCATGTTTTTAAACAGGCCATCCGCTGTCAATGGCTGTTTTCTTCCCTCAGGTCTATGCAGCTACTCCAGTAACGTGCGTCTACAAAGCTGATAAGTAACAAAAAAAAAAAAAAAACCCAAGAGAACAAAACCCTGACAAACCCACTCCTAACTCAAAACCATATTTGTTTTGGTGGTGGTTTAAATGCTGTCATGTCAAGGAGCCTCTTACTATCACCTGCAACTGAGCTGATCTTCCCTGGATGCTCCATGCAGCCTCCTTCTAAATCACGATTGCTGATGGCCAACACCGCTTTGTATCTGCCGAACAAATAGTGGCCTTTTGTCCAGCACAAGTTCCTAAACAAACTTAATCTCTCTAACACTGTGACAGATGACATTTAGATGTCCTTGTTACCCTTAAAATGAGTTTTATTGACAATCAGAGAACAAAAAGAAGGCCCAGATAAAGCCCAATGTTTTATAGGCCTGCTAACAACATCTTAGTTCTTAGAGCAGAGGGTGTAGAGAAAGCCTGGAGTTGCCCCCATTTTCCCCTGCTTTGCTATATCACCATGACAACAGATATAGAAATCACTTAGTGACTCCTAGAAAGAAAACACAGTGACACAGTACCCCTTGTATGGCGAATCAAACTAAAGCTTGCATTCAAATGGCTATTCAGCTTGGGCATTCATGTAGAGGATGGGGTGGATTTTACACAGGTAACAACAACAGAAAGGCCAGCAAGCACTCCAGCCACAGCATATGGTAAAGTCTCTGTTTAATTAATGCATCCTCAATAGAATTTATCCATTTTAAATTTGTTTTCTTTTACTTGAAACATCATTAATGTAAAGGGCAACATTAATCAACATCTTACAACTTAAAAGGGCATTAAAAAGTGATCTTTCCCCCCAACACCACAGAATCTTTTCAAGTACTTTTGCTCACTGCGACTGATTCCAGGCAGTCAGAGTCCTCAATCATAAGGCAAATCTAGAGAGGCCTCTACTGGCCAGCCTCTCCAGCTGCAATTTTTCCATTTTCAAGTGACTTGGAAAAGCAAGCAGTGGAGTAGCTACACGCTTTTATCTTAAAGTTGCACACAGAACGGATTACTGATAAATATATGGTGCAAAACATAGGATAATTGTACTTTTTTGAAGCTATCATGTGAGGTATAACTTTGCTTTTTTAAAAAAAGTAAGTAGACTAGAAAGATTTATCCTGTCTGTGATGTGTTTGCCTCTATGACATTTTGAGACATTTTAAGATTATAGGTCTAAAAATTAACAGGTAATCATTTTTCTTTGTGGACAGGACTTCCCTTAAAGTTGGGGCTTAAATCCATTTACATTTGAAATTCTCATATGCATGTGGCATTTTATATATGCATTTCTCACAACTGGAGAAAAACATACATCAAAGCTCAGAGAAATTAAATCAAGAGCACAAGAAAAGGAACTTACTGAATGATAGAGGATCCCTGCTTCTGTGGACTTTCCACAGTAAAAGCAGAAAGACAAAGAACTTAAAAATCTCCCTTTTAGGTGAAATTTTATGTTTCAGACAATGGTCAGTGTGCTTCGTGCTAATATCAGCGATTTTGTTTGGAAAATAAAAGACTTTCTGTTATATCCTTTAAACAAAAATATGCAGTGTGAGTTTGAAGATGCTTTAAACTAAATTGACTTTCTTTCTTTAATTTTTGTTCTACTTATCAACCACAAACCATGGAAATAAAAAGCATCTACTAGCAGAGAATGTGACTCTTTAAGTTCATGCTGTGAAGATAGGAAACTTCTGAACACCAAAACACATGGAGAATGGGCAAACTGACAGATTTGGTGAAATAAATCCCAAAGCTAGAGGCTGGAAGAAGATATTGATTCTAGAAAGAAGGTGCAAAATATTGGTGGAAAATACAATTGCAAGGGAACCAACTTACCTTAGATTGTGGTAGGTTGCTCCAAAACTTTAGCCTAAATTACTCAAAAATTTTTTTCTCTGTAAAATACATATTATGGTAACTCCTAATATTGCTATTATTTTTTAAAGTCTACAGTCTCTAGTAAATGTTGAGGAAGTCACACAGGTTACTTGTATTATACTTATGGTTAAAAAATTTTCAACCCATGGGTGATCTGCAAATATACTTTTTTTTTCCTTAATGGAAGAGGATTTAATAAATATCAAATGCCTTAAGAGCATTATCTAGTAAAATCTTAACATTTACAAAATAAATCTCACATCCCATAAATTCATCTGCCTGTCATCTCGAAAATTATTAAAATGAAGAAAAAGTTATCTCATGAGAATTTCTCCCAGACCCAATATGATTTTTGCAAACACTTAAGGAATGGGAAAAAAACCCTATTTTAGCACGCCTGGATTAGTTTATAATTCTTACAGTAACCAGCACTCAATATCTTTTTGTAAAATGTTTATTTGTCCACAACACCACATAAGCCTCCAGCTAATTTTACCTGTGGCTCCCTTTGCCCCGGCCAGGCTGGGGGTAGGGAAGGAGATGCACTGCAGGTCAATTCCTACCCCATGGTCAATGCAGCCTTTAGGAAGCCAGCAGCAGCTCTGGAGCTCGCCCTGCCATCCCAACAGTGACACCTCCTGGGGCAAGCAGGCTCCCGGCAGCTCCACTGCGCGCTGCCAGAGCAGGAGCAGCTCCAGCTCAGAGCTGCACCAGTCCCAGGCAGAGTTTCTTTGAAGAAACTTTTCAGGACTGAAGCACTGCAGGGAGGAAAATCAACAATCCTGTTTAATTACATCAGTTTAGTGAGGAAAGCTCAGGAGCCAGCGGCCATGTGGACGGACAATGTGAAACACTAATGTTATCCTTCAGGTATTTCATTAAAAAAGGGGGATTCAGTTTGGAAAGTAGTGTTCCAGGAATAGTTCAGGGGTATGTCCAACAACTGTGCCCACAACGCAGGGCTGAAATTAGACTTTCTTGCTTTCAGTGGGCTTTGTTTATTTGTTTGGTTTGGTGAGGGTTGTTGGTCTGGGGTTTTGTTTGTTTGTTTCTTTGTGTTTTCCTCGTTTCTTGGTTTGGTTTGGTTTGGTTTTTGTAGCATAAGCTCACCTATGCAGAAAAGCTGGAAACGTTTTAAATGAAAGTTCCCACTGGTCTCTTCACATTTCATGCCTGGCTTTTAAAAACTATGGAACAAATAGTGTACAATCTACTAGTCCAAATCTGCAAACCCTAGGTAACAGGCACAAATCTTCAAACAGCAGCAACGCAGTAAGGACTAGTCATCACAGAGATTTTGTCACAAGCCACAGTGTCCTGAAAGAAAATCGATAGAACTAGATTGGAGGGAAAACATATTTTAAATATGCCTAGATTTAAAGTGTCCTTTACTTGCATTTGAATTAAAACAGAGAAAAAAATTGCAAATTTAACTCAAAACCACCCCTTTGCAAGAGGAGGAATTTTTCCTTTAGATTCTCACAGAACTAGTATTGGATAAAATTATTATCAATCAGTTCACAATGGCCAAGAAATCCACAGTGGTCTTTGATGTCAATAATAAAAATAAATTTTAAGCATCATGCATTTTTAAGAATATGGACTGTCAGCATTTCATTGAGGAATCTCTGGCATGTGGTAATTTCCTGACAGAGATAGAATTACACAGATTTGGTGACATCAAAGTGTAAAAGAGCTCACACAAATTGGTTGAGAGGGTTTTTGTTTTCTTATTGCTACTGAGTTCATTATTCCTATTTAAAAATCCAAACAAACAGTGTATGAAAAACCTATTAATAAACATTTTGAGTATATGAATTTCCAGGAATAGATTCTGTGGACAAAACTAATCTCAAAATGATACACAATTCCAGTCAAATCTAACAAGTGATCTGACAGCTTTCTGGGAACTAACACACCAGAAAGTGCAGAGAAACACTGAGGGGGGAAAAAATCTCCTCTACAGATCTGTTTTTGCAGGTGAAGCTGCAATCAAATGCAATCGAATTTTCTGCATTTTTATTATAATCATTCACAAATATGCAATTTACTAATTATAACAAAAAATCTAGAATTAATAAACTGGAAGTTAAAAATCCACAAAGGAGAAGCTAATCACCACTCAAGAAACGTATTTTTTTTAAATCAGCTGGGCAAAAAAAGGGAAACAATGAAAAAGTATATTATTATTACCTAATTTAATAAAAAGTCCAAGGGTCTTATGAGTATCATTTACAAATATAATTATTCTAATTTTTTCAATAATACATTTGTAAAAGAAATATTTTATATTGGCTGCATAGCAATATACATAACTAATAGAAGAAACCACATTTGAAAACATTTTAAGACAATGTATTCACATGTTCAAGGCATATATGCAGGATGACTTTAAACGGTATTTTATACACCTTCTTTATATTTTAAAACATGATTGAATTACAGGTAAACTGTGAGAAGAAAAAATCTGCCATTTCTGCCTGAAGTTCAGAACTCATCTTTTTTTTACTCTTATAGTTATATTTGAGATAGTTCATTTACTTTCTGAAGGTTGTGGTGTTGCTAATACATCATAAACAGAGTACAATTAAAGAGAGTTTGTAAAATCCACAGACACAGCAGCAGAGATAAAAGACAGTTTAAAAAAAAGCAGGGGTGAGAGGAAAGGACTCAGACTAACACCTGGGGTTGTACCTGGCTTTGCCTTTGTCACTAATATTACAGCTTAGGGAAGCCAAAAATTGCAGAATGGCCAAAGTTTCCCCAAGTACCTGAAGCAGTAATTCACCTAGTGTCTCCAGCAGTGGGGAACCAGATTCCCTGTCTGGCCTAGGAGAGCCCATTTCTCTGTTTCCCAGGGGATTTGTGCAGTGCAAGGCTTCAGAAAGCCCATGGGCTGACAGAGGGAAATGGCATCCAGCAGCACAGGGCAGCCCAGGCAGCCCATCAAGAGCAAAGCCACAAAACAGAGCCAGAGGCAGCTCCAAGGCTGCCAACACAACTGCCTACAAAAGCTGCCAACGAGCCAGAAACTGCTTGTGGGAAAATATCACTTACCCTTAGCATCTGGGTCCCAGGATTACTGTCCAAAGAAACACACACTGGTAAGATAATGGCAGGATTCACTGCTCCTTTTCCTCTCCCTTTACTCCCACAAATTTTTGATACCTCACCCCCCAAAGTGGGTACAATTTTTTTAAAATCAGTTGTTTTAATCTGTGTGTTACTCATGAAGTAAAATGAGTCTTCCTGCCTCGTCTCTAAAAATAGCTTTCGCACGCGCTTCCCCTGGCTCTCGGTGTACGACACATAGTGGGGCCATTTGTTACCATTATTGACATGTTTGTGGTGAACTGCAAGCGTGTTTACAGTAGAAATGAAGTCCCTGCTCTCTTGGAGGTAATCCTGGGGTGTCTAAAAGACTCAGGGGAGTCCTTGACATGGATTCACTAAAATGAATTTCTGTTCCCATATAAATAAATTATCTCGGGGTCAAATATTTATATTTTCCTTCTATTTCAGGGAGGCAGCAGATGCAAAAGTTCCTGATGGTGCTAGCAATAGTGTCCTGCACAAGCTGCCTGCTACTGGACATAAAGATGAATGGGAGAAAAAGAGGAAGAGGAGGGCTTTGCACTTACCCCTTGCAGTGTAACAGAATGAGAAATGGGGCTTTTGCAGCCAGTAAATAAGGCAAAGTGAGAACTGGCTCCCTGAGGTGATGGGTGTCAAAAATGCTAGAGGACCTAAAGGCCAGAGATGCCTCATGGCGAGTGAAATGGCCCTGACTCCTCCAAATTATGCCAAAGGTTGACCAGAAAATTTTACAGTCATTAGCTTTTGATTGGAATTGATAGATTTCCATTTTCATGCAGTATCTATTCACTGCAGTTTCTATTAAAAATATACAGCATTGTCATCTTACCAGCGTAGGCTGGAGTTTTTCCTGCAGAAATTCACTGAAAGAAGGAAACTTTAGCCAGAATTGCGGTTTGTACATTTGTACCAAACTGAAGCACACACAGGCAATCGCTCATTAAAGCTGTCCAGTTATGTGTAACATATATGGGACTGTGCAACGTGCCAGGTATTAAACAAAACATGAGGTGACATCATTCTGCAGTCTGGGCTGTAGAAAATACAATCTCCCTGTGATCTACAGGGAAAAAACTCACTGCTTTTTGGTGAACTTAATAGAAAATGACAGAAGACTACAAGTTGTTATTGTCTTTATATTTTGAAATTGGGCAAATCTGTCTCTGCATTCACAAATTCATGTTTATAAGCAGCAAGCCTACACTAAACCTGCCATTAAAAATATTCTTTCTAGTAAGGAATAAGGAGCTTAGAGTAAAACAAACAAAATTTATAGGAATATGTGTGAGCTGCAGATGGATTCAAGTGTACAGCCAGGAAGAAAATATCCAAGGGAGGGTAACCAATAATGCAAGAAGAAACTGTAAACTGGAGTTCCTGTATAATAAATAGAGCAATATGGATTCAATGCCACAATCTGTTTTCCTGGGGGATTTTTAATCCTCAGAGGCAGAAATATGTTTGGCTACAGCTATGAACTCCTTTGATTGATAGATTACCTGATCAAATGTTGCTGAGAGATGATTATTTGTATTCCTGTGTAAACTAACGAATTCCAAAACCTGCTCACATTTGTAGTATTATTTATACCTTCATTAAACAAACAGCAAACATCATTGCTAAACAGCTCAGCTCCTCCTGATCCATTGGACAAGGACTATATTCAAACCCAAATGTATCTCCAGCGTGAGGCTGAGCTCTGAGAGGAAGTCACTGTACATATCACTACCTTGTCCTTGGAAACAAGAGAAAATGCATTTGGCTCAGTGAAGCAAAGTATAGAAATCTCACCAAAGTACCCATGATGTGCTACTCAACTCTTGCTTTCACCACTGTGGGAAGATGAGTGCAGAAAACATTTGATGGATCTCAGTATGGCCAAAAGGAAACATGTCTTGGACAACATCACATGTATGGCAAGAGATGGGTGATAACTAACTCTGTTTTACAGTAAGCAGAAAAGCTGGCAGTGGTATAAAATCATACTAAAAGGTTGTAGCTGAAGTCAGACTTTACAGGCAGGCTTTCTTTGCAATATCATAGTGCTGGTTTTAGAATAAATCAAGAAAGCAAAATAGGTTATCTGTTCCTTTTAATAGGAAGCCACTACACAGAGCATTTAGTTTGCTTTTTCTGTTCATACAGAGTTTGTTTACTGCTTTTTTTTTTAATCTTAGTGTCTTGAATATTTAGTGGCCTATAGATCTTGCTTACATTCAATGTTTTCATATTTCATTGTATTTTAATTACAACAAAACTTTATGCATAAGCTGCATTGCAATATTATTTGCTTTCACTCCATTGAAAATCATGTACATTTTCTTGATCATGGAAATAGTTTTAATTTTTGATATGGAAATGTCTGAGAAGGCACAGTTTCAGCAGTTAGGCGCAATGTTCCAAATAAAACATGTGACCTATGTTTCAGGACAAAAAAAAGGCAATATCTTATGTATTTTAAAAGAATGACAGTGCCACTTGATTCTTCACAATCTTGTAGTTCCTACATGACCAACAGAAAAATGTTGAAAGTGCCACTAGTATTCATCTATTAAAAAAAGTATGTTTTGTCCTAAAATATGTTTGATTTTTTTTCCTACAGAAAGACATTTATGCTTTTATATAGGCAGATGTTTCTTTTCTCTGAAGACATCAACTGAAACTGCAGAGAACTAGTTAGCTGCACACACACACACACACACACACACACACACACACCCACACCATGTTCATCCTGTATTCTTTGGAATAACTGTCCAAATTTTATTAGGAGTTTCCTATAATGATGTTATATGATGTCCTTGTGATACCTGCATATGTAGAGATCTTAATATTGATTTACTGTGTCTTTTGCCCATCCTTGAGCAGTGTAGATAGCAATTACAGCTGTTGGTGGTATCTATTTTGTCTTTTCATAATTGTCATTTTTGGTTCTACTTAGGATTAAAATATGAAAATTGCACCACGTGCACATGAGCAGGGCTTTAGCCAAGTTAGCAGCAATATCACGGCAGCATCATCATTTTAACCAGCATCCACTTCATCTTGTTTATGAAAACCACATATTGCAACATAAACTTTTTGAAGGAAAGTATCATCATAAGAGCTGCCCTGAAAAGAAGCCCTCATTCAGATCATTAATATCTTCCCTCAAAAATCACCAGGGACAGAGAAACACCTGTACAGCTGTACCAGATGTTTCTGAATAGTTCTGCTTGGGCTGCTGTCTGAGATTGATCAGTTCAACACTATTCCTTAGCTGAATCTAAACTCACTTACAAACTCCTTATTGCCAGCACTTAGCTCAGCTGAAGTTGCAAAGGTGCAGAGGGACATGCACTTTCTTAATTGCACAATGGATTTTTAAAAAGCAGTAAAAACAAACACTCTGATGAATAGTAAATGTTTGTTCATTCTTCACAGTAATCAAAGTAAAACATATTCCAAGCATATCACTGGAAGAGAGGTAGGTAATATATGCAAAGAAACACCAGAAAATATTTTTAACTGCCCAAGTTTCTGTTTTTAAAGCAGTAATTTTCTTTAGCACTAGAAAAAGAAATCCTCATGCAGGGTTGACTTGGGGCTGGTTTCTGTATATTCTGTTCATGTACAGCACACAGCTAAGATAATGGAGAGCAAGTATTATATGCAACATCCACAAGAATCAGCTTTATGTCCCAGTCCTCCCAAGCAGGGTATCTCCTCGCTTGGCAATGAATTGAATCGTCTATTAAAAATTAAGTTGAACAAAGAAAAAAAGTCTGAGAAGGTGCTGGGTTTTGTTTCTTGGTTCTGTGCCTTTTTGTTTTTTAAACACACTCTGACTGGTATTTTAAAAGAACTTTTGCACACATTTGGATACAGATGAGAACAATTAAATGCCCTCTAATAATTAATGTATATGCAATCTATAGCATGCATTCTCTTCTTATTAGAGGCTGTGGGTTTTTTGTTGCAATCTAGCTAATAAAGGCTTTCTTTTCCACAAGAGAATTTTGACAGGGTTGACTCCAGACGGCTTTCCAGCTGAGGTCTGGGGCCTTGCTGAACCTTCAAAATTTTCCCATTTGAGCTGCATCAAAGTGAAGGAAATTCAAGGATCACTAACGTCTCAGATGGTAGCACTTGCCCTAACAACCAAGGTTCAGGAATTCTTTGGAGCAGGCTGAGGTCATTTTTCTCCCCTTTTCTCCTAATGCTTTTCTCTATTAATCAGAGCTCACAGCTCAGATTGGTCTTCAACTTCCTCCCAATCCTTGCTAAGCCTGTCATTTCTAGCTATTATTTACTTTAATGGACTTTGGCTGATCCCTTATGAAGCTTTGGATCTGAGAATAATAAGGCTGGAGAGTAACGGGCACAGACATGGGTGTGGGTTTGCCTGCAGATTAACCGTGGCAGATGGGCTTTATTGCGGTTTCCTGTGTGCCGAGTGTTGATTGAGAGGGTATAATGAGAGAGGTGGTGTCTGCACAATGGCTGCAGCCACTTCATTGCACCTCGCGTCTAAACAACCCCATTTTTCTAAATCTTTGGGTTGTGAAATTTTAGGAAGTCAGAGCACAAGAACAAGTACAAAAACAACTGTAAATAACCATGAATGTTAATCCAACCCTAATTGGTCCCTTCTTTCATTATGGGTGCATTTTGCTGAGCTTCCACCCCCCCCCCCCCCCCCGCCTTTTTCTTTTAACAAATGAATGATATGGACAGCTATGCATACATTTGACTTTTATAACAGTTTAACACAAATATTACTTCATATCAACTTATATTATTATTAATATTAATGTCCCATTAGCTTTGGCATTATTAATATCAGCAGCAAAAGCTTATCTTGCGATCATCCTGTTATGCTTTAGGTTTTTGTCATCTTGGGAAAATTTGTTTGAATTAAATTATCTATTGTCTAGAGAATATCAAAAATAACAGCAGGAAAATTGCTTAGAATCTGGCAGAATGAGTCAAAATTATGCTTTTCTAAGTCCAAATGCCATTAACTTTCAACAGTGATCAGATGATAAATTATTTTCAGCTATAGGTACTATCAAAAGATCTTTTACAAATTCCCCATTTTAAGGATTTTACTTAATTCCTCCCTTTCACTGATGGATTAAATCACAACTATTGATTCTTTTCTTCCTTTGGGGCTTTACCCATCTGTCCTAATGCTTTCATCCCAGCACCCCTTGGGCTGAGAGAAGTGTTCTACAAATGAACCAGTGAAAACCTGGAGAAGATTCCAGGTCAAGTTTGTGTACAAGAGTTTAAATTTTTAGTGACAGTCTTCCCTTAGCACAGACGAAAGTTTCCACACAGAGCCGCACAAGCTAGCCCCACCAATTATCCTCCTCCTTTGAAAACCATTATCAAGTTTTTCAAAACTTCTTTCATTTCACTGTTGTCACTCGATGAAAAGGAAACTAACCACCATGTCAAGACAACTCGGCTGCCTGGCAACCAAGGGCCACATTTTAATTCTGACTTGCTTCTGGTCTTGACTAATGGAAAGTGACTATGTTAAGCCAGTCAGAAGAGTTGTTTGTCACTTCTGAAATGCAAACAAAACTATATTGTCTAGAAAGTCCTGGGCGTGATTGATGTAAAGATTTACAGTAACATCATTCATTTGCCCTTGTGTTTTAGTGGGATTGATGTCATATCTTTTCATGCTTTATTAAATGCTTTCGGAGAACTCAAATACATGATGCTTTTTGTCCGAAAGAATCTAAAGAGATTTTTCTTATGCAAGAAGACTGGACTCCATCTTAAGAGATTAAATGATTTGACAAAATATTTGTCTGTAATTTAACAAGAAACATCAGCTGAGAAATGTGACTATATAACAACCTAAGAAAAAGAAAAAGGAGCCAAGACAGGGGAAAAAAATAAAATCAACAGTTTGGGGGAGGGGAAGGAAAGATACACTGCTAACTTGCCAGCAGTAAAGCTTGTATGGACAAACTTTCCCACAGTGGAGTTAATTTTTTTCACTTCTAATATCAAAAGAGAAGTTCAAATTCTGCTCCCCACCTCTTTAACTATAAATATATGCAGGCACAAGTATAAAACAAGTGTCCATTTTCTATAAAAAATTACTGAAAATATTACAAGCAATATCAACATCAATTATCCTGACTAACTATGACAGATTCAAAGACATTTAAACAGCTTGTTTCCAAAGTCATCTAAAAAATCCCCTCTAAAAACAATTATATTGCAAATTATTTTTGTAAAGGACAGGTTGACTTTTCTATTAAATTAAGAATCAGGAAAGGACGAATGAACCTACAGACAGTTTTCTTGTTTGAAACAGTGAGACAGACTCATGCATTCTCCATGTACAGATATAAATTGTTGTCATTACACATGCAAAATATATATACATAAATGTGTGTGTGTGTGTGTGTGAAACAGAAAAGAAAATAGAGCTGATGTAGTAGTTTATATTCTATTTCAAGTATATAAATTGTTCTTCAAATGTCTATGATGCACTGAGACAATAATTTAACGAGTATTTAGGGTAGTAGGCTTAGGCTTTTGCAAGTGTACTTTTATCAGCATCAATGTTATGCTGGAGTTGTTTTCCAAAATCAGTACATTAGCTTTTTGCTGTTCTGACAATACCTGTTAATATGCAGACCCTTGCCATTAACTTTTTTTAGAACAGATATTAAAATTTAAGCACAGTAATAACACACGCTGTAATTACTGCTGCCACCTGGGATTCTTAGGGGCAGTCCAAGAGGCATCCAGCATGTCAATTCTCTGGGCAGGGATTTAGAAGTTTTGATGAATGGAAGGCACATGTGAAGAGAAGAGAAGCAATTCAGCCTTCTTGGTCCATGGTGGATGGTGATCTATTCCAAGCCCTCCTACAAATCAAGTTATACTCAGCTCATGCAATACAAAACCCCTGCCTAGCACACTGAGCTATGAGATATGGGACTTTATCCCCAGCGTTACCAACCCTGACAACCAAACAGTCCAAATTATGAGTGGTCAGCTCAGCATCAGCACTGTGCCCTGCAAAGGCAGAGGATAATGGATATTGGTTACAGGTGGCTGCCAGGAGCTACCACAGGGATTCAGCCCCCAGAATATGAGTGTGTTGCCATCAGTGGGGTGAGCAGCTGCCAGAGCTGTGTGACACCTCAGCTGAGGGCCATGGGGCAAGAGAGCAGAGCAGCCAGGGGACAAGCAGAGGGAGCTCAGCACCAGCAGCACCACCACTGGGGCTGAGCTGGGGACAGGGGGGACTCCCAGCACCAGCACTGAACCTGTTGGTTTGTCGATGCACATCGATATGGACGTGTGCCTCTCTGCTTTCCAGAAAATAATTAAGATCCCTGCATGGCCTGCTACTTCAGGATTGCTCAATGCATGATTAAACTGAAGCATTGGCAACCTCAAGGAAGGAGGAGGAGGAGGAGGAGGAGGAGAAGGAGGAAGGGAAGCAGCTGCCCAATCTTTCCACTGAGGGGAAGTCAGGACTGGCTCAGGCACAATAACTCCATTGAATCAGGAAAATAAATATGCATTCATTCAGAAGATTATCTAATCAGTCTATGTCTAGATATCAGGTCAGTGGGTTACCTCAGTCTACCACCAGTCCCAGCAAGCCCTGCATCTCCATGAAGAAACTATTTAAGAACACGCACATTCCAGGATCACAGCATTTTACAGTCCTCATCATAGCCAAAACGCAAAAGCTGTGTGTAAAGCTGTCTCTCTACAGCCAAATTACACACAAAGCATGTTGTAAATCAGCTTCACCCCAGGGAAGGCAAGCTGTAAACTACCTATCATTTTACACAGCTATGTCGAACCATCATGGCGGAGGAAGCCTGAAAAGGTCAAGAGATTTTTCTAAACTACCTACATCTCCGGAGTAGCTCAAGAAGCCACATAATCTAAAGTCCTCAGATAGTATCTCTCTGATGGTTTTTTTTCCCTTATGGTATTGAATGTGTAACATTCTAACTGCCTTCAGCTTCTGCTGAATTAAACACATTCCAGTGTCTCTAGAGCAGCACTCAGGCAGTTGCACTCCCCCTTGCACTCTCCTGGGTAATCCTTCTGGGGGAAGAATACATAACGAAGCCCTCAGCTGACAATTTGGGAGGCCTGCCACTGTTTATTGCCATCAGTTATTTTCCAACTGATTTAAAGATAACACAAGGGCTGAAATCTTGTAGCTACTTCTTTTGAGAAAATAGAGTCCAAAGAAGCGCCTCTTCATCCTGAGGATTACCCAAGAGATTCCAGTAATCTACCTTAGAGCAACTCAAAATTCAAAAAAAAAGGAAAAAGAAAAAGAAACTATTTTTGCAGTATTTGAAGGCTCATGTCCCTTTCCAAAAACAAATATGCAAATGAGATTGCAGTGCAACTGACTGAAACTTTATACAATTGTTCCAGGTTCATAAACATTTCATGAACTCAGATTAAATTTCAATTACAATACAAGTACTTCCATGAGTGGCAGAATGAAAGATGCCTGTTCTCCCCTGGCTTTGTGCTCATAGCTAGATTCCCTGGGACCTCAGGGGGTCCAACTCTCCAGTGGAAAGAGTTGCTCCAGGTGGAACATTCTCTGTTCTGCAAGGACTCCTGATACCTTTCCCTCACTGGAAACAATGCACATCTTCCTTTGCTACCAATTTCCACAAAACCTACAGCAACTGGTCAGCAGATTCAGAACTTATTTGGCACAGACTGACACAGGCATAAAACATCTGCAGAGATGTGTGATCATATAAAACATATTTACAAACAGGATAAAAACTAGATTTCCTTGGGTCTAGACAGAACCAACAACAAGAAAAGGCCAAGGCTACAACACACAAGGACTGACACAAGACTCAGCAGTGAACCAGCAGTGTCCCTGCCTCTTTGTCACAGAAAAGACCTTTTTCTCTGGCTCCTGGCTAAGCTGCCCTCCATAGAATTTGTCTGCCTTCCCATCTGGTTTAGCCAAAGCTCTTTCATCTTTCACCTTGCACATTGCATCTCCCTCTCTTCGAGCCCTCCCTTCCAGTGCAGCTGAGCTCTCTCGCTGCCGGCACAGCGCCCACTCTGCTCCCCTCGCTAATTCCCGCAGCCAGGGCACTCCCAGCGCAGGGCAGCGCTCCGGCAGGGCAGGCACACCTCCCCGCTGCCATTCACCGGGCTGCTCACAAATCCCTCACCTCACTTCGGGCAGATGAGAGCCCTTCAGCTGGGCTCACACTGCCCCCTGTCCCGAGACAGGGCTGTGGTCCTTCCAGCCTCTAAAATCCCCGTCTCCAGAAGGGGATCACCACCTCCTGGAACTCCAGATGATGCACCGGTGCCTCACATTGTGCACGTTTGTCAGCTTTTCATTGTATATTCCTTTCAGCACTGAATGCGGCTTATTCGTGTTGCACATAGTGCCATGCAAATTTAGGGCACTATTTTAATGCATGATAAATAATTACTATAATTAACAGGGGGAAAAAAAAAGCCTCCTGGCAATTTGTCAGGACTAGACACCTCTTTTCATGCCAGATATTTTCATATGTATGACATGTACATATAAGATCCTTCTTGCCTCTGTGTAGGGACATGCATCTCCCATTAGCAGTAATGGGAATTATGTGTGTGCACTGAGGGGAAACTGTAGTCTGCTCTGGCTGGTGTTATGTTAGTTGTGCTTTATTGGATCATATGGAGCATGCCATATAAGAAAAGAAAAAACACCTTTCCTTCTTCATTGTTGAGAGAGAAATATATAGAAAGCCCCTGTACACAGTCATGCTTTTAATTAAGTGCTATTTGCAGGTGCTGTTTCTCTCCAGTTTCTTATAGCCATTTCTGAAAGAGCAATAACACAAATAATCTGCAAAATAAAGTGATTAGGGATAAAAATTAGCTAGGTTTACTAGACTGATGAGAAATTTTTCTTAAAATGAGCATTTTTAATAAACCACATTTTGAAACTATAAACATCCTTGTATTGGTAGATGCTGCACTGCAAAATACTAAACTTCATTTCACTATCAATTTTCTGATTCATCTGAAGAAGTTCATTATCTGTTAAATTGAAGGCAAGCCTCCCACAGAGGAATGCTATCTAAAGATGGATGTGTTTGTGTGTGAAAGGATAGCCTTTCTTAGCTGTTTATCAAAAAGGACATTCATGGAGTAGGTACTATACCTCACTACTTTGTAAATATAAAGTACAATACAAACATACTTACAATCATGACACTGGTGCATTTTTGTCGTGTGGTTGTAGCGCATTAATACAAATTTAGTCCAAACATCCAAAGTTATGTTGCTAGGAATGTTACCATCTGGTTTTAATGAATATCTGGGGTCCATTTTTCAGTTAAGCTTTTCATATTGTGTTTGTATGTTGCTTTTTCCAAGCTATCTGCATAATTGCTTAAAGATTTTACTGCAAAATTAATATCCTCACTGTGAATGAGGGAGAAGGGCAAAAACCAGGATGACAAAGGCTGAAATGAGGTGAAAGGCAAATTCAATTTTTCCTTGCACCATAGAAACCTCGTCAGGACTAGCTTTATCTGGTAATCCACATTTAAACTTTAACCTGTAGGGGGGCTCTTTGTGTTAGTTAATGTAAGCATAAAAAGAGTCTGAACCACTAATCAGATTAATCATATTTTGTGAGACTCAAAAGCTTCATTAAAAGGACCTCGTTTCCAAGCTACACATTTCAGAAAGAGAAAAAAAGTTGTCTATGAAAAGGAAAGAGTAACACTGAAATTCAAAAAGACACAGACTGTGATTCTTCTGGAATTAAACCAAAGACAGTTAAGACCTGGAACAATATCTACCTTCATAAAACACACCTTGAGGATGCCAAAATAATTAGCACATTTTGCTATTGAAATGATGCATTCCTTACGTTTACAAAGCTTTATCTTATGCACAAGAGAGACCTATTTATTAGGTAAATAAAATAAATGTCTCCCCTTTCCTCACATTTATGGAACTCTTCCTCTCTGCTGAAGCAATCGTATTTCCTAAGTACTTCAGGTGATCCCTCAAAGACAGGAGAATGTGAATATCAGAAGAATAAGAATCTGTTATCTCCAGTCAGGTTATTACACTCACACAAGGAATACCCCACTTCTCTAATGAGCATGAAAGTGAGAGAGCAAGCTACTCTCCCAAGGTGGTGCAGCATTGTGCTCTCTTTCAAAACCTAAATATATCCATTTTCAATACACAAATGGCTTGCCACAAATGAAGCTTCAGTGAGCTTTTGTTCATGCCTATAAACATGGTTTACTTAAGACTTTCATGAAGTTTAACAGGAACTATTTGCACTTAGGACAAACATTTGCACTTAAAGTGAAACCCATTCCAATCTCAACTTACCCTCTATTGGTCTGGAGTTAGCAGGCCTTCCAAATCAGGAGATGCTTTGAGGAAACATTAACAAAGTTGGAAGTCTTTGGAAGACTATTCAATACCGGGCAAATGAAATATATTAGAGCAGTTATATTCTCCCTAAAGTACATTTAAGTGATGAGGAGAGAAATCAAGACATGACATCATGGGGAAGATAATTTGAAATACAGACTCATCCATTTTTCAGCCTTGGGACTGCAGAAATGGAGTGAGCCTTACCTTTGTTTTCCAAGTGAGGAGAAGCATCCTCCTGCTGTATCAGAGCCAAACTCTTTGCTAGCTTTTCACCATTATTTGTTCATTTTTCTTTCCCCATAACTTAATAACTTAACTTTCTCCATAATCAAGAGTCAGGGTACTCTTGATCCTGCCAGCTGCATAACCCTCTGCATGATCTGTATTCAACCAGTCATTTCACTTCTGGACAATTCAGGTAACCTAAAATACATTGTCACACAGACATTGACTTCTACACTCTACATGACATTATGCATTTAATTAGTAACTTTCTAACTGTGTATTTGCAAGTTTTGTCTGTAACTGCACTGAGCCTGCACTGCTTGGCATAGTCAGTTATACCTAAAGGCACTACTTGTTCCCTGGCTAGGTGACATCAGGTGTGGAATCTTCTGCAGGAAATTACCAGACACCAAGGAATTGTTGTCACATGCAAAGCTCAGAAAGGAAGGTCAGAGCTTGGGTGGGCCAATTCCCTCTCCACCTTCACTTTCACAGAGATGATGTTTTCCAGTTGCTGCATGTGCTGCAGAGGCTTTGTGCAAAGAAACACAATGGCCGAGCTGTCTGCACTTCATAGACCATACACTTCACACAAAGTTTTACCACAAGCTGTCATTGTATGGCTGCATTTCTGAGCGTGTGCCATTGTGTGCCATCCTGTGCCCTGAGGTCTTCAGTGTTTCTTCATCAAACCAAGCAGCTGTCAAAATGTGCCTCAGCTCCATCCAGCACACATTCCCCAGCTTTCCTTTCCAAGGAAAAGGAGGGAACAAAGGACACCAAGTACCAAGGTCTTGCTCCAGTGCAGAGCTGGGATGTGGCCAAGCACAGCTTCCCAGGTTCCTAGTGTAGACTATTATACCAATGAATTCTTTAGAGAGAATCACACAAATGTAAGTTATTTATGAGCTGACTTCAACACATGTTTGCACCAGTGTAAAACAGGAGCAACTGCACTATCTTCAGCAAGGTCCTTCTAAGTCTAAGCCAATGCAATTTAAAGCAGAATATGTCCCTTTAGTTTGGACAATAATGAAGAAATGCTGCCCTAGAAATACAGACATGAAGAATTTTGCCTGAACACAAAGAGAACAGTTCATAGGTCTGACCCAAAGCTATGAATTTAAATGATCCAAATGTAAGTCAAAGAAACCGTGATCTTTGTATTAGAAAAAATTTAATAAAGCACTGGGATGCATTTACTACTGTTCACCAACAGTTTGTATTGCATCAGGTTTTCTCAGCCTTCCTGATATTGTCTCACCTTTGTTTTATGGCAAGTTCCAATGACATGCATATAAATACTCCCAGAGTATATTTCCGTGCAGTGCAAACAGTTATGGGAAAAAATATCCCCTCTCAGGTTGTCATTTGATCTGTGGTGTTTCCCAGACCATAGCAGGGCAGAGCCAGAGGGATTAACTTGCAGAACTACTGCCAGTCTGCGGAAACTGCTGGAGATGGTTTAAGGCTGTCTGCTTGCCTGTGCCCTGCACTGCACTGGGGCTGGTCCTAAGTCAGGTTCTAGATAAGGTTAAGGAACAGCTGAGAGGAAGGAACTCCTGCAGGTGTTCTGAATACGCTCTGGGTGTGTTTCTCATTGTATAGACTGGGAAAATTAGTCTCAGAGACGGAGAAATCACATGTTTGTGACCACAGAATTTTGTGCTGGTGACCCTGACAGAAGCAGAGTCTTTGACCTGCAGGTCTGCAGTCCTTCCTCCTGCCTGTGCACTGTTTGCACTCTGGGCATGGTGGCCCAGGGCATTGGGCTTGCTGCTTGCTCAGCACATGGGAACTCAATAGGGCACTTTCATTTCACCAGAGATGGAACTTACAGTGGCACAGCAGCCAACAGAATTTAGAGACCAGGAGGATTCAAATTGTTCTCACCAGCTCACACAAAATATGTTCAAGAATTTTTTTTCTCCCTCATTTTAATACTAGGTTCAGGTAATGGGCTCTTTATTGAAACCATGTTAAAAACTGGCTGAGTCTGTAACAAGCTTTCAGCTAGAATGACATGCCTAGTGAATGGGATAAATTTTCACAAAGATCTTGAGAATTTCTGTGAAAATAAGAAAATAATTTATGAAAGTCTGAACCTACCTTGCTTTAAATTTGTGGGTCTGTCAAAACCAAAGCAACTTTTGAGTTCATTGCATAAATTGGAGGAGGACCACATTCCCTGAACTTCATAATGTGACTTGTCTCTGCTCATGCCAGTATAGATTTTTCCTTTTCCCTCTTTTTTCTTACTAAACACACACACACATGCACACACACAAACCCCAAGAAAACAAAAAACCCTCCAAACAAACTAAAAGCTCCCCTATAGCTTTATTTCCATAACTGATAGAGTAGTTATTTTCAAAGGTAGTACAAACCTTATAAGTTCAAAGAAAGGCAACATTGGAATGCCCACCAGTGCTGCCCCCAGTAAAGCAAACACATCCAGAGTTTTTATCACTTCAAATAAAAATTTCTGTTCTGCAAGGAGAAAATCCCCTCTCTTCTGTAGTTCCAGACTCTACAGATCATTAGGCAGGTAAAGCAAACTTCTGATCTTTTGATCATTCACAACTCTTTGGAAAGAAGTTTCCCACAAGGCTCATGATGCTCTAAATCACTTTTTTTTCTGTTCTGCAGCCTCCCTCTCTCCAAGTTAAAACTCATGCAGAACAAAACAGCACTGCTGAGCTCAGCAGCATCACGAAGGAGGAATCTGTGGCACCCTAAGGCGTGATTGTATAAAAATGTGTAATGTTACCAGAAAGGGGAGTGGGAAAATATTCCCATGACTGTTTGGTAGGGCTTCACGCCTATGAGGCATGTGTGAAGAGTGCTTCACACCTATGAATATCGTCAAGTCCAGCCCTCATCTCTTCTCTGAGATCTTAAATAATGTTCCAGCTGGGGACACAACTATAAACATTTTTGCACTTAGAGAACAATAAAAAGAGAACACATGGGATAGGAAACACTTGGTTAAATTTGCAGCTTTTCTCTACATTATAAATAATGAGGATGATTCTTTTCCTTCCTCCTCCTGTCAGCCACCTTCTGTTCCCTTGTTCCTGCTGTACTGCCATCTAAACACTCCTGTCTTTAATCTTTTAAGTACCTGGATTAACTTACAGCATCTAGAATATTTTGGGACATAAAATCTTATATGGCAAACTCCTAAATGAGAAGAGTAAAATTAGCTCCCTCTTCTGTCAGAGCTGTCCCAGACCCAGAGAGGATCCCAGTCTTGAAAATTCCTGATATGTCTGACTGTACAGGGAACTGCAAAATTCTTTCAGCTCACTCAGTGAGATTAACAGAGAAAGTCTAAACCTACAGACTTGCCTGGATTGGGTTTGGGTGCAGGTAATGACAAAAATACAGAAGGAGGTCATTCCTTGAGCATCACAAAATATTTGGAGGGAAAGAGAGTACAAAAGATAGGCCAGGTCCTTAAATTTTGGGCGCAAAACAAACCAATCTTCAGTTGTTTGGATTTTTGTTTATTGTGGCAAATCAGAAGAGGCATTTCACCAGAGAATCTCTTGGTTTGCTCTATTTTAGAATGTTACTTCATCTGGACAAACGATGAGCATTTTTGCAGCTGCAAACCTGTCGAGTGTCTTGAGGTTTTAGTGACAAAGTGTCATTGTATCTTTAAGACACTATCTTGCTACAACACAGTGTTTTATTCAGATCATCAGAGTAATAAAAGAATAGATTTCTCTTTGCCAACTTACTGTTGAACCAAACATTTCTCTACTTCTCCATGAAGAGAAATAAGGTATTTTCTCCTGTGCTTGGCACTGGTATTTTAGGGTATTTTTAGAATGTTTCCAGTTATGGACCCATCTGCATCCTATTCCACTGTTACTGCACAAAGGAAAGAGAAGCAGAACTGCAAAATAACAGAGGGACAGAGAAATTACTCCTAGTATGCTCCTCTCTCTTAAAATGAAAACAGATTTCTAAGTATTATCACCTACTATCTCATTTGAGAGGCTGCACTTCACCAGTGATGAATTTGCTCTATTGAAATCATAGTACGGTCACATTGCTAAACTCATGTTAGCAAGCTAGCATCACCTAAATTACAGTTTTATGACACAGTATTGGAAAAAGAAGGTTATGAACAGTGAACCTGATTTTAACTGGGAATGTAGTTCTCAATTTAGTGGAGAAATTTAGTCATTGAGGGAAGCATTTTTAAAAGCCATGTTCTCTAGAGGAACAGATACACCCCTATCTTTCAAACTATCTTCTCATGGGTCTTAATAATAGTACTTTTCAGGCAGCTTTTTGTAATGAAATAAGCATTAACCCACATGCATAGATTGCACACAGGTCTCAGTTGTTATAGCACAATCCCCCTCTGCTTCTCACTCGTCTCATGTTGCAGCTTTCCTGCTTTTAAAGGGCTAAACTTCCCCATAACAGATTTGATTGCAAATCTATTAAACCCTTCATAATGCAACACTTCAACTATGGGTTGTATCTCCAGCCCACTGCACATTTGCAGAACTGAGGCCCCAACTGGCTGAGTGAGCTGCCTAAGTTTATGCAGTAAATTAGTGTGGGAGTGGAAAAATAAGGTTTCTTTTCCTTCCAGTTCTACACTTAGGTTACAGTTTCTGCAATAACATAAGCAGAGCTCAGACCAAGTCTGCTGCAATTCCTTTTTAAATGGACAGAGGTTATTTGTCTCTCCTTTCCTACAGGGACAGTTTGAGCTCATCTTAAAAAGGCTCAAACTAGGTGCTTAAATAGGTCACATTTTGGAAAAAACTCCCTAAAACTATCTTCATTTTCAGTTGAAAGTAAATACTGGCTTCTCTGTGTGCCTGGTGAGTCCCTCATGTTAGTGAGTCCCCTCTCCTCCCTGTCCCACCAGGGCAATTCTCTATCCTTTGGTGAAAGAACAAGTGAGACCTGAGCCCTGAAGGTCACACGCCAGAGGAGAAACAGCACTTTCTTCCAGGAAAATGTGCACTTCCAAACTTAATAGGGCTCATGCAGAGTAAGCCAAAGACACTAATAGTGATATTGATGGTTATGGTGAAAATGTGCTTAGATCAGAAATCAAGATATGAAGTGCTGAATGTTAAACATTATTTTAATAGAAGGGAGAAATATAGTTTGGGATCTAAAGGATATTTCTCTTACCCTTCCACTGGTAACTCCCTCAGCTCTCCACACAGGTGACTCTTCTGTTTTCTTGAAACAGTATTCACAAAGGTGAATTTTCCAGTAGCTTTTCAAATGATTGCGAAATTATCTTGCAAAGCAATCCTGGGGTAAAATGCATAAACGGTCTTTAATGCAGCACAACCTTTTACACCTAGTAGAAAAACAAATACATTCCAGTAAAACCAACAATTTTACAATTAGATATGAGCATAGATTTGCTCAGCTGGCTGGTGGTGGTGGATCACCCACAAAAGAGTTTGAAGGGTCTCTGTGTAAGAACTGGGAAGTTAGGATTAGAAATGTGTCTGACTTAAGAGGGAGTTTTAAGCAATTAACTCTGCAAACACACAAAAGTGAAGCACAAAGAAACACTAATGGGAAGAGATCATTAATGCAATCCATCCACATTCTCCATCTATACGCTCATTACCTGCTGACAACACCAATAGGATTTGCCTATATGAGGAAATGGGCCAAAATAGCTATTGCAGAATAAGCCATTCTTCAATAGCTTTCTGTTTGTCCCTGTGTAGACACTGTAGGAATAATTAGTGCACTTATTCTGTTCTAGAATAATCGCTGCACTAATTATTCCAGACTAAAGTATCTTTTATTCCAATACAATTTGTCCACAAGGGGAGCTATTGTGAAGTAGCTTGTGCTCCTCTGCTCAATTTCCATGTGTAAAAAGACGTAATCCTTGCGGTTGGAAAAGCTGTACCCCAGACTCCAGGAGCAAATCAAACTATAGACAAGTTCCAATTCTCACATTGCTCAGGATGGTTTTCTTAAAGTAACTGAACACATAGAGTTGTTGTGTAAACAGGATTCAGCTGTATGGCAATGAGTAAGCTCTCCTTTCAAGAGCTTTCTCTTTATAAAATTATTTTAGCCCCATTTGCATCCAGTCTTATTGGATTGGATTGAAGTGTTGCAGTGTGCAGAGGCTGACATGGTAGATGAGACTTTGCCACTCTTTTGCAAAGTGTGAAATGCTGAAATTGGATAAGCACATAGTGTAATTGGCTAATTTGATGGGGTAGCTTTATCCAGTCTGTGTGTTTAGAAACACCACTTATCTCACAGGTTTTTGTGAGGAATTGCAATTAAACTAAAGACTCGTGCCTAGACAGCAGCCTCACAACACTGTTTAAAACCTTTCAAAATGATGGGTGGAAATGGTGGTGTCAGATCTTCCTAAACTGAAGGAGACTCCCAATTCTCTAGTCTACCTACTGCCTTCCTTTCAGGCAGACTCAAACCTCTGTTTCTGTCTGTTTCTGAGGGTTTGGGGTTTTTAAAAAATTTTTGTTTGTTTGTTTGTTTGTTTTTGTGGGGAGGTTGGCTGTTTTAAAAAAATCTTTCAATTTTATCAAGGGAAGTATAACCATATCTGAAAAACCTGTCCCCTCCTTTTTGCTCAGGAAATGGCAGAACAGAGCAGTGAAATAAGTGTTTTCCCTTACCCCACACGTGATTTGGCCCAATATTTGAGAACTGTAATGCTCAGGTAGCAAGACTGTGTAATACCCTAGTTTTTGTGAAACTGGATACAAGACATTTATAGTCAATAAATAATACTCTTTTCCACTTCCATATTCCATATGGGTGGCACTGTCTCACTGTTCAACCTATGCCTTTGTCTCTCTAGAGAGAAATCAAAATCAATTTGAGGTATGTTTCAAAATAAGTGACATCATTTCTTAACATGTGTTTTCAATGATATTTGCAATGGTCATGGCATATGATTTGCCTAGCATTTGCCAATCTCTCCTGTGTCTGGCTGGGGTCTAGGAAGTTGTCAAAGATTTCTCAAAAGACATTCATTCTCCTGAAGTATCCAGCCCCTGCTCACAGTATTATTTTGCTATCAAACCCTCAGCCTTTGATCTTGAAATTTATTTAACCCAAGATATATTGTTAATCAATAAGTTTACATTTACTGATTTTTTTCTGTAATATTCTAAGAATAGACTGATAGATATTGATTTCTATCATAAACAGAATTCTGCATAGAAAAATTGTCATTAAAAGGCTCCTTAACAGAAGAAAATATTGAAATGCTTGACACATCTGTAGCTACAAAAAGCACTGCTGATGGATTTATTTTCACTTTACCAATCTAATAGAAGGAATTTGATTTATTACAAATAATATTTTTCTATTTAAGGCTCATAAGACAGCTTTTTGTGATTCTCGTAATAAGTTTTTTCTCAATTAAAGTTTCTGTTCATTTATGAGATGGATGCAATTAGAAATACAAGATGTTCAGTCTTCTCAGCTCAAACTCTTTTATTATCTTGTGTTTCTCATGTGCTACTGTAGCTGTTCTACCCTGAATTGAACTAGATTATGATTACTAGTTAAGAACTGAAAACCCTACCACTTTTTACTTCTCTCTGTTACTTTCTAAATAAGTACTTTCAATTACAAAATTGTTCCCAAAGAAATAGGAATTATGTTGAAAGTACCCCACTGCTGCAGTAACAGTTTCAGATTTATTGAATCCTTCTCACTGTATTACAATAGCTCCTGCTGTTTTACCTGGACTGAAGCAATACCAGATTCCAGCCTTGTATTTTGTAATTTTTCAAACCATCTGGGACAAAAAAAAACCCCTCAACATTCTTTTGCCTTCGATTTTTTGATTATAATCAGAATGGAAATGCTATGAAGAAATTTTAAAAGATCCCTTTCTTAGTTCCAGCAGGTTGGATAAGAGCCATGAAGCTACATGTCAGTTTTACAGTTATCTCAGATTTTACAGGGAAGGGTCTGATTTTATTTGTATTTATTAAGGCTAACTCTAGAATAGCAGCAACCAAGACAGCTGAGGTCAATGAGAAAAGCAAAATGTTTGCATTAAAATGACGCTGAACTTGGAGAGAAATCTGTCCTCATCTGCAGCTATCCTACAGCTAGTGCTGTGCTCTTAAAGTCATTCTTGGGAGGAAGTTTCATATCAGGTTTCTTGGTCTGATTGACATAAAGATCAAAGCATGAATACAGGCCCTAGATGTGGGCTCTATTGCTGTATGAAGGCATGGAAAAAATTCAAATATTTGGACCATTTCACCATCCTGTTGCTTTAGTACTGGATTATTCTAATTTCTTTTCCAACACAAAAATAATTTCCAAATGAAAGCTATGTGGTGATACTCTTTCTTCCTTATATCTATACTGACCTTTCTATTCCAACTTTGCCTCAGTCTTTAATTGCTTCTTTAATTTAGTTCATGGAAACTGCAAGTTTTAGCTGGTTTGCTGACCTCTGCATCCCAAACAGCAAAGACAAAAATCCAAAGTAACAAAGGTTTCAGAGTGAAGAAGCATTGACTTTGTTATACACTATAAATAACTCCATTGGACCCTTCTGGTGCACCAAGAGGAAGTATTTTTTTCTATTTAATCTTTGTAGTCATTGTTGTACATATGCATAGAAGAGAAGGAAAACCTGCTCCTACCTGCTACTCCTTAGCTCTTACTCATTTGAGCACCTAGCAATCTAAAGCAAATTATTATTCACCTATTTTAATTGTATCACTGAGGTCAAAGGGATTATTTACTTCTCTAAACTGGTCCAAAGTAATAAGTAAGAGAACTAAATGGTACTTAGAGATTGTTCCAAAACAATATAAACAAAACCAGATCACCTGTCTTGCCAGTGGCTCACATGGAGATTCCAGAAAAGCTATCCATAACACATGAAATTCTTTCTATTTTCATTTTTGACAAACTATTCTTTCATGAACACAAGGGCAGGAAAAAATCAAGTGCCAGATGGTGAGCTAGGGTATCAGCTATTGGATCCAACGGCACATTGGAAGCAGCCAACATTCTCAAGGAAAGACATTTAATGGTATCTGAAAGAAAAAGCACCCAATTTCAGGGAAAAAAGGGAAATAGAATCAATGAAATAGACAACTGCAAAGCATATCCACAGAGACAATCACTGTGTAAGCCGAGATCAGAAGAAACTGAAATAGATCCAGGAGAGCTGTTTAGACTGTGACTTTTGTTATAAACTACATACACAGAGAAAGTCCTGCAAATAACCAGCTTTCTGTGCCAGGACAACAGGGAGTCTGTATAGAAATTTATGCTGGATTTGTCAGAAGTACATGACATCTTTGGCTTTTGTGACATTCCTGTCTCCATTTTTCACTGGTATTCCCTTCACTCCCAAAAGTATTGCGGAATGTTTCCTCTGTTCTATCCATTGCCACCATTGCAGATGCATTCACATTACTGAAACTAGCCCTCCATGAGATCCTGGCAGTTTAGAACAGCCTCAAGCAGAGAAAGAGAGAAACACATATTTGTGTAACTATGAAATGCCTCAGTTGAAGGTAAGCAAAGAAATTAGACTTGGAGAGTTCATAAGGGAAATGCAGATTGTAAAATCCACAGACTCCCTGAGATAAAAATAATGACCAAGCACTTTAAGCCTTTAACACACTGAAGAACATACAAAATGAGCTTGGCAAAGCACAATACACAGAACAGTCATTTGCAAACACTATACCATGCTCAGATCAGGGGATCATTCCATATAACCTCACTGATTTGGGGATTTGTTTTATGATGTACTATGCAGTGAATTTCCAAATGCACTGTCAAATCAGACCCTAATCTCTATTTACAAGCTGGGCTCCTTTCCTTTTTGAGTTTCTTACCAAATCCCAGCTGCCTGCCTGAGATTTCAAAGGGCTTTAGATTTCCCTATTGCAATTAGGGGCTTTTTAATTTTTTTTTCCACCACTCAAGTGTAAGCAGTGTCTTCAAACATAGTAACTCAAGCAACTACGACAGGGTGACTCCAGACATCCACTAGTTTAATCAAGACAAATTTGGCCTTTAGAGAATTAGTAACCCTCTCACAATCTGTTTTCAAATGTTTGTTGAACATAACAAATGCAAGATGAAGAAACCTCTAGACTGTGACAATAGGAAGTTTGACAAAGATACCAGCTTCATACAAGGATCTCAGTTCTGTCTCCTGAATGTCAGAGAAAAAAGTTCTCTGAAGTCAGTTTATTCTCTAACTATTGATGGCAGAGAAATTTTACTTTCCTCTGAAACACATGCTCTGGTTCTTCCCAGTCCTTGGACAAAGTGGACCACATGTGAAATAAAAAGGAAACAATATGGATATTTACACATCTCCATTTTCATTTATGGACCTAGCAAGAAAATGACCTTGTAAAACTATGTTCTTCCAATTGATATCTAATACTTTTCATTATCCTTTGCACAGTCCAAATTGAAGACCAGCTGACATCCAGATGTCCCACAGATTTATATACATACCATCAAAAAATAGAAAAGGATCCATGGTTATG
The DNA here is from genome assembly GCA_024500445.1 of Entomyzon cyanotis. NCBI lineage: Eukaryota > Metazoa > Chordata > Aves > Passeriformes > Meliphagidae > Entomyzon > Entomyzon cyanotis. Next base: position 11,928,028 of record JAKEPQ010000780.1, read on the forward strand.
TCCTTCTACTGTGGCACATAAATGCAGGACAGAAGAGGGGTGGTAAAGCAGGACTATGGCTGAAATTCACCCAATGCTTTGGCTACCAGAACTGGCTGACAATACTAACAGAAAGATTTTTCATCCCCCGAAGTGGAGCAGCAAAGTGACAACAACTTTGGGCTGCCAGGACACCCAGCAGGGCTTCTGCATTTTGAGACATGAGTCCTTGAGGCAATATGACTGAAGGGATGCGGCTCCCTCCAGTGCGGGGTTCTGCTTAAATGCAACACTGAGCCCTGGAAAAAGATATTGACTCATTCCTCATTTGAGCTGCCAAACGTACCAGGAATACCTGGCAGCAGCTCCCAGCCACGCTGCCAACCATTCTAGGTACACAGCTGGTTCTTTCGGTGATTTCAGAAGAACTCAGAGGATTTACAGCACAGCAGCAACAGCAGTGGAAGAACAAAACCAGCATTTGATTTCTTTGCATAAAGGTCTATCCCAGAAAATTTAAACCCACCCCAGCACAAACCTCCAGAATTAACTAAGGTCCTGCATGGCCCAAGCCCAGTTTCAACTCCCTCTCTATAAATCAGATCATTAAACAGCTGATACCAAGCCATTGCCTCTCCCTTTCTCAGAATGTTTTATGTCCATGTCACAAGAAATCCTCCAAAGACTTGATAGGTATATTCATTATTTATGGTCTGCCATAATTATATTTGGTACTTCTAGCTTAGCCTGCAGGAGGCAGTGTCATGTGTGCAAAGCAGAACTTATAAATGTTAATGAATTTTTTCAAGGGTTTTCAAAAACTATGATCTCTCTTAAAAGCAGAAATGCAAAATGGCAAGAAGTTTAGTAAGAACATCTGGTCTAGAGCAAAACTGGGAAGGGTACCATCGGTTTGAAACAGAGGGTTTACCCTCAAATTTTTTTCCCTCCAAATAAAAACTGCAACCCATCTTTTAGTTCCTACTTTTATGGTGTCCATGTTCTCAGGTCTTTGCATAAACTTGCACAGACTGCACTGGAGTTTTTTAATAGCAAGATATTTAAGTAGAAGCCACTGCTCACCTTCAGGCTGGAGCTAGCTACTACTCACTAGCAGCATCTAATCTGCCTGCTTTTGAATGTTAAAAACAAAATAAGGTGATAAATCCAGATGGAGAGATCTCTTTGTATTTTTCCTAATGCAATTTCAGTGACAAAAAATCAAGAAAGTAGCTGGCATTCATACAAACTGTATTTTTCCTATTCTTGTATAGAGGCCCAGTGACATCTCTAGGATTATAAAAAGCTAGAAAATATTAAGGTCAGCAGTGTAAAGAAGGAAGAGGGCTTCAGACTACATGGTACCCTATGGCTGTGGCAGAAACTCTTCAAATCAAGAAACTGGCAAGACCAGTAAGGTTTCAAATACGAACACTCAGCTTTGAACTGAACCCGTGAAGAAAGAGATGATAAAACAGACACTCAGCAAAGGCCCTCCACAGAATGCCAGACAAAGTTTCAGATTTTCTTTTTTTTTAAGTCTGTTAATTTGTGTTTATCAGCACAATGAAAGGTTTGTCATGGAAAGATACTCAGAACTTAAAAGCTAAAACTGGACTGTCTACACTTCGTTCTCTTTTTATGAACCATCAACGAGTGTTCTGTGCACACACAGCCCATGAAAGTAATAATAGAGGGAAATTAATTAGATGACTATATTTCAATCATGGGGTTTTCTTGACATTTTATACCAAAGGAATGCAGCTCAAGCAGTTTGTAACTGACAGCAATGCCATGAAATTGCACTACAGCCTTTATAATTATGCTCTTCATTATTTTTATAATATATAAAGAGGTAAAGTACAACATCCCCCTTTCATTTTATAATAGTATGCAGTATAATGGAAGCAGCTGAAGGGGGATGTTTGTCTTACAATGCTACAGTTTAAATCTAGTGACAAGAAGTATCACATTAATGATGCACAGAGAAGAGCACTACAAGCAGCCATCCTTTATATAATTATTCTATCAAAACTGTAAACATATGGGATAAATAATACATCCCAAACCTTTTTTCTTCCTCTTTCCTTAATATTCAAGTAATATCAATGGCAACTCATTAGAAGGAAAAATATATTAATCTCATTTACATAAATTTCCTTCGGTGTTAAAAGTTAGTGTAATCAAAGCTTATAAAAACAGTGATGACACAGAAAGGTTGGTCACTGCTTTTGTACAGTAGTACAAAGTACTTGTGCACTACACAAGCCCAGAAAATTAATTGAAAGTGGAAGAGTCCTTTTGGATCCAGATGGAGACACTAAAGGAGTAGAGGTCTTATCAAGTATTATGGATAACTTTAATTAGGAAGAGTAGAAATAAAGCAGTAACAATTCCATAAACTGGCAAACTCTTTTGGATAATATACAGAAAGTGTAGTTAGGGAAGTCTCAGCTGGAACATGACAAACATGTACAAGGAAATGAGAAGTTACTGTTTGCCTGTCTGCCACAGCCTCGGCTCAACTTGGTATATGAACAACAGAAGTCAGTTCCAGATGGCTACAAAAGAAGCCAGTCTGTTATCTTAGTAAGGCAGAGCTGGAAATCAGGATAACTCCACGAACAGCAACTTTGCAGGTAGTTTCAGCAGAGGCTGCTGAATTAATCCTGTAGAGATATGAAGCACTTAAAGAAGCTGTGATGAACAGTAACCTCCTGTCACTGAGCATGAAGTTGGGACATTTTCTTGGTGTGACCCAAATAAAAAGTAAAATTTATTTAGTCTAGGGAGCATCAGGTTCTTAGTCTGAATTAATTTATCCTAATAACATAATGATACATAGCTGCTGTTGTAGATTGCCTGTCTCCAGGTGAGGAGCTGGATTTTTATTTTACCAATTGGAATACCTTTAGAATTTCTTCAATCATTGTAAAGGAATGTAGCTTGCACACAACTGAAAATCCATTGGTAATTTTATAATATTTTCATATCACAAAAGGAATGGGAGACTGTGGTATCATGACTGCAAACAGGACTGTTGCATCCACAGAATACAGACTTGGACCATATTTGCTGCAGCATAAGGACATTAACTTCAGGGTTTCTGACTGAAGCTTGTTTTTATTATCCTTATGACATGCATACATGTTAGTCCTCTGTGCCACTTATCACATCAGTCAGTTTCCCTGAGGTTTTTCCATATTCAAGCTTTAAATGGATCTTTAAAAACTGTGGGGAAAAAAACCGCCAGAAATATTTGGCTCTTTGCCCAGGTATTGTACATATCATAAAACATATCTTTCTCCATTTTCAAAGCAGTGTGCTCTTTTAAATATACCTGACAGCTCTAAGTGTTTTGGCAACACATATACTTTCGCAATGGGTTTTGGGTAAATCTACAACTTCAGTCATTCACTCACCAGTTTCTGTGTCACACAGCCCAGCTAAGCCTGTTTTCTGGAAACATGGATAAAATCTATGGGCAAGGGCAATGCCTGCTCTGCAGTGCCTGCCTCTACAGCACAGGAATACAGAACGTGGGGTAGGCAGGAGGCTAAACATAAATCATGGATGTAACCTGTGCATCCATGGCACTGCCAGTGTGTTCTCTGCACAGGCATGACAGAGCTGATGCTCCCTGAGCACAAAAGAATCGCAGTGCATGTGATGCAGGGCCAGTCCACAAGTGTGTGGTGAGTACAGAACTGTCAGATCTCTCGTGCACACAGAGATCAGCTCAGTGTGAACAGCACTTCTCTGAGACAAAATGAAACACTGCAATCTGTCCCAGTCACACAGTGGAAGGCAGCCTTTAAACACTCTTAGAGTCAACTTTATCACTAGGCAAAAGCACTTTTCTGTTCTAAAACACATCATGGCTCTTCAGGAATGTTCTATTTAGTCGGGTATATACCCCAGGCATTTATTTTCATTGTTTTTCCATGGATCAGAACAGACGAGAGTATTTTAGGGCATGCAAGGAATAAGGCAATGCTAGCTTTTGATCCTGAAGAACAAAAGGCCAGCATTAACCTATGTGCAAAGACAGGAGAGCTGACAAAATGGGGGGCGGGAGTGGGGGGGAGAGAGAGGATCTGGCAGATCTTTGAAGTAACCCAAGGTCAAAAGTTTCCCCTTAAGAATATATGAGCAATGTGAACTTACCATACCCAGGAAGCCACCTCACAAGGTAAACACTTTCAGAAGACAAGTCCTTGAAACTCTTCATAGTGTCAAAGGTTGAAATGAGCAAAGTGGCAGCTGGTTTAAGGCATTTCTCCTTTGAAATTTCCAAACTTCCTTAATTTTCTGAGACATTTTGCAGATAATACCAACAGTCCCCTTGATATATATATATATATATAAAAGAACCTGCACACTTGAAATAAATAAAGGGATTCAAGTTAAAACTCAAGGAAAACCAGAAAAACCCTCTCCACTGTTCCCACCAAAAAAAAAAAAAAAAAAAAAAAGAGCCCCAGTGATCAGATATCTCTAAAAAATTAATGTGACTTGTGTATCCAAAAATGTGAGCTATCAAAATTGCCCATTAGAACAAAATCAGAGAGTGTTTTAGAAATAGCTGAAGCATTGAAGACCTTTCCACCCATCAGGTGCTCATTATTTGCCTCAGCTGAATTGCCAGTGAACTTGCTTCCATGAACTTGCCAGTGCCCAGCCTGCTCACATCACTCTCCAAGCACTTTATGCTGAGAGGGTAAGTTGTAAGTTTACACTGCAGCTGACAGCAGGTGTGGACACAAAAGCTTTTAGCAATTTAGCAAAGAGTTAAGGATGGTTACCTGAAAGTAACCAAAACTTCTTCCCATTTTTAATTGTAGTATTTTGTACTTTTATGTATAAACGGAAAATTCAGACTTATGGGAACAACAGCAACAATGCTTCCAAACAGCTGTCGCTTAAATAGACATTGTTTTCATTCATTAAAACCAAAGTTAGTATTTTCACTTTTTCCATTGCTAAATCAATAGGATATTAGGAACATGACAAGTCTTAAGCACATGGATAGGACCATTAGATTAGGCCTATTCACACAGGTAATACAATTTCCCACTGACTGAAGTACTTGAAATAGTACCTACAATTAGAAAAGAAACAAAGAGAGGAAGTTTCTTAAAATGAAAGCTTGAAGGGACATAAAGTATACAGCAGATACACTATCAGATTTCTTCATATGGAGGCACTGCTGCAACAGTGTTGTTTCTTCAAAGAGATAACCCCTCAACAACATAAAAATATACAGATTTTCAAACGCAGTGAAATATTTTCTAATATGAACATCCTAAAAAGGGGAAATCAATAAATGGCATGAAAAACTTCAAAGACGGACCTCCTGTCAATGACAGAGGTTCTTCAGCAATGTAAAGTCTTTGAAGAAGTCTCCCAGTGCTGGGAAACCTTTGAAGTGACAGAAAGCAGACATTTATAATTACAGAAAGGTGCGGTGTCCAGCAGAGATAGTAAAAAGATATAACTGGGGTATGTGTGGGGGAGGTTGAGCGGTGGCTTGGGCCCTGAGTGACCCTGTTGACTGGAAGCCTAAAAGCCTGCAAGGTCAAGCCTATATCCATATGAAAGACACAATTTGGGAATTGGAGATGTGGGTAGGGCTTAGAAACCAAATTAGTGCAGCTTTCACACTTCTGGCATATGTTTATTAAACAAGGCATCTCTCTTTTCTCACTACCTCAGATTCCAGCACACACACACACACCCACACAGCCCCTTCTCACTTTGCAGCCTACAGTTCCCCTGAGGAGAGGGAGAGGCTTGTTATGTCCATTGGCTCAGAAGCTGCCTTAAAGTGAGGCAGTCCAGCTTTACTTATATTTTTCTATATGGTTTTCATGAGTACATCACTCCTGAAGTTTTTGCTTCTGTCTTCTCCCTGCTTCCTGGTTATTTTTTGATAAAGTGATACAGAAATCCAGAGAAGTGAAAAATTATATTCTGGAAGAAAACTGAACTGTCTGGATTCTGGAGTCCTTTGAATTCTTGTTTGCTTGAAAGGGAAAATGTGAAAGTTTAATTTACATGAATAGATTTTTGTCTTCCCCTCAGACTACAAGGCAAGTCTCTGCTATGTCTTTGGAGCAGAGCAGGGTCTGCCCATACTCTGAGCAGTCTGAGAGCAGAAGTCATTTTAGCATGGTATTTCATTTTAGCATGGTTTGAGTTCACACTTGTGTGACCAGCTGAGAGACAGATCAAATGGCCCACACTTGTCCCTCCTTTCATATATTCACAGATCCTGGTTGTCCCAAAGCACAGGGTCAGGTCTCTTGCTTATGCCCCAAAGATCACATAGCTGCATCCCAAACATTCCTTTTTTGTTATTTTCCTGTCTGTGACATGCTAAAAAGATAGCATTTACAGGGGAAAAAAAAATCATCAGCATCTGATGCCACCCAAGATTTCCTGGGAAGATGAAACGAAAGACAAACAAGTGAATCAGCAGATGTTACCACCTTTTTTGAGCTCAGCTGTTCTTTCTTGTATAAGACCAGGATCTGGAAGCAGGACTGCTTGCAGTGGCCTGAAATGGCTCCCTAATCAAGAGGTCTGTATTCCTCTGCCCTGGTGTGAGGAGGACACCAGAGAATCCTCTTCCTCAATGATCTACAGCTCCACCTGTGAGCCTCAAATCCATACAGTCCCTTGGCAGGCAGAATTTGAGCTACCAAGAAGCAAACATCAGCCTTGCACAGCAAAGTGCTTCCAAGCAAAGGCTGGTAGAAGATGGAACCCTTCAAACCCTGAAATAAACACAAGAACAATGATGCTTGATAATTTTTACACACACATGGCATCCACAGATTTCAAACCAGTGAGTAACTGAGTTTATGAATGGGAAAACTGAGGCCCTGAACAGAAAGTCAGGCTGAATTTGTAGGAAATGATTTCTTTGCACAAACACACCAACATTTATTAATGCAGGAAATGTGGAGTACTCAGAATTGAGTCTATTTTAGTCTTCATACAACCTTCAGTCCCAGGTTAAGGTCAGAACTGAAGAAAATAATACCAAAGCCCAATGCAGTCTTTAGAGAATTGCTGAAGCTTATTTTGTTGAACTCTGCTTTTGCTGGCCAGACAGCAACCATGTAATTAGGATAACTATGCAATAGTGTTTTTAAGGGAGAGCTGTAGAGAAAAACTCAAACTACAGTACATATAAAAGCACTGTATTTGTTTTCTCATGCATCAACAATTTAGTTTTTCTTCTGTTCAGGAGGTTGGCCTGAAGGGAATTGAAATCACAGAGATTATTACCTTTTTATAACTATCTTTCTGAAAGTTATAGCATCGGCTACATGAGGTGTGTAGTAAAAAGGAAAAAAATTCCTAAATACCAATGGAGAGACCGTATGGAAACTCAGAAGCAATTATCATGCAGACAAAATTTTTAAGAGTAGTGATGAAATTAAGTATTATTGCCAGAAGATGTTTACTAAAAATATCTTTCAGGTCTTTCAAAATATTGCTTGGAGGATTTGGCATGACAAAGAAAGCAGATGTCAGATAACACATAACACATCAAGAAAACAATAATATATTCTGAGCTTAAGAGTCCTGCTGGCGATATGGGACAAAAATATGCCTGGGCAATCTGAAATAGCTTTTAAATAAAACAAAACCAAAACAAATTGAGATGTTTTGAAGCGCCTACATAACATGTAAATTTTGTGCTACAAAAAGTTAGGCAACAGACAGGATAAACTCAGAAAAAACTGGAATTAACCAAATGCAAAAGATAAGTGGAAATTGTTTACAACACTGATGTCTAGTATTTGCTATCTGTGCAACATGCATTATAAGATTCAGACCATCAGAAGCAAGGTACACTGTGCTGTTTATACCACAGCTGTTAAATGCCAACACTTTCAAAAAATAAGCCCCCTAAATCCACAGCTGGACATCATTAAAGAGGAAGGTGCAAACATAAAGAGCTTTTCAAACTGAGAAGTGAGGATACCTTCCACTTGCCTGCTTAGCACTGCCATGTTCTGTGTGTGCTGGCAAAAGATACAACATGGTAAGATCCACACCCATTCACATACCTGTCTTTTCTCCTTTTGCCCCTGTTACTGCGCTCCTTCAGGACTCCAGTACAAGATGTTCCTCACACTCACATCCTGGATTCTAGGATATTTCTGTGGTTTGGCAGAGCACACATGACTAAGAGCAGCAGCTTTCCCCCTGGGTAGAACGAGGACACAGTGTCTGTTGATTATTTCCATGGCAGTAGCAATGCCCCTTGGACAACAGCACAGTACCAGAGGTCATTGTACTATCATAGCCACTTGGGTAACGTCTTTTTGTAAATAAGACCAGAGAAATACAAAATTACGTTTGGTGCACTAATTATACAAAGGGACATCATGTACTGCAAGAAAGAGACCCAAGTGACCATCCACTGAGGAAACAGTAGTGAGGTCTTAAAAACAGGAACCAAAACACCCTGAATTTAATAACGTAAAACAAAAGCAGAGAGTACTATGATTCAAGAGGGAGGCTGGAATACCACCAATACCAGTATTCCTGTCAAATGGAAAAACTTCAAGGCTCATTTCAGGAGCAGACAACTGCTATCATTTTTGTTACAAGTAACAAGGATGTAAACAACAGTCTTGGTGGGAAGATAGGAGGGACTACCTTATTCATGCATTTAAAAGGAAAAAATTGTCATATTTGGCCATAATGTAAAAATCAAGAACAAAAATAGCATAGAATGACCCAAAGTTACATGCCTGGTTGATATTCCAGGTTTTTACTGTAGATGATAATAAGTTCGGTGTGTTTGCCAAGATGTCATTTTTGTCATATTCCTTTTTGCTGTTCTTTCCTTATATTTTCCCGAGAACACAAGAATCAGATTTATGAAAAATGTATGCTGTTGTCAAGTACATACAAGTAATTTCTGTGAAGTGTTAACTAAGAAGGACTTTTCTGCCAAAATTTAAGTATATGTTTGTTTTTAAGCACTTTTTATTTTCATTCTACTGTGGGAATCATCAAAATATGATAATATATTGTTTAAATTCTAAGCTTCAGATATAATAAACTAACCTGAGACAGGACTAATGCTGAGAGCTCAGTAATTCTTCTTATACCCATTGCATTTCAGGCACATCTCAAGCTCAAAAATGTATTTCAGATTCCAGAGATGTCTCACAAAGATACCAAACAACCAAAACAAAAACACAGCCTTCTCATTTTTTTCAAATATCAATCAGAATACATTGCTTACTTCATTAAATAGTCTTTTCCAAACATTCAGGACCTGCACACAATGAAATATTGAAATGCTATATTAGCAGCTGATAGTGTAAATCTGTAACAAGCAGACATTATGAAACTTCTTCAACATAGAGTCATAGCATGTATTTAATTCTAGCAGGTAACATATATATATATATAGGTAAGACATCTAGTATACTTTATGCAGCAAGTCCCAAACAGGAGAGAATCCCTTGCTCTGACAAGTGCATCATATTACAGCCTTACCCTGCAAAAGGTGATGCATGTGTGAGATCCAAAATCAGTAACTGTGAAACTAATTTTATCAATATTAATTAAATCTACTTTTGAATATTAACTATTTGACAGGATTGGCTCAATACATGAAATAGAACAGAAATGAGAGGGTAAAAGTCACCATGGAACAGAAAATGTTAATCAGTTTAGTTGCAGCTTTTTCAGGACTTTTGCTGTTCCTGGCTCCAGTCAGTGTGCCCTCTGCAAGACAAGCCAGTGTTTGAACTGAAAAGCAGTGGACAAGAGTAAGACCTCAAAGAACATGGCATCAAGATTTCTATGGCTTTTCAGGCATTAAGTATTAAATGGATATTCAACTATTTGGCAGTAAAAAGGAAGTAAAAGATGTCAGATATTATATGGGACAGACAGATACCAGAACTTTCTGGAACAGCAGACAGGCCAGCAGAGTATAGTAAGGCTTCCTCAAATGGCACTAAACTGCACACTAAACAGTGTGGAGGCAACTGAATGCTTCTGCACCTCATGGCATGTGGGGACCCAGCTGCGAAGTGCAACCCAGAAAATCCTTCCAAGTGCCTGTAAGCACTGATATGTTTTGTCTGCAAGTTTCCTACGAACACCTTAAGACTTGTCCCTTCACTCTGGACAGGTGAGTGCATTGACTTAGGATCCACAGAATAGAGGATGTACTGTGGGACCAATTCAACATGCCAATCTCACTAAAGACAGCAGCCGCTAAAAGTTCCCTCAAAGATTTGAACAATAAGGCTCACTGTCACTCTTAGTCCCACTGTGTTTATGCAAGATTTGGAGGATAGTAACATTGCTTTCTGCACTGAAGGGATGGCCACTGAAGCCCCCTAACTACTGCAATTATTTAAGAATTAAGTGATTATCCATTTACATATGTCTAACTACATCTATGTGCTTTTATGGAAAGGGGTCAGGGACAACAGTCTCCAGGTGTTTTGCTTCTCCCTGAGTGTCCAGTCCATAGATTATTCAAACTCCTCTCTGGCTGGAGGGTCACCCTTCCCTCCAAAACCAGGATTCAGCCACTGCATGACATAAGTCTGCATCCCACATCCCTAATGAGTCAGATCACAGCCTGGGTGTGCACTTATATCCCACAGCTTAGGTGGAAGTCCTATGGTCAGACTGTGCCTCGGCAATGGTGATGACTGCCCTTCCTCAGGCATGTTGGGGTGGGAACAGACCCAAACAATTAGGAGGTTGTAGCTGCTGGGATGAGAAGGGTTGTCTATGACACCAGGCAAAATGAATTCAATTCCCACAGCTGCTAAATGACAAAGACTTCAGAGACACTATTCCTTCACTTTGAAGGATAGCAGGATACAGAACAGGAGGGGAAGAGGTGAGCCTCATCCTAAAGGAAGGGTGGCTACTTAGACTCTCCCCTCTGCTGTACTTTTTTTTCTAAAAAGAAACCACATGGTCCAAAAAGCCACGGGTAAAAAGGAAAGCAACAAGGCAGCAGAAGACTGTTTTTCTGTATGCTCTATATTCCTTGAGAATAACAGTTTTGTTGTGCTGCTGGAAAAATGGGCATCTAGCTGGAGTCCTCCTGCAGAAATCACTGAAGTGTGTAGGTCTTTGACCTTAACTGATTTTCAAGGTCATTTTTCTTAGCTCTTTTGCAAACTCTGTTATCTCAGTTTCTGTGGTAATATCAGCCTAAAATTCCAAGCACAAAATTTAGATATGTCCTAGACTGTTTGCTTTTTTCTCTTTTACTATCAATATTATAATACAATATATTCAGAGTCTAACTTTTAGAGGGTTTAGAATTAACCTGTTCAAATTGTTATTGTTTAAAGAACATGCATTTTTCCAAGAATCACCTACCTCTTGTATCCATAAACTATGCATAGCATGGTGAGCTGGATAACATCAAAGGAAGCAGATCCTTTTCAGTAATATATTGTATTCTGTAAATCAGCTTGAAAGGTATTTTCATCTCATTTTGATTTTTATGCTTTCTTTTTCCTGCTGCTTGATGTAAAACTGACAAAGTAAAACTGACAATAAGCTGCAGAGAGATGCAAACTTCCTGGTACAGAGGAGTAAACATTTCTCCTAACAGATGGAGTAATTTTCACTTCTATTATCATTAACAAACTTCAAAACTCTATGCAAGTGGAGAAGCCAGAAAGCTGACAGTGTACCCCTGCATGTTCCTTTGCTGCTATATTTTTAGGTCCTTGCATCTTTAGAAGATCATGTATGTTAAGGCAGTATCAGCTACACATAATGGGCATCCTCTCAGCCTGCAGTCCAATACTTTAGGCAGGATCACAGCAATTGGACTGTGAAGGATAAAACAGACTCCTCCCTTTGAGTCACTAAACTCTCATCACTCAAAAGCCAGTATTTTCCACCCCACAGAAGCACTGGACTGCAGTTATTGTTTGCCCTCTGTCACAAAACAGCTGCATTTTCATGTGGAACAGAGGTGACAGTAAAAATACAAATGTCTAGGTGGGGCAGCCCTGCAAACAAAGCCACTGCTTGAGTGGAGTGAGGAAGTGCTTGGGGGAGCAAACCTCAGGGGAGAGCTGATGCCTGAGCTGGCAAAGCTGTACAGCTAAACTGTATTTGCCCCAAAATGTCCACAGGATCAATGTTTCTTTGACCCAGTCTTTATGAATCTTCCCCATGTAAACCACCCCAGGCCTCTTCACAGCAGCGTCAAAGAGAAGTTCTTATTCTCAGCCCACAGCCTATTGCTACTGATGGGTGTGTTACTGAAAGCAGCATCATACAGTGATGAAATCATTCTTTCAGTTAGAAAAATTACGATAATTTTTTTTTTATTAAGCCTTTTTTTAATACAATACACTTATTTTTTTTCTAATACATAAAGACATCTAGCATTTGGAGGTTTTTTTCATAAATTATTTTTTAAAGGAATACACAGTATGAATCACAAGGGCTTAAAACTATAACAGCATTTCCAGACTTAGTGAAACTGCCCCAAATTTAAATAAAAAAGCTCCTTGTACAATGTTCCCTTTAAAATTTCAGTTATTTTATACATTTAAGCTGATGGTAAATTGTAAACATGGACAAAACCTGTCGAGACCTTTTTATAAAGAGTTTAAAAAGCCATTAAGATTTAAGACATTTAAGACACTAATTTATTTCAGCATTTGTGAGAAGTAAAACTGTGGCTATAGCACTTTGTTTTCATGTGTAGTTTTAGACTTTACTCACCATAAAAAGGATTCTTTTTATTTTCAATTTTATTAAAACAATTTTCTCTCCACATTTCTTTAGCTACAGACTAATTTGTAAGAGCATTTTGTTTGACTGAAATGGGCAGCAATTTAATTTTCTTTTTGCTTCTTCAATGTATCAGCAGAATCAGTTAGATGCTGCAAATTACTAAGGAACAATAATATCCAGAGAAAATTACCGAAATAAAGAGTAAATAACTCAGTGTTAAAGAAGAATTAATATAATGGGATCACTCAGAAACTATCAGGATCATTAATGAAATTAAAGTATAATCCATACTAATTTAAAAATTCAGTTAAAGGCTATGTTTAAAATTACTAAGTGTCAGGGGAAAATATTTAAATTATGAAAATTATTATAAAGCTCTGACTGGAAAGTACCCATTTACACCAGCCTTCAGTCACCCATTGAGTTTATATGCATTGATACACCACATTATCAAGCAGAAAATTATTAAGGCAAATGGCTTAGTTCCATTTTCTTTTAAATATTGTTACCATACAAATAAAAATACAAATACACTTCTACTGTACTTCTTGTATTAGCTCCATCTGACTTATGATAAATACTTTTAAATTAATTAGATTTTCTGAAATAAATACACTTGTACATGTACTTAAGGGTAGATTTACTAACAGCATGTTGGGTATTGAGGGGGCTATAGCAGTATATCCAGGATGAGGCTGAATTTCTGTTGGTTCTTTGAATTCCTCTCCAGCATACACCGTCCACTTACAGCCACCCCACTCCAACCCCTTCAAAGCACATGCAAACACAACAATCTGTGTTCAATGACCAAGTTTTCTCTGCAAATACCAGCACAAGTTTTGAACATGATATTTAACATCATAACTAACAAAGATTTTTTTACTGTACTCTACAAGGAGGTTGGCAAATTATTAAGCTCTGAGAAGGGTGCCTGGAACACCTGCTACTGGTGAGAGACTAAAGCAGCTGAAGAGATGATTAATTTCTGTCACGTTCCCAAGGTGACATCTCAAGCCCATGGATGTCTTGACTGAATGTCAATGGAGAGAACCCAGGATTTTACCCACAGTTTTTGGGAGTTAGCTTATAGGCAGAAGTAGCACCAGTTATTTGATATGAGTCACTGAATAGTTGAAGCTACAAAAGCTTTCATTTCTTTACACAATAACTGGAGGATTTTCAGCCACTTGAAGGCTATCAATCAGTTTGTGTGTCTTCACTAAGCTCCTACAGTTCAACCAAAGCCAGTGTCAATAATGGAGAATGCAGGCCAAATTCTAGACTCTGGTTATGCAGAAAGTCTGAACCATTCTTTTTCAATTGTTTCTTATAGATGTAGTGTCTAATTCTGATACTTAATTCATATTTTGCTTCATGGACATGGCACTGACATATTTTAAATCCTGGAAATGCTAGCAGTAGATCTATCTTCTCCCCTAATAGCCCATTCCTTCTCTAATTAAGTTTATGTTGTTGCCTGGTGTATTTCCTGTTTGTCCCAAGCACAAGGATAAGTGTGGGAGAGCTGAAGGTGGCAGAAAAGGAGTTGAAAAGACAATGCCCTTCAGGGGTTTTTACTAAATCAGTCCAATGAGGACAATAAGGTAAATAATGCCTTTGTGTACTGTACACCAAATACAAACAGTATTTGCTGTCAGTGACAACCTTCTGACCATTGCCAGAGTCATTCCACAGTTACAAAAAATTTCTATGACACCAAAAGTCAGATGATAAAGTCAATAAACATATAAAATTTGAATTAGCTTGCTGACCTCACTGGAGGTATTCCAACATTACAGCAGCAAAACTGCAGCCAGACTCCAGATATACATGAAAAATTACTTTAAATAATATGTTTCAGATGTCCAGATGTACTCTCTAAAGCCCCTTCAAATGTAATCAAATGAACACTCCTGGTCAATTACAGCACTATTAAAACATACAATCAGAATGATCATGGTCTCTCAAATATAATTGATTTTGTGAAAAACATTTTAGAAGATAAGTTGAGAGGGGTTTTGTATTGGATTTTTCTGTTGTTGTTTCAGGTGACCTCCTGATTTATTTCCAAATCTGGAACAGTCTGTCCTTTTGCTTTAAAAATAAACCGAAAAAATGTAGCTTTAAAAAACAAACAACAGCTTTACTTGAGTGTATTTCTCTTTCAGTCCATTTGAGATGATCAAACAGTAGGTTTGCTTTGAAAGTATTCATTGGCTCTCTTATAGGTACTATATGGGACTATATTTAATGTACTTTAAAGATAAATTTAAAATGTGGAACAGAAGAACAAAAGGAAGAGAAAGGTCATTACCCCATAATAGATAATTTTCTGGTCAAAAGATGTCTTGCTGTCCATGAAGTTTACAACTTGAATTCTTTGATGGCACTTTAAGGAAAATAAAGGTAGTTATTAACACAAGCACACACACACACACACACACACAAAGACATATACATATTTGAGATGAATCATGGGTATGGATATCATATATATATATATATATGAGATGTAATTTATTGATATCAATAAATAAATAAATAAATAAATAATACAAATTACCAAGATATTTTGTTTGTCTTCTTGTCAGGATGTGACTCTACCCCAGTTCCTAAAAAAGTTTTTACAGATGCAACTTCCATTAGAAGCAGAGGAGGCAAAAAGGAGAAGGGAGAGAAGAGGAAACAATAACATATTTTCTTTGCAATAAGCAAACTTAGCTAGAAAAATCCCTGACAGAACACCTCACTTGAAGCCAGGTTTTTAAAATGTAATTGCAAAATACCAAATGCAAAGTCCAGACTGTTCAGTAAATCACCTCCAGCCCCTGACAATCAGAGAGCAAGCAGAGCAGGAAGCAAACAGCAAGAGGCTTCTTTGTTCACAGATCCAAATGCTTCCTTGCCAGCTCTCATCTCACATCACTCTGCCTTCTCCTTCACTCTCTTTGCTATCTCAGAGCAGCACCAGCAGTGATTCTGCAGGCAGCAAGATGAGTTTTCAGCCTTGCCTCTCTCTGCTCGTGGCACAGCTACTCACGGGCATGGTCCTGTCAAACTGCCCTGCAAAATCCTTCCGTTCATATAACTATGCTTCTCTCTGGCCTGCCATGTGGCTTTGCTTTTGCATTCCCAATAAGTTCAGGTTTTTACTCTAAATATGCATCTTTCTCTGTCTTCCAGAGAAACTCTATCTCACTCTTTATTGTCAGGTAGTTGTCAGAGGCTGCTTTTTTAAAATCACTGTTCTAACAATGGTGCATGAGAAGAATACAACTCCTCATATGCGTGTTTAGTAACAGACTGAAAACAAATCTTAGAGCAGAAAAATATGTAAAGGGACAGAGTTTATGAAATCTAATTTAAAAGATACTGCATTTTAAAACATTTCAAGTCATATGGATGCAGAAAGAATCAAGTGCTAATATTTTCAAAAGCTCCAGCTTAATTTTTAAAATACTGTTAGAAAGATACATAATTTTTGACTTCTTAACTGGAAAGGTATAAAATATGGCTTAACTTGTGTAAAAGGCAGTTTAAACTTATTAAAAGGCACCAGTGGCAGCATTTCACTGAAGTGCTCTGCAGTTGAGAGCCAAGAAGGACTGTGCCTTAATTCCTGGGTTTCTCCTGAGCTCTCTGGTTACTTCACTGATTCCTGCCTGAGTTTACTGGTGGACAAAAGGAAGGAACTGTGTAGATTTTTGTTGGACCTCACCTAATTCTTCACTTCACAGACCTTCAACTGGATTTGACTTCAGGGTCTTGCAAGGGTCAAGGGAGAATTTTGCCCCAAAGAGTTGGCCTATCAGTAGCTGACTAATACAAATACCTGATAAGAAATTCTGTTATTTCAGAATGAGTAGGGCATAAAATTAGTCAGAATAACAGGACTAACTGAAGAGAAAAAAAATTCAGTCAAGAGACCACAGGTGAACAAGGGTAACCATTTAGTGTGGCTTCACTTGAAACCAAACAAATATACTCAAGCAAAAAGTGCCTGTATATAAAGATACAAAGTATAAAATAGCAGCTGCAAAAACCACTGCCATGAGGGCTCCTTCATGAAAATTATGACTACCATGATGCTAATATATATATATAACACACAGGAACAATTCATGCATTTGCAGCAGAGCAAAACAGATGGGAAGTTTCTTCTCCTTGCTTTAGCAACATTAAAAAAATTACTTATAGTAATCGTGTTTACCAACCATAATGCATGCACAGTATATCAAATATTGCTCTGCCTCATTGTGAGACTATCTAATCTTCTTCCTTCTTCCTGCACCTCATCCAGCCCAGACTTTCTTCTCTGCTCCAGCCCACAACTACTGCTGCTTTACTACCAGCAAGACTCCAGCACATCCTGACCCCAGGATTTTACTATGGAAATTTTTCTCATTCCTATCTGTCTGGCCTTTCCTTGTCTCTTTGAGCTCATCTTTATCATAGTCCCACTGTGACAGTCCCCTATCTACAGGAAGTCCAATTTCTACTACTACATCAACTTGTTAGTGATTACTGACCTGAACTCAGACTAGATCTGCCATTTGTGAAGTTTCCCTCAATGTTTTGTTCTGTCAGCAGCCATTTCCTCCACTGATTTCACTGTTCATTTGACTTTCTGTGCCACTGCCCTCCTGCACAGAACTCCTTGACAGCTTACAAAGAGAGGCCTTTTTTCCACACCACCATAACTTGCAGACTCTCCTACTGCCTCATTCCTCGAGGGACTTCCAAAGATAGCAGGCATCTGACTTCCCTAATTGCCCTGTCATAGAAAAAGCAAAAGTAAATGCCTTTCAAACTGCTTGTAACATTACCATCGGAGGGAAGTAGTCAAGTTCCTATTGTCTGAATTGTTTAAACCAGACAGTACAAAGCATGACACCACACACATGGGGAAAACCCAATAATCACAAGGGACTAAACTTGGCAACCTAAAAGGTGTTTTCTGTCTCCACTTTTTGTGATATCCTCAAGTGCTTTCCTGCACTGAGGTAGAAATTGGTACTTGGAGGTGAACCTTTCTTCCAGTACAAATAATAGTTCTAGGTTACATTGCGCAAATTTACTTCCTTGCCTTAGGTCTGCCTCTGCAAGTGCCAGTTCAATTATCCTTTGTGACTTTATTAGTTATTCCTCTAGTACCTGTGAAGGATCTTCTTTTGTTTCCTTTTCCATGGACGGATTTAACAGGGCTAAACCACTTCTCTGAAGCCACCTTTAAGAAATTGGTCTCTCCAAACTATGCACTGAATGTCACAGTGCTGGTCACCTCTCAAACTGTGTTCTGCCTTCTTTGCCAAATGCTGAAGGATTGGCATGATTCCATGAGTGGAGACAGGACAGCACTGTGGGGAAGGGATGGGGAGCATGCACATTTGTGTGCCACATGGGAAAGTAGATGCCTAAGGAAACACAGAGGAGGAGAATGAGCGAAGTCAGGATCCGTAACCAAGCAGTACCTTTTTTCCCCACGGAGCCCGAGTACAGCAGGAATGCCTCCAGGGTCTCTTGGCTCCACAGCCCCTCTCTGACCAGATGGGTGCTTTCTTCACACATGCAAACCTTCAGGGTTTAGCTGAAGTACTCACCCTGTGACCAGAAATGGGTTAGACCTGAACCGTAACTCCTACAATTAGTCCTCACAGCCTTAATTTTATTGTTTTAAACCCTAATATTTACATTTGTATTTGACTCAACCACTTTCCAGGCTCTTCTGTTCATTCGTGCACCAGTTTTTGTTTTTTCTCTCAGGTAGTTAAGGAGTTTCAGCTGCTGGTGGAAAGAAACAAACCAAAAAGCCAGTGAACATGCCAAGGGGAGAGCAGGGCTAATATCCTGTAGCCTTTATACATCTACTGAGGCTCTGTGTAAATTGTAAGGCCTCTTGTTTTACTGCACACTGTTGGCATAGCTGGAGCAGGAGTCTTGTAATGTCAGCCAAGAGGACCCACACATGGTCACTGAAGCCCCAGGAAGAAAAGAATTAACAGCCTTCAAAAGTGGAATAGTTTTAAAAAGAGATATTTAAAAGGTTTGACTTGCAGCCAAGTGTTAAACAGTAAATACAAGTTTTAAGTGTCTTAACGATTGAGATGAAGTATCATAATTCAGCAGCATGGAATGGGACCTCTTACTGGGAGAAGCTAAAGAAGAAAAATGAACCAGCACAAAAGGAACCCCCTCTAGGGAAGATCTCACACATTTGGGTCTGGAGTCTAGTTAGAGTAGGCCAAAACCTGATACTTTTATCTCCAACCTTTGACCCTGACATCTGGAAACTTAGTTTGAGTCAAACAGAAGGAAGTTTTCTTTTCTATTTCAAATACTTTATAGAAGAAAAACTTCAAGTATCTACAGTCAAGTCTGTTAGTACAAACTACTTCTATTTGTGCACTTGTAGTGAACTCTAAAATATGGAACATTTGTGCAGGAAATGCATGCGTCAGAACTTTTGGGAAAAGAGAGTAACTTGGTGAGACTGGCACATTGTTCGATGCTTGTATGGGATCCAGATAACAGCCCAGATAAACATCTCCAAGGGGGTGCTGAAGAGTATAAAAGGTCCAGTTCCTTTGATGTTCTTAGATGTTCTCATTTAATAGCTATCAGCCCTGGTGCCAGAAATAACAACATGTTTAAACATTCTGTATCAAAACACAAATTAAATTCATTTAGCGTAACCTGTTTCCAAAGTTAATTTTCATCTTTAGCTGGAACACTAAGTGTGATGTAACTCATGTTCTTCCTGGCAGTTATTTTCATTATTATGTTTATTACTCATTTAAGAGACTTTCTCTCTCTCTTTTTTTTTTTTTTTTTTTTGAACAGAGGGATTAATGAATTTAGACTGCACATTATAACATCAAAAGCTTTGGTTTCAAATAAGCCCATCTGAGCTACAGGAGATTTTCTCCCCTTATACGAAGCTAAACAGCAACTTCAAAAACATAACTCAGTTATAGTATTATTTTCTAGTTGAGTGAAGTCATGGGTTTTATGTCAACCTGTTATATTTGCATATAATAAATGACTACTTATTTGTATTGTCCAAGTGACTCCTTTGACTCCTTTAACCCACAATCTGTTCAGAAGTCAGATGCTTTCCACAGATACCAGCTCTCTCCTCAGGAGGATTTCTCATAATGTGAAAGAACAAAAAATAGTGATAAAGGGGCCTCTTTTTCAGGATTCAAATGACTGTTTGAGATCAGATGATCAGGAGGGGGGAAGACATATGCAAACATTTTAACATCACGTTGTTCACGCCAATAAGAATAAAATAGGAAATAAAGAGCACAATACATGACATTTAGCAAAAGTATTTCTACCCTAATATGTTCCTTTTGATCACTAATACTTCTGTTTACAAGTGAAATTTTTTTTCACCTGCTATTGATTAACAACAAACTCATAGGATGTGCACACGGAGGTCTCAGAAATCAGCCTGACTTTATAAAGGAAGGCAGAAATCTGCAGAAGTTTCTGTTTAATAGAGCTCTCTAGGATATCTGAAGTCCCTCATCAGTTATTTTACTGGAAATAATAGAATATTATAAATTAACATGTTGGCTGAATTACTCTATTTTTTCTAATTAATACTAATTTACTCCATGCAAGGTATTTTCCTGGTTATTTTCAATGATTCTAGATAGCTTTGCAGCACGGCTTTTAAAAGAGTGTAATGTTTGAGTTAAAGATCTTGCTTCTGCATTTCCCCACATGGACAGAATACCTCTCACAACAGTGGAAGGTGCAGGCCACAGCTAAGGAAATTATTTCTAAAGTTTCATCTTTTATTGTGCTGAAAATTTTACTATATTTGAAGGAATTCAGGCAGTAGGAAACAGAAATACACATCCGTAGTCAAAAGCAAGGTACTGTCTCTCAGACTTTGAAATTCACTGATATATCTTGAAGTTACTGTGGATAAAGACTATAAAATACCAAATCTTTTAGAAAATATCAGCAAAATCCTCTTTGGAAGGAGATAGATGTATAATTGCCTCTGATCTAGAAAAGGCACCCTT
This sequence comes from Entomyzon cyanotis, assembly GCA_024500445.1. Taxonomy (NCBI): domain Eukaryota; kingdom Metazoa; phylum Chordata; class Aves; order Passeriformes; family Meliphagidae; genus Entomyzon; species Entomyzon cyanotis. Next base: position 11,948,817 of record JAKEPQ010000780.1, read on the forward strand.
GCAGGAAACATAAGCAAGTGGAAAATTGCTCTGTCATTTTGAACTACAAAACCAGAGGAGTTCTGCTCCATGTTGTTTTACACAAGGCTGCATGAAACACGATTGCAGTAGCTGAGATTTTCATCCTGCTCTCAAAATCACCTCCCATACTAGAACAACCAATAGCACTGTATGAAATGCCCACCCATTCCCATAGCTCAGGCTGACCTGGCATTTAGCTTGTCATTTGGAGGTGACTCAGGCTCTAGGAGGAAGGCCATGCTGTTCAGATTAAAGGTTTTGGGTTAATAAAACAGCACTCACATTTTCCTTGTTGAAACCCAGAGCTGTGGCAGATGATCATTTCTGGGTTTACAGGTAGGGCTGTAGATATTGATGCATCTAATAACAGTACCTAGACTTATCCCCAATCTTTATGATTAATTCTTTTCCAGCCTTATATTAGCATGATCCAATCACACAGTGCCCTAGAAGATAAAAAGTCAGGTGGCCTTTTGGTCAGTGATCCATCCCTCAATCCTGTCACACAAGCAATGTGAGTTGCTCAATTGCCAAAGCTTTGACTTGGGTTATTTTACATGTAAGTGCTGGAGGGAAAAGGTTAATACAGAAATCAAGGCAATCAAGGAGAAAAATGCAGAAATAATTTGATGGTTTAGTATGATATTTGATAATTTGATAGAAATTGATAAATGGATATTAATAAACTGATATTTTAGTATGCAGGAAAACTTGAAAAAATTATATAGATCACAGAGATTTAATTATCTTTTTTCTTCATAGTCCAAAACCAAATAAATATCAGGAGTGCCAAGTCAGGTAGGTTTTTCAATTTCCTGAATTTTCTTATGTCTTAACTCTACAGTACAGCAAGGGACATATTCTCCTTTTGAAGCCCAGACCTAGCATTAACATTTATGGGGGTTATACACACATCAAAAGAAAAACCTACTTTAAGCAATTTATAATCTGAATATTTTTTTCTCTGACCAGTGCAATTTCAGGATTTATCTATAGGAAACTGCAAAAATTTCTCATATTATTTCTGCTGCTGAATACCTGTATGGTGGGGGAAAGAGAGGAGCTAGAGAGCCAGAATAAGAGAGAGAGAGGGGCAGAAAGAGGGTGGGAAGGAGGAGAGGGAAGGAGAGAGAAACACACCCCTGAGATCTGAAAACTATTTAGAACAGTTTCTATTTTTCTTAGTATGTTTTCCTTAGCCTTTGAGGGACCCAAAGCATATTTGCATATATTTAGAACTGTATATAGAATTGTTTCCCTTCCCTACAAGCATTTTAATTTTTCCTCATTTAAAGAATGTGTATGTGGCACGAGTTCACGAGGTTTAAACCCTTTGTACATAATGCCGTGATGTACTTGTACTTCCTTCCATTTTTTCAGTGTCTTCTGATCCAACAAATTAATGTATGTTCCCATCACTATTTTGTGATTAAACCCCCTTGATCTTTACATGCAAAAAAAGGATTCCTTGGTCATGCACTCCCATTCAAGAGGGCTGATTAAAGGAGTCCCTTATTCTGATCCATTCTATGTCTTTCCAGTTTAATATCTTAGAGAAATAACCACTTTCTTTTCCTTGCTTCTTCCCTTGGTTATTTTTAATAGATTTTGCCCATACATATTCTCTTTTATCTGATGTATAAATTTAAGTTCAGCAAAAAAAGCAAACTTAAGCTGTTCCTTTAGAAGAGTAAGGTGGTTCTGTGACTATTTAACAACTTTCACAATAAATACATAATAAATTTGTCCTTGACCATAGGGCCAAAAATCCCTACTGAGACTCTTTTGAATCCCAGCCTTGGATTAATAGGGTCAGAGAATCAGAGATGTTTCAAAAAAATATTCTTGGATCCACAAAAAAATACTTTTTAATGATACCATTTTTCTTTGGCAAATGCATTTGCTGCTCTTCAAGACAAGTCTTGCAAATCTGAGACCATGATTATGTGTGAGTTTTCAGTTTGTACTGCAAGGGACCTTGGTTGTCTTGTCTGTCTGTAAACCACATCTCAACAGCCCACACTCAGACCAGCAGCTGATATTATGCACTTGCAGTGCTAAACCCCACAGTTCTCCATTCCATTTCTCACTATATTGTTTAGTCCCTCAAGAGGGGCTTTATTTCATGTGCTGCAGAGTAAATTAGCCCCCAAAAAGCATTTGAATGCTATGGCTGGGGCGATCTGCTTCCTGATTTACAGCTGTCGGGGGTACCTCTACATTTTCATGGAATCTGCAATATGGACCCTAATTTAGGCTACAGACTCAGACAAGAGATCTTTCCTGTAATACATCTTATTCGTTACCACCTGTTTATAGAAAAATGAGACCTGATGCATGGTCATTTGAACAGTTTGGTGCTGGAGATGTTTTCTATACCTGTTTCTGGCTGTGAAATATTATTTTTCCATCCAACTGAAAATTACAGCTGGCCAAAGTATAGCAAATGAGGTGTTTCCTCAAAATATGACTGATGTTTACATGAGGTTTGCTGCTCTCTTAAGAAATAGTGACAAAATTTTAACCAGGCTCTCAGACAGATTTGCAGGGATTTGTTTGCATTACAAAATCACTACACAAAAATACAAAGATCTCCTTGTCAAAACTTTGCAAAGCCAAGATAAGAAGTTAGCATATACAAGCCCATTAATAAAACAAAATTACAAAAGTAGTAGTTGGCATACTAGTTGCTATTTGGGTGCTAGTGACCAGATTCTATGAAATAAAAAAGAATTTTACATGTAAGTTAAAACATTTATTACAGGTGCTTAATCATGAAATCCGCTTAATCGGGACATTTCCCAGGGAACCAAATTAAGCCTAATGATACTTAATGGCAAGGACTGCTGCTTAATTGGGGTGGTAATTCCAGTTAATTGGGATTCCTGCAGGTGAGTAAATGGTACTCAAATAGAGATACTGTATCTGGCCTTCATGATGTTCCAATATTGGTGGTGCTTTGTCTTCTCTCAAGCAGGCTCTCCTGCCACTGGATGAGCAAAGCAAAATTACTTCTGTGCTCCCATTTTGGTCCTTTCAAACATTGCTTAAAGTTACAATCACTCTCTCTGGGATGGCAATACAAGAGGACTGCTCTGAATTCTAGCAAATCTGAATTTGTACATTTATTTGCATTTGACCAGGATTTTGGAAAGATAACACTCAACCTCTTGCCTGACCAAGGAGAAGCTTTTTAATAAATCTTCAAACATCATGGAGATGCCACAAAGATATTTGAAAATTGTTGGTAGCAATTTCCGCTGCAGAACAGCATGTTCTAATTAGAAGGGTTTCTGCATTGGTTTATGAGAAAAGATATTTTATTACCAAAACCTCCTTGTATACATCCTTTTTTCAATACTAAGAAAGAGAAAGACCTACACTGTCCTGGCACACTTACTATTGCTCAAGGTTTTATTTTAGTCCTTCACACACACCAGAGCCACATGCTAAAATACTTGGGGGTTTTTTTTTTCACCCATTATTAAAATATGCCTAAATATTATTCAGGCTTTTATACAGCACCAGAGACCCTGAAAATGGAAAGTGCTAATGGCATGCAGCTTATTAGGAAGATCTGTTCTCATCATTACTTCTCGAGGTGCTCGAGCTCTCCAGAGGCTGTGGTACCCAGTGCTCCGTGTGCTGCACCATCGCTCGCGGAGTGGGAAGACAGGCAGGTTGCCAGTTCTTGGGAAAGAGAGTTGTAGCTGCAGTGCCTGCAGCTACCTGGGGAGAGCCACTATTCTCTGTAGGTCTTTAAAAGCACAGCAGAGTGGTCTGACTCCAGAGCTACTGCCTCTCACAAATCCACAACAGGCTCTGCAACTGCTAGGCTGTCTTGGGAATTTTGGGGAGAGAAGAAATCTTGCTTGCTCTAGTCCCTGCAAAACTCAGGCTGGCACTGAGCCCTCATTCCCCAGTGTGCAGGCTGGACTGCCCAGCCCTGCCTAGCCCATAGCTGCTGGCTGGAAGGAGAAGATCCCACCAGTCAACTGAGAGAGGTTGTTGCAAGATCCAGGCTGCTGGGAAAAAGCATCCCCAGGTGAATTCAGGCTGAATCGGAGCCAGGAGATCCTCAGACAACAGGCTTTACTTTTCAGAGTGGCATATCCAGCCCCTTTGTGAGCTTTAGGGGGACTGCTGCAGCTCCAGCACTGCTGACAAGCAGGAAGACAAGCTATTATCATGAGCTGGGACCCCCACAGCCCCCATTTCATCCAAAAATCAGGACTGCACCTCTGTCAGAATCAGCAGCTCCTGACTCCTGGCTCCTGCTGAGATCAAAACCATACCTGATTTTTCCCCCTCCACTTCAAGCAGTGGTTCATTTTCTCAAAACCTTTCACAACAGAAGTGTTCTGAACAGAAAAGGAAACATTCTGAAAATACTTGGCAGGGCTGATTTTTCTATTAGCACAGTGTACCCAGCCCTAGGGATTAGTACATTCCACTGCTCCCGTGGGTGAGTGCCAGCAGGAGCTCCAGTTTGTACAGCTAGGGACCAATACCTCTGCACACACTTCCTGAGCCTCTGTGTACCTCCTCAGACCCAAACCAACACACAATACCTGATTTGATTCAGCTTTACAGTGGAGAGCTTCAGAATAAGAAATCAGGCTCGGAGAGAAATATGAGCCAATACAAGCACCAAAGTCAGATTTTAGATGTGCTGTGCCTTGTGTTCTCAGACATCTATAAGCTGCAGATACATTTGAAGTTCTAACAATCAGCAGTTGCAAAACAAAAACAATAACTTCAGAACTAAAACATTTTGATCTTTGTTGTGGAGCTGTTTAAGTGCTGTAGTTAAAACACAATGAAATTCCCAGGAGAAGATTTCACTTCAGTTTTTCTCCCTCACACCACTTTCATGTCGCTAGAGATAATCTAAAATAAAGGACAATTAAATGATTGGGCCAAAATTATCAAGAATGTCTGTTGATCTAATGCTAAAAGGTCTTTCTTCAGTACAGTACACAAAATCTGTACTGTAACAATTAACCTAGTTCTTAATTTATACCTAGTCAAGTGTACTGCATCAAATGAGCAAGAGCACAGTTACAAAATAGTGAATACACTCAGAGAAATGTAGGTGGAAGCCATTTTTCAGGCTGATCTCACACTTGAATTTACAGATTCTTCACAAAGCTTATCATAAAATATTCACAGAACAAGTAGAATATCAGTGTTAGTAAATTATTCACAGTCAAATATTAACTTGAAATAGCAGCTTTCTTTCTTCTTCAGAGCATCCACATGCAGAAAATGAATTGCTGTGTAAAGCAAAGATCCATCTCACACATGGGACTACCTTTGATGCAGGATTTGACCAACAGTATTGCCCTACATTTCCTCTGCACGGGCAGAAATCAGAAGTTTGCTGCCTTGTGTCCCATCAGAGGCAGAAGAGCAGCCACAGAGATAACAATAAACAGCTAAAACAGTAGAAATATAACTATTTTTCTATTTGGAATTCCTGTTCAAAATTTTAAACTGTTTTCTACTGGTTTCTTTATGCTGCCAGTTCCAAGCCAAAGAAAGATAATCAGGATTACTTATCCTCAAGAAATGCTACTCTAGCAACAAGAACTCGCACAGATTGCCAGAACCCACCAGGAATTAGCTGAGGGATTTTAACGCACTCTACAGCAATTTTCACTGTTTAAGGGGAAGAAATTATATGAGTTGAAATAAGTAAAATGTAAATTATTAATCATCATCATCATGAAAAAAGGTTGAAATGTAAGAAAAAAATTTTGTAACAGAAGATTAATGAGGACACCAAAAGAAAAAGGAAAAAAAAGAAAATAAACAATTATTAGAAAAGTCAAGATTGTTAGTGTTGGAAATTAGTTATTGCAATGAAATACAAGGGCTCAAAAATGATTGAGTCAGCAGGTGATCAAAAACATAAATGAATATTAAAATAATGAAGGACAATAAGTCAAGGTGAACTAACTAAAAATCAAGCCAGAATGATTTTAAGGCATTAGTAATGAAGAAAAAGGGACAGCTCCTCAGCAGGTAGAAATCCACCAGAGCTATGCTTATTTAGCCCAGCTAAAGTGGGGTCTGTGTGCTGTCAGTAAACACAGGAAAAACCTCACCTCTCACTCCTGGACCTGAACTGGAAGAAAGAAAAGGCAGCAGCCACCCAGAAGAATTTCTGGCAGGAGTACAGCATGTTAAAACTTTTCAGACAAATAATTTATTCACTCAGAAAAGCAGTCAGAGGTCTGCCATACCTATCTGCCAACTTGGACCTAATTCACCAGGCAGCACTGGTCAAAAAAATTAAATCCAGAACACATGCAATTCTGAAACATTTTGTTTCCCATGTTTCTGAAAGCATTATTGAGTTTTTCATACCAAGTATTTTAAACTGACAAAAATTAATATCAGGAAGATGTTAAAAATCCATTTCAGGTTGGAAAAATGTTTCACTTGACCTAAAATAATTTGGGGTAGTTCATTTTGTTCAGAAAATTGAAAATCCATTCTTTTCACAGCTCTGTAGCCTAGACCATTTATGGAGACTCATATTTGCTCTAATCTCAGAAGCATCTAAAATACAATCAAAACCTATATATCTCCAGTGTGTACAAATGATTACCCTTTAAACAATGCAATATGCATAAATGGAAAACCCTGCTCCAAACTCAACTGACAACAAAGAAATTTGTATTTATTTTAGGACCACAAGTTCTTAAATGAATGAAAGATTTTGTGATGTGAACCATGAATAAACTTAGCATAAGATAACCCTACATATGGAGATACTTAGCAATGTAGATAAAATTATTACTGAAAAGTATTTTGCAAAATATAAAGCAAAAAGTTGACATGATATTACTTATGAATTTATTTTAATTTTTTAGTTTATTACTCACATCATACCATATATTAATTCAGGTAAGGAATGTCTTTTCTAGTTGGCAACACTATCATAGGGGCAGACTTAATTCATTTAAAGGCTTCAAACAAGAAGGGAATTAAAGCTGGCCATGGCTTCCCAGAGCTGCTTACCTAAAAATTTTGACAAGCTTCTCCAAAACATAGTAGTAAAAGAATTACCTAATACAGAGCAAGCATAAGATTTTAAACTGTTGTTCCCTTAGAGCCTCAAGTATAAAGCTGAGCAAAAGACATCTGGGCACAAAAAGGAGCTTTAGACAGTAAAGTGATGTGGGAATAAAAATATGGACACTAACTATCCTGAGAGGAAGAGGGCCAGCAGCAGAGGATGAGACAAGTGTACCCACTGCGTTCTACACAGTATTTCTTTGTCCTCTCAAGCCCCCTGGTGAGCACCGTGAGCAATCCCATTGACACCCAGAGCTGCAGAGCACTATGGAACCTGGTGAGACTCTCTGGAGTACTTTCCTCTGATAGCAAGACAGAAGCTCTTCTATCACTAACATGACCTAAGTCCTCAGCTACCACCGATACAATCAATTTTGCCAGCTCCTTGGTAAAAGTGTGCCAGGTTCTTTTAACAGACACTGCAATACCTCAGATCAAATTTTGCCTTGACTCTGTCACAGCCCCAGGGAAAAGGTGTCCCAACTGAGAGGCTAAAGAAGGGAATCAGCAAACCTAGACTCTTTTCTCACTGCTAACTACTTTGCTATGTGTTCCTGTACTTTCAACACTGACATGTTTTGTTTTTCAAAAGAAAATTCATTAAATGCTTATAAAGAATTCTGGGATTCTCTGAGGGAAATCGTTACCAACATTCAATATTATTAGAAATAGCATGTGGAATAAGCTAAAGCAATCTATCTCAATTTAAGTCAATATACACATTTTTGTATCATCTCCCCAGCATAATCTCCCTGTTAACTGCTGGTAAATGACTGCTTTCTAAGACTGGTTTAAAAAATTGTTCACACAATCAGAACTGCATCATGTGCATTTTAAACAAGACTAGAGCCAGAAGCAAACTCTAATTCCACCCTCCCCTGCCTCACCCAGTGAAGTCCACAGTAATGTACATTTTCAATTACTCTCCATTCAAAATTCAACAATTCAACAAACTGTCATATTAGAAACAATTGTAGCTCGTTGGCAAAACCTAACACTATTATTACACAGAAACTGTCAGCACAAAAATAGTGTCATTTCTCACTGAAAGAAATGTTCTTGTAGAGCTCCATCCAGCAGCAATGGATGGTACAATTTAGGCTATATGGTTTCTAAGCAGAGTAGGGTCATTTAAATATCATTTTCAAGCGATCACTATCTCTGCCTCAGAAAATATAGTAGTATCCAATATCTAATTATTATTCTGAAACATTCTACACACTGTATCTTGGAACAACATGAAAACTAACTTCTATTTCTATTCAAACATTGAATAGTTTAATGTTATGATAAATCAGACTGAACCGGAATTAATAACTACCAGGTGCAGAATATTATTATACTAATTCATAAAGCACAATTCACATTTTCCAGTATGATGAATTATCTTGCTAATGAGGGCTGCAATGTAATAGAGCAGCTAATAGACGGACTCTTTAAAGTCATGTAATATAAGTTACTTCACACTCAGTTACTTAGTTTAATCAGGTAAAGCATTATTGTATTACATTTTCAAGTTCCTTGGGGAAACAGTGTCTCTTTTGATGGAAAGCAAGGTTACTTTGGAATAACAGATCATCTTCATCAACTGAGGACATCTCCTAAATTATCTCATGATTTCTACAAGTTTGGGAACAAAACAAGCAATTACTAACAGCCAGCTGATGGGTGGTAACTTGCAGAATCCCTGCCTGCACAGTTACTGCATCTAACTCCACAGTAAACAGAATATAATTTGAGATTATTTCTTAAAAAGAAGGGTAAATTGTCTCTGGTTTACTCTGTCCATAACCACAGAAGGGCTGATCCCCCATTTCTTCTTTATGTGGCCGTACTGTACATTCATTGTATTCCAAATGGGAACAACCCAGGGAGAAAATTGGCCAGAATCTCATAAAGATGCATTCCCTGTCTTAAGATTTGGGAAAGGCAAAATCACCATGCTGGGAACGGGACAAAATACACAATTTAGTGCAGTATCATATATGATCAAAACAAAAAATTTGCTTCAGGACTGTGTGCAAGGTTTGCAAGTGGATATGATGGAACTATTCAATATGTGATTGACACCATGTGATGTTATAAATTTGCACATGGATGGACTACTAGAATTAATGAAACCCAAATGGATAATAGCCAGAGTGCACTCTTGTACACAGCACAGCACAGTTCTGTTCCTAAATCTGAGAGACTTGATTGTATTTTTCAATTTCCCTGAACACCAAGCTGCAAGCTGCACTGCTGTCCACTGAAAGACACTCAGAGAAATGTTTCCAACAACCCTAACAAAAAAAACCACAATACTCTGCACAGCTCTTTTCTGCTCATGCAGTCCCAGTCACATCTGGTGCTCCTTTTATCCTAAAACAAAGATAAATTCATATGTGAGAACAAAGAGATATCCATGTCATTTGGTGTTATTTTACAAAAGAGAAAAAAAAAGAAAAAACAACAAAACCTTTCTGGTTTTCCCATGTCAGCAATCAGAGCTTTAAATCCATGAAAGGAGATTTGCATTCATTATTTAACCACAAGGCAAGACAATATTTTTAAAAAGCATCCAAGATTGTCTAAACTTCCCCTTGGGTGTCCTTTCAGACATATCTTCTGCAACCCTTCACACTACAAACATCCCCCTAGAAAAATGCATCTGCCAGATTTTAAGATCTCTGTAATGCACCTTATTAGCATATTATTTTCCTAGCCCACCCCCAATCAATAATACTTACCTTTCTCTTACAGCATTTGATAGTTTTTAATCCATCCTACAGTATCTCACTCAGCCTGCAGCCCTGGATGTGTCCTGATTTTAGAGCTTGTCATCCCTGAACATGCCTCAGATAATTGTTTGATTCTCTTCCTAAATCCAACAGCAATTTTGGATACTTACATTAAAAAAATAGGAATTTCTTTAGCTTCAAAACTGCTGTTATTAATTATTACCATGGAAAATGTTATTTAGTGACTTAGGGCCTGATCCTGCTCCTACTGAAGTCAATTGCAGGACTCCCATTGCCTTCAGAGAAAGTAGGTTTTAACTTTCAAAGGCTTAAATACATCATTAGTAGAGTCTGAATGGACTTTACAACATGTTTTTGCTTAACTCAGGCATCCTGTAAGAGATCAGCACATTCAAATGTTGAACTTTGATGCTGAGACACCTGACATTGGTAGAAAGCTGGAGATTATTTTACACCGGCGCTCTGTGGTGTGTGTCAGTGCAACTGCTGCAGCAAGGGCTGAAAATAAATCCGCTGCAGGTAACTCCCAGTGCACAGTCTGGTACTGCTGGTACTGAGCAGAATTTCTTGTAAACACTGCAAGACCACTTGAGTAATTTAAGAATGAAGGAGGCAATGGGGTGGTGGGGTAGAAATTTTTGGCATTACATGGGTCTGGAGCAAGACTCTAAATCCCTTCTTAAACTTTTGCATGTTTAAACAGAAGCCATCATAAGCCAGGCAACACAATAAAAATGGCATTAGTCCCCACCAAATAAAGAGCGAAAAGCTTCATAAACAAACATTCAGGGCATATTATAATTGACCTTTGCAGCATGAAGATTTAAGTTAGATTCTGGGACATCATTACTCACCTGCTTGTTCAACTGTGTGCACCTCTGTGCCCCAGTGAGTTCAAATGTGAAGGTAGCTGTATGTATAATTATGTTTAGGATCATCACTTTAATCTCCCTGGGCCAGACTGTGTATACGTCGTTATCCGTTACTAAGTAGAGCTTGTAGTAGCAAGTAGTGCTGTGATAGTTTTGTGCCAAATTACACAGCTCAAAATAAGGAAATCACAGAATCACAAAATATTCCAAGTTGAAAAAGACCCACAAGGCTCATGAAGTCCAGCTCCTGGCCCTGCACACACAGCCTCAAGAGTCACACCATGTGCCTGAGAGTATTGTCCAAACTCTTCCTGTGCTCTGCCAGGCTTGGTGCTGTGACCACTGCCCTGGGGAGCTGCTCCAGCACCCAACCACCCTCTGGGTGAATAACCTTTTTCTAATATCCAACCTAAACCTCCCCTGACACAATGTCAGGCCGTTCCCTCAGGCCCTGTCACTGTCACCACAGAGAAGACATCAGTGTCTGTCCCTCCTTATCCCCTCACAAGGAAGCTGTACCTACAATGAGATCTCCCCCCAGTCTCAACAGACCAAGTGATCTCAGCTGCTCCTCATACATCTTCCCCTCAAGGTCCTTCACCATTCATTGCCCTCCTTCAGATGTTCTCTAATAGTTTAATGTCTTTCTTACATTGCAGTGCCCAAAACTGCCCCCAGGACTAGAAGTGAGGCTGCCCCAGGGCAGAGCAGATCTGGACAATCCCCTCCCTTGCCCATCTGGTGATGCTGTGCCTCATGCACCCCAATAAAGCACATGGATTCCATTCACATATAATTATTATTGTTGGGTTTATTTTTAAACTACAAGGACTTTCCACACCATGTTATTCAGCTGCTTAAATTCATCTCTGGGTGAAATGTGAGACTCTGTTTACTTTACAGATCTATTTCATATGTTTTGGATTATATTTGATGGTTGCACATTTAGATTCAAATTTGGCAATCAGAGTCACATGTGCTGACATGTAAATTTACACAAGCTTAAGCCGAAATCTCCTTTTTTGGCAAGATCTAACATCTGATCCCCTTTCCCACAAACATCAATACAAACAAAACTCCATTGACTTCAGTGGCAACTACCTAAATCTTATATCACTTAGAGATAGCTACCAGCATTACAGAATGTCAGAGGGCATGTATACATCAGCACTCTGTTTCAAATCCAGAACTCATTTTTCTTCCTTGTCATCCCCATTCACCACATTTTGCCTCACATTGCAGGGCCCCTTCAGAGTGCACAATCCCCTGGATGAAACCCAGGGCGTCTTCTGTGCACCTGCTGCTAAAGGACATTCAGCCCATGGGACCAGGAGAGACAGGCAGTCTAAGCAAAACTCCAGCACTCTTGAGGAACATTGGGACCTCACCTGGATAACTCTACAGAGCAGATTTTACTTTTAGAGCTCACCAGAACACTCAGGCAGTCATATTTAGTTCCATATCACATTTATATTCCTCTATACCAGGACTTGTATTGATGTTTTCTCTAAATATGAGGGCTGATCAGAGGGTACACAAGGACTAGCCTAAACATTCAGTTGTACAGGTATTATTTCTTTTATACTTTAATTTCAAATTTCTCTGCAAAGGCATAACTAAAAACTGGTGGAAAAGTTAATGAGCACTACATTAATTTCTGCTAAACTGAACAGCTTCACCCTGAACTTATCTTCTCTTACTGTTTAGTACCAACTGTTAATACAAGTACAGTTGCAGCCTTCCTACTAGCACTGTAAACATTTGGTTGATGATGTCCCTTAAATCAAGCAGCTCTCATACCACAATACCTATGAGGAAATCAATGATACAGGGATCAGAACACCCTTTTCACTCTCTACTCCCAATCTTTGTGGCAATTTGCAAAGCCCAATCTGTCCTTTTGCTCAGTTTCACTAATCCAAGATGAAGATCTTAAAATCTCCCAAGAGGCCTTTAATTAATGACTGACATGAATACACAAACACTCTCAACTTCGACTGACACTGAAGTTAACAAATATATCTGCAGTCCCTCGGGATTTATTGACAGTCTTTTCTTAAGTTGTGGTTTGCTGAGCTGCTGCTTATTTGCCCTCTAAACATTTTGGTTCTAAAGTGGCCAGAGTGCCTCCTCCTTCTTCAAACATTGACATAACTTCATGAAGGAAAACAATTATGTTTTAGTTCACTTGTTTTCTGTTCTACTTGATAAAGAAGTGCATCAAGTACATCCACAGTAAGGACACATACTCTCCAGTATGTTTAGATCTCAAGCTTCAGCTCTTAAAACACTTTCTTAGGGAAACCCCTCTTTCTTTCCCTTTTCCAAGGATATATCATCACAGATATGGAAAGACAGGCCAATGACTCATATAAAAATGGAAAGGTAATTTGTGTATTTCCCCCTGCATCACAGATGTGCATTCAGTGTGTACAGCCACTCTGCTGCATCATTACGCATGCACGTGATGACTTTCTTGACATCTGCATTAGTTGCGTTAACAGAGATGTCAGAGAAATGCATTCTTGTAGAGTGCTGTTGACAGGATCAGAATGTCATTGCTAATGCTTCTTCTTCCTTCCCACGGTTCAGCACGGTTTGTTTGTGTTTATAACAAAAAAAATAATTGATTTATAAGAGATCTCTAATCCCTCTTTCTTTACAGAAGTTCACATCAGTAAGCAAGGTAATGAATATTTTAATAGGTTGTAGTTGATGTTTGGAACATCCTACTTATTTACAGGGATGCCACTCAGGAATGCAGTGGGAGCATCACTGCAAATGACAACTTTCTCCCCTGGTAGGCTGACCCCAGAACTGCTCTGTGGACTAAGGGGAAAAGAAAGGGTCCCTACTGTGGTCCTCATCAGGGACCAAGCCGTGTAATAGTCACTTCACTGCTGTCCCAATTTGGTGCACATAAAATACAGAAGTGGGTTTATAAAGCATCAGCAAGATCCTATAGAGTAAATCTTTATCGCTGTGTTCAGCATGACCTGAAGAAGCAAAGGGTATTAAGTAAAGGATGAATATCTAAAGCAGTGTGGCATCTGCCATGAAATATAAACAAATACTGTTACAATAAGTAAGATTGTAACAGTATTGACTAAACTGGGCAAGTGAGGTAATGAAAGGCTCCAAGATACCGCAAACCTCAGATTCATCCTGTGCCTCCCATTCAGTGGGATATGTAAAACAGCACTTTTCCTTTGGCTTCATGGGTACTGCATTGGCCTGGGCTTGTTCAGCTCAGCAGCAGGAAAGGAATTTCACAAAAAAACATTTCATTCGTCAGAAACTGCTCATTGGGAAAAGATTATTTGCAAGCTTGCTTGAAAGCTTAAAAAAAAAAAAAAAAGAAAGAAAAAAAATGTGGATGTTCTTTTAAAACAAAAGCCCAAAAAGCGAAGAAAACCCACAAAAAATCCCAAAACAACAACAACAAAAAAACCACACATACACACACACAAAAAGAAGTGAAAAACCTGTAATTACTTCATAGCAGCTAGTATAAGTAACAATACTGAACAAATTGCAGTGATTACAAAATCCTCTATAAATATGGGTAGCACTATTCTTGACAATAATTAGTGTACAGCATCTTCTCAATAGTATCATGATTAATATTTATTCTGATGTCGTTTTTGTTCTGGGAGATAGGAGGGGAGAAAAGGGAAGGGAGACAGCATTCTGAGAGAGTTGAGTATGTTTGAGAAGCAGAACCAAAAGAATAAAAAAATCTGCTTTATTTTTCTGCTTACTGTCATTTCCCCTCCCCTCAAAAAGGCAATGCAAATGGTGCTTTACTGGTTTTAAAAGTAAAGACAGAAATTATGTGGAGTTGGGACTGCTGAATTATTCATGAGATCTGATTGAATGGGATCATTATCTCTGGCCTTACAAGCTAATAAATACTGTCTAATGCCTGGGTACTGTTTTGATCTAATAGTGTCAGTGAAAAAAAAAGACAAAAAAAGACAAAAAAAGACTTCTTTTCTGCAAGCTAGAGCCTAAATTAGGGAGGAGCTCCCTGATGAGCTCATTGCAGGAAAACCATGGGGTTTTTTCCTTTCCATTGACTACAAGGTTCACTTTGCAGTTCTCAGTCTCATTTGCTGCAAAGGCATTTTAACTTGGGCATGAGGTTAAGATGTTAGTCAGTGGTATCTACACAATTACTTATAAATCCTTATTCCTTTCTTATTCTCAATAGTCTTATCCTTAGCCCCAGTGTTCCAATCCCTTGCACCTTGCAGTATAAAATACCCAAAACCAGAGTACTTTCAGAGGCAAACAGAGCACAGGAAATGATTACACTATCTAATCATCTGCCTGTCAGCAGTCAAATAATCTTAAACTGCATTGTTCTGTGATTTATTTCAGGACTGATTGTCCTGAGTCGATACTCACTTGATTTAATATCATACCTAAACATTTTCTACGACACCTGAATTAAGCTTCTGCTCAGAGAGCTATCAAAAAAGGAGAGGAATTTGTTAGAGTACAACACAAAATAGTATTTGTTGATAATATTTGAAACAACAATAACAAATATAATGGTTCAAAACCCACACAAATTAAAATTAAAGCCAGGGTATTTCATTGGATAGTTTTCCATATGCTTTCTTGAGGATTACTTTTAGAACAGGACTTGTTTCAATAAGAGGAAATAATTAGGATATTATTACAAGTCAAAAAAACCCCTCATAATTAGATAGGGATTAGTAACTTCGTTTTCATATGATTAACACAATAAAACCCATTTTTCCCCAAAGTAATCTGAGGCCTATTAAGCAACATGAGATCATATATCAAGGGGCCTTTTAGTAATTCAGCAGTTTGTAACATTTACACAGACTGAGAGTCTTCCACAAAACAGCTGGCTTCTTTCTATCAAGAAAACACACAGTTTTGGGCACATTTATTTCAAGGTCTAACACAGTCCTTGAAATCATAATATTTAATTAAGGATTTTTTTAACACCAGTTAGAACTGTGTGAACAGCTAGGGGGAAAGTGTGAACAGTTCCTCAAATTGTGTAGAAGTAATGGAGCTCTCTGCTCTTCTTAGTCTAGCATGGAAGGACCCACCTGGTACATCTGGATTTTAAGGAGTGAGTATCTCCTAATAATTAGCACATTTAAGCTTAAAAATGCCTAGTTGTATGGTATTTTGTTAGTCTAATCATGTTAAATGCTTAGTTCCACTATGATAACTAGGCTAAATATGAAGCAAATTATTGACACATTTGCTATTTGTGCACACAGCTCATAAACAATAAGTAATAAAGAACAGATGCGACATAAATTTAGGTTTGTGGGTCTATTCAGTGGAATAATTCTCCGAACATTACCTTTTTAGTCATCTTTTTTAGTGCTTTTAACTGCAGAGAAAAGACAAAACTGTTCCTTTTGTTGTTATTAAGTAGGAACGTGTTCACCCCTTCTGGCTTTTCTGCATTTTCTGCGTAAGATGCCAGTCCCCACAGCCAATGAGACCTTCAGACAGTAGCCATTATCTGTCACACTCCTGGACCAAAATAACAAATAATATGCCTGGAGGTGCTGCATTTTGTGACTGCTAGTTTCCCTGCATGGCATATGCCTGGATAGACTCAGATGAGAGGTGATTGCACAAAACTGTGATTGTGAGATGACTTAGCAGAACCCGTGATGATGTCCTAATGGCCTCCTGCAGAGGGGAACAGGGGTAATTGTTTGTCAGGGGAAGGAACACATCTGTAAGGAGGCATCCTCTGCAAACCAAGCAGCCATGTGGAAAAAGGAGAGGAAGAATCACAGCGCAGCAAGGCTGCATTCAAGGCTTATAAAATGAATAACAAAGAGGTGAAAAATGAAACAAAGTATTAAATTACCAGGTAAAAAAAACCTGTTAATGGTGGGCTCTGGGTTAAAAAAAAAAAAAGTCACCTCCAGACAACATGGTTCTTTTAAAATTATTAAGTAAAATTCTGTGATTCCTAGCAACAAACAGCAAGTTTGTTGTTAGTGCAACAAACCCAGGGAATGCAAATGCATTGCCCAACATCAAAAATGAGCACAGAGAAACCCCTCCTTCCGTATGTTCTCACCTGTACCAAGGTCACAACCATTTGATAGTCACCAGCCATTTGCTGCATACTTTTCTTCTTCCAGCTCTTTAATCTTCCATTTAAAATATTTGTTTTTCATGTGATCACTGCTTAGAAAACTGACATCATCCCAACACCCTTTCTAGAGCAAAGCTATCGGAGTTGAGAAATGAGAAACCACCAATGGCAAGCCAGGCAATTAGGGCATCAGTCACATCAGTGGGAACTTGCCTTTAATGTCAACTGGGGCAGAAAAAGGCCCTTAGAGTATATTAAGGACCTTATTTTATACTCTTTCAGCATCTTCTATTTGATCAAAAATAAACTGGAGCAAATAAGCTAATTAATTGCACACACAATGAATTCCCCAGTCTTTCCACCCTACATCTTAATTATTTATTTTCTAACTACAGGATAACAAACACACAAATCTCAACAGAAATATTATTTGCTACAAATCAATCAGCTGATAATAGCTTCATTGTCCCATAGGTAAGAGCCGCAATTTTTTAAGTTTCACACAATCACTTGTGCTCATTGTGCTGCTCATTACACCTTACCATCTGATAAAGAGTCACACAAAACAAGAGTTAGGTGGGGTAATCCTTTACTTTTCTATGTTCATTCAGCTACACCAATGTCAAAATGCTAAGCTGGTTTTGTTTTTTGAAACCAATACCTTCTGAATTCTCTGTAAAACAAGCAGAGCATTGAAAAATACCTTCAAATCAGATCTACCTGCAACCAAAAAAGCATCCACTGCAAGTAATTAAATAAAATTTGCAAGCAGAATTGGACAAATAATAGCTCTTTTTTGCTTTGATGGGTAACTTGGGCCAA
The DNA here is from genome assembly GCA_024500445.1 of Entomyzon cyanotis. Taxonomy (NCBI): domain Eukaryota; kingdom Metazoa; phylum Chordata; class Aves; order Passeriformes; family Meliphagidae; genus Entomyzon; species Entomyzon cyanotis. Next base: position 11,966,468 of record JAKEPQ010000780.1, read on the forward strand.
ATAGAGCTATAAAAATATTTTAAGAAATAATTACAGAAATCAAAATAGCGATTTACTTTGCACCAACCTAGAGTTAATTACCTAATTTAATTTTTAAATAACCTATTTTAAAGCCTTTTCCCCAAATGGTGGTTGATTTTTAAACAGGAAATTAGTTTCACAAAAATTTGTTTTGTTTAAAAATGTTTAAATGAAACATTTTAGCATATTCTAGAAACATCAATATTCTCATCTTTTCCATTCAATTCTTTTTCCTGCCAAAATTAGCCTCTGCAATTCACCAAACATTTCAATTAATTCTAATCTCTTAAAAAATGCTGCTTTTTCTAATCTTATTTCCCTAAAAAAAATACTATTTAGTCTCACTCAAAACATCTTGGATAAAATTTTGAGTTTAAGAATCTCTCTGCAAAAATATGCCAAAACTCTACTAAAAGCCAAGTACAAAGCCTAAGGCAAGAATTTGGGAGCATCAGTTGAGCAAGGACTGAAAGTACTGACCTGTTTGACCAGCAGCTGAAACATGTAAAGGCATTTCCACTCACATTGGAGTGTTCCTTCTCAGAGGGAAAAAAAAGGTTGTTGGTTCTGTTCTCTCATTCAGTGCTCAAGTTCTGAGCAATTATCTTTCTGCTAAATTCAGAGTCCATTTTCTGTTCTACACACAATGTGCTATAAATTCTTACACTTATAATATATTCAAATTTTAAACAGCAGGACAAGGTGATTATCGTAGGTCCCTTCCAACTGAAATGTGCTACTCAATACAACTCCTTGAGATAGCAGAAGTCTTTTCCAGTTCTATTATATTGTGTTCTCAATTGAAGCTTGCATTTTTTTACAATACTGGAAAATTATATGAGAACCTTTAAAAAAGTATTAAAGGGGTAGAAAAGATAAAAATCACCATTTCTTTCCTAAACCTTTTATCGCAAGTTTTACAAATATTATTTTAAATTATTACACTATTTCATTAATTTTTAAAAATTCTTGAAACCGTAGTTCTGAGTGAGTTTCCTTCTTTTGCAACACTGAAGAGAAGTTATAGGTAAATGCCAGAATACCAGTATATGTTTTAAAACAGAAGAACATTTAAACATTTTAAATGCTTATCATATTAGCTTTGAAAATTATAAAGGTCAACCAAAAAAGTAAACTGGCAGTAAAGCAATGCTTTTGCATTGCAGGCAGCACACACTGTCTTCCTTTCCCAATACAGAAGACTTTTTAAATACTCCTAAATATTCCCTCACCCTGAAGGTAGAGCCCAGACTATGCATTTGAATCTTCAAACACGCTGGCATCTGGGGAGCTTTTCTACTCAAAACCACATGAGAAGCAATTGTTCAAGCCTCCTCCACCTTCCTCAGAAGAGCCTTTTCAGCTGTGTTAACGTTTTCTACTAACTCATTGAAATTTGGTTGGAATAATATAAAATATGCCATAGGTTAATAATAAGGACAAGAGTCAGGAAACCTTCTGAAAGGGACAAAATGCTCCAATATTTTTGGAACTATTTGCAACTAAAATATACATATTTTCTATTTAATAAAGAAAGGAAAATGCTACTGAAAGCAATGGAGGAAATTGCTAGATAATTAAATACTGTGAATTCTTACATATGATAAAACCAGGCTGAGTAGCTGTCATGATTTTTTTTCAGTATAAAGTAGAAAGAGCAGTAAGACATAATTAGCCCTGAAAGAGAAAATCATACAACTGGCTTACAATGTCTTGAAAAAAAACAAGCCATTATGAAATACGTTGGGAGAGAAAAAGACCCTGTAAAATGTGGTGGAGGTACCAACCAGACTGCATGATCATTCATGAAGAAACTTCAACCTACAGAGAAATAGGAAGATTTTTGATAGGAATTACAGCCCTAGGAATTTAATGCAAGTTTTGTTCTTATGACATCAGGTAGGATTTCACTGCTGCCTCAAAATGTAATTTTTCAACTGGAAATCAAAACAAGGCTAAGTTGAAAAAGGAATGCTGTGCTAAATGATGTTTAATTTCTCTCCTACATGCTTTACTTCAGTGAGTATATTAAAATACTCTGTACTAAGCGTGTGAGTAATAATTTGCTGAATTGTGTCCAAGCCGGTTACTTGCCTGAACTAAGTCAGATAAAGTAGACGTGGGAAGCTCAAGCTGAAGAACAGCTATTTTTTTTCATTTTCCTTCCTTAATTTCAGACACCACACCTTGTTCAGTTTACACCCCTGGCAATCTGCTAAACCATTCTTCTTCAGAACAAAAATAGCATAACAGCATAAATTCCACTTTACCCAGAAGTGAGAACAGAAAGAACTCAGTTTAGCAGGCACTTAAAGTGAAATATTTCCTCTCCTACCAGGCATCGCCTCTCTTTTCCAGCTCTATTTTTCTGTCTTACTGTATACTCATCTGGTAGAACCTTGTTGCCTTGCTAGGAAAACATAAAATGAAATTAGTAACTGACCCACAGTTAAACACAGCTGGTAGGGACTGTAAGGCAGCTCTAAAGATGACACCATTACTTGTCCATGCAAGAGAGAGGACAAGAGGAAATGGCCTCAAGCCAGGGGAAGTTTGGATTGGATATGAGGAAAAATTTCTTCTCAGAAAGGTAGGTTTGTTCCAGCATTGGAGCAGGCTGCCCAGGGAAGCCATTGAGCCACCGTCCCTGGAGTATGTAAAAGACATGTGGACATCATATTTGGAGTCATGTTTTAGAGCTGGATTTGGTAGTGTTGGGTTAATTGTTCAATTTGACAATGTTGAGGGTCCTTTCCAACCTAAAGTATTCTCTGATACTATGAAAAATCAATTGTTTAGTGCTATTTTATACACTTAGGTATTTTGTTGTAATGTGTTCCACCACTATGTGCACCTATAGATGCATCTATCTTTTATAAGCTCTCCTTATTTAGTCCTGACCTCAAGTAGAATTTTTGCATTGTAATGTATTTTGTATCTTGCTGCTATATTGAGACTTTGTATTGTCATCTTTAAGTGAATGTTAAGTATTTAGGGGCAAAGATGGCACTGTTCCAGAAGGTGTCTGTTCCTGAGTGTAACTGTATTAAAATGCTGTTTCGCCAAAATCAGTTAATAAAGTTTAACTTTTTTTCCTGTTCTAACATATCCTGAAAAAATATTGGAGAGGTTTTTCATGGAAAATTGGAGCAAAAATATCCAGATCTGTCTCCTCTAATAAATTAATCTTCTATGCCAGAACTTTCCCATAGAAGTTTCAATTAAAGCTACTCTTTTTCCCTCCTAACACACACCAAGAGGTCAAGAGCCCTAAATAAACCCTGATGCCATCAAGAGTGAAAGAGATCAGGGACTTCACAGGGGGTTCTCAAACAGGATGTGACAGCAGCACCCTGTGGGGATCCATCACCCTGTGGAGAATTAGCCAGGACTGGCCCTGTTGGCTGTTGAGCTGAAAGGAACCCTTCAGGCTCATTCCTACTCCAAATTCCTGAGGCCAGCACAACTCCAGAAGAGAGCATAACACAGCTGTAGCCCAGGAACCATGTTCAAACTGTCCAGGAGGAAGATGTTGGCCATGTGCCTGTCTTTCTGAGACAATGGATAAGTCATAGCTATATAGAATGGAATTTTATATTAAGAAATCTCTGTGAGACAGTCAAGCCAACCACCTGAAAGTCCTTAGTTTGACCAAGGTAGGGCATGAATTTGAGGTCTCCAGGCAAGCATCCTGAATCAGGTGTTTCATACTGTGCAGTTTCAGGCTCAGTCTGAGGAAGCATCAACAAAATTGGTATTAAAAACCACTACTTCCATAAATGAGATTTTTCTAGGAAAAAATAGTACGCATTTTCCAGTTAATTCCACTGTGACCTAGTCTTACTTTCTCTCTGGCAGATATCCCTGAGAAATGGCATACAAAACATAAAAATGTTGATTTGCCATGTTCTACCTCAGTCTGATTTAGCATAACACTGAAGTATTTTCCTGTGTATTTTATATTCCCAATCACTTGATTATGGAGTTGCATCATTGCTGAACCCTGGGCCATAAAAAATAAAGGAACACAATGACAGTCAGCCAAAACAACACAAACAGCTGCTTGTCTAGACATATTAGTAGTGTCCTGAAACCTTGGCAGCCTGGTGATATAATCTAAAAAAATTTGCGCCACTATTCTTGAAATGTCTTATTGTGATTATGTAAATCTACTCATTTATTTTCACTGGAAAACATAAAAATGCAGGCAAAGGAAATCATGAATCATTTCACCCTTGGTTCCTAACTAACGGTATGATTCAAAGGGAGGTATCTGCAAGCTTTTTTCCCTAATGAAAGTCTCCTGTGAACAGCATATTCTATATCATGAAGGGACAAATTAATAACAGTGTTACAATATAATTGTTTTCTTTCTGTTATGTGTGCTTATTTTGCTGTGGCAATTATTTGTTTATAAGCCATTAAGTTATTTGCAAAACCTATTTGATGTTCCACCTCTGATTTAATTAGTAGAAGACAGTCCCTTTGCAATTAACAATAAAGGTTAACTTTTTATAAAATTCCCAGTAGAATTCAACATTTCATTTCTTAGGTTTTTTACATCCACTTCTAATTATAAATAGATGGCTTTGTTCAATTAAAATGTGCACATGGACTCCACAAAATACCACCACCAATAACAGAAGGTATCAATAGTTCCCACATAATCACTCTGTAGTCTAGTTCCTGGTTACTCAAATTCTGTAGAAATTAAAAAAACAGGAAAGCAGTTAATGGGCTTTGGCTTGTCCTAGCCCTAAAAGACATTAACATCTATAGTTAGCAGGCCAGAATTTTGGGTGCTTCACTTCCCTTCAACTTGTTTTTGTGACTTTTCAAAGATGGAGTGGCTAGTGATCCAACCTGCAATTTTTCTGGACTTCAGCTGTATTGCATGTCTGAGAAACTGAGCACCTTGGGAAAAAAAGGCAACCTTTGAGAACAAAGCCTTACACCAAATGTCTGAAGTTTCAAGAGCGTTTAATGGTTAGAGATATTTCTACTTTCTTGGCTAAGAAAGGCTGAGAGGTAGACAAGATGAAGAGGGAGATCAGAATTTGACCCTCTGTTTCTGTCACTTTAATATTTGGCATTTCTGTGGCCTAAAAAGACTAGGGAAATCATTTAAGAACTAATGAAGAGCTATTTACCTCCTAAATCTTCTTCCCTTGAGTAATGAAATAATTACCCTCCCATAATCATGGAAATATTCAACTTGAATCTTAAATTGAGCTGTTGTGAAAAGTGGTAGTGATGTTACATAGGTGATCACCATGGTAACGTTTGGAAACTGCACTGTCGTCAGCCAAGAATATCATTCTGCTTTTCCCATAACAGTATAAGAGACTGGAAATGAACTCTTCCAAGATCCCATATTGATAAGGGAAAAGGAACATTTATCTGCCTTACCTGCTAGGACAAAGGCTTAAAAACACACAAAACCACCAAAACCACAAACAAACAAAACCCAACAGCCAACCCCACCAAAAATCCACCCACCAGCACACTGTCCATGAACTGAATTACTTTGTAATGTGATATTACTGTCTGCTAGTTTTATTTTGTTTGCTCTCTGTACATTAAGTCAAGACACATCCCAAAGGAACAACGTGGTAGGACTACAAGGAGAAATCAAAAGAATTTATTTGCATTTCTTCGATAATTAGACACCCTAGAAAATATTAGAGCCGTTACCTACCTTTTAAACTGTGGCTCTTTTACAAATGAGCCTTCTCCTTCTGCTTGAGCCTTTGATTTCTTATGCAATATGATTTTCTACACTGGCAATACTAGTCACTGATTCTGAAGACTCTTCACTTCAAGCTACCCAGTCCAAGTACCCCAAGAATAAATCTTGCTCCCTGCTCAAGGGGCAGCTCAAGTGAGGATCGATATTAAGAATATTGCTTTTATCAACAGTCTAAGAGATACAATGAAAGACCATACTTTGAATACTCACCCCTTACAAAAATGCTCTAAAGTTAAAATCTTTCAGAGAATATAAAACATTCAGGACAGAAGAGATGGGCAATTTTTACTACATTTTTTACAGAAACCAAGGGATAAACTAATGCACACTACAAATAAGTATTGGAAGCTCTGTATCAAAACTGAAGGAGCTACACATCTCCCACCTCAAAGATGTAATGGATTTTCACTTTGATAGTTGCTTTTCTGCCTTAATGCTGTGTGGTATGAAAGCATAACCATTCAAAGAGAAGATTAAGTATCTGAGATACTAATTTTCCATTAAGCGGGATAGAGAAATTGAAGTGTCAATGATGCTAGAGTATACACTGCTGTGGAGATGGTAGATAAGATGTCCAATCTGCATTGGCAGTTTACAGCAAAGAATAATTCTGTGGGGTTTTGCTAAAATGTACAGCTAATTAAAAACCCAAATTATAAACAAGAAGATTTTCAGAAAGGACTTATACTTCTAGCAAACTACAAGGAAGCAGATTATTACATTCTTCTGTAAAGGATGTTCTCTCTACTGAAGAATTAATATACCTGAGGAGCATTCACATTTATTCTTCAGGCAGTATAAGGAAATCTTCCTTCCAGGATGCTGCAATAAAACAGCAAGCTGCAGGTGAATTGTGAACAGTAACAAAGGCAACATATCCAGGCTCCAAAAAGATTCTCAGTTTCACTTGAAGGCACAAGCGATCTACAGAGTGCATAGTGGATTTCTAAAGGCCTAACCTTTACCTAGCGATTACTGAATTAAACTATTCTCTGATAGATGGGATCAGATCTCTTTAGACACTTTAGCTACCTAAAAGCTAGGCATCTAGTGTAAACTGATTTACTTTGTAGGTGGTGGCAAATGATGTGTGGACGTACAAAGGGTAAGATACCTTATCTTAAACATCTCTCAGAATTCAGAGGGCAGTTGTCACAACCTCCTACTTCCTTCCCATGGAACACAGGAGTTTTATACCCTAAAAGTGGCATCACATCATCTAAATTTTGAATTACTTAAACAGTTGTTACTGCACATGAACCCCAGTCAGCCAAAGAGAGCCTTTCCACACCTGCTCACCAGCAGTACCAAGCCTGGGATGGGACAAACTGGACTGCTGCAAAAGGCAGCCAAAATTCTGCCCCTGTGGAATGGGAGCAGAGGACACAAAGGCTTATTCTGTCTGCTTAGCACAGAAGGAGAAGATGCAGATACTGCAGAAGGAAGTAGAGCTCAAGATCACTTTGACAGATGTAAAGAGGTGCTGAGGCAGAAACAGCATGTGGTATCAAGTGAAAAAAAACCTCCTGCTTTAGCCAAGTACAGATAAGGACAACTCACAGACTTTTAGACTGCTCCAAAGGCATAGATCAGTGCAGTGTTAGACTTTGAGCAGCACTTCTTTCTTCTGCGGGCAGCAGGGGCATCTGACTAATACAAGAACGCCTCCAGTTCACTCTTGGATACTTTAGAAGCTGTAAGATGCCTCTTTATTCCCGGAGAGCCTGGGATAACCATTTTAACAGATGACACACTCATCGAAGCCTATGGTCGTGTGAAAGAAACAGCAGATGTCTCCCCTGGAAGAAGTTCTGAATCAAATGTCCCTTTCACTGACTCCGCTATCCAAGGCATTTTAAACATGCTCCCCAGTCTCTGGTCAGCCATCCTTCTCAGAAGCTTTCCCACTTTCCTAAACATAGCACTTTCAAGTCACACCCCTGTTTGTCTTCTTCCTGTCACTGGGATCAAATGGATTATCCTCTCATGACCCCTTCCTGGAGCTGTCTGTAAAAATCCTGGTTCTGGTCAGGAAACCAGCACCCCAAATCGTTTGGCCTCCTCAAAGCCTGTCAGTAAAACTGGGGAGAAAAGAAACAGATCTTTCAAAAAAAGAGCTTCAGCTCTTTGCCAAAGAACACACAACTTAAGAAAATGGATCCAAAGCACAGAAGAGTGTTATCTAATATATCATTACCTCAGCATAACTACTTTATTCCAAATGAAGAAGGATCCAACTCATTCCTGCTTTCACTGGAAGACACAGCTGTCTTGCTGCTTATAGTGCCTTCCTTCTCTGCCTGAGTTTAACAGTTCAACTTGCTCACAAAGCCTTATTCCCTTTAATGTAAAGTTAGGATTGAGGAAAAACAAGCCTAAATCAGGTAAAGATTTTTTATTTTTAGGTCAGGTGGATGCACGCCACAGGTATTCGCCAATTGATATTTTCCCCACTGTGTACTCCAGAAGCATTAGTGTTATCTAGGATGCATACTTATCTCAGGCTTTTTCTCAACCCCTTTATTTCTCTCAGAATCTCTTTGATTAACTCTGAGCTGGATACTAGAAAATGAAATTATTTTTATTTATCAAAAGTAGGGTTTATGGACCTCTTGCACTCCTTAGAGCCCTTTTAGAGTTTAGGGGATATTTAAGGAATAATTTATAAATTGAGCATTTTATACACTACAGTTCTCACATGAGTAGACAAACATCATCCATCCATCATTCAAAGGTACACTCCAATGGAGAACATGTTTCTGCTTCAATTTTGGAGCAGTAAACTCATAATTAATTCTCTATTTTCTTGACTTGGTGACTGAGTTTTATAAACAAGAAAATGCCATGCAATGAAACCATTTGTACTGACTATTCTGACACCAGCTCACATGAGTCCCTAGAGACCTAAAAGGAAGAGTTCTGGGTGTTCACTGCAGGCAGCAAGTAGCAGTGCACAGTCTCTGACCCTACTAGCAGGATATAGCCTTAGACCATACACACAACCAAATTATTCAGGTCTCATATTTGGGGGTTATATGCACAACAGAAATGGGATCCCTGAACCTGGAGACTAAACAGAAGAAAGAGAAATTTGCTCATCAACACAGTGCCCCAGAAAATACTTTCATCATTCATACTTCCAAGAAGTAGTGCTCAGAGTAAGAGCTCAGCAGGCAAAAAAGGGAGCTACTTGCAGCTCCCTCATGCCCAGGTTTGCATGTGGTGGTTCCAATTAGAACTTGTGAGTCATTATATACTCACACAGGAGATAAAGTAGAATCAAACAACTGAAAAATATACAAAATTTCATCTGCCCTATGTCCTACCTTAAGATAACTGTGCTTAAAACAACTCTATTAGATACTTGTTGTTCCTAAAGACCTTTAAAAATGAGTATTCCATAGATTCCTGTGATCGCTTATTATGGTGATTTTCACAGAACAGTAACATTCTTCACTTATCTAACCTGCATAATGTTAGACCTGCTCTGATTATTCTTCAGAGATACGGAGAACAAATAATTTCTTTTCTTTTTCTAGCAGATATTTCTTTATTCACTGCCTATTATCATATGCTTACACACCCACACACACTTCAGTATCATTTTATTTCATCATATTTCTTCCAGGTCCCAACATCTAAAAACTCCTGCTGCTCTCCTTTGGACCACCTATGTTTGGTCCACAATTTATTTTAAGTAGACTGTCCAAAACTGGAAACCATTGTCATGCTCAGATCCTCCTGGCTCTTAAAACAGCATTATTCCTCATGTTTATATCCTAGTCCATCATTTGAAATCTTTGCAAGAGCTCACCAATTTATACTTGCTTCTGACCTGTGGTCCACCAGGACCATCATATCACTTTCTACAAAACTCTTATTTCGCCCATTCTCTCCTATGCATTTTATGTATATTTGTAAACCTAGTTTGTCAATTCCTTTTAGTTTGGTGACACTTACAAATGTAATACTCTACTCTCAGGCCCATTGGTTAGGTCATTAATGAAAGCAAGAATAATACCTGTTCCAGAACAGAAACCTTTGGATGTTCACCCAAGATAGATTTTTGTAGTGAACAGTTAACTACTTGCTCTGTACATGTCTCTATATATTTTAGTGTCTTTACAGCAACAGGGTGACCTATAAATTCCTCAATTTTCCCACTCTTTCTACATAATCACTACATTTACATTTTCTAGTGTCTAGGTAACTTGTCTGCCCCTCAGAAGTTCCTGCAGATAACTATTAGAGGCTCTGAGAATTCACCAACCAGTCCATTAAGCACCAAGGACAAAGTTCACCCACCCAGCTGGCATGAAAATATCTAAATTTTATACATGCTATCGAACCGGTTTCTTCCTTATTCTTTCCTGTTGGTTCTGGTGTTAGGCCACCTTGTTGCAGCCGACCTTTATCCTGAAATCCAGCAGAAAAGGCATGACACCTGAGCCCTTCCTCCATCCCCCTCAGACAGCCTTCCCTCGCTCACGAACAGCTTCTCTGATTTATACACTTGCAGTTTGCCTTAGTGAGCTGACCTAGTTTCCACTTCATGCAATCTTCCTTCTTATGTTTGAAGTATGGGAAGTGCTCTTGATTTAGCCAGCTCGGGCTCTTGCTTTATTTCCTGTCCTTCTCCCTCAGTGGGATAATATGCACTGTACCCTTAGTGGGCAGGTCCCTTCTTACCTTCTGTCTTAGACCAGACTCCTAAAAACCTTTCCTCTGCTGAGCATGTATTGTAGCAGATATATTTAGACTAATATTATTCCAAATAAGGACATCAAGGATCACAAAAATCAGGTCTGTACTACTGTTTTTCATCTCAGATAGTTACTGTACTGTTAGATTAACAGATTTTTCACTTCACCCAGGAGTGGCTGAATTTATCTACACTTTTACATCTTCTAAACAGCCAATTTTCTTCCAAAAATTTTAAACTGCTTGAAATGGAATTTGTTAACAATTCAAATAGTCACTATTCATGACCTCCAGTAAAACCATGCAGATACTTACAGGTGAAAGTTGTGCATCTTATTTTTCTTGAGATGCTAGTCCAGTAATTCCAGTCTTACTTTTCTTAGTTATCTTTAACTCCAATGCATTCAGTCTTCTTCCTTGATGTCATTCTGGTCAATATTGTAAGCTTTGATAACTGTTGTTTTGGCACACTGTTCCCAAGACTTCTATGCATCTGTAGCATTTTTTGGCATTGGTACACAAAAGAAACACAAAGAGCAAGAAATATGACAAACTACAAAACTGGAATATAAGTCAATCTTTTGGACCTGCATCCACTGAGTCATGGGGTTTGGGGGTTATCATTGCTTTCGACAATTTTATTCAACTCCTTTTGATGGAGTAACTAAAGTTTGGATTCCCTTCATTTTGAAGTGATCCCAAGCTCTTAACTTGAAGAAAGAGCAATTTTTTTAGACCAATCTTGAAATTGTGAGAATTTTCAGTACATAATACAATTTAAGAAAAAAAATTCCAAACTATTAAATAACAGTGATTTTATAAGGCAGAGGAATCAATATTATGATTATAATCTATAAAGGTTATATTGAAGGAATGAGAAGAGAATAAAATCATCTCGACTTTTCAAAACAATCTAAGTAAATTAAGAGCATTTATGTCATTGACTCATGTTCTTGTTCTCTAACCACCTTTGAAAATCCCCACTTTTTTACTACCAAATTATTAGTGCTCTCTGTCTCTAACATTACTGAAATAAAGGCATAGCTTGCTTGAAATTGGGCTGCTGTTTATAATGCAAATTAAAATACTTCAGTTACAATGTTTAGCAAGTTTACATTCTGGACCAGACAAGATAAATCATTCACACAAAATTATACAGAAACCTAGTCAACATATCTTTCGTAAATACGCTTTGAAGTGTTGGAAATAAGAAAGCTGACAATTTTTAATTTTTTTCCCCTTTCAAACTCTCAAGAGAATGATACCTGTACATACCAAAATACTATTTTCAAAGAGTAAACAGGGAAAAAATAATGTAGAATACCTTGATCATAAGTAATTGCTGAAAATGAGCTTTATACTAACAAAAATATTCAGTACTTCAACTATTCAGGGTTCAAACCCTGAAATTATTTCATCCAATGACATTCTAGCATCAAGACAGAGCTAGACAAGAGAAAAAGCTACAGCCATGAATGACATGTCTTTAAACCACTATATAGAGATTGAAAAATGTGGATTATCTTCATAAACCAAGCTATTGCCTGGTCCATAATAGATGACCAAATAACAATGCAAATATCATTATTTCTCACAAAACTGTAATTATCAAAAACCTGTTCTTTTAATTATGTGGTCATATACATGTATTCAACTTCACACCATCTTGAGATGCATGTAATGTCCTCAGCATGCTGTGCCATTTTGCAAATAGGTGGTACATGGGTTTGATGGGCCAATTTGTCCCAAATCTCACATTCTGTTCTGAAAGAGCAGCTGACATAACTGCACCTACTCAGACAGCACCCAGGAATTAACTGTGTCTCAAAGTAACAGCTTACATACCATTTTCTCATTCTTCTGAAGAGATAAAGGGGAGAGAAGGGAGAATTTACCTTTAACACCCAGACAGTCTGGTGAGCAGAAAGAATGGCACCATCTCTATCTTGGTTGTCCTTTGTGCCCACAGAGAAACACAGCAGTCAGTTTCATATATTCTCCTTATAATTTGACTGAAAATTTGAGACAGGCAGGAGAAAAAAAAAAGAGTTCATTTACCTCCACAGCTAAGTGAGGCAGATCAAGGTGCATATTACATTGCACAATATACAGTCAAATACATTGAACTGCAACATGCAAGCACCTCCTAAAATTTGAAGTTTTGTACCTATTAAAACTAATCTGATAAAAGTTTGCTTCATGTTCAAGATACAAACTATCAAAGGCAATTAATATCCTCAGACACCAAATATTATACATAATGCACTTTTTCCATATCATAACCTAAAAATCTGTGTTCTTTGCTAACAGCATAGGCAATGTGACTTTTCCTAGATTTCCTGCTGTCACCACAACAAGAGACTTGGAGTTGCTCCTGCTCACTCTTCTGTCCAGCACTGCTCCAAGGGCTCAGCAATGACCCCGTGGGAGTTACAACTGCAGCAGTGCCACATTTCCACATTGCAAATCTGGTAGTCCAACCCTGGTGACTCCTCTATCCTAAATGTATTCTGTGTTTCTGGCAAGTAAATACTGCACAGCTATTCACTGCACTGCAGAGAGCAGGAATAGGGCTTCAGGTGAAGGTGTGCTCCTCACAGAAACCAGGAGCTCTTTCTGCGACCAAGAAACCCAGCGCAGTCCTTTCTAGCCCTGTTTCCAGGCTTTGTGCAGCATTTGGGTAAACTGTTCTAGTTCAGAGGTTTTTAGGCTGGGTGGTCAAAGGAAACTTTTTGGAAGGCCACCTAGAGACTAAAGAGCAACATTATTTGTTTACACAATCCATCGCTTTTAACCAGGATTTTTCTTTCTGATTAATTCATTGATAAAAGCATCTTGTATTACTCCCTCATAAATGTTAATAAAGAACAACATGTGGTACTTGAATTCATGCCACTGGCAATACCACAAAATGTTAACTGGAACAGCAACAACCCACTAGCTTATAGCACTGACTGGCAGACATGCTGGATTCACTATATTTGGTGAAATAATGTGCCTGGGAATGAAAAGCACAATAAAAAAGAATAAGGCCTGAAGCCAGGGTAGTTCAAACTGCAGTGGGACAGTTGATATCTTGCATCTTTCTTGTGCAGAAAATAGTTGGCAATGGGATGCTTGTTTATTATCCATGTGTTACACTATGTCTGGGTGGCTCACCTGTACAGACCAAAAGAGGAAAAAGCTGAAAACAAATTCTGGCCAATTTCCTGCTTCTACCCACTCATTTATTATGGGAAAAACATCCATAGATGCATCACCTGTGCCAGATCTTCTGGCTCTCAAGGCTTTAAAAGATTGGTGGTTATTCAGATCCATGAGTCCCATGAGTCTTCATAAGCAAATGCTGATGTAACTTATTTGAAGAGACAGATTCTGAAAACTTCATCTAGCAGCATTTATTCAGGGAACAATCTTTGTAATGAACAGGAGAAATTCCTAAAGCATTCTACTTCTTGCTATGAGTGAAATGCAGCCCCTGGTTATTAGAGGCAGTGCTTCATGTTACACCACTTTTCTATGGTTTAACCACCTGTTTTGCAGGGGTCAGACATCACTGCTCCTATCCAGATGTAATTAAATATTTACTGAAAAAGGTAATGCATCATGAATTTGTATGCAAATTTTGAGGAAAAAAATATAAACTATATAACTGCCTTTTAATGTCTAATCACACAAATTTGTTTCTAGAATGATATTCTAAATTAAATAAAGTACAGCAAAAAAATCAGGAGACTTTCCTTGCATGTCCTGTTTCAAGGAAAATAATATTCAGAAATTCAATTCTTGTCTACAAAACAGTTTTGTTAGGAGATGATTTTTTAAAAAAAAGCTTGTAGAGCTTGAATATAATCCTTGTTAATGCCATACCCTGTTTGTAGGCAGAGAAATCTTTCTTGACTTTACTTGTCAGTTGAAGTCTTCATGAACCGACGGCTCATATAAAACTAGATAAAGATGACAGATTCTTTGTAGAAAGAGCATATTTTCAGAATTTTCTAGGTACTGTTTCTGATCTTCATTTTTTGATTTACGGTTATAAATTTTGATTGACTGCTTGACTGAGAACTGTCCTGGGTAAGACCTATTTGATATTCTCAATCTTTTCTTCCTGAAGCCCCCAGAAAATAAAGCAGTGTCTTCTGCTGTTCTTTTACCAAGGCTCACAACTCTGTGTCTCTCTATGGCATGAAAGACTCCAGATCTGAAGATAATCGAGACCACATGACTGCAGAGGGAGCCAATGGTGTGCAGCTCCAGCATCCAACACTGTAAGGTTAATGCCTCCTTGTTGAAAGCATATAATCATTTTGAAGTATCTTCTTTGTTTTGTTTTGTGGTTTTGTTGTGGTTTTGTGTTTTGGGGTTTTGTTTTGTTAGGTTTTTTTAAAGAATAACAAAAAAACCCAGAGCCTAATTTTATGTGCCTGGGAGTAGCTATCTGAGCTTCAGGCAATACAAACGCTGCTATTACTGGGGAGTAAAAGCTCTGCATAATTAACAAACATCATCAGCCTTACAGTTCCTGTAGAATGTAGTAAGTTCCTTGCCTGAAGGCTGCTCTCAGCCTAGTAAGTCTGTTTACCCTGTCCAAGATTAGATTAGTTTAATTATTATGAAAAAGACTGCTAAGATCTTACAGCCTAATTATGCAAATGTTTCTAAATGTTCACAAAAGTAATTTATTTATTTGGAGATAAATGAATCTGTTTTGTCATAAACCAGATTGCAGTCCTGGCAATGTACAAGCAGGGTTATGTGCCCTTAGGCATATCTTTCACCACAAATATCAGTAGGACCCCTGGATTACAACATTTATAAATACATAAATGTTTTTAGCAGGTTTTTATTGTTTTTATAAATTATAGTAATCCCAGAAAGAACTATCATAGGTTTAATACTCACCAACCTTGTTATGAAAACAGGGCTTCTCAGCAGAAGCAGTTAAAAGATGCTAACAGCTAAAACATTCCTGGTAGACCTATTAAGATGCACCTGTTTTATTATGCTTTGGAACTGATATCTTCAAAAGAGTTCTCCCCTCCTAGAACAGACTCTTGCTGCTAAAATAACCTGCATCAATAAGTACTCTTATTCTGAATAAGGTGGTAGTGCTCTTCTCAAGGCATACAGTGCTAACCTTCACTGGGAACAACCCCTTTTACATTAGGCATTCTGTAGGTTTTCCTCATAAACCTCATTACAGGTTAGTTATTTAATTCTTCATCTATTTGTAATTACATGACAACACATGAAATAGATGCAGAAAAACTGTTCTATATTTAGCACTGCTCTAGTTTCATTGCTATTATCATGGAGATTACACCTAGGCAGCACACTGCTGCCTTCTGTGAACTCCCCCGCATTCAAGGTAGAGTATTTAAATTTTGGACTGTTAGACACTTAAAATCTGATCTTCACCACAAATACAACTGAAAAGCTTAACATGGTGCACAGCTGTGTGAAATGAAGTGGGACGTAAACCCAGAAGAAGACTGGCCTTTGCAGAGTTCAAATCTCTTAATGAGACAACACATCTGTAGACAGGGGCTATTTTTGTGCACTTCAGAGCATCTATCCCTGATTCCCACAGGCATCAACTTCAGAGGGAACTGAACTACAGGCACCTTTAAAACAACAAACACAAAAGGTTTAGCTGGATATTAGTAGCAAGGCAGGTGAAATGCAATTCACATATTTAATAAACTCAGATATTTTGAACTAAATTCCTTTAAATTGTAACATCAAATTGATGCAGTAATGCCTTTCTGCCATTGATGTTTATTTTCTACTGGAGACAATAGCATGATATTTCACTGGAAACATATTGCATTAAAATCAATGCAGAGTGACTTCTTGATTTGTTTATAAATTAACCATTCCTTAAATAAGCAAGGCAATAGCTCTATTTGGGAATTATACCCACAGTTCTCCAGTGTATTAAATTGAGGATGTGAGCGATTATTTTAACTGGCTGCTATGACATCACCATTATCATGGATATTCAAGACATTAGAAGCTGTGTGCTGTCAGTTAAATGATCACATCTCAAGTGCACCTGTGTTATAATTATTCATTTGGAGCAGGATCATTAACATATTCCTTAAGTCATTTACAAGCAATTTGACTCTACAGTAATGATTTTTTCCCTCTTTGTAACAAATTAATGAGATATATATAAATACGCAAGTACAAATGAAATTCACACAACTCGTACCATAATTAGCGTGTACCAAAGGTCTGAAGATTATTTGACTTGGGTTTTTTTCTGTGGTAGGCAGCTATTCAGCACTGTATATGATTCTTTCAGAAGAAAGACATCTGTCAATATACTTTTAACAGTGACAACAAGGTTAGCAGACATGTTAGCTGTTGGCACTTAGGAAGCAATACTTGTAGTCCAGGCTCAAGAGTTTAAATTATGAAAGTAGAAGAGATAAGAAGCTGGAGATTTTTTAAATCTATCTATTGAACTACATAACTAAGTTACTTTTTCAATATCACCAATGTAATTAACTTGCCCCAGTTTCAAAAACATACAGCTGTTTCTGGCTAGACAACTTTGAGAATCCTAGAGCTGATTGATAAATGTGTACAAATACAGAGGAACATGTCCCCACACCTGCCAAACAACTTAAATATTGATTACTCATTTTAGGATTTTTTGCAGTGTGCATGCTGAGAGAACTTTCCTAAACCTTTATTCCCTAGAATTTCCCTTTAAAATCTCAGTCATTAGTGCAAGATAGTGCTGATCTCTGCTTGCATACACAGCTCTCTGGAAAGGACATTACTGCTGGGCTGAAGGATGCTGTAAGATTGTCAGAAAACTGCAGTGCACACTCATTTGGACCCAAAGAAACCTATATCCCATAACACCTTAGATGCAATAATTGCCTACTCCAGGCAATATCTTTTCCTCACTCGCAAGATGTGGTGGACTGAAAAAATGCACAGCAGCATTTACACAGATCACACTCTTCGCCCTTATCATGTCATTAGCCAGTATCATTGGATTTAAATCAATTGTTTTACTTTATTGCAAAACAATTCCCTCAATCATATGCAAGAGAGGGGCAGATGGCAGCGTGGCTCAGTGAACTACTAGGTTGAAATCTAGATACTGGGCAGGTCTTCCCTGTCTCTAGAGCTCCATTTGCTACACTGGCAATGTGGCAGTGAGCAGAAGCCCTTCTGCAGGCACAGGAAGAGAAGACACAGTGAGGTGGGAGCTTTTTTCCTAACTCACTCCCCTGAAAATGTGTGTAAAACTTCTGCTATTTGGGGAATTTCTTCTCTTACACAGGTGCTCGTTGGAAGTGACTCAGGAGTATCTGGAGAGACAGAGAGGGGAAAAAGTGTTTCCAGCCTCTCTTCAGTTTGACAGAAGTGGATCCTGAGTGCTCTCAAAAATCCCCAAATATATCCACAGCAATGACATCACCTCTGCCTTGGCTCAGCAACATTTCTTTGACAAATCTGTAAGAGGAACGAGAAGCTTCAGAGGAAAGAGCAATTGCATGTGTGCATAGGGAACTCTGAGGCAGCAATTTATAATTCAAAGCATGAGATTGAGGCATTCTGGATGACACACATAATCCTGTATGACAATGGATGCAGAAAGGCTCCTAGGTTTATCTACAATTAATTTTGTGCTAGATTTCCATTTGGAAATCTTGACCTTAAGAGGGCAATTCCAATTTTCTATTCTCTTCTTCCAATATCAGGATATCAAAGAGAAATGGTGCACCAATGGCACATGAGAAACTTAGTAACATGATGCCAACATCTCTGAGATTTTGTGATCTATTTCCATAATTATCCTGAAAAAATTACAGCACCCTTTACGGAATAAGAGCATTACAAAAATAATAGTTTGCTCCGTGGTTATCAAATCTCTGGTTACAATGAGAAAATTTGACAGGTGAATTAAAAACATCAACTGATACTAATGCCATCGTTCAGTGAAGGCACCACCATTATCACAAATATTACAGAAAACTGAAGAATACTAATTACCAAATGCCACACCAGTCATAAAAGCAAAGCACGGATACATTGGGGTGGGAGCAAAAAGCAGATGAATTCTCAGTATAATTTCAGGATATAAATTAATCAGATAACCTTACAATAGAACAATACCCATTGTATCGGATGTGTCATTCCCAAGTGTCAGTTAGAAACAGAGATTCAAAAAGTCTACTTAGACTTTTGAATATCACACTCTATCAGAGTAATTTACTGCTTTTAATATACAACTGAAATGCTACAGAAAACAAAATGTTGGATTAGAATATATTTTGCTTTACTGGAAGGCACTACCTCCAACAGTGTATTCCACACCATTGAAAACTCAGCCTGTGCCCTGCCCATTCCCATGGTACAGTTCATGTACCCATCACTTGGCCAGCTGGGTCAGCCCCACAGCCCTTTCTCAAGATCTGATGTTTATGGTGGGGCATTGGCAATGGCCTGGTGTCGCTGTTGAGCCGCTAGCTGAGAGAAAACCCAGGTTCTCAGACAAGAAAAGAGAAAAGTGCGTTTATTATTTTGATTTCCATATATATAGAGTTTTCAGAGGTCACCCAGATTGGTCAGCCAGAAACCTCCCCCTAGGCCTAACTGGCCAAGCCCAAACTGCCCTAATCTCGAGATGCTGTTTGCAAAACATCCAAACTTTATCTTTGTTTATGAAACATAGCAAAAATGTTCTCACGAGAAAGACCTGTGCTAGCCACAGCCTGGGGTTTTACCTCTCCCAGAATAAAATCTGACAACTCACCAGCTCCCATATCAGTACCTAGACTGTCCATGCCTGCCCACCAGCCACAGTTAGCTATTCCCTACCCAGCAAGCTCAGATGGGTTTCTCCTGCACTGCACCACAATAGCAGACATTTAAAGCAGTTCACAAAAGAATTTGCTATTCTTTCACCCAGTGGTGGGAAGCATCAGTATCATGGTGGAAAGCCAAAGGAGAATTCCATACCTATACCCTTCTACATATATATGTCCTCTTTCTGTAGTGCTCCAGACAACCTGGCTACCTGTCCAGCTTGGGATAAACAGCAAGCCCTACCCCTGAAATTTATTGGTGTCCTGATTCTTCCCAGGGTCTGCATCACACATCCCACCCCCCCCCTCCCCCCCTCCCAGTCACATCTCTCTAAAATGCTTTTCTCTCTCTTCGGGACGGAAGAATAGAAATTCTCCCTGGCCATCAAGGGAGCCCTGAAAAAGTAAGCCATCCTACTGCAGACTGTTACTGTGACAATTTAAATCTGTGCATCTGATGTTATCTTACCTGCGCCAGCACTTTCCTTTTCCCTCTTCCAGCTTTAAAGATCATTTTAAAGGCTTCCTTGACATAAAGCTGCATTCACTCAGGCAGCAATGTACAAGTTTGAAGAAACCCACAATACACATCAGAATAATGCAGAGCACTCATCATGACTCATTCTTACTTTCTCTGTATTCACTGAAAGCAGTTTTATATTTGTGAACTGCATGATACCACTGAACTGTATCTGAGTGCCTTCTCTGGGTGACAAAACTTGCCACTGCCAATTTGTTGGACTTTGTTCAGAGCAGAGCAGCACCCATCCAGTTCCTTTCCCTTGGCCCACCCAGCACCAGTCCCCCACCCTCAGCCTACAGGCAGTGAGCACCCACCTGAGTGCTCCTTTCAACCTCCCAGGGCTCCCTTAGCCACAGCTGCTGCCTCAACACAGCATCACGGACCTGCAGACCCCTTTTAAGATGGCAAAAGGGAGGGAGTGGGACCCTATTTGCTCTGAATTGCTCTGTTGTTCACGTGCAAGTGAGACAAAGACCGTTCTTCCCCCATCTTTGCTACAGTTCTGCTTGGATCTCTTGCTAGTGTGTCAACTGAAAATATATGCCACAGTAAACCAGTTATCCTTAAGACATTAACATTTACCAGCTGTTCAGGCACCTTGACATCTTACAAAAACTAAAGAAATATTGTGGCATCTGTATATCACACAGGCAAATAACCAAACTTAAATCAAATGTTACATTGTTTTTCACCTCTGACTATTCCAGCAAAAAAGCCAACAACAAAATAAGGCAAAAGCAAGCTACACAGTACTTCACACTCAGAACAGATTTATTTCATCTTACTGAAGCTCCCTGTATCACTCATTACTCATATTCCCAGAAACAACATGATTTTCTTATGAGAACAATAGCCTGTAAATTTTGGAATTTGAAATATTCATGAGAAATAGGTAATGACATTTACAGCTTAACACACACACAGACACTTTGAGTTTCTAATGAAAGATCAGAAAAAGCCAGAGTGCAGGGTAGCATTATCCTTTGTTTTCAACTATTTTGAAAGACAGTCTACATGGGAAAACAGCTGGGAGATTTGGAGTATTTTCAGTTTCAGCAGTCATTGTCTGGGAGAGGATCTGTGACAGGGGATCCTTTAGCATTGCTGAGCAGTGCTACAGAGCAATATTCCATCAAATTGAAGGGAATGCTGCTCCCTAGAACAGTGCTACTGATGGAGCAGGTCTGCTTAGGGCTGACTCATCAATTACCATAAATTACCTGGACACAGGACTTGAAAGAATAGTAAATAAATTTGCCAATGCTACTAAATTGGGAGGAGCTGTTAACTTCTTAAAAGGCAGAGAGGCCCTGCAGAGAGACCTTGACAATTTAGAGGTCTGCACAATCACCAGTTGTCTGCAAAATCACCATGTGCCAGATTCTGCACATGGGATGGGGCAATGCTTGGATGCACAGACTGGGGAATGAGAGGCTGGACAGCAGTGCCACAGAAAGGGACCTGGGGGTCCTGGTCAATGGAAAGTTGAATGTGAGTCAGCAGTGCCCTGGCAGCCAGGAGGGCCAAGCCTGTCCTGGGGGGCATCAGGTTCAGCATCACCAGCTGGGCAAGGGAAGGGATGGTCCTGCTCTTCTCTGCCCTGGGGCAGCCTCACCTCAAGTGCTGGGGGCAGTTTTGGGCACTGCAATGTAAGAAAAACATTAAACTATTAGAGAACATCTGAAGGAGGGCAAAGAAGATGGTGAAGGGCCTTGAGGGAAGAAGTATGAGGAGCAACTGAGGTCACTTGGTCTGTTGAGACTGGGAGGAGACTGAAAGGAGACCTCATTGTAGTTACAACTTCCTCTTGAGGGGAAGAGAAGGGACAGGCACTGATGTCTTCTCTGTGGTGACGGTGACAGGACCTGAGGGAATGGCCTGAAGTGAGTCAGAGCAGGTTTAGGTTGGATATTAGAAAAAGATTCTTCACCCAGAGGGTGGCTGGGAGCTGGGACAGCTCCTCAGCGAAGTGGTCACAGTATCAGCTTGACAGAGCTCAAGGAGAGTTTGAGCAATGATCTTGGGCACATGGTGTGACTCTTGGGGATGGTGCTGTGCAGGGCCAGGAGTTGCTCTTTGACGATCCTTTTGGGTCTCTTCCAACTCAGAATATTCTATAATTCTGTGATTCTATCATATATTGTTAATTTAAACCTCTTTTCCACCAGAAACCCATGATATGGGTTTTGTTTTCAGTTTGGCTTTTTTTTAAGAAAGGGAAATCTTATATCATTTGGTAGAGAAAGTTTCTTTCACTTAAATGGCCAATCTGTGTTTTGAGATGGAAGAGTAGTAGTCTGCCAATGTTATGGCTGATTTAATTTTTAAATCAACATTATCACATGGTTACAGATTTGCCAGCTCTATGCAACAACTATTGAATTGGTTATTTCAGACCCCACACTCCACATATATTGCTGCTAATAATAACAAGCATTTAGTGTGGTTCAGTCTAGTTTCCTAAAACTTGAGTGTGACACATTATAGAGATACACCTTCCAGATAAAATTGACTTTGAATCAACTATTACAAATACTAGAATACAACAAAGACTGCTGACGGAGAAAACCAAAACAGATGAAAACCTCAAACACTACGCTCATTTCCTCAAACAAAATTTAAGGTATGCTGTGATTCTGGATGCAAAATAATAAAATCTCTGAACATGAATTTATTATTGATTGATTGATCTATGAAAAGATCACATTAGACTGGATTAAATTTGATCTCCCTTATTTCATATCTCACAAATCCTTTGCAAAATAAGGCAGGGGGGAAAAAGCAACATCTTTAAAGAATTTAAATCAAGGCTATCCCATTGGTAAAGAAATCAACCCCGTTTAAAAGAATCTACACTTTTGATCAACAGGAAATTTGATACCCTCAGAGCACCTGATGCCTACAGCATTTAAGGTACCAGATAGTCTCATGCTAATCGCTGACCCTTACCTCATACAGGGGTTGAAAAGTATAGCTCATCCCCTTAACTCAGGAGGGGAAGCTGGAACATCAGGCATCACTTTCATTTTCACTTTATCAAGAGCTGAGACCTTCCTAGACCCACATCATCCGCTCTTATCAGAAAGATGCCCTCTGCTCTCTTTCTTCTGCTTGAAGCAGGAGCCCCTCTGCTATACAAAGGATCTTGTCTCTGCTTTCACATGGTTTGCAGCTTCATTACAAGCATTTTGCACATCTCAGGCTGGAACCTGTAGATGAGAACAGCTTTTTAATGTTTTCTGTAGTCTGTAAGAATTGTGCAATTATTCAACTGAAAGCAGTAAGCATGAAGGGAAAAATATTATTTTCAACTCTACTTTTCACTGCACATTTCCAAGATGAGGCAGTGAAGCTTCATTTGCAGTCTGTTACAAAGCAAATCAAGATATATATTTAATATCTAAATTGTTCACAGAAGCAATATGGAAAGAAGAGAAGAAACTGCTGATTATGTAGTTCAAGATGGGGCAAAAAACATGCTGTTCATACATATCAAGTGCCAGCAGGCAAATGTTGGAATAGTATCATTCTCTACTCACTTAACTTGCTTTGTGTGGAAACTGACACATCTGTATAAATATTATAGGACACTCACTTGTAATTGAGGTCTCTCATTGCAAAAATAAGGTCTCCAGAATTAGCTTCTGAAGTGCCTGGCACCTAAAACTGCAAGCTAGTAAAATGATCTTCCACAAGATGGCTCCCTCTCTCTGTTCCTATTACTGACTCAACCCTATGGAGAGGGAACATAAATAATATTCAGAACAAAATGAGATTGCAGTTCGGAGGAGTAAGAGTGCCTCCACATGGGAACAGAGATGCTTCACTGAATTAGGGCAACCTACGTGACAGTGGTGAACAACACATCACCCATTTTCTGCCGACTGTAAAGGGGCTTCACAGGGTGTTTTGAAATGATGTCTTTTGGAAGGCAGGTCCTTCTCCACCTGCAAGCCAAGCTGGTGGGCTCCAATGAAGTCTCATTTCATCAGCCACATTCCTAAGGGGCAGTGCCTGAATAAATAAACACTGCCTTTTAGGGCTAACTGGAATGGTCAGCTTCTGGACTCAATTTAACAGATAGTTTCTGGTCTGCTATAAACATGGGCAGTGAAGCATCTCTGCAAATGCAAATTCCTACTTGCACTCCAGACTTCAGAGAAAATGAAGCAATAATAATAATAATAATAGAAAACATTTGTACCAATATATTTTTTAATAATTTTTTTGACATATTTTTTTTTCATCTCTTATATGACAGTTATAGAAAAATATCTTTGTGACATCTAAAAGCATGTGATTTTGAGTAGCTTTAGAACCTACTCGACACACAGAGTCCTCTTACCCATATTTATCCTGGACCACTATGTATCTTTACCTTATTTTCTGTGAAGTGCACTTTCCTGTACATTATACTACTTAAGGGGCTTACCAGAGCCTTGAGAATTGTGCAACAGATTTCTTTATGGAGGGTTCATTTACACCTACAAAAAATTGTCTCAGAAATGAAGTATCACAACAATCTAAAATACATTGGACCAAAACAGAAATGTTAAAATCTTGCCTTATGCCACCAATAGCTTTACTGTATGATCTGTCTATATAGATATTTGTCATTATATAATATGCATTCCTCCTATGCCAAGTACTTAAAGTAGCTCATCATTAAGCATGTCCATTAGGTGAATTCAGGACAGTTGTTTTATCAAATAATTGCCTTATTGGGCAAGACAGAAGCCAGCAAACATCAAAAAAGGAGAGTGGGAATATTTATCGCACTGTTGCTTCCTTCATCTCCGAACAGTATTCTGGGACAGGGATAAAAGCAGGGAAAAACTCCCTAGCCCCCATCCTCTTTGCTAGAGAAAGTGGGAAGGGCTGTGAGGGAAAGCTCCAGTTCTGTGGGATTCCTGGCATAGTTTGAAGCTGGTGCCATACTGCAGGTAAGGTGTGAGCTTCTAAAGTACATTGTTGGAAAAAGCTAGGACACCAGCTTCCCATATGGTTTATCTAAGGCAGCTCACAGCTTCAGGCTACCTCACTTCTACCACAGCACACAAGTATATCACTGGCAGCTGCACGAGGGCAGCTGGGACACTGAAATTACCGTATAATTTACTCTCACATGCCCATGCTCATTGCTTCTGGAATATACCATCCTCAGTTGGCCCCATTTTGACAGATGATAAGTGCAGTGGGGTAGGCAGGGACCTTCTTTCTTCTCACATCACCGTTATGTTGTCTCTGCAGAGCTATAAGGACGCACCAGAAGTGTAGACCCACATTTGGCTTGACAACAGCCAGCAGAGAGTTCTCTTACCGCGGTAGGACTCCTCAGTGAGCATTTGCGGCTAGATTACATCTCTTCTTCATAGTATGAGCACAGGAAACTGCTTAGAGGGTCCCCTAAGAATATGGTCTATTAAATTAGCAAACCCAGGATTAGGTTTCAAGCCTAAAAGGAATGAGAAAACAGTGTTTCCCACACATTACAAATTGATATTATTTTTATGCACCTAAAATTGACTATTGACCACCTGCTCCTTATCATACACACTGCTCCCCACCTCATCACTCAGCTTTCTTGCATGCACACAACACCCTTTTCCAGCACTGTGGTTGCCATTGGACCATTATCCTAGCAAAGTAAAGGAGCTCTGCCCTGCTCTGCTCTGCTGTCTCCATTTTATCTCACCCACAGAAAGGAAATTACATTTTGGTCCATATCACAAAATGATGGAGAAACCTGAGCTCTAAGAGCAGCTGCCATTCTGTCCTAGTTGCTGCCAGTCACAAGTAGGGCATGCAGCTGAGAGATACAAAAAATGAGAGAAATGCCCAAATTTCACACTCACATGTGCACACAACAACAGCAATCATCCAGTTCTGCCTCCATCACTCATAAGAAATGGTGACTCAGATCTTGCGGTGTATTGCAAGCTTCTGGCACTCATTTCATAACAGCTTGAAAATTAAGCAGAGAAGAGAGAGAACTCTTTTTCTTCTGAGTTTTCTTAAGTCCTTGCAAGATCAGGCAATCATTAGTTTCACTTGCTTCTTCTCAACTACTTCATTTCCCCAGCACATAAAACAAAGTCTGCCCCCAGTGCTATCTCACAGCTCAGGTACTCACCATCTCCTTTGAAACACTGACCTCCTCCTCAAAAAACATTACTGTTTTCTATTTGAGCACATAGGTAGCAGTGCTGTTGAATGGAGTTTAGTTATGACTCGGCAAGTTCTACACTGTAAAGTAGCTACTTCTTCTGTTGGGACAGGAGAAAAGGAGCTTGTAATTTATAATGAATATAAACACTGCACTGGAAGCAATATCGCTTAGCTCCATTCTGTCAAAAAGGAAGTTTTTTTTTTAAAGAAATACAGGGATATATCTCTCACATGTTCTCAATCTGTGTTAATTGAAAGTATTCAATTTTACTGTCAGTGAAGCTTAGGCATGTTACTGAGAGCTCCAAGATTCAATTCTGATGCCATACTGATTTGACTCAGTGCAAGGTAATAATCTTATTTTATAGAACCAAACACAAGGTATTCTGAACAGAAAAGGAAAAATAAACTAACATTTTTGCTTGCAGCCTTGTAATTTCCCTGAACCATGCTGTGCTGTTGACTTTTAAGCAAAAGTCTTTATTGAAATTCACTAGAAGTTCTATTTAAGAACTGGTTGCAAGATATGGGCCATTGACTTCAGTACAATTACTCCAAGTTGTACTGCAGAAGTCTGAGACTTAAGTCCTGAGTATTTCATAAGCTTAGGCAGGCTTAAGATCCATTATACAAATGAGACATTGAACTGAGTGAAAACATACCGAGAAGTCCTGTGGAACCTGATTGGACCTCTCTTCTTTTGGCTTTTGCTTCTGTGAATTTAATTTAAACTTGAAGATAAACTCAATGTAAAGGCAGTTCATTGTCCTTGCATATAAAATTCACATAAAAAATGCTGTTGTATTACAGATTACTTTATGCGCTTTATCCTTTTCTAATTTTTTATGTCATTTTAGAAAAATGCCTGCCTCTTCATTATTATCAAAATTCCTTAAGAAAACACATTAAAAGGGAAAAAAAAGGTCACAGAAATGTAAATAGAAATGGTTAATTTCCCTCTGCTGGGTTGTTTCAGTATTTTGGGAATATTTTATGTCCCCAAAGACCCAAAAGGCAAGTCATTTGAAAATCAGTGTGTATGCAGAAAATCACTGGAATGCCCTGTGGGACCAATCTGAGCCCTTCAAAATCCACTGGAGTCTGTCTACTGACTTCAGAGAGTTTCAGCGACAGTCCCCCATGCACATTTTCTAAACCTGAAGAATCATTAGGCTTTCCAAAACTCCCTGTTACTGCCTGCACTTTAACAGATTCAGGAACAACACCCCCTAAAGACTGATGCTGTACTACCCTATGGACTGTCCGATCTGACTTTCTTTCCATGCTGCTGACCATGGGAGCTGCCATACATATGCACTGCAGAAACTGAATAAATTGCAGGCAAGGAGAAGTGCTGAGTGCTGACAAGTCTGAGATCAGAGAGCAGCCACGACTGTAAAAGGAGATTCTTTACTGTGAAATAACACCAAAGCAAGATTAAGCCAACAATCAGAAGTATTTAGTGTATATTAACTGGAGTTTGACACTGGGAAGACAGACCAGCAATATTTTGGGAATTTTCACTGAATATCAAAAAGTCTCCAGAATACTAAAAGGCTGTGCAACCAAGGCCTCCAGCACCTGGAATCAAGTTGCCACAGCTGTGATTCATAGAAGCAATTGCAGAATTACCTTCACTGAAATGAAAAATAAAAGGATTGCTAAAATAAATATGAAAATTCATGGAGAATGTGTTTCTTCCCCACAGCCTGGACCTCCATCTTCAGAGTAAAGCAGCAAACCCTACTTCTGTACCAAGCCATGTCAGCACTGTCAGAAAAGTGCAAATGGCTTGTTATGGAAACTGTTGTGGCATCTGTATTTCCTCTATACAGTGAAAATCAGTTGCATGTTTTCACATCATTTAAATTAAGCTAGTTCATACAGGCACTGTCATATACATCTTAAAAAGAAAGAAGGCAGAAGGCATTAAGTAGAATTACCAGGTGGTCTGAAAGCTGATCTACAATTTTGGCCGCTGGTTAACTTCATTTTACACTTGCATGAATTTTGGGTGCCAATAAATGCTGCAGAAACTCTTTGAATTTTAAAAAATCCCATAAATTGCTTAATATTTAGTGACTTCTATAAATATTCAGCATACACAATTTTGTTCACAACATCTTCTAAATGAAGGATGGATTGTAGAAACCTGTACAAGTATTCATGAATATTACAACTGAACACAAGTGGTTGACCAACCTGTATTTAGAGTGGCCAAACATCTTTCTCAGTTTAAAGCAGGGAATCTCACAGTGGGGAGCAGGAGGACACACAGTGCCCTTGGGCACAGCACCAGAGGTAGGGGAACACAGCCTGGAAGAGTGAAGCACATACTCACTGCTGGAAGCTGCTGCCTGCACAGCTGAGGTTTTCTGAGCAAACTGGGCTTGAGAACTCCCTTCCTGGGTGTTGTGTATGTAAGCAAACTTACCCAAACAGCACAGGCTGAGCTGTTTCCTTAAGATAAAATCAATTTATATAGTTTGAGGACTGAACCTAGGTGTTCTAATCTCAGCATTAAATATTTGTAAAGCTTTTATCTCTATACCTGTAGTGTACCTTTTTAAAGGGCAGAAGAACTTTTCTAATTTGAAATACAAAAATCAGCTTAGATCTCAGTCAAACTATTTACATTTTCTCACCTAGTTCAAGGTCTTAGTTGCCCATTACTTATTTAATCCTTTCTATTTTGTATCTATTTAGGAATTTGGCCACTAACCCAAGCTCATTTTTTTCATGTGAGTAAACTGTAATACTTGTAAGAAGCATGAAAACCTCTTCATGTAATGAGAAACTTCCCAAAGTGCTTGGAATTCCTGTAATGAATTCTTCCTGGAACTTGGATGCAAGAAGCTGGCTTCAACTCTTTACACAAAAGTCTGATGATCTTCTGAACAAATATCTCCAAGCTATAGCACCTAACACATATTTATGTGTGAGATGGCTCAGAATAATCAATTAGGTTTGCTAAGGTTCCAGTAAAAAAAAACTGCAGCTACAATCTCTTCTTTTCCTTTCCCTTACTGTTTTCTTGCATAACATTTTTTTCCTTATCATTGCTTATTTTCATGCAGAGCATGTTTGCTTATTTGCTATGGTCAGTAGACACTTTATTTTAATTACTTCAACGGTAAATGTATTTGAAGACACTTGGCTCTCATTCCAGGTAAGAACAACAATTAATATAAAGGCTTTAGAACTGCACAGGAAAAAAGATATCAAAAATATGAGCTGTCAACACCCAACCCCCCCCATATACATTAATAAATATACTGTTTATTTTGCCTTTGCCTTCATCTTTTTCTAACAAATACCGTAGTGGCAATAAGTTAATTTATTTCCTACCTAAATTTATCAAAGGTTACTGTTCAGTTATTTATCAACTATGAACCTACAACTTCATTACTATAATTATGTAGTATCCATCCAATTAACTTCTGGGGTAAATGCATATTGCTCTTGCACTTCCTGCTCCAACACACATTTAGCGTTAAATTTTTGTCATTACTATCTGTGTGATACTGCAGCACCTACAAGGCTGTTTAGAGACCAGAATGCCACCATTGCTGACACTGGGCAATCAAATAATGTAAGAATGCACACATCCCTTTAAGAAAGTGCTGCTGATATGTGAGAGACACCTTTAGTGTAAAACAAAGTGGGAGAGAACCTTCATGTACTGTAGACTTCACCTCGTTCCAAGATGGACAAGAGGAACTAAATCATAAGCTAACATCAATCATTCTAATTTCTATCAAATCCATTAAGTATCTCCAACCCAGAAGTACAGTGCCTCCCCTTCCATAACATATGATACACGTTTCAAAATATAACTACAAGTTAGAAACTCAGTAATAGGACACTGATACAGTCTATCTATACAGGTGCTGATGCCATTCTATTTTGATGGTTGCAAAATTTATTAATAGTCCAAAACAACTGCTACAGATGTTTTCTACGAAACCAAATCAATATCTAGTGCACTGAGGCACTAAACAGCTGAATCACTTCTGACTGCTTCCGCCTCCAAAGAGACAGCAGTACTGAGCCTCCTCACTCCTGGCCAGCAGCACACAGACCGTGTTCTCCACAGCCCACTGGTGGTCCCCAGGGTGCTGCTGCTGCACAAGCCAGGCACTCTGCAAGCAAAGCCTGTGTTCCAAAGGCAATCCAAGCACAGAAACTTTGCCATTCAGCCTTCCAAGGGAAACTTAATGTCTTTTTATTATGTAAATGTGATCAAATTACATAGAATTTCCTTTCCAGACATAGATGAAAGAGAAGCATTTTAGAAAATTATGAGGAAGATGTAACAGGGTGCCTTCTGATGATTTACAGCTAATAGGACTGTCCTGAAATCCAGCACGGACAAGTCTGTTTCTTCCCTTAAAACCACTTCTGGGAATACATTTACTGCCCTCATCCTCTCTCAGATTCCCCAATCTCTTCAAGAGCTTGTAAAAAGAATTGCTTGGCAAATAGAATTTAATTGCATTAAATAGCAAATTAATCTTTTCCCTCTAGATAGCCTACATTGTCTCTCCACACCAGAAAACAATGGAAAATATAGCCACGCACTGACTGGATCTTCATTGTAAAAAGTTATTCCAGGATATTGGCTTCCGTCCAAAAGGTAAGAGTAACGGACGTAATTTAAATATGCTTGAGCACAGGAACAAATCCCTAAGCTCTGTTGCTCTCTTTGTCAAAACCCATTCTTTCAGAAAATCATTTTCTTTACTCATTGGACAACAAAATGCATTGTCAAGAAATTTTATAGCAATAATTATAAAAGATGTCCATTTGAACCCATTGAGGTCTTACTGATTTTATAATACCCAGCAGACCTCCCTGCAGGAGAACACTATATTTATGTTAGCAATATATGCGAGAATTGAGATCGTAAAATTAAATGACCACATAGAACTGTCATTTATATGATGAGCACCTACAAATGTGAAGGCTGGTTTATCTTGCAAGATAGGGTAGAACTAAATGGTCCACTCTCAGTGAATGCTTTTAATCACGCATTTCTTCACTGTTTCTGCAATATTACACTTGAAGGACTGGTGAGCAGTTTGCTATGAAATGTTAAATGGCTACTGGCAGTACAAGCCCGATGGAAGTGCTCACTAAAACAGAAGTACAGTACATATTGTATGCAATTGTTTTATGAGAGACATTATGGTTACTAGAATAACATTTCACCATTACCAACCGCTGAGAGAAAAGTCATTAAGATATTTGGCAAGCCAGTGTAATTTTTCAGCAGAACTACAGTACCAGACCTCAGAATAGCTTCTGTACAAAAAGGCTAGCTGTCTCAAGAAAACAACTTAAGTCTTTGGTGTCATTTTATTCATAGGGGTTTATTTTCAGATTCCAATGAGAAAGTTATTGCTGCTGGAGAGTGAACAATTGAGCCTTAACCCTTATTATAACAGAGCAATTTCAGAACCAGTGCAATAAATCTTGCAACAGCGTTTCCATTAAAAATCTCTTTTCTAAAGAGATTTTATGGTGTGTAGTTTCATTCAGACACTTTTATGAGGGATTTCTTTAAACTATGATTTTAAAACTAGAGAGAGATTAAGCACGTGTTTAAGCACTGTTAAATACTGAGGTGGAAATAAACAAAACTGAAATAACTATTGTCATCTCAGACTCTTCCATGGTTTTGCAAATACTGCAGGAACAGAAAATTCATGCTCTCCATAAAAATAGTGGGGTCCATGCTGAACAGGGTTCCCCTCACCACCACCAATGGAGCAGCAGTGCCCATTTTTCACATTGCCATTAACATATTAAAGACTGGCTCTCAGACACACATATGTCATTCCACCCTGATTGTTCCCAGTAAATATGCTCTCCCTCTTCCTACAACTCTACTCTAATGATGTGATGAGGCACTGCAGCTTCAAGGTGCAAACATTTTCAACTGAAACAGCCACTATGCATCACCTAACTAAATCCTTTTCTCTATAACAAGAACTGTAATGACCTATTACAGTATTATCACAAGGTAACAAAACATAAGTAACGAGGCCCACTGCAACCAAACCCTTCTAGTTGTCAATGTTTCCAATGGAAACAATGACTTCTGGTTAACATGAGCTGACAGGAGATCTCATGAAAGCCCCATAAATGACACAGGCCAGCATTAAACAAGCTGCTATTTTAATCTTGCTCCTTTCTACAATTCTGACCATGACAATCCCAAAATGGTAGTCGTTTCAATAGGATTTGCTGTTTATCTGATTTGGAAGAAGGCAATTTTGTTATTTGAGTTCTTTTAATCTCATATTGTGTAATTTCCACATACATATTTAACAACAGACATTAAAGTAGACCAACTAGATTCAAGCTCAAGGAAACTTTACCAAGAGATCCATTTTCTACAAGAAGAATAAATCAATAGAAGCTCCATCAAATACAATGCAATTGTTTGACACCATAAGGGAAATGATTATGCTGAAGAATATTTTATCCACAAAACTTTGTAAAAACGTACATATTCCCCTGTGTCTCTGAAAGAATGCAGTTCTCATGAACAGAGGTTTTTCAGTCATTTGTTGCTATCACCTGAGTTCAGAGAGTTCTAGTCTAAAAAACTGATTTTAATATGAAAGCTCCCAGATTCTGAATAATATTGCAGTATGGCTGGTCCTATGTCTGTGACTTTCAAATAAAATGAAACACCTAACTACAGAAACTGAAATTGCATAGACATTTTGTTACTAACTTGCTGGATCTCTCAGATGGTTACACCTCCAATTCATAGTCCTTCATTCCTCTGCAAGGTTTCATGCACATGTACACATATCCAGAATATTCTCAAAGGCAGCAGCTTCCCGAAGTTCTCTGTTTGGAGCTAACAGTTTGGAAGACTAAAACAGGTTAGAATGAAAAATTCTAGTTTACTTAATCATTGTCAGGAGTAGCTCCAAAAGGGAAAAGGCAACACAAAGAAAGCCATGGTGAAAATTAACTTATTCTCTAGCAAAGCCACAGGAATGCCAGCTGAATTGAAACTTCTGGCCAAAGCCATCCTGTTCAGAGAGACTATTCCTACCATTCCTCCATTCCTACCATAAAATTCTAAGTTTGCATCATTATATTTCCAGTTTTGCAAATATTTACTTATATGCTTGATACTGCCATTATGAGCAATTCTTAATTCTCTAGTACACAACTAACTCCCAAAAGTACCCATTCACTTGAAGAGGTGCTTATGCCACTGTCAGTTCTCACACTCACATCCATCACCCCTTTCTGCACTATTCCTCACAACTACCTATTGATTTCTGATCCACTGTAGTTCATTCATGCATGTGAATTTACAGCAGTTACTGATACCAGTGCAAAAATTTTAGAAGTACAGACCTAGACTTTTAGAGCCACAACTGAATATAAAAGAAACTTAGGCTGGAAAGATTAAAACATTTTCTAGAACTTAATAGCTGAACTCCAGAACTCTAATGTTATTAACATAAGGCTTTTTAATAAAGCATTAAAAAAGTAAATTTTTCTTACACAAATAATAGCCAAGAACTCAAAGTAACTGCTGTTATATCATAAAATTACTTCTTGTTCAACAGAAAGCTAATTCTGAGGAATTTATTCTCAATTAGCTGTAACTATCACACAGAGGGATCAACATCTGTATTTAATTATCATACTCACTTCAATTCCACAAAATTAATAACTATATTTATTAAAGTTATATTTTCACTTTCCTGTCTCCTAATTTAACAATTTTCTTGTGTTAGAACCAGACAACCAAATCAGATATATATCCATACAGTAAAACAAAGTATTTTCCCTTTGGTCTTAACAATGAATAAATTTTGCTTTTATTTTAAAATTCAGTTTTAAACATTTTTGCTCAGGAAAACATTCATTCTTTCTCTTAGGACTTTTCAGAATAATTGTGAACACAGATAAATATAAACAAATGTTTTGTCTATAAAGCTCATCTGTCTTGCCAGAAGGATGTGATCTTCATCATTTTTAATTTAGAATGTTAATTTTACAGAATGTGAGAATTCAGAGATAGCTCTTCATAGGCTCTATTCCCATCAGAGCTCTCTCTGAAAAGTTAATAATATTAACAGTTTTTCTATTAATTTCATTTGACTTTTCACTGGGTTTTTGGGGTCTCACAATAAAAGAAAAAAAAATCCCTAGACTTGCAAGAACTTAAAAAGAAGTTGCTAACATTTTCCTCATCAAAATAAAAATATAGAACTAAATTCCTTACCAGGATTTTTTAAATTTCACCATCAATATCACTTAGCAAAAAAATTTCCAAAATTATGCCTATATCATAAATCATTAAATGACATAAATTAAATTTAAAACACTATCTCCATTAGCTGTTTCATTGCTTGGATGTAGAACTACACAACTTATGCACTTTACAATACAAGTGACCCAGTCCATGCTTTAAAAATTTAAGAATTTTCAAGCAAAGCATGAGGCTAGACAATGTTGGCTCTTACGCCATTTACAAAGTTTCCCCTCCAAAGATACTCTTTTCGTAGCTCTGAAATCTTAAATGTAGTTCTTCAAATTGGCCAAAGAAACCTGCTGCCTCATTTTTACAAGAGCAGTTCTTCGTTTATCATTATAATGCTAAACAGCAATAGTTTCAACAGAGTTTAAGAAAATAGACACTTCAGCCCAAAAGTGGAGCTGGGATAATGTGATGAGTAAACAGGATTACTTGTTTAAGTAGTCAAAGTTTGCCAGGCATGCAAACCCTAAGGAAAACTTAATTAAAGTCAATAAAGAGGAAGGGAAAGCACATAAAAATTAAGTAATAAAATTTGTGCAAAGCAAAATATGAACTGATCAGTTATCTGCGCCTGTGGGATAGTTTTGCAAACGTAAGCCTCCAGCCTACAGCATGCTGGGATGGATTCTGAGTTTTCTATGTTTATCATGTACAGATCCACTTAAATCAATAATGCTAGAATTTTGTCCATATGAACAAATCAGTGATTGCTACCATGCCCTTCTGAAGTCTGAAAGAAAAAAATTCATCCTTCCCAGGTTAATTTCACTGTTTTAGCAGCCTACTTGACGATTCCATTTAGGCAGAATCTAGAGGTTGTGAAGATCTGGGATCAGATTCTGTTCTTTACTGCAGAAATTTAATGCTGATAAAACTGCCTATAAGTCCACTGATAGCAGTAAATATTTATTAATCCATAAGAGGTAACAATCACGTTCTTAACTTATCAACTTGCTATCTTGTTGCATTTCTTCTCTGCATTATGCACTTTGGAACATTACTCAGTCCACATCCAAAAGCTTTCAGGTACTGCCAGGTATTTACCAAACATCTAGCAAAAATTACAAGCACTTTTCTGACATGAACTTGCTGAATTCTTCGTTTTCTATAAAAATGGAGTTTAAATGCATTTAAAATGTGGGAAAAGAATGGCACAGATGTGCTGTCGCCCCCCCCCCTTGTTCCCCGGAGGGGGGGGGCAACCAAACACCCCCCGCAAGGTGTTTGTTGGGCCCCCCCCCCCCCCCCCTTTTTTTTTTTTTTTTTTTTTTTTTTTTTTCCCCCCTCCCTTTTTTTTGTTTTTTTTTTTTTTCCCCCCCCTCCCCCCTTGTTTGGGGGGGGGGGGGGTGGTTTTTTTTTTTTTTTTTTTTTTTTTTTTTTCCCCCCCCCCGGGGGGGGGGGGGGGGGGGTTTTTTTTTTTTTTTTTTTTGGGGGTGGGGGGGGGGGGGGGGGGGGGGGCACAGATACTCAGGATTTTGTATAAAACCTGCAGCACCAACAGCAGACTCTCCTCCTTCTCCGTTTGTCTCTTAAGCCACCAAGTCAGCATCCTTCCTTTGGAAACTACAGGGCATCCAAAGGGCTGTTTAAATTTCATAGCTTTCTACCATCTTGAACAGCTAACTCTTCTTACAGGGAAGATAAAATTCTACATCCCTTTCAATAGTGTATTGCTGTAGCATTCCAGTTGTGAATTTGACCACTTGCTGCAACTTTGCTACTAAATTTATTGCTGAATCCCAAAAGGGGAAAGGTTTCCATTCCCACTGTGCCAGCAACATCACTCAGCATTTTACCTAGACTGGTTTCTTGTCAATCCTGAGGCATAACCAAGATCAAAAAGCGCTGTTCAAGATATGAAAATACCAAAGTATCTGGATTTTAACAGTCTTATTCAATAGCATTTGCAGTACTAGTCAGGATGTAACAGTTTAGTGTCTGTGTCAGATTTGATGTAATAATATGTCACTTAGTTTGAAGCATTTAAATTCAGTTTAAACTACAGCAAACTGCTGCAAATCCCAGAGAAACAAATTTCTCATGGCAGAACAGACACCGGCTGGCATCTCAAGGGGGTTTCAAGCACAAATCCCTCTTCAAGGGAATCATTTGGGGTGAGGAAGGAATTTCTTTTCTCGGACAACTGACATAGCGATAGGAATGTGCTCACCAGCATCACCATCCAGTTCTTTAATTAAGCAGAATAAATATAGTAATTTACAAACTCTGAAATAGCAAAAAATAATCAAGTGGTGCTGCATATAGGTAGCTAAAAGATCTCAGCTTTTCAAACTGAAGGAAAGACTTAGTACTATTTGTAGGAGAAAGGGAAGCTACAAGAGTTTTGCAGAGCAAGATACCACACAGAGGTGTTACCATTCCCTCTGGTCCCTGACTTGAAGGAAAATACCTATAAGAATTAGGCTAAAAAGAATGAAGCTAAGCTAAGTTTCTATCTGCTATGCCAGGAGATACCCATTAGACCCATTTAATACCCACAATTTAAATATAAAAGTGTAGAGTTAGCTTCACCCACTTCTCTCTACACTTGAGAATGATAAAAATGACATCAGTTTGTGATCAGTCACAATATGTTGGTGCTCCAAAAGCACACACACAGTGTGTGTGTTCACACATAAAGTCAAGAAAAACTAATTTTTTTCCAAATCATAGAATCTATGATTCTAGTTTTGTAGTATGGTGAGGTGTGATATTCTTGAGGAAGGGATGTAGGACAACAAAAGAAAATATTAAAATTGCAGAAGTGATCTTTGTAGGTATTTAGATAACAACAGTTGACTTCACTGTTTGATATGATAATTTTTTTAAAAAATAATATTCAAAACAAAGGCATCAGAAAAAAATGTGTTAAATTAATTACTTAGAAACCACCATGTTTAACTGGGCAAAGTGTTAGACTTAAATTATTTGCCTCCAGTGACCCCTGAAAAAGGCTTATTTTTGCAGTTCGACTATAAAAAGCTTAGACATGCTAATCATTCCGTCTGGAAATCAAAATCATAAACTGTTAGATTAATGAATGTTATAAGTAGCTCTTACACGCAGAATAGTAAAGACATTGTTAGCAATTTGTTTTGACAAAAGTGATTAGAATATTTATTTTTGCTAACACCTCTTACATGCGGACCTGGAAAAATGAAACTAGTTTGTATAATTCAGTAATACACAAATCTTTATAAAAACTAGGAATGTTGCTAAGTTAATTATATGATATTACCAAGAAATCCTTCATGAGTTCATAATCTGTAAGGCAAACAATGCTTCACTCGTCTGATCTGTAGTGCCACTTAAAGCTATTTTAAATCGAATTGCTAGTTTTTACTATTGTTACAATGGAATGAAAAGCAGAACTGTTGATTATAGTTTCTTGGGATCATAAGGAATGCAATGCAACAGCACCTAAACCACTACATTTGTTTTAGATTACATTACCTGCAAATAGTGCTTCAGCAATGAGAGAGAGGGAATGTTGTGGAGGCTGTTTTTGCCTTCTGCTTCGTGCCAGCTTATTCCATTGTGTGTAAACAGGCTCAGAATTCTAGGAAGTCTTTTTTTGGAGGAAAGAAAAGTCTTATTTTTTAACTATAATGAAATTAGCCGAATTAAAAAAAAAAAAAAGGCTTCCATAATAGCACAGACTAAAGATGTAACACAATGAGTTCTATCTCAAGTCCCTTCCTTGTGGCTGAGGTATAGGAAGACATTCCACCCTGATTACAAGCAATAGAGGATCTTAACCTCCTTGAGTTCCAGTGATTAATTACTCTCACTGTATAAACCAATTATGCCTGCCTCCAGTTTCTAGCAGCATAGTTTCATTATGCCTTTCTCTGCTAGATTAAAGAGTCCATCTAGTATCACAGAGTTTTCTTCTACAGGAATGATGATGATAGGTTACATATATCACAGTTTAAGTGAACCATTTTAGGTTTATCACAGTTTATGTGAATCTCTTTATGTTTGATCCCAAATGCAAACTCCAGCTCTGGTCTGGGATTCTCCTCTAGGCTTCCTACTGGAAAGGTCAGACTAGCAAGACTCTACAGACCCTAAAGCTTTTCTGCAGCCTGTAAAGCCTCCACAAGCAAGGGGCCAAGTCTTCCTGTGATGAACAGGAGCTTGACTTTGATTTTGAGCATGACTGACTCCCCAAGTCTGAATATGGAAAGCACAGAGTGCTGGTTTCAGTGCAAAATCTACTTTTTACTTGGATACAGTTTTAGCAACTTTTCTCCTGAGAAAGTCTATGATGGTAGGGAGGGGAAGACGAAATGTAGCAGCAGCTCTGGAAAAGTTAAAGGAATAGGATTTTGAATGTTTTCATGTCTCCAGTGACATGTGGACAGTGTTGGAACACATGAATATTTTATTGTGCACAGTAGGCAGGGCTTCCTCAGCAACATGACCTGCATTTCCACAGTCACAGCTTCTCTGATTACTTGCAAAGCAACTGCTAATTGAGGTGAAGGGCAGGCTCTAGACAACTGTGTGTTTAGTTAGGAGGAAACTGCAGTTGTGCCCAGTCACACCTGGACTCAGCTAGAGGAATCCATCCTTACACACCTGAAAGCTTAGTCCAGTACTGGTGCTCCATATAAGCAGAAAAGAGGACAATGGGAAAGTACAGGTCAAATCTGCTACAAAACTCAGAATTAAGACAGTCTCCATCTCCTCATTCATTTGGCATGGTTCTGTTTTTGTTATCAACTTTGTTTGGTATCTGCAAACCAATGTCACCACCTTCTCCAGGCAAACAGTTGCCTCTGTAACATTCGGGGCCATCTCTTGGCAGTCGCCTTTCTAGTGGTACATCAGTGAAGCACTGCCTCTCTCAAAAGCAGCAGCTGCTAATTCTGGTGTGGTACATAACAGCTTGCTGCCACATCAGGTTGGGTCCCGCAAGAAAATGAGTTTCTCTGGCCCAGATCATTTGACAATTGCTACCATATGAATAATTCAGTCCACAGAACCTAGCAAATGCAAGCAAGCGAATAAAACAGCAAGCTGTGTACTGCACTGGATGGCCAGCAACAGCCCCAGTTCAGCCAAAGGGTGTGACAGCTGCTTGCTGATGGTGATGGCTGGCCACTGCATACCAGCTAATCGACAAAGCAGCAGGAGGCTTCCCGGGAAGACATTTCCGTGTTTCAGACTGGATGGCTTGCCATCCTAGTCCCTTTGATTTGAGTTGGCAAAATTAGGGTTTAAACCTATTAAAATATGTTCAGCATAATTCTTCCTCTGGATTAACTGACCTGATTGAAAAGGCCACATTTAACTGAAGCTGTGCAATCTTCTCATGATTGAAAAACCTTTAGATTCATCGTACTTTCTTTTGGCTTCTGGGCCTACAATTCTATACAACAAGAGTGAGCTTCAACAGCTTTTTCAGAAATGTTTCTTCAGCTTTAATTTTGGTAATATGTAGAGGAAAGATACATTAATGGAAAGGTGTAATGTTTCCTTCTCTGTCCTTCAGTACGTTTTCCTGCCCTTGCCTTATCTACTTTTAAAGCAGGAAAGGAGAATGCATTCAAAGAGAATTTGCTGCTCCTGAGATGGATTTATTCTGCTCATCAATTCAGAAATACTCTCCAAAAGAGGAGGTAACCGCAGCTCCATCTCGGGCTACCTGGTGGGCTGTCTCACACCTTTGGCTGCCCACCTGCCCTGGCTCGCAGGCAGTAGCCTGCAAATCCGGGAGCCCCAGACCCAGGGTAGCCCACCTGGCAGAACAGCCAAACAACCTCCACATCCTGTGCATCTCACTTTGTAGCTGGCATGCTTCCAGGAAGCTGCGTGGGTGAACCAGCAGGAAGCCAGGCTGAAACTTTACATGTTTCCAGAAAGAAATTTGTCAAATTGAACTATTTGCATGGACTACTCGGATGAATTAGCAGCCCCACCATTAGAAGTTTTCTGACTGAACCTGCTCTGTATCACGCTTAGTTAACACAGTAGCCACTAAGTGTGGGTAAGCTATTCACACAGAAATGGGGAAAAAATTATATTAAGAAAACATCACTGTACAACTGCAGTTGTTGGGGATATATTCCAGGCCAGAAGCATTTATAATGCTTGTCATTAAAGCTTTCCACACTTAGGTTCACATTGCTTCTTCTGTGTTGTTCTGCTCACCCATAATCCCTCCATCATGTGCTGTGTCCCTGACTCCTATTTTCCTAGCATAAGTAGTGCCTATTCACCTTTGGCTACTTTGTTCTTCACCTTTGCCCACGGCAAAAAAATATCAGGCTATCAACTGAGATAGCTGACTGTATTCTTCACCTGCAATCATAGTTTTGTATCATTTTATTTGCTCAGATAAATGAACAGAATACATTTATTTTGATTGACTTTGCCACGATAATAGTGACAACACTTGGCAGGACTTACCTGTGTATAGAGGTAAACTAGGTGATTCCCTTTCCCTAGTTTATACAGTCAGTGTGAGGTTTCTTGAATGATCAATATCTTGGTGTAGAGCTGACCAACACAGACTAAGGAGCAACCCCGTTGTACTCAGGACCATTCATTTTCTTCTTTATGAACTGAATGATTCCAAAACACTTAGACAACCTCTCTTCTGGTGAATTAAGGGGCTTAGCATGATCACAAATGCCTAACCAAAAATCACATGTAGTTTGGCTGCCCAATTCTCTTGCAGAGGTTATTTCATCTCATGGTTAGAGTCAGCCAACAACAGGAAAATATGAGGGACTCTGCTACACAAAGAGGGAAATGAAAAGCATTTACAAAGCAGAGACCTAATCATCTAAATGAAAAGAGAGCAGAAGAGAGCAAGGTAAGCAGAGTCCAGCTTTGATGGAGAGTTCTTGTAAGGGATAACATGACACCATAGCAAACAAAAGGAAAAAAATACTTTAAAGCAAATGAGAAATCAGTTTTGTTCTCAAGAGGAAGGGAGGGTGGGTGAGAAGGCAGGCAGGCATCTATAAAAACAGGAAAAAGTAATGCAGAAAAAATTTGAGGAGTGTAATGAAGGACAGGAGATAAGCAGTTGGATCTTACAAGAAGTGAATAAGATGTAATGATCTTGTTCTAAAATGCAAACAGGTTTATTGCATTTAGGACTACTGACTGTCCTTTGACAGACCTGCTTCACACATGGCACTCACTCAATTTCCCACCAAAATTTGAGATCTTTTTTTCTCCAAAGTTCAAATGGGAGGGAGTTGTAACCACTTCTCAATCTGCCCTTGGCCTCTTGTCCCCACCAAGGGTGTTTTGCCAAGCCTTCCTCATCTCAGCCTGTCTAGAGCTGGTTTCCCAGGCTGTCATGGTGTCTGCTGAGCAGGGTACTGAATGTGCTGAACAGCACCCACTACAGAACCTGTATTTTCCATATGTTCTGCTAAGCAAAGTCACCAGCACATCCTCTGACATCCATGCACACTCCCCAGTTCTCCCTGCACAAGGCAGCTGTGTGCACACACTTCCCCAGCCAGTCCTAGCAGCACCTCCATCCCCTCCACCCTGCACAAGTAAAGGGCTCACTTTCGACACAGCTCCCCCTTGAATGCATATTCATGGCTTGTGCCAATGCTAAAAGTACCACAGAGCACAGGCACATTTCAAGGGAGACTTACAGAGCCCTCTGAAATCACCATCCTTCTAGGTAAATAAGCCTCTGATGACCCATACTGTATGTATGGCATTATGCTGCATTTGTGATTCAGATGCCTGCTCCAAATCCAAAGCACACACACAAAGTACTAAGAGAACTTTCAACATAAAGGAGGTATAAAAGTGGAGCTGATTCACACTCTTAGCTGCAATCAAACTACCAGAGGATGCTGAATGATTCCCTCTGCTCTGGTTTTGGATGTCATTATCTGACCTCATTTCTTGCTTGTGGCATTTTCTTGGGCAGCTCAGTGCTCACATATTATCATCAAGCCAGCCGCACTCAAAGTCATACAAATGTGAGTGTATGTGTATGTCTCTGAAGGGGCATAAGGGGTGGGGTAAATTAAAGACT
This sequence comes from Entomyzon cyanotis, assembly GCA_024500445.1. Classification (NCBI taxonomy): domain Eukaryota; kingdom Metazoa; phylum Chordata; class Aves; order Passeriformes; family Meliphagidae; genus Entomyzon; species Entomyzon cyanotis. Next base: position 12,008,786 of record JAKEPQ010000780.1, read on the forward strand.
TTTAAGTATTACTGATTGAGAAAAAGAGAAAACAACATTTAAAAGCGTTTTAAATTGCTATTCCTTCCTTTTAATCCTAAATTTCTCTTTGTTTTGTTTTATGCAGCTGGCTGAATGATGGCAGAGTGGCTTGCAATTATCCGGATGACATTAGATGCCAGCTGAAATGGACACTAAAGGAAGAATCCAACATCCTGCATATATAATTCCTACTCCATTTGGCATTGAACCAAGTCAACAAAAATACATTCCTTCCCCCACCATCCTCAGTAAATCCCATGGCCAAGTGAATGTTGCTATGGAAACAAAAATCCAGAAAGTCGGAAGAGATTGGATATAAGCACTTTCCAAAATGTTGGAGAAGAGTTTTAGAGTCAGAACTGCACACACCTGTAGGTAACTCCCACAAGCTCTGCACACTGAACACTTAAGCATACACCACAGACCTGGGCTTCCAATGCCTGCAGAATTCTGAAGGGCTCTAATTAATCTGATGGCTTTCATTTTCAGTCATTGTATGGTCTATTCAAATCACAGGTACTTCTCCACCAGTTCTGTGAAGCTTACTAAAATAGACCCTAGAAACTGAGCACAGCTGTCAAAATAATGTTTTATTCCTGAATCTGTTCCAAAGATAGTTATTCCAGAGAAATTTAAAAGTTATATACCTGTATTAGCACACTAAGTAGTTCATAGCAGTTTAGTAAATCAAATATTCCATACTGCTAGCTTAATAAGATGGGGAGTCATGCACGAAATGACTGCCAGGTTAATAACACAGGGAGACATGCATGGCATGTATTTGCATATAATAGCACAGAATGTTCCCCTAAATCCTTTAAATTACTCATCAGTTCTTAAATGGGCATTTAACTACATCTTCATCCAGTATCAAAAAGAAAGAGGGAGCTACCTACAACTGAAAGGAATGATAGGTAAGGACTAAGTAAAACCTAAAATGCCATCTTGTAGGAAGAGCTAGAAATCTGCACTTACAAACAAACCAATCCAAACCATTCCTACAGCTAAAAGTAAATGGATAAATTTGTTTCTTTAGAGCAACTCCTAAAAAAAACAACCTAGATGTATTGTAGGGTTGATGACAAAAGATGCCAGAGGGAAAACAGCAAAAAGCTTGAAACCAAGCCTGGAGCAACCTGCAGAGGTGATGATGAGCAGAACATAATTTGTGCCTGTTATTTTCCTGATGACTCACAGAGTAAGCCAGAGAGACTGTCCGAGTCTAAAGATTTTTGTTTAGTTGCCCTTTCCAGAGTGCCTTCCAGACTGCCATATGTACAATCCTTTGTGCCACAACATTTTTTGGGCTGTTTGTAGGAACAGTTGAAGAAACAAGACACTAAAATCTGAGCTACAGATGGGAAGCCAAGGTGAAGAAAGAGAGTCTAGACCCTTCTCCTTTGACAACAGTTCAGGGAAGGTGGGTTACTGTGACAATCCATGCTTAGAATCAGGAAAGTTGTTTCAATTTTTCATTTTCCTTTTTCTCTTCCTGTTGCCTGTTATAACTGCTCAGATGGCCAGCTCTTTAGGGCAAGGACATGCTCCCAAAAGTTTCCCAAATGGGCCCTCATGGATGCTCAGGACTTTTCAATGCATTGCAATATAGCAGACCAATTTGCATGCTGTGTAAACAGCTTCAGGCCCAAATACCTCAAACGTGCAAACACACACACACACACAACAAAATGCTGGCTGGATAAACTTCTGTATCACTTCAGCAAGTGCTCTGTTACGTAAACACTGTCATCATATATGCTGTGCTGTGCAGAACAGAATGGCATTTTCTTCTGGATGCTGAGTCATTCTTCCCTCCACTTACACAGAAGAAGACATTCTCAAGAGCCTGCTCCCACTATCATTTTATATATAGCTGGATTTAAGCGTCCACAACTACAAACTACAGATCACTTGCAAATATGAGTCACAAATTTATATAACCAAATTTTCTAAATCTAACCAAAACATATATTATCATTCCAACATGCAAAATGATAATACACTTACATATTTCTATGTTTGGATCTGAAGAGCAATTAAAAAATAATTTAAATTATCCAAATATGGAATAGATAACCTTGAACTTTCACACTGTCACTGCAAAACGAAAAATATTTTTCACCAGCTGCTTTTGCTGTGACTCACTTGAGTAGTACCAGGGAATAAGGACAAACAATTATATTACTGTAAGTAAAGCATTAAGATATATTCATTGCCTCATAAACTGAGACCGTTTCAATTAGGGGAAGTGTCCTTGCCTAGACAATAGCAGAGAAAAATATGAACTCACTTCTCTCCCCAGCTCCCATCCATTTCACCAAAGTATCGGTTTCAAAGCTTAAGAAACTGAAATATTACTCAGTTCATTATTCCCTTTCTTCTTAAGAATAAAAAAAATGCAAATGTTGTGTTACTGGCACTTTATGTATACCAGCTTTTATGTAAGAAAAGAAAGGTATATAGAAAACATAAGGCTCCATAGACATAGTGATTCATTCTTTTTGTAAATCACAAAATAACTGTCTCTATTTGTCTCATCGGAGACCAGTTACTGCCATAAGACAAAAGGCTGACTATGGTTTACTTGTGATTCATTTCCCAGGGAAGAGAGTCAAAATCATATCCAGAAATACACTTGAAAGACTTTGGAGAATCCTACTGTCCCAAATGAAACGGCTTCACACTGTAAGAAATACGAGAAGTAGTACTCACCTCTTGAAGCAGGTGAAGCATTTTGGCACACAATATGGCCATGCTTTCATGCAAATGGCCAATAAAGATTTTTGGAGGAGTTTGCCCTATACCATTAGCTTTATTAATAACTAGATTAATATGTTGCTTTGAGTATGTGAAATGTTATAAAAGAACATATAAATGGATACTATTCAACACCAACAAAAGACCGACACTTTCTATACCTTATGTCAAATGCATTGCACAAACAAGAAAGAAAATGCCACCTCTTTCATCTAGAACCCCTGCAGACACAGTACCTAGATGCTTTCTGAGAAAGACGCCTTTACATTAAGGAAATTTTTATCTTTTCTATGGGAGATTTGCCATTTATTTTTAGTAACTGAATATCAGAAATTCCTTCCAGGGTATCAAGGTGTAACAGTTGTAAGCAACCACAGTAACAGCCTGTATTTTATTTGCCAAGAAATACTTCTATTTCCTCAGAATATATCATGCTCTAAATTCTCATTTCTCTTCAACTAATGCTCGAGCTATTATATGTACTGTAGGAAATGCTTTTATTTGTAAGTATGGTCTTTTGTGTTAAGAAAGATAAATGTCAGACTCATTAATTATGTATCTATAATTAGATACTGCTGAAAACGAGCTGAAACTTGTTTTGACATCTTCTTTGAAGAATGTATTTGTACATTGCATGTAACATTGCATATATGCATTTGCAAAACCTGAACTAGCTGAATGGCAGCTACATACAAAAGCCAGCCAGCTTTGACAGGGTAAACAAAATCAAAGCACAGCTGAAGCACAAACTTACAGGAGGGAAATTCACAAGATAGCTTGCCCAGAAAAAAGCTAAATGGTCATCAAGAGAAAAAGAAGTCTCTGACCAGGAACACATGATGAAAGCTGTACTTTGTTGATTGCAGAAAGTTTGGTTTTAAATACACTCTTCTAAGTGTTTAACTAATTTCCAAGAGGCTTGATTGTACTTCGCTCAACTTCAGGGTTTTTTTCCTACTAATTTGGAGATAGATTGTACCTTAAGGCAGAGCCAGGAACATGGGGTGTATGCTTAAGCAGCAGGAACCCAAGAGTAAGCGTGGGAGGTATTGTGCCTCAGCGACAAAACATCTCCCTTCCCCCACAGAGGCAAAGGAGACAATCAGTCCTACAGTTAACTGTGAATTAAAGTATGAAAACCAGCAGTGTGCAGAAGATATTGCAGGATGGAAGCAAACTCTCTTCTGCCTTTTATGCAGAATTTCAGGAATTTAAAGAAGTAACACCAACAACCTTTCTGTGTGAGTGATCCCATGTATGAGGAAATCACACATGAATTAATAATGATAACAATAGTAGGAGTATTGATGAAGACTCAAAGAACCATCCAGGTTTTTGTAGGATAATGATAAATGGTTTGACAATGCTGTTTGTGGGACTGAATAAACAATTCAGTCTTATCACATCTGCTGGACTTCACCCAGTATTCAGGTGCTGTTACAATCGAAAAAGCAACCCTGTAAAAATAACTTCCTACTGAAAAGAACTGCTGCTTCTATATTCTCTGAATCATTCCTGATACCTTTACTAACAAAACAATTCATTAGTACTGATAGGATGGTAGTGCTAATCCAGCTCCAGGAGGGAAGGCTGGATCCCAGTTTGTCTCACCATGATGGAGGGATGACTGGCACACAGCCCAGATCTCTGCTAGAGGTGCAGTGTAGGGGCGTGCAGGAAAAACATTCCCAAATACCTGTGGTTAGGCACAGTCACTACATTTCTCTTAAGCACAATCACCTAAGCCTTCCAAAACCAACCAAGACCCTTGTTGAAACAGGGGCAAGCAGAGGCATTAGGCCTGAAGGCACCCTCCACACCACAGAATGTCTTCTGCAAGTCCATGGCACTGCAACCAACCCTACCCCCATGCCACCCTTTCCAGACAATGAGTTAAGACAAAAACAATTTTTAAAGCAGAGGGGACTACTACTCATCACCTTATTTTTGCACATTTCAGAAACAAAGTGACTTTCAGTTGGGATAAGTTGGCACAGCCACACCAATTGCTTTGACTGATGCCAATACACTGATTACCTCACACTTGATAAAGTGTGCCAAAAAGGAGCGATTCCCTTGTTGATGATCAGCAAGGCAGGAACAGCTTGGCAGCTCCTCGCAAGCACCGTACTGCCAGTGCTTGCCAGTTTATCCCTATGCTGCCTCACATTCTCCATAGGTAAAAAGCCATTACATCATCAGTGTGCAAACAGCCACATGGCTTGCAAATGTAAAATGGCAGTGGGACTTCTCCTATAGCAGGTGTACACTAAAATGAAAAGTTTCTATATAACTGAGAAAGAACGTGGGTGTTGGGTGTTCATTTTACTGTACCCTTCAAAATTGAAGAGGAGCAGAAAAATTACATCCCTTATTTCTAAGGCTATTGAAAATAAGAAATTTGAGTGAACAGAAAGAAATGTGAAATTAAAATACTTCTAACCTTAGACAATTTCAGTGTTTCCACATTTGTAAGTGACCACAGGTCTAGCAATTCTCTTTCATGGCAATACCATTCACTTTAAAGGACATAAGCACCAGAAAGACAAGTTTTCTTCTATTCTAAAGTTTTCCCCCAATGCCATTATCACACTGAACGCAAAGCAACTCGAACCACAGTTGTGGACACTGTGCTCTATCTTGTGCAGATCAGGGAAGGGAGGAAGCTTATTTCCTGATTAGCAATTCCTCAGTGGTAGTGGTGGGGAGGAAGAACCTGCCTACAAATATCATAGCTGTTTGGAAATATCAGCCTTTCTATAAACAGATGGCTGCTCCTCACAGGATACTGTCCTCTCCAGGAACACTGCACTAAGTTCTGAACCTCTTCCAATGCAGCCCTGAGCAGGCTGTGCTCCTAGCAAAGGTGAGGAAAGTTAGATATGGAATGGAGCCAATCTGTGCATATAAAAGCTCTAAATTCATTACTCTCAATTAAAATGAATGAGGATAAGGATCGCTTCCAAGTACATCAATCAAAGAAAGTACTTGCTGCAGGAAAACAGAAGACACTGGTGTATACACGAAGGAATTTATTCCCATCATAACAAAATGTGTGCAGGCAAATGTACACAAGAAGGGCAGTTTATTTTTCACCTGAGAAGTTGCAACTATTTAGGAATGATGGGTTAATATCTACAGTTATCTATTTTTACTGTTTTAAAAAAGCCTATTTCTTCAAGAAATACTTGTACGCCTGCACACCTGACTTTACAAAAAAATAAGAAGGTAATTCAAACCAGAGTGTTTCATGCCATGGAAATAGGCATATGATGCTTAGTAGACAAGTATAGATTTGCCTCCAAATTAATTTGTTCTGCTAACTATTCTATTAACTTCAGGCACTAAGAATACCCTTAACTCTTTCTGAAATCAACAGCCTGAGAAACTGCTGAACTCTGCAGAATTAGCTCTTGAGAGGCAAAAAACCCCCATCAAACTAGTGCTTCTTATTGTTGACAAAAATACAGTCTTTTACAATAGTGGTGTATTTCTCACCATGGTTTTGCTTTGGGTTTTTTTTTCCATTGGTTGCAATATGAACAAAGCTGAGGTTTGCAGCAGTAGAAATCGCTATGAATTGACTAAGAGCAGGATAAGGTAATTTTTTTTTGTAGCTGCTGTTGTTATTGACAATATACTATCAACATGCATGTTCCTCATCTCCTCTAAGGTGTCTATTCAGCCCAAATCATTTACAAGTTTTGCAAGTTTATCTCTGCAAGAGTCTGAGAATTATGAGATAGTCTAGTACCTACTATACTCTCAGAAATGTTTCAACATATTATCACAGCTATAGAACTTCAGAAATTAGGATATCAAGGAGAGTTGCACAGGACATACTAAAGCACTTAAGTAGGAATTTGGAAGACATGGAAATAAGGCACTGTGTTTCTGTGTCAGTTTAGCTTATGGCCTACCTCAAAAGCAGTATGGGAAATCCATGTACTTTTTTGTAAGGGAGTACCTGGTGTTTCTTTCTCCAGGAAGAATATAGAGTCAAGCCTTTCAATTAATGGAGATGTGTCAAGAGCTTGTCATTTTGAAGGCTGTAATTCCAGCAAACTATACCACAAAGCACAAGAAATGTGCTCATTTCATTAGGTATGGCAAAAATGTGACAACCTATTTTTACTACATGCCTACAATCAGGCTTGCAGAAAAAAGAACCCAAAGGCATAGCTGTGATGCATCAAAATAAGACAAGAGCCTTTCTCAACCCTGGACAACGCATGTAATCCTGCTCTGGGTGAAAACATCTTAGTGCTCCTAAGGGGTGATTATCAGCTTCAGAAAAGTTAAAACTTGACCTGCAGCTCAGCACAAGGATTTTAGATTCTCCCAGGATGACTTTCAGTCCAGGCCCTATTTTTAGGGTCACATAAGTAGCCACCATTTGCAAGTCAAAATGCTGTCAGAAATTATGAATGCATGACATTTTCTCACTCTGAAATCATCACAGACCAGCACTGGTTGGAATAGACTGGCACAAGATTTGTGGGACAGAATGAACAAAGCTGAAAACAACCTATGGCCACAGTGGTGAAGGGCTCAGAAGGAAGTATGAGTGGTAACAACATTGTACATAAGCTGATCAGGCCAGGCAAGCTGGGGCTAAAGCTGATGTATCTCCCACCTTCACGTGTCCATTGACTGCTTCAGGAAAACAGTGCCTCCAGCTGCTGACATCTGCACTGTACAAGCACAGCCCATTTGCAGGCTGCAAACCCCAGCTGCCCTTGTATTCATACCTCCAAGATTTTTTCACAAGGCAAAGAACACTCACAGATAGGCTGTGCAGGTCTCATTTTTCTGTCTGGCAGTCCACTGGATCTGTGATGGGAAAATTTATTGACAAGAGCCGTAAACATACGCACAGACACAATTTAAACAAGCAGCTGGACACTGACTGCACTGAGCTTCAGGGCAGGAAGAGCTGCTTCTTCAAACTAAGGCTTTCTTATCTATAGGTATTGACAGTCTAAAAATCATAAAACAACTATGACCAAAAAGCTCACAAAAGCAGAGCTAACTGCCAGGAGTATCCCTACTAGGATGGATACCAGTCTACCAGGAGAAACTGATTATAGCAGAGAAAAAAAAAAAATTAAAAATGAGGAAAACAAAGGAAAAGAGGAGGTGCAAACTATAAGAAAAGGCAGTCACAGAAAGACTCCATGTGGCAGGAAACAATTTTCTTAGAAAAACTTTAGGAGTTCCAATAAAACGAATTCTTGGGTTTTTTAATCTACACACCAACTATGCTCTTCTGAAAATTTAGTTCTCTAATAAAATACAATAAAAAACTAGACAGAAATCATAAAGAGATTTATAAGGAAAAGAGGAGGCACATAAGATCTTTAATGTAGCCACAGAAGTTGTCTCCCCAATGGCCATTTTTAGCATAAATGTTACTATATATACATCTAGTACTAGCACAGGTCTCATCAACAGCTGTTCAGGTAGAGCTGTGAATTGAGCCATACGGAGACTATGCCAGAGGCAGGCTTTAAAGATAAAGACTTCAAGAACTGTGAATAATTTAAGACATAATGCCATACACAGGACTCCCCAAATTCAATTTGTCAGTGAACATGCAACTCACTAAAACATCTTTGAGGCAGTACTGAGATTTGCATGATAGTTTGGGTCTGACACAGTAATTAAAACTAAGAAGGGTTTACAATGACTTTTGCATTTGGTTTGAGGCTTGGATCCAGGAGATTAGTTTGGGTTCCTAATCACAAGCTTCTTTTGTCATAGGAAAAACCCACTGCATCCCCTTCTGTCCCAGTCTGTATCAGTAAGAGGAAACTGTGTTCATGTTCTTCCCCCTCCTGCTCTAGAAGCAACTGGTGACAGCTCAAACAAGGACAAGATTCATTAGCAACACCCTCGGCCTCCTGACTCCCACCTCACACCCCGCGCTCCAGAGCTCACGTCTTCACTGGGACTGCAAAGTGCTACTGAGATATAAATAGCATCTTACAATAACACCATAATTAAAACACATATGCTTATGCACAAGCATACTTCCTGAAACTGGGGACTGAAAAAGTCCTTCATTAACTCATTTACAGTTCTTTCCTCTACACCAAAAAATTCACCACTTAGTCCCACTGGACCTCTCAAAGTTGATTTAATGGCAGAGCCCTCCTGAGAACTCTTAAGAGAATTCACTAATTCGCTCATGGAATATTTACTTTGATAAGTACCAGTACCTCTTACATATATTTTCCATAATATATTTTCAGATAAAGTTCTCAAACATATAATCTATTCATCTATCATGTTTGGCCACACTACCTTGAATTAAGATACACTCAAATAAACTGCCTGTATCCTTTTGTCTGAAATTACTCTTTCACCATGAGTTTCTCAAGTCATGGAAAAAAATGTAACAATGTTGAGTTTAATGAATTTTTCTGTTCCAAATGAACATAAACATCTTATCAGCATTTATTAAGCCAAATGAAGAGTGGATGGAAGCTGCAAGACAGTTCCCATAATGTGACTGGGTCAGATGCCATAAAGATATGGGAACACTAGATGGCAATAACAACTGCACATGTATCTTTAAATACAAATTTACTTTTACTCCTGTTACAATATTGTCTACAGTGAAGCTTCTAAAGCCATATTTTTTAGAAGGCACCACATTGTATCCCTAAAAAAACACAGAGACAAAAAACCCACGACCACCTACCCCCCCCCCCCCCCCCAAAACCGCTGCTGTGGGTTAGGGGGGTTTTAATTTTTTTTAAACTAAGCCAGTCTTCCTCAACGGGTTAGTCTTTAATTCAGCTTTCTACAGTATTTCATAGTAACATGTATGAATCAAGTTGGTATCTTTGCTATAAGATTCAAAAGTTACTGCAGGTAAAAAGGCATAAAGGTCAGAAATAGCAAAATATTGCTAAAGTGTTCTCATTCCTAATTGAATGTTTATTTTAGCTTTTGGCACATAAAGCAAATGCATAGAATGCAGAAGCATCACAAAATAATGATAATTGTTCATTAAGATATTACCCTGTAAGGGCATTAATAACAATAACAGTACTAATAAAAAAGAACATTTTACAATTTTGTTGTCAAAAGGATATCCAAGAGACTTCATACATATCAGGTAACAGAGTTAATTTAGGAATCTGTTCTAAAAGTCTGAATAACCCAAAATCCCATGATAAACTACTTGAAGAACTAGGATCAGACTACAAGTGTCATGAGAAACCAAAAGCTCTCTAGACTGGTTTGTACCATAGAAACACTAAAAAGCTGAAACTCATCTCGGTGTAGTGGGCAATGTATCCCCAGGTCAGTCAGTTAACTGCTGTTTGCACGCTGACAGTATCTGGGGAGCCTGGCTGTGGATCAGCGCTCTGTAGGAGACTGCTCAGCTCCCGGAGGAGCCTCTGCCCACACACCTCACACCTGGGCACCACGGTTAGCGTTTCTCTGCTTCCTTCAGCTGTGTGAAGTCATCAGTTAGAGCTATTCACTTGTCCACTCCAAGCTGTTCCAGCTCCTTCTGAACAGGACTAAGGCCTTCCCAGAGTGATTTACCCCAGTATGTGCGTTACCTGGAAGAGCCAGTTCCGAGGGAGCTACTTTTCCCACAGAGGAAACTTATAAAATGTTAAGTGTTTAAAGACTGGATGCATCCCTAGCTTTATTTGGAATATTCTCCAGGAGCACAGTGACCATTTGATGGGAAAGCAGGGCTGGCAGGCCCAGTGCCTGGCACCGTCGCTGCGTCGCCTCAGACACCAGCCATGGCACAGCTAGAGCCCTCATGAGCCACTCCACCCTCCGCACAGCCGCCTCCATTATCGGCAAGGAACGGGGCTGAGGCACCTAAAGGGAGTTAGGAGTGAGTAGGAAAGCAGTCCGGGTGCCCCAGCCAAGGGAGCAGCGCCGGTGCCTCCCTGTCTGCCGCAGCTCAGGGCTCCTGAAGAGCCGGCAGGCCCTTCACCGCAGGATGGGAGCGGATCGGGATCGCCGCGCTCCCAACTGCGGCCTTGCAGCGCCACCTGCCGGCACCGCGGGCACCGCTTGGCTTGAGAAAGAAATGGGATTGATTTGAAACTTGCAGAATTTCCTGAGAAAATACAAGTAAATATTCTGCTTTCTACACTGATCTGCCTCAAATTATCTGGCTGCCGTGCCTGCCTCAAAAACGCGGCACGTGTTCGAATGCATCTGTTTAATTGGAAGATGACAAATAAAATAAGATTTGCATCAACTTCTATTTTCCTCAAATAAAGAAATCTCATAAACCAATTAATCTTTGGAGAGTGAAGCTATTCCTTATGAAGCAAAGGCTAGAATAATCATTCAACTTATGACTCAACTTCAGGAAAACTGTCTTTTAGTCAGATACAGTGATTAAATGTGTTTCTAACATGCCTATTGAAAAAAATGATCCCTTTAAAAACAAGCCTATGTGTTTTCTAGCCACCTACAGCTGTGTGCATAATTTATAGCCAGCTACCTCAGTATTTACTAAACCCAGGAGCTCAGCAAAGCCCGATGGACTCCCTAGGCTCAGCACCTCTGAGCAGACAACTCGTGTGTCACTTGATTTCTGCAGAAACTCTCCTGTCTCCCTGCTGCTCCATAGCACTATGTACAAACCCAAGCACACGCACAAACATGGGATGTGGCAGGGAAGGAGAGGGAGTTCAATCTAAACTTCCCCTTTCAGAAATGCATTAAACTCATGAGGTATTGTTTAGCTTTTCCAAATAGTAATTTATAAAAACCCCATTAAAACTCATCACTTTCAGCTGGCTTTCCCAGCTTCCAAGTGCCTCAGTGCATGGCTGACAGAGAACTAACAGTTCAGACCAATTAAGGACTATGGCAATGGCACTGATGGCTTGCTCCTTTGTGTGTCTGTGTATCCAGATCCACACCTTCATTTTACAAACAGAAGAATGTTTTCTGCTAATTCAGTCTAGGGCTGAAAGTCATCTGGGATCACCATGATCATAGTGAAAACAAGGTAAACAATCCTTATGTTATCAGTAAGGGAAAGCAGCTTTCCTTCCAGCACCTGTAGGCTTTGCAGTCTGAAAGGAATTATAAAGCAATATATTTAAGTACATGGATAGAGGAAAGTAGGTGGTTTTAAGAATAGAAGTGTGGAACAGTTTCACTGAGGAAAAAAGAACTTTCTTGCCCTAAGTTTGCTATCACTATTTCAGAAACAAACAACAGGGAAAGTGTTATTTATTTCCATAATGCCTGACGTGATATCAGTAACTGTCACCTGTTAAACAGATTGCAACAAACAAACAGATAAAGTAAGAAAAGTGACAGAAAGAACGACTGTGATTTCCAGCGTTCCTATACTGTTCACATCTGCAGCAGGAACTCTAATGAAGCATTTTCTATTGTCTCTCCTTACAAAATAAGTTTATTTCACTATTCTTATTTTCAAAATTTTCTCTCCAGAAAACAATGTTGCTCAGAGAAAGCAAACAATTTTTCCACTGACCAGGGACAGAAATTCTGCTACTAAACCACCATTAAATGGCGTCTCTCCTCTTCTCAGAACTTCATCTTGTAAGTTGGCAAATCAGGTGAGACAAGATGGTGGGGGAAATGTATGAAACAAATCCAGAAATGCAGAATGCTTCTGCCATTCACAGAAAACCAAATTATTTTCAGCTGGGGGAAAGAATCTTAGGAAAAATAGATTCCAGAGGTTGGCTTTATCTCTCTCTCCTTGGTTTTTCCTATGTTGTCAGAAGGGGCAAAGATACCTCTGGGAAAAACTGCTCGGATAGATCTTGACAGCTTAACCTTTTCCCTCTACTTTCAATTTCTTGATTTACCTATAGCAAGTCTGTAGTTACAGCAGTAGCAGCACCTTAGAGGCACTGGTTTAGGAAGCATCTATCAGCATTTCCTCACCACAGAAAATGGCTCCAAATTAAAGGCTTTCTCAATCAGGAAGCAGTTAAAGCCCGCTGAAAGCAAAGCCTCGCTGAGCAGCAGGCAGTGCTGGGAGCACAATGGAACCGAGACCAGAGCATGCACCTCACTATCTGTCAACCACCCTTTCTAGCATCAGACTAAAGAGACCCACTGAAGTCAATGAAAAGGTTTCCATGGAAATCAATGAGGTCTCAGTAAGGCTGTAAAGACGCATCATTAATTTTTTCAGCCTCGCTTTCACACACATCTATTCCCTCTCTAATATCAGTTCTTATACTATTTATATAACTCAGGATCTAATCAAGACGTGTACTCCTACTTGCTGGGAGCTGAAAAGATCATGCTGATTTGTTAGTTATTTTTTAATATTTAGGAGGTACCCAGTTACAGTGTGGATGTGGGCTCCATGAGAGCCTGTACAGAGACATTGAGAAGCAGAGAAGCAGTTTGGATATCTGTACACAATAACTTTTATATCCAAAGACCTATCATATACTTGCCAAAGCAAAAATTGCTTAAAACCTAGATCAGTATAATTTAAATATTGCAATAATTGTATTATTAATACCCAGAGAGAGGCCTAATTTTTTGTTGGCTGATATAAATCTCATTAAAAAAAAAAAGACAGCATCAGTAAGCATCTTCCCTCTAAGCATTATATAGTAAAAAATCTATTTAAAATCTCCTCTCTTCTCTGCCTGTACCACACTGCTTTGTTAAAACAAAGTTTCTTCAGGAAAATGTCCATAAAGTTGTTGGTTTATTGCTTCTGCTTCTTTTTTAATTCACAGTTGCTAGCATACATAAAAGAGTTGAGAAGCATGGAAATTAATAACTGCAGAAGCTGTGAGATGCTAATGGCATTGTATTTCACAAGACTAAAATGTAGGCAACATAGACTGTTATTAGTATTGCAAGGTACTATAAGAAAAGATTTTAAATTATTTACCTTTCTACTTCAGCACAAATGTCCTATAACCAATTATCATGAGATATTGCCTAGAAATTAACCAGTCATCTTGTGTTTCTATCTCCAGATTTACAATTAGTAATGCTATTAATGTGGATCCTGTACTTAGCATCACTAATTACATTGCTATGAACTAATGGTGTTAAAAATAGCAATAGCCATCAACTACCAATTAATGCTTAATGAGAGTGTATAAACCCTGGCATTGTAATGAATTTCCAAATTATTGTTTCTTATGTGTCTCTTGAAATCATACAGAAATGTGTGTAACCTATGAAGGCAGGCAGTGAATAAAAACATATTTATCACAAAATTTTGAACAGGAAAAATATGAAAATGTTTAAGGATTCATCTTCGCATTTCAGGCAAGTAAACAGTCAAACAGAGATACATTTTTACAGGTAAATGCTCAAATTTTTACAAAGGTAAAAAATACAGTGGTCATTGAGTTGTTTAACTTTTGCAGTCTTAGGCAGAGCAGGGCAAGAGACTACAGTGCAGGAAGGCTGTGAATACTATAAATAGCATTAATAAACTGCTTTTGTGTTGAGCTGCTGGAGTACATATTAACACCCACTTTTTCCACACCAAACAAGTTTTGTTCCTTGAAATACTATGGTAGACAAGATAGAAAAGAATCCCCATCACCTGCACCATAAAATACAGCAGGTGCTGTGTACTCCAGCGACTTTCAGGAGTTAGGATGCACTCTAAGTCGTAAAACCTGGATCTGTTGCACCTTGGTGGAAGGAAATAAAGGTCCACTACAGGTCTGGTCTCTGGGGCACAATATGAGGCCAGGATGGATCCACAGCTGGGAGGTAAAGGCACAGAAAATAAAGGAAAATAAACAGGAACAAGAAGAAAGGATACTGAAAGCAAGTTAGAAACTCTGATTAGCGGAGAGAGCCAAAAGAGATCCTTGCTTAGCAGGACAAACTAAACCAGACAGCACTGAGATATCTATGCAGCGTTTGACATAACCTCAAAACTGGGGATTTACTGCTGTTCCCTAATAGGTAGGCACTACTGTGAACCCTGATATATTAACTGAAATGAAGCATCAGTGTTGCAAAGGAACAACAGGTAAGGAAACAAATAACTTAAAATGGGGAAGGTCATCTTTCTGGGGAGGATAAAACCCCTGGAATGAATGACCCTTGGAACCAAAACCCTGCCACAAGGGGATCACCTGTAATGCAAATTTTGAGAGCTGAGAGAGGTGAGATGAGTGCGAGTGCCAGAGCAGTGACTGCAGTGGAGGACAGAAGGAGCACAAAATTAAACTGCTTTATTCAAAAATGTAAGAATGGATATAGGGTAAAGGATGGGAAGACCAACATGCAGAAGTCATAGCTAACCTGAGCAGCCCTAGAGGAGTCACTGAGGAGCACAACCTGACCTGCCACCCAGGGGCACAGCAACTCCCTCCCTACAGGGATGTGTGGGCAAAGGGACCTGGGGAGAGCACAGCTGAGTTCTCCCATGCTTTGCAGGGCAAATGCAGCCTGAGGACACCAGGAGCAGTTCTTCCCTCCATGGAGCAGTGCAGTGG
The DNA here is from genome assembly GCA_024500445.1 of Entomyzon cyanotis. NCBI lineage: Eukaryota > Metazoa > Chordata > Aves > Passeriformes > Meliphagidae > Entomyzon > Entomyzon cyanotis. The sequence continues at coordinate 12,024,031 of JAKEPQ010000780.1, forward strand.
GGGGATCCAGCCTCACAACTCCACACAGCAAGTACACCAAGCTGGGGGAGCAGCCCGGGCAACATGCTCCATCAGCACAAGCTTTCCTAGGGGATACTCTTCCAAGCATTGTATTGCTCACCAGACAATGTGATTTTTCTCATCTTTGCTCACTAAGCTCTGTGCACAGCTTTGATCAGAAGTAAATCCCAGAAATTCCAGATATCTCCCTAGCTGTGCTATATCATGAACACATGCTGGGACAACTGTACAAAGGCGACAGTTACCACTGGGAAGAAGCTCCATGTTTCCTGTTTTGTTTTGCATGTCTCTGCAAGGAAGAGCAGATACACAATTCCATACAAGGAAGGCCTTACCCATTGTTTACTTTCCCGGTTTACTTATGACAAAATTGAGTACTGGAAGACATTCTGTGCAGAGGTGCATGGGAAGACTTTTCTGCCATTAAATTTCACTTTTTTTCTTGACGCATTTTTTATCCCCATGCTGGGCCTTCGCAGTGCTTTTTCCTGAAGAAACAGATGTTCCACCAGAGCAAAGCAGGGTGGAAGGCAAGAAGACATAAAGTCAGAGGAGGCAATCCCCAGGGAGGCTGCAGGTCAGCACACTCAGTGCTCCTTCCTCTTGTGAACAGAAAATTAATACCTGTCTCCTACATGACACAGAAATACCATAGCCAGCTTTGCTACACTCTCATTCAGACTGATCATCTTAAACCTGAGAAGCCTTTTACAAAGGAAACTTGAGATAGTTTTATCTAGTGAAAAACCTTTTTTTACCTTTCCATAAATATTCAAACCCTCAAATTGGAAAAGTTTATCTTCCATATGCACTACTCACATTTCTCACACTGGAAAGAATGGCTGATTACAAACATCAGGAAATATAGAGCAACTTATTTTGTTTCTTGAGAGAAAAAGTATCTTGATTTCAATGCATATATATAGATATATAAAGATAGGATTTTATGGTTTGGGTTTTCTTTTAAGTCCAAGGCAGCAGAACTTTGTTCAGCATTTTTTTGCTATATACACTCACACGGTGGTGTCTTACAGTATTCAAAGCTAATCACCTTTTATATCTATCTCTTCTAGATTCCCTACTAAGAGAATACTGTCTCAGTATCCAAACAAACATTTAGACAGTACATAGTTATGGTGGGATTTTTATGCCATTCAGTGTAAACCTGTGAACAGTTCTTGAAAATAAGAAAGATCTCCTCTATATCAAGATTATTCTTCCATTTTCTCATCTTTCCCTATCAACAATATAAAATTCTAGAGCATTAAATATACTCTAGTACTAAAGCAAATAAGCAAATTTAGAATTTTTTTTTAATGAAAAACAACTAACTTTGATCTGAAATTGTTCTAAAATACTGGAATTGAAATTTTTTTTACACCTTGGCTCTTCACAAGTTTTGAGCTAAACCAATGTTACTAATTCAATTCTACCTGCTTCAACTACTTCTCTGAAAATAGACATCTATGACACCTTTGCACAGGAAATTTAAATCCACCTGTCTGAGATGATCTTTAGTACAAGACACTTAAATTTCCTGCATTTTTAACGCTGCAGCCACAGTAGCTTTAAGCCAGGCACCAGAACTAAGAATTCTCATTCAAACCTGCAGCATCTCTGTATTTTTTCACCAAAAGCATCAATCTACCATGCCTCCATGGTGGGAAAACAGGCTTTATCTGATGTATTACAAAGGATTCAGAGCAGAACTGATAGTATACAGCTGGGATATTCTGGGAACACATGTTGGAAACACATGCTGGGATTCTGGGAACAGCAGGGAACACACATGTAGACTGACAACCACTGTGGTTAGTTTATATGGTTCAGGGCAAATACTCAAAGCAAGAGTTGCTTAACCATACACAGCCCCAGACTCCATGTGCAGGCAGCATTCACTGCTGGGCACCATGTTAGAGATCGTGCCTCTGCTTCTGAGATCAAACAATTAATTTTGAAGCTTAGCTGCCCTTTGGGAATATTTGAAAAATATGTTAGAGCTTAAATATCTACAGATCCAGCACAATCCTTGGAAGGAAATCTGTGTGTTTTTCATTCACACTACATATATTTATTTACAACTGAAAACAGTCAATATAGGAAAGAGATTTTCCCAGCATATAATATCTGAACCAGAAATCAAAGACGAAAAAAAAGAAAACAAAAAGAAAGCTTCAGTATAAATTTATGGTAAAATAATCTCAAATGAGTATTTGTGTCTCTGAAAAGATAATCATCCTAATTTCTCTGGATGGATTTGAGATAAGTTCTATATATATGATTTGGTGCAGACATGGCAAAGCTCTTAGACCCCGGGAGATACAATTCTGCATCTACAGCAAGCATCAGTCTCATAACACAGTAGTCCTGCTCATTAGTGCTTATGAGAGATTGCATTCACTTTGTTAACTCTCAAAACAGGTAATGCATATGCTGCAATTTCATTCAGTGAAACAGCTTTTCTGAAGAGCTTCAGATCCAACAAACTCAGATTCGATGTAAGAGTGAATTCTGTATAAGAATCTCTGCTCAGATCAAGCCCAGAGCTCTGTCATGGGTTCAGTGTACATTCTGACCCTCACACCACATATTCAGCTCTTAACCACTGCAGTTCCAACATTTTCTTGCTTGGTTTTCTACAGCACAAGCACAAGACCACTACCAGAGGAAAAATTCCATGTTTATTTTTCAATTCATCTGTACAAGACAACATCCACATAGGCTGTTACAAGGTGTGGTGACTTACTAACACAAGGTGGTGCTCTCTTCTTATTAAACAGCTCCAAGTCTGCTTTGCGCTTTTGTGACTTTTTGAGAACTCCAGCCAGAATTCAGAGGCATTTTCTCCCCAAACCCACAATTTCAATGTCAGAAATTTAAAGTACTTCAGCACTTTTTTTTTTCTCTTAAAGAGGTTCTGCTGAATGAAATTAAACTTCTCACTGCCTTTATCAATTCTCCTATCATAGCTCTGCCGGCAAATCTCCCATTGCACACTCCAGTCACTCCCTACTGATTTCTCTCATCCAGCCCACCAGCTGGATGTCACCAAGACTTAAGGCTTTCAACGGAGATACAGAAGCTCTTCTCTCAGAGGATGATAAAAACCTCAACTAAATCTATTTCTTAGTTTTGTATCAAGTGGTAAAAGAGGATCCCTCAGAGACACTTAATGAACAAGGTTTCCTCAGCACACTGAGTTTCCACCAATGAGAATCTAAAGACTAGGTTAACTCCAACCCAATATTAAAGATCCAATTGTGGTTTGTTTCATATTTGTGTTACTTATTATAACTGTCAGTATTACCGTTTTTCCATTTCCCTCCTAGGAAAACACTGGGAAGGCTTTCATTTCCAGAACTTCCAAATCAGCTCCAAAAATATCAATCATACTACTGTCCATCAAAGCCAGTGCATGTGCAGCACTTCCAGGTGAATAAAACAGAACAAAACAAAGCAATCCCACTTGCTCTTTGCAGGCTTTCTTTCAGATAAAAATAAATATTCAGAGCAAGTTCAACCATATGTTTTGCCCAGGTTCTCATTTTTTAGGATTATATATTTTTCTAGCAGCAACAAAGTTGACACACCAGTGACAGAGGTCAGTCACATACGGGACTCTGAAAATTCTTTGGGTTTCAGTGTGGCTCAGATACATGGAAACCTTTGCACCGCCTTGGAGCACTCACAGCCTTTCATCTCAATACATACAATATCACAGGTGAAAATCTAGCTCCTAGTCTCTTACATGTCATTCTGACCTTGGGAATACTGGCCATCTGCAGGAACCCTCTCAGAACTGCAGGTTACAGATTACACAAGTACACCTTATTAACTGTATGAAAATCAGTGCATCTAATCCCTTGAGCAGACATCAGTGGTGGAAATTTCCTACTATAAACTGCATCCCTGCCCTGTGCAAAAGTGTATGCTACAAAGCAGCTGACTACCTTTTCCATCACCTCCATAAATTTCATGGCAAACTAGAGACAGTGGAAATCCCAAAGCATAAAATGAGCAAGATAAACATTTTCTCATCTCTTCCTTAGAAGTAAAGTGCACCACAAGAATAGTAAGCATATGGGAAATTAGTTAACTTATAAAGACCTGTGTTACATAAACATCTCTTTAATCAGATTACTCTGGTGCCACGGGATTGTGCCATGTTTTATTTCCTCAAAGGACACGCTGTTCGGTTACTATAGCATTTCTATATCTGGATTAATTAGAAACGGAAATGTGGATACAATTAAGTTTGAAATTAAACATTCTGTGTAGGAGGGAAGATAATCACTGTTTTAGAATGATCTGGCTGCTCCAACCTGTGAAGTACCAAGCTATTCTCTCAATTAATTGGAACAGTACTGTGTGTTCTTGGAGCCAGCTAGCTGTGGCACTCCGTACAGAGTGTCTGTGGACATGTTGCTTCTCTGACCTATTATTTGACCTGCATTATTTGATGATAATAATAATAATTAATGTCCTCACACAATTCTTGATGTCAAGCATAGTACTTACGCTTTTAAATTACTCTGGTCTATTGCAGCTCTTCTTCTGAATGCCCTGGATTCACACCTCCTGCTGTGTTCATCAGCACATCCTGAACAAGAAAACTGAAGTGTCACTGAATTCAGGCAAAGTTTCAAGTTCTCCTCTGTGAGACATATCAGAATTTATTATAAATTTTTATTTCCATCAGGAAGGGTCTTCACAAACGGGGTGTTCTCTCAAAACAGGAAAAAGACAAGTCCTCTTCCCTAATCCTGCCTCACATTGAAAAAGAATTAATGTATGAAAAGTGACCAAGGTTCAAGACCATAGGGAGTGGGTTAGTATCAGTGTAATTCTGTGCACAGTGATATCAATTTTTCTCTCAATGGAAAGCAGACTAAACTTTCTGCTTTATCTTAACAGGAAGATGTGTAACATTCTCGAGGCTGCAGCAAGAAGAATTAAATGCAGCTCAGGAGGGCCATCAGCAATACACCCAGATCTCATGATAACCTAAGCAGGCCAGAAAGCAAAACTTCTGACTCTGTGGCAGGTCTTAAATTTCACTATCTAAATGCTTGCTTCCCTTTCACCTTCTGGCCAACCATGACAGTAGGGAGCTTATATCCTCCCCACCTCCAAGTACAGGGGGAGAGAACACATCCATAGGGTTGAGAGAGCACATCAAGACAGGGGATAGGTATGGACTGCACAGTCATCAGATTCAAGGCAGTAAGGCAATGTCCTTCCTTTCTGGTAATACTGGTGGAGATACTCATACTAAAATGCACAATGAAAGCTGGGTTCTCCAAATGATCTGTGCAAGTAACAGGTCCTAGGGAATTTCAGAATCATCAGATCAAAGAATATTTCTTCCTGTGCAGAGACAGAGATCAGCTCTGTTCGACAGGATGAGAACAGAAATCTCTATATGTGCATTATAATTGAAATATCAGAGTAGGTGAGGGCTAAAAAAACCAAAAAGGGATTGTGAAAAATACAAACAAAATTTATGTAAGCTCTCCATAGAGAGGTTTCACGTGGAATTATACCTCAAAGTTTAAGTCTGATTTTCATGTTTTAGAGCATCCACCACATACATGCAAGTAAAACAAACAAATAAAAAAGACAATGGAAAATTATCCAAACTGTGTAATTAGATCACCTTGATCTTCTTATTGCCAAGCCCTTGGCTTTAACTACTGGACCACATGGCTCACACCCTAATTAATGGATAAATTCAATGTTATAAAAATTTCCAAATCTTCTTTTCTCTTTTTTTTAATAAACCTGAGGTGGAGATTTCCAGTGTCAAGCAATTAGAAGTGTCTTAATCCACTCAGATACCTTCTACAAGGCTCAGCATACAGAAAGGACATTTTCCAGTCTTCTTTTTTGGCTTATTGCTCTTATTTTCATTTATTTCTTACTTTAAATATGAAATTTTTCACACTTTGGAACCTTAGTCACAAGTCAGCTTCACTGAAGATGGGAAAGGACTTCATGGTCTCCTACAAAGTTGCAGTGTAAATGAAGCAGAGATTCTATTGCCAGCCTACAACACCCATGTTTCAGTGGGGGTTTTATGCATCGAGTATGCAAACCATCCTGGTAACCTGCAGAATGAGAAATTCTGTACCAGGAGAATGTAGCTTATTCCCCACAAAGTGTTTAGTAGTTATTTGTAAACATAATGACAGGAATAATAAAGATACAGAGGATTTAAAGATTACCGTGGAAATATTTACAAAAATACCATAGAAGGAGGCAAAAAAAGCTTCTGTGCATGTTTGTAATGAAATTGTAAACTGATACTCTCATATGCAAATGTTTTTAGAATACAGAATAGGACTAAAGTAGAATGAACTCCTTAAAGTGTAAAGTGTATTATCAAATGAGTGGAACTGTGAAGAGTCTGCAAGTTAAATAGTTTCCTTTTTTAATCCTCGCATCTGTTTGCAAGCCACAGGCCTGGCTGCAAAAATTTCCAGTTTATCAGAAGACTCCCACATGTGGTCATCAATCTATGCAGAGCATTTTTCTTTTAAACTTTGAGGACGATTAGGTAACCTGCATTTCCTTAAACAGAAAACAACCCAACCCAATTAGGCCTTACCTTGGCCAACCCTAAACAAGCACAGATTTTAAGGCTAACTACAAGTCTCTTAAACAAAGCTTTTTATCCTGAAAAATGCAAAAGCATATTATTTCCATTTATGTGATGAGTTCCAGGAGAAACTTGGTGGAAAATGAACATCAGAAAACAAAATGTGGCTATGGATCTTGTAAAAAACCTCCTGAAACATACCTGAGTTGTAACAAGACCAGTGGTGTTTGCAGTAGCTCCACATTTTCATCCAACAACACTTTTCCTGTGAATTTTAAAAAACACTTACACCTAGTTTTCTCAGGAGCTCACTATAATACTTGAGAAAAACTCTTTTTCCAAATGGAAAAATTCAAATTTCTCAAGTAAAAAAGTCCAGTAAATCCAAGGAATCAATAATACAACTCCCTAAGATGTTTTAGGCATTCCTGCTGCATGTGCTTCTGTTTTCCTGCCTCTGAAGCACAATAAACACAGAAAACTGGCTGAAGCTGGTTATAAGCTCTTTCAGAAAACTCATGTTTACCATTTCCTGGGGTCACCAATGAACTATAGCAGAAGCTGTGAGAACAGCTTCTATTTAGGAGACCTTATCTCTGCAATCAGTTCTCAGGAGAACAGTGAGATAAAAGTCTTCAGGAATCTTCAATCTGAAGATCTTTTAACCTGAAGTTCTATTTGAAGTTAAGCAGTCACCTTTCTGAATACGACACAATAAGTTTTCCTATCATTTTGATGTCTCAGCTCACCATTACTGCCATGATATATAAACCACATCATTAATGAGTTCTGAAGATGAGGGACTTTGACTCTACTGTGTGCTACTCAGCTGTTATTACCCTGGGTTTGGATAAAACCAGAAAGTTTGTTATATAACTCTTAAGAAACAATTCTCACAATCAGAAGGCAACAGATACAAATAGATCTACTCACACAGGGCTGAGAAATGAAGGAACATATGAGATCCAAAGCACAGCAGGCACCCTTTGCCTGGTGACCTTTTCCTTGCGGCAAAGAGATGGCCCTGGTGAATAAATGACCAATTTTGGTCTTTTTCATTTAACTGATTTTTGCCATTTGGGGGCTCCAGACCTGTTCCTTTCTCCCTGGGAAGGTCTGTCCCTGCTGAGAGTGGCTCTCTTGGTCAACAGCAGGAGGTAAGGCTAGTGGCAGCTGCCTGAAGAGAGAATACAACAACCTATTACTGCTTCATACAGGAAGAGCAGCCACCTCCGATTGTGTGAAGAAAGAGAAGGAACACTTGTTTCACCCTTAGCAATCCCCTGTGTTTCATCCCTACCTTTAAAAGTTATTCACTCAGCTCCTACTGAGCTATGCAATCTCCAGTGTCCTTACAACACTTCTGCATTACAGCAAAGGATATCACATCTTTGTGCACATCAAAAACTGAGGCATAGAAAAATAAAGTTGTTCAAGGTAACAAAAAGTCTGTAGTCCAGAAGAGACACTCTGTATTTGGAGAAAACCTCCTAAAAAACCCAAGCAAACTTAGTTTTATAAACTCTCCAGAAAATAGTCAGTACCAAAAAAGTTGATTGTGGCTAGCACAGGTCTTTCCCGTGAGAACATTTTGCTACATTTCATAAACAAAGATAAAGTTTGGATGTTTTGCAAACAACGTCTCCGGATTAGGTCAGTTCGGGCTTGGCCAATTGGGCCTAGGGGGAGGTCTCGGGCTGACCAATCTGGGTGCACCTCTGAAGACTCTATATATATGGAAATCAAAATAATAAAGACACCTTCCTTCTCTCTTTCCTTGTCTGAGAACCTGGGTCATTCCTCAGCTAGCGGCTCAACAGCGACAGTTGATTGATCCACAAAACAGCTCAGTTGTTACACCTCTCTCCAAACATTATCTATGCCTTCATCTTAAAATACTTGCAAAGCCAAGCTGAAGAATCAGTCAGCCATGCTGCAATAGATCACACAGGTAGAAAGGGTGGACTTTATGATGGAGCTTCCTATACAAAAATCCCTGGACAAAATTGTTCTACAATGTCAACTTGCTCCATAGCAGTAAAACCCCAGGCTGTAAAGCACCTTCTGGAGACTCACATCTGTGAATGCACCAGCATCAGACTGGGGAAGACAGAGGATGAAGTGAGCAGTTACAATTGTTTCTTACAAATGAAACCCTATCTGAAAAAAAATGTATAGTCACTAGAGGCTCAAGGGAATTGTCAGGCATAACCTCCAGCATCTCTAAATCATCAGGGCAGATATCATGTTATTTCCATGTGACTGTGCAATGAAAGATGGGTTTAAGGGGTCTTCTTCAACTTAGCCGCTACTAACATATATGTGTAGGAAATACTGACTTTATTTGATCTGCACAATTAATTTAAGCTCGTCTGCAATAAGAAGACCCATTTAACCTTGGTTTTACTGTCATTTCGTATGATCCTAGCACCCCTGACTTTCAGAATCAGAAGGCATGACAAATAGACACAAAAATTCATGAACCAGATTTTTAGAAATATACCATATGGGAAGATCATGAAAGATTTATTATTCATTTTGCATGACTACTTTATTTAAGATCACTCTTTGGGGTCACTGTCTTATGGCAGGTACCAAGTTTTGCCTTGGCAGAGTATGCAGGATAAAAGTCAAGACACATGTGATCCATGTTAAAAAAATGTGAAGCATTTCATGGCTTTTTTAAAGCAGCTTCCTTGTACTAATCTTTAGACAGAGTATTATGTAAAGTGCAGAACTTATTCTTTATTTTAAAGTTGCATTTTGTATGTAAAAAGCTAAATCCCATCTGTTCAAATACTGTATATACAGTAATTACACACTAATTTCATGCTTTTGGTCATGCAGTTAGCATAAGTACTTCTAATTACACATTTAAGGCATGTAATCATGTAATTATTAATATGCAAAATTCAATTACATAATTAATGTATGCAAATACATAGAACTATCCTGTGACATTAATTTTAAGTAGAATACCCCACTAATTCTGAGGGGAGTTCTGCTTAAAAACTCATCATACAATATTGCATACAAAGAACTATACTGACAGAAAGAAAGTAGACCCACTGTCATGCTTCTTTTGATAGCTGCATAAATAAAAAATATCATATATATATATATATAAAAATATATATATAACCCTAGGAAAAACCCAAACACCTCTAGCAGAAAGCTCTGAACCGGAGCCTATTCCAGCATCAATTGGCACAACATGACTGATCTTTGGTGATGTTTCTGTCACAGAATTTCCCACTCCACAATTAACAAATAGCATTTATAACCTGGTGAACAACACCTCTGCAGGTGATCTCTGCTATTTTCAAAGTATTTTCTACTATCATTGCTGAGGAATAACATAGCTAGCCTTGAAGATTAATCCATCTCTTTTTGAAAGGTTACCCAATAGCATTTCTCTATTGGCAGTATTTCAAAGAGAAACTACTGCTTCTCTCTAAGGCCTTGCAGCTCTTTGGAGAAGGGAAGGCTACTCTGAAGTACTGTAATGCAGAAACATCAGATGCTCTGTCTGAAAAATCAAACCAAAGTGAGAGGTCTTGAGGGATCTCACAAAAATAGGATAGCATATTTCTATTCCTCCAAAATGTCCACCTGATCTTCACACAGCACAACCAACAGAAGGTTGTCTCCTCTAATTTCAGGGGATTTTGCCACATGATAATGAAGTATTGGAGCTGCTGCTGCATGATACTTTCTGCCACAGACCATGGAAAGAAGCTTACACTGGATGTATTTATTCATCTTAATTTGCTGCTAACAACACTTTGTGGTTTAAACAATTTAGTTTATCAGCTTAGGTTAAGCCTTGATGCAATGGTGGTAGATAGCATCATGGATTTGAGGATAATACATTTCATGGGTCAGACCCATGGACATTCCTAGCCCACACCTTTTCAGTTTTTCTCCTGGCCTTTCCTTGATTTTCAGCACCAACTTACAGAGAGTATTTCTAACTTGACAGGTGTTGACAAGTTCCTAGAGTGGCTACCTTTTAATAGTTGCTGTACTGACTTATTTCAATGCCTTTTTGTTGTTATATGGTTTTAGAAAATTGGTTAAGTGAAAAAACAAGCCCACAACATCTAGAAAACAGATGGGTTTTTTTGCATGAGCCTCTGTTGGCATGACCAACAGAGCAAGATCATGACCAAGTATCTCTTTTCCAGTTACCTTAATGAAGGGTAAGGGGTTTCCCATTTTCTCTTAATTTTTTTCTGATATTGCTTAAGTAAACCTGGAGCCCCTTCTCTAAAGAACATTCCCTGCTTATACACACTCATGACACTTTCTCTGCACATTAACATTTAGGCTAGCATTTTAGAATTTTAAGCTTGCTGCAGAGAAGACAAGAGCTCCTAAGCAGAGCCAGGCTTCAGTTCTGACCCAATAGGCCAGAGCATATCCCAGAGGTATATACACATTTTATCATCCTGCTCAATGTTGCTGTCATGGCAATTGACCACTGCAAACAGGAAAGTCACGAAAGTCATTAGATATAATTTAGACATATAAGGATTTTGCTGCTGTGGGAAAATCCAGCACTAGACTAAAATAGCCTACAGCAAATACCTTAAAACTTAGAAGTTAACGCATTGCAAGACACTAACTGCAAATTTTCATATGAACTTTCACCAAAAAAAAAGAGTTTGAAAAAACATAGACAAGCACAAAAAATTATGCCAGTTTGGAGTCTGTTTTGGTAAACATGAACAGCCTTGATACAAAACTCAATGATGCTATAGATTACTTGCACTATAACACAACATTTGCTGTTGCTGACACAAGCGACATTAAGAGGGAAAACATTTTCAGACTGATGGTAGAAAAATATTTATTTCTAATGATATATCATGGACATAGTATAGTAACCTAGCATACCAATCTCATCACCATTTCCTGTGGATCAAATTTGAGCTCAATGCCAAAGTACATGCTGTATCTTCCAAACAAAGATATTTTGGTGTATCTGCACCATTTCATTTGCATCGCTGCAACCCAGCCCATTTTTCTCTTAACCCTTCACCCTTTCTGCCTCACTAACTGACCAGGATGAAAGAAAAGTTGTCACTGTGTGTGACAATTCCTAATACACAGGTCACCAGCATCAAGAGCCTGTCTGTGAAGAAGGGTTGACCACTGCAGACTCCAAGATCCACCAGCACATCTATAACACCATGAATATTTGATATCCCAGAATGCCAAGAGCTGCTAACAAACCTAGAGAAAAAGCAGCCTGACCAATGAAAGTGTCACAAGGACATTGCCCACCCTGTAACTAAGTGATGGCAATTGAGGCCCTGAGCAGCACAGCCTGTGTGAGCTTCTCCCCCACTAGGGGAGGTGTCAGCTACTTAAAACTGTTCCCCACCGTTTGGCAAGAGGAAGACAGACTTGTATCTGCTTTAAAACTGGACACGAACATCAAGATGCATTCAATTAAGGCATCATGTCTCATCTCAAGTGTAAAAGGAGAAATTAAATAGTACAATACCATTTCACAGCTTATAATTGTGTTTCTGCGTGATTTGCTCTAATTACACAAATTGAACAGGCTCAGTGTTACAGGCAACCATTAATTACCTGTTCAATAACCCAAATACATATTTTTCTTCAGAGTTTTATAGCTAAGGTCCAAATCCTTATCATACAAGAATTGCACATAGAAGTTTAAGTAATCTAGTAACTCTCCTTCCACACCCAAAACCTTTCTTTTTCATTTAGGGCAGACATTTCATTCCACTGCCAGCATACTTAAAGGTAACTAAATTACTCCTAAGAGAAACTCCAAATGAACTTTCAAATTCATATAAGAGCATTAGCCAACCATATATTTTCAATTATACAGTACGTTGTTTCATGGCATGACTGCTGCTTTTCACATTGATTAACAGATATTTTTGCTTACATTATCTTACAGGGGTTCAAGGGCAGAATGCATCATGATGAGAATTGGATTTCAGAAAGTTTATCTCATCACATTTTGCAGTCTCTGTGAAAATCACATGTAATATAGTTAACATAATTCATCTTCTAAAAAAATTTTTAATTCCCCTCATGTCTCCAAATTTTGACAGGGAATTGAAATGAATGTAAATGCTGAACTGTTTCCTATTACATATTTGTGATAACCATTTATGTCTCTAGAGCACATAACTACTTCTCACTGAAAGTAATTTTGGCAGAAGTAGCAGGCTTGTGGATCAGCCCTGCAAAAATGCGAATTCCCATTATGTTTATGAGGCTCTGATGAATATAAAGCTAAAGCTACTTAAAACAAGACTATGTGAACACAGCCCTTTGAAGGGAAGGAACATTTTGGACTCTTTTACTCAACAGAGTACTTGTGCTAGAGGAGCATGAGTAATTATTGTTAGACAGCTGTATAATGCTACATAGAGCAGCTCTGAAAGCCTTCTTATAAAAATGCACACATTGATTTATTAAAAGCAAAGAGCTAACTGCAAAAGCAAATAAAGAACATCCCTGTTAATGGAGAATTTGGCTTTGAAATAATTTCATTATTTAGGTTATGGTTTTCTCTTACTTATACAGGTAACTAAATGTCTGATCTTCAAGAAGAGGGCAGGCTACACACTGTCCCTTAAAGTAAATGGCTGAGGCCACAATCTTATGTGTTTCACAAGGCTGTGTTTGAGTCTTTCTCTAAGGAATTGTCTTTCAAAACATTGTCATATGCCAAGGTTAAAAGTATTCACAGCCTGTCAACACTGTAACCTGAAGATAAAAAAGCATATGTGAACACTCAAAAAAACCAAAATACCCTAAACCACCCAACATCCTCCCCCAAACCAACACAGTACGATGTTACTAGAGTGATAACTAAATGCAAAATGATCCTAACAATAACATCAGTATAAAGGTATTCAGATAAGGAGTCTGTACTGAGAATTACAATTGAATATGTTGTATATACAGAAATTACATGTTTGCTTGCAATTCTGATAAAGGCATGACAGCAAAGACATCTCCTGAAGCTATTTATTTTTAAAATCCACAGAGTGAGCCTTATATTTCTTGTCTCCTCTTGTTGTTCAAGCCATTTCATGTTGTAGGTGAGTGGAATAGGTGAAATGAGAAAAACAGTGAGTCAAGCAACAGGAACTCCTAAGCATTTATCTTTGAGGAAAGACACATTTTTTCAGCCTTTTAAATCAAGGGCTTAAGGTAGGTTGCCAGGTTTGTATCATATTACCAATAATTCAGATTCGGTTTGATATGCTGTATGTTTAGCCATCCTCATCATCAAAAGAACTCCACACCAAGAGAAGTAACATGTGGAAAACAAAATAGGGATAATCTCATCAAAACCCGTTTCCTTCTGTGAGAGGAAAGAACCCTGTGATGGCCCCTTCTCTTCCCCTGTTTGTCCTTATAGGATGTAAAAACACCTTGGAGATGTTAATCCTCCTATACTTGATTTTGCTGTTGGAATAATTAGTTTTCCCCTCATTAACACAAAACAGACAACAGACTTAGCTTTTGCTGAAGAATTTTGTTTCTACCCTGGAAATTCACTGCAAAAAATATGGTGTTGTGCTTTGCTATCACAGGTTCTAGTACTAATTATACTTGTCTCCCTGCTCCTGACCCCAAATTTGGCCTCTTTTCAGCCTGAAGTCTGAGCTCCTCAGCATTTCTTAACTACAGAAGGGTTTTAATACCCTGCATATTCTTGTAGACTAATTTAAATAATTGAGAAAAGGAGGAAATAGTCAACATTCTATTCACAAATCATACTTATGTTTATATAAAGTCAAAGTCCAGTTCTCTAGGGCCCTTAGTACTTCCAAAATTTGCTCTTCCTTTTCTCCCCCTTATCTCACTAATGTTGTTCATCTTTAAAAATTAATTATTCTCCTCTTGCCAGTTTTTTTTTAGTAACCTTCAAAAAGAACAGTCACTTCATTTCCACGTACAGTCACTTAGGACTGGTGTCTCTAATTAAAAAAGAGTGAAATATCATCTCCCTGTTTCTACCTCAGTTATGCCAACTGACAGAAAAAACATTCCCAAATTCACATCTGTAAAAACAAAAGTCTAAATTACAGAACCAACAAAAGAGCACTGCCACTGCAAATTTGTGTAAAAAACTCTCAGAGATGCCTTTCTGAATGCCCTCTTGGGTTTGGAGTAACCTTATAGACTGAGATTTCCATTCTGAGACTGAAAACACAATGTTCCCTTCCAAAGAGCCTGCTCTCTTCTACCTAATTGCCAGGGTAAATATGTACCTCCTACAAGCACATCTACTCAAACTAAATGCAGAGGCAAAAGCTGTGATCCGCAGGCAATGGAAGTTATCTGCTCCCTAGGGAGATACTTCCTCCAAGTCACTAACTGCTTATTCTCAGTAACATGCAGCAACAAATTCCCATCAATCTTCTCAGGCAATGAGGACCCCCGAAGGTCTTTGTGCATCTTATCCTATTGTCCTGCTCCAGTTGCTTGTGTTTGCTGCTGGTGCATCTCTCAAAGCAATACACACTGCGTGAAGACACAAAGCAAGAGCACATCATTCTCACTGCCTGCTGGTTTCTGTGAACACTGAAGTGCTCTCTTGTTTGTTTTAGAAATGTCCCTCTTTCTTTATTCTCCATTGAATTTTTCAGGATCTAGCTTCCAAGCACTGCTCTGAATTTCTCCACATGATTTAGAAAGTCTTTTCATGTTGCTTTTATCTTTTTATTAAAAATTCACTGCTTTGTATCATTGTCCTGCAAAAAAATTGGATTGACTCTGATAGCCCTCAATACAATAGCATTTCTCCAGCCCACAAATCCTTCCAGTTCTGCAGACGTTGTCCAGTTCTTCATCCTTTGAAGCTGTTAACCCCAGAAAGAGATGCAGTATCCTAGTATTTATTAACTACTTGCATCCCACTTTTCAAAAGTAATTTTCTATTTGCCCCAAAAAAAAGTAAAGGCAACACAACCACTTGAACTCCACCAATATTCTATGAAATTTACTTCAATAATCATAAGGCTTAATTGCTTACTCTGTCAGCCAAGCCTTTTGTAGAAAAGTATTGATTCATAGTTCACTCTGCCTTCTAACTCAATTTAAACACAGGATGTTTATTCTTCCCTTTTGTCACATGAAAATTTCAGTTAAGCTGCATATAATTGTCTATGACATGAGAGAATCCACTTCTATTGTATGGAGCTACAGTCTTTAGCAACCATCTATTATCACAGTGCAATTAAATAAACACTTCATCTACATTCAAATAACACAGCACGTTCCATTTTTCTAGCACAGCAGAGTCCAGTAATCCCTGACATGTCTGAGTGTACTTTATAATAAAAAAAAAGGAAACAGAAACCTAAGTAACATTAAAGTTTACCAATATTTCCACCATTCCACTTGCTCACGGAGGCAAAATATTACATTTGAAGATGTAAGTAAAGAAAAATATTGAAATATACTTGCACATGTCAAGCACTCAAAGCTTCAATCTTGTTAGTATTAAGCACAGAATTTTTTAAAAACACTGTTCTTGAAATTCATACTGAAATATGATCCTTATTTTTTCCTGTGTTACTATTTTCATTTGCCTTGCATAATTCATACAGATTTTGGAGAAGTCTGAACTACAATCTTGGCACAAAGACTCTGTCTTCCCAGAATGTGAGTGATGACCACATAAATTTTGAAACAAGGACTCTTTAACATCAATAAAACCAACAATGGCTATTTAAATATCAAACATGTTCAACTTACACAGTCAGTCCTGCCCTAATTTCCACCTGAATTTTTCAATAACAATGATAATGAATAAAAATGCAGATTGTTTATTAATGGTTATATCAGACTACATACAATCATTATTTATTCAGGTATTTTTTAATATTTTTCTTTTGTTCATATTTAAGAGATGGAAATTATTTTAAATTATGCCCCTCTGCTGCTGATGGGAAATTTTTAAGTGATATCCCATCTGAGCTGCACATTGTAGGCAACATTGTCATTGCTTGGTTTGATAATGAGGCATCTGCATCAGCCAGAAGCTGACAGCCACCATACACTAACTATGTTCTTGCTTTCTCTGTCCTCAGGAGAGGACAAAGCCTCCTCTCTGGCCACAGAGGCAGCACCTCAGCACTAGACAGACAGTGGGATGATAGTATATAGCCACTTTTACGCACTTACAAAAGGAAGTGCATCAAATAATGTCATAAATTGCTCACATTTTACACAGGCAAGCTACTTCTAATACTGGACCACTATGCTGACATTTGGAATTGTGAAATAGATAGGCATACGGAATGTATTTTTTCAGGTCATAGATATTATTTCTAAAGAAAGCAAGTTACAAGACTGGTGATAGGCAATCACAGTGACTTGTTGAGATGACAACACTGAAAGAATGTCTCCTTTGCGTTTGGGGAGGAGTAAGTGTGAATGAATCACATAACTCATGGATATCCTTGTTTCAAGAAGACAAGTCGTTCATTTTTACCTCATCCAATTACAAAATCACAAGACAATCTATTTTACTACTTTTCCTGTATCAACTACCCATTTGAAAAATGAGCAGTTATGTCTGCTGCACAACAAACTTCAGGAGTAACAAATCAGTGCTATGTATCACTACCAGGAAAAGTTAAGTTTAACTATGAAATCTGCATTCTTGTTCATCCAAGAGGGTCCTGTCTGCAGTGTAATGATAAGAAACTACAATTTGTTAGCATTAAATGGAAGAGTGTTACCTAACGGAAACCACATTTATATTGCAGAGAAAAAACATTTATCCCAGCAGATGTGATCACTTTCAGTGTCTGGTATTATCAAGGTTTTTCATAAAAAGTAATTAAAAATAAATTATTATGTCAGTCAGTTACATAAAAGTATTACTGTATGTGATTCAGCTCTAGACCTAAAGGAAATAGTGAAAACAAAATGATAACCTAATTAGTTGATTCATATTATAACAATGCTATAAGATATATGACATGCTTGTAACATGAAAAGACTTGTTCAAGACCAAAGTTTTTCTTTAGGTTATAAATTACTCTTTAGAAGGCTACGGGTACACTATGCTACAGAATAAAAATCTAATATGTGCAGACATACAATCTCAAAACGGTCCTCAAGACCAGAACAGGACATTCACACAAAGTCCCATAAATTTACCAGCCCTTGCTTGGTGCCCTAGAGGCATAGCAGATTCCACAACTCAAAGGACAAACAACAGAGAACTGTGGGCAACATTCAGCTTTAGTAATGATCAGAGGCTAAGAATAACAAAGAACATTGCATCTCTGAACAGTAATAAAATCTGCCCATCCAAGTGTCTGGCTTTGACAACCCCTGTTCATGGCTGGGACCAGCACTGCCCCCAGAAGTCAGCACTCATATCTTTTCATTTACGTGATCAGTCAAAGCAAGGAATGGATAGATAGGATAACAACACATAAAAATACTTAAGAGGAACAAACTGCTTTACTCATAATCAGTTTCAGACAGATGAAAAAATATCAGGAACCATTTTGAGAAGAACTCATTTCAACAATCTATTGTCATGAAGTTAACAGAACTGGGAGTTCTGTCGATATAACAGAACTTTGTGTTCAGAACACAGCCTAAATTTTATTCATTAAAAAAAAGTTTACAAGATTGAAAAGAAATGGCCTTTCTTTAAAGGCCTATTCTCCCCTCTACTTTCAAATCTCTACAGTTTGGGCTCAGTGTGAAAAGAGCAGCAAAATTTTACTCTGCCAAGTCAAAGTACACAACTTCATGCACAAAACATGGCTAAAGCCTTCTAAGTCTTGTAGAGTTCCTACAGACCCCAATCTTGTTTTTTTTAGTGCAAGAGGCAGCTCAGCACACACCAACCCATCAGAGACAGGCCATCCTCCAACTAGAGGCATTTGTGTGAAATTATGGGGAGGCTGCACTCTCCAGTAGTGCAGAGCCCTGGGTGTCTGATGTGAGCCATCATTTAGCCTTCACAGCAGCAAATCAAATAAAGATGCAATTTTGCTTCTTTTCAGATCTGATTGACATTTTAATTAGTCTACAGTTAGAAGTGTTAATTGAGCTATGAAGTGAAGCAGTAATTCACAGTTAGTAAAATTCCCCACAATGGTTTTACAAGCATCAATACACAGTTTACCTCATTAGTTGTTCTTTGGATATTTTTAATAAAAAAATGAATGAACCCACAGTGGTATAAACTTTTTTTTAAGGAAAACCAGCTTCCAGGAATCCATTCCTAACAGAGGAGTCTTCTTTCCACCTATAAAATAATCCAAATCCCTAATGAGTTATTTCAAAGGACTTAAATATAGCAACTTTATTCACTACTTTTCTTTTGATAAATTTATAAAGATACATCCATAATATCCCATCTTTCATGGAGCTTCCCTCTTCGTCCTACTAATAATATTATGGAAACAAGTTTTGTCCTTTCATTTTTTAAGTATTCTACAGATTAAATGACTCTCACACCAATGATTTGCAGAAAAAAAAAGGTTGTGCTTCCTATTAAAAACAGAGCAAAAACATGCTGAATGATACATATAAGCATCTGAAATGAAGCAGTGGTATGCATGCGTGTCACTGTTTATTTTCTTTTTTTAATGTAAATCCTTCACAATAAATACTTTTAAATTAATAATTCGTTTGCTTATTTATTTAGTGCATGCATTTCTGAAAGGTTATTTATCTTCTAAAAAGCTCAGCCATCTGGCTATTGTGAAAGTCTTAAAAAAAATAGATACAAATGGCTAAGAAAATCCTTTGCTTTTCTAAGAAATCTTATGGGTGTGGTGGGGTTGTTCTGGCAAGTGTCTAGATGCATGGGTCCAGCAAAGGATGGCTATAGCATAGCATCATGCACTTGATAGACAAAGTTTTTCACTTCAATTATTGAGTACAATAATCCTAAAATATACACAACACTTACAACCAATGTTTTCAGAGAACAGGAGTAGGAAAAGGTAGCATTTGAGAAGTTGAAAATGCCCCTGTACACAGATGCATCTCCAATTCTGAGAAGCACATTTAATAAAAACACACATATAGATGCAAACATTAAGATGAACTTCATCCTGTCACCATAAAAAGTGTACAAAAATCTCCCTAAGCTACCTTACACTTACCAGACACTAGAAACCTCCACATAGTGTTTCTTTGCAAAAAGTTTTTATTTATAAGTCTAAAGGGGTAAAAGTAATGCTGGATTTTTTTTTCCTTTCCTTTTACTTCTTTGAAGGGCTCAACAAGTTCCTACATCAATCAGCAGAACCTGTGAATCAGCTCAGTGCAAGGGTAACACAGCACCACCTGCAACTCTGCAGAATTTTCCATTGTCACACTTAATTCCTGACTCTGTAGGTAAACAGACCCAAAATAAGCAGATATCCTTATCCATTCAGTAGTGTGGTTTTAGAAAGAAATTTTTTAAAAATCATTTCAAAATGCACACATCAAACATGATGCAAAAAAATTCTTGCATTTTTTCCTACTAATTTTCCTACTAATTTCCTCAAGTCAGAATCCCTTGTTTGCATATGCAATGATCTGTTAAGACCTGATCATAATCCTTGCAATTCTTAAACATCTTTTATCTTTCACTGGATATACATATCACTAAACACCTTTAAATGAAATGCCCAAACATCACAACTAAATGCATGTTCAAACTACATGTTGTACAACAGACAACCTCTCAGTAAAGCTAATCTGACAGAAACAGATAGGGGCAAGGAGGAAGCCAGTTTAAAAAACATAACTTTCACACACATCATTAAAACTTAGGATTAAGAAATGGGCCAAAGGTAGCTACAGTTCAGGTCCGTATGATATTTTGTTTTCCATGTGAAGTATGTAACTTGGCTCCATAAGGATGCCTTGGAGCCAGAACTGAGGGAGGGAGGGGAGGGAGGAGGAAAAGAGGATCCTTTGCAGGTCAGATAAAAGTGGGTGTGATCATGGGTGTATGACCAAACAGAGCCTCCCATATTTGCCCCTTTTATATAAATTTCATTTATTTAAATACAGCAGCAACAAAAACCCTGCAAACAAAACCAACAGCAGCCAAAAAGCCCACACAAGCTCCTAAAAAATAAAGTCGCCTCCCCCTCCGCAAGAAACCAACCAAAGGTTGTACAAGGTTTTCAGTTCTTTCAGATACAGAAAATTGAAGCTGGAGAGCACCTTATTTTAGCTAGACAACACAAATGCATCTGGTTTTTTTCACCCACTTTTCCTTGGAAGTTATGGTCATCTTCACTCTCAACTCGAGAAAACACTGAACTTTATAAATTTTGTTATATATTTTATATGGGATTTTTTTCTCCCTATATCTTTTCATTATAAAAGACTATTTTAATATTCGGCAATTGATAGAGGATAAAAATCTTGGCTAATGGAGTTTTAGTCTTATAAAAATTTGCCATTACCTTTTCTTGATCTTCTCTTACTTCCATGAAGAAAGGCACATAACATATTTTGGCAAAGGTTCTTGGTTCAAATTCTCTCAGAATGAATTATCAACACATTACAGTAATGTACCCAGGGGGGACAAAGGTCCAGCCTTTGGCATTGTAAAAATGGCTGTGGGTCTCACCTTTGTATGTATTATATAACTATAGCCAAATGTGGAATACAGTAAGTTATTTATAGGATTCCGAAAAAAATCCCAAAAGCCTCAGTATATCTATTTTGTTTTATTTGAACAAGAACGTTAATATCCCTACTGAAAGAGAGTCTGGTTTCAGCAACAGTACTCCTATAAAAAAACAAATCCACATCAGAATCA
This sequence comes from Entomyzon cyanotis, assembly GCA_024500445.1. NCBI lineage: Eukaryota > Metazoa > Chordata > Aves > Passeriformes > Meliphagidae > Entomyzon > Entomyzon cyanotis. The sequence continues at coordinate 12,045,459 of JAKEPQ010000780.1, forward strand.
ATCTTTCAAAACCAGTGAGGGTTAGTCTTCAGATGAAGTAAAATTTTTCGAGTGAATTGTATATTTTTTTAACTCTGGTTTTATGATAAAGTCTAGGTTTACATGTAGCAGAAAAAAATCAGCTCCATCCACAAATAATCCTTTTTTAGTTAATTACGTACCATGTTCTCAAAACTAGCACTTACATCTACATTTACAAAAGAATATAGATGGCCATTTTGCCACTTTCCAAACATCATAACTCCCATTAATACTTTGAGATATCATGTTCAGAGTTTTTACTAGATCATCCTTCCCTTTTATACACAAAGCCTACTGAACTTTTCATGGTTGAGTGAGATTTACAAGGCAAGTGAGAAAGCTGGTTGCATGAGTAAGGCTTTGTAACTAAGTAAGAAGGTAGTTCTAACCATGGAAATAAAGTACATTGTTCCAATAACTCCAGTAAATAAGGCATGATGGGGCAGCAACATTACAAAGGCAATATACCAAGGAAGAAACAAGTCATAGGGTCTACAGATTGGTAAACTAATAATGCATCTGCATCTGAAACAGCTTTGATTGTCCTTGTTTTAAAATTATCTGTAATTTTAAAATAACAGACATTAATATAACACGTAGTATATGTTACTCCACAGCCAGTATTTATTTATAATTCACCATTTTAATGAGACAAAAAAGTATTGCAGTTATTCTTTGTAAGGTGAATCTGTAGGAGGATATTATTACTGCAAGTAAATCTAAAGAGATGCTTTACAATTCTTTTCCCCAAACACATTTTCTTTTATTCAAAACAGTCCGTAAGCATGTGGTAGAATTCTAATAACTAGGTTGAAAAATTCAAAAAATAATATAAATTTATAATAATGCTAGTAACTAATTTCATATATATATATGCACATATACATATATATACATATATAAACTGGAACATGCATTACTTTCTGTTTTCTGAATGGCAAAGTCAATGTATCTATCTTCTCCAGCTGAATGACTTCTGTAAGTACTACAAGGAAAATCCTGATTTTTTCAGCAAAGTACGCATAAACAGAAAAAAAACTTTCTGCTAATGAAATAATTTATAGATAGAAAATCCAATCAAATTATTTTAAATTAATATTAAGGACAAGCTGAGAAAACCAATAGAGCTTGCCACAGCTAAGCTTTTAATATTTCTTTCACATTTTCCTCAGAGTTAAATTTCCTGTCTGGATCAGACAGAATCAGTTCTCTGATCAACTTTGCCCTTACCAGAGAGGGCTGACTGAACTAACAAGCATCTCCACAGTCCATCACACACAGATCAATCCCAGACAACACAGAGGCACAGCAGAGCTGGAAGAAAAACCAGACTGTGTGGGAACATCTATTTCACAAGATTGCAAAGGCTTCTAGTGAAGAGAAGGGACTGGAATGGAGTGCATGTTGTTGATATGATCACTCTCAAGCCAAGCAAGCCAGTGACAACAAGACAGAGAGATACATGCATGTACTTCCATGGAGTTAAAGAAGCTGCAAGCACCATGGTACCCATCCTGTGCTCCAGCTTGCTTTTCCCAAGAGGAATTGCAAGACCTAGATTTTATTTCAGCTTAAGTGTTCATACACTGAACACTTCTTTTTCACATCTGTTACAATCTTCAAAATCTGTGTTAACTTCTCTTCACATATCTCCCAAAACTGCTATTCAAGAACTCAAAGGTTCAGTTTTCTTCATATGCCAACCATCAAGAGAGCTGAAACTTCCCATCCAGCCTAAGAGCAATTACAGCTCTTTCATCAAACTCTGGAAATCAGTCAGTGCTGATATCCAAAATAACAGCACCAAGTAGAGTTTACATTTCTGCAGCCAACACTGGAGCCCTTTAAGCAAACAGACAAGGACTGAGTTCAGTGCTGTAAGGTTAGAGAGCTCACACTGTGCTGTTCTCAGCACAGGATGAAAGAGATGGATGGAGTTGATTTTTCTTGCTCTCCTGCCACAAGCAGAAGAGGCAACACTTTGCAAGATCCCACTCATGGGACAGATCTTCCCCCTGCACCAGAGTACACAACTGAGGTACAAACTATCCCAATTTTAATTTGGCTGAAAATATTGACTACTCTGGAAATAAAATTTTAAAAACAAAACATTAACAAAAATATCCCATCTTTGGGGGTTCAAATGTTTCATGACAGCACTTGGGAACCTATTCTAGGATGCACTTTTAAGAAAAAAAGGCAAAAAGCCATGTCTAATAGCACACATCTTTTTATTCACAGAACTCTCAATATTATACGTGCTATGAAGAATATTTTCCTTCTAAGTCAAAAAACAAGTATGTATTTTTTCCTTTCTCCCCAAATGTCAACACTTGATCCATTTGGGAAAGCTTGCAATTCGAACAGATTTTCACTGAAAAAGAGACTTTACAGTGGTCTTGAACTATTTTTTGAAAAATAATAGCCTATTTTTCCATTAATTTGCCCCTTGGGTATAACTAAATGAATAGCTTGTGTTTGTATTTATACAGAGTCTTTTTCTTTCAGTTGTCTTTCCTCTATTGAAAGTTTTAAATAGACTTCCCCTTCCTCTCCAGTTTTTATTTAAAAATCCTATAGAACTGTGTTCAGAAGTGCACAGAAGGCAGTGGGGCATTTCTCAACACATGGTGTTCCATATGCAAGACATTTACACGTGTCCACATATTGGAGGTACTAAAAGTCCTCCAACTGCAACAAATTGAATTGCTGCCAGTCACTACAGCATGGCTAAAAGAAGTCTTTACCTTCTTCCAACAACAACTTTAAAGCCTATTTGGTGTTCTTGAAGTACTTCAAATAAAGAAGAAAAAGTCTGCTCAGAAAAATAAATATTAGGTTTTTTAAATACAGAAAGAAAAAAACAAAACTGAAAGATACAGATGTGTTTTCAAGTTTGTTTTTTTTCTTCACAGAGTCTGGTTAATTCACAGTTAATGCCATGAAAAATAATGTCTCTGGAGGGAATAAAAAATGAAAAAGGGGACAACATGAAAACAGTAAGCACTGCACTGGTGGCAAATACAGCAATCAGAGCTACACTACGTGCTCTTCCTGATGGGATTACTGTTCCAGATTTGCTCATTAAATTGTGAAGAGTTGGCTGTCCATGGTCTTCTGTTAGGTGTTATCTGATGATAGGAAAATCATCCCAGCACATTACAGCAACCAAGTGTCTTGACAAACGTCCTGCAAAACTGGGATATTGTATCTCGGCAGTATGCGGTGGAGTTTTGCCAAATGTCTAACAGCCCTATTATTTCTCCCTGACAGGCTGTTCTACAGAGGTTATTATTTTCTGATTACACCAAATTAAAGTATGGGTTGCTGGACAGAACAGAAGGATATTTACATTGGATCTCTGGCATCATTATAATGAGATAAAGGGCAAATACAAGCCAGAAATGCTTCACTTAGAGTGACACTGTAACTTGTTATACTGTATATTTACAAAATAAGAAGAAGATAAAGTAATTTAGTCCTGATTTTCAATATCATGTTAGCAAAACAAGTCTATTATACTCACAGTTATTAACTCTCAAGAGGTAAAAACATATACACTACTAAATTGTGAAACAAATGTATATCTTAACAAGTGAAAAAAGCACATTGGTAACAAGACCTTCCTTGATTTTAAATAAGCTTGAGACTGAACTTTTCCTACAAGTGTTTTATGTTGAGAAGTATCTCCTACTGCTGTCATTTATCTCACTTGATAGGCATAGAGCTCTTATGTGGCAGTATTGAAGTCCTATGAAAAATAACACCCAGTGATATACAAATTATAAAATTTTGTCTAACAATTCCCTTTCATTTCGACTGCATGGAAAATAGTATGGAGTGGGCAGAGTCAGGTCTACAGTCCAATTAGTGTACCATCCAACAAAGATGAGGACACATCTAAGAGGAAATAACAGTACAGCAAATGGAACTATTTCTTTTCAACAACAAAATAGCAGGAGATTGTTTTTCTGCTTTGCATTCCCTTCTGTAGACCACACGAGTTACATGTGTTCAGTAAATAGCACTCTCTATTCGTATGCTGATATGCATGGAAAACAACTGTATACTGTTTTCTAATTTCAAAGAGATCAACCTAACTGTAAATGGTAATTAGGACATAATTTTTCTGGCCCCATATCCATTAGCATAAAAATTAAATCTTCATGACATTTGTAGTTTCCAACAATACAGTAAAATAATGCTGCATAGAAAAGAAACACAGCTACATCTGGTATATTAACCATGGGAAAAGAAGAATGGCACATATGTTAAAGATTAATACTGATCAAATTACATAGAAATCTGGGCTCATGGTAATAACAAAGAAGAGAAAACTGAAAAACCTATAAGGGTCACATCTGAAATCTAAGTGTCAGAATATAATGATCTTTCCCTGTTAGTTTGCAATGCATTCCTGCTGGTAGAGATCAGCACTGTGGTACCAAAACCAGAACATAGAGTTGTTGGTTCTGAGGCTGAACTTCCTGTTTAGGTTTTGATGATTATAGAATTTATTTTATCTGGGCAAAGATACTTACGATCTGCCCTAGAATAACACCTTGACAGCTGCAGTTATGTAAGTTGCTGGTATTGCCCTTTCTGATAGGCAGATGTTATTGCCTACAGCACAGACAACAAAACTGAACATTACCTTACCTGCACGGTTAATTTTTTTTTTACTCTATGTAATCCCCGGAAACACATTTAAAAGTTCCTTAGCTGACAAAATAAAATCTGATGTCTTATTAGTCTCCAGTTAAAAGAGAGGTGATCATAGGCAAAATGAAACCATCAAATTAAATGCTTCAATGACACAAAGAACACATTTATTCATGGTATCAAAAACTATAGCTTTACAGCTCCAGTCCAAGGTCTTTCAAAGCCAATTAAATTCCCATTCAATAAAAGGCATAAGCATCATCAGAACAGTGATATTCCCAGGGATTTAAAACACATGTCACTGTTACAGCTGCACAGTTTGGAGGGGATTGTTTGCTAATGGGCAGGACTGGGAAAGGAGAGGGAGAATGCCCCTCTGAGCTGGATGCCATGGTTTCAAACTCCATGACTCCAGTTTGGAACACACAGGTTGCCTGGATAACTCAAGTTGTAATGCTTTGGGACCTTGACTGTATGATTTTCCAAACAGAAAATGATCTTAATATGTCAAAGAAAAATGAAACAACCTTCAAAATATGTTCTGTATGCTGCTGAATAGTTCTGTGATTGAAATCTCATTTTAAAATTCTACACATAGATTCTGTCTCACATTCTTTTGTTAAAGAAAACTCTTCTATATAGAAGTTTGCATAAAGGCCATGCCAATGACATATGTAATGTGATGATGCACAGAGCATTGTGCATTTACCCCTCTAAATTTTGGAAGTGTTTTGAACGTTACAAGCTAGTGAAGGTTGGTCAGCAGTGAATAAATGGCAAGCAAAAGGCAGAAAATACCCTGTTTTCTAGTCTGAATGAACATTTTATTTTTCTCTCTCTCCTACATCCAGTCCAGTTGTGGAAACCTGGATGGTAATGTGCCAAAAATATCAGGAGAGATGACCACAAATAGGATATTCTGAAAAGGGGAGTTGTTTTTGTCAAATCTTATTGAGCTAAGTCATTAGTTTCTCCACATATACTACTGAGGCCTAGAAATCATAACCACAGCAATTCAAAATAGCAGCTGAGTCCACAGAGGCAGCTGGATCAGAGGATGATCAATTGGTCTAGTGTTCACATGAAAGGAGTGATACAGCTGGAGGTGAGGAACTTCCAGAAATCAAAAGCTGAAATTATATCTATTAGCATAATATATTTGTTTGAATACTTTTCAATATTTCTTTCAGTGCAGCTGAAAAAGTTTCATTTCCCTTCCCAGAGCACTTTATACTGCACTGCTAAAAATCAGGTAAAGGAGTTGTCTTGGGCCATCAATCTGAAGCTGAAGCTTCAATCTACAAAAGGTGTTCAAAAAACTGCCACTTCAAAAATATTGGTCCACTGTCTACTAACTACTGGGAACTTGGGATCAGACATAAAAAAATCATTATTCTCTTGTTGTCTCAAAAATACAGCTTTCTACCACGCACTAACTAAAGAGAAAGGGATTACACTTAACACTGACACACACATTTTAAATCAGAAGGAGAAATTGAAAATAATTAAAAACCAACCCCAAACTAACTAGGTAATTTTGAAGCCTTCACGCATTTATAATTGAAAATATTTTTAAATACAGGTAGTTGTAAATTTATGCAAGGCTATTTGGTACCATTTGGACAATATTAGTCTTGAGTACAAAAAGCCCTCTTCTTCCTGATATAAACAACCACAACATCCTCTTCAGCTTTTCTTTTGTGCTGTTGAATAAACGTGTTTCCATCTCCTCTTGTACAGGGAGTTCTCCACTCCTCTAATGATCCTGGCTGGACATTCCAGATTGGATCCACATCTTTTGGATCATGAGTGATTAGAATTGCTCACATCATATCCAGAGAGGTCCCTCAAGTGTCTGAACGTGAGTATCAGAACTCACCCTTCAGGAGCACTTTGCTGAATACACGATTCATTTTTTCCATGGCCTTGTCCCACTGATGGCTCAACACACTTCCTATGTAGGAAAAGTATGCAATCAAAGCATCCAGATCCTCTTCCTCCATGACTGCTTCATGCTGTGAGCCTCTGGAAGAGATGCCTTAATTCCCAAGTGCCCAGAGTAAAGGTTTGTGTTATTGATTCTCTATTACTTTGCTCTCCAAGCCTGTCTAGTTCTTTCTTTTATAATGCAAAATAACCATCTTTAGAGTCCCTCCTAAATTTTTTGTCATAAATAGATTTCATCAGCATAATCCTGTTGTTTATGCCAAAGTCCTTAATAAAAAACACTAAAAAATATAATTCTCTCTGACTTAATCCTTGAGGAAATAAGAAGTACCCTCCAAACAATGTTTTTCATAATGTTTCCCTATTGACATATTTTAAGCTGTTCCTTATGTGCTGTGTACATTTTTTAGCATTATCATCATAACTAATAATTTGTCATTCTTTCTTCCAGCCCCTAACAAAGTTTCCCAGTGTTATATTTAAATTGCAAAGACTCGGGAGAAAAGTATAAAGTATTTAAAACTTCTCTGTAAATTCCTGTACTGAAATTATTAACTGTCTTGTTCAATCCATGGGAGATGAATTTTCTGTTTTCCCTATGCACAAATAGATGTAAATCCCAGTTGCGGGGAGACTTTGAAGGTAAAGAGCACACATAACTACAGAAGTAGAACTTGCAAGAATATTCAAAATATCCATCAAGGTAAAGACAAATCCAAAGAGTTCCTGCAATACAGAGCTAAAGATTTCTCAAGGAGGATTGCCTTATTGAAAACAAAGCCATGTTGCACTTCAGATTTCTTAAAACTGCCTCCTTCATATGGTGCTGTATCTGAAAAAGGTTCTAAATGAATCCTTAATATGGCCAGTTCTATACATAAATTCTCAGTTTATTTTTGAACTTTTATCAACATAAAATCCAGAGAGTAATTTTGTATTTTTATGTTTCATTCAGGAATTCTCTTTGAAAAAAACCCACAAACATTTAGCTCCCATAAAGTAGAAGTCTGCACATACATATGTCAAGCATCTTTCAAAGAGCATCATCCCCACCCCAGCCCCCAAATAAAAGAAACAAACAAACCTTCTATACAGCTTTTCTTAGGAATCCATTCCTGTTCAGGAATGACTGGGGTTCACTGTTCCCTTTCTCACAGCTTTCTTATGAAATTACCTTAGCTCTCCCATCACTGGGAAGTGTGTTCACTTCCCTTACCAAAGCTTATGCCCTCTACCTTCTCTTTCAAAGACCTTCTAAAATTCCTTTTTATAATTTCTCTTGCTAATTATAAAACTTTCCACAGCTCCAAACGTCATTGTTTCACTATTTTAAAAAATACTGGCAAGTGATTGCTGTTATCCAGCTTTCTAGAATACCATACACCAGAGCAGACTTCCACTACAAATGAAAATTCTCATTAAAATTTAACATACTCATTAAATAACAAAATCCTATCAACTCATGATGAAAATATATAAATTATTTTAGGTCTTTTGTGCTTTCTTAGACAACTTATTCTGTGTTTCATTTCCCCATCTACAATGCTGGAGCAGGACTTTATCGCTCCTGTTCTCTGTAGGCTTAATTCCTGCAATGGGGTGAATTTCTGAGGAGTTCCATTGCATGTTTTTCCATCTACATATTTACAGTATCTTGCAGAAAAGGATTTAAATGTTGGATATATTATTTCAGTATTATTTAATATAAATACTGGTGCAAAAATGTAACTAAAAATAGTTTAAGCACTTAATAAATAAAGTGCTGTAAGCAAAATGACTTCTTGTATGTCCCCTGGGATCCCAGACACAAATTCCAGAAAAACAGTTGGAGAAGTGACTTCAGAAATAGCAAGTGGGATATTGGATTAAAAATAATCCAGAACAAATGAATAGCAATCTTATTTAAACTTAGATCTAAGAAAAAGACGGTTTTATTCTGTAGTATTAACCACATAAGTCAGATCTCACCACAAAGAAAAACAGCATCAGTAGCACACAAAAGTCATTAGAAGAAATACCAGTGGTAAGATTTCCATGGAAACTGAAAAGGAAATAAAAGGTGCAAAAGCACAGACTGCTGTAGAGAAAGAAACTCAAGACAGTGTATTAAAATGGATGTTACTGGTGAATATTGGTCATTGTAATATTGTGGGAATTTGTCACCACAAATGGGTCTGTAAACCAAGGAGCAGGTGCTTAACAGGGCCACTAGCTATACTGAAAATTGGAACTTGAATGAAAACAAAAAGATGTGAAGGGGAACAGCAGAACAAGGAATCAATTAATAGTAAATGTTAGCTACAGTGTTACCGTAAAGTAACTCTAATCAAAGACCGGCAAGGATGAGATCTAGCTACCATGAAGGCAATATTATTACATAAAACTGGACCTGCGGTATTGGACTGCAGCTGTAATTCAACAGCTCAAAATTCTGCCTCTGACAGTGACTTCAAACAGTTCTCCAGAGGCAACCATAACCCTCAAAACTGGCAGGCAGAGATTACTCTGCCCAAACATATTTTTACTTAGATCCCAATGGCTATATTTTCACCAGCAATTAAGATGTGCCCCAAGATACATTCTCCATCCACGTGGTTAACACGAAAGGTAAGAGAACCACGAGAGGAGGCTTTGGCCCCCCCTATTTCATGCAGTGGACTGTTTGCTCCAGCCACACATCATTTGTGTATCATAGGTGCGGCAAAGAAAATAGTTTCCAAGCAGGTACCTCGGAAGACCTAACAAGCATAAGGACATCCCTTTAGCAAGGAGCTCAAAGACATCTTTGTACTCATATGTGGACAACCAAAGCACCTGAACCATTTGTCCAGTCCCCAGCTCACCCTTTAACACAATGGTGAAGATTTAAGTGCATCATATGCAAGCTATGTGAAGTATCTTCACTTCTCATCAATGCCCAAGTAATGCTGTTGAATAATTTCAACCATCCAATTGCACAGACAGGCTCAGATTCAATTTTTTATTTCTTTTCCTCAAGAGCAAAGAGCTTTTGAGGAGGTGGAAGTCAGCCTGATTAAGACCAATCCCAGCAAAACTGGACCCCAGAATTCTCCTACCCGTTCACTTCAAAAATCCTTCCTTATAACCAGAAGTGTAGATGTCTTGTGGAAAAAAGCTTAATGTCGTTCCAAACAAGTATGGCAGCATAGCAGGCAATCTACAGCAAAGTGAGAGAGCTAAAGACCTTAGGGCACATCCAAAGTCAACGTGCAATCAGCCAGATCTTCAGCTAATATAAACCAGCACTATCATCGACTTCTTTGGCTCAGAATCATCTTCTAGGCTTACAGCACACAGACCACACGTGACTTCCTCCATCAAACTTTTCACAAGCCAAATCCCAGCCTCACCCAACCTCCTTCTCCCACAACCCCTTGGCTGTATCCTTTCCAACACAGCTGGTCTTCATTACTGCACCCTCCTCAGCCCTGCAAAAGCACGTCCTGAACAGAGCTCAGTGCTCCTTGGCTTCCTTCTACGTGCTAGAGAAGCTTGAAAGCACCACCTAATGGCACAAGTAACATTCTAAATAGTAACATTTTACACTGTTCCTAGAGTATAATAAGGAGATAGTTTCATGTAAGTAATTTTAGTGGACACTTTCCAAAGAATACAAGATAGAAAAATGGGAAATATTACTTTACCCCACATCAAGGAAAAGGCATTGCACTTTACGAAGACATATTTATGCAAAGGCATATCTTTCTATATTGTATGTCAGAGTTCACGGATATCCTCAATTTGGCTTAAATATGGAGCTCATTAGTGCAGTGACCACAATTCCACATCTGGATTTAAAAGTGAACTGAGTGAACTGTACTGCAGAGAAGTTAACAAGAACATTTCTACTGTCAACTGCACATGAAAGAAAAAAATGTGCTGAACAAAACATTTTAAGAGCTCAGCTGTGAGCTGCCTTATATCATTAGTACTTACTAAACAGAAATTGGAACAATGGGAAGCTGTGTGATTGCTTACTTTACTCAGAGCTTACCACTTGGCTACTGTAATGTTCTCAGCTACTTTCAAGAGTACAAATGAAATGAAAAACTATGATTTCATTCACAAGTTTGGAGTGGATTTTGGCAGGACACTACAGATTGCTGTGGTCAACCTCTGACTCTGAAGTAATCTGCCTGTACTTTATTCAATCCTGAGAAGAACACACAAACACCCTTCCTGCATCCATTCCCTCCATAAACAGCCAGAACAGGAGTTAGTGGTCTGTGTATGACTATTTACATCCTTCATATTTGAGTATCCAAACATGCATATACATGGCACATCAGAATTAATAGAATTGGTATTGCTCCAGCACCATGCAATATTTTTATCTTTGTAAAAAGAAATTATGCGAGTGGAACAAAGAATACTCTACTGCTAACTAGTAAGAATTGTATCTTCTGATCTAGAGCATTTCTTTTATGCAAAAATCATCATAATATTACAATAAAATATGTATGCAGGTAGAGAAATCAAGAAAAAAAGAAATTAAAACATATAATCACATTCCACAGCAGTCAGTAGCAGATCTAGAAACATAATGCAGTATCCCAGCCCTGTTCCAAAATTCCATTCACTCAACTGTATATAAAGCATATGTCATGTAACAACTCTAAGCAAAGCAATAGCATGGCTGAAAATCATCTTCCCCAATTCCAAATCTCTCTCAGCTGAAGACTTAGAGATACTGAAAACTTAGAGATACTGGCAATGCCACTTTGTTGATTCCAACTGCTCGATATGACTTTATTAAAAAAACCCAAACCAAACCAAACAATCAATTTCCCTTATGAAAGTGAATGCACTTAATTCAGGTTTCCAGCACTATGCAGGAATATAAGTTGTCTGCATGCACTAGAAGTTGGAAATATCACATGTAAATAAAACTATTGAGAGAATAAGAGTCACAAAAAGTAATGTCTCTCTTTCTTCAAAAGCAACAACATTAAAAGTGAAGGTGTTAGATCAATTCTATCATATACAGGAACTTTATTCCATATAGGATTCAGAGCACACAGGAGGCTATGAACTTTAAATACCAAATTGACAACCAAGAATTCAGATGCCACATGGCTTCCACAGACACAAAGGAAAAACAATGGTTATTCCTCCATTAAAATATTCAAATATGAATCACAACATGAACATACCTGCACAATCTTTAATATCATTTGTTCTTAACTATTGAGATACTGATGCTGTCTCTAGCTAGGGGTTTTTTTCATTCAAATGCTACAAATCTCTTATTCTGATCCCTGTTTTGGTGTCCATTCTATTCTGCTATATTTGTCTTTAGCAAATGGGTACTAAATAAAGCTTCATTTACCTACTTCAAAATAAGCTGCTACTGAAGCTATTTCCACAGCAGCTGGCAAAAAACTGCACCTGTAAATCCTTATTGCTTAATACTTACATTGGAATTCCTCTATACAACTTCATTGTCATGCTTTTCCCATATGAAGATCTGCTTTGGGCAAGTTTCACTCCTCTTTGGAGCCTGAAGGTTTTCATCAAGACAAAAGCCAATGCAGTTTAAAGTTTAACAAGAGCTTTGGAGTTTACAATGGAATATATTTCTGTTTGACTCTTCCATACTAATTATATCTTAGTTTCATATTTACTTGGTTTGAAATTTTTATCCTGATTGCACAGAAGAAATACGAACTAAATGAATAAAGAAGCATTTTGAGCCTGGTATCATTCATGCTCAATCAACAGTGAAGGAAGAGTTCAATCCCTTTGTTATAGATTGTAACATTTTTAAACCATGTTTTGACTTTTCTATAGGATTCCCTATTTATATGCACTAAACCACAACAATACTTAGCATACTGAGAACTGTTTATATATCCTGTATTTAGAAGCGCTTGCTGTGTTTATGTTTAAATCAGATAATGCAGATGGCTTCCGCCTCCATAACTCTGTAATAAATCTAAATTGTAACTCCCCATTTATTTTGACTGCCTTGACAAGACTCCTTTGAAATTATAATGTATTTTATTTAAAGGATTTTTTCAGTTTTTCCACATTAAAAGGAATCTCCTGGGAGGTAAAAAAAGGCATTTCAAAACAAAGAAGTTCCATTAATAGAAAAATATTTTTAAATGGTAAGGAGGGAGTCGATTCAGAACTTACTATTTTTTGCCTACAGATTGAGCATAAAAATGTCATTATTTTTTTCTGAATTTTCATTCTTTTAACTAATATAAATTGGGCTAATAGGAGCCAATTTTTTGTTTGAGTTTTATAGAATCCATTTTAACTGAAGAATGAGGTTCCATTGAATATTAAAGCCTGTTTTTATTTCAGCTCTACCAGTTCAACCAATGGTATGATTATCTGTGACATAGCAGGTAGAGGACTGGAAAATGGAAAATCCATGGTTTACTTTTGTTTCTGGCACTGTCTGTTTCTTCATCTCAGTTCCCCTAAAATTCACTAGCATTATAGAAGGAACAATGTATTAGTTTTTGTCTGTTCAAATTTCATGATAAAACATAAATATACAAGTCATTCAAACCAGAACAAGACAAAGTCCTCAGCTCCATCATGGCATAGATCACCTCTCTGTACAAGACAATTTCCACCCTACGCTGCCCCTAAAGTCACTTATTTCACATGCAGCAGCCAAGAGTCAGGCTTCCCACACTTTGTAAGCCATCAAAAGGAGCAGCAAGCCTGGGAGAAGTGGCAGGTCAGTTTTCACATGCACAGCTCTGGAGTGTCCTGCTGTCCAGAGGCAGAAATGTAGCACTGTATGAGACAATGTTGGGAGGCCAAGCTACATCAGTTTTATTGCTCAGAAAGTGCTCATACACAGAGGAGAATTCATAAAAGAGATATAACACACATTGCAGACTTTTTATTGTTTGTATTGATGCAGGGCAGGATGGCAGGTGGTAAACAATTTCTTTTCCTTTAAAGTATTTACTCAATTCTTCCAACATTGAAAATGGGTATTACATTAGAAAGTGACCCAAGAATAGGAGAAAACTGACAAAATATAGAGAGTATATTAAGCTTAATGTCTACATAGGCATACATGCCTGCCACCATTCATATTTCCATGTTGCCAGGAGCCAGCAAGACGGCTGGCAGTGCTGATATTTTTTCCGTATTACATTTTCTCTTCATGAATCGATGCTTATGATTTCATTTTAGCCATCCTTGAGGGGGGTTAAAAGCAGCAACAGGTCTATAAAGTCTTCATTATTCTAAACATATAAAGAAACTAAATATCAATTTCTGTCTTTCATAATCTAAAAGGGTTTTTTATTTAATAGTGCAGCAGTGTACCTGAGAGTCCAGCCATCCTTTCATATCACTGCACCTGATGAAATACATCCTGATTTTCCTGATTTAAACCAATATGAGGCCTGAATCAGATTTAAGATTGGCAAAACATAGAGCTCCGTGGAGCTGAACAGGAAATTACATATGTTCTTTAAGAAGCACAAATTAAGACAGCACCTCTAAAAAAAGACAGAATGACTCCCAAGTTTTAGTTTAGTTGAAACCTGCATGTTTGCTAAATGACCAGAGTTAAGAGCATTGGCACAGACATTCCAGTCCCCTAAAGCAACCAGCATGCACTTGCCCATACTGGTGAGGATGGTGAAGCTTTCCAGCATAAGAACCAAAGTTTATTTTACTTCACTAAAGACTAAAATGAAAAAAAATTCTGGAACACTAAAGCATTCTGACAGAATTCAAGGGGCTAAATTATTCACTGTTTAGGTTCCTCCAATTTTTAAAGTGAGGAGGGAGACTTTCTATTACTTCAAAAGAAGCCAGACTTAACTCTCACAGACAGTTTGTGTGGAAGCTGGCCACTAAAATCTCCAAATACACATAGAAGGGAATAGTATTTTGTGTTTAGACAAAATACACTTCCATAGAAACCACTCAGTGATAGCAAATTATAACACTAGAGATTGGACACACCCATACCAAAAAAACAAATAAAAATCCCCAAAACACATTTTCATGGGAATTGAAACGAAATAATTAATTTGGCTCTAGTTTGCTAAATTTTGTCCAACAATAATTTTTTTAAATATCATATGTCAAAAGAGTTCATGAGCTCCTTGACCAACATTTCAATACATTAACAAATGCATTTTGGTTTGCACATGATGTCTTAGAAGATAACAATGCCTTCACAAGTATTATACCAGATGTAACAATGGATCTGAGAAAGGATTTGCACCTCCCTCTGGGAGCTCAAGCTTCAGGTTGGGTCTCTCATCCTGTGGTTCAAGATTGTCCTAATTACTGAGCTGGGATACTCCTGGGTGTGCATGACCTCATCCATGAAAATAGGTCTTCTAAATGACATAAATCTGTAGAAGTTGCCCATAGAGAAAAAAGAAATTACCTGAAAAAAAAATATCAGTGATCAGAGAAGGCCACCATTAACTCATCATAAAAAGAAAAATACTGACTATAGTTATTCAGAGAATATAGCTCACCAAGAATACCTTTTCTAAATAACTAAGAGATCTCTGGTGCCAAGCAGGAAAACACATTATTTTAAACTTGGCCAGGTCAATGGAATACAGGTCTGGAAAGATATCAGCTGTGTAGAAATAATGAAATCTTTCCATCCCTTCACATATTTTAGTCTATTTAACAATGTTAAGCTAAATTTGTAACACAAAAAAAAATTTGTCAGCTATTTTCTGGGCCATTTCTGTTGGTTGTCTTTCCACTTTTTTTTTTTTTTTTTTTTTTTTTTTTTTTTTAATGTTTATGTCTCTCCCTTCCTTCAAGTGTTACAATTCCACTATAAAAATTAGGTATTGCTTAACAGCTAAAGACTTCTGTTCCAAATAACTTGACAAACTTCTGGACGAAGCACTTGAAGAGGTTCAAGCAATTCTGTGCCAAACCCCCTCCTACTTCCATGCTCAGTGGAGGAGCTGGCAGGACACATCAAAACTACAACCATAGCATAAGAACTTCATCCTGAAGACCCATTTAGGATTGTGTATTATTCCATCAGTCTGCAAAGCAGGCTGTTCTTAAATGAAAGACTGGGATTGCAGTGACAGTCTTGTTATGAACATCATAAACTCTTTATGACACTTCCATGGATACCTCTTAGGTTATTTTATAGTTCTGTCACTACAAGCAAAACTTGCACAAATAGATTTAGGTTGGTAATACAAGATAGTAAAGCACAAAGCCTGAGAGAACCACATGCAATTTCATCCTTAAAGTGTTTCAGCTGACTTTATGGATTTTAGAATTTACTATTTGATTTTATTGCACAGCAACAAGGACTACATGTGAAGCAAGAACCCTTTCATAAAAGGCCAAATATATCCTTTTATACTATTTTGACATTGTCTTTAATTTAGCACAGTTTAGTAAAAAAGGCAGATCACTAAGATATGTATCATGCCAAGTAGCTGTAATGATTCAGTACTGATAAAGTCAGACATGTACATTCAATGGTCTCTCCACAATTAAGCTCTGTTTAAAGCTTTGTAGAAAGTACTTTAGCACATGCAAACACCTCTTAAAAGGCCTCTTAGCCAGGAAATTACATTGGCTGTTCACTAGTGAGTACAGAGCACGAGACCACAGGACTGCAGAACAGAGAGCACCTTCTTGTACACTGAGTATGGGTTTCATCTTTCCAGGGCTGGAATATAACTTCCACATATGTAAACCACTTTGCCTTCCAAATAGGAGTACAGCTAGGGCTCTCCTTTATTGGATTTGGGCCAATGGAATGTTTAGAGAACCGAGCATTTGAGAAGTTTTATTTCTGCGTATATTCCCAGAAAGAGGGGAAAGTTTAAACTATGCCTTATACTTGAGAATGAAGGTAAAACACCTAACTACCTCTGCTCCCTGACATTTATTAGGCTGACTTTACAAAAGCAGGCCAAATAACAGATAAAAATGGTTGGACCCATTTTTTAAACAACATTTGTCGGTAACAGCTTTCCACAACAGAAAATCTTCTTTCCTAGAAAATCCATCAACTGAAAAAAAATTTTATCATCATCACCAGCTTGCAGATGCATGCATAAGAAGGAGAAAAATCAGTTCCTGCATCACAGAGCAGAGAACAAAAAATTCACGGAGACAAGACTTGGCATTTGCAGATCTCCACTGAAATTCCCACCACTCACACTGCTGACTGATGACACCTGCAGCCTCCCTGCCCTCCTCACAAACATCAGAGCACACACTCCCTGCCTTCAGGCTAACATAAAAATGCCAGGCATAAGGAGTTAGGAAAGCAGAAGTTGTTTTTTCTTTATTCCACCAAACAGCACATGCAAAAATTGACTAAAATAATGTTTCACACAGGAAGCTCCTGCTCCAAAGCACAGGGTGTCTAATATAAAAGTTCCCTGAAATACATCCTTTCTTAAAAAAACATAATGAAAACAGATTCTCTCAAAATTCAATATAAAGTTCTAATTAAAATCTTCCAAGATTTTTCCATTTCAGACAGGCAACCATCATGGAGAACAGCAGCACACCAGAGCACACCAAAATATGGCGATGCTGCAACCATCCAAACAGAGTCACAGGAAACAAACCTCCAGCTCCTGCTCTGTACTCCAGAACTCTCAAGAGCAGCCCACAGCTCCAGCTCTCTAGTAATTCATTTGGTACCTACAGTCAACTGGACCAAAATCTTGATCCTGTTCAAGTCAGTGGTATAAATCCCAAGTCCCTGCTCTTCTGTAGCTCTCTGGCCCCAGTTTAGCTTGGGGATATTTTGCTAAAAAGGTTTGAATGTTTTAAATGTGCCTCATCCATCAATAGGATAAATTTATATATCTCCTAAATGCCTGGTATTAATCACATGAAATAATAATTTATCCCATATATCCATTCAGGAGCTAAATGGTTTTCCCTGGAAACACCAGCTTTATTATGTTGTGGGGTAAAGAAGAAAGCCTTAAAATATCAGTTTCTGAATTGAATTTGGACACTTTCTGAAATAAAATCTCATCTCCCTTACTGAATTTAATAATTGATCCCAATACTTTTCTTGAAAGCTATTTTTCTTCTGCCCCAGACAAAGGTAAAAAGAGTCCTGAATCATCCATTCATTTCTTCATTTTCCACACATTTAAACTTAAATCTCATAACAGTTTAGGTCTGACGCCAAGGGGAAATGACCACACAAGTCTGATGGATTGTCAAAGGAAAAAATATCACTTTAACTTTATGGTGTTTTCTGAGACCAAAGTCTTCCCTTCAAAGGCTTTAATAAAGACCATAGGTTTCATTTAGAAATAAAATTATTTTTTTAAAATTTGAGCTCATAATTAAATGCTGACAGTGTTCCCAGTAATAATGCAAGGAAAAGAAATCCTCTCAGGCTGTCTTCAGTGCACAAATTAACAGCTCTCCCTCAATGAATCAAAGTTCCCCAATACCAACCAAGGAAAAAAAGACCAGAAAAAGCACTATTTTTTTGGGTGACACATGCCAAAAAAGTACTTTGCTTCACTATACAAGCACAAAAATAAATGAGTTCTCTACCTAACTTAAAATTTTCAGCCACACTGTACTCAAGTAAATAACACTGCTGGAAACAAGGGTGTGGAATGTGAAAAGGGTGAAATATTCTGTGATTCTATTAACACATTAAGTGTGTAAGACAGCCCACAGTGCACACACATCAGCTGCAGGGTATTTCCAGTCACAGCACAGATCCCAACAGTCAGTATGGGACCTTCATGAGGTCTTTAAATTGACTAAACTTCTGCGACTTTCAAATAACTATTTGAAAATACAATTTTCAACTATTTGAAACTATTTGAAAATACAATTGAAAAAACAGTAGAATTGCTTGTCTAAAGTTTTCTTTCCCCCGTAACATCTTGTGTGTGATATGCCACTGTTCTGCAGTTACACAGCACAAACGGAATTCCACCAACTCATTCCCATACATGGGTAGAAGCTCTGCCATGCTTAGAGTACTGTAGGTATAAGAAGAAATTCAAAGAATTTTAATGTCTTGCCATGTTCCTAATAATAAACTTTGTGCGTATTTTAAAAGCAGTCTTAGGGGACAATTTACATTATTCTTTTAACGCCACTGGCCTCATGACTCTAAATCTTTATCTCCATCATTACTCTGAAACATATTACTGACATTTAATACTTATGGGAGAGGCAAAAGCCATGACCTCTTCCATCAGGAAGTTGTTCATCACTGGATTTTATCCAAGGGGAATGTTAATGATGATACAGAAAAGTGGTTAACCATTTTTCTTAAATATAAAAAGCATCTCCTCTTAAAGTTATGTTTCCGTCTTAACTGTGGGAAATACACTAGGAAGCAACATATTAACCTTGGTTTGTTTGTATGAACTCTTATCTTCAAATGTGGACAAAACAGCTCCGAAATTATTTTACCTGACAGCTGAGGGATTGCTCCAGTTTGTCCACTCAAGACAAAAGTAAGATTTAAACTGATTATGTGAGGAATGGGTCCAGGTCCCTGTGCTTACATTGCATTGTGCAGCATACTCCACATGGCAGCACTGAGAGAAACTACTGGCAAGAGCTCACAAACACACTTTGCAGCTCATCTGATTTACCAAGTTATCCATGACTTACCTCGATTAGGGATGTCACAGGACACATCTCTGCCCCTATTACCCTTGGCATCCTAACAGGTACAGGCAGTGGCCTCTGCCACCCTCTCAATAACATTCCCAAGGCTGCCCAATATTTTGCTGGCTTTTTTGACCACCACACACCGACACAGCAATTTTAGGGAATGGCAAATGATGGCTCAGTGACCTTTCCTGAGTTTTAACTGCCAGCTCCAAGTCTAAAATAATGCAGGCATTACCTGTGCTGCTCACCCTGAGGCTTTATCTACTGCTTTTTTTGTCTATTCACACAGTCATGTAGAGTTACCTCCCCGTGTGCTCTAAGAGTCAGTCAAGGCACTGTGGTCACAACAGGTGAGTTAAGAAATATCTGGTAACTGAATGGTAAAAATGGATAGAGATCCAAGGGGTTGTTCTGCTTAAAACTGAGAATTTTGTTCAGAGCGATAATAGGCAATTATTATTTTATTGTTAGATTTGTAATTTAGGAATTGAGGTAAAATAGTCATTCCTTTCATGCACTAAGTGACTAGGACTTGCTGTTGAAGGAATAAGTTAGGTTTGCTTTGTCTAGAAGACTTAGAAAAAATAAAAATCACTTATTTCTTTCCTTCTATGAAATTTCAGGAATGACATGCTAGCATTAGTCTAGAAAGGGAGACAGAAGTCACCTATGACTATTATCATGCTCTTTATTTGGCTAGTGTTGGGGAAAGTACAGGTCACTTTTGCAAACCTCATGGAGTTCTGCTAAAAAAACAAAACAACTCTAACACTGGCTCCACAGCTGCTCACACAGTGAGTACCCACCACGGGCAGGTCAGTTGCTACATCCTGACTCTGGCCACACTCGTACCACTAAAGTTAACTTGGGCAGCACTCATACACAGCACAACAGGGTCAAATACAGGTCCCATGATATAACTCCCCAGCAACAATAAATAAAGCAGGAAGAATGTGACCCACAGTGTATGAGATTTGGCAGCCTTTTATAGCTCCCTCCCTGCAGCAGCTGTGCCCTTGGAAAGGCAGAGCCATGCTGCCAGTGGGAGCAGCCAGCAGAGCTACAGGGGGGGTTACTCAAGAAGGAAGGATTCCTCTCCTCTGCTGCTCTCTCAGGGCAGTGACCCTGCTGTCTCACACCCACCGTGCTGAAAAACAGAGCAAAGCCACAGAAGACACTCAATAGAATTTTTAAAGATAGTTCATTCAATCCACTTTGGAGCTCTCTTGGTCTCTCTCCACTGCTTTTTCTATCCAACTCTGATTAACAGGAAGGTGCTGTTTGAGTCCTTTGTAATAAGAAAAATGAACCAAAAGACAATCTCCTCTTTTACCATACTGGCATGAATTAATTTGCTCAGCTTTGAAGCAATAAGTAATTTTATGGGTGTTACCTGATATTAAGTCCTTATTTACCAATAGAGCTGTTTACACAAATGAAGGCAGATTACAAAATAAAAATATCCAGTTATATCCCTAAATAATGTCCAATTACCATAAGATTTCACTGTTTGGGACCTACTTTTCAATATGTTCAATACTGTTGTATCACAATATATTTAAAGTCTTTCACTTTCTGAAGCATTACTGGAACTGTCTCCTGTATTTCAGAACTGAATTATTCAGCAATTCATTAAATAAATCAGACAAATCAGATTCTAGCACAGCATGTAGTAGAATAGACTCCACTCACTGGTATTTATGATGCCTTGCAGTTGAAAGTAAACAGGCTTTCCCCAATTATATTTATGACCTTTTATTATTTTTAATCTCATTTTTATATATAGTAGCTGTTTATACAAATAGGAATTGCCAGGTCACATTAGAAATCAATGTGTCAAAGGTATATAAAAAGGTTTTTACATATGTCTGTATAAAATTAAATATTTACATCACTTAAACATTTGCATTAGCAGTTGTTTTTCAACAGACTGTCATGAGGTATGGATCTTTATTAATTTAGGATTAAATCTGTTAGTATAGCATGAAGCCACTTTATCAGCCTCCTCAAATATACCAAATTATTTTATTGCTAATGTAAATCATTCACACTGAGATGTTCTGCAAATCTCCTTTGCCTGCAAATGAAAATATGATTAGACACAGCACCATGTAATACTTTGGAGGCGAGAACAAATGTGTGAAGTGTGAAATAAATGTAGCAGAACATGAATCTCACATTCCTAACAGCTGTTTGGCAGTACAGCATGTGTATGTGACAGCAATGACAACACTCTGTCCTCAGAGGTAATGAGACTCATTTCCCGACGAGCACAGGAGATGCGTCACAGCTCCCGCGAGCCCCAGGACAGACTGTGTGCACAAGATGCATCACTTTGGCTTACAGGAAACCAGGCAGCAGGAATTCCAACCAGCAACAGCAATTGCCCTGCCCAGGTAGAGAAGCTGTATTGATCTGTTTCACTACTAGAGTGGCATGGTTAATCATTAGAGCTGATGTAATAATATATTATTCCTTGCTGTTTCTAGGTACTTAAATGGAGGTCTAAGGCCCTTTCTTGTCTCCTTGAGAGGAACAGTATAGTTGATTCGATTTCAGCAAGTAAATAAACAAAACATTTTAAAATATAATTTTTATCAGCTAGAAGCTGCTGTCATTGATGACAAGGGAATAGAGCAATGCAATAAAACTGGGATGACTACAGCAGAGAATCCACCATGAGCTTCTAGGGGAGCCTGAGAGAACAAGACATACATATAAAATCTACGGCCAGAAAGCCCAAAAGACACATCCAGCATAGAAGGGAGCAAATGTTTAGAAAGCTTTTCATAGAAAGCTTCTCTCTGATCAGCTTCTCCTGAAAACAACCCAAGTCATGAAAATTTAGAGACACTGTAATAAAATACTAAAGCACAGAAGTAACCAAGCTCTCTTAGGAGGAGCTATGCTTTCCTCCAGACAGAGTTTGCATTCATTCCTGCTCTGTGGAAACACCTCAGGACAGGACAGGCACCAGGACAGTTCATCACACCATGACACACCCTGGTACACAACAGATGTGCTGCCCTGCTCAGTTTGGGTGTGAGCTTCACTTGGACCTTCTCTCAGTGTGTGGCATCACTGGGACTGCTCAGTGCAGGGCTCTGTCTGTTTCTCAAGGGCTCCTTACCTCAGGTCACTGAGTCCCTGTCCTGGTGAGATGGGAAATGATGCACAAGGTGCCAGAGGTGGAGCACACAGTGCACCAAAATCCATGTGATTTACAGTGCCTAGCAAAATCCCTGGGGAGCTACCTGACTCATCGAGTAGAGAGCAGTTGGTTACAGCTCTGTATCATCTCCTATTGTTTGATTTACAATTGGACATATCTTGAAGGAAAGCATCAATAATAAAAGGGTTTGAGTTTGAAACAGAAAATAGTGTTTATCCTGCATAACTCAAGGAAGGCTATTTGTTAGCTCACAAGGTTTTACTTTCTGTTGGAAGCACAGGAAACAAAAAATAAAACTATAATGATGCATACTTATCCACAGATAAACAGCCTGGAGGTTTCTGAAGGGTCAGCATTGCCAAAATATTTTTTCTATTAGCCATACATACATTCTGAATTTAATGCAAAGTCAATATTTGACTACACATAGACCAATCCCATATTCCTGAGTCATATAAACAATAAATTAAAACCCAGAATTATTCTAATAGTAAAAATATCATGCACCCTTCATTAGCAACATAAATAACTGCACATTTAACCAGACAAAGCTAAACGGCAGACAAAAGTAATTTGTTTCTTTTTTAAAGCTGCACTCTTCCTACTTTCCAAGAACAGAATTCAGAATATATTCTTTAGTGCAACCATCCCTCAGTCAATGCAGAAAGGTGTATAGGCTAACAAAACCAAAATATTATATCGCACACAGGATGTGGCAACATTCAGTCAGGAAGGCACTTGTTATTTTTCTAGAAACTCACGTAACACACTGATTTTCTGAAAGCTAATTCCTAACAGCAAGCACAGCCAAAGAAAATCAAGTTTTTTGTGAGGTCAGGATCTTCTGTATGTAGAACAGTAAACACTGTGCAGTTCTAGCCTAGAAAGACAACACTATTTCATGAAGCGAATAGAAACTGTAAGAAATAGACAGAAAAACAGGACAAAAGTATCACAAGAGAAAGAATGAAATGCATATTAATTCTATTTAATGTCTATTTCTATGATTCCTGGATGTAAGAAAATCTAACTCCCTGAGTGAAACTGATTAAAAGGCCAAAGTCAAAGAGATCTGCAGTGGGAATATCTACATTATGCAGTTCCGTTAGAAACCAAGCCTATACATTTTCCTGCAGCCACCTCAAATGCTAAACTGCAAATTTAAACATCAAATTCTGCCTTGCACTCCAAGGCATGTAAGGCACGTGTTAGCTCAGGCAAAGCCAGGACTCACAATGGTCAGATTCTGCTTTGTCTACTTTTGAATCAGACAATATAAAGGTCCACTGGCATAAAGATGAGATTGCTTTGCTACTGAAGGAGGAAGACCATGGTTAAGTGTAAACTTACAGTGAGACGAGGTAGGACAGACAGGTAATTGACTAAAGGATTTATATAACACAGACTGCAGCTGGAGTGCAGAAGGGAGTCCAGAGAGAGGGAGGGACCTTCAACGAAACACTGAAAGTAATTGCAAGGCTCAAAAGAACTCAGGTGACCTGAAGTTTTCACAGTTTAGAAGGCAACAAACACATGACTGTTTGCTAACACAATGTACTCAATCCTATATTTTAAAAACACTTTGTCTTTTATTTGCAGAAAACTCATTATCAAAACCAATAAGCCATCAGATAAGAATGATTCATCACAGCAGCTACAAAAAGGACAGGAATAAAAAATACATATGTATGTATCCAAAGTTAACACCCATGCACAGTAACTAACACAAAAGAACATTCATAAATTGCAAGATGTTTTCTGTGCAATGGGCAGCAGAATAACAAAATATTGAGAAATTCCATATGGAACAGATTTTCAAGAGAACATTGTGAAAGGTGCATCTTCCAAAAATTTGTTCCATAAGTGAGAAGTACTTTTGCCTAAAACTGATTTCATCATTCCATCAGGACTCATTAGGAAAAGATTTAGCAATAGCCTGTGACATGCCCACTTACACAGATGTGATTCAGTTTCACATGCATCCAAACCCACATTCTGCACAGGAGAGAGATTCACTGTATAATCACATTCATTCAGCTACTGAGGTCAAGTATTAATTTTCCAAGGCTGAAGAATACAATATACCACTGCCAATACAATAAACTACTGTCTGTGTATTTCTAATATTTAATCAAGCTCTCACCAGTATTACTCCCTCTGAATTTGGTACTATTTGTAGAAGTGGATCTAGTCCCACTGGATCTTTTATTTTGCCCTTAATTCTTGCTGGTGCTGCCACTGACCACCTTGGCAAACATATCTTATACTGTGGCTGTACTGCACCACATTAACACAGTAAAAGAACAGAGTCAGAGAACAATGCAACATATGTTTTGACAAAACACTTGTGAGTAAGAGCAATCTGCTACATATTATCCAATAAAAACCATAATTAAAATCAGATATATGTGTGTCCTTTACCCATTTTAATTAACACACTGACAAATATGTAGAAGGTCAGAAACAAGAAAGATAGTGACCAGAAATTTTCTTATTACTTTCTGTAAAATACACAGGTGTGCACTTTGCCACATTTGAGTATATTTTCACGTACAAAACAAGACATGGCAAGACCATACTCCAACCTGCCTCAAATGCATCTCTTCAAAGCTTTAAATAAAACAGATTAGCAATTTCTTGATACTGAGCTAGGATATGAAGTTTACTTTGACCAAAACACCAAAAACTGATCACAAGGCAGCTGGGAACACAATTTTCCTTAAACATCTGCACACTCCACATTTGCAACACTTCAGAATTAACCAAAAGGATGAACTAGTTATTGGGTTTGTGCTTTCACCACTGCAGTAAGTCCTGTCTCTCCCTCTCCTGCATGATACCATATCTTGCTCAATTTCACAGTTATACATATTTCACAAAAAGTGACAGGAAGTACCAGACCTTGTGCTTTATTCTGTTCAGAGGCCATTTACGTACATATTTTGGAAGAGATGGCCATATGGGCATCTGCAGTTCTGTTTTCAATTTTTACAGCCCTCAGTGATGAGCTACATTAGATAAAAAGCTGCTCACTCAAAGGCAACTGTGTGCCAGCAATAGAGAAAAAACTTGGAGGTGTTAGATAAGTGACATTTCTGTTAGAAATGTCACCTTCTATTAACGGAAAGTGTCTTCTTGCATTATCTAATCTGAAACTTTAATTTTGGGAGGAACAGTCAAAGCCAGTAACTTCAATACCAGGCTGTTCATCTAAAGTCATTAATACAATGCAGACTTTAGACTGAGCAATGGGGAAAAAAAAACACCTTTAACTAATATTTTAATAGTATTTATCTATTAAGATTTAGTATTGTCAGGAAAGAAGCATCATTTCTTTGTCAGCCACACGAAGACTCCAAAGGGTTGGTGGTCTTCCAGATAGCTGACTCATCTGGCACTGCTAACTACTCAGAATTTTTAGGAAAAAAGCCTTTACCTTTTGCTTTGGAATACAAAAAAAACCAAAAAAAAAGCAATTTCACTCCACATCTTTTTATGGATGCAAATAAGTGTGCAACAATAAGAAATTAACTGCTTCATTTCAGGTCCAAGTTAGCTACTGCCTCTGCAGAATGAACACTGCCCTCTCCGGGAGGCAGCAGTGAGGTGAGGTCCTCAAGCAGAACATTAAATATTCTACAGTTTGCTACCACATGGCTCTTAACTCCAAAGCATACAAAAGAGCAAAACCTCTCAAAAACCCAAGAAGACTTACCCAAATCTGACAAAGTTAGACTCAAACCCCTTCCCCTTAAACTCTCATTTAGCTTTTGTAGCTTTTCCTCCTGAGCGGCTTTTAGTAATTATCTGATTTTGTACATAACATGATCTTCAAGTAGATTTAGAATTCTGCTGGTCTAGGTCAAGGAAAATAGGGCTTTCCAGTAATATTGCGCTCTCTAAGAATGTTTAGAAAGAAATGAAAAGGACAATAAATAAAACCAAGGCTAAAATATCTGTGATCCCAGATACATATTCCAGCTCTTATTCAGTCCAAGTTTCATAATGTGTAAAGGTGTAAGTGAAAGTACATACTCTGAGAGATCCCAATCTCTCTAGCCACTCTCAAAGAATAATTAAGAATGGATCTCACCTTTAACAGAGGAGCCAAATCAAATTACAGAAATATTGGAAAAAAGTGACAATGACTATCTCCTTACAAAAAAGTACACAAGCAATACACATTATTCTAGCAGAAACTGCACTTAAGAAGAATATGTGCCCAACATAATCTACTTCAAATCCATTTCTACAGATGGTTTTTGCAGAAATGGATTTTTTAAAACCTTATCTTTCATTTTATTTCTGCTCCCTTTTTTGCTGCTCCTCCTGCCAGTGTTAGACAATGTTTTTTCTCTTACTTGCCAGCACGGAGCTAAGTGTGAGCTCCCTAAGGCAAGGCTAATCACAGTGGGTCACATCGCCTTACAACAGAAGGGCAGAGCCCCTTTTCTGCTGTTTAAAGGTCTTGGACAACAGGTTGTCAGCGAGAGATTTCTGGCTGGAGGTACCAAGGACTGTGGAGCAGTCTCAACAGAGACAAATACAAAGTGGTGAATCAATACAAACAGTTCTGGCTGCTTCTCAGTGTTCTCAGCACATTACCAGTGTAATTTTTCTCTGTAATCCAGCTCGGCAGCATCCAGCCAGCCAGGTTGAAAGGTGCTCAACTCTGGACCTACACCACCCATTTATAGCCTCCTAGGGCACTGGGATCCAAATGATACTAAAACCAAATAAACCACCACCTAGGAAAAGAAACCTGCCTAAGTGGGCTGCCTCACCTCTTCCCACTTAAACCCCTGCCTCCAGTGCTTGGCATTTTCCACAAATGCAGGGCAGGCAGAAGCTACCAGCACTCATTGCACCTCACTAACCCCCAGAAGGCTGTTATTATTTAAAAGACGTTTCCAATATTCAAGTAGTTTTTATCATCTGCTATCCCCATCAATCATAATCACTGGGAGTACCTTGAAGCCCTTTTCAAATTGATAATGCCTTTGCAAGATGGACTTGTAACCCTGTTAGAGCAAACATGCAAAAGTTAGCCAAATGTGCCACCAGTAACCCCTAGCTCGGGAAAGAAGATAGTTATGCACTTGAAAATGCAAGCATTTGCTTGCCAACTTGATGCAAAATTAATCCAGTTCTGTATTCCTATATGCTTTAGGGAACTCTTATGTTTCTTTTTACCTGGGAACATATCAACCTTGAATAAAACTGTATGTTCTGATCCCCCTAAGGCAGATAAAGCTTATAAATCTATGAGAAGACTGATTAGAATTACAAAATATACTTAAATAGCAGTTTCCACCCTTGTGGGCTCTACAATAAGACAACTGGCGGAAACAACTTACACATCTAAGCTGCAGGCATCAAAATTAATTATTTTACACCAAAACTTGCCTCAAAAGGGACTGCTGTAATTAGGATAATAAGCATTAGTGCACATCGTGAAATTTATGTGGGTTGGGCCTTTTTTAAAGTTTATAAATCCCTTTTGTACATAATTGTTATGTTATTGCTATTTGAAATAAAAACACAAATTAGACATTTAAAATCTTATTAAAATGTATGCAGTTAAACACTGACTAAAGTGTATATAACCCTCCCACAATTTCAGATTTTATGGACAATATCTATCATTCTAAGTCCTTAAGTATATTAATTGCATGGATTTTAAGTACCATTAACATTCAACCAATAATGTTATTCCAGAAAGCTTCCAGCAAGGATTAGGACCTTTTGGAAATAAAATTTAATTTGCAGGGAAGGTAATAACAAGATTTTAATCTATCTCAATGTATTAAAAATGAAAGGGGGAAAAAAATCATCTAATATTGGTTTTGAGCACTGGAGACCTGTCCCATGGCTCACAGAAACCAAAACAAATCCATTGATTGAGGAGTGTAGAAGAGGCTATGAGTGACCTGGGGCCCCAGCTGGGGGAGAGCTCTGTTCTGCACATCCAGTGAGCCACTGCACCTTTCCATGCTCACCACCTCGGCTGTGGCCCCAAAGAGAGGAAACACACTGAGGTGAGAGCAGACAGTGCATTGATTGCTTCTTTTAGGATTAGCATTAAAGTGTGCAATGTATAACATTTAACCCTCGGCTCCTGCACCTCCCAGTCAGCCACCAGCACACTGCACAGCAACAGAAAATAAGGATTTTGCCTTAAGCCAACAGAACATTTGACTTTGTAGGAACAGCACAGATTAATCTTGCTCCCATTTTTTTGAATGTGGCAGTTGTTTGCTTTCAAAAAGTGCTACAAGGCAGCATTAGGTTGCTGTTGCCAGATACCATATTTATAATTATATCTCAGACTTGATTTATAAAACAATTTGTTATTATTTCGAAATTGTTGCTGGTAAGAGGAATAATTTTGAAGGGTAGAGCTGCATGTAATCATTATGAAATTCATGGTACTTTCTCTGAAATGTAGGTTTGTTAGCTGCAGGCTCCAAGCAATTTTTTTCCAATTAATTACTGTTTTCCTTCCTAATTTTTTCAAACATTTTGGCAATCACTATATGTGTGATTTCCTCCTTCAGATTATTTCATAGCATCACAATTAGCATTAAAACATATATAGTTTTTCCACTCAGAACTTAATATGTTTTTGAAGCAAACCTAACAATTTTTTCCTACTTTCCAATCTATTGTAAAGCATAATTAACATCTGTAAAGTGCTCCAATATCTGAGATACAGACAAAGTAAGAGCAAGAAAAGACTTTTTATCACTAATTATAGATTTCTTTAGAAAGAATGGGAGGGGGACTCTTGTACCAATTTTTTTCCATATTCCTTTCTAATAGAAACATTACATAGCATAAAATTTGACAAAAGATCATGGTCTTATTGCTAAGAACTGTGATATATTAATTGAAATTTAGAGAGGGGACAAACATGCTGCAAGTACTGCCTGAAAGCAGAAAGGAAAATTCCACTGAGAATTTAATCTGCCACTTACCATTGCTGAAATAACAGCTGGTAATACAGATCACAGTAGCTAATCACACTGTTAACATCCCTTTCCATAATAGTTTACATGATTTCTGTGAGCCATTGCTGTATCCATTATAATTGTTGATGTTGCCTTTCAGGACACAAGGATTTATGTGACCTAAAGCTAAAGAAAAGCTAAAGAAACTTTTCTCTTAATGTCAGTGTATATTACCTGACAGAAAACATGCACCTTGGCTGTCTTGAGCCAGCAGTTACCAAGTCCTCACATACAAAATTAAAAAGGGGAACTCACAAAGGTTTCAGGACCAGTATCATAACCATGTCATCTAGGGATGCAAAACCAACCTCAAGTTTGTGTGCAGACAAACTAGAGAGTTTTAATTAGCAGAAATGTTAAGCCTTTTTTTTTTTTTTTTTTTAAAGCAAAAAAAAATAAAGAAAGACAACAGTCTGAAGACTAGAAGACACATTTCATTCCATGAGTATGTGAGGGGAAACAGGGAGGGAAGCAAGCACAGCATGGGTGATTACATGACACTTATCAATGTGAGAGAATACAAGGAAGATAAACTTGACTGTATAAATGTTAGTCAGCAAAACAAGTGTGTTTAGATTTGTCCAAAATGAAAGGAGGGCACTGGTTGTAGTAGTGTCTGGCTTATAGCAAGCCTCACATCATAAATGTTTTGGAAAAATTTCTGTTGACCAAAGCCTGACTTGTTCAGGACTTTCCAGTAATTACTATAGAGCAGACTTGCTTAGAAACAAAGCATAATGTATTAGCTCTGGTTTACTTTAGAATCTGTTTGTAGCACATAAAGGATCCTGACATACCAAAAACCAGCTGAACATCGTGACCTACATTCTCACACCCACCCAAATGTGGATGACTACCACTACCACACAGAGAAAAGCAGGTAAAGAGCTTAAAAACAGGAGGAGGCAAATCCTGGATCTGTCCAAACAGTTGATACATTTTAGAAAGCAGAATTGAACACCAGCTGAAGGAACAGTGACACTGCTACAGCTGCAATGCTTATATTTTGTTCCAAGGAGGCAGCAAGCACTTCAGCACACAGAGAGCACAGCCGTCATTATAACTTGCTACAGCTCCCAAATTCAGAAAGTACAAACCTACAACCAAGGCCTTTTTTCTAAACTCTAAATACAAATAAGTAGTTGGTATTTCTGTAGGGAAGGATGCTACTGTACAACGCACTAGAACAGGTTGCCCAGAGAAGTTGGGGATGCCCCAGCCCTGGAAGTGCTTGAGGCCAGGTTTCACTGGAGCTCTGAGCAACCTGGTCTAGTGAAAAGTGTCCCTGCCCATGGCAGAGGGGTGACACTTGGTGATCTTTAAGGCTCCTTTCAACCCAAACCAATCTACGAAAGCATTTTACAACACAAATCATCAGTATGGCACCTCCTCCAGGCCCTTTCAAATGAGTAATTAGTTTGTGTGAAAAGTATACAACCCTGCTGCCTCTGATAGCAGAGTCTGGACTTGAGAGCAAATTGTGCTTTCTACATTCCCACATCTCAAGACCTCATTCACCTGGGTAACACTACAAGTAGAGTACAAGCTGTCTAAAAAGGCTGATAGAAAATGCATTTTCCAACCACCTACCTACTGCACTGTCAGGGCTCCTGACAAGTTACCAGTCCTTTTCGTGGCATCGCCATCTTTCAAATGTACATCAGTTTGTGAATCACCATAGAATACTGGCTTTTGCCACTCTTTTTATGTTACTTTTTGGAAATACAACTGCAATTTGTATTCTTAATCACTAGCTACATTTTAAGTTTCCAGGCACATAAAATGTTTACAGCAATTACTTCTAAAAACAAAAAAATCACTGTAGTGACCACAATAGATTTCATTAATTTCCACATTTCTTAGCTGGGCAACCACACCCATTTTTTTCTCCAAGTGCTTGTGCACCATCTGAGTGCTTTTCTTGTATTCATTGTATGTAAGGAAATATTTTCATTACATTTCTGCAGCTCAGCCACAAGATTTGAAGACTATATGCCTTTCTGAGGGAATGGTTTTTCACACAACCTACAAGTATCCAAACCCTTCAAAGTCAGGTACATGTTTATATTTCCATTAGCTACCTACTTTCTCAATTAATTTATTTATTTCCCTACTCTCAAACTGGCATTTAATATCCTCACCTCTTATAAAGCCTGTTTCTTTTCAACTGCTTGACCTCAGTGTCATTGCTTCTCTCTATCACCCAAGTTCTGCAGCTGTAGCTCCTAATCATCCAGCTGGAGTTCAGCCCATCCAAGCCTCTCATGAGCTGTAGAATTTAACCCTGAAGTGGTCCTTCTGTTTTTCTGCAGCTGACAACAGTTACTCTCCTTAATGAATCCTAGTTATGACTAATTTCTACTTCCTCTTGTTTTCACTATCAGAATAGGCCCCCAGAAAGTTCCTCTCATTTTCCTTTCCATCTCTTCTCCTAAAGCAAGGCCTGTGATGCACCTTGGTGAGTTCATTGCAACTTAGGTGCCTCTCCCACCTCTCCACAGCTACATCAGCTGCTTCACTGGGTCCTACAATATCCATTCCTTATTCAACAAAACAACATGAACCAATAATCTCTGCTACATTTTAAGCTTCCAGAATACACTCTTTTATCACTTTCAAAAGAAAATTATCCATCCAGACATTCCACTAACTGGAAGTCCTCGTGGTGTGACAGGGCTCACCAGACCCTACATACGCCCCAGTCCCCCCTAACTAGTGACAGAACTTGACCACTCAGATCCCCCACGTGAGAGTTTCAGTAGTCAGATTCAAAAAACAGACAAAGTCCTGCCCATGGCTCTTTGAAACTGTTGGCTTT
Organism: Entomyzon cyanotis; assembly: GCA_024500445.1. Lineage (NCBI taxonomy): Eukaryota > Metazoa > Chordata > Aves > Passeriformes > Meliphagidae > Entomyzon > Entomyzon cyanotis. The sequence goes on from JAKEPQ010000780.1 coordinate 12,077,716, forward strand.
TATTTGTCTACTCACATAGTCATGGGGTTGGAAGAGTGAGCCTGCCCTCTCCAGGAGCAGCATGCTGATTCCCTCCAGGTAACATTTTCCAAACCCTTCCTGTAACCTTTCATACATTTAAAATGCTCCTGTTCCTCAGTTGTGTCATTGTGTTTGAGCAGAACTCTGGATTTGTAAGCATTTTTTAAGCTTGTGAAAAGTTTCAAACAAAGGCTACCATATGAATTGCCTTTTGGACATTACCTCTGTGACCTCCATATAGCAGAGAGACTGTGTCTCCAAGAAAGGATATTGCTACAAAGCTAAAACACTCCAAGATGTTTTCTTGTCATTTATCTTAATTTAATACATCTGGGAAAAAATACCTGACACTGGTATTTGGTACCAATTTCCAACCTGAATCACCCTATAGTAGGCTTTGGAATGCACCTATGCTCTTTTCTGAGCCATAACATAAAGAAGGAAATGCTGAGCACTTCAAAAAGTAATTTAAGAGTTACAGACCTTCATGCTGCTGTAGGATACTGGGGTACTATAATAATAAAATAAAATAAAAACAAGAGGCTTTTTAAATTAAGAATGCAAAGAATCAGGCAAAATATCTGCTTGCAAATTACTGTTCTTCCTCCTCCTTCATTTCCTGATTATTGTAGGCTTTTCTACAATGCTAATGATCTTTCCAAATGGCTCTTAAAAAAAAACAAATAAACAAACTCTACACTTTATCCAGAGCACACAAGCAGGAGAGATACCAAAACTACACACAGAGACAGGCAAATCCTGCAAGTGATTCACCTCAGTGAAGAAAGGGTCACAGGTGAAAAAGCAGAAAAATCATAAGGAGCAAAAGGCAGGCAAATACAGATAACAGGAGAGGAAAAGGCAACAAAAGAGAAGGGATGTGATCACTGCTAAAAGGTGGAACATCCTTTCCAAGAGACAAAGTAGTAAGGTGGCTGCAGAAGGCCTCCTAATCAAGACGCCTACAGATGAAAGTTTAAGGAAAGCACAACCAGGTCCTGCTTTGCCCTGGAGCAGCCTGCCCAGTGTGATGTTGTCCTAATGTCCAGAGACTGACCATTATGAGACTCCAGCATCTGGAGTAACCTGGAGCCAGCATTACCATTCCTGTTTCATCCCTGCTTCAGACACAGCAAAACAAACACAGGGTAATGTGGCAAGATTCTTTCCCCAGCTATGAAAATCTCTCCTTGGGTATAGAGAAGCAGACTCCCACCCTGGATGGCAATGCACCATTTCATAGTTTAACACCCATTGTACACAATCTACCCAGTAAGGCAACAAATGTTCCTCCTCCCTGTGACTTTCTTCTATTCTGGATCCTGTGCACTGTCCAAGCTTGCAGGGAAAGTGAGATCTGCCAGATGTGTCAGATAACTCTTGTCCAGCCAGCTTCTCCACATGCAGCTCTGAAGATCCCTATAGCTGTAACATCCAGGTAAGCAAAAGCCTAGGTTTTCTTCCTAGTACCTGTTCATTCCAAATTAGAACTGTTTTTTTTATAACAGGCCCATAAAATTAAGTAGGAAAACTAGAAAACAAAATAAGTTCTGTAAAGACAGAATGCTGTGTTTTGGCTCTAAAAAAAAATAATAATAAAAAAATCAGAAGTATGCTCTGCCGTCTCACATTGCTCAGATACAAAGCAAACTACCAAGAATGTTGCTGAGTCTGTGAATTGATAACGAGTCATTATATCACATAGCTACACTTTCCTGTATAAATTATCTTTTTTTGGCTTAATGTACTTAAACCAGAACAGACACTGTTTCCAGTCGACTTGCCCTAATGCTGAAGTAAATCTCTCATGGTTATTGCCCTGTGCACAAATTTAAGACTCAAACACTGTAAAAGAAATAACAGTTCTTGAAAAGCATGCGGAGTCTCAATGCCTATAAACAGTTTATTAAAATATGAACAAAGACATGTACCTGGCACTTCCAAAGAGAGGTTTACAGGGTAGTGTCTACTCCCTAAGATTTGTGTGTGCTTATGTTTTAGAGTCAACATGCCACAACAGGGAGGTAATAAGTATGTTCTTCACCTATTATTCAATGCACTCCACATTCCTTCAGTGCTACAGCACTTTTCCAGCTGGGCCATGTCAGCTCTTCCTTCAGAAAACGTGTCCAAATGCTAGGTCAGGAGAACATACTGTGGAATGAATATAAACTGGGAATAGCAGCAACATACTCTGTTTCCCAGACTCTTCCAAAAATTAGGTTTAATTATTAAATATGTTCATAAATACAGCCTCACTCCCTGGTTACCTGTAGGAAGGACATATAATTCATTGAGTACTTTTCTAAAAGGATTTATATGTTCCTGCTAGTATTTTGATTTTAGCAACCTTTCAACACATTGACATCATGCATTAGATGACTTCAAGATCTAATGACTGCTGACTGCAGTATCTGACAGGGTGATCCTGACCTTTTCAGAGGAGAAAATTAAGAACATCAGTCATTATGACCAGACTTTCCCTCCTAGTAGTCCAAGCTCCTGTAAATAAAGGAAAACCACAAAAATGCAAAACTGGACTTCAGAGAAAAAAATTTTTGAATTACAGTTACAATACACAATATGGTTTTTTACATGTTTATGTAAGTGTACAGAGAATACAGGTAAGTTTATTTATACACGTTTACATATTTATACATTTTTGTTTCTTTGTAGATGGACTAAGAAAGGCTTTAGGAAATTGTCATTCATCTTATGTAACTCATGTTTTCTAAAGCACAAAGTATTCTAAATGTTACTCTTTGGCGTTAAAGCTTCACAGTATAAACCTATTCAACAGAAACACTTTAAACAATAGAACTCCTGATAACCATTCTGCGATCCTCTAGTGGTTTGTTGTTCCCATCCTCATATTTACATAGCTCATTGTTAATAAGCTAAGCCAGCCCCTTGCAATATACCAAACATTATAGTAAACAAGCTAAAATCATCTCAGTTACGAACAAACTAATGTGTTCTTACCATTCATTAAGGTTGCCTAGGAACTACTTCTACTCTTTTGAAAAACAGTCAATGTGTGGATAAACAATCCAGCCCCCAAAAGGTGCAGTGGAAACAGATAACATCTGAAAGCCATGAAACCAGAGTGCCAAAGGCACACCCTGGCCTGGCTGTCTGAGAGCACTGAGATAATGGTTTACAAGTAGGAATGACAGTGTGGGCTGGCTAAGATTTAAACCAAAAAACCAGCCACCTAAATTAGACTTTTAAATCATATGTCATCATACAGAGATATCCTTTGCACCGTTAGAAACCAAAATTAGCACAAATAACTAGGTCCTCAAGGCATTCACTAATTGTGAAAGACAACCACTCCAAGCAGGCAGTTAGCCCCATTAATTAGTGTCACTCCACTACCCCTGCCCCAGCAGCTTTCCCCATATTCCTTATGCAGTTCCACAGATTTTCTCTTGGCTCTCCACCCTCTGGGACATGTAGTGGGGAGAGGGGCAGAGAGAAAAAGGACAGCAGCAATGTCATTTCCCCAGTCACAGCAACCCAGAGCTCTGGAAGGTGAGGGGAGCTCCTGGGTGGGTCAGTAAAGAGATGGCATGTCCTGCCACAGCCTATTCCCCCAGTAGCTCTGCCAGCTCCACAGTGGAGGGACTTCCAAATGCACACTCCATGTGTGAAACAATTTCTGGTGGATTTTGTGCTATTAAATTTGGATCAAAACCAAAGTTCTGGTTCCAACACAAACACTCCAAACTGGTGGAGTGTCTGAAAACTGCAAACTGATCCAGATTCACAGGTTTGAAAACACAAACACATATGCTGAAATGTGAGGAATTCCTGAAAAATAGTACCTCCCATCTTCCAGCTATTTACACATTTGCATTAGGTATTAATTGCCTCCAATTTTGCTCTGCCAGGACATTATACTTAGTCCATCTAGAGGTGTGAGTAGTGACATAAGGCAATGAAAAGTCAAGTTCTTTGGTTCTGTAGTTCACACACACCTTTTCAGCAGCATACTGGGCACTTTGATTAGATTTTGATTGAAATGACAGATTTTCAAAGAAGGGTTATATCTCCAGTAGATCAGGTGCTACTTCATACTTGGAAACTTGCACCTATTTTTAACATAGTCAGCCTGGTGAGTATTGGAATTTACCTGCTTTTTATCTTTGTAAAATGTTTGCTCTTATTTATAATAATTTATTTAGAAAGTGCTGATTCTCAGACCACAGTGCTTTGCAGATAGCACTGCTCTGGAGCTGAGGCAGTAAGGAGATTGAATTTCCACTCTGCCATAAGCATTCTGAGGATCTCCAGCAAGATACTGAGTGATTAAACAGACTAATTCCCCTGTAAGGCAATGACAATAATTTTTCTGCCCTTTCTGTTCGTCCCACAGGAATAGGGCAGGGTTGGGTTGATAGGCAATATAAACCCTGGAACAACTGGGTGTGCATCCATAGCTACAATAATTATCATCCCCACTCTGAACTGCTCTGATGAGAAGGGGAAACAATTATAGTTTTATGTTGAGGACCAAAAGACGCTGCTCAGTAACTCTGCGTTAAAAATGCCATGTTTTACTTTCCTGTTGGTTACACTTCTCTTTCAGAAACAGCAAAACTCCCTCCTGACTAGAAAATAGTGTTTTCTCCAAACAATCTGCAGAGAGAGGAAAACCCATTTATTTGTGCTTCTGTTTAGCTCAAAGAACATGGTAAATAATCTCGGGAGGGTCTTATAGTTGTAATTCTTGGTAAATTTAAAAAATTCCAGAAGTAAAAACTGACCTCTAATTCCTTCCAAAGTTGGGCTGGAGAAGATAGTTTTTCACATAGTAATTATCACTGATAGCACTGCACACTCTCCATTAAATTTTAATCACAATGATTAGGGTCAACAACAACTAGAAGCCAGCTCAAACACCAATTTCTGTTTCTCCTCTTGTTGCAAAGTATAAATGTGGTTTTGTGAATACATACTGTATTTAAGCTTACCACAATGGGAAGTCTTGTTTATTGTTTTCAGAAAAGACATTTCAAAAATTACCATTACACATTAGTCCACACCCATTTTTCAAAGGTGATTAAGCAATGCAAACATCTTGCTTTACCCTAACTGCAGCCTTTTCCAGAAACTGATAATTTTATGATCAGTTAAAAATTAAATGGGATAGTTCTTTTGACCTACAAGAGCCTTACATCATTAACATATTAAGAGAAAGTGCCTAAACTATCCTTTTCTACTGCACAATAAAGAACCACATAAACAATAGTCACAGAGTTTATAACTTAGATTTCTCTATTTCAGTATTTAATATGCTCCCTTCAAATTTTAACTCAGTTCTACCCTGAACATAGTTTTTACATAAAGGTTGCTTCAACTGAGATAAATTTACTCAAAGGAAGAGTAAATGAAGAGCTACAATGTGTTCCCCACTCACAGTACTCTGTACACCTGTAGCTTCACATATTGAGAACAAATCACACAGCCTGTCCAAACGTGCTTCACTGTCATCATCACTGCTTCCAGCTCTAAGGAATTTAAACATGATTCCTTTCACAGGAATAATGTGTTGGTTCAAATTCTGCTTTTGTAAAACCTGAAACATAAATTATATTAGTTTGGCACTGTGTGGAGATCAGAGATGAATCTTGAACAGACATGACAGTCAGGGATAGAAATGGGAGCCAAACTTCACAGAATTTGGATCATGACCACACTCAGTATTCACTGTCCTGTGCTGAATTTCATTAAAATATTCTTTTGAATGGCACGATCTGAGTAATGTTATATTTAATGGCATGCATCTTTTAGAAAACACATTTCAAATGTAACATTTTGTTGCCAGTTCCCACAAAGAAAATGGCCATGATCATGCAGAAGGGGTGAACATTCACAGGCCAGATTTAAGTGGCAAACCCAAGTTAATTGATATTTGTGTGTGGGATAAAACTATTAAAAAGTAAAGCCTGTAAGTCTAAAGGGGAAAAGGCTGATTTTTGAAAGCATAACAACATGTTTGAAGAATAGAGGACCTCAAATATCTGCCTACTTACAAGTGGCAGACTTTTACTCCAGCCTGACATTTCTTGGAGGTACTCAAAAGATGGCTCTTCTTGGCTCTCCCTGCTCCAGTCAGGGGAAAGCCACCATGAGCAGAGTAAAAGGGTCCTAATCGAGGGGGGTCTTCATTCATTTAAAAAACAGCAGATTTTTGAGAGGAATACAACAGAGAAATGAGAAGGTAAAGAAAAGGAAGGATACACAAGAAGGAAACACATCATGTAGTTAAAGAGCCCCTTATTGCTGCCTGCTTTAATATTAAACTGAACAATGAGTCCAGTAAAACAGGAAAACAAGGTCTACTTTGCATCCAGTTCAGACACAGATTTTGCCTACACAGAAAGACAGATATTTGCTTTTTGGAACTGCCAGTCCAGAAGCAGCTTCTGTGACTGCAGATGTAGCAGCACATGAGCAGCAAATCCAGCCTCTTCTTTTGAAGGCTTTCTGAAGAGCTCATGACATTAAGTTCATTTGCTTGAAAAATCCTAGAAAGCCTTCAGAAGAAGAGGAAATATCTCCCAAATTATAGTTCTTTACAGCTATGTTCTGTTGAGCTATCATTCCCTGACCCTGTGGACTGCAGAGCAGTGTGAGCACAGTTCAGGGAGCTCAGCCCAAGCCCCGGGTGCTGCCTTGCAGTGCCTGGGCTGACTCCAGTCTTGCCCCCCAGCAGTGCAACACCCAGCATTTGCTGCTGTGGAGATCCATACCTCAAAACCAGACTGGTATCTGTCACCCACTTCCTAGAACAGTGAGAAAATGACATGGCTTTGTCATCTCTGCTTCCTACAGATCCTCTCAGTCCCCTGGGAGCTCAAATAACATATACAGAGGGACACAAAGTTTGTGTTGAGCCAGCTGTCCTCCTTCTGTCACAGAAAGAGCTCTGGGAGAAGAGCCAGAGGTTTGAATTTATCTGGTGATGGTGAATTTATTTGAATTTATCAGTTTCATCATGCAGGGATGATAAAGGAGAGTCTGTCTCCATCTCTTCCCTTCCCTCAGAACCACCAAATTTTACTTCCCCATTAGCAATGGCAGCTGCCCACACAGGGCTGGGTGCAGGGCTGGAGGCAGGGCTGGGTGAAGGGCACTCACTGTGTACTCACTGCCCACTGCAGTCCAGCCCCAGCCTGGCCTTGCTGGCACCTGCACAGGAACTCCTGCACTCTGAGTCCATTACAACTTATATCTGCCACTGAATTCAATAGTCCAAACTCCTAAAGTACTTGGCTGTTGTTGTTAAACTAATAATCAAGCACAACCAAGTCTACATATAAAAATAAGTACATAATTGCCCTATTTTGTAAACTTTAGAAAATGATGTCACACACTTCTCATTCAGTTCAGCCTCTTATGCAGTAAAAGCCAAACAAAAAATCTACTATTTATCTATCAAAATCAAACCAGTTAAACTCTAAAGTGTTGTGGAAATGCTGAGATTTGAAATATTTGCTTTCTCAGAATCCTCATATTTTCCAGCCTCCTCTTTTGCTGTACACTATGATGATTATAAGGGATACAATTAAAGCACACCAGCTGAGGAAGACTAGAAGTTAAAGCATATAGCTTCCTGGAAAGAGATTAACTATCTTAATTGTTCATGGACCTCATCAGACAAAAATAATAATGTAAATTTCCATAGCTCTGGAGAGGCAGCCCTTGTGGATATTAGCACCACTGCTGCTCAAAAGTCTGCAAATGACCTCCCTCACTTGTCCCAAAAGACATTTCACCCTCCTGCTCTCTCCTCCTCTCACACACACAAACACAGATCACTCTGCTGGCCTAGGCAAAATGTTATGGTCTCACATAGAGAGAGGAGGACAACAGTAACATACACTCCTATTCATACAGCAGAAGCCAGCATTTTTCCTACAGCTGAACAAGACTGGGATCAAAAGAGAAACACTGAGAATTCCAATGTATCTTTTTTCAAAATTTTCATTCCTTAATATTTCCCAGTAGCTTTCATTTGTTGTAGACATGACAGAAGGGAACATACTCTGAAAACACAGTTCATCATTGACAAAAGTGGATAAAAAATTCTAAACACAGATGTATTGGCCTGGGATCAATTCTAAGTCCCTTTTCTCAGTAAATGCTTAGAGATATATAAACAGGATAGAACTGAAATACTCTTATGGCAACCAGAGAGTATTTCGATAAGTGTTCCTAAAAAATAACATTTATAAGTTTTCTTATCTGCAGGCAAATCATCAGCTGTACTCACATCAGATTGCTACCAGGTCACATCCAGGTTTCCAGTAATTCTATCCCAATGAACTATTTATTTTCTTCTAAGCAAATGCACAGATAAATTCTATGTGCAACAGTCCAGTCTATCTCCTGAAAGACTCAACAGTGGAAAATGCATCAGAAATACATACAAAAGAACACAGTGAATAGAAACATCAGGCCACAAATTTCACAACCTGTGGTACTCTTCTCAAGCCTGGCTCTGATATCCAGAAGCCTGGGGATCCATGTAAGGAGCATCAGCTTTCAACCAAGAAAATAATTTTGTACTTCTTGTTCTAGGAAAAATAAATAAAAAATCTTGAAAAAGTAAAAAAATCAACAGCCAAAATGTTCAGATGTGAATCATTCCAAACATATTACTAAAAAAAAAAAAAGAAAATAAAAAATAAAAAAGAGGGTTTTAAAGGCAATGTGATTTTGAGTTCCCAATGAAGATTTTTTTAAAACTATTTATTCTCACTAAAGTACTAGTAATTTTAATAAATATTGCTATTAGAAAAGATATTTATTTGATTTCACAGCAATCAAATTGCCCAGTGCAGTCACCTTCTAAATGACAGCTCTTTGCTCTAACACAAGCAATAGAATGAAACCTGCTCCCTGAAACCCTTTCCATATTACAGACATCCCAATCAATTCTGGTGGGAAGAAGCCTCTTTATTTACAGCAGTTCAATGAAAACAAAATTCTAGTCATCAAGTCTATTATTCACTGGATGTTTCTGTAAATCACATTTCTACAGCGAGTGCATGTTGCAGTGCTCATCATGTTACAATTCTGTTATTGGGATTCCAGACACAAAACTGCTGGAAGTGAAGAGATTTTCCCCAAATTACATTAAATTGCATCTCTCTCTTACATACCCCAGAGATGGACTGAACTCAGCAGACAGATGCAGACCCAAAGTCAATTTTACATGCATCTTTTAAAAAAGAATCCAATTGAAAAAGAAGTTGTTGTGGATTTTTTCATTTTATTCTGGTTAAAAATACAGTTATCTTCTACTTTCTCCATCTTTTCCCGAAGAGAAGAGATGATGGAATGCAATAAAGGGGACAACTGATCCCAGGCAGTGATTCACACATACGGAGGCATTGTAAGTAGCCAGTGTTTGATGCTGGCATTGGGATTCATCTTCAGTTCCTTCAGCTCTATGGGAAATGAAAGACCTGCAAATGTCACCTTACGGAGATCTCCTGCCCACCAGGTTCTACCAGAGAACACACTGAGGCAGAACTGGGCAATAGCTGCCAAATACATTGTTACTTACTAGAGTTTCATCATCTGTCACACATGTACAAAGAATTGTTTGGATAGAAAAGATGTGTCCAATGTGTCAAGCGCTCCATGCAATAAAACCAACAACATACATGGGAATTACACAGCACACTCCTATGTAGCCAGTTTCAGGCACCATACAGGCCTGAACAGTACTTACAGCAAGTGGTTTCTAGCCCATCGTGATAAATCTGTGAACATGCACGTAGTTCGTCATTAGAAGATCTCTGAGCACAATCTCTTTAGCGAGGAAGCCAGTTACAAACTCCCCAAGTGGCAGGAGGGCCACATGCTGCTAATATAGACTGCTTCAATCCCAGCTGCTGTTCTAATGAAAATGCAGGTGGTTTTTCTAGACACAACATAGATAAAATCAGGGCAAAAGATTATGTCACAGGTAAATTAGTGCCTCCATGTAACACACTCATGGCCCATCAGACATGGTCCAGAACAACTGAATTTATGCAATGTGCCACAATCGTACACTTCTATCCGAACCTCTGATTTAGCTAACAGATTTTCAAAAACAAATTATAGCCAGACAAGACTTTACTGATTGTACATGTGCAGATGCTAAAAGGCAAGTTGTTAGCACTGCAGAATCCAAGTGTTTCCTCTTGATTTGCCTCTCCTACCACTATTATTAAATAGATCTTAATTATTCTCAACCACAATAAAGTTATACTACCAACCCTTGAAGGGTATTGCCAAAGATCATGTCTTTCCTAAGAGGGCCTTCAAAAACACACTAGATGTACAAAAATTTAGGAAGAAATCCACAGTCGTGCAGCTCCGATTGGAAGCTTTAGCCCTGTCCATAACTATGGTGTGATGACCCTAAAATGAAATCCTGTTCTGACAGTCTCAGAAATCCTGCCTGAAAAGTTGTCCCCTGTCCTGTTTACCAGATCATGAGAGAAGCAAACAAGCAAAATCTCTCATATACAAAATCCTTTAAATGACAGTTATCAGGGAAATGAAAAGTCCTCCTAGAACATGTATTCCAAGGGGGTTTCCTCTGTTTCCTCTCCCCTCTACTCCCAGAGAATAAAGTTTGCCAGATTTATTATGGCAATTAGACATTTATTTTAACTTCATTAGTGACGATCAGAACATTTCAGTCGTGCTCTGGCAGCCTGGGGGAGTCCTAGAGAAACTAGGAATGTTTGTACATCACTCGCGACCCCTTCCCCTGAAAGCTGGAGGCCAAGGGAAGAAAGGGCCCCCCATGCGCATCCCTGCCCCATCCCCGGGGCTGGCTGTGTCCTGCACCAGCTCTCCCCGTGCTGCCGACATCCCGCAGGCACCCCAGCGCTGCCGGCCGCTCCGCAGCCACGGCGGGCGGGGACGGGGTGGGCAGGAGGGGAAGTGGGAGGGAGCCGGGTCAGAGGGGTCCGTCCCGGGAGATGGGTGGGGAGAGGCAGCGGCGAGCTGGGCTGTGCCGCAACGCCCCTCGCTATAAACGGAGGGGCCGCGCGCGGAGCGGGAGGAGCGGTGCGGCCGGCAAGGAGCGCGCCCGGAGCGCAGGCCAGCCCAGCCCAGCCCAGCCCAGCCCAGCCCAGCCCACCCCCCCCCCCCCCCCCCCCCCAGCCTATCCCAGCCCAGCCGGTGCGCTGCGAGCGCTGCCGGGGCTGAGCCGCCCGCCCGAGCCGGCTCTGCGCGGACACAGGTAAGCGCCTTCCAGCCGGACACCTTCGTCCCGGGGGAACCAGAGCGTTTGCGAGCGCGGCACAGCCTCCTGCTGAATTTACGCTTGGCTTAGATGGAGAGAGGAAGGCTCAGTCCCGGACGAAGCGCAGCCACTTAAGCCCCTGTGCTCTGGCTTGCCCTGCGAGGCTCGCTCACTAAGGTCACAGTGATTTTAGGGAGGACTAAGTGCCCCAGAGACTCCCAGCCCTGCCGTGTGTGAGCTCTCGTGTCTTGTCAGCAGTTTGAAAAGAAAGCAAAGGCGTCCTGTTGCACTAGGCATAGCCTCTGGAGCACTAACCACCGCACCATCAAGGCTTATCCCAACAGCCTGCAAGAGGCAGCCCTCTCGCCTCTACTCAAGATCAGATAAGCAATTAGATTTTTATTGCTGTGCTAAGCTCACGATAGAAATTAATCCGACTCCAAAAGCGATGCTCATGATTTTTAAGAGTTGTGCAAACAGTTCAGTTTCTCAGTCTGGCAGGCAATGCAACTTCCACCAGTTAGCAGCAAGTATTGGTTTAATCAAAATTTTGTAGCATACACTCTCCATAACCAGATCTATCCTTTTTCTACAGAGCAAGAATTGAAGTGATCTACAACCAGAGACTAATTTTAGTTAGCAAACTAAAAATGCCTCCCTGCCTTCTTTCTATCCTGACCAGTTTCTAAACTTCTCTTGGACTCACACTGGACAACAAGTTCAGATGAAATCCTGTAACATATTTACTGTTCTTCCCCTCTGCATGCATTAAAAAATTTAATGCCACCAGTTATTACAGGTACAAGCCCTATGTTCTTATAAATCAGCTGGTGTATCAGTAACTAAGTCTGTCAGATCATGATGTGTACAAGCAGTAAAACTGTGGTACTCAGTTACAGCTGTTTCCATATTTCTGGAAAACCCCTAGAATTAATGAGATGTATGGCAATAAGAGACAACAGGATTCTGCCCAGAGCATGCTACAGTTCACTGTAAATTTCCATCCCTTCCAAAAGTAGCACTACTCATTTTGATTGTGTTGTGCTGCATAGCATGGGACAAGGTAGTAAATGGGCTCAGTAAAATCACAGAATAAGGGTATAAAGAGGGATTTTTTTGTATAGGGGAGGCTTCTTCTCTTTTCATTTGCATGAACCCACAGCGCTAACATGATTAGATTTTTGTCTGAATAGGAGGATTAAGTATGGCCTGAAGCAGGTAATTACCATGATGATGTAGAAAGGCTTTTTTAGGTCTGTTTTAGTGTCAGATAAATGTTTCATACTCCTGACTATGGCAGTCCATTTTGCTTGTTGCCACCATATTCTTTTAAATTACAGCACCTTTAAAAAATATTAACTGCCTACAAATTCAGCTTTTGCTCATTATTAAGAGTTTAAAATATATGCCTTTCCAGCAGGAATGTGGTATTTCTGCACACTTTTCCTCCCACAACTTGAACAACATAGCAGAGAGAAATCAGTTGTGATTCTTGAGTGCTTCCTAGTTCACATTGAAAAGTGAGAAAGCAAAGTGGTCCTGTACAATTAAGAGAAGTCACATTTATCATTAAATTTGAACGTAGCTGGTTTCATTCTCCCCTTATTTTTGTCATAATAATAGATGGAAATAGAGTTAATTTTCACACTGGAGGAGAGCAGAAATGTGCCCATTTTCTGTGGTGTAAGGTGCCCTGCCTTCCTGCTTTGAAACAGTACCTTCTTGGGTTGGACTGCATGTGCAAACTGCAGCTAGAAGTTGCTGGTTTGAAAGGCAGCAAATACCAGCCTGAAATGCCAGTACCCACAGCACTGCAGAAGTCAGGAGAGTACTGCCTTTAACTTTCAAATACCACAACTCAGCAACCTGCTTTTTACAGTCCTCTTAGACCGAGAAGATGAATTACTGTGTTTGTGTTTCTTGAATAATGTTGTCTTTAATTGTATTGAATACTGCAAAATATGTTTAATATAACTATTTGTCATACTATAAAAACAGAGACAGATGCAGAATGTAAACATGGTGATTTTCTAGAAATGTATGGACTGATATGGAAATAAGCGTCAGAGTTTGAGCCCATTAAAAAAAAATTCTCCTTTGGATAATGGGCACTGACTGCATTTTTCTACTTCAAAGTTTTCTGCACTGTGGTAATTTTATCCTCTGTGTTTGTTAAAGGAGCATATTTAGGTAATCCTTTTCTCTGGCACTGCCTATTGTTCAGACACAGTATTAATATGGTAATTTAAAGTTACATAAATTACATACTCTCATTACACTGTCCTAGTTTGTTTATGCAAAGGTATAGTATTAACTGAAAACATTTTAAGCAGTCACAAATTACTCTTATTTGCTCACTACATCTCTTTTTTTCTCTGGAACTTCTTGTATTCCAGAAGTTATTCGTGTCACCAGCAGTATTCATAAGCTCACCTGTGGCTATTGCTGCCCAGATTTTAGAGGTCCTAATCACACTGTAAGAAGAATCCAATTGTTTGAGTGATTGGCATGTTGCCTGCACCTCAAATATCCTCTTCTCCCTTGGTGACTTTATAAAAGGTCACGTTCAGTCTCGATGTAGATAGAGAATGTGGATATTTATGCATTACTTTAATCAAATACTATGTCTGACTTACATTACATGGTTACTCTAGTACGGTTTTTCAACTGAATTTAATGGTTATCTTCTAGGAGACCACCTCAATAAGAGGAGAAATCAACTAAAATTGAATTTTGATATATCTAAAGCTGAGTTGAGGAGATGGTTATCTCAATTTATCAGCCTACAAATACATCTGCATGGGCTGTATATTGGATACATGAAAGAAAGTGGCCAAATGGCCAAGTCAGGGGAAGGGTGATGGACAAAGCAAAGTATTCCCCTCACCTGTTTCTGACAGTAACGCTGGCAACAGAGCAACCATCATCTCTCTCCAGAAAGAGAATCGTAAACCCAGAATCATTTCAGAATTGCAAGCATGGTAAGATTGAGAGCTCGCAGCTGGGAGGACTGGGTCAGGGAATAGCCTGGCAACTACAGGCCCACACAGCCTGCTTGTATTGTAGGCTCTATTGCAGGTTTAGCTAAATCTCTAGCCTTTGGGTGAGCTCGGTCCAGTTTTCAAGCCTTATCTAGTTTACTGCTGCTGTTTGTTCCTCCTGCTCTCAGTTGTACAACAATTCCATCAGAAATACAGTGATACAGATGTGTTTAACCATGTGTTCCTCTCAAGTATTAATTAAGAATTTTGCAGTATTCTTGGACAGCAGTTAATAGTTTTGGACAGTTAGTCCTAAAGGTGACAATGGTGTTCTTAAGAAGTCAGCCTCTGCATTTTAGGGTCAGGTTTGAGAAGCTAAAATGTCAGAATGTTACAAAGAAACATTTTTAGAAATCTCATGGAATTCTGAAAACAGAATAAAAAATGTGGATCCCTTTTGAGGAGAGAGGGAAATGGAGGGAAGACTTACATAGTTCTTTTCACTATTGTAGGATTAGTTTCCACAACACCAACAGGAATAGAGGTTGCTATTGCTGAGAATTGAACCTCAGCTACTTACCTGGAATTAACTTTGCATAAAAGTTAAAATTTTTGCATGTAAACACAAGATGAGTTCAAATGCATTGGAAAGTTTGAGTAGGTGGCAACCTAATATACGCTTTGAGTTTCAAGAAGTACAGACCTCATTCATGAGGCTTAAACACTGCAGCCTGAAGAACAGAAAGGCTGCAGTGAAACTATTTCAGTACAGTTGTGGCTGTATATACTAAAGTTACTAATCACAGTATCATTTTCTGTCCTTTCCTTCTGATCCCAAACACCCTTGCAGTGGAGAGCAAGCCAGTAATCTTTAGCTAATGACAGTATTTCTTTCAGTTCCCTTTCCATCAACAAATTTGTCTCTTAAGATCACTTTCACCAATAGTCATTGTACTCAGAGCACTCATACCATGTTCTGTACCATTTTCTAAAATGTATCCTTAGCCAACAAAAGAAAACAAAAAAATGCTAAAATTGCCATTTGTACCCTGGAAGAATCTTTGTCACTTTGGAACATTTTGGGGAATTTAACAAATTTGACAAACAAGGGGCCTTATGAGACTCATACTTAACATTTTTTTTTCCTCAGCTGTAGCAAACAAATGAAAAGAGGTTATCTTGACTGTAAGTCCTAACAGCTGTGATTGTTTGAGACAAAGTACATATGAAATAGAATTGCTGGTCTAATCATTTTTGGTCTTATCTTCAGATAAATGATGGATTATACTAAAATTGCTGAGAGCTTTCAAGTGAATTGCAACAAAGGATAGGAAAATATCGTGTTCCAAATGACATGCTGTTAGTATTCTCTGCTGCACCATCATGTGAAAGATTTTGGCCTTTGGTCAGGTGTCATTTACAATTTTCATTCCATTTGAGTTTTGTTTGATAACAAAACTGTCCAGGTATTCACTATATAACAAGGCTAGCTAAAATGCTTGGTAACTATTTGTGGTGTTTATGTCCTTTTATTGTAGCTGAGTAGCATTTCTCTTGCAGGCACAGAGAACGGGTAATAACCGAAGACAGCCTCACAGCAGGAAAGTGAGATCAGATTGGCAATGCAGCAGTGAGTGGCATGATTGAAGACAAGACAAAAAGCAGGCTACAGCAAAAGGTAACTAGCAATATCTAAAGAAACTAGTACTGAATTTGGGCAAGGTCAATATTTAGACAGTATTTCTCTGTTTGAGGTGAAAGCTATAATTAGGGTTACAGCCAGAACAAAGAATGATTTAACTAAACTCCTAATTTCAGCTAATTCACCTATTCCTTTCTTTACTTCTAGGTCATTCAAGCTGGTGAGTTACTGATAGATCCTTGGCTAGTGGAATCTAATAATCAGTAGATGAAGTATAGGAACAGAAGTAGAAATTAAAACCCTATTCCTGAATCCACTCAGTTTTCTGAAAACGGAGAGAAGACCCTGAGCAGGAGTGCTGTGCCTCAGCATTTTGAGCTCAGAGGGACACATGCAAATAAGTAAAACATTCCAGAAAACCACTGAACAGCTGTACTTTCATGATGGGGGGCTTACGCAAGGAGAAAAATGCACGAGTTGACTTCCCTAAAAAATGTTCTGTTGGCAGTTGGCCTCCATTTAACTCTGCTTTAGCATCAGCACAGCCTGGCCAGAGCCTTTGCTCAAAGCAGGCAGCACAGGATGTACAAGGATTAAGCCTGAGCTAGTTTATTGAGAAACCATTCATGCCCTTCCCAATCTAAGTTTAGAGGATATATGTTGCCTTTTCTTATTGCTCCTTATAATCTCCTATTGGTTTTTATCTTTTCTCCTTTCTCCACCCATTCTTGTTGACCAAGCCTGAAAGTGTATACAGTTTTACTTTCTTCCCCTGCTAAGGGGAGTTAGTCCCGCTACCACTGGAGTTGCTCAGGGCTTGTTTTCTCTGTCCTCAGGCTCTTTTCTTTATATACAGTAGTCAGAAATGGAAAACATGGGGCCAGAATTAATGTGTGTTGTCAAACTGGGACTCTAGCTGTGCTGTTAGACTTCTGTCTTTGTTTTCCTCTTGGTTTTGTTATTTGCAGCTTGCCATTAGACAATTACGGTTTTTCTCAGATCAGGTAAAAATATTTCTTTTCACATGGGCTTCCTAAAAAGCACTTCAAAGAAAAAGGGTTAAAACCATTTTATCTTCAAATACATTTTATGATACTGTTCCATGTTCTTAAACATCAAAAAAAAAAAAGCCATTTCAGTAAAGGACAGCCACACATCCAATGATTTACACGGTAATTTTCCTAGCACCAAAGCGAAGCTCATGTAGCATCTCTAGGAGGGCACAGCACTACCCTTTCTGGGCTTCTATGCAGTTTTGTTTGCTTGAGAACCAAGACTGCACTTCCTTGAGGATGCACTGATCCACAGTATCACAGATTAGCTCACTCCAGCTGTAACAGCTGCCTTTGTTTTGCTACCTCTCTGGCTGGTCCTCAGTACCCATGAGGAACATCTCAGGACAGCAAAGAGTTCACCAATTAATTTTATTTTCAAAATAGAGCAATAAATTTTACTTTGGGGGAAAAAAAACCCCAGGAAACAAGCTGTACAAATTTGGAAGAACGTCTATTTTGGGATCATTCTATTACGTGTGCTGCCTTCCAGACAAAGCACTAAGGATCATAGTAACTTGTTTTTCCATGGGTGATAATACCTTTCACACTGACATGGATTAAGGTGTCTATGTTTGACCTTTCCTTCTCTTTGATTAACCCCTTAGAAACTCACTATTTCAATTGACTCATACATTCTCAAATTTTCTTCTAGTCTTCATAATGATCTGCCCTTAACAGGAGTTTTGCGCAACTGAAAGCACAATTGGGCTTCTATGCTTTCAGTATTATACCTACCAACAGTTACAATTATACTAACTTCTCTTGGGCTTAGCTGCATTACCATTTTAAAAGATTTTTTTTGTCCGAATAAACTCTTGTACTTTGCCAGTTACTCATACTGTTTTCTTTCCTTTCTGCCTTTGGTTCCCTTTTTCTGACCCTAATGAGCGATTCATTAAGAAGCCTTCATGCTGATCCTTTGCTTTTAATCTTTTAACTTTTCCCTCCAGGCTGTTCCTAACATGATCATTTAGGGAAGAAAAGTCTTTTCTGAGGGGTATTGCCGTTGTGTGATATTTTCCCACTGTAAGGATGTCTAAACTAATTATATAATAAGAAAAGTAATCAAGTGTCTCAGTCAGACACAGTGAACCAAATCCTATTACAGATCGCTGAATTACAAGACAAAGCTTCCTCTGAACTAAGGTGTTGAAATCTAGCATCCATTGCCTTGCACAGAAATCCACAATACATTGCCTTTGCTTTTGCAGTGAGACAAACACTATTTTTCAGCATGAAGTCAACAGAAAAAAAGTGTTCAATGCAAGCTTTGCTTTCCTCAGAGCCATAGCACTGACTAGTGGGAAGTTACATGCAGATCACTAGCCCTGGTATTAGGAATGTAGTGATAAAGCTTCCACATTAGCTGGTTTAGTTACCGTGACAGACACTTTAATGATACTGGCTTATCTGTGTTCACATTGAAGTGCCACACTGCACATGTGTTTGTGTTTCAGTTCATGTTTTCATTACTCAAAGCAAAAGATTCTGTTACTCACTTTAACCACATTGGTGAAAGGTAACAGGAATGGGATTCATTACAAGGTTTTAGACAGGGAAAGTCTTTTCAGGTAACAATATGCAACATGAGCTACTCTCAGTCAACTCATCTAATTTCCATTAGATTATAAAGTGCAAAAAATCTGTGTGAAGGAGGTCTCTCCATTGCTGGAGTAGAAGCAGAGAATTTTAAAGTGTTTCTTTTCTCTCCTGCTTTCTGACAGATTAGCCATCATTGCAGATGAAGATAATTGCTCTGTACAATGCATTTCTGAAGCTTGTTATTCATTGATTTACATTTGCCTTCTATATTTGGGGGGGGAGCAGGGGGGTTGAGTGGGGAGTGGGATGTGAAAATAAAAAGCCCATCGAGCAGAAGGGACTGCGTCTTGAGCCTGTAAATCTCATAGGTTCATCATGGCCCCAGCCTGGTGATTCAGCTCAATGGCAGGGAAATGTTCTTCTGAGGATTAACAACAGGTAAGGCTTCAACCCACATCAGAATGTTGCCATGTGCATCAAAAGGTCATTGATTTGCTTTACAACTTGAAGCAAATCTATGTAAGCTCTCTGGTGGCACCTTCCCTGTTTTACAGGAAAGTACGGAAAGGCAGTTCCTTGTACTAGAAAAGTAGCAGTTAAGTTTTATTTTGCAGAGTTTGTTGGTGATCACATTATTATCTCACCTTTAACAAAGGAAAGTTTTTCAGGAGTGTAAATAAAGTGCATACATAATGTTAATTTTTGCCTCTGCATCTTTTGGCTTAGCAGAAAAGTTAGATGACTCTGGGAGAGGGGCAAATGACACTGTGGTTTCTGAATAAAATAAACTGCCTGGACAAAGCAAGGAAACCTCTGTTTGGACTAACTGGAAATTCCACAAAGAACTGCTATCACCTCCCAAGTTTGTCTACAAAATGATTAGCTGTGTCCCCTACCCTTCTTCCTAGAAATATCGTTGCCTAGAGGGAGCAACAGTAATCTAATTAAAACATCACTTTTGGTACATTTATACTAGTAACACCACTGATTGAGTTGTGTCTTTCACAGTAAAGCTGTAAAACAGGAAAAGGTCAAAGATTCAGAAAAATCCTTTTCTCCCAGAAGTAGGGGATTTGGTTCATGAGGAAACAAGTCAAGTTTTGGCCTTTCCGTTCCATTTTCTGTTGTAATCTCTCCCAGCAACTGAAGAGGTTCTGACAGCGATTGCATATTGCTGTGGGCATGTCACTCATGCATTAATCATTTTAGAACATTATAATTTCTAATTTAGATGCATGAAATCCCTTTTTCTGTGAAATTATTAACAACCACTAATATAACTAAGAGTTTAAACTTACATAAATCTCACCTGTTTTTACCTAGAGGTAATAAGCAAGCTCTGTCTTACCATTATAGTGAGTTTGTGGAAGTAGCCTTTATTCCCCCCAAAAAGGCCACTCTCCAGGTGATAGCTCCCTTCTGCTGGACCAGTGCAACTACTGACTAAGACTAAGATCTGGACAATGAAACTTAAAAATTCTTCAGTACTGGATGCACTAACATTCATTCCAGCAAGAACAGAAACAACCAGAGACCAGTGATACTCAAAACACCACATAAAGCAATATGATAGCATCTCTCCTACAAGTCGGGCAGCAAGAACAGTTGTTACTACTATTTTTTGCATATTGAAGAAGGAACTCTCAAGCTTCAGAGGACCATGTAATCCTAAGGACAGATTAATAGGTGTATGAAAAGTCCAGCAAGCCAAATCATGATTTATATATGATGTGAAAGGAGGTGAGATACCTCACTCATTGTACCTGATCTCTGCTGTTAAACTGGCCACAGTAAGGTGTGCTTGCAGCAGTGCTTTTTATTTCAGTAAGTTTTTTTCTTTCTCGCCTCTCCATGGCATTTTTAATGTAAGACTAAAATAGAAATCTGGATCAAGGCCAGAATTAGCGTTAATTCCCTTACTTCTCAGATTGGAGAAATTCATGATTGAATCTTATGGTTCATTACATATGGAAGCAGTGGAGAAATTTCAGGTGTGGGGTTAAGTATTCAGAAGCTACATTTGTGTAGGATGTGCAATGCAGTGTAATTAATTTAAAAAAAACTTTAAAACTTCTTATTCCATGGAACTAAGATATCAGAACAGAAACTTAAAATTCATCAAATTATTGCACTCGCACTCAACAAACCTGAATTGTATTTCTGGCTTTTATTAAAAACAATCACATGGGACACACTATATTTTATATAGGCAATTCCAACTGCAATAAAGGAAATGTGTTAATCCATTCATTTACTATCACTCAGAGAAAGTAACAGTGCAGCATGTAACCTTTCACAGCTCAAACTAATCTCATTTTTATTCGTTCTGGGATTTGATAGCTTAATTCTTGTTAACTATTGATTCTTTCAGGTACTTCCAAATACCCTAAAGATACTTCATAACCAGGCATCAAATTTGAAGTTAAAAACCTGCAGTAAAATGTGTATTCATACTAAAATAGCACATTGTGCTGCTATTCAAAAAACTTTTCACGTCAGTGCTGAAAACCCTAGAAACTGTAGTCCTACCTGTTCTGAAATACCTTTACTTTGTCTTTCATTTATTTAAATGACATTATTAACAATATGAGGAGATGACATGGCCCTCCCCCACGTAAAGAGAAGCACACAATAGGTTAGCCTGCTGATTATTGATCATTTTTATCTCCCAGAAGGGCGCCAAGCTTCCTTTTTTGGTAAAGCTAATGGCTAGAGCAGAGGTGCAAAGATCCATGCTGGATTGATGATGGTAGTTAATGCCCTCATTTCAAAGACTTAAAATGTCTAAGTGCCTTCAGCCTCTTTTGGAGAGAGAGGCAATTCTTTACCCTGTGTTATAAACAAGAGCAGTGACTGCCTCCTCCTATAAAAACTAATTTTCATATTTAAAAACTAATTTGGCTGTAGGTTTAATAACTTAGATAAAGAAAAGATGATACTCATTTCTGTCAAGACAGAGCAACCAAGGCAACAGGGCACAGTGAGATTCCCTTTTCAGACATCTTTTCTGAAGCTTAACATTGTAGTGTTTAGTTTTAGAAGTACTGAAATAGAACTATTAAGCTAGAAATATTTTACTTTGTTTATTTAATTATGTTTTCTGTTTCAAGTTAGTGCACTGAGGATAATTTTATATCCCCATTTCTTAAGGTTATGTAATACCTAAGACATGTTAAACACCAGAGAGTTTGCAACACATTCATGCAGCCTTGGTCAAAGAAAGAAAACAGAGATTGCTCGGATGGATAAATGGGAGAAAAGAGACCAGAAAATTAGGTAGAAAAATCTAAAATATCTGGTGTACACTGTCAAGCCAGAGCCAGCAGTGTCTAAAACCACCACCCCACTGATCTTCCACAAGAGATTAAACACACTGCATGTTGACAGTGGTTAATCTTTCAGTGTTTTGGAGTTCAGTTCTAGATGGATTGAACCCAAGAATGTTTTCCTTCCACTTAACAGCAGAGAAAACAAAATTATGTGTATTTAAGAGGAAATCAATGTTTACTTTGAAACTTAAATCTAGAGAATCCTAAAAATGAAACCTATAAACTAAAAGAATTAAACTTACTCTCAACCAAATGACTTTTGGCTATCTATAATTAGTTCCCTGTGGATCTGTCAGTCCACAAGTTTTGTACAAAAAACCCTCTTAATCATTGCTATGGTAGCATTCACTAAACTCCTAAGTTCTAGTGAGGTTGAGAAACTCTAGCGAAGTTGAGCAATCCTTCCTTGGCATTAACATCTACAAATAAAAATTTTACAGAAATATGCACATCAGGGTTTCCCAGATTCTGGGGAAAAAAACACATAACATAAGTTGGGAATTGTTATAGTTACCTTTGTCCAAAGAGCTGAGGAGTAGGAAGAGATATTTCCAATGTTTGTGTAAGTACTGTGAGAGTATATGCAAGCAATGGTCCAAACTTTCCCTGCTGCTGCAACTGCTGGCATCATAACTGCGACATTATTACACTGTAGATTGCTAAAAAGAGAAGGAAAATTGTCACATCTTACACTGTAGTATATTAGCATTTAATGTCCAAAAAATATACTTAAAAGATTTTATTCATCACTCCACAGCCTCATAAATTAGTGGTTAAAAAATGGCCTTTCACTTAGGCCAATTTTTGTCACATCACTTTCTAACACAACATGTAAGTGTGCAAATAATTGATTCAATTTCTTTATTCTTCATTTTAGATGTAGCCAACTGCTAGCTGGTTTTCTGTCTCTATATATCACTTTTGTTCTCTCTAAATGCTCCTGTTTTTAGCAGCTTGGATATATAAACATTGTATGCTTGTACCCAAACATCCCATAAGTGCACAGAGATACACAAACGCCGTGGACATAAATATAAGACAAGATACTGATTAGTCCAACTCATCTGCCATAGGACAGTATAGTTTATGTCATTTTTCTAGTTCTAATTTGTTCATCTACTATTTTCAATAAAATAATTGTCATCGTAACACTGACAACCCTCCTGCTGTATCTGAATTAAAAGCTGTTTGCCCTTACTTTAGGGAATTGTTTAGGTAAACACATAATTTGAAACAGAATAACAGCATCATGCACTGG
The DNA here is from genome assembly GCA_024500445.1 of Entomyzon cyanotis. NCBI lineage: Eukaryota > Metazoa > Chordata > Aves > Passeriformes > Meliphagidae > Entomyzon > Entomyzon cyanotis. The sequence goes on from JAKEPQ010000780.1 coordinate 12,100,804, forward strand.
CACTGACCAAAGATGTAATGACAAACCCAAGTATAGTAGTAAAGGTGGGGGTTAGTGTTGGTGTAAAAAGTTTTAAATATGCTTCTATTTTCAAATTATTAAATTGCTTACAATTCATTAAATATATGCACCATTTGGATGACAAACTGTGTAGGCTTATGTTACCTTTCAATTTCTAAAAGTCCTTTAAGTTGCTTTAAAAAAAAAAAAAAAAGAGTACTTCTGAAGTATCATTTTCAACAGGAAAAATATTTTCCTTCAAAATTGGCTGATATCTGGAAAAAGAGCTGTATGATTAACAGCATGCCTAGTTAGATCTAATATAATCTTAGTTGAATGAGTAGGTGTCACTATTTTTCCATCTGCATTGCTAAAGTGAAATTTCTTTGAAAATATTCTTAATTTGGATCAGAGAGAGATTTAGGTTGCATATATCTTTAAAAAAATAAAATATCAGGATCTTATTCTTAGACTTAAAAGTGCAAGAATTGGACTTACGGTTTGCAAAACCAGAAATGTGGCAGAATATAGGAAATTAGATAAAAGCTAGTAGATGCTAAAATAGAGTAAAAATAGTTCAGTCTGGTACATTATAATTACATAAGCACAGTAGTACAATGATGGGTATTTTGCCTTATGTTTTCATCTTAAATAATCTTGAACCAAAAGGGTATTTGGAAAAGTAGTGGCACTTGAGTATAAAACATAGCAATTTTCTTATTTTAAAGTAGGAAATACAGACCTCTAGTGGTCAAAATCTATATTATATGAGTTAACTTCAAAGCAATTTAAATGTCACTCTGCTTAACTGTGTTCCTTTCCTTTGTATTTTCCTCCCCCATAATCATTCAAAATCACACACCCCTCCCGATTCCACTGTTCAGACATTATACAAGCATTGATTTTTCCCAGAGGAGAAAGCCCCTTCATCTGTCATTTTTCACATAAATTTTATGACTGAAACTGAATAGTTGAAAGATACTTGGGAAGTGAAAATTAATGAGAGTAGTTCATGAGAACAAACAGAAGAGAGATGTTAATTCTTCTCAGAATAAACTATGAAGCCATCCTACAGAAGGACAGACTCTTTTGAAGTGTGCCAGAGGAAATAAATACAGAGAAGTTCTTACAGAGAAGGTCAGAGTACATAAACAGTTCACATTTGCAAGGTGACAGCAACTGCTCCTCTGCTAGCACAAAAAAAGTAGTAAGCAATTTAGCTTTTGATGTTATAGAGAACCAGATCCTAAAAGGATCACAGACAGTTTATTTCCAGCTATACAAAGCCAGTAAAAGTGAAGTCCCCTTGCAGCTTGAGCTAATGCAAGGGGAAGGCAGGAAGAACCCACATATGGGTTAGAGCATTAAAAAGATACGTACTTTTAAATAAGTGAAGCAAACATCTCAAAATCAACAGCCTCAGTTGCCCAGTTATTCAATGAAAATGCAAGGGCCAGTCCACGGTCCTGCAAGTTCTGTTTGTTCTGATGTCAGACCTCCTCCTGATCCAAAACTGCAAAGCAACAGCCAGCTTGACAGCTGCTAACACAGGTCTTCTGAGGTTTGCTTTCTGCTCTTGGTGTTTGTGAGCTGAGGTACAGACAGTGCCTAGTGCTGTACTACCTATCACAGTCCCTTTTCAGTAATACTTTGATTTATTGTCATTTACCACAAAGTCAAATGGTGACCTCTGTGGAAGGTACCAGCAGTGGTGACAAGAGCACACTGTAATGGCACCACAGTTTGAACTATATACCTTGTTTGTATTTCTCTTTCCAATCCATCTATCAACTCTGGATTAAAGATATTTAAGAAAGCCATAAGTGGGGAATACAGAGTGTTACAACTAGCAGAATGAATAAGAGCTAGGAGAAAAGTAAATCTGTGGCTTCACAGTGGTACTGCCCAGGAATTCCAGGAAAGCAGAGAAAATGCCGCAGTGTGTGTACCAAGTAGAAGTAGCTCTATTCACTAAGGCCATGAGGATAGAAAGGGTTACTCTGTTGGATAGAAAAAAACCTAAAAGCCTGTGCAAGTGCCATTACTTCCTCAGTACTTAGAATAAATCAGGAAAGAGGGGACTAAAATCTTAAGATAAAGGAAAGTTTATGCTATAAGAAAGAAATAAACATAGCTAATATACTGAACATATTGTTCCAAACATTTTTCATTCTTTCTTCTCCCTGTGCAATAATTTTAGATAAAAATAGAATGCGGCATCGTCTTAAACATGGAAATACCGTCTCATTTGTAAGAAAAGCAAATAACCCACCTACTGTTAGAAGGAAAGCACACATTACCTAATGATAAGGTGACTAAGCTGTGGCAGGGTTGGTCAGCCTGAGTTTATTTAGTCTTTGTCAAAGCAAATATGATGTACATTTTTTTCAAAATATGATTTGTGACACCTGCTTACCCATTTATAGCTGATGAAGTTCTCACAGAAAGCCACAGCCAGTGCTATCTTTCAGTAGGCAAAGTGCTGTTTACCTTGCATGAGCCCAGCATTCCTTGTTTCCACAGGCAGTTTAATTAGGATGCATGTTCACCCAACAGAAGCAATGAATGGAGTGTTAAATAATAGTTGGTAGAGCAGTCTGAAGCATTTCATTATCAGTGGCTTATTGTAATCATTGTAATTAAAACAGATAAAAGGTCAAACAGGACAGTAACTCAGAACAGGGGCTTGCTGCTCACCAGATAATTTGTTTGAGATTGATGTCACCACACCATTCGCAGTCACATCAATTCAATCCTCTTAGAAAAAGCTCCTTGTGTATCAGCCTTAAAATGATCCAATTATCATTAAGTTGACATAGGTCATTTTAGATGCTTTACTTGGAATTATCAATGCGCGCAACTTCAATGTGTGCGTTTAACTGGCCAGTGGTTTAACCTGCTTGGTTGAATTCTGGCAGCATAAAGCCGTACCAGCCACCTATTTCCGTAACATTTTAAAAGAATCTGCAGCTCCTCCTATGTGGAAGTATCTACTTTGCATAAATGTGTACAGCCTTGATCTTGGGACAAGATAAACTCTGGCAAGTGAGAATAACAGTAAAAATGATGTTATGGAAAAGAAAGCATTGCCTGTAAGGAATTCACATTGACACAGTGGTCCTGTCTCACCACTCAGCACTGCCATGGGCCTATGCCTTCCAAAACAAATATATTCTCCTATATTGAAGCTTTTCCTAATGCTCTGAAGTTACAGTTGTGCTCAAGGAAACAGATCCACCTGAGGCTAGCTCTGAAAATTTGAATTTCCAGGAAATTTGAACTGTGCTTGAACTGAAGCTCCTATGAGGTTCATTCTCACAGCAAAATTTTGTTTTCAGATACACAGATGGCAATCCATATGTGTTTATCCAAAAGCAACCACACTATGTATTTCTGCTTCCTTTTCATTTACTGAAAATATTGATGGATTTATTTTATTTATTGATTGTAATTCCTTAGTGTAATTTAAAACTCAAAACATACCAGACACATCATTTGCACAATTCTGCTGACTTCAGTGTTGCACCAAAACCTTTAACTCCAGAAGGATTACACAGTCTTACAGAGGTAGATTGAGGATAATACTATTTCTTGACAAAATTCCTGATTCTTCATGGGAATTGTTCCACCTTTTTTTATTTCTCAAGCACTCCAGAATATGCTCAGGGAATTCAATACATTTGAGTGCCAGGCACAAGTTTCCCGACTCAATTTTTCTTTGTTTATTTTAACACGTTTCTGAAAATGTAATAGAATCACTCTTACTCTTTCTTGAAAGAACATATGCTATTAATTAGCATCAACTGAAGCTACTACTGACATGAAACAGTACAGGTCACCATGTGGGTAGAAAAGGGAAATTGGAAACAAAACAACACAACACACTACACTGAAGGGGTGTGTGAAGAGACCATGGGAAAATTGCCTTGGCATCTACCATTGGACAGAGTCAACCCCATCAAACAGGGAATATTCATCCTCAGACACTGAATCTGTCACTCAGTACACACAGAGCCAAATAATAGTACCAGGGACTGGTTAATCTTGTCACTGAGAAAAGGTTTTGTTCAGCCTTAACTGGGCCTGATCTACATTATTGCCAGTAGAACTTGCACAGGTGATCTCCTGAGTGGAAACTTCACGACAGATTCTTACAGCAAAGTTCTGGGCTGTAATTTTAGTGGGTATAAAAGGGAGCAAAGATTATGACTGACCATGCAGCACCAGCATGTAGCTGGGACAGAGTAAATATTGCCAGACCTTGATGTTGCAGAACATATCAGTTACTGTCAAAGTTACTTTCATAACCAAGGGATGAGATAAGAGGGTTTATCTTGAAATCTTTTTATTGTTGTTTCCCTATTCTAGGGATAGCCTGACCTTCCACAGAACCAAACAACTTGTATTTGAGATTTGGCACAGTTTGAAAGCCAAGTTTTGCTCAGGATGTTCTAGAGTGCCACATGTGATCAGAATGGTGAACCTTTCTTTGTGTTAGCTCTATTGCTTGACTTTTTAATTTCTAAAACATGGCAAAAATAGCTGACGTGATTTTGAGGCATCTATACCACCTGAAGCAACAATTCACAGAATTAATTGAAGAGTGGGAAGTGTTGCATGGCACATCTTGACAAATGGTCTACTAATTGCATTTTACTAGATACTCCAAACTTGATAGAGTCATCAAGAACCTAAATCTTGAAATGACCCTCCTAGCTTTATAGAAATGAATCAGCTTATTAATACAAGCATATACAAGAACATGATCTAACACAGAGAAATGATAAGTCTTCAAAACACTGAGCCAAAGGGTGACCTCGCTCACAAGATGCTGCCTGCAACCTGTAGGCAGTTCTGGCTCCACTTCAGACTTCCTGTGTGGGCTTTGCAGAAACAAATCTGTGCCTCGCTTCCCTGTTAAAAACACAATCCATTTGTAATAAGATTTGTCTTCCAACATGACCAAGTCAAGCACTATGCTCCATGGCATTCTGCACTTAAAAGGAACATCAGTGCTGAACCACTCAAATAATGGGCAGCCACATCTGTAACAACATAGCTGGTGTATCTGTAATGATGGGTATCTACTTTCTGAATGCATCTCTACTGCCCAGGGTCTTATGGTGGGTCTTACATTTATAAATTATTTCTTTGCTGTTTGGGGCTTGCTTCGTTTTGTTTTTAAAGCCAAATTATTTCAGTTAATCTTCTTTCAAGCAGCACAAGTTGGGTTTGGCTTATAGCTGTCAGGATCCTGCAAACAGCAATAACAATATCCTGCAATAATAACTATCAAATTTTTAATTTTTTTTTAATATCCATTATATTTCAGGGAAGACTATCTGATTGTAGACTCTTGAAAGTAGTTGATGTCAGAGTCACACTGTATTACCTGCTTGCCAAAGTTATCAGTCATTAATGAGGAAATGATTCTTGCAGAACACACAGGCCCTGGCAAACCAAACAGGTGCCCTGTAAAAGGAGATTTCATATCCTTGCTATACACGTAATATGGTCCAGAAATACAACTTCAGCTTTTGGATACATAAATTTTGTTAGCAACTGAAAAAGTAATATGAATTGTTGTTCCCCTTTGCACCCTTCTTAAACTCTTTGTATAGTTATTAATGTGCAAGAGATCAGGACATGTCTGGATTTTTACAGATTCTTTTTCCCCTCACTAGTAGTTAAATACCGTAGTTCCAAGCCAGATGGGGAGCTAAGTAACCTCTGAATATTTAAGGTATTTTTGGTGCAACAGAATACGAGGTTGTGTGAGTGTTTTTGTCTTTCTCTGTGATGTAAAAATTGTCTCAAAGAATTAAGTTCAATGTATAGAAGAAGATTTCTAGTGATTCATGTCAGAGATACAAATGAGTACCTAATCTAAAGTCACTTATTTTCTTAATTCATTGCAGTTTGTATTTACATAATTAATTAGTATTCAGAGTGCTTAAGTTTAGTGTCTGAGATCTGAATAACTTAGCTCATTAGATAGGTCACCTATTTATGGAAAGAAAATAATCTAAAGACTCCCCTGAATTTATAGTTATCTGCTATTTTCAGTCTCTCTTACTATTTTTGACATATGTTCGCTAACCAGTATTATTTTTAATTGGAATTTTGTTAATTGAAAGATTTTTTTTTAGATTTCATTTATGTTAAAAAGAAAAGACTCTAAAAATGTTCAGCCAATGTCGCTGTTGAGCGGCTAGCTGAGGACTGACCCAAGTTCTCAGACAAGCGAAGAGAGGAGAAAAGGAACTTTATTGTTTTGAATTCCATATATATAGAGTCTACAGAAGTGCCCCAGATTGGTCAGCCCGAGACCTCCCCCTAGGCACAATTGGCCAAGCCCGAACTCACTCAATCCGGAGAAACTGTTTGCAAAACATCCAAACTTTATCTTGTTTACGAAATATAGCAAAATGTTCCCACGGGAAGAACCTGTGCTAGCCACAAGCCAACTCCTAACATTCTTGCCTCTATTTTACTCTGCAAAGTCTGTCCTAAAATAGAAATTGATTGATAAAACACTTGAAGATGGCTTATTTTAAAATCCAAAGACATTGACGCATTGTGTTAGCTTTAACAAAACTCAACATTTAGTTGAGATTTTTTAAAAATTTAATCCCTATGACAAATACTGTTTTCTTCCTCTTTTCCCCTCCTAGGTGTGAGCTTCATATTTTCTCCCTGAAACTAGGGTATAGCTAAAGAGTTCAAGATGATTCCAAACTACTCTACTGAAGAAACTGTTAAAAGAATCCATGTTGACTGTCCTGTTTCAGGGAGGCACAGCTACATCTACATCATGGTTCCAACCGTTTACAGCATCATCTTTATCATAGGCATATTTGGGAACAGCCTGGTCGTTATCGTCATTTACTGCTACATGAAATTAAAAACAGTAGCCAGCATCTTCCTTCTCAACCTGGCGCTGGCTGACTTGTGTTTTCTGATAACTCTGCCTCTCTGGGCAGCCTACACGGCCATGGAGTACCAGTGGCCCTTTGGCAACTGTTTGTGCAAGTTGGCATCGGCAGGGATCAGTTTCAACCTGTATGCCAGCGTGTTCCTGCTGACGTGCCTGAGCATCGACCGCTACCTGGCCATCGTGCACCCCGTGCAGTCGCGGATCCGCCGCACAATGTTTGTGGCCAGAGTGACCTGCATCGCCATCTGGCTGCTGGCCGGCGTGGCCAGCTTGCCAGTCATCATTCACCGCAACATATTCTTCGCTGAGAATTTGAACATGACCGTCTGCGGGTTTCGCTATGAAAGCAATAACACGACGCTCCGGGTAGGATTAGGTTTGTCCAAAAATTTGCTGGGCTTTTTAATTCCTTTTTTGATCATATTAACAAGCTACACTTTAATTTGGAAGACTCTGAAGAAGGCATATCAAATTCAAAAAAATAGGACCAGAAATGACGATATTTTTAAGATGATTGTGGCAATAGTATTTTTCTTCTTCTTTTCCTGGATTCCTCATCAAGTGTTCACTTTTCTGGATGTGTTGATTCAATTACATGTAATAACAGATTGCAAAATCACCGATATTGTGGATACAGCTATGCCCTTCACCATTTGTATCGCTTATTTTAACAACTGTCTGAATCCTTTTTTTATGTTTTCTTTGGAAAAAACTTTAAAAAATACTTCCTTCAGCTAATAAAATACATCCCACCGAATGTCAGCGCACATCCAAGCCTAACAACCAAAATGAGCTCCCTCTCCTATCGGCCACCAGAAAACATCCGTTTGCACACTAAAAAAATTACCGGGCCTTTCGACACCGATTGAGGCGTTTCACCAAACACTTCTTGTGAACAGCCTTGTGTGCAAAGCAGCAAGAATGACAAGATTCATCTGCGGTCCTGAACATCACAGCTCATTGCAGAAACACTGGATCATCTCAGAGAAATCACACTGTAAAGAGTTAGCAGTGGCCTTTCACCTTACATTGTAAAGAGGACATCATTTTCATTTTGTTCTTCTTTACTGAAAGCAGTGGAAGTGTTGGACAGGCATGTCAGAGTTCCTGCCAGCATCCTGCTGTTTGCTTGGAGCTATGAAAGAAGGGGAGGGAAAACTCCTAACTTAGTTCACAGGTGTTTTAAAAGGAAAAGCTTGTATAAATTACATGAAATACAAAGAACCTGATTTGCATATATGTGAGCTATTCTGTTGAAGGAGTGGAGCTTTGTTGCTTGTTTTGTTGGTGTTTTTTTAAATTACATAAATGTCCTATAATCATATTTATAATATATTTTCAAATATATGCTATATATAGATGCCCAATTTTAAATTCAAATGGAAATTTAAGGTCCTTGAAATTGGTCTTATTCTGATTTATGCTACTATTCTTTTTAATGGCAATTTTTTCATCATGATAAATGCAATAAAATGCAGATTTATTTATTAAATATAGAATAAATGTATTTTTAGATTTATATTCCTACTCATACATTTCAAACATTGCTTCAGAAATGTACATTTATATCCCAGTGAATATTTTTATAGTAGTTTAAAAAAATTATTATATGTATGCACACAAAAATGGGGTTCACTCAGCCTTTCCTCATGATAAGCCACACTGACTTTGAAGAACTTTACATACAGAGGGAGTTGACTCCATACTCTGTATGACTAAAACTAAAATTCTGTATTTGAAAACATGAGTTCTGGGAAAAGGTTGATCAGAAAACTTCAAGGTATTTTTGTATAGTAACAAGGGCACTCAGTAAGAGATGTTACCAAATGATCAAATTTACTTAGATTTTCAAATTTCTGCAAACTTAGTAAACTCATATACTGATAAGCAAAAATGTGACAATGCTCACGTATCAGTTGAACTAAATACTTTTAGTAACGTCATAAAACATCCAAGATCAAACTTTACTCTTGGCTTTTCTGGAATTTCTCTCCTCTTATATAAAATTATGCCCAGGGTATTTTCTCCCTGTAGAACCTTTTTTATTTATCTGGAACAAATTCAGATTTATACTAGCATAAATCAGAACTAAAGTCTGGCTCAAACTCTCAATACAAATAAAGGGGAAAGGTGATAAGCACTGTAGGAAGTTTCAACTAATAATATCCTCATATGTGTCCTTTTTAGCTCAGATAATGAGCTGCAGATATTTATTGTTGATTCACACCCATTTATTGTCCTCAGAGATAAATGAGTTCATAAATACTTTCTGACATTACAAAACTTAAAAAATCCAAAACTTTATATATATCATGTAGACAATTACATGCCCCTTTGGAATTTTCAGTATTTGTGATCTCCAAAATTATACATCTAATGTGGCTTTGTCTCAAGTAGTGAGTGGTTGGATTATCCCTGTTTTCTGATGGTCAAAATCAAAACACAACAAAAAAGTTGTTTCCGTAATTTCATGCTTTTTAAGGGGAAAAAAAAAAAGGGACTACAATCAGATATAGGATTCTTCCTACTCTTTCATTCATGTATTTTAAGGAGGGTTTTTTCAGTTTTGCATTTGTTCTTCCAGCTGCAAAATGGGAGCAATGTGTTTACTCATATATGTCACAAGGCACTGTGACAAATCACAACTTCTAAAGCTGTATATTAAAAAAAAAAGCTCCTTCATTAAAACTTCTGAGTTAATTCAATTGCAAGACATTTGAAGCCTGAATGTCATGCAACTATGTCATTTAAAGACATATTTAAATTGTTACACTGAATACTTTATATTTAGTTTATATCCTTACATGTGAGGCAGCCATTCGCTTAAATTGGATATGGCAATAACCCCATGGATTATCAATAGCACCCAGAACAAGAGCAGTGCCCCAGAACTCTGTAAGCTGACAAAGGACTGGCAGAGATTGCCATTATCTGTATATTTTGCTCATGGACACACACACACACACACATGCTGAGCAGCATCTGGAACTTCCCCTAGCAGAAGCATCTCTGCTCAGCCATAATCCACTGTGCTGTGCTTGCCACCTGCTGGATGCAGCCACAAATTTGCTTTTCATCTCAAAATTGTAATAGGAAGAAACAGCAACATTTCCCTGCCACCTTGATGGATCTGAAGATCCTCACCTGTGGCAAAACTCCTATAAATAAAACACCAACTTGTCCATCTGGGAAGCCAGTGACTTCCCTGACAGGGTCTAAGCAAGGCATTCCTCATCACCTGCTCATCCCTTTGGTCACTGAAACCAAGTGTCCCCAGTGACCACAATAGGTAGCTCATTTACAAAACATTGATTGCATTACTACAAGAGCTATCTCAAAGAGAAGACATGAAAATCAAAGCCATGATGTTATTGATCTTGATCATTTCGTGCCAGATCCTGCATTTCTAAAAGGCTGTGTGTCCTAGGCTCCTGGTGCCACCTGTGCCTACTTGTGTCATGGGAAAAAGCAGGCACATACACATTCAGCTATGTTACTGTAGGAAAGGTAGGAAGGGATTGCAGCTGACATGCTCTGAGGACAACACTGACCTTGAATCGATAGGCAAAGAAAGTGGAGGGCAAAGCTGCCGTTAAATAATGCTTGCATGTACCTGCAACCAAGGCAGATGCTGAGAAACACATTATTGCTGAGCCTTACCCTCCCCTGCCCACCTACAGGCTGAAAACACTGTGCTGGAGACCTGTGTGTGTGGCAGGCAGAGCACACGTGAGAGAGGGGACAGTCTGGGCTTCGCTGGGGACCCTTGGCCATGTGGTCCCTACTGAGGGGCAGGTGGGAGATGGCCAGAATATTCTTTGGTACAAGGACCTACTTAGTGCTAACAAAGGAGGGAGTAAGATTTGGCTCTATATGAGATTTAGCTCTTTGCTGTCTTTGGGTTGAGCCCTCTTAATATCAGAAGAAAACTGGCTGTAGATATTTAAGAATGAACTCCCACTACCTTAAAGAACACAAACTTCATTAACATGCAATATGCAGTTATTTTTAAATGGAGCATCCACAGTGCTTTTCCTTCCTAGGATAATGAAAGTAAAACACTACAAACTCTTAGTCTATCCTTGTGTTCTCCTGTTGTGAGGAACTCAAGTCAGTACTAATGGGAACAGCATATAACCTTAAACACAGGCACCACAACTCCTGTTCCATCACAATTGTATTTATCTGAATGAACACCTTTTTTCTGTTGAACAATTACTAAATCACATTTGACATGTACATGCATAATATTTATTTCTATTTATTGTGTAATAGTACTTTATACGACTCATGTTTTGTGCTCTGCCCTCTACTTGCTTGCCCATTACATGCCCATCCAAAATCATACTATACAATCCACACTGGTTAGCCCAAATTCCAACAAAACCATTACAGATGTAGTGGGGATTAATCTGCCTTCTTGGTCTAACCATTTCTTCCTATTTACATTGTTAATGAAGAGTTTGCAGAGTAAGCACAAGACCAAAAGTCCATTACTTTACCAGCGTTACTTGTTTAGGTGATAGTTTCCATTGTCTGCCTGAAAATGTGACAGCAGCAGAGAATACAGTAATTTTTCCAGGTTTGGTTTAGTTTTGCTTGAATAGCTTCAGCAAAGGTTTATCTTTGATAAACCTGACTTCCTTTTTAAGTATACCAAAATGCAGGTATTCCCAGGGAGAAATTTTCCACTGAAAGGAGACAAATATTTGGGAGAGGGTGATAGAAGGCTGGTGATACAGCAGGGACTTGTTGAATTTGGAAATATTAAGTGTTAAATGTAAATATTTATTTTTAGTTTTGCAACAGACTGGGGGGGAAAACCACACACACAAACACACAGAAAAAGAATAAATCTTTCAGCTTAGTAAAATCTTTCAGAAAGTTTTGGGAGACTTTTTAAGTTTCTTAATAACATCCTGCTCAATCTGGAACATGTCAAACCATTCTTACACCACTCACAAGGTCAGGGTCTCCAGCCCTGCTCTTCTACACCACTTTATAAGCTCGGCCAGACCCTCATCCCAGCAGCTCATGCAAACTGAGGGTTGTTCTATCAATCACTGAGTCCTCCTCAACAGCGACCTCCCAGCCAAGGCTGAACTAACAAATCCTCAATGTTACAGCCCAGCTGTCAAGCTCATTGTCACCAGAGAGATCTGCAGATGAGACAAGGCACTCGAGGGATAGGGACAGATCAGATCATGTCTGAGAACAGTACTGACTGATCTTTTTAGTGGATTAGTGCCATGGTCTGCAGCTCTGTACTTGACAATTTCAGTAACAAAAACTAGGTATTTTCAGTGTTTTTGTGCAGTTGTAATTTGTGAAGTGGTGGATGTTAAATGTTTTCTATTTCAATACAGATAGTTTTATATTGTAGAAGTTTACTTCAATTATATAAAAACTTCTATTGTTTGAAGTATCACTAAAAACATAGAGCATAGAGGTCATCAATAAATGTCTCTGTGAAAGTCATCTCCACTGCCGTGTTAACCATGCAAAACAAAAAGATCTGTTTCTGTATTGTAACTACTATACTATTATAAGTATAGTTTTATATATATACACATATATATATCTCTTAGGCAATAGCATCCTTTACAAAGTATTTCTATTTAATGCTGTAACATTTTATACCACTATTCCTTATTCCTTTTAACCCATATCCTAACCCTCCCTTAAATCTTTGAGATGAACAGGTTATATCTGCAGTTCATAATGGAGAGGATACCCAGCCAGCTCCACAATCACGTGTAGAACAGCAGTTCAGTAATTCATTTCTGTATCCCAGAATAGGCTAAGCTAATGAAGTTTACTTGGAGTGGAGACTTAGCAAATTGCTAATTTTCCTATATACAGGTTGGAATTTAAAGCCAAATTTAGACCTAACCTTTTAGAAATGAAATTTAGTTTTAGGGATGGATTTATCTAGAATATTGTGTTAAATACAGGATCACAATTCATTATGAATAATGGCCCTGAAAAACCAGACTCAGGCTGCCTGTAGCTGAGCAGTCAATGTAGATATATCCACTTACTTAGAACATAAGCAGTGCCACATTGTATTGTGACTTCAGTGGAAACAGCATCAGCTGCCAGCATAATAAGAGGGGATTAGGGAGCATGGGAGGGGTTGACCCTGAAAAGAATGGTGCAATGGATTTTGCCATTTCCAGTTTGTATGAAAATAAAATAGAATTAATCTTGCATATTCCTAGCAAACCGCACTTCATACTGTGTCTTACAGTGTCCCATACTGGAACAAAGTTAAAAACAGTTGAAGGTTGGGCCTGTGAAATTCTTTTAGCTTTTCTATGGCATAACTTATTTTCCACATATATTAATTATTCCTCAGCTTTCTGCTTTGGCAGCTTTACATACTGGTAGCATTGTTAGGCTACAATTAAGCAAAGGCCCTGGTGCAGGAGGAGAGACAGAGACATGCCTTTGAGCTTTACAGCCTAATCAGAGGTGAAGAATTGTAATAAGGTGGTAAGCAAAGATGGTTGCTGAACAAATACAGAATTGGGAAGAAAATTCACCCAGCCATTAAATAAAACTTTAAAAAACTATTTTTTTAATCACAGTCAGCAAAATAAGTACAAATAAAAGGAAAAAATGCTGAAAGGCAATTTCAACTGCAATTAGAATTACAGAGAATTTCAAGCATCTCCAGCTAATATTCTCAAACAAATGCAAACCTGGCTATTTCTGACAAACTGAATGAATAGATAGAGAAGTTTACATTAACAGATACGTGTAAGATACTAGCAGCCACTTTGCCACTATTTCTTTTGGGAAAAAAAGATCTCCAAGCATGACAAAAGACTGCAGGCCCAAAGCCCACTTCCTGCACAGGAGCACCTGTAAAGTGGGGCCATGTGTATGATTTGCAGGATACCTTTCAAAGTACAGGACATAAATAAATGTACATGAGATACAAAGTCACCTACCAGAGCATTGCTAACCTTGAACCTGAGTTTTGTGATACAATTATTCGAGATAAAAATGTAAAGAAGCAGTAGAAAGGCATAATCTGTATACCAGACTGTACTATACAGTGCCATTTTTACATGTTAAATTCTGAAAAATTATATTTCTGGTATTTTTTATTTTCTCTGCTTGTCTATGATGGCTTTCTATATTGTCATCTGTAATTTTTACATGAGAGTAGACAACAGATATGCATTGTTCTGTTTAAAAAGAAAATACCACATTTTCAACAGGTTTCTGTCTAACACAACTACAAAACCAGTAAGAATTTTTCACAGAGCCATCTACATTAGGCTGGTTGTATTTTGAAATACTGAAAACATTAAAACAATACAAAATAACTTTAAATAAGTGTCAGTTTAACTTATTCTTCACACCATATGTTTCTCTCAAGTTCTGTTTCTCATTAAACCGACTGTGTTTTTAGCTTTAACTCAGAAACATGGAGCAGAACCAGAGTCTGACATGAACATTTGATTCTGGAAAATGTAAATTATCTGTACATCTTATATCCCAGAACTTCTACAGTTGATTTTTTTTTTAATCAGCAATGTTTGTGATTCAATATCCTGTTAATTAAAGAGGACTTTAAACATTTATTGGAAAAAATACACTGTACATACTGCTCAAGCCTAGATAATGTTCTACCAAGGGATGTGTTCCCACAAATCTTTTCATGAGGGATTCACCACTAATGTGCACATCAAATATGTTTTAAAAGCTTGAAAGATCAGTACAGAAATGTCAACATTCAGTACTGTGATCCAGAAATATGCATTTGATTCAAATGTGGAACTGAATCACAATACCTTCAAGACATTAGAAAGTACCCAGTACATTAAAAAAAAACCAAACCAAAAAACCAAAGGCATATTGCAATTTTGGCCTCAACTCTAGCCCAAAAGTCAACTGCAAACTTTTCATGCAAGATAAGATTTTCCTTACACTTCACTGCTTATCTTGGAGCTGTTTAAAGGCTGAATTTTCTGCCAGGTTAGTTCAATCATTTCGACAAGGTTATTCCAGGACAGAACATGCCTTTATCTCTCCTGACATACCATTTGATTGATGATCGACTTATGTCACAGGAGAAGCTGATCGACACTGCAAAGTTCCAGAACAGTCCAGCTGAACAAAGTCCAGCTACAAGGAGATGTCTCAGCCAGCATTCAAACTCACACAGAATATTGGTGTGCTCTGAGCACAGCAATGGAATCCAGTTTCACTTATCACTTATTGCAAAATAAAATTCACTCCCCTGTCCCCTTACAGCCATGGAGGCAATGACATCCAGAACAAATTTACTATGGGAAGAGATATCCCTGAATTTCACCTAGTATGCAGTACCTGCAATGCCTACAGTATTTCATTTACTGAAAACAGGTAATACTGCCAGCCAGCATATACCATACATGCCACTGCTGCACTCCAGCATGCTGGAAATATGGACTAGAATGAACACTAGGGCTTGTTTTTGTTTGGCAAAGCCTTGCATTTAATTCATCATGTCTACACTTACATTTTGGGTTTTCTACTCTATGCTTTTCTCCTAAGAGCTATGTATGAAATACTCTCTGGGGGTTAAGTTCACTATAACAGTTGAGAGAAAACACATGGGCAATACTAACAATTTGCTCCAATACACATTGTGTTAATCCCACATTGGTTTTAAATGTGTGTTTTCACAAAAAACAAAGGAATCTAGGAATCTTTCCTTATATGTTTTTAATTTGGGAAATGTTTCATTTCCCAAAAGCACAGTGCAGCTCTCAGGAGGTCTCTAACAAATGTGAAAACAAACAAACATTCTTTCACACAAGTTTTGAATCACAATTTAGACAGTATTTCAGATGTAAACTGCTGACTTGTGCTCTTGACAGTATTTTGCTGGCAGTCATTCCAATATTTCCTTATCCTTCAAAGGGCCTCTGAATAACAGGACATAAAATATTCTTTTAAACTGAGTGTAAGAATTAAAATATACACTGAACAATAAATATTGGAAGACAGGTCAATGCAGCTGTGGTTCCTAGAGCTGCATTACCCACTTTTAATTTCATTGAAAATTTCAAACTAAGAGCCTCTCTGAAAGGCAGAAGTTGTCTGAAGGCTCAGTATTACTTCAGGCCTTGTAAAGATGCAAATTTTTGGGAATTACAGGAATTGAAGTTGCAAGCATGCATTAAAGTGTACTTTAAACCCCTTGATAGTCTTCATTTCAACCTTCAAATTGCACCGTGTAACAGCAAGAATTGACGTTGATTTAGAGAGGTCAAATCAGGTCTGTAAACATTGGCCATAAACCTGTCACAGGTGTTCCTGTGTGCAAACTAGATTGTGGGCAGTCTAAACATCCCTTTTAAGATTTCCATTGTGCATTGCCAAAATTTGTTCTATTCCTATCTAAAATGGGAATGCTGTATGGACAAGATTATAATTGCTTGTCTGTTAAATGAGAGTTTGCATTTGTAAAATTATGGAAAAAAAGAAAAATATGAAATCACCTGTTATGCACAATATTGAAAGGCTTTAAGAATATGGAGAATAGCACTGTGTGGTGTGGAAATTTGTCAAACAAGCACAAACACTGACTGAATCTTGTTCACACTGACATCTGCTGGAATTTAGTTATTGGCTTCAATGAAGAGACAACACTAGATTCTAAAACATTTCACATGCTACCGTTCACTTCAGAAATGGAGCAAAAATAGCATCTGAAAAATCATTTTATCTCCTCTAAGACAGATAGGAACATAGAACATGCAACCACAAGAAATCACTTGTGCCATCATAACATATCCATTGTGGCATCATCTGAGTGGCTCAATCCAGAACAGATCAAGGCAAAATGATGGAGCCAAGCATTTGATCCACCTGCTTGCAAAGGTTGCTTTAAAAGCAGCCAAGCCAATCTAAAAAATTGCACACTCTTATTTTCCTATGCTGTGAGGCAGCTTCCTAGCCATCTTCTTTGGTTTGGGCAGTACCCAGCACTTCTCTGCAGCATGTATTACTCAGGATATTAACCTGATGTGATTCTGCCTCACTACCAGAGAGTTTGAAGTAATTTGCATTAAGACCATATAACATGTCACTTAATAACAGAGACAGTGGAATAAAGTCATAAATTGAGAGGAAGACAGCAGGAGGAAACCATAGCGGCATAAAAACTTTTATTGGCACTTAAGAGTATTTTTCCCTGATTGAAGCAGAATTTTTGAAACAACTGCAACCCCATGACAAAGATCTGTAATTAGCCCTTAAGAACTACTGTTCTTTTCTGACAGTTCAGAAGCTGCTTTTGTTTATTTCAGGAAATGAAACATCAAATCTTCTTTAGACTATCGAAAACTGAATACACAGATTAGCACCAGCTAATTGTCCTGTGCCAGCATTTCACTGAAGCTCCCACTGTCGAATAGGAGACTTACAAACTAATTTATAATTGTAATTCATTGTTGTCACCCAATCAGAATTTTTAAGGTAGCAATATGCACTTCAGTACCTAGTAAGTTTATTATGATGTACAAGAATAGAAAATATACAACCCAAATATAGTGAAGGAATTATTGGAAAAAAATTACTGTAAAATAATTTCAATAAATTCAGATAAAATTATTGTCAGATGTACATTACGACAGGAAAAATCAGTATTGCAATTGAGTCAAGTCTGCACGAGGTCATCCAGGCACTTCAACAATATTTGTACCATGATTCACCTTTCCCTTAGTAGCTAAGAATTACTTCTACCCAGTCAAGCAAAATGTTTTTCATTTGCTTGGATAGAGCAGAGAACTTCTACAATTCTTCATAGCAGGGCCCACATTCAGACTCATCATCACATTCTTTTCCAGTCACCTATTCAAGAATTAGAAAATATCCCTACAGCAACTCAATTGCAAAACTGCTTTAACTGCTTAACGCAGAACAGCAATGTTGAGAAATTGCCAGTGAAATGGTAGGAAAGTGTACGTCTGTGTGTTCTGTTGATTTTTGCACATTTGTTTAGCTTGGGGGTAGGGGTTGCATTTATTACAATTGTTTTCTCATGGGGAAAAAGCACAGATCTCAAGGGCTGTTTTTCTTCTTCATTTAATATACTCTTTATTTAGGTTTTCCAAAACAAGGTTCTCTATCTTGGTATTCTCTAATGTATCTGAATCTTGTCTTTGACTGAATCACATTATTTCAATAAATTTGGAAAAGTCCAATCCTAACCCTATAACTTAAAAAAAAAAATGCTCAAAACTTTAGGCACACAACAGCTCACTCCAAACACCACTGCAGAGCTCACCATAAGCTTGTGCCCATAAACAAAGGTAAAAATACAGCAGTCCCCACCCCAACCAAGCAAGCAGATGCATCTATCATACAGGTAATTATTACAGGCCACTTCCTCTCTCCAGGAGAAGAGCTGAACACCTTCCTGTGCTTATGCTATCAACTTCTAGAAACAGCAGGGTTTTCCTGCTCTGCTTTTCCAAGTGAGAACACAGAGTTGACAGGGAGAGAGCCCCTCCATAACAGAGCTCCTACTTCTCTCTTCCATTTCACATGTGTATGCTGTTTCCCCTGCTTTGTTGTCAACCTTATTATGTCTGATCTTAAAATTAAATGTTATGCAGACAAGACAACAAAGCATTAGAGAAATACCAAAACTAGACTTTAGGCTAGTCCTGCTTCTGTTCATACATGTAGTCTGCCATTTGCTAGAACACATTTCCTCTCAGAAAGCTGTTTAAGAATGAAAAAAATGTAATGCACTCTTTTGACCATATCCCTTTAAAATAGCTACTTAGTTTACTACATCACATTCATCATGTGAATCCACAAAGTTGCAACAAATTTCATTTAAAGTTTCATCGACAAATTATTAAATACTCCCCAGTTTGCCAAATTTTCCAAGGAATCCAAATCTTCATGAAAAAATGCTGCTGTGAAAGACAATTCTGTGCAAACTTAGATATACAAATAAAAATAAATCACACTAAGACATCGCCCCATGTTATTTCCTGAGGGAGAAAACCCCATAGGATTTACTGAGCTAGGAACAACATAATAAGAGACAATCTGTGAATTAATACTCAAATCAAAGCATAAGGATTTTATACACTAGAAGATTTACTTTTATTCCCACTACAACTTTTTTAAAAATGTAAGCACTGTTATTTATCAGCTCCCTAGTGAAAAAATATTTGTGGTTTTCTCTTAAAAAATGATGAAGCAAAGCAGATGCTGCAGAGCAGAGCACAGCGACACAGGGAGCAGTTGTTTGCTCACTCTCCAGTGTGCCATGCACACTATTTGCAATCGTGCAAGTCCTCATCAGGCCAAGTGCTGAGCCAGGATGCAGCTTGCTGCCCTGGGAGCTGTGCACGTGCAACTGAGATCAGGATTTGGCCACATCCGTGCCTTCCTGACCCAGCAAGCACAATCCTTGATATACAAATCCTTACAGATGCATGGACAAACCTGGCCACGGCACAACTTCCCTGCTGGCAGAGCTCACTTTCCCCAGCGGCATGTGGCTCACAGAGCTCAGGTTTGCCTTTCCCCAGGACGCTGACCAGCAGAACACAAAGCAACACTGTCTGCTCACTTCACTGATCAGCTGCCACAAGCACAGGGAACTCGTTGTGATTCTGTCATGTCAAAGCCCACTCGACCATCGGCTTACCTCAGAGAGCGGCCACGTCCTCTCACCGTGAGGCACCCGGTGAGGCTGCGGCCTTGTTCCCAACGAAGGGGAAGCATTTTGCCCAGTCTCTCTCTCCCAGAGCACAAAGTTTGCTCCCCCATCCAGCACGGGGCTCACCCCAGCCCAAAGAGGGGTGCCTGGAGATTCCTGGCACTCGACAGAGGTTCCTGGGTGCTGCCCTGCCCACCCAGCTCCTGGCTGGGCCCACAGCAGGGCACACAGTTTGCTGCCAAGCTCCTCAGGAAGGCAGTCTGGCTCCTGAGGGCTCTTTTGTGCCCTAATGAGGCTGATGAGCAGCACCTGGGGGCTCCCAGCCTGCCCCGGCCCTGCACCCCATAGCAGCCAGCCTTAGCTGTGTGTGCCAGCCCCAGGGACACCGATGGACACTGGGCTCTGCTTCTGTCCCAGCCCAGCCTGGGCTATGTGTGCCAGCCCTAGGGACAACGATGGACACTGGGCTCTGCTTCTGCCCCAGCCCAACCTGGGCTGTGTGTCCCAGCCCCAGTGACACCAATGCACACTGAGCTCTGGCTCTATCCCAGGCCCAGGGACACCGATGGACACCGGGCTCTGCTTCTGTCCCAGCCCAGCCTGGGCTATTGTGACCCTAGGGACACCGATGGACACCGGGCTCTGCTTCTGTCCCAGCCCCAGTGACATCAATGAGCGCTGGTTCTGTCCCAGCCCAGCCTGTCCCAGCCTGGCTCCATCTCCACAGCCCTGCTTGTCCATCCCATGCTGTGTCCCTCGCCAAGCCCAAAAGAAGAGCACTGAGGGCTTTGAGGTTTACTGACAGTGGTCTCTGGGGCAGAGAGGGAACTGTAGCAGAGACCAGGATGTAAAAGTTTTCCACTCAAGCTTACCCAACACTACCCAACCCATCCTCCATAAATCTCACTTCAGAATCCATAATGGCTGGTTAGGATTGTCAAAATAATTTCAGTCTTTTTTTAATATCTGGCTGCCTTTTAAGACTCGGTCTCACCTGAGGACAAGTTTGTGTTTTGTTGGATATTTAAGGTGATTTAAAGGTTTTTCCCAAACCTAGGCGGTCTACCTGACAAACATTAAAAAAGAGGAACAGAAGAAATGTGCAATGCAGACAGGTTTGGCCTAGTGATAAGTCCCCTTAGAGGAGGAATATCGAATGGGGCACTTGCAGCTACACACCTTCACCCTTTTCTTCTTGGTTCATTAGACTAGAACCCAGACTTGGGTTCCACGTATCAAAGTTCAACAATTTAATTTAATCCATGCATAAAAGGTTTTTTTCCAAATATAACCACTTCTTTTTGTAACACAGATAAAGAAATATTTTGGCACCTGAGCACAGGAGAATTTTAAGAACAGATCGTTTGGATACATATCAGGAATGGCACAGATTATCTAGCTTTGGGACAAAGCCATAGGCTAACTAACTGGTCAGAACTTTCTATGGATTTAGAGACACTTCTGAGGCAGAGGATGAGCTGATGGAATAATTCAGTTGTTAGACATCAGCTTCTTCAGTCTTGCTGCAGTTCAAACCAGCAGGCAAACCCCTGCTGTTCACTACAAACAGCTCTGGCCTTGTCCTAAGGTTGCAGTTAATGATACTAACAACATTAATTTATAGCAGACAAATACAGCCTGTGATAAGCATGGAAGAATTGGAAAAGGCCTTGGCAGAGCTTCAGTGCAATTTCAGCACAATGTTTTTTGTATTCTTGTTCCTTGGGATTCCTCTACCATAGGTGTTGTTTCACAGGAAATCACTTCAGATTGAGCTCTTGAACTTCTTCTGACTCTTTCAGAACTTGCAGTGCTGCCTCAGTCAGCACCTCCCAAAAAGGGGTCTCTATGAAGCAAACATTTTCTTTGCATTAAAAGAAGTATAACATACATTTAAACCCTTTAGTGACTGGAAAACTACCACTTTTGTAATGCTAGAAAATTGTGAAGGGAATGAAGGTCAGCACAACTTCTGAGTAGACAGACATGGACACACAAGGCAATCCTTCTCTAACCATGTGGCATTAGCCACAGCCTTAAGAACTCCTGGTGTAAGCCTATTTGAAATGCAGATTTTTATGGATGTTTTTAATACTTTCTGCTTGTCAGGTTGTTTATATTTGCTTCCATATATAAGCTTCAATTCTTGCAGCCTCTTAGCCTTCTGCTTGACTGAAGTCCCTCAGGGCAGAGTGAATTTAAAAATAAAAATTGTAAAAATCAAAATTCCTTCTGGATTACATTGTGGGGGGAAAAAAACAGAAACCCAATGCTCTTAGTGCCTAACTCTGAGCTATAGAAAAATAACATCAGTGAGAAAATATTACTTTCATAATTACTCTTCTCAATAATTGTTTTTCAAAATTCCACTAAAAGCTCTGAGTGCATTTGAAACTTTGAAGTAGTGAAGTAGATCAAAGGATATGTATGTTTATTCTCTCTTACTTGTTTATTCTCTCTTACTAAGGAAGCTGTATGGTATTTGACAGCTACAAGCAATGTTTTTGTGGAATTTGTAGGATCAAAACAGCAATAAACTTAAAGCAGTATGCCTCTTGATAGATTTAAATACAAAATATGCATGTTATGTTGCCAGTTAAATGGATCGTGGTGTTTTTCTCTCCTTGGAACAAGCATGCAATATTTTAGACAAGAAACAAAAAAACGGGAAATGATACTTCTTTTAATCATGAAAAGTGTAGCTTTCCTGTATTTTAGCCAACCTTTATTTGAAGGGGGGCAAAAAAGTTGGGAAAAAAGTCTGAATCAAAGACATAGGAGATAGGACATGATTAAATGGATTAGATTGCCTCTGGAACACAGAGGCATGTGTATTGCTACATACACTACTGACAGATCTTCAACACAAAAATACCTCTATAGATGGGAAAAAATCAGAGCCAGGATTAACAAACAACAGAGAGAACAATTCCAGAGAGATTAAGAACACATTTTCTCCATTTAGTGCCTTGACCAAAGAGTCCACCAGGATCTCTGTTCTTTCTTTGCTACATTTCCTAGAGCTGTATCTGGAAATAAAGAGGCCTTTTAGTGTCACTGGCCCAGCCTTTGCAATGAAAACCTCATTGAGGAGCAAAATATTGAGGAAGATATTCCGTCTGGAAGCACAAGTTCATCCTTCCAAGCAACATGTACCCTTCAGTTTGTCAACATTCCAACAACAGCTGCTGGTTATCTGTCATATGAATATGCTTTCAATGTACTGGGCTTGAAGCAGCTGGGCCAACTTGAAACCAATTTGAAAAACATGTTTATAGAGAAAGGCAAAGGAAATGACCTGTAACATTGTAGACACAATATGTTCCACATGAGAGCTCCATCAGTTGAGTTTTTACCAACTCAGTTATTATCATTCAAGGTCTTCAGTTTTCATAGTGCTTCTGTTTGTTAGTAGGTCTGCAATACCTCTGACTTCCAATCTGTGTTCCCACTATTTTGTGTGGTTCTTTGGTCCCAAAGGAAAAGCAGCAGTAAAACAGCAATTTAAGTGAAAGGCTCCACTACCCATTCTTGTGCAACTACAGCAAAGTGACTACATCGATGACTAAAGCAGGATTTGCTTACCTAGTAGGTGTGTGAGCAGAATTAACAAGCAGGTACTTCCTTTCTGTTAGGCTATGAAGAGACAAGAATGAGCTTCAGAGAAGTGATACAAAATGGTTCAAAATGAATAGTTCCTCTTCCAAGAAATTCCCATGCAAAATGTGACAAATCTCCCTTGAGCAAAATGCTCCACCTTCCACCCATCCACCATTCAAGCCACCAGACTTTAGGGAAATGTGATAGTTAGACCACAAATCTATTTTGGATGTTAGGGTCACAGAATATAACAAAGGAGAAAGTTGATGAAGAGAGCATTTTCTTGTCTTTTATTCTGCATAAATGCTTAACTTGATCCAGAATTATTTCCAGTAAACTGAAGTAGTCACTTTTGTTTCATGACAAAATCTTAGTTCAAGTTCCAGAATCTTGTTATTCTGTGACAGGAAGATATTGAACAACATGACCTGTTCTTATTTTCCTGATTGAATAGCAATTACCAGTTTCTTCAAATATGAAAGAGGTTTCAGCAATTCACCTAATTCAGAAAATACATTGGGGGAAAGGCAACATTAGGGAAGCAAAATATTTAATTAAAAACGGTATGAATCAAAACCAAGCAAAATCCCAAATTTCACATATTCTGTTCTAAACCTTCCAATGAGAAAACAAAGTCAAATGTGAGCAACATACTGAACAAACCAAGAGACAGCTTTGCTTAGGTAGGAAATCTTTGACAGCAAACCAAGAGGAAAAAATTCCCCAACCCCTCTAGAAGCTGCATAGTAGTAAAAATCAGTTAACCACAACAGGGAAGGAACACCTTTCACTATGAAACTTCTCAAGGTAAGGCAGGAGTATTATGGAGTTTTATGGGGGAAAAGATTACATTTTTGTATACAGCTAAAGATTCAATATACCATATTTTATTTTTTTTTTAATCTGTCCAGGCTCTTGGACCAGATTTCCTGATGACATTTGCACACAACCAGCAGCTGAGCTGCTCCATGGCTGGAATCCTTAGTCAGAACATCATGGATGTGACATACTGGCTGCAGAGTACAGCACTGGGCCTTGGTATGCCTTTTCTACCTTTTCTGTGAAGCACTACTACAGCAACATTTCCACATCAAAATACTTTTTTTTTTTTTTTTCTGAGAAAATGTTTTAAATAATTCACAGAAAATGTAAGGCTTTCTGGTAGCTGTGATGTTTCAGGAGGCAGTGGATCAAAGCATGGTCCCTCTCTTTACTCCTCCTTTGCCCCTTTCCTAGCAGATCTGATTTCAGGCTTAGAAGCTGACAATTGCACCGAAATATAACTAAGAAGCAGAGACAAATTAGTAGCAAAAAGCCTCTGTCAAAAACCGGACCTGCGCAGTCCAAGTGTTTCTGAATTACAACCCAGTTTTACAAACTGCTTCAAATCAAGTTGGTATTAAAAATATTTTTTTCTCAATCATGCTTTACCAAGCAAAAAAAGGAAGTAATTTAAATATCTGGACTTGCCTGGGTGTAATACAGAAGAATCTGGATACTGAATTTAAAGCAGCTATCTTATCTGTGATGCCTAACATTTCCATGCATGCAGACAAAAGTATTTCCCAGGAATTGTGTTGTTTATGTTTTGCAGCTTGCTTCTCTTATGCTTCATTGAGGCCCTTTTCATACAAGTTTAACAGACATTTCTCTAACTGAATTAATTTTCAGATAAATTCATGGAAGTGAGATTTGACTACAATGACAAGATTAAATTATTTGCACTCTCTATGTTTTCCTTTGTTCCATGAAACCTACTGTTTACTAAAATACAGAAAATTATTGATTTTTTTTTAAAGTTCACTTTTATCTTTTATAGTGAACTTCTTCTGTGAATAAAAGGCATTTTTTACCTAGGGAAAAATCCATAACTCAGTCAGATTTGGTACACACCCCTCAGTAGCATGCATTTGGTTTGTTGTTCATTTTTTCCCCATGATGTCTCACAAATAACTAAGACACTTGCTTAAGTCAGACAGATTCTCTGCTCAGTTTGAGCTTTGTTTACTTCTATGTTCACAGAGGAACAAAGACTGCCAAGATTAATCCATTCAGCTTAATACCCCAAACCTCTTCTAATGAGTGAGCTTTCACTAGTTTTTGCAATTAGCATGTTTTAATAAGGCTGTACAACTATAGATTATAAGTCCAATTAATTGCCTCAAGAAGAGTTTTATGAATATTTCTGATTAACTAATAACCATCAGTCTTTTTGAGAAGGAATATATTTTTACATGAAAAAACGGATGTGCAGATTCTATTTAAACTTTTTTGTTTGGTGTATTTTACAAGCTTCTTTTGGTGTGGGTTTTTTTCTTTTTTTGGAATATGTTATATGAATTCTAACTCCAAATTCCTCTAGAAAGCAAGAAGGGAACTAATTTTATTGATCTTTTCATATATGTTTTGTTGGGAAGGAAGCCAGAGAATTAGCCGAAGTTTTATTTGATTAGAGTGGAGTTCTACTTTCATCTGTAGCTTGTGAACTTGGATTTCTTCAACAGATGTGAACAGAAAACTTTATTCATTTCTAAATAGTCTTGTTCTTTCAAAAGGACTCACTGACCTCTGTCCAAGTATAACAGCAGTTGATACAACCTGTCTTTCAGCAAAGGGCACAGGATTTCAAAATCACCCAGTCGAATGTAACTATCCAAGTTAGTTAGGCTTCAGACTTTATCAGGTCTGCAGATGAAAAACAAGCTATGCAGGAGAAAAATGTTCATGATTTACATCACCCTTGAAGGCCATCACATATAAAAAGCAAAACAGAACAGTAAATTACCCAGCAATCTGTAAAAAGAAATTTCAGTTAGGCCTAAGGGTAGAATCAATCTGCTCAGACTACTCTCTTCCTTGAACCTTTCCTGTTGTTTTTTTAATGCATCCTGGACTCTCCCATTCACTATCATCTGCCTTTACTTCTACTCATGGTGATCCTGCTGTGCTCTGTTAACATCGATACAGCATCACTGTCTGGATCATATGCAGTGGGATGAAATGGAAATTCATTTGTCTGTCTAAATCCTTCTGTTAAAACTGGAGGTGGATGATTGCACCATGACAATCTGATTTACCTTCAGCCCCTGCAGAGCCCAGGATGGGAACTAGGGGAATACTGAGGAAGACAACATGCTAACAATCTGAATTACATACCCTGGACAGGCTCCAACAGTGGGCAGATACTCCTGTGCCTTGTTACAGAATAATTCTAGCACCACCCCAGCAGCACCTGGCTCTGGCATTGCTGGAGACATTTATAGCTGTAAATGGTGCACTGATCCACCCCAGAGGATAAACTCCTCAACCCATCAGATAGATCCTGCACAAAGATGGGAGCTGGAAGGTTCAACTGCCTTTTATTAGCAAGAGCACTCAGTGTTCCTTTTTGCTCCATATCCTTGATCTCATCACTTCCATTCTTTTCTCTCCTTATACAGTACCTGTTCGCCTATTAAGTAGCATCTGGAAATGTGAAAAAAAAATTTGAAAAAGAAGATACCTGCACATGGCTACCAAAGCAGTAGGATATGAGCATGTCCCTGGGCCCTAAAGTTGAAAAAGCCTTTGATGAATTAAAAGATGCAATATTAATAATATATAAATAGAGAGAAAGTACCAAGAAAGCTTGGAGCATATGCTGGATAGCAGATTCTGCTGATCCTGGCCTCTTCAAAGTACTCTCAAAGGTCTTCAGAATATATTCAACAGTATTACTTTTCAAAACTAAGGTTAGAATACATTACCTTAACAAATAAATGATCCTAAGAGGCTGCCCATACATCAAACATGTGTGCTGGTCTGGGGCACATGCTAGGACATGGCTATACTACATGTACAAGCTGTGTTAAGATTTGTACATTGCTGATCTTTTGGAACATAATAAATAGCAACAATATTAAGAAGATTAATTTGTCAATCAGGGATTGTAAGAACTGACAATATTTGTGACCAAAATATGGTGGACTTTTTTAAAATGTAGATCAACAAATTATCGGATTCAGGAAATCTGTATCCACTGAAACTCAAAAAAACCCAGACATTATTTATCCTCAGACTTTTGGGCTCAGTTTGATAACAAATGAGATGAAAGGCTTCATAGGATAAAGGATGTTTCTGAACTGCTAACATTGATGTGTATTTTTTCCTTTTATCTGTCTGTGGTTAGCCTTCACATGCTTTTCAAAGTGGAGTACCAGAGTAATTCTCTTCCAAAAACTGAAATAAAGAATTACTACAAAGATGAATTTCAGCTGGAATATGGCCAGTCAATTACAGGGAATACTCTTTGTGAGTGACAACATCATAGGAGGCTGTATTTTTAATCATCTAAAAACCAATCAACTACAACAAAATTGCAATTTCTGACACTGTTTTCAGCTTCAGTTATGGTAAGTATAAGACAAAATACATGTCCTGAAGGAAACTACCACACATTCCCCTTTTGGATTTTGTTACTTTCTTGATTACACAAAAATTAATTTTTCCTTCTGAATCTATTCAGACATATAGGTAATGCTCTGCTCTCTGTGATAGGCCAAGGTTTACTCAGCCATGGCCAACTGATGTGATGCTGGCTCGTAATCAGATGCTAAAATGAACAGATGGCTTAACCAAATCTAATTTGCTATTTTATTTATCCTTATGCAGCCACTTTATCATACAAGTATTAAACATTTATACTATACAGTTAGAAGAACAAGACAATGTTTAGAGCTAGTTTACGAGCTAACCTGACAAACATCTATTCTGAGATGCAAAATAAATCACTTAAGTAGGATTCCAGGTCAGTGGTTTTTCTGATGTAGTCTGGGATGGAAGCTGCAAAAACTGACATTACAAATTCTAGTATTCAGTAATGCTTGCCAACTCAGTAGTCAATGCTGCATTGTTGATTGTTTGGAGAAAAAAAACCCAAACATAAAACCAAAAAAAAATCCCATCATCTCCAACTGCATGAATAAGGAAGCAATTTATTAAAAGTAAACCCAGACTTCGAAAACTGGCAATCTTCTATTTCCAAAATGCTTCTCAACAGGGAATGATGACATCTGTAAATTGTTTGATTACTTCTTGTAATCATTTATTCATAGTAAGATCTGGGCTTGATCATCTCCACATTATTGTCTTTGCAATTGTCTTCATGAGATCAGAACTTCTTATCTGATATCAGTATCTTTATGATGACCTCATCATTGTAAAATTAAAACTTCTGAAGACTTTGCAGTAGTGTTTTGACACTGTCAGAACAGCTCCTGACGTCATCCTTCTTCAGAGACTTGACTTGAAGTAAGATTATTACTGGGCAAGAGCTTGCAGTTCTACAATTTAGGCCATTAATTGCAACCTAAATTTAAATCCTATGGTTTGGCAAAAACAGTTTTATATAAGTAGGCCCAGTAGAGTTTTTGACTCTCCTTTTAGGAAAATATTAATTATGGGTCATATTGTTAAGCATGAACTGTGCATTGATTTAAAAATATATTTCTAACTATTCTGTATCTAAGGCTGCTTTAGTGAGTTGACTCCAGAGAACCTCATAAAAAATTAGGTGTCAAGTCTGATCCACATTCATTCTTAAAATGCTCGATGACATTCAAATTTCTGTACTTTGAATCTGTAACTACATCTTTTAATCTGAGATTAATATAGATTAGTTTTCTAATAGTTTTTCACACATTATGTAATACACATATATGTAGAGATTACCTGTGTCTGAACTCCTTTAATTTGTCTGGTTACTTAGGCATAACAGAAAACAGAACTGAGCTCATAAATTCCGTTCTTTATTCATTTATACACTGATTCATTTAGAAGTTCCCTGCAGAAAACATCAGTCACATCAGGACACAGCATCAACAGACAATTAACATTGCATTCAATGCCAAGTACTCATTAATGAAAACTAAACAGATGCAAGTGCACTGATGCAAACACACCATTGTTCTTCAGTGCAGGCACAACATGAAAGGTAAAGCTAAAAATGCTTTTGTATGACTACGTTTCATTTGATCTTCTTAGCTTACATGTAACATCCACAGTATTGCATCACCTATAAAATATTTACCTCCAATCCACACATGATTAAATCAGAGGATGTACAAGAATCAGCAGCTGTATTATAGAGTAAAATTCTACTGCTACCAGAAATTTGTACACTTTCAGTTCTGCAGATACCTGACTTAAGTTTCAGTGAAATGAGCAAAGAACCAGTTCAGTACTTTTCTTCTCTGGTGGGAAAAAAAGCTAATTGGTATGTCCCAACTGTGTTTCCTCTTATTCCTCTTTGACAATAATATGTCAAAATCTGCCCCATGTTATTCAAGAAAAGGAACATTGTGATTAAGAATACTGCAATAACATCTGATGGACATCTACCACTACATAAACTAACAATAAAATACTGTAAAGTTTGTAATTCAGCAACCAACTTATTTAAAAATATATATATAAATTCACATAAAACAGAGCATAACAAAGTAAATTAAATTCACTTTCTCATATCAAGAGTTTATCCAGCTCAAATAGCCAGATTCTTTAGCCAGGACCCCGTGAGACTTTCAGCTATTTTCACAGGTGTAGAGGAAAACACATATTATAAATAGTATGCAAATAAAGCAAGGCCAAGGGAATAATCTATCAGTTGATCAGTGGGTTGTTCTGGTGTATAATTGATAAAAAGCAGGACAAAACAATTTATAAAAGCAGCACAAAAGAACAGAAAACATGTTTACTTTTTCTTCTTAGAAAAATGTGGGCACTCTTGCTTCTCATAAGTGCTGCATCTGTTTCTGCTCACCTGCAGGATCTTTCCCTTGATGGGTAAGAACAGACATCAAGTTTTATATTTGTGTGATTTCTTCTGAATGATCAAAAGCCTTTCAATGGACTTACCTTTTTCAAATCAAATCTTTTTCTTCCCTTACAGGCAGAAGGTCTTTCGTGTGATTCCACAGAATGATGAGCAGGTGGAAATCCTCAATTTCCTTGCCAGCATCATGGAGGTAAAGGACTGGGGGAAGTGGTTATATTGTAGTTGAAAGAAATATTTCTCCTTTTGCTCAAATAACAGATATCTTTTCTTAAAAATATGCCGCTGAATTAAAGACCTAATCTTGATTCCATTCAAGTCAGCTGGACTGTTTCTTTGGAAGGAATAGGACAAGGTGATAAAACTAGAGCTGTACAAAACATTCAAATACCTCCCAAAAAAGTCTGGTTTACCCAGTCTTAATGTCAAAGTGTTCATCCAAATTTACTAACAGAATAAATAAATCTTAAACACTGTATTCATTGTGGGGTGCTTTCAAGAATGTATTAGATAAATCATGGAAATTCCAACTACCAGAATTTTTACCATTACAGGCAAAACATTTTCCTCATGTAAATAATCTAAAAATTTATACACCCAACAAAATTAATTTTCCATTGGCCTCTAGTCTCTCATGTCATCTTTTCTTCTCTGACTTTCCTTTAAAGCTTCCTCTCTCTCCAAGCTGCATGTTTCTCGCTGGCCTTGATGTAGATATATGATGACACAATGACACGATAAAAAACAATAAAGACAGCAAATGTGTTTTCAATATTTCTGTTCAGCTTTGATGTTATAAAATAGCTGCTGCTGAAAAAGACACCATTAGCTTTAGGATGAAAGGATGGTATTTTTAATGAAGTACAGATGTGGATACCTCTCATCAACAGGCTACTATAGCATGCCGGAACAGTTTTCTGTAGAAGAACATACTATTGGAATGGTGCTGGCAATATTAAGAAAATTAATATATACCATGCTTGCTTTTAAGTGTAAAGTATGAAGAGATTGTTTGTTTTCTTTTTCTTTTAAGAAAAGATCCCTGAAATACCATTGTTATACAAAGTAGTCAGTCAAGACTGATGTAATCGTATTTTCTGGAACAATCATCTCACTTGATGGCAATAATTCATGAACAACCAGACCCAACTTTCTTTTACCTTCATGAGACGAAAGGGTGAAAAGGCATCAGGCTGGCAAATCAGCTTTGCTTCCATTGGCCTTCAATAGGGCACTAAACCCAGAGGCTCACATGCTTACTTCAGAAAAAATAAGTGAAGTAGAAATAAAACTGTTGTTTGTCCACTTGGAATGAAACATCTTCAAAGGCACAGGTTCCTCACATCAACTTTATTGATCTCTCTTAAAAACCCTCATACAGACAAAAATCTTTTTCAGATGATTTATGTAAAATATTCACATAGTGAACCCCTGATAATGAGTTAATTTCTCTCTAAGATTTGTACGAAAAAACCTGAGCAAAAACAAAAGAACCTTTAAGAATGAAAGAAGTTGTAAATACAGTTATAATATTCACAAGTCTGTATGAATGCAGATGCTGGAGAATACTTGACATCTGTGAAACTGTCACTGTCATCTCCAGAATTCTGCCATATAAAAAGCAGGGCCTAATAAAATCTTCCTAATCAATTTCTAGTTAAAATTTAGGTTGATACTTGTGGCAATCACTGCTGGATCAGTGAAACAGGATGAGAATGAAATTCAGTATATTAATCACAACCTCACCAGCACACATACACCTAAAAATCACAGCATGTGTGTATTTACCTGTTTATGTATTCATTTGGCCTTCTTTCAGGTCGACTTTTGGCAGCCAGACTCTGTCACAACTGTAAGGCCAAAAATGCAAGTTGATTTCCGAGTTGAAGCCGAGAAGTCATTGAAGGTTGAAGATCTTTTGAAAGAAAGTGGAATGGAGTACCAGTAAGTTTATTCCCACTACTGTACTTTGACGAGAAGGGGCCTAAATACCGGGCAGGATGTGTTTGAGCTTTTCATATTGGTCAACTGATTTTCCTGTCATGAACTTCATCCCTCCTGTGGATGACTCTGCTGGGTTCAGCTTTTCTATGACAGTTCAAATGGGCTGTAACTGCACTGAAGGGGTGAGATGAAATATTGATAGAGGCAAGAGACAGGAAGCAGAGATGCAGTACCAGAAATTTCCCTGAGGTAAAACCTCACTGCAATACACAAGGCTGGAGTATGGAGTGGGATAGAAATATTTCCTACTATAGACAAAATGCAGCGAAGGTCTAGACAGAGCCAGAAAATACACCAGATGAGGGAATTGGACAGGGAACTGAAGCCAGAAAATAAAATGGTGATCTCCAAGGGCCACCATGAGCAGGTCCCCACTGAGTTCTCTAAGCTGCAGAACAACAGCTAGAGGGCCAAAAAACCCAACAGGTGACAGACAGAAGACAGCTGCCAGGTGAAGGGCTAAGAAAGCGTGGAAAAGATTCCCAGGACAGTCTTGGGCTGACTGAAGTCACATAGCAGATCCATGGCAAGGATCTCTTCAGAGATTTTAATTGCATATTACCTAGAAGTAAAAGAGGCCCAAGCTGACCAAACATGATTGCAGCACAAGTGGAGGAAACAGAGCACACTGCCACATCACTGGGAACAGAGGCACTGTAGTGAGTAGCACTAACGGAAGAATAAGGAGCATAAGGAGTTGCCTGATCCTGCTCTTTACTTCATAAATTCCAATCACTGTGTAAGCATTAAATGAGGATGAAAAATTGACTTTGAGCTGGAGTGGGGTTGTCTGCCTTCATTTCTCCTTTCACCTCACTTTAGCATTGCAAATTGGGCCTACCCAGCTTCATTATCAGAATTCTTTGATGTGTAAATTATAGTCTGTCAACATCATGTACTCACACGCTGAAAGTCAGCATTATTTGATCAAATTTTTATTATTTAATTTGGCTGAGTGTAGAGTTTTTGTCTCTCAGCCCCACTGTTGTCGCTACTAGATCAGACTCCTTCACTGGACATCACACAGTTCTCATGATAACTTTCATGATCTGCTGAATCCAAAGGTAATTCATGCCTAAATTGACTGGCCTCATGTCAGTCATATCTGATTTGGATGCCACTGCAGGAACAGAATCTAAAAACACTCTAGAATTTCTAGACTTTCAATAATCCCACAGTGCACATACAGCACAGGAATCCAGTTTCAGTGGAATTTCCTCTTTAGCAAAGGAGTGTCTGCATGTGTTAGTTTTCCTGTAATACTCACGAACTGCCTCAGGTCCATACACAAATCTTGTGATTGCAACAAAAGGCCAGAATGTCTGGAAGCTGTCCCTGACAAACTTGAGTGGATCGTCCTTGTGACAACCCAAGCTGTTACAATTCTTTTGAAGTGCAGCTGCACTGCCATGACATCATGTCATTTGCACGGTTTGTTCTGAAGACTGCTGGTGCCTCAAAAGCTGGCCTCCTGCTCCTCTATCCAAACCACAAATTATCAAGGACATACCCTGGATGAGAAAGATTTGTAAGAGTTTTAAGACAGGCACTGAAACAAACAAGAGGACTTCATTTTTTGATAGCCAAGGCTGAAATATAAGCAAAAGGTCCTCAAGAGTATGTTCAGTGGTAAGCTGTGCCTTTGTGTCAGCCCCAGGGTAAGATCAGCAGAAGAGATCCAACCAATCCAGACAGGATGTTGAGGTTTTCTTGCAATTTTGTGTTCTATTTCAATAACTCACCTCACATGCCATAAAGTAGCTTGGAGGATGGACAATGCCACCTGCAACAGAGCTGTCAAACCACATCTAACCTTTGGAATCTTGGTTTGACAGGGAATTTCATCAGGCAAACATCCTGGGTTGCTGCAGTCTAACTCTCCTCTAGTGCCAAAAGTTCAAGAGGAAACTTTTCCTATGAGGCAGAAGAAACTGGCAACATAAGATCAACCCAGAGCTCATTACTAGACACTCTCTGTCTCAGCATTGCCATTTTTCTGAAACCAAGCTGTTGCCAGCCTGGAGGTTTGTTAGTATGGCAGTAAGGCAGATGCTAATCAGCAGGAGCCTATTGCTCCCTGCTCATTCTGGTGGCAAGGTTGAGGCAGGAAGTAGGTTGAAACTTGGAACTTATATATGTTATTTTCAACCTGCCCACCTTTCCTTTCACAATCCATGCTGCCTTAATGCCAGGAAGACCTTGAAATTTCTTACTTTCCTGCTAGATTGTTGTGTGTTTCTCTTCATACTTTTCATGGCCCTTTCTTGCAGAGTTCTGATTGACAACCTGCAGGCTGCACTGGATGCCCAGTTTGACAGCAAAGTTCGTACTGCCGGTCACAGCTATGAAAAGTACAATGACTGGGACAAGGTAAAGTCTAGAATTTACACATTATCAGCTTGGTACCTCAACCTTGGTAGTCAAAGTACTTCCAGCCTTCTTCCCTTTTCCTCTTCTGCTCCATCTGTTGATATGATAATGCCTCCAAACTCTTCCTCTCTGTTACTGAGCTAGTTTGTGCAACCTACACTTTTTTCCTCTACTTTTGCTCCCAATGCTGCAAAGAACCTCTGACAAAAATCCAAAGACCAGGCTGAGATGCTTCACTACTAATTTCCTCTTTCCTTTTCACTACTTCTCCCACCTCCTCTGCCAAACACCTTAATTCCATTCCTTGCCTTGTTCTAGCTCTTCATCTCCCACCATAAGTCCTCCCCCCTTCCTCCTTTTTTCATAGCCATGCTCATTTTTCCTGACATGTAATTGTGGCCATGTCACTCTTTACATCTCTGTGGTGGCTCCTTGGAAATCTACAAACTGTATTAAATATTAGGCCACATTAGATGCTCAGAAAGACTGTTCTGGCTTGAAGTCTGTAAATTAATTAGTCTGGACCTGAGGAACAGAGACATCAATAGATTTACCCTCTTTATCAAACAGATAGCTGCTTGGACTGCTGATATTGCTGCTCAGAACCCAGACCTTGTCTCTCGTAGTGTAATTGGAGAAACATATGAAGGACGGCCAATGTACCTTCTCAAAGTAAGTGCCTCAATTTCTTCATGCCAGACTCTTCCCTTATTAACCTCTGCAAGATTATGATGTCTATTAAAACACCAATGATGCTAACAAAGTAATAGACTTTTTGCAGAAAATCTAATATATTTTGTTTAGTGCCATTATGATTTTTTCAAATTTTATTTTTTTAAAGGAGCATAATGAATTATTAGAGGTTCAGACATATAAATTCAATCATACTCCTGAGAGCTATTTGAGTGATCATCTACCTTTACATTCTCTCCATCTGTTGTTTGTAAACCCATTTGCTCTAAAAGCATCTATAAATGTCAGTCTCTAGCAATAGGAAACAAATTTGTATCTTCAACATATATAATTTTGAGCTGGTTTTGACTGGGTGGAGTTAATTTTCAGTGGCTGGTACGGATTATGCTTAGGATTCCTATGTTTAGGAATCCTATGTTTAGGATTCATATTGATTTGTAAACAGGGATAATTCAGGGATGTTTTAGTCACTGCTGAGCAGTGATTACACAGAGCCAAGGCCTTTTCTGCTTGTCACACCACCATCTAGGGGAATGGGACCTGGGAGGGGACACAGCTGGGACAGCTGACCCCAAATGACCCAGGGGATATCCCAAACCACATGGCTCATGGTTAGTGATAAACTAGGGAGAAGGTGGGTTGTGCTGAGATAGGAAAAGGCTGCAGGCAGCCTAAACCTAAATAAGTTACAGCTGTGCCCCTAAACAAGCGAGGTAAACAACTTTCTTAGAAAATGAAGCAAAGAATGCAGATGTGTATGACTAACTAGAAAAGGCACCTGTGGATAGTTTACTGACCAATGGTAATGTAATAAGGAAACCCTGTTATGCATGTGAAGGAAGAGTATAAAAAGGTGAACCAGGGGATAATAAATTGCTGATGCCTACTGCCATCTTGTGTGTCAGCTGTGAGTCCACTGTCAGTGGGTCAGGGCCACTGCATGGGGTCTGGTTGAGCAATTGCTTTCATTTGCATCACCCTTCTTTCTTGGGGTTTATTTCTCTGGTTTTGTTATTTTCCTTTTCATCATTATTATTATTGATTAAACTGTGCTTATCTCAGCCCACAAGTTTGCTCTGAGTGAGCTACAGTGTTGTGCCTAGTTATCAGCTGGGGTTAAACCACAGAAAGTTGGGGTTTTTTTTTTGTAATTCTTATTAATTAATAAGACCATAACTTAAATAAAGGTGAAAGGATAAGGAGTCTTTGCCCCAAAATGCATAAGTATTTACAATAATGTATCATTCAAACATACAAGACAAACTTTTAGAGACACTGCAGGAAATAAATCAACAGTGCAGAATAATCAAATATTTGGGGGAAGCTTATCTACATTAATAAAAAAGAAATTATTAAGAGTACTGTTTTAGCTTGAATATCATGGTCAGCCACTGTTGGGAGCACTACAGAGATTTCCATTTAAACAATGAATGCTATATTTGTATAATGTTTGACTTTTCAGGTCAGCAATCTGATTGACTTGTTCTGCATACCATTTATTTTGTTCAAGCCCTGGGTGGGTTTTACTTGTTGGTTTGTTTTTTTCCTAGATGGGAAAAAGTGGTTCAAATAAGAAGGCCATCTTTATCGATTGTGGTTTCCATGCAAGAGAGTGGATTAGCCCTGCTTTCTGCCAGTGGTTTGTGAAAGAGGTCAGTAAGCTTAATGATGAAAAGGTATTTTATGAAATGCAACTACGTTTAAGAAAATCTTAAGTGAGCGGCAAGAGCTGAGGCCACTGCCTTTTTACCATTAAACAACTGTCTGCTCATGCTTTCTCTCACCACATATGGTTAAGGTGTAACTTAAACCAGATAGTTGTGCTTGGACCTGTAATCTTTCAGCAGCTTGAGACAACCTGAAACATGTCTAAGAGATACTGATAACTACAACTCACACAGTTCGTAAATTCGTTTTTGCACCTCTAGTCAGAGAAAGGTGAGAGAAAAGCAAACAGCTCTAGTAACACTATAAACATAGTCAAGAAACCTGCACAGGTGAAATTAGCTTCACTTCAGGCTGGGATACTTTAGGTCTTGAATTCAAAATTGTATGTCCTTAATATTTTCTTTCTCACCACCAATATAAAGCAGGTGGAAGTTATCAAATGCTGCACAGTCATCTTCATAGAGACAGGTATACTACCCCTCACATGGGGGAGATCAATCAGTTTAGCAGAGCAACTTACTGATTGAATCTCAAATTTTGTAATAACTTCTGTTTGAAGATTTAAAAAAAAAACCAAAAAAACCCAGACCACCAACAAAAACAAACAAACAAAGCCACACCAGAAGCAGTAGCTGGAATTTAAAACCCAAGAAAAGGAAAGCCAAATTACATGAGCAAGCCATGCTGGCAGAGGCATTGGTGGCAAGTGTAACCTCAGTCTTATCAGACAGGCATGCGGTTTTGTGTAGGGAGCAGTGGAAATTGGAAGTGACATTTCAGTGGAGTCAATGGGAATGTGATTTCATTAGTGCCTAATAAGGCTGCAGACAGTATGTGGTACCATTTTTCTCTCAGCAATTCACGTCACTGCAGCTGTCATTTTCACTGTCTGGTCACTTAATTCATGGGTGTACCTGACACCAGCAGTGCCTCTGCTCAGTGTGTCCATAGGCAGAAGTGCTTTAAAAGTGCAGACCTCTGAGCACCATCAGCATTTCACATGGG
Source organism: Entomyzon cyanotis (assembly GCA_024500445.1). Classification (NCBI taxonomy): domain Eukaryota; kingdom Metazoa; phylum Chordata; class Aves; order Passeriformes; family Meliphagidae; genus Entomyzon; species Entomyzon cyanotis. Next base: position 12,138,577 of record JAKEPQ010000780.1, read on the forward strand.
ATTGTTTCTAGACATAAAAGTAAAAAAAAATAGAGAAAAACACAAGCAAGGTGGATTGTTATATGTATCTCAAAACAGAAACCCACCCAGACAACAAAACCAAAACACAAGCCTAAAATAAAACCCTGGAAAAGTAATTTCAAGTGATCTGAAACTCTTTTTCTAGATTTTATGTCCCACTGTCCTACTTGCCTTTCTCCGTTGCATTGCCCCCTGTGTGGTCCTTTACAGCCATGTAAAGGAAACGGGTGCAACACACTTAGAGCAAATTTCATTATCATTGTATGGTCTCTCAACACTGACATGAATCTGTGAACAAGCATAACAAGTGCCACACCATGAACAATCAGGATATACAGAATATGGAAGGAATGTGTCTGGAAAAGTAGAGAGAAAGATCTGTTTCCCTATGAATAAATGCATCCACAGAATTATGAATAGAAAGTTAGGATGCTGCTCAAAAATATTCTCTATAACTTTGGTTGTTGATGTAATTTCTGCACAACAGATATAAAAAATGGAAATAATAATCTTTCCTTCTCACATAAATTAAACTCAAACCTTTCAGGTGTTAGGATGTAGGTATAATATATGGACAGGAATATTGTTCTGTCTGTAATCTGTGAGCAGATGGAAATCTCTTTCCAGTGATTTATTATCCTGCTCAAAATCAACATTCCTTCACATTATAATTAATCTAGCAGTATAAGATGGTTTTCTAAAGCAAAGGGATGTGAGTCAGTTGAAATCTAATCCCATGTGATAACACAGAGGTGCCATCTCAGTGCTGGAGTGACCTGGATGACTTTATCTACCACATTCATTAATTCCTGACCCAGACCCAGGCCTTTACATACACACAGGAGATACACATCTGTGAAGACATCATCAGCTTTTTCTACTTTTCTCCAAGTAGGCTGTGGAGACCTATGGAAAAGATACTGTCATGACCACACTTCTCAACAAGCTGGACTTTTATGTTCTGCCTGTTTTTAACATTGATGGTTATGTCTACACTTGGACAAGTGTAAGTACATTCTTCTTTCTTATCATTGGAAAAGTCAACTGTCAGAACTTACTCTTAGTTTTCATCTATGATTCTATTGCAGGACCGCATGTGGAGAAAGACGCGCTCTAAAAATGCCGGTACCGTTTGCATTGGGACAGATCCCAACAGGAATTTTGATGCTGGCTGGTGCAGTAAGTGTCTCCTGACAAGAGCTGTGAGCAATTATACACAAGTGCAATAGCCAATCTACTTAATTAGGGATTTCCCCTACGTGATGGTCCAGCTTCAGCTTGAGTGAAGACCACCAGTGGAGTGGTTTGTGTTTAGTTACTCCATTGTGGAGTAGCTTGTGTTTAATTTTTAGAGAAAAAATGGGGGAAAAGGCCTAACTTTGGCTGCTAGCATCATCAGTATGGCTACTGCTATGAACATATCTGCACACACGTGCATATATATACATATATACTTACACACATGTATACACACACACACACTCTGCTATGAGTTCAGAATAGAAACCAAAGCTTTCTTTCCTAGAGAGGGGTCTCCTCTGAGTGGTTTCCACTACTCTGTTTCATGGAAGTGCCTTAGAAATGGAGAAGTTATGCAAGGAAAGGACTGTTAAGTACTGAAGCAAACCAATATCCCAAATAATTTCCATATTATAGGGCTTTACACCAATATTCATGTTCTTCCAATTATGCACACTGTAAAGGCCATATTTATTCATTGCTCTGGGATTTTTCCCAGTGTCTTAACTATGCCATAAGATATTCCTTCCTCTGATAGGCATGTGTATTAGTGGGATTTCCAAGGCTTACCTACAAGAGTGGTGTAACATGACTCTCCTAAAAACCTACTTTTTCATTAAGTACTCATTAAATTCACCTTTCTTCTCAGCTGCTGGGGCCTCAAAATCCCCCTGTGCTGCCACTTACTGTGGCTCTGCCCCTGAGTCTGAAAAGGAGACCAAGGCTTTGGCTGATTTTATTCGTGAACATCTTTCTACAATCAAGGCATACTTGACAATTCACTCCTACTCCCAGCTGCTGCTGTTTCCTTATTCATACACTTACAGTTTGCCATTGGATTACCAGGAACTGGTAAGTCTCTTTGTCATTTTGACCTAATGAAAAGAATAAGCAAAAATCATCACTTGTTATTTAGGTCCCTTTAACTTCAAGCAGTTTCTTTAGCATCTGGAAAGAATCCATACTGCCAGTTTTTGAAAATATTTTAGTATTCCTTAGCAAGTACAAGGGAAACTATGACGGTTTCTAGATAGCTCAAGCATAGGATGAACTTAGGAGCCTTATTTAATTTCCATATACCCAATGAAATTGCCACAAGGTCAGTTTTGTTTTCCAGTCATGCTACCCAGAAATCCACTCTGCTGCGCAGCACTGCCCCTTCCTGACTCCAGAGGTTGCTGTATGTGTAGCTTTAATATTTTACATTAAAACACTATGGCCTGTAACCCAAGCTAGTGGCTTGATAGATTGAAATAACTCAACTAGTATCAACAGCAGGCAAGGGTCTCTGTCTATCACTTTCTACTGAACCTCAGATCTTACTGAAGTAAAATGGTGAAACTCCTACTGGCACAGGGTCAGGACAATGAGGCAGTTCTGGACAAAAGTGTAATTGAAAACAGATACATAACACGTGAAAAGTTTCAGTTTTGAGGCCTTTTTCAAGAGGCCTGGATTCAAACACAAACATTTTATTTAGAAAAGGAGAGGATAAATGTGGTATTTTAAAGGACAATTCCTCTTTTATCAATTCTAGAGAAAAGTCACATTCTAATGCCATTTAAGTAAGATTTTTTTTTAAATGCTTAAAAACAGATAAAAAGGTTAGAATTATTAAATGTGCATAAAAGCTGTAAACATTTCATAGGCCAAGAATCAACAATCATGAATAATAAAATGACTTCAGTTTTCTGGCATATTAGCAATTAGAATCTGTTGGCAGGGAAAACAACACAGCAAGACAAAACAAACACGTTTTGATTACCCCTCTTTCCTGGATGCTGCCAAAAGTCCAAGGCAACAACACTGTGTGTTGCTCTGCTGTGCAGGTTTGACAGATTTATGAGTGCTCCCAAATACATGTCTTGATTCTGAACACAAATACAAACTGAGGCCAAGAGTGAAGTTTCTTGCTAGATTTTTTACAGCCTAAAAATGAAGATTAAATTAAAATGAAGAGTTTGTTTTCTTAATTTATATTCCAGGAACTTTGTAATTGAAATTATTTCAGGCAGTGATAGTAATGTCTTGCCTTCATTTTTTACAAAAGCTTCATATTTCACATGTTGCAGTTCAGTCTAAAGTAATAAAACAGCACTAAACACTTGAAGCTGCTTTGTTGTCAAGATCAAAAGGTTCCCATTTGTCAAAAATTTGCATGACATTCTGCTCCCACTGTTGAGTGAAGAGCAAGTGTGATGAAATGTAACTAAAAGTACAGTGTGTTTCTCACAGTATTAAATGGAAAAAGTTTACATTGACAGCTCATTACTAAAACAATCCTTAGCAGTAAGAAAGAACCTATGTGCTTTGCTAGATTTTAAAATTCTTAAATTAAAATATTTACATTGTCAGTGCTCTATTCTAATCCATGGTAAAGTTTAAACTCCCCTTTCCTGCCATACCAGACAATTCTGCTATTACCATAGAGCATAAAACTAAACAGCTCAGCAATACAGGTCATATATTCCTCTTCAGCCACTTGATTTCACTTTGTATATTAGTCTTTCCAATGTCACTTGACCCTACATTTTAAAACAGTCACACTTGTACCAGGAGGAGTTCCATTATATTCTTCTACAAAGCAACCACAAACCTCACCACCGTGACAAGGCGAGCTTATGAGTGTTTTTCACATCTTAATTAAGGGAAATTATTTCCTCTATTGGTGATCCCAACAGAAAGACAGCAGGATCCTGGAGGTGTTCAACTTGTGCAGTATCTGATTTTAACAAGGGAAGATTTGTTGCCAAAAGTCCTTTTGGAGAATGAGATCAGAGTATCACCCAATCAACATGGCCTGTATTTGGGATAATTAAACAGAAGGGCCTTATGCACTCCAGTGTCAGTGAATTAAATAGAAACACTGACTTCCACAGGCTGCAGGTCAGATTCTCAATGCAGTTTTCAGGTTAGTTCCGATAACTTGGGACACATTCATTTAAGCTGTGACTAGAGAAAATTTAACATTTTCAATTGACAACTGTGCTCACTTGAGACAAGATAGCTACAAAAAGAGGAATTACTTTATATGTCAATTGCTGTGTTTAATGTCTAAAAGTTCTGTCTAGATTTAGAATTTAGAGAAATGCTGAAGAATGAGAATCTTAACTTCTAATAGATATTGCTTGGGCAAATAAAATAATTATAAATCATTCTGTAAATGAAGAAGCAAAATTTATAGTGCCATTATCTTATCTTAGATGTTATTTTTACCCTGACAGATCTAATAAATTAAAGGAAATATAGCTGCCATTTCTTATCTCTTTCAGTGAGCAACTGGACATGTGTTTAAACAAAACCTCGCATGTCTGCTTATCATTAATAACAATTTGTTCCACTGTATTTAATTAAAGGTAGCATAATACCATGGAGCTTATATTGCATTCCAGTGTCCAAGATATAGAAGGGTTTAAAAATTAAGTAATTTGAGATTGAAGGCACTAAGTCTGCAGAAGAGAAAGGTCCAGAGAATGTCTGTACCTTCCTTCCCTGAGCATGTAGCGAACAGCATGTCCTTGGGGCTCAAAAGACTTTTTCTGTTCAATGCCTCAAGAAATCACCAGAGGGCCTAAAACCATGTTGGTTTGTCAGGTAGAACAGGGCACTCTGAGAACCCCTTTATGCTCCACTGCATTGCTACAGCAAATCAGAACACCTCCAAGTTAACTGTAACTTACTTAGAGCCAGGGATTAGAACTATCTATCCCTCAATCATGGGGTGTAAAATGTAATAAAGTCATGTATGTCCCTTCCTGTCTACAACTTCCCACTCTTCCCCTGAGGTGCAAAAGGATCTGGGAGGTTATCAATCCCACAGATCACAAGGATTTTACTGAAACTTGTCTCCCTATATTCAGGGTTGTTGTTTTGTTCCTCCCAACCTGGGGAGTTGCACAAAACTTCCATTGTTATCCAAACAACAAAAATAAAAACACCCAAGACAGGAAAATCTAGGTCAGGAATTTCTCAGAAGTTACACAATATTCTTGTGATGACACCCTAAAAGAAATATGTCCTCCTTTTGGAGAATCATATTTTGTCTGCTTCACAATCCTCTTGGCTCATTCTTTATTATACCCTGGAGTATTGCTCTGAACACAGAATACACACTTGAATCTCTCCCCTACAGGGAACAGAAGCATTAGCTTTTCACAATAAGAAAATATGTTTGGCAAGATCACTATCTCTCCACACCCCAAAAAGATTATTTTCATCTTTATTTTACCACTCAAATATTTGTCCTCTTGCAATAAAGAACTATGCATTTAATCAGACTTTTCATAAACAGTTCAGCCCATATTTTTTAATCAGTTCATATATTTGCCTTAGCTTCCCATAAGGTCACCCTATGCTCTCCCCATTTCCAGCAGACAAATCTTTCAATTCTTGTTTGTATTTGAATTGGCTCTGAACTGTCATTTGAGAGAGCAGAGCAATGTGCATCATGCCCTTCCTTCCTTTCAATTCCATCTCTCAGTTAAACTCAGCACCAAATGTATCTGTGCAGTCCACTCATACTCACTTATCAGGTTAATGTAGGTGTGTTATTACAGTTTCACAGGCTGCAGAATATTACATACATTTACAACCCAAGATAATTCCAGTCTGTATTACTTGAATGTATACTGGCTGCATGGGTGGTTGTTTCAACTCACCAAAATTCACCTTCCATATTGGGTCAGTCTAGCATTTCTTTTCCTCTTGATGTGCTTAAAATAGGACATATTAGAAAGTGGAGATATGCCCAGAGTCTGTGCAGTCTGCAAGAGTGAATTTCAAATATATAGCATGACACTACGAATATCAGTCTGATTATTTAACTTAGTGCCTGTTTATGAAGTCCTGGATATGTTTAAGACATATGAAGACCTGTGGTAAGAATTGTTGATAGCAAAAAACCTACATCTAAGAGATTCAGACATACCAATCAGGCATTGCAATCTGCTGCTCTTGTATCTGTGCTATTGCACAGATTGTATTACTCTGATTGTACTACTTGTTACAGTAAATATTGTTAAATTCAACTGGGAAGCACAACAAACAGGAAAGTGGGCACCAAAACAATATTTGAAATTGCCTTCACAGCCCCTCTGTTGAGTTTACCACAAAAGAACTGTTCTGTACTGGCAATCTTAAAATTGTGAAAAGGATGTGTTTAGTAGCAGCATCATCCAGATGAAGCTCATGAGTGAATCTGGCTGATAGACAAGAGTTTCCAACAGGTGCAGGACCCATTTACCTCAACTCAGTTGCACTGGAAACACTCTCACCAGGGGACTGATTTCTTAAGCACTCTAGAAACTGTCACAGAGCAACAGGTTTGTAAAGAAAAAGAATCATTCCATTGAAGTCTTCACTGGCTGGATTCCCTGGGCTCTTGGAGCATATGCTTAACGATGAGCAACAACAGAATAGTGAACTAAACTACACATCATCACAGTCTCTTGAGGGGGGAGTCTGTTTTTATTGGCAAAACAAGAAGGCTCAGAAGTTTAGATTCCCTTGCCTAAAGCTAACTTAGCAAATCCACATTTTCAGACTTTCATTATAAAGGAAGTGGAGGGCCACTTTATTTAACAAGTAAAGCATACAAGACCAAGGTGAGGGGAAAATAGTTTTCAACTTCAGACAAATCAGTCTGCAGTCCAGTGAGGGAAGAAAGCAAGGGGTCCAGTCAAGCAGAGAAATGGCTTCTGCAGACCACACTGAGATTGAGAGGGCAAAGGGAGTTGTCCACAAAGAGCAGCTGCATAATCAACATCTATGGAGTGTTTCTAAATGGTCACAGTTTGCTGGCAAATTCAGCCTGATGATACAAGAGTAAAATGAGGGAGATGCTCCCATAAAAATTACCTATTAATACACAAAATATGCTTAGCCTGGTAATTTATCTTGTTAGTTCAAACTTCCAGATGTGGTGAGACACAGAAGCCTGTACCCCATCTTTCATTAAAAGCTAATCACTGAAGAAACCTAGGTTTGAAGGTTGTTAATTATGTAAGATAATGGCAACTGAGAACACAACTCTGCTGTCTCAGTGGCCCACGCATTCTGTACACAAGATCAAGCGAAATATTGGTAATTGCAGTGTAAACACAGATGGGTGATGAGCACAGGAAATGCCGCCTTCTGCTGAAATGACCAGCTCTGAAAGCTCAGCTGGGAGTCAGAGGCTGAAAAGCCATTTTTGCTCCCAGTTACAAGGTATCACTCTGGAGTTATTTCTTCGACTGCAGGGCGCCACTTGTTTTTCTGCTACTATAAATCTCAGCAAAATTTTCCTTGCAAGAGAGGGATTCTTAACAGTATAAAACCCTAAAAAAACAAACAGCTCCGAACAAGCCACAATTCAGTTAAGCCCATTATGCCAAGAGATGTAGAAAATCATTGAACAACAAAGAGTATCCTCAAAGGTCAAAAGGAAAACGATGTTTCTCCTTGCAGGTGTCTTTCAAATAATTTACAGGCTTGAAAACCCAAACCACTTTTCATTCTTTTGGAAAACATTGGGCATTATTTATATACCTCTGTATAGACCTCCCTATTATTTCCTTTTTATGGATTGCTTGGAGTAATTGAGCTATTTTGAAAAAAAGACAATCACATTTTCCTCATATTTTGTATTTATACTCACAAGTATTTATTTAATACATATCATTCCTTCTGCTTTATATTACATTATTAAGAGATGACATTAGTTCCTATAAAGTTGAAATTTATTTTTCTACCTTTAGGTTTTGGACTGTAAATCTATTAGGAAAGTAAATGGTAGAGAGACACTTAAAGGAAAACAAAAAGATATCAAAACTTCTGATAAAGCTTCATTTCATGATGAAGTCATAATGCTTAGGCATGTTTTTTACTTAGAGAGGGACATTTAAAACAGCACCTTTATCTCCAGCCTGGAGAGCTTGAGGAAATTATTTCTTTGGATTCTAGGCTCTAAACAGCTGGAAATCATAACTGCTCTTTCTATAAATCTCTGTTTTTACAACTTCCAGGCCCATAATAAAAAAATCCCTCAGGTAAAAAGATTTCCTGACATACTTTTTCCAGTATCTGTTCTGGTATGATTTAAAGCCATCATTTGGCTGCTGGGTGGAAGGAATGCCCTGGGTGAAACAGCCCCAAAGAGCAGCTCTGCTATTCTATTTTCCCTACTTTAGTTTACTAAAGAGACAGAAAATACTAGTTACCAACAGGTCTGCATATTGTATCAGACACTCTTTCCAAATTTTATTTCCACTTTGCCTACATTTGAAAAGAGGAAGAATCAGTTTACATTTAAAAATTCAGTTGCTATTGAGAGATTTGACTCAATCTCAGCTGCTGATTAAAAGTGTATATTATAAACAACAGATGGCTGAAGAAAATATGGTATCACTAGCAGATAGCAGACTCCAACCTCTACAAGTCCCTCAACATGTGTTAAAAATTATTATGGATTTTAGAAAAATCAATTTGTTGAGGGATTAAAAAAGAAAGAAAAAACCAAACCAAACAAAAAGAAGACCACAGGAGAGAGCTCAGCTACTCCAATTGCTCTACATCCAAGATTGTGAAATGCAGAGCAACAACATTCTTCCTGCAATTGCCCGTCTTTGTGTGATAAGAGGCCAGAAATTAAAACCCCACGTTGAGGTACAGCCAGAGTTATAGGTGGAAAGACAAGCTTCAAGTATGCTTTGGTCTGCCTGGTTTAAATACACTACATATTCTAAAGGACCGCAAATTCCTAGACCGAACTCCTGTAACTCTAAAATGTTCAAAACCAAACATTTGGGAATGGGGAAACACTTGGAATTCTGCAAGAGAGTAGGCAGCCAGTGATAATGCAAACATGTTGTGATGTCTTTTAGAAGATGAGAAAGTTAACCAAAATTTTCTAAATACATTGCTCAATACGCGTTTTTGAGTAATTCAGAGGAACACTTGAAGCATAAGGATGAACAGAGAATATTTTACAATATATCTTCCACTGGGAAGTAAGCCAGAGTGTAACCTACAGAGAAGGAAAGGGCCTGAGGAAATTCCTGGAATAGTAAGCCATTCAGCTGCAAGCTATAAAGATATGGCAACCCATTGCTTATTCTTATACTGAACATATGCTTTCAAAAATCATTCATATTTATCATCTGTTAGTAATAGTTTTCATGTTTTATTACCAACATGCTGTATAATGAAGAATTGAAAAAGTCACACATTCCAAAGAAAAGTCTGTAATTTTCCTTAATGCAAACATACAAAGCTTCATAGTAGTATTGATGGGCCTGATCCAACCCTCACTGAAATCAGTGGGAGTTGAATGAATCCCTCTGTGCACAGGAAATGAATTGAAATTAATGAGACTACATATGGTTTCATGGTAATTTATGCCTTTTTTGGGTGTTAATATTTATAAGACCTTAATCTGCTTCCACTTGTATCAATATTCAACTCCCCTGACTGAGTCGACTCTATTCTGAATTTATAGCTGCATGAGCAGAAGGAAAAGAAAGGCTATTGCATGTTTGCAATTTACTGTACCCAGTTATTACCATTCTCTGAGATTCTCTTATCTCTTAATAAGGTTCCTTATTTACTTTTAACCTTGTACAAAAGCTTCTTCCAAGTCTAGAAAGTGCTTTTACCGCTTGTCCCCTTATCTGTCCAAACCCCACCAGACTGTACACCAGGCTGCAGCAGACCAAAACTCAAACTGGCCAAAACTCAAACCTTGGAGAACAAGTTCTTTACTGATGAACTTTTCACAACACCAGGACAAGCGGTGCCTTGTCAGCTACTGACACCTAGTCATACTGAGAGGTGAACAACACTTTTCAAATAAAAACTTCTCCAGCATGGCTTTTTGGTTTATTCAATAATGTAATTGCTTAGATTCACTCAGAAAGCTTCTGAAAATCGCATTTATCATTCTTTTCCTACAGAATTCCATTGCTAGTGCTGCTTCCAAAGAGCTGGCCAGTTTGCACAACACTAAGTATACATATGGTCCAGGAGCTAAAACAATCTGTAAGTACTGACCGAAATATACTAATAATCTATATTAAGTGCCGCTAGGACTATAGAATGCAGTTTTCTAGTGATTCTTGTCCCTCTTTCTAAGTAGTCCCTTCTTTCTTCACATGCATGTACTAAGAGGTATATATGGGATCTGTAATTTCTAAATTATGTGATAATTTATTCGTTAGTGATCCCAGGAAGTGTGTGACCCCCTGGAAAGTAAAGGGATGTAGTAAAATGTTTATGAATTCATGTGCATAGCATGAATTCCTAAATCATACACAGTTTAGATTTAAACATAAAAACTTTGACCTGAGAATTTCTGCATTTCCAGTATCTCCAAGTCAAAGATGAATCTTTTGATTCCACTGTGTGATGTGAATCCTTCAACCACTCTAGCAACACTAATTTCTTTTAGTTTGCATTACATTCTGAGACACATACTAATTACAATCCTATTTGTAATTTGTAATGACTAATTGTTCTACCTTTCTTGGCAACTTGGCTGTGGATATGGCCTTTGCACTGCCAAAAACCAAGCTGAGGTTGCCAAATCTAGATTACAGAACTTAATATCTCCCATATTTAAGATTGCTTAATTACTTAAATACGGAAACTGATTTCTCTTGCCTGTTTCTCCTTCCTGAAATAGTTAACACAGCCTCCCAAACATTTAAAAAAACAGTTTCTACCAATTTTTAGAGTATTTATGGAGATTGTTCCTTTAGAAATGTTTAGGTGCTGCTTTCCAATTCTGGAGGCTCATTCTTTAGCAAAAGAGACTGTTTTTATTGTACCAGGTACTGAAAAGGGAGGGTACTATTTGTCCAGCAGGAAAAGACAGAGTTGAAATCCCATACTTCACATCTCTGTGAACCTCAAGAAGCCACCCAGTGAGAGGGTATTTGCTTCTGATACCAAGCCTTTCTCAACAGCCCCATGCAACCCCACCATTCTCCTGTTCCTCAGACATTTGTCCTATGGTTTCCCCACAACAGTGACAAGGAGGGAACTTGTTTACACTTGCTTGCACAAATCAGCTGGAACAAAGCTCATAAATGGCCGAAAATCACAGAAGCTTTCCCGTGAGCAGGATAAATCAATCAATTCAGTGAATATTTCTTTTTATCTGTCCTTTCATTCCTGGCTATGTGACTTGACTCCAAAGTATTTTTCATTTGATGTGTTTCCACTCTTGCCCAGTTAAGCTTTATTTCATTTCTTTCCCCGCAGACCCTGCTGCAGGGGGCTCTGATGACTGGGCTTATGATCTCGGCATCAAGTTCTCTTTCACTTTCGAGCTCCGGGACACCGGGAGATATGGTTTTCTTCTTCCTGAATCTCAGATAAAGCCAACCTGTGAAGAGACTGTACTCGCTGTTAAATATATTGCCAACTATGTCCTGGAGCACTTGTATTAGAATTGAGTTCTAAAAACTATTAAAGTTGGCTTTATTGAAAGATGCGTCCCTTTTTTTTCTTCCCTAACAATACATTTTTATTTTTCTTTACTTAATATTCTTAGTCATATTCTTAGTCCATCATAGGTCACTAGACAAAGTTTTTCAAGAGAAATTTTAAAAATTCAAGAGAAACAAAACATTTTTATTAAGGCAACTGACATAATCAGGGAGGGTTGAAAAAGAAAGAGCACAAGATTAATCAACCTAAGCTAAAGGTCGCCTTAATGATTAAAATTATCTTTACACATAGGAGATGGACTGAGCATTAGATATTACACAGCCTGATTCTTAACCAGAATGAAAACAGCCAGGTGATGCACATAACTGGACTTTCACCTGAACGTTCATTGCCTTACTGGCAACAGTAGCAAGGAGAAGCTCACATCACATACTTTTAAATTATATTAGCCCTGATGTACTCTACTAAATTTTCTCAAAACCCACCCTGGATCTCTCCCATCATCAAAAAATAATTGGGATCTGCTAGTCCAATCTGGAATCAGTCATGAAAATTATAATTACTATTAATGGCCAAAACTTGATATAAATCATGCTACCCTGCATTTAAGGCTCTCACGCTCACTACAGTAGCATCTCCCAAAATGTTCTCAGAGTCCTGCTACTTCCTGGAGCCCCACATGTTCCTACTGTCATGACCAGAAGAGTCCTAAACAGCCATAAAGACTAAGTCTGGTGATAAATGATTAACTGTTTCTTTCATGAAAAGCTGTAGAGAATTATCCCCTTCCGATCAATTTTCTGTACAGGTAATGTGGGTCTGATTGGGTCAGAGTGAGTGAAAGTGATAAATTGCCACTCGACATCTTTCCCACAGAGCTGCAGAAAATGTGTTTGGCATCTATTAATGCTGTTTGGAGCTTGGCTAATATGGGACACACTCTGCAAAATGATAGGGAAAAACCTTATGTCAACACAGAACCTGGCTGATCTCCCTGCCGCTGCTGGAAGCTCTGAACAGAGACTTCCACTGTCCATTGATGCTCCTGGAATTAACCCCATTTCTGGCAGATCCTTAGCTAACCTGCTCAAAACAGCCCCAGAAATCCATCTTTCAGAAAATGGTTCTCCAGAGAAAATCATCAGATTTAAGACCTGTCAAAAACTCCCTTTTTGTCCCTTTTCAGTGGGACGAAACAGGAAGACGGGGTCCAATTTAAAATTACACTTTCATTTACATGTATAAGAAAAAGAAAGGCACATATCCACTAGCCCACTCCAATTAGCCCAGCAGCACTTGGATCAAACTATTCCTCACACATGACTGATCCATCTGCTTTTGATAACTGGTGAAACTGAACCCACGTGTGAAAGTAGCATGTACCAGTAAAGAGACATATCATTCTGTTTTGCAACGGAAGTGGGGGGAAGGATAATCAACATTACTAAAAATAGCACAGAAAGGATGCAGAACATACTGGCCAGAGCCAAACATGTCACAAAGGGCAAGAAAATAAATTTCTCGGAACATAAAATATTTTGGCTAATTTTAACTAAGTATTAACAACCATCCAGGGACTACCCCGACTGTAACTATGTTATTTGGGAAGATGTCACAGACTTTACACCAACTGCAATGTGAATCGCTGACACTTGGTACGATGGTGTAGTTGACAAGGTAGTGCTCAGTCAAAAGTTCAGTCAGCTTGATGATCTTGGAGGTCTTTTCCAACCTTCATAATTCTATGATTCCATTCCATGATTCTATGATCCAATACCAGACAGGCACTTTGTAAGACTGCAGGCAAGCAAACGTAGAGCTACAAATGCAGTTGAGGGGTAGGTCACAGCACCCAGCAGCTCCAACAGCATTTGAGTTACACCAGTTAATTTAATTGTATGACTCTAAGGCAGAATATGGTACACATTTGGTGGCTCTGACATTCACAAATCAAGTGACAGCAAGGCAGCGATCTGCAGCTTTTCTGTGCCTTCTCCCCAGAAGTTCATATTTTGGCCTCAGCTTCCCATTAGGTCACCTTATGCTTTCCTCATTTTCAGCAGACAAATCGAGCTTTATCAATTAAATTCTCCCCAGAAGGCACTCATTAGCACTGCTGATCAAATTACACAGATGCAAAGAAGAGCAATCAAATGTGGTATTATCATCCATGCAGCTTGGAACAAAAGCCAAAGAATATATGGGAGAAATTTAAGCAGGAAAGGACATTCTGCTAGCAGGTAAGCTGCTAGTGGATAGACACTGAAAGAAAACATGGAGAGGAAGCAAAAGTTCATCAAGGCACAATGCTTCAAATTCTAGCATCACTTTCAAAAACATGGAAATTTCACATGCAAAACTGATTGATAACCTATTCTCAAATGAAAGCACGTGAAACTCCACATGAACACAAGAAAATACCTTTTTATCACAGATGCCCAAACACTGGAACAGATTGCCCAGAAATGTTGTGGGAGTCTCCCTCCTTGCAGATGTTGTTCAAAACTTGGCTGGACACAGCCCTGGGCAACCTGCTTTGTGCTTTTTGTGATCCTGTTAATGTCTGCCTGATACAGGTCAACCAAGGACTGAGATGAACAATTTCAGCTTTTCCTGTTTGATTTATACTGATCCTTTAATCAGATAAATAGAAAAGGAACATTTTGTTTTCTTGATTAAGAATCACATCAGAAGGATACCATCTTTCTCATATTCAGCTATTGTTTAGTCAAACACATTCAAACAGCCAATTCATTTCAGTGTTCCCAAACTCAAAAGGGATTAAGACCTGATGAAGTGCTTTAAAGACAATGTACTGCCTCTCTGCCAGGTCTCACAGGAGTGATACTGGAGATACCAGACCACTCACAGAGAAAATGTCCCTTCAGTACAAATCACAACTGCAAAGGCCCTTAACAAAGGCAACACTTATAAATTCTTCATTCTTTAACATATAGAAAGGTGACTCACACAAAAATGTCTGAAATGCAGTAAGTCCCAACAGTCGTGAGAGAGTTAAACATGAGCTTCTGGGGAAGGTATTTCCAAGTTGGCTCAAAGTTGTCAAGCAACTGCTGACACATAATGGTAATTCAGAGACGGCAACTTTTGCTCCTAATGATCCAGACACAACTGCCTCAAAAACTGTGCTAGAAATTAAACCTGTGCTTTACAGAGCAGCCTGCTCTGAACTCTGCTTTGCTGACATATGGCCTCAGCATGCTTCCTGTCACTTTGAATTCTTCCAAGGACAGATGTGGGCTGTGCATTGAAGCAGGTTGTCTCTGTGTTCCCTGCTGCACTCTAAACAGCTGCATTACAGCTGCATACAGCATTTACTACAGGAGGAGAGGAAACAGCCAAATGCTTTTGAGAATGGGTCTGTGTCCCTGTCCTTTACAGGAAGGATGCCAGGCTACTTGTGGTAAACTTTGCAACCACAGAAAACAGATAATTCGCTATCAGTAAATGAGTATGTACAGCTTAGCCAAGAAATAGGGAAAGCTAGCCAAGCATCTAAACCTTTTGCTTCAAAACTTTAACAGTTGGCAAGCACTGAAATCTTTTCTTTCAGCATTTAGCAGAAGACCTAAGATGCTTAACTGGAATTCTTCAAGGAAAGTATGAATCACACTGCTTTAATAAAAAAAAAATCAACTTGCAATTTCCTGGCTTCATGGGGAAAAATCAAATGTTCAGATTTCTTTTTAATACACTGATACATTAGGGCATAATGGGAAAAAAAAAAAAAAGGATAACAGTTCAGGAATAATAGCTGTCATTCCCAGAGATCCCTCTGTTGCAGCTGCTGACATGAGAGAGGGAGGGACTGAGTAGAGCTCCATATCACAGTGACCCACCAGTTCATGTCCAGAAGTGATACAGCCCAGAGCTGTTCCTACAGTTAGCTCTCCCTCATCAGCCTCCCACAAAAATCCAGAGGTGCTTGTAAATTTTATAAATGGCAAACAGAACTCAAAAGACAAATGTACTGTCATGCAGCAGAGCAATGATGTCATTGCTGACATTTATGTTGCAGCATCATCACTCACAAACATGGTTCCTTTTTCCCCTTTGTAAATGTGCAACATTCTCAGATTATGAAACTGCAAATACAGCAACAGATGCAAAAAGCCTTTCACTTACAGGTATATGTCTCTGTTCATGGGATGTGTTTACAAAAGAAAATAGCCTCACACACGTGAACTTTCAGAAATTCAAGTGCTCAGCACACTTAGCAAAATTATTCTAATGTCACTCAAATCTAGAAACTGAAATCCATTTCTCCTAAAAACCTATCCTCCATATACGACAGCAAAAACTCTGTCCCCCATTCTCTTCCCTGGCCTATACACAGTCATGCCATGAAGGTCTCTGAATTAGTTCTTCACCCACCCTGGAGAAAGCCAAAGGAAAAGTAGTGGTGGTATATTCAACTCACAAGTTCAGGCCTACTGAAATCAACTGTTATTTCACTCAAAAATTAAGTTGTGAATCCTGTAAAAAACATTGGAATTTCACAGAGGGGTTTTATGTAATTTTACACATAGCTTTTATTAATTCTTCAATGATTTTTTAAATGTGCCCAGAAATTGAATGAATAAATGGTTCAAAAGGAACAGTCATTTTGTACAGACCTTCAGGAAACTATTGTGACATTTTTCTCAACAAATGGAAATACTGTTCATGACCTGAGGGCTTTCTTTAAGAATCATAAATAGAACATTTCCCATTTGAATGGAACCAGAATGCCTAATGACATAATGATGTTTTATACCTTCCCTCTTTCAATGCCCATCTTTGAATCACGTCTGAAAACCAACAATATAATCCTTACAAATGTGGAACACCTTTCCTCCATTAAAAAGAAGGCTGAATAGAAATTGATGCTTTATCTCTAGCTTTTGTCACCACTATTCCTTTACAGTTTCAGTCTCTTACATCTCTACTGTAAGTTATACTGTCACTGACAGAAGTCCTGGCAACAACATATTTAAAAATAAAAGATGTTTAAAAAGAATTATTTTAAAATGTTAACACAAAATGCATATTTATTATATGCTAAACAATAAATATGGTAAACTAGAAAATCCATTACAATTTAGAATCTTTAAAATAAATTAAAACTTGCTTTTAAAAAAAGCCCTATCACACTATACTTACACCTGACTGTGTTCAGGTATTGTGCATTTGGAAATCACAAAGAAGCTAATTTCCTAGGATTCTAACCATATGCAGCTAAGAGAAGAGAGCTTCCTTGTTAAATTGCATAGCCCAGTATAAACTCCTGGGCAACGCTGAAAAAGCAATTCTTGAGATGCAATTCTGCATTTTATGTGAACTAACATATGCACTTAAAATCTATTAAAATGCAAAATATTAAAAAGATTCTAGTACTCTTGACATTAAGTTCAATTCTGACTAAACTTCATGTGGACATATCTGTATGCCCACAAAATTTATCAGCTCCCCTAGATTTAACAGCTGCACTGAAGCTCCTTCCCTGAACAGAGCAGGCACTTGCCACAACCATTAAAACAGGGAAAACCACTTTCGTTGTAGTGCCATGTGTGCAGGGAAAAAAAAGCACCCAGAGCTTCCCCACAGGAGGCAGCCACAGCACAAGCTCTGGAGCCTTCACCAGTTGGAACACTGATCATCCTTTGTGTGGGTCAGACCCACCCTGCTGCAAACCTCTGGTCAAACCAGGCTCTGCAGTGCTGCCCAGCCAGCTCCAGTCCTGAGCACTTGAAAGCTTTGGTGCTTCCATAATTCAGCTTTGCATGGCGTTTTCTTCTCTCTCAGGATAACTCTGTGTCTGGGAATAGTTAATTACCTTCAGATTTCATTCTCAATTCCATATTGTCACCAAGGAGTGTGTTGGGCCTGCCCAGGTGTGCACTGCACAGGGAGAACTCCAGCCTGCCAAGCACTCAGCCCAGCCAGGAGGACAATTCATAGAGCAGGAGGAACAGCACTGCTCCTTCATGGACATCAAAGCGATTTTGTTTTCTAACAGGGAATGAGTCATTCTCATGCCTGTTTTAGTTCAATTAAACATCTTTAGGGGAAAATTTATGATCAAATACAGAATCACCACTGTATCCAGGGACTGTTGATGGACATCATGTATTTATTTAGGCTTCTGGGCCTCTTTTAATGTTTTATTAATTTTGCCTGGATGACCATTTTGTGTCTAGAATCTGAATTATTGACAAATCAGCCGGAATCTTCCCTCACTTTTCAGATCCTTCCGGGCTTCTGCATTCTTCTGAAACAATGTCTTTCTCTGTCAAACTCTGTAAACCAAGTAATATTCATGGCCTTGGATTCTGATAAAAATTATGTCCTGCACGTAATTTTGGACAATTATCTTGAGGAATTTTTTGGAATCCCTTTCAAAATGCTCTCATTACTTTTTGTGGCACTGTTTTGCTCAGCTTCCCTAACTCAGTTTGAGATACAACTCAGGAGCCAACTCAGTTGCTCCCAAAGGCCTTTCAAGAATTCTCCTGGCATGTCAGCATGTTACATGTTCAGTTTATGGAAACAAAAGTAGACAAAGTTCATTAAAACACAGTCAGTACTTTAGCACTATGCACACAGATCTCACTGAACTCCATGTCAGATAAAACTAAGTTCCTGACAGGACTGCACCCTATAAAACAATTCATCAAAACATCCACCATGACTCAGGGAGTGAGTGTGAGAGATCTGAGTAACTTTAAAAAACCTCTACTGAATTTCCCCTTGGCAAGCTCAAATGCCAGCACACACCTGCTCCTGGCATCAGTGCAAGAGGGAACTTTGTAAGATTGCTGCTTGAAGGCTTTTTCACATTAATACGTATATTCCAAAGAGCAAATTCAGCTGGGAATTTAAAGCAGAAGCAAAAGTACAGATTTAATGGGAAGAAGTTCCAGATTTAATGGGAAGAAGTTCTTTCCAGTTCATGAAAACATATTCCTTCTCTTACTAGAGTAAACTAGAGGGGGAAGAAAAACCCTACAAAACCCAAACCACGAGCCAATCCTTTGCCAGCCTGCACAACCTTTCAGTTCTACAGTGCTTGATGTTATGAAGCATCCTACACATCAGCAGCCCTGAGGCACTCCCAACTCTGCTGCTTCAAGGCGTGGTAGAAGACATCAATCAGTCACCAGTCACTTTTGTTTCAAGCAGAATTCTAACATGCAAGAGTTTCTTCAAGAAATGCAGATGCTGCCTTAGCTGCACAGTGAGATAAGATGCTTTCAGAACACATCATTCCTTCCACAACAGCTCCCCAGCTGACTGAGAATCCTGGCAGCCTCCACTCATCCTGGAGCCAGACACGGCTTCTCACGACATCTTGTGGCAGCAGGACCAGCTGACAGGGCTTTTGTTTTCAAAAAAGTAATTTAAGATGTGAAACAGTGATATTCCAGAAAATCAAACACACAACAAAAAGCACCAATTTATAATCAAGTAATCTGGACAGAGTAGCAACACTTTTTATAGACAGGAAAATTCCCTATAAAAATAAAGACATAAAGCGTAAAATAATAAGACCATTATTTTAAAGCAAAGAAGTCAGGAAACTGAAACAAAATCAGTCTAAAGGAATTCAAAGTGCATGTGAGCTACAGATATACAACTATAATAATACAAGTATGTATTATTAATATTTAAAATATTCCTATTAATTCTAACTAAAAAATCAGAATTTTCTTTCCACTTTCTAGTTTGCAGGGAGAGATTGGTATAGAAGGGAAAAGCTTCATTGTCCAGAAATGCAATGACAAGCTGACTCAGGCTAATTTATTCTGATATTTATGTTGCATGTAACAGGATAAATAGCAAAATAGCAAATCTTATTTCCCTTTTGTTTTCAAATTATGTTTTGAGAAAAGATGTCTTTTAATTATACCTCAAAAAATCTTGGAATACATCAGTCCCAGAAGAATTAATAGACAGCCCACCTTGAAAAAGGAGTCAGAAATAGCCCTAATTAAATAAAATAAACCAAAATTATTTAATATATGGTCTTATTTCTACAAACATATTCCTCAAGGCACACAAGAAAGATGTTTTCCCAGCCATTAACAGAATAAACCTTAATTCACACTGGTTTTTGATGGAAGGTATTTCACTTTCTCTCTACGTAACTTAGTGACTGAAATCCTGACCCAGCCTCTCATAAAGCTTCTGGAACAGTGGCAGCTTTTGCTGTCAGGGCAGAAACAACTGGCTTTGTCTAGACTTGGTTGGAGGATAACAGGTTTTATGTACTCAGAGATGAGCACTGGAGGACAAAGAGAAAGCTTCTGGGAGGAATATTCAAGTGGAACTGTGGCTTTCACTGAAGTCATGAAAGGGTTTTCAAAAGCGTTTGCTGTAGCACCTTCAAAGCAATAAAACTCTACACCAGGAATAATTCATACTTGTCCTTCAAATGTGAAAAAAAAAAAAATCTAATCTCATTCAGGTCATGCACACTGAGATGAGTATGTGTACTTGTGTCTTTCTTACTCTCACCTGTTAGTGTGCTGTGAAACACATTACAGAGTTAGCAAAGACAGCCCTGTCAGCACTAGGACTGAGTACACCAAGCACCTCATCCACCACAGGCTTGTCACACACAGCATCCGCCGCCTAGGAGTGAGACAAAACATTTCAAAGACTAAGAAAAAGGGCACTTTCCCACAGGGATACTCAGAAGCAATAGACTTAAGTCTGCAAAGTCCCTGAAGGACTACTGTGACTCCACAGAAACAAACCAGACATTTAAAACCCTACCTACTCTCTTGTCAAGCTGCAGACATTTATTTTGTGTGCAATACAGAACTTCAATTTATAACCTGCTAGAGACCAAAAAGCAGACTGTTGGCACAAGACTTGCTGGCACAGTTACACGAACAATTAATGTGAAGTTGTGAAACATGGATTGGGCATCTTGGAGTCAAGCCCTCCTCCAACATCATGGGTGTGCTTTGGCAAAATCTGAAGAGATTGCTGGGGGCAGGGAGAGAAGCCACCTCAGACACTCTTTCCAGTGGAAAAGGTAATTAAGCTGTTGTTAAACAGAGAAACAGCAATGGGCTACAAACTGGCAAATCCTGACCTCCATTTGTCTCCACTCTGAGAAATGGTCTACAAACTAACATTATCTCTTTGATGAAAATCGGGTTTTTGGTCATTTCTACAATCAAATCAAAGCAAAAACTCGAGAGTCCAACCACAACCCCCACGTGGTGCCGCTCCGAGCAGCCACCCCCGTGCCGGTGGCGGTGTCACCACCAGAGGGGGCCAAGGACACCTCACCTGCGTTGCCCCTCGGACGCTCCACACTCAAACTTCATCTTCCTGCTGAAGGAAACATTCACGTTACATCTGAACTCACCAACTACTCAGTGATGCAAAGAACAGTTTGGCTTCTTATTTACCTTTTTCTTTTTCTGTAAAGAACCCAAATAGACACTCAAATGGCCTTCAAGTAGGAGCTAAAATAATCTTGGAGAATATTACACCTCAGTGAAGTAAAGCATATCTTTGTCTCAGAAAACAGGTTGGGAAGCAGAGTGGTGAGAAGGCGAAGATCCTCACAAATTGTGGATCGATCCCTGACACAAGAACTGACCTCTCCTGCTTTCAGAAAGCAGCTTATCAAGGTCAGCAAACTTTCTTCTCTTGTAACACTGATTGGTATCCCTCTTAAAACAGAAAATTTCACTTTAAAACGGACTCTTTCCACTGCAGATATGCAGCAAAGGACAGTGACTGTTGTGACAGACAATCTTATTACCACCTCGATTTCATTTGAGAATAACTGTCTGGCAGCACTTATAATAAGAAACTATTTTAAACCTCATTTTTATAAGGAAGATCACTTGAAAATTACTTGTTAAGACCAAAGACTTTCACATTTATTTCAGAATCAGTAAATAATTTCTGTAATACAAAGAAGTCCAAACTAGAATGAAGAGCATTAATGAAATATCTTTCAGAATCTAGGTAAGAACTGAACAAGACTGAAAATCCAGTCAAAGGGAAGGAATGTTCATTCTATCTCAAAAGACGTTAAAACAAAGGATGTGGCCAAGAGTCTGAATACAACTCCTTTCTTTTACTGATTTTGTTAAAAAGAAATGTAACAAACCACTTTAATGTTACAGCTTTATTTAAAAGAAAGTGACTTTGAAATTTTTGGTAACACATTTTCTATACAAAATCAATACAATGAAAAATAAACTTTTTAGCAGTGTTCTAGTGCAGATTACAGGCTGTGAACTCATAATCAAATGTACTATATCGGAAAAGGTAACTTTGTTCAAAGTCTTGTTTGCAGACTAGCACCAAGTGATCCCAAAAATCCAGTTTTACTCTACATGCCAGAAAACCTCAAAGTCCACCCAAAACCACACTTCCTAAGTAAGCAGTTGTTCAACCTCACTGGTTTTCCAATGTACAGTAACAGCTGTGACTAACTGTACACAAGAAACACATCAAGATTTCCTACAATACCTTCAGTGAGTAAAGATCAACTTTTATATACCTTTAAAGATTTCTAAGTAGTCATGGACAACAAGGTATTTGAACAAAACTTGAATTGCCATTTACATGAAACTCTGAAGTCCATGAAGAAATTTCAAAGCCCTGTAACAGTTCCTTTTAAAATGTTTCATTTCAGCAGGTCAATTGCATTGATCTTGGGATCACATTTTCTAAACCTGTATCTGCAGTGCACCAAAATCCCAACATATGAACAAGCAGTATGAGTAAGATCCAGGGAAAGAGAAAACCCAAAACAGAACAAGCTATGCAATCCTGAAATTCTTTTACCATTCTTATCATATGCTCAGTAGAAACCAAGATTCCTCCAAAACTCCCTTTACTTCTATTTTTAATTTGTCTGAAATAAAGTTTCTCAAATAGACTGCAGAGGTCTGTTTCTTGCTCTCTACTGGGCTGCTTCTCACTTCATGATTCCTGAAGTGAGATTCAATCTCATTTTCTTTATTATGGCTGTTCATGTAAATGTTCTAGGAACAGCATCAGTGAAAAAGGATGCTAATCCAGTAACCCCAGAAAATCTGTAACTTAAAGTCTTCTCTAGAAACTGAAAAATTTCCCTAGAAATTCCACTTCCTTTTCAGGCTCTTTGCCTTTTGCTTTCATCTGCGAAACATCCATCAATCATCCTTTATCACTGCTCTCCACCCTGTGATACCAATGTAAACAAAACCCAGTGGTAGAATTATCAAGTTTTGCCAGAGAAAAAAAGCACCATAACGTTACATCTTTGTTCCTTTCAGTAAGTTATAGCAGCATTTAGAGGCCAAAGCCTCACATTCTAATGATTAAAGCCTTGCTCCCAGGTCCTCTGCAATGCTTTGGATCCTGGCTTTAAAACAGAAGAGGTACTGAAGATGGGATGTGCTCACAGGAATATGGATAGGACTTGCTGTGAATTTGTGTGCAACAGACCTCCTTAGTGTCTGGGGACATTACAATGCAGATTTGGCTCTCTTGTGAGGCTGAGAAGTCACTGGCATTGAACAGTTTTGCCATAGCCACCTCTTCCAGCATCATAGTCTTGCCGATATTCATCTCGGACCTTACAAAGAGGGAGAAAGGGAAGTCCAGTAAAGACAAGGCAAAGACAAGGAACAACAATTTCTCAAAAACTCTTATACCACTGGAATATAGTCACACTGACATCACAACACGTAAGAGCCTACAGAGAGCTGGCTAACAAAACAGAAGGCAAAGTACATCATGAAGAAGCCCGGAACAGCATAAACCAACTTCCTCTTTAATCACGACTGGAAGACTCTTTAATCAACAAAGCCCAAGCAAGGATGGCCGGCCTTGTGCTTTGGCAGTACAAGCCATTGCCACCTGCTCCACTTTGGGTAAGCCAACTGCTGTCTTGTGTGTTCCTGACAGCCCCTTACATTTCCTGGGCTTACTTATAAGCATTATCTCCCCAGGCAGCCAAGAGATGTTTCTGCAAGTACTTTTAGCGAAACGGACGGAAGAGTTATTTATTCTTACTGGATTACGCTGCCACTGATCAGATGTCTTTCAGTGTTGTCTTAAACAATGACTCCTAAGTTGCTATTTCTGAAATTGTTCTGGGTTCATTCAAAACCAAAGTCACCAGTCCCTTAAAACCCCAGGCTGTGCAATGACCTACCTGCCCCCCTGATCTTCCACGGCCATACTGCCTACCCTCCTTAAATCCTGCATCCCAGTCTGTCCTTATGATCCTGTCATCAAGTCTGGTTCCGTTGATGTATCGCATTGCATTTTCTGCATCACCTCTGGCATAATACCTTAGGAATAGGTTAATGAAAAAAACGGACCTCTATTTTCAACACATGGAAAAAAGAACAATACCAAATGGGCGACAAAACCAAGTCTTTGTTTGAACCAGCTTCCTGCTCAGTTACTTTAAAAAGCAACTGCTTTTATGAAGCTACACCAGCTGAGAAAACTGCTAGTGAAAGGGAGGAACATGCAAGAATTCAAGCATTAAAAATGCATATACTGGATTAAGTTTGTCGATCATGCTGACATTTAACAGCACAAAGCTCTATTGCTAAAGAGTGAAATGCCCCAGGCATGGTCTGTTCTGGTGAGCTCACTGGAACCAGTAACAGAATGATCCTCAGAGATGGGCACATAATGAAGTCAGAGGACAGGAATGAAAGATGCCAACAGAAACTTTACATGTAAGTACAAAAAGAAAGACCTTTTTACCTGGGCACGGAAATTATGAATTTTCTGCAAAGGTTAACTATTTAAGACATATCTGCATTAAAGCATCACAATGAAAGCAACCTGTTAACCGTGCTCGACATGCAGTGTATGCTCGAATCACAGAAACACGGTTGGAAAAGACCTGTAAGATCATCAGGTCCAACCGTGAGCTCAGCATTGCCTTCTCTCGCCAGGGTCTCCCACAGACCCTTCAGCAAACGATTAATTTAATCCTCGGAGAACTCTCCCGTGCCTTAGAGCCTGCAGTGCAAAGCAGTTCACCCACACCCTGACCGCTCCTGCCGCCCCGCCAAGGATACTCCACGAAGCAGAAGCCGCAGGCGGTTTTCTTCACTTTGTCCAGCCCCATGATGACCTTCTTGATGTCGCCGCTCTTGCCGAAGAGCTCGTGGATCTGCTCCTCTGTGGTGTAGAAGGAGAGGTTCCCCACGTAGAGCGTGCAGCTCTTCCTCAGCAGCCGCTCCTGGTCGTACCGCGTCCCCTGGGCCGCAAGGACACAGCGTTACCTCACGGCTCGGCCCGGCCGGACCGCGCGGAACCCACCCCCGGCCGCGGCTCACCCGGAAGTGCTGGTCCCGGTACTGGCTAAGCTCAGCGTAGGAGTCGCTGCGCAGGATGCTCAGGGTCCCGCCGGAGCTCATGGCGACGCTGCCCCGCCCGGCCGAGGGGGGGCGAGGCCAGCCCAACCCAGCCCAGCACGGCCCGGTGCTGCCCAGCGCGGGAGGACCAACACCGCCCGCTCCGCACCTGCCCGCGCCCTGCGCACGCGCTCTGGGGCCGCCGGGCGCCCAGCCAATGGCGCGGCGGTGCGGGGCTCTCGCGAGCGCGGCGGGGGGCGGGGCGCGCGGCACCTCTCGCGAGAGCGGCGGCCATGGCGCTGCTGCGGGCGCTGCTGCTGCTGCTGTCCAGCCCGCGGCTCGTGGAGCGCCTCTCGGAGTCGCGGCCCATCCGCGCCGCCGCTCGGGTCACCGCCGCCGCCCTCACCCGCGGACAGCGCGACCTGGCCCCGCGCCTGCTCCGCCTGCGCGACGCTTTCCTCGCCGAGCTCAGGGACGGCGCCCGCGCGCGGGGGTGGCCGTGGCCGCGCGGGCCGGGCCGTGGCGGCCGCCCCGGGTCAACGCCGTGACCGCTGAATGGGAGGAGACGGGAACCGCCGCCGCTTCCCTGCGCCGGGCGCACGGGCACACGGAGCGCCTTGGAGCCGGCCGGTGAAGGACCCCGGGCGCTGGTGACTGCGGGGCCCCGGCAGCCGCTCCGGACCCCGGCGGTGCCCGGGCTGGGGATGGCGAGCTGCGGACTAGACGGTGCGTTCCACAGCGCATGGCCTGGAGGGACTGCTCGGGAAGGCACGAACACGGGAAGCTGCTCCTCATCGGCGTGATGGATTTCCATTTCAAAGCCAGTATACGCGTTCCACGGTTCTCAGGAACAAGCAGACTCTCGTTAGAATCATCCACAATGCTGTGAAGATTGTCACTTTAAGTGCTTGATAAACTTGAAATAAAACCACAATTCTTATGGGAGTGCCTGTAACAATGTCTGTCTATACAGCAGTAATACTCTATATTTGATACAATTTTGTTTAAAAAAAGGCTTTAAGTGTTGATGATGATGGATGGGATAATGGACATCGTACAGGAAGGCAAACGAGATTCAGCAGCTATCCTAAAAGTACACCTCAAGTCTATCATAGCAAGAGGGGTTTGCAAGGAAAAAATGGCCAATAGACCCACCCTAAATTAAATGAAATACGTATATATATATAGTGGAAAAAGATGCACCCATCATGTGTGATACACTGGGCAGGTTTGCTTAAGATGCTGTATCTGATGACATCTATGACACTAAAGCAGTTAACCTTCCTACAGAGCATGTTTCACTGTTTGATCCAGCTGAGTAGAGGCTCAGTGGGCAGGATCATTTCCATTCTTTGTGTCATCCCAGGTGAGAATAACCTCATACATTGTCTGAGATACAGTTTTCCAGCATTGCTGGTACAATTAAACCTTCAGCAACAGAGACAGGTATGCATGGATGGAGAAATTGCCTGTACAGTGTAAATTACAAAGTCCTGGCTGGCGAGACAAAAGCAGTATATTGTCAATCTGAGCTGGCGTTTGTAGTCCAGGTTCTCCTGCTGGCTCTCTGCAGGTTACCTGTGCAGTGGTAGACAAGTCTTCATCCCATAGAAATGGTGCTCCATTACATCCCTGAAGAGTTTCAAGATCTACCATACTCAGCCAGAATTTATAAGTTTTATGAAAATAATTTTCAAGATTTAAGGAAGCTGAAAATGGGAAGCAGGACGTGGAGTACCAGGTGTGGCACGTGGTTTTTATCCCAGTGTAAGAGAACAAAAAGAAAGTTAACACATTTGGTGTCACGGTGCTTTGACAACTACATACACTACTTTGTGAGTCACCAGGACAAACAGACAGGCACCTCCTCTCCCCCTGCCTCCCCCCAAACACGCACATTTAATTTACAGGCAGGTCAGCAATGAGAACTGAAGGCTGTGGGATGAACATACAGGGAACACAACACAAAATGCTTTACAAGAGAACAAGACCTATGTTCCCTGAACATATGGGTCATACCCATAGCTTGGAAAATACAGGCAAATACCTCACACGTTCATTTTTTCCAAGCCTCTCTCTACAGCCTGGCATCGACCTACATTATTCTTGTCTCTGTTGAAAACCTGGCTCTTAAGACCTTATGTAAGGTTGTGTGGGTGAAGAACTGCCAAAAGCATTACCACCTTTGTGAGCAGAAATAATTCAAGTGTCAGATTTGTTTCATAGAGAGAGGCTTGATCTACAATGCATGTGCCAAGTCAGGATGTTTTGGATCCAGAAGTTCACGTAGGCAAAACCAAAGATTGTAGGTCATGCTGTGCTATTGAGAATATACATCACTGTCAGCTGAAGCCCAGGTGTTGGTATCCAGTTTAAGAGGAGACTGCTCTCCAGTGGAGAGCCAGGATATGACCTGTCATTCCCACTGATCTGATTTAATGGAGAGCAGTTACTGCAAGCAGAGGGGGCGCAGGGGATGCGGTTCCTCCCTCGGGGCTGCCTCCCCTCCACGGCAGTAGAATCGGGGGATCTCTGACCCTGTGGTGAGCCCGTTCAGGGATCCTTCTGGTCCAATGGCACGAAGGATCAAATCCCCCCGAATTACCCTCTTTCTGTCTGCACAGCTCCTCGATCCAGCTCCCGCAGGACCTGCCCTGCGCTCTGCCGGGCTGACAGTCGTGACAGAGCAGCGACAGCTGCGAGACACACGGCGGGAGCGCGCAAGGGAAGGAGTGCCCGAGCTGCAGCCGCGGAACACCAGACACGCTTAACACCATCACAGCGCTGCCCTCCCGAGCTGCCGGGGGCGCTACGTGGGTAGGACGTTCACGAGGATGGAACTGTGGCAAGAAAGGCTAAATAGGCAAAGCTTGGATTTTAGGATTTAGCACAAGTACTTAGGCTGAAGCATCTTCCGTGTTCTAAATCAGATTCTGCCAGATCAGCACTGGGGATTTTTCAAGACGGCCCCACCCAAGGCAGTGGTACAGTGCTAGTGCCTGTACTGTGACTGCAGTCTGGTCTAATGAATTTTTTAAGAACATAAAATAAAAGCTTACTGAGTCAGACCAGCTTTTGTCTAGCCCTGTAACCTCACTCCAGCATCTGAGTTAATGCCTATTATCAGTAAACACCCCACAGCCCCCAAACCCTGTCAGAGATTATAAAAGCTTTCAAAAATAAATCTCACATGAAAAGAGCTAAGCTTCAATCACAGTTTTGGTAGGCTCTAATTTCATCCTCTCTCATCGGGAGAACTACAGAAGTTCATATGAAATGCCACAGGGTTGAGTAAGTAAAATTTCAAGCAGGTTCTATCCAGAACTGGCTACCCTAAGAGCATGAGGAATGAGAATAAAGAGACCTGGGAGAGCTCCCAGTGCCACTGCTGGTGCTGAAAGAGGAAGGTCTCACAGCAGCTTCAGACAGTGCCCAAATGAAGTACAAAACTAAAACATTGTTCTAAAATCTAAAGGCTCTGATGATCTCTCTCTAGCTCAAGGATGTAAAGTCCTAACTGACTTCTCCAATTTCCACTGGATAGGAAGGGTATTTCTGGTGGGTCTTCCATTGATAAGTGTGGAAATATCAAAGTCTCATTCTTCAGGGAGACACCACATTTTGTAATTGTGGCTTTGACAGTACCAGGGATTATAATAAAGATGTGACAGTTGCTGCAGGTAAAATTGCTTGCTCGCTGCTCTACTGTCTGGCAGAGGGTTTCCTCTGCAGACCCAGCCATGTCAATGACTTCCACGTGCATGTCTGTTTTCTTGATATTAAGCAGAGACCTTGGAGGCATGTAGGTGTGAGCAAAGAGTAGAGTGTAGTGCCTTGGATGGCTTGAGGATGCTGGAGAATGGATGAGTTGCTCCAAGTGAAACAAACAGGGAATCAGCCCTCCCTGGTGTAAGCACCCAAACAGAAGTGCCCCCAGAAGGTTGAACAGAACAATGAGGAGTTTCCATTTCACAGCTCTGTTTGGTGATGCGCTGAACAGGACCAACGGCAGGATGAGAGGAATGAGAAACCGAGGCTCCTGGTGACTGAACAGGGAGAGAAATGCCAAAGGAAAAAAATAAAACAGCAGCAATACTGGACTGCCCTCAGAATGCACCAACAGCCCAGGCAGCTCACGGACCAGCATTAATTGGTGGACATATTTCTTTAGCATTCTAAAGCCAGCACCAATGGCCAGAATATGTAAGATCCCAAACAGCATTACTCCATTGACTATAAAATGTGTAATTCGTGGGTGACTTCCATGCAGTGCAAGATTATGAGGATTAAGATTATAGCTGAGAAAATTGAAGGGGGTTACTATCATTTTTTCATGTAATTGAGCTATTACATCAATTAGGCTGCTCTTGTTAGTGCTGTAGAGGTTGTCTAAGCTCATGGAGGTAAAATAGAAGGTGTCAGCAGTTATGAAAACAATAGCAGTAAAACATGCACATAAGATAAGCTTCAAAAGGTGGTTTATGAGAGTTTTAATGCTCTTTTGAGAGTCAACAATTAAACCAGCCCAGTAAAGCAGGGGCATCAGAGCAAATGCCAGAAAGGTTGGCCTGTTGAAAAACCCAGCAGCTGTTATGACACCTATGAGAGAGCTGCTTGTAGGCTCTGCTGAGCTGCCACTGGACTTCCTTGAAGAAACCAGTACCATGAGAAGAGCAAAGAGGAGTCCTTCAAGCGTGTTGGTAAACGTTCTTGTATAAAACACCAGAGTGACGTATGATCCAGCAAGAAGTACCAGCGCTTTCCACGGGTCTGCTCCCCAGAAAGGGGCTAATCGATAAACACTATAGTCGAGTATGAAAGAAAAGATTGTAAAGAGCAGGCGAGGAGATACAAGAAGAGTGTAGCTGTTGATGCAACTTGAACATATGTCCAGCTGCTGCAAAGACTTGATCACCCAGTACGTAACTCCTGATGTCATTAATGGGAAAACAACTGTTCTGCAAGGAGAGCTGGAAAGGAATTCCCATGGATAATAGACCTGTAGGTTTAAAATATCTCCTACAAAGGAAGAGAAAAATACATACATAGGTAATATATTTTATTCAGTAATTGAGAATTAGGGATAGTACTTCATATAAGTGGCATCACAATACAGAGCAGCTCCTAAACTTTTGAGACTGATGTCAACCTTGGCATTTTTAGGAGCGTACCATTCATTCATTCATTCATTCATTCGTTTTTACAAAGCGTCAAGCAGCCTGTCACGGTCCTGTGGTTCGAGGCGCCCCCGGCTGTGGACAGCACAGAGCAGGAACTCACCCACCCACCCACCCGGGCAGCCCTGCGGCTTGCGGGACTCGCCGTGCGACCGAGCGGGATCCCTCGGGAGCACCGCCCGGCCGCCGATGCGGGATGCGGGACACGGTGCCCGTGGCCGCGCCGCTCCGCGTCCCCTCCAGCCCGCGCGGGGCCACCCCGCCCCGGCCGCACGCCTTACCTGCCATGACCTCCGGCGCCTGGAAGAACTCGTCGGGGTGCAGGTAGCCGCTCTGCGGCAGGAGGCACCAGCCCGCCCGCAGCGCCGCCAGCAGCGCCCACAGCGCCCGCGCCACCATGGCGGACCGGCCCCTCACGCGCTCCGCCAGGGGGCGCGCGGCACACGGCCGAGGCGCCGCAGCGGGAGCCCGGCGCGCATGCGCAGCTGCCCAGCAAGCACCGCCCGCGGCCGAGCCGCTCGGAACGGCAGATCGGTGAGGATGGGCACGGTCCGGGGTCGGCGGGGCCAGCCCAGCGCCCAGCACACCTCCTCAGCCACACCGCCACCTCCAGCCCAGCGCCCAGCACACCTCCTCAGCCACACCGCCACCTCCAGCCCAGCGCCCAGCACACCGCCTCAGCCACATCGCCACCTCCAGCCCAGCGCCCAGCACACCGCCTCAGCCACATCGCCACCTCCAGCCCAGCGCCCAACACCCAACACACCGCCTCAGCCACACCGCCACCTCCAGCCTTGCCCTAAATACCTCCACGGACAGCGACTCCACCACCTCCCGGGCAGCCCGTTCCAATGTGTAATCAATCACCCTTTCCGTGAAATCCTCCTGATGTCCAGCCTGAACTCCCCTGGCAGTTTTAAGAGCAGGAGTTCTGTGAGGATGTTCCCTCATCCTGTCACTGCACGGGAGAAGAGCCAGACCCCCACCAGGTTACACCCTGCTGTCAGGCAGTTTTAGAGCAGGGTAAGGTCGCCCTGGAGCCTCCTCTCCTCCAGGCTAAACACCCCCAGCTGCCTCAGCCGCTCCTCATGGGACTTGTGCTCCAAACCCTTCTCTGGGTACATCCCAGCACCTCAGTCCTTCCTGAACTGAGGGGCTCACAGCAGGACATAGCACTCAAGGTGTGGCCTCACCAGTGCCAAGTGCCGGGGGACAATCCCTGCCCTGGCCACCTGGGCACACGCCAGCTCAAGTTCAGCCGCTGTTTTGTAATTGACCAAAAGCAAAAGAAACACAGCAGTGAGCACAGCTGGGCACAGCTTGCCAGCAGTCATGGGTTTGAGTGCTGGGCACAGCCTCACTGCTCCCTGCACAGACACACCAACCCCACTGGGCACAGCCAGGGCTGGGATCAGTCTGTGTCCCACTCCAGCCCCAGTAACAGGGACCAAAGTGAGCAGTGAAGGGAAAAGGCAAATAAATGTTCATGTCCCAGAAAAGCTGTAGTTTAGCTACCAGGCTGGAGTCTGGTTAAAGGGTAACTACTTCTCATGTTTATTTGCTGTTTTCTCTTATTTACATGATTACTATCTGGCTTTACCAGGTTTTTATAACACCAAATGTCTCTTCATCCCAGGATCATGAGGTGGTCTCTACAGTCAGGAGGACAGTGCCTGCCAGCAGCACAGCAACATTTGTGGTTAGTGCAGCTATGAATGTTACAGCCAGTAGAAATGGCCACTCAGAAGTGAAGTACTTTGTTTCGCCTACAGCAAATACAAGTTTCATGCACTGGCACTCAGGATAGCTCCGTGTGGAAGCAGGACAGCCATGAGGTTCTTGATGAAGGCTGCATCAAATTAAAGGTCACAGGACATCTCTGTCCAGCCATGAGAGCACTGGGTGTAGAAAGTCAATAAGCTCAGTGGATGCTCATATTTGGCTTTGTTCTTTTCTCTGTAAAAGCATAATGCCCTTTCCAGTCTCTCTGGGCGTCTTTTTCATCCAGTGACTTTGGAAACTTCCCCTACTTCCTTCTGCTGTAAGGTAAAAGACTTTGTCCATGGCAGAAGCTGTATTCTGGACTGGTCTCTGTTCACAGCCTGTCCATTCTCTGTGCACTTGCCTCTATGGCAGCAGAGCTCAGGAGAAACTGGGTAGGATGGGTAAAGCAGGGATGTGGAGTCTGAACATAAACCAGCCAGGAGGCTACTAGAGAGAGGATTCACTAGACAAGATTTTTGATATTGCCTTCCAAGAAATTTTTCTACAGGTCAGAAACCCAGTATCCATCTAACAGTTCTTGGAGATCCTGGGTGGTTCAATATTAGCAACAATGGCAGAAATGCTCCAGTTTTAGACTGATCTTGTAAACCATGTTGATGCTGGATTGCTGGTTTCTGCCCCAAATTCCACCCCATCCATGCAGACAGGGGCAGCTTCCAGCCCTACTCCACTCCCTGATGAGCAGATGCTGTTGGCACTTGCCCTGCAAAGAGGCAGGAAGAGGCATTCACATGGTAGCACAGCACATTATCCAAACAGCAGCTTTTCTGAAGAGAACGTGGCAGGGCAGAGGTGGCCTGGAAGTTGCCATATGGACGGTGCTAGTCCAAGCCTTGTATCTGACATAAAACAAGCAGGGGAATGACAGCAGCCATGAGTGAGTATTGTGTTATCTTATCACCTGCCCCAGAGCACTGGGGTGTTTGCATTCCTTCAAGGGACTCAATATATTCACTCCCAAGCCATTCTGTATATGTTCTCTTCTCTTCTACTGGCACAATCTCAACAGCAGAATCCTTAAAAATCAAGTCTTTTCCCTGAAAAGCTGAAGAATCAAACATTTTGAATCCATTTCCATTGCTGCTGTTTCCAAAGTAGACCTGAAAATAATGAAAAATTCTGAGTGTTTTGCGAGATGAAGTGCCATGTTCCTCTCATACAACATGAAAGATGACAGGAACTGTTTTGTAGATGAAAAATTCATAAACAATTGCAAAATCTCTCTTATGCGTTTCCTTTTAGATGCTCCAGTAGATCAGATAGAGAATTCTGCCACTGGCAATTACAAGAACAGCATTTGTGATTTTGTGTTTTTAGTTACTAGCTGGAAAAAGAGCTGTAGTTTTAAAAAAATTCTCCTGCCTAGATATTGTTATGCAACATAGGATCTGGATGCCCAGGAGTTACAGACATGACTTAAACCCAGCACAGAGATATTTACTGCTCAGTATTGCTTTTGAACTAATTAACTTCAGGATGGAGAGGATGCATGGTTTACCATGTACCTGGCTGCAGCATAAACATACCCAGCAACGTTCTATTGCCATTCCAAGGAAAATTCCAGAGTGGAAAAGCATTAGCATGTACTCTATTTCCTGTAGACCTCAAAGAGAGGCAGAAACAGGGGTATGCCATGGGAAAACACCTTAAGCTCTAGGAAAATACTACTGCAACCAGTGGCTGGGAAAAAAAGTTGAAATCCCTTGTGCACCAGGGTGGTTTTAGTGGGTGAGTTACATGGGCTGTATTTTACCTTCTCTGTCACACCCCACAGGGCTGTGCACAGTGCACATGCTGCCAATGACATGATGCAGGACATGGCAATATGGTCCTGTTGTCTTTATCCTTGGATGTGTGTTAGACCCTCAAAAATAAATGGATTACTGGTACCTGGGCTCTGTCCAGTAGTCCATATACAGCAAAAACGTTGAGATCTGGGTGAACCATAATGGCCTGAGCTGGCACCTGAGCCAGGTGACAATCAGCAAACTGGGTGACTTCAGCACGGGCACCATTTGGACACAGTAACTGGAAATCACTGGACTTCAAATTTTGGGCCCAACTAGCAGTGTTTTTACCTGAAAAAAACAACCTGGTCATTGTAAATCAATGAATGCTTTAGAGCAAGAGAAAAATAATGAATTACAATAAAGAGACATGTAAAACTACATACCATCTGTGTTCTCAAACACTGTTGAGTGCTTCACAAAGGCCACATCCCCAGAATCCTCTGCCAGGCACCTAAAGGAAGTCAAAGATATAAGTTCAATTCAAAGCATCTTTATGTGAACCACATTTTTTTAATAACTCATAGGTTTAGAATGCAATTTTTTTTGCAGGCACTCCTGCAAACAAATGCATTGGACCCAAAGTTAGTAAGAAAAACCAGAGAAATTAAGCATTTTGGACAGAGAGAAAAGCAACATCTTTGTAAAATGTAAAAAAACCTATTCTGAATTATAAATTTCAAGAGTGGAACAGAGTAGAAAAAATTTATTAAAAGCAGTGTGGAAAAACAACAGAAAGGACCAGTATTAGATGAGTAAAGAAATAGAAGATCTCTTATGTGATCATCAGTGCAGCATTTGCAGCCATGTACAGTGGAGATCTCTAGTTAATCTAACTGCAATTTCTAAGGGTACTGTTCCAGAACTAGGTTTAGTTACCACTAATTTTCTGAAGCAGAAGCAGCCCAACATCCCAAGGAACCCTAAAACCACCTCCTCTCCTATGTAAGTTATTCTACAAGTGTTTTAAAGAAGCATTTCCTAAAACAAAATAATTAAACCCACCTGTGAAATAGATGCAAAGCTGTAACTGTGCATGGCTTATGTAGTACAAAATGCAAGGGAAAGTTTTTACTGGTAACAGTTACCAAAAATACATATATTTCAATTGCACCTGGTTTAACATCAGCCGTTCTAATCAAAGGTCTCACCACAATGTGGCTGACACTGTCAGGCAGAGAACAAGGATTCAGTGGTGCTGCTCAGTGCACATCTCCATCAGAAGCAGCTGCTCCTGACAGATTTTTCACTACTCTGCACAGTTTAATTTGCCCCAGGCACTGGGATATGCACAAACTGAATAGCCTCTCACACCTCCAGCCAAGTTAGACTGAAGACAGCCAGAGTTAAAGGAATCTGGAACTCTGAGGCTGAATTTTAAGTTCATCTCAATCACATTCCATAACTCATTCTTCTTTCAGAGAGGACCACCTAAGTGTCACAGCCAGACCTACACCTACTTCTACTGTAGAAGACTGTGATCCTCCAGTTTTTCCACCCAAATTCTACCCCTTTAAATACTTAATACTTTAAATACTTCTCACATCATTCAATGAATTAACCACCTTCTCTATTAAAAACAGAAAGTTGTCTCCACATAATGTTTGACTGTATGGGCACTATTATCAAATGCACAACCTTAGAATTATGAGCAAGACTCATGCAGCTTGTAACAGCATTTGTTGCTCATTCATCTGGTGACTGGGAGCTGGCTCTGTTAATCCATGAAGTACAGCAGAGGATCTGGGATTTGCCTGCAAGGCATGTACCCAGCAGAGCAGCTGGACTCAACTAAATAGATTTGCAAAAAGTATTTATTTAAGTCTAGCACTTCAATATTTACCAGGCAGTTGCTGTTGAAGCTGTTCCCATGAAGGAAAAAGGTGGCTTTCTGCCAGCTGTTATGTGCACTCTTACCTTCCAAGGTGAAGGTCAGGAAGAGGAAGTGCTCATTCCATATCTAAGAGTTTCACAGTCTTTGGGTATGGTCCCCTATATACATTTACACTGTTACACAAAGTATTTATTACATTTTATACTACTTTCCCCCCTGTATTTTTAACATCCTTTGTTTTGAATAGGATTTGGTAATTGAATATTGGTCATAGCTGTTTGTGCTGTTCAGAAATCTACCTTGAGATACAGCCACCAGAGTACTTCAGAGTACTGAAGACACACTGCAGGCTCCCTGTCACTCTCTGCAAGGTCTTACAGCAGCCAGATCCTGGCTACTGTGTGCCTGCTTCCCTGCTAGAGCTCCCTATGGATGACCTGCCCATGCAGAGTGGCAGACTGTCTATCCCACTAGATTAAAGCAAGAGTGGAG
The DNA here is from genome assembly GCA_024500445.1 of Entomyzon cyanotis. Taxonomy (NCBI): domain Eukaryota; kingdom Metazoa; phylum Chordata; class Aves; order Passeriformes; family Meliphagidae; genus Entomyzon; species Entomyzon cyanotis. The sequence continues at coordinate 12,174,683 of JAKEPQ010000780.1, forward strand.
ACCAACTATCTCTTTGGTCCTCATGAGGTGGATGCTCTGTGTACAGGCATATGGATTGGGCTGCTGGTCACCTGGCTGTTTGCAAGGAAGCTGGCAAAGGCTGTGACATGATCCAGTGCAATGCCTACCCTGCATTATTGAGGAAATCCGGGGCACATGTCCCACCCCATTTGCAGCACCTGCCATAGCAACAATAACCTCTGCTTGCTGACTGGGATGGAAACCAGGTGCTCCTTGCATTTTGTCAGGCTGACACACTAAATCACACCATAGGGATAAGTTACCTGAAGGCTCCGCTGTAGCTGTAATAACGTTCTTGGCTACTTGCACTGCATTTGTTGTTTCCACTCTCATCTCCAATACACAGCTGACAGAGTTTTGCTGGGTAATTGTCCTGTTCAGCTGAGGGTACACAGCTGGCAGAGAAAAACTCACTCACAGCTGGGGGAAGACAATACCAACATAAGGAGTGAAAAGTGTGGTTGCAAACTTAAAATTATATTAAAGACACAACACCGCTTCACAAACAGATATGATTAATATACAGCTATGAAATATCAACATTACTTCTCTAATTAAAGCTTATCATTAGACTATTACTATATTTTTGTATGTAATACTGTTGTCTTACCTTGAGGAATATTACAGCCTCTGTTCTTAATAATGCCCCTCTTAAGTAGTACCCCAATGGGAATATTCCATCCGGCATTTCTCCCCAGTCCAGTGTGGCAGGACTTCTTCCCTCTCAGGTCACTGATGGTGAAAGCATTGGACAGATTTCGTTTCACCAACACCACAGCATAGTATGCATTGCTGCTGTCATCAGCTTGTAGAGAAAAAACCAAAACACAACACATTACAGTTTCCCTTTAGCATTCCCACAGCTTAGTGATCATATATGCATCCATTATACTTATTTGGTGGCAACTTCAATTGCACCAACAATCTGCTAATCAGGGAGAATGGATGTACATGTAATTATTCTTTACTTCTACTGCTTCATGCTGCTGCATTCACCTGTGGTCTGTAAGCTGGGACACACCTGAGCTGAATAATCTACAGACAAGACAATGGGTGTTCTTGTTACCACCAGCTCTTATAAATACATCCCTCTGAAAAACAGTGTTTGGGGCATAAGTAACTTAGCAAATCTGCTTCAAGAAGTTATTTTTATGTGAAAACTTTGAACCTGCATTGAAACTTTGAAGAGTTTTGCAGCAAATTTAAAATCTGCCTTAGTGACACTGTGGACACAAGCCCTCTTTTAATCAGTGACTGAAGCAGCCACATTAACAGGAAGAATTTGCTTCTAACTAGAATCTACAGTGCAATTTCTGTATTTTTGTTTATTTTAAAAATATTTTGACTTGGTGAATACTATTTTTTTCCATTGAAATTTTTTTTCAGAATACAAAAAACAAATGAAGAGGTACAAGACTCAAAATTGCCAAACTCAACCTGGTCCTGGAGCAGGACAGACAAGTTGCCTCACTGTAGAAGTTCACCTCATACCCTCCTCTATCCATGGTGTGAGGGTAGTAATTCTTATTTCCTTTGAAAACAGGTTTCCCAGAAGGGCTGGGAACAAAAGACTGTGCTTTTAGTGCTGTTTTCAAACAACCTGGAAAAATAAGGTCTGTATTTATGTTTCTAGACCTTCTTACCAGAGTAACCTTCTCCAGCAGCTGGTACAAGGCCATATGTCTTCCCAGCTGTGTAAATATCAGCTCCACCCAGAACTACAGCATCAATTTCCTTTTTCTGAAAAATAAAAGAAAATATAGTATTTCTGTGAAAAAACACAGCAGATGTTTTCCATGCTACAATGATGACACCTTTATGGTCACACCCGTGGCACCTTGAAGGGCAAGGCTTACAGTAAAAGAGCATCATACTGCTAAAGAGAACCTCCAAAATGTGCATAAAGCATCATCAGTGAAACAGGGACAGGAGATTTCACACACACAGGCTCAAGCTAGATGGGAAACAGTGCCCTCATCACACCCAAAGATCATTGGGGTTCAGGCTCATCCAGACCACCTGAGCTACAGATCATCTCCTTGAAATCCAGTGCTCCTGCTGGTCACCAAAGGAGTGTACATATCTAACCCCACTCATGCAGCAGAGAGCAGCTTCTGTTCATTTGGTTTATGGCACAAGGATTGTAGCAGCCTACCTGAATCAGCTGCATGCACTCCTCCTTTGTCTTGGCTGAAATACACTGAACTGCTGGCTTCAAATTCTTTTTTCTAAAGGCAACAGCCATTTCACCACATTTCCAAATCTCCTCAGTGGACACAACACACCAGTTCAGGCTTTCTGGCAATGCTGCACAAAAATGAAAAGCAGATACTACATTCACTTTCTTTGCAATAGACACAGAGGGATCACACTGCCCACTGTCACATGTGTCCCACACACATTATTGAAAATATTTGCTTCTGTGTTGCTCCCCATCCCTGCAGCTCAGACTTACTCCTGACCAGGAACCAGGGCACTTCCAGATTAGGAGTTATGTCCCCATTGCAAACCTCTCCATAGCACAGGAACAATTCCTACAATTACTGACCATTAAGCCCAGCCATAATGTGTTAGTCAAATGCAGAAAAAAGCCACCCTGAACACAGGCTTCCTCACATCTGACAATGTGACATTTGACACAGAGCAATGCCCAGAAGAGACAACTTAGGAAGGTGAGGGGCATTGCCTCAGGGAGGCTCAGTTGCCAGGATTATTAAGCTTCTTAAAGCAAGGATTCTTACAACCTGTGTTTCTGACTTTCCCAGAATGTGTATTAAGTAATTTCTACATTCCTCTGATAGCAGGAAAGACCATAACACTTCAATAAAGAGCAAATGAGGGTTTCCTTCAGCTTATGGAGGAAATCCTCTGCTAGGCACCAATTCATCCATTTTTACAGACTACCTGGGGATTTGTGCAGCAGTGCATTATTATTTCCCCTTGTCAGCAGGTAAGAAATGAAGTACCAAGTAGCAGTAGCAGCGTACCAGATTAATGTCTCTCATACACCAGAAAGGGTAGAAAATGCCTGTATCTTATAACAAAGTGGGCCAATTTGCACAGGAAAATGTTCTGCAATGCAATATTGCTTCTAGGTCAAAAAGTGGCCTTTGCCCATGCTCAATGATCAGACTGGCATCTTGCCATAACCCTCCAAGAGTGAGAAGAAAATAAAGCAGAATCAAGATTATCTGTGCTATCAGCTATCTTTTTTCTTGGTTACAAATAGGAATCTACAGACAACTTACTGTTGGGGTTGCAGCTCAGAGCTTCCATGGCACGAAGATACTCATCACCCAGCCACGCCTGGTAATTCTGAGCTGTGACTGCAACAAGCTCTGTGGTGGCATCTCGGAACAGAAGATTTTGGGCACCGTAGGCTGCAGAGTCAAACATCTGGAACTTGGCACCCACCCCATTAAATCTTTGCTGCAATGTTAAAGAAGAAAGAAGTACCTGTCATACATCTGTGACATCCCATACCCCTTCAAACCCCACAGAGCCATGGGTGCCCAGATATCCTGGTTTCAGTTTGGTTAGACAGGTGAGAGAACCCTCCTAAAGCACAAAGTAATGAGGAAGAAACAGTATCCTACCTGTCCTTGGTTCAGGAGCCGGAAGACAACAGTGCCATCCGTGTCAGGCCGCACAACCACAGCCCGAGCAGGGACTCTGGCCAGGTGGCAGCTCCTCCACTCTGTCACCTCAGCTCTTCTGCCATCGCGGCACAGCAGCTGGAAGTCCCGGGAGCGGAGCCGCTGCGCCCATGAAGAAAGGCTTCTCCCTGGAATCAGATGGGATGTGTTCAAGGAACAGACATCAGGTGGGGCTCATGCTTCTGGCTCCAAGTCTCCTCTAAGCCTCATATGTGGAGCAAAACACACATCTCCTGAGCATCTCTGAACTATTCCTGACTACACAGCATGTCCTGTGCATCTCTGTGGTCCTTTCCTGTAACACCTGTGAGGCTGCACTGTGCTGTACTGGAGTCTGCAGCAGTATCAAGAGCATCCCTAAGTTTAGGATCACATTCAACATTATTTTGTTGGGGTTTTTTTTGCCCTGGGTCAGATAGTTCCATGATATTAAAGCAATGTTATGCTCAAGGTAGTTTTCACACAGTGCCAGATAGGGCAGATTAACTCTCTCCTAGTGTCCACTGAATCCCTTGGCAGACTGGAGCAATAAAACAGCCCAAGTCTGTATAAAAAGAGTTTTGTGCTGTTGAAGCTCTCTTTCCAGAAGCAGCTTAAGATTCACCTCTAACCTTTACAGAAACTATCAAGCATTTTAAAAAATCTCCTCCATCTCTTGGTACACACCTCAGTGGGTACATCTGCTTTCACTATTACAGCATTTTTTTGCTGATTCCTCAATCCAAAATACATCAAACATTTGATACTATACTGTCATTACAAACACAGTATTTCAGCCCTTGCAGCCATTGTTCAAAAAGCTTCAGGATTACTCACCATCCGTATATTCAGGCACTGTGCTGTGCTTCACAAAAGCGACCTCTCCAGCATTTTCAGCCAAACACCTAATAAACATAAATCCAAGCACAAAGATGCATTATAAAACCCCCATGCTCTGGCCACTGCCGGCTGAAAGCCCGAGGGCTCTGTGCTCTGTTCCATCAGCCACAGACACTGACCTATTTCCTTGTGCTCAGAGTTTTGCTCCAGGCAGAGACTAGTGGCTGTTAGAGCATGAAGTAAACTATCATTGTCATTTGGTGAACATGAACAACATGTTCAGTGCTGCCTGGGACAAACACCATGACCTTCTTCGTCCAGGACAATTCTGTGTCTGAGGCAGTCACAAAATCCTTTGGGGAACACACAGGGAGGAGCAAGTGTTTCTCATAAGCAAGTTCTGCCCTCATTAATGCTGTGACTTGGGGACTGAGAGCTGCAGCACAGCACACAGATGGGAAAGAGGAAAAAAAGGGAAAGATTGGTGTGCAAAAATGGAGGGCAAACCAACTCAGTACTTCAGTGCAGCTGAGGTGGGATGACTGAAATAGACAAGTAGGGCAGCAGTTCAGCTCTCAAGCTCCAAGGATCATCAGGTTTTACCAGGAAAGATAAGTCGGTAAAGCCTGCTGAAACACTCAGATTGTGTCAACAGCTGCTGGACTAAGCAAATAGCACTGGGCTTTCCCTGCCAAGTATATGTGCTAAATATCCATTTGGTTTAAATACTTAGTTATTAATACCTGAAGGAGTCATTTAAAAATTACTTTTGTTCAGGCAGGTTAAAAACATGGCTATCCTAACAAAACAGATTTTCTAACAAGATCAACTGCAAGCTCTGTAGTTTCAATTTCCTGTCAGTGAGGCCTGGACATGATGACTGTGGAGAGAGTACAGTGATAAAAAAAATTGACACAGACATGATTTTTACCTGAAAGCCCCACTGTAGTCATAGTATTGCTCTTGAGAATTTAGTTCACATTTGTTCTGTCCTTCTGAGTCCCCTTTGCAGAGCTGACAGAGGGATTTGGGATAGTTCACACCATTTGCTCCAGGAACACAGCTTGCATTGAAATAGTCACTTACAGCTAAATGCAAAATTAGAATGAGACAATTTTTAGCAATGAATAAACAAGATCCTACAATTTCATTTTAACACATCCACACAGTACATCTCTAAAAAGACTTAGAAGGCACAAGTTATTTTCTTCCTAAAAGACAGTTTCCAAGTTTAAAAAACCAAAACCCCACAGTCTTCATCAGACCTACATTAGGTCTATTCCATCATGCAAGGAGCATCAAAGTCACAATAAAAGAGCAGCTGAATCGCACATTTCTGTACAGACACACACAGGGTCCCATGACCACTGGGAAAGCATTGCTGAAGAGCAGATCTTTGCCCTGTAGCTCTTGCCTTTTGGAAGGTCACATCCCATGGCTGCCAGGTGTCCAGTGTCAGTGAGATAACCCACAGGCACATCCCAGCCTGCAGTCCTGTTGATGCCAGTGTGACAGGAGCGCACACCCTTCAAGCTGTTGATGGTGATGTTGGAGCTCTTCTTTACCACAGCCACAGCGTAATAGGAAGTTCCAATCTCTGCAGCATAGGAACAAAAACAAGCAACCTAGGTAGCCTCACAGGAGCATTACAGTGAAATACACTGATTTTTGGCCTCTTTGTGGCTTCCCTATCCACAAGCAAGTCACTCTGTTGCAATTCATTAATCTGAAAATTATGGAACAAACAACACAGCAAGCAGAGAGACAGTAAAAAACCAACAAAAACTAACCCAAAAAAGTTATTACAGGAGCAGCCATTCTAACCCAAATGCCTCAAGACAGACTCAGCCACAGCCCTGTGTCTCCTGTTTCCCCAAACAGTCTGTTACAGGCAGGAGCAGGCAAGAGGGAACATGACCACTACCTACTATTTAGAGTCTTCAGGAGGACCCCAAATAAAATACAAACAGTAAATACAAGCTTTTTCTTACACGTTTTAAGTAATCTAAAAGGTATTTAGTCAGAATATACCTTGATCATATACTTCCCCAACCACAGGTTTCAGACCATGCTCCCTTCCAGCCTGGAAAATCAAACGGCCATCCAGGGTCACTGCATCTGCCAAGTCATCCTGTGCAGACACAAGGGCAGAATATCTGTTAAAGCTTAATTATCAGTATTTATGAACAACCAGAGAACCCATGCATTTGGAAGAGTCCCCTTAATCTGTATTTGTGGGTTTTCTTTCTTCCAGTTATTTTAAGGGCACCCAAATTTCTGAACAATTACCAAGAGGAAGTTTAGACCTTCAAAACTGCCTTCTTTCAGAAGCAATGCAGAAACCAGCCCTGCATCATGATGGCTTCACTAATCTTAATAGTCCAAAGGAACCTTAGAAATGGATGCTGCAGCCCTGTGCAGGATCTTAAGGCCCAGTGATTTAAACCTTCATTCATCTCTGTAGCTAGTGCCTCAAAACTTGAAGATTTAAATTAAAAAAATACATTTTTGAGATCACACACAGATAGTTCAAATAATATCCTTCAGGGCTACAAAATCTGAATGCCAAAGTGCACTCCAAAGCACCCACAAAGTCTGCTGGCTTGTAGCTCAGCACCCAGCCAGACACACATTTTGGGAGCAGGGGGCACTGGGTTCCCAAGAAGGAGGAAAGTACCTAAAAAGACTGTTTAAATGGGGAGAACACAAATCTGAGGCATCCACTCTGGGGAAGGTGTCCAACAACACTGCATATTTTCTGTTGATTTAACACCAAGCTGGCTGCAATCCTGCTACACCTGCTGTGGATAGTCCAGGATGGGACATCTCCCAGCAAGGCCAGGGGAGCTGCTCTAGAGCCCTCTGGCCAGCAGAACCAGCTCCCACTGTGCACTGAACCCATGGAAGCCAGGAGAGGGCACTTCACACTGGGACAAGATATTGCCCTGTGAGAAAATTATCAGCAGTAAGACATTTTGCATTTCTAAGCTGATTTCAAGTTTCTTATCAGTTTGTTTAACCTCAGTTTTGGCACTGGAGGGGGTAATTTAGTTTCCCCATGCCTTGGGAGCTTGCAAAGCACTGGTCAGGGCAGGGCTAGGACTGCCTAGCACACCACAGCAACTGACCACATAAAGAGCTTAAATAATTTTTAAGGGATAATGTGAGAGCACAGGTAATATGTTGATGTTGACATCTAAACCAGATTTGAAGTTGCCATGTAATTTGAAATCTTTTAATTGTTTGGCTCAAAGGAGAAAAAAAGATTATACTAATTAATTAGCCAAACCAATCTACATCCTGAGAGCTGCTTCTCATGAATGAGAACTAAACAAATCCAAGGGAACCTGAAGAGGAGTTGGGGATGGGAGATATTTGCATCTTAAAGAACAGACACAATCTTTCTGGAATAACTAGATGTGATAGATGTGTATCTAGACATGACATTCCACTGGTGAGGGTCAGAGCACAGGACAGTTTAGGAATCAAATATAACCTGTTGTTTAGAAGGGACACCTGACAGCAGAGGAGGTGGGAGTAAGGAGGATTTTACCCTCAGGGAGAACAAAATGAGCTTCTAGAATTGGTGGTGGATGGAAAATAGAGCAGATAAACTGGAAAGGGCTGGCCACAGAAGCTGTGAGCTATGTTATAAGGCCATGTTTTCATAGGAAATAGCACTTAGAGTGGAAAACTGAACCTTTAGCCTGAAGAGCTGAACTGTTTAGCCACAGAGCCTCTGATAAATAGCTTCTGTAAAAATAGCAGAACAAGACAAAAACAGTCTGTTGTTGTATTTAACACAAATCAGTTTTCAGGCTACAGACCTCTCCTTTAAATATACAGAATTATTGATGAGGTGACTTAACAGCAGTGTGGGCATTTTTTTGTTTGTTTTTTTGGTTTGTTTTTGTTTTGTTTGGTTTTTGGTTTTTTGCAGTTTTTTTGCAGCAAGCTTTTACCAATACATTTAGCAAAGGCATGGGACTCACATACAATTTTTTAATAAGTATACATGTGATGGCAATACTCTATTCATTATTTTCAGAGGAAGTTTATTTCTGTGTGTCACAACATTTGAGAGCTACCTACATAAGTGTTTTTAAGACCTGCTGAAAATCAGCACCAGTCACATTAGATGTTGTCAGATCCCTAGTTAAATATTTAAGTATTTCTTAATTTTTACACACCGTCAATCAAAAAGGTTTTTTCCTTTATCCATATGCTAACACATTCACAGGTCTAAGTCCAAGTTATACAGTGTTACAAAACATCTCTGCCTCTTCAGCCACTGTGTCCTGCTCCTTTCTTGGCCTCAAAGATCACAGTTCAGTGCAGATGCCAACTCAGGGGTTCCACACAGTCCTACACAGAGCAGGCCAGCTTGAATTTTTAATAGATTATTAGCACAAAGGAAAAAAAAGTCTCAAGGACAAGTCTTTTCTGAAGCCTTACAGTGAAAATTCATTTTATCAGAAAGCAACTCACTCACACTGTATGTCTGCCTGCTACTTCCACAGGCTTGCAAATGCAGTTCTGTGAGCTCTGTATTTCAGATGCAGATACTCATCAGTCCTTTCCATAATCTGCTTTGCAGAGTCTAACAATGCAGCAATCAGCCAAGTGGTTTTGGGAAGATCTGACATTAGAATGTCCTGTCTAATCCCAAGGTAAGATCCACATCTGTATTGGTATCTGCTCCCAGCATTCTTAATACAATCTTGACTCCCTTACTCAAGAACAGTATTTATCAAGAGGCAATGAGGTAGTTTTAGGAGTCAGACAACCATTCTGCTTCTACTGACAAAAATTACAAGATATCAGTTTTTGAAATCTGTTCCTTTTCTCTGGCCACACAATCATCTGCCTCATCTCCCTTCAAACTATTCCTTCAGATCTCCTTTCCTTCCTCTGAACCTCTTGTCCTTGACAGGCTGCACCTCCTCCACAAAACCTGACTCTAAGGCATATCTACAGAGGATACACAAAGAACATTATTTATTAACACAGCCAGCCAGCCTTCCCTTCCCCCACACTCTGCCAGTGAAGACAACCATGATTTCCTGCCTCCACACTTCTTCCAATATACACTTTTTACCTCCTACCCCCTCTTAAGGGGGAAATTATTTTGCATACATCCACACATTCACAATCTTTAAAACCTTCCCCAGAGGCATGCTCTTTTTGGAAACTGACCACACTCCGAGCAGCTGAATTAATACAGCTTAATACAGAGGTTTGCCCTTTGCTCACCCCACTTGCTGCTTTGCCTCTGTCTTGTACTCGGTATTGGGAGATTTGATTTGATTACACTCAGCTCATCTGTTTATACAGCAATTTCCATTGCAGGACACTGAAATGAGAGTTTGATCCAGAGCTTATCAAAATACAATCTACTTAGAGGCTAAGCAGCAAGCTTTAACTATAGTCTGCATCTTGTAGCTCCATCTCTTCTTAAATCTGCCAATCTGACAAAATTCCCAAATCAAAGATTAGTATTTGGTAGGAGATATTTAAGCCTTTTGCTGTGTTCCTAATGACTGGCCAGATGTGAGCAGCCGAACAGATGACATGGGGCCATTCTGACATTCAGGTTCATATATACACTTTTACGTCTTTTTTTTTAAAAAGATTTGCCTTGGTTTTTCAGAGCCATGAATGCCAGGAAGCAGAGGGTCAGCTGCCTGGATGGCCCAACACTCACCACAGAGTTGTGCACCTTGCCAGGGGATTATTATCAGGCACATGGAGAAATGCAACTAATGGCAGTGCTGTCACTCCCAGCTCACCTTGATCATGTGGGTACAGTTAGCAGCAGAGCCTCCTGCTGTACACTCCAGAGGGGGAAGGATGCCAGCCTCACTAAAGGCCTTGCTCATGCCATTGCACTTGGACAGTTCTTGCTCAGAGACCGTGCACCACCGGACACGCTCCAGGCCGAGAGCTACAAACACAACACCAAGAGAAAATATTACAAAACACACCAGTGCTTTTGTAACAGAGCTTACCACTTAGAGGTTCTCCAAGAGCCAAACTTGCATTCTGCTTCTCCCTCCTAAACCGAAAAAATCAGGGCTCACTTTGCAATAAGTCCTTAGAGATGATTCCCACTTTCATTCTGATTAACATGAAAACTGAAGCTCTTTTGGACTGACTACAAGATCAGATTCAGATACTGAAATCCAGTGGCACTTGTTTCTGACACAAGAAATATGGGTATCCTGGAACAGGTCAGGGCATCCAGACTGTTCTTAACACCTTGCAGAATACATCATCTCAATCAAGTCAAAAGCATGTGAAGTTATTACTTAAAATTATATGCTACAAACCAAAAAGTCTTTGCAAAGACAACTCTTGTCTCAAGTATTGCTAGTTAGTACCTGGAGTCCTGCCCCAGCCCTTTTTGATCTGAATTAAAAAAGCAACCTTTGGTGCTCAAAAGCCTTGCCACTAGGCTTATTATGAAAACTAGAAAAGTAAACTTGGCCCTTCAAAACAGTCTTTCATAAGAGATCATAACCAGAGTCATGAAAAGGGGAGGGCAGAGCCATGAATGAAAAGACTGAAGTTTAGTAGTGGAGATTTCCATTAATTAGTAAAGAAAGGTTGCCTTTCAGAGGCCCCAAATGCCACCCTCCTAAGTGCCAAAGCTACAAACACTTGGTTGCTTTTGCAAGGAGATGCCATCGTGCGCAGACAGTGTGGTGAAATGGCAACACGAGCGTGGGTTACGCTGACCAACAGGCACAGACCATTTTCGTAAGCAGGGACAAAACATTCCACCGCTTTTCTACAATTTCCATTTTTAAGCTGGAGTCTGCTGTAAACCATTTATCATGTGGTTTTCTAATACCTCTAACTGGCCCTCTACTCCCCTACCAGTGCCATTCAGCTGAGATGCCACATCTGACTGTGCAAGCTAAAAATGACTCCAGCAGTGCCCGATAGTGCTCCGTGCACATTTTCTGACTTACTGACTGCAGACTAAACAAGACTGTTGATGCCAAAAAATCCCAAACTGAAACAGTGGGTTTGGCTCGCTGTTCCTCTGCAGCACAGAGGGAACTCTAGTGCTGTCAACAAATATTAAGTCAGAATTGGAAAGCTTACAGGAAGTTCTCATGGCAGTGTGTGCCAGCAGAGGGAGAAACAACTGCCCACCTCTGAGTTACAGGAATTCTGAAAACCAAGATGGTTAGGAGAAAGGCATAACAGGTCATGGTAAAAACCCATCCCACAAAAACTTAACGTTTGTACTACCTCCCCTACCAGGGTGAAATTTTCACCATTAATTCCTTGGGACTGGAAGAAGAAACCCGTTTTTTGTTGCTAAAGGGTTTTGGAGTTTTCTTTTTATAAACATAAGCAAATAGAAATTAAACTGGGGAGTCAGCACCTCACTATGTATGTATACTAAGTGCCATTTTTCAGCCCCAGCATTCTGATTTTAGATATAGACACACAGGAGGTAAAGCATGAACTGTATGAAGAAATCATTAGCCATACACCTGAAACATAAAGTTCATTTAGCTCTATATTTCAGGCAAAATAGTGAAACAGCATGCATCTGCTGGATTTTTTCCATCACTCATCAAAATCTGGTTTTATTGCTTCCTTTCCAAATTGCTGAACTTTGTAGTTAAAGGAAAGGCAGATCTGGGCAATGTCATTGTTCCTTCCTTACAAGTTAACCCACCTGAAGTGGGCTTGAGCACAGACAAGGCCTGCAGTTAGCCTCTCTTCCTACTGCCAAGGAAAAGCAGCTCAAAACATCAAGTCAGTGTCTGAACCCAAATTTATTATCAATTTTGGCCCTTCTGTATATCAGTAGATATAAACTTTGAAATGGCAGAAGCTGGCAACTTCCATTTGAAACATGCTCATGGTCCTAGACACATATAACTATCACTGACAAACATCCTATCAACTCCTCAAAGTAATGGTACTGTAACATCAAATGGCTATTTATACAGCTACTACTACACTATCAAGGGCTTTCAACAGAAACAATGGGAAAGAAAAGAAGAATAAACTAGGACCCTTTCTTTTCTGAAGAACTGAAAAGTGCTTCAGAAGCAGCACCTATACCTCTGGTGAAATTAAAAACATTCACCATCACAATTTGGGAGTGGCAGGAGAAAGCCAACATGTTGCACAGATAAGTGGAATAAAGCAATATTTCTATTTTTACATAGTAAGTGTCATGAAACTGCTCACTGTTGTGAGAAACAGACACCACTTCAGCAGAAATTGATTCAGTGCTGAGGAAATACAACAATTGACATCAATGAGTGAAAATACATACATGGTGTTTAATACAGCCTTTACTACTCCTTGTCTGTTACTTCCTTTTGTTAATTTTCCTGGTCACATGAGACTGGCTCTGAAGTGGTTCTAGTTTCCTTCTGCTCTCTCACATCACACACACGTCCCACACCACAGCAAAAGCTTTTGGAGGACACTTACCAGCATGAAAGAAGAGAAGACAGAAGACATTTCTGAAGCTCTTCATGGTGAAAATTTTGGGATCTGTGATTTTTTCAGCCTTCAGAACTCCCAGAGATCGTTTCCTGCAAGAGTGCTCTCTCCAGCCTGGTCTTAGGTGATAATCAGCTGCATTCAATTGCTGACGCACTTTGTTCAACAAGATACCTTGCTTACCTTGGCACACACCACCTTGTAATGACTACGGGAAAAGAAAGCATGCCTCTCTTCACACTGCCTCTACGCTTGGAAAAAAAAACATCAGACCTGGAAATTACAAAATATCTGAGGCACCAATGAGGTCGCTCCTGCTTTGGCACCACCCACAGACTTCATTCAATAAACTGCTACACAGGGGAGCTCAGGGGTGGGGCAGGGCTGTGGAACCACATCCTCACTCTAAATTTGAGATCTGTGTATTCCCTGTACATGGGGCTCAGGAAGCAAAAGGAGACTGAAGGCAAGCAGAGCAGTCTAGTCACTTTATGCCACATTCTCAGCGTTTTCACAAATTGCGATAAACCATATCCAGAAGCCCAACAACAGCAAAGCCTGGACACTCTACAGGTGGTACAGCACATGCTAAGTGCACATTTCCTGAAATTTAATAGCAAGTGCTAAAAAACAGCTGAATTATTCTGACTTTTTCAAGGTTTAAGAAGAATCCCAGGCAGGATTCTCTCTCCCAGAGTCAAAACTGCTGACACTAGCTCTGTTAAAAGCTGCTGTGAATTTTAGTGTAATTTTCACAGAGCAACACTCATTTGTGCTGCCCTTCATTTCTCATTAGTCAATGAACTGCAGCTGCCTGTAACACTTTGTTCAGATAAAAGCCATTGAGTGCTGCTTTACTCTGCTCACTGCCATTTCTCAGCTCAGCACCCAGAAACAGAAGGGCTGTGTCCTGTGAGTCCTCATAGCCAGGGAGAGCAGGAGCCACACAGCTTTGTGCATCCAACAACAGCCTGTACAGCTGGCAAAGTGTACAGGCCTTGATAAGTGATAAGTGCTGGAAGCTGGTAAGTGCAGGATGCTTCCAGCACTTATCAGCTACCTGACTGCAGTCTGGCTGCATGCTAGCTCTAGCCCTTAATAGCACCTGTTAAGACAACAGCTGAGTCAATGAATTGCTATTTCAAGTTTAGAATTCAAAAAAAATAGAGAATGATCCCTCTAAGACCTTCTTCCCAAACAAAACCTTATGGCTGAACTCTGATTCTTGACTGGTTAGGCCATCTGGAATTAGTCATCCCTTTGTTGTCTTAAGTGTTAAAGAATAACCTGGGTGTCCCTGGAGTATTTCCAAATGTTTTCCTGGAGCCATTACTTGGATCCTTCCTGTGCCCTTCCTACTGGCCAGATTAACATCTGAAGCCCTCATTCCTGGATGTTTGCAGAAGGGTTTACATTCATATATACATAACATGAGCGATGCACTAGCACCACTTGCTTAAGACTGCAAGGGCAGGATTAATAACAAATGAATCTGGTACCAGGCCTCTCCTGATTCTCTCTGGGAAAGGTTCAGAAAGTACAGCAGCAGCCTTTTTGTATAGGGGGTGAATTCTGAACACAACCCCATCTAAACAATCACACAAGCACAGTTCATCAGAATTTAGATAATTTTCCTATTTTATTCTTAACTCTATGAGTATCTGTGCTTTAAAGAGGGATCAAATTTCTTAATCTAGTTTTCAGCACAATTTAGCAAAAATGCCCACAAGGAAATAATTAATATAACTTACAATAATAATAGAGTAACAAATACTTCATCAAGCATGTGCCTGTATAGCAATTACAAACAGCTGGGTTATCAGGCAGAAAGAAAAGCCATGATGACTTCACTGGGCCAGCTAGAGTGGTAATGCATCAGTATGATGCCATTTGGATTTCCTAATTACTCTAGTTGTTGAATTAGAAGCCTTAAGCAAAGTACACATATTGTAAAACGTAACTTTAAAATACAGAGAAGTGTACCAAAGAATCAAAGCTATATCAGCACCTGATGCTGGAAAAACAAGACCCAGAGAAACACTAAGTAATGCAAACCCCTGACAATTACACAAGACAACAAGGAGGATCAGGACTCTCAGAATCAGCTTTTCTGCCAGTGCCCAAAGGCAACATCAGAAACAAGCAAACCAAAAATGCAGAGCAAATGCCCCAGAATCCTTTGGGTTTTCTTGATCCAAGACTTGTTTTCACTCCAGCATGACAACTATGCAAGGTAATTGCAGTGGACTTCAGTCTGAGTGGAGTGTTTGTGATACCTGGCTAGTGTATGACAAGTGCCTAGGGGCAAAGTTCAGGGACAGTTACTCAGACACTCCAATATATGAAAAAGTAATTCCTCACAGACCTACTCAGCTGAACAGGGTTCTTTCTGATGGGTTAAAAAAAGACACAAAAAGAAATGTATACAATACAGAGATCTCAGATATGTTTTCAGATTTGATATTCATATTCTTCTATTTTTTTAGAGGTATTTTTTTAAGATATCTCACAAGACACCTCGAATAATCAGTCACTTTCAAAGAGGGAGACAACAGTACACTTCTAGCTCCCTTAAAAATTTATGACATTATTTATCAAAAGCTGTATCAATTCAGAACACTATGCCCTTATAAAAGCAGGAGGTCTGAGAAGAACAGCACACCTAACTTCCCAAATCTTGAAAAACAGAAATTCTTTTGGGCCACGCACCAGCAGCTTTAACTTCCTGTAAGCATCATTAGCATTCCACAGAACACCAGCAGTAATTGTGTCATAAGTTTAAACCTGCTTTTAATGCAGTAACTTCCCTAGCTCCAGTGTGGTCACCAGAGTTTCTCTAATATATGATTTTCATTTACAGTCTCAGTCAATTATTCCAAAGTGCTACAACACCTCTATTGATCATAATTAAAAACACACTTGACAAATGTATTGTACAATAAAGTTTATTAGCTGTTCTCCTCTTTCTAACAAATGGAATGGATAGTGTTGATAATTCTTTACAAACCAAAGCTGATTTGGTTGTGTGACTGCCCCATGACTGCCATAAGCACATCCCTCTTAAAAACAATCAGTTGCAAACAAGCAATGGCAGGTACCAAATAATACGGAAATTAGAGAATTTCATTATTGAAGGGCTTAGTACAACATATTCATAACATTCAGCACAGAAGTTTGTGCATTGCAAATGGAAGATCTTGTGCCTGTGCAATCCGAGATGAACATGTACAGAAAAAAACATATTGTTGACTCTGAATTCTCCCTTTGGTTAAGACATGCATATTACGAAGGGGATGGGGGAAGACAAACACCCGGAATTCCGTAGAAAAGAGGAGAACTTGCATGTATTTTTTTCTTGTACTAATATTCCCTGGACTTCATGCCCAGCCATCACAGCCCATTTGATTTTTCCGTGATTAAGGAAGGTAAATTCTAATTTGCTTTTTTATTTTTATTCAAAACAAAAAGCTAGGAGTAGGTGGTAAAAGAAAAATATATATTTTATATATATATATTTATATGTGTGCGCAACTATGTAAAGAAAATAATTCCCATAGTTACAGAGTTTAGTTAAAGAAAGTTTAATATATATATATTTATTATAACAAAATAGGCAGTTATTGTGGGTAAAATATCCATTAAAATCTGACCCCTAAGAACACACACATTTTTAGGCTATGAATCATTCTCTCATTGCCCTAATGACCATCTCTGCAGCTGTTTTCTGTATTACTGCCAATGGAAATTTGGCATTCCTCTGAAAAATACAAGGTTTCCTAGCACCTAAACATATTTTTAGGCTCAAAAAGTGTGATGACCATTATCTATAAAGAATTTCTGTAACACACTATAAAGAGTGTTTCATGAGGAAGATTAAAAACATTACATATCTTTGTCCCTAGCAATTTTATTGGCAAAAAATGAAAAAATAGATTATAAGAATATCTGTATGAAATTATGAAAATGAATATCCCTTTAGGAGTAGTAATGGGACTTAATGAAAATGCTAACTCAAAATTTGAAAGTTTCTCTCTAACTGCCTGGAAAGAAAAAAAGATACCGTGACAATAGGATTGAACTCAGAAAATAAAACCTGAAATTGATTGCCCTGACCAAACCATGCTATTAAAGTTATGCGTGCAAAGTTACTCATAATTTACAACTTCCTTGAATACAACTTTTCTTTCAATTGTTATGAAATTTTAAAAGAATGTCTATAAAGCTTTTTTGAAAAATCTTTGTAAGTTACTTTCCCTTAAACATTAAGGAATTTTACTAAGCAATTCCCTCCCACCCCCACCCTAAACTAATAGCTGGTCAGGCCATTCCACTGTCATGTTTGAAAAATGGCAAACCAACAACACACAATAATACAAATTATTTAAACTAAGAGAGACACCAAATGTAAAGCGTTATGGGAACTGCAGAATGTGATGGTTAGGGTATGAACCACGCTGGAAAGAACTAGAGGCAGGCTCCACTGGAAGGGCTTAAGAGTCGTCAGATGTAGTAGGTGATGTCAGTTAGAAAATGAAAAATAAAAATCTGTTTTCATAATTTTTCCTTTGCTGGAACCCAGATGTAAGGACCAGACTGTTCCTCTATGATCTGTTTCACTTGGTTGTAGATTTCTTCCAGTGTGTCTCCCTGGACAATAGCTGCAAAACATAATGTGGCAGTCAGCAATCATCCCTCCTGGCTCCTGCAGAAACCAAGCTGCTCCTTGCCCTCAGAGTGGCAGGGGGATTTCTGATTGCTGAAGGAACAGACACCCGTGGACATTGCTGGTTTCTGTGCTGGAGTGAAGCACAGAGTGGTGCTGCAGGACACATAAAGCACTTCTTTGGGGACAGGAAGTGGCTTCCACTGTGCTACCAAATGCACATACAACTGAGCAGTTTAACCTTTTCCTACCCACAGGTTCAATTCGCCTGAGTCAATTCACATCCTCTAGTATTCTTTTTAGCCCAACTTCCATTTGTGTTTCCAACACAAAGCAAGACAGTGCAGGGCTGTGTCCTCACAGGCTGGTGAACTCCTCAGCTCGATCCTGAAGCTGCCCAGCAGGGCTGGCTGACCTTGGGATGTCTACCTGCTAGTTCTACCTTTGCTTTTGGCTGAAAAGAGGAACTCAGAGTTTGTTGTCCAGATGACAGTTTCAAGTTTTATAGGCAAGAAGCTTCCTTATACAGATAAAAGTGCAATCTATACTCATTCCTATGGTGTAAGTTAAGATACCTTTCTGCCAAGGCTAGCAAATAATTAGAAATGAGCCAATATGGATGCGTTCTGACATATCAGAATTAAGTATGGTCTGGTGAAAATGAAGATGAAGTTTGAGCTGTTCCTACCAACACTTCAGACTGCAATAGCAATCACTGGGAGATGGCAACTTCTTTTTAATTAGTGTCACACTCTCAGTGTCAATAATCCAAGATGTAAAGTTTAGCATGAAAGACAGTTTTGGAGGCAGGTCAGACTCACTCTTCTGTGCATTAGTAGAGTAGTGCTGCTTCTGAGCTTTGCTTTCATGCAGATTACTTCCCTTTTGTTCCTACCATTCCATTCTCATCTCTTCAAAACTTTCTTCCCATCTGCAGCCCAAAGCTGTACTGCCTGTGGGAGGAGGCTGCTCCATTGTTATAGATAAGTATAATGTTCACAGCACAACAGGGCATTAGAAAAATTAGAAATGTCTTTGTAATGCAAATAGACATAGGCTTCAGCATCTTCTCTCCAGCTAAGTTAAACCACACGTCTTCCAAACTTCCTTGGGGACAGGATAACCTCAAAGCTGCAAAAGATGTGCTTTTCAGGTACTTCAAGTAAATTTAAAGTCTGTAGAAACTGAACCTGTTGATGAAGTTGGTTTCAGTTACCACACATGATGTGGTATTTTTCAACAGATTAGGGAATACTCACACTTTCTGTTTTACCACCTGACTCACATGGGTGGTAGCCTCCAAACTGTAACTGGGGTATGTAATGGCTTCAAGTGTCTCAGATTCAGAAGAGAATTTCTGGCTTGAACTAGATTATCAAGGAGAGAAGTCTGACCATCTTCCTTTGGAGAGAAGTCTGACTATCTTTCTTTGTCAACAAGCCTTATACTCTAGAGCAAAATCATGGATCTTAGCACTAGAGCACTCAAAAAGTCCCTTAGGTTTTTGAAATATCATGATTTATGTACCTTAATTTCTTGGAAAAGTGTCCTATATAATGTCCTGAGACAGCCTGGGATAATACCAGCTACTAACTAAATATTTAATAGATATGTATTAAAATAAAGTCATTCATTTTCTGAACAGCAAAGCTGACACATTTGCAAGCCATTTGGTGTGGGACTCTATAATAGGAAGAATTTTCAACATATGTTGCAAGTCCCATAACTTTCTGGGAGCAGACAGATAGAGACCTATGGGAAGAGCAAGGTACAGTCTTTGGAATAAACTGACAGCTGGATTGCACAAAATGCAGAGAACAAGGCAGCAGGAAGACTGGGGCAGGGAATCTACTGGTTCCTCTGTCTTCAGCCTCTGTGAAGCCACCAGCCCATCCTGTGTCTCTGCCCAGCTGGAGCAGACTGCTGCATCCACAGCTGTGCTCACATAAGATGTGGGAGAAGGAACTGGGCAAAGGAGTCATGTCACAGAAAAGAAGTGAATAGGGCAGCAACACTAAAATACTGCAAAACAGAACATAAGGGAAAGGAGCAATTGTCTGTTAGGGTAGGAATAGGGAAGGTTCATTTCTGGGCTCTTGAAGGTCATGACTTGACCAACCTCCCCCTGTTAGGAGCCACAAAGCAATGAATGAGCCCCATTTGAGTGATTGCAGCCCATCCCTTGCTGTTACAGTGAGGCCCATGGCATGCACAAATTTGATTCCCTAAGTACCATAATGCTGTAGTGTTCAATTTCCAGAGGCTTAATTTACCCTTATGCTTGATCATCTTCATAAGTCCAAAAAAAAAGTTAATAAAAGTAATTAACAATTTCCTACAAGTAGCTTTGCTGAGCAATTTCAGCAAAAAAAAGCTTTAAGTGTACGAGAAACCAACAAAGCAAACATCCACATTTCAATACCCAGGAAAATGGTAGAAAGTCTTCAAGTTTTTAAAACCTAAATTAAGCTCCCAGTAAATTATTGTGTATATTAAATTAATTGATCAAACTGAAATCAGTGTTGAGATACTAAGACGGTTATATACCTCAAAGTATCACGGATGATCTGAAAAACAAAGCTCAGCTTTATCTCAGTGGTTAGGCAAGTACTATTTTTACAGCAAGCAATAAAATTTTAACTCTGGCAAGTGAACAGTCACAAGCAAAACACACCTGTGAAGTGTTCAGTGAATTCTTGCTCCAGTTTCATGGCTCTCTCAAATGTCTTCCTGGCTTGCTCTTCTGTTAAACGTTTATTCATTTCCCTAAAAATGAAAACATTATACGTTTTTTAAACTACTAACAAATCCTTGGGAGTCTTTGAAGTTTTAAACTGTTGTTTGAGTATTAATCCTAGGTTAACCCTAAAGAAACCAAGCAAAGACTGTAGTGGAAATGAGCTGTTCTGGCATTATATTGTACGGAACTTTAAACAATGACATTTGTTCTCAAGCACATTAATTTGGATTAGAAACCCCATCTTAAAGTCCCTAAAATTAAACTCAGGGAATTAAATATTATTTAAAATATAAACATTACAACTGTCTGCACATAAATTGTGATTGGCTTTCAGATACAACAGCCTCAAACAATTTAGCCTGAGGTACTTCAGTTTTACTCACATGATATTTTCCACTGTTTTGGGTTTAATAAAAATGGAGATTGGGTACAGCTGGGCAATCTGCAACCTTTTGATCGCATTACCAGAAACATCCAGAATGCAATGTTTACCCTAAAAGTGAGAGAAAAGGGGAAAATGGCACTAAGCAAAGTTTAAGTCACAAGTAGCATAGCATAATAATTTAAAAGAGAAAACATGTCTCCACTGAAACCAACAAAATTAGAGTATCTGCATCAATGACACTGTGATTTCACCACTTTGGCACAAGGTCCCACAATCTCCTCTGTTGGATTACACATAATTTGAGATGTTCCTGTCCCTTCTTCCTTCCTTCATCACAGGTAGCAGCCCAATCAGCAATGCAGAATCAGAGTGGAACAGCCTGACTTCAACCACACCACCAAAATTTTTTATTTTGATTTTTCTTGGTACTAATTTGAAGATGCTTTAGGGAGGCAGCCATGACACTGGGGGCAGTTTAGAGAGAAGCCAGATGACTTAACTGGCATACCTGAGGGAGTGACCACCCCTGCTGGCAGGCAAATATGCCACCATAAAACCTTCAGATGGAACTGCACACAAGCCCTCTACTCCCCCAGGTACCACCCAGTAGAAATACCACACTGGAGATGGTGAATGCAATTTATTTTGGTTGATTTATTGTTCATCTCTTGAGAAACAAATATAACTTGACCATTCCTTGGGCAGCTGGAAGACAATGTGTAAGGCTAATTTCCTCCCTCTCTCTATTCTCCCCCAATAAAGAATTTTCCAGTTTCATCTCAAAGGTTCTTCCTGTTCTCAGTTCCTTTCATCTCAGATATGCTCATTTCCACCTCACACATTTTTATTTCTTTCTTTTCTGAGTAGCATAGGATTAATTTTGCATACCATCATTTTAGAAGGGTGCAGAGGAAGAGGAATAGGAAACCACTGTCAGGTGACTACATAAAGAAAAGCTTTTTCTTTAGCAGGAATGATGAATGGTGGAAATCTGTGACCCAGGATACAAACCCACAAGTACCATACAACCAAAGGTTACTCATATCATACAACACCATTCCTGAACTCCTGGGAAATCATTCCTGGACAAATGTCTGAAATTACTGACATGCTTCTGCATCCTGGCAGAAGAAATAACCAGGATCATTTACATTGGAACTCCCAAATGTATTTGAGAGTACACTCTCATTTGTACTCTCAAATGAGAGTACATTTGAACTCTCAGAAATACACTTCCTTCTTCCCACTTTTTTTTTTTCACATAGATCAAGTCAAATTCAGTTTGAATTTATAAATAATTAGAATTTGCAAGGAATAGTTCAAATTGCTTCACTATAGAAACAGTAAGGTCAATCTTCAAAATGTACTGGTAGTTATAGAAAGATATTTTTTAAAAGGAATTCTTTACATTTACTCCCTTCCCTTTGTTAGCTAAAACCATAAAGAGCACAAATAACATTTTTACAAATTTTCTTCTGCACAGGTCTATGTCAAAGAGATCACATATTACTTAACTCCACAACCACTACTCTTAATTAGTTAATGATCTCTGTATGTGAGCTAGACTAATTAGCCTATAATTCTAATTATTTCTTCAATATTCTCTTTAAATGAGAGGGCACAATATGGTTGCTCTTTTCCCACAATTTAATCATGATGCTTTTGTTATTCCAAAGCTTCATTATTTTCCTAAATGTGTCTGTAACAATGTGCTTGGTTTCTAGATTTATACAAATTCCTTTAGAAGTCAGAGTGCTGCTAATGGCTTCTTGCCATCCTTCCCTATTTCCCTGTCAGCACAGGCATATAATCACCTCAGTAAATGGAAGTAAGTGGCACTGATTTACCTTTTCTGCTACTTCTCGCACTGATTGGACACTTGTTCCATAAAGATGATTATTGTACTGGCCAGCTTCAATGAATTTGTGATCCTGAATATCCTTCTCCATTTGCTCTCGAGAAGTGACAAAATGGTAATCACGTCCATCCACCTCATAATCTCGTTTTGGTCTAGTAGTATCTTTAAATATAAACCAGTAGTTTTTAAAGTGAAACAAAAAACAGTGACTTTTTTCCCTAAAATAGCCAAAAGTCTCCCATTTATACTGCAAAATTTTCACAAAGAGATTGACAATTAACGTAAGTCTATAAAGTTTAAATAATATATTAACTTTTTTTGACCCAACATACAGAGGATGTCTATAAAAAAATTAAGAGAAAAGTATTATTTACAATTGTTTTAGTATTTGCTGAGACTTACGTGGAACACATGAACCAAATTTGTCTGGAAATTCAGAGATCAGGTCATCATTTATTCTGTCTTTCATGGGTCCCAAAACAATCACAGGTCGAGTGTAATTGACTATCAAAAATAAAGGAATAATGTTTTAAGTTTTATTTCATATATTTGTTAACTTTCCAGGTCATCAAAATAAGCTTTCTCACATAGCAATGGTTTTAATACTTAAAAGAATATGTACTCCTAAAGAGAATAAAAACATGTTGAAGAACATAAATCAGTTAATAGTCATGCCACGTTAGACCTTCATTCTCAAATCACCATCCTCAGTGACTGAAAATGAGTCTTAAGCTATGAAACCTTTGGAAAAAAAAAATCTTTTCACAAAGTAACATCCTAAATTCTACTGGAAAAAGGAAAGAGGGGAGGTTTGAAAATCTTTTCAATTCAAAGAGGCACCTAAGCAGTAGCAGAGTTCATGAAATTCTGTGCTGGCAGAAGCTTCTTTTCCTTTAAGACCACAATGAAGCATTCACATACATATCAACTCACAGCCATAAATTGTTTTTGTAACTATTAACACTGTTACAAAATTTAGTACCTTTTAAAAGCAGCTTAATTATTTATAATAAAGGGGTTTTGGTTGAAAATTAAGCTTAAGCAGATTATGTCTAATCACACTGTAAGAACCATAAAGACAATGATGCGTAAGTATGTTGTCATGATCATGTAATTCCGGAAGTTCAAATTTTAATTTTAGTTTCAACATGTCTGCACCAATAACTCCAAACTAATTAAAGTCTGGCCTATAAAATATATTTTAATTTGACTCTCAGAGCTATTTCCTTTCTACTGTATCACTGTATTCATAAAAGGAATGTCCTGAATCCAATAACTGTCAATTTATTAATTAAATAAGAAACATCTTTGCTGTTTCTCCCTTTGTGAGCCCCTCTGGTGAGGGGGAACACACAGAGCAGCAGCAGCTACTCCTGGATTTCCATTCCACTGGAAATCAGTGAAAAGCATTTTTTTTTAATGCAAGTGAGAAGATATTTTCTCCTAATGATTTCCATTTCATTAAATTTTACCTTTTTTATGAAAAAAATCCCTTGGCAATTACTAACCAAATTAGCCATATAAGACCATACAGAAATGGCAGACTGTTTTAGAGACATTTCAATTACAGTTGGTAAATAGCCAAATGATTTATTCTCACACTTTCTGCTGTGACAGAAACAGTGAGAATGCTAAAATAATATGAAACAGAAGAAAACTGTAATTTTTGAGCTTCTCACCGACAAAACTGTTAAGCATAATGTATTTTTCCTTCCACAATATAAACCACACAAGAAATTATTGAAGTAGCACACCTTTGGATTTTGCACTAAGTAATTTAGCAATTTTATTTAATAATTTACACCTTTATAATGTGTTCATTTGAATAAGTTAAAAAGGGTGAAGAAGTTTATCATGGTGCTTAGTACATAAGGGCACATGAAGCATCCTGATAATTCAGATTATTTTATATTGAGCGAGATCTACAAACCTTCTTGTTGATTGACTGGTTCATATGACAACACATATTCCTCCTGGCCACCTAAAATGTAAAGGCAAAGACATATCAATGTATTTTTTTCCTAAAACAACATATTTCAACTGAGTCATTCTATGGAGTGTAACAATACAGACATTGCTCAGCAATATGCATTACAATGAAACTGATGAAGGACATCTTTCAAGAGCGATGAATTATAAAAATCACAAAGCTAAGCCAAGCACCGAGCTTTAAAGCATAAGACACAGAGTATAAATAATTTCCTGGTGTACACTGGCATGTCAAGCTGATGTCAAGCACAAGAAGAATTTTCAAGCCTTGCTGAGCTGCTGCTCCCCACGTGTCCTGAATGCAATGCATGCATGCTGTCATTCACTGCTAGAGCAATGCCACCCACATGGGGAACTTCCTCCATACTCTGAAGCCAGCGTTGACAATAACATTCTTCCAGATTTACACATGGCTGATAACCATGTATGTCAAGGTATACAGATCTTACGTTAATTTTATCATGAACTGGCATTTATATAAAGACCTTCAGCCACTCTAATTCTACCCAAAAACATATGACTGCATATACTAAACTATTATTTTATCAATTAATGTTTAAAGACAAAGTTAAAAACAAAGAATGCCTTGGATTGTTCTCAGCTCCAGGAAGCACATTAGCAGTGAATGAAACTAAAATAATTGTATCTTGAATTCTGACAGCTGTAGGCTTTTTAAATGTTAGTGAAAGCATCTGAAATATACCTCAGTTGCCATCTCTCTAAAAAATTACTTCTAGTCTAAAATGATACCTCTGAGTAAAATTTCTTGCAATGAAATAATTGAAAATTAACTCTCTGAGAGCAGAGAATTTGTAATTCTGAAGACACAAGCTCAAATTATATGACATTGCTTTGAACTGAAGAAAATACAGTCCTTCAATATTTCACTTGTCTAATTTTGGAATATTCTTTGATGTTCATAAGCCATCAAACAGGCAAAGGAACATACCAATGCTACCCCACAACTGTACAGAAACAGATGGCAGATCAAAGCTTTTATAAATTTGTATATTGCTTCTATATATCTATTCTCTATTTCAAAGCAAATACCACTGATATTTTAAATCTAGATTTTACCATTTCATAAACAGAAATATTTTCCTTATTTTGCAATAAATTTGCATTCAAACTGTCCTACAGCAATACAGGAAGGAAGACTTTCATTTCCTAAGTTGTTGCAAGTGAGGAATACCTTAAGACAGACACAAAACCATGCAACCTGTACATTTTAATATCTCCAAAAGTTACTCATGCAAATGGATTTTAGAAGGACAGTATATACTTTCAGAACCCCTTTTAGGCTAGAGAGAGGAATAGGGAATCAACAACTATCAACTCATCTATGAAAGATCCAGCTCACATATAATTAGATACTTCTTTGGAGAAGTTACATTGCTATAAGGTCAAAGACAAGTTATGCAAACTACTAAAGAGATAAGTAAAAGGCATCCCCTGATTGAGGGCAAAAAGTATATATTGTCACTGCTTTTCAATACTTTGGAAAAATGAATATTAATAGACTGAACCTTTTGAACAACCGTACTCATCTGTAATCAAGATAACTTTCACATTAGACAGCAGTAAGAAGAAATTAAAAGAATATTTTAATAAAAAGTGCTCAGAATTACACATTCAGATAAGCAAATCCATGACATTCATTATAAAATCATGGCTTCTCAAGTAACAATAGAGTAAAAAACTAACTAGTAGTACCAATAATGAGCTTCCAATGTAAATAAAGCAAGCTGTCAGAAAATCCTTGGTAGTGGGGGAAGAGAGGGAAGTAGCAAATTTATGAAGAAAGAGTCATGGTTAGATAGTTTTAATGGTGT
Organism: Entomyzon cyanotis; assembly: GCA_024500445.1. NCBI lineage: Eukaryota > Metazoa > Chordata > Aves > Passeriformes > Meliphagidae > Entomyzon > Entomyzon cyanotis. Next base: position 12,201,124 of record JAKEPQ010000780.1, read on the forward strand.
ACCATTAAAAATGATTAAAATTTCTGTTTGTCAAAGGCAACTTCCATATGTGCTCAATTTTGTGTTATTCTCAGGGACTACAGATGCCTCCCTCAATTGGTTTCTTTTCAATTACAGTCTGCAACACCATCAGCATTTTGCATACATGTGTGTATATATATATATACACACACATTCTCTCCTTCAGTGTAATCATCTGGAAGAAAACATGTAGCTCATCACCTCTGAAAAGATCTGCAGCTTCCATACAAATATATCTGTTAATGAACTACCTTCCTCATTATCCTATCATAAATTACATATTTCTGCAGTGCCCATTACACAGTTAGCAGGCAGCCAGGAGCTGAGCAGTGAACCATTGCAAGACTTTTACTGTTCCTTCATTTCATGCTTCTCTTCAAATCCTAAGCTTTGCCATTGTCCTGCTCTGCTCTATCCTGGCTTCCAGGTCTAGACTACAACCTTTCTGGGAAGCTGTTCACTGGAAATGAATAGTGGGATTGAAGTTCTTGCTGTGGTTTAAGACATTTTAAAGCACAGTAGAGCAGCACCATGCAGCCTATTACCCACCACGAACAGGGAGTGCTACTGCAGCCTGGGTAATAGTAAACAGTACTGTAGCTTGTGCTAGTAGGAAAAGCAAACTGAGTGTGGTAAATAGAAGATACTCTGTCTTCAGAGAGAGAACACTAACATGCTGACTTATCAAACTGACTCCAGCACTGAATGTGTGTCATATGCTTTGAAGACAGTTCATACTAAGCATCCACACTTGACAAAATAAATGAGCTGAAAGCAAGGGTAAATACATGTTTGCTTATCTGTACTTTCACTCAAGTACATACATATTAAATCTGAGTATCAGTCATGAAAAACTTTAGATAGTTATGTCATTATTTAACAGATTACACAGTTTGGTTACACATCCAGTATTAAGGCTCAACTACATATAATTATATTTGTCAGCATTAAATTTACATTTCAATTTAACTGGTCTAGCTAGCTTGTGTAATTTAAAAACAAAAAGAAGAAGCAGATTCAAATTAAGCTGAACTAAGAAAATCATAGACAACAACAAAAACATCCATAAAGGAGGTTTGTAGTGATTCTAGAGAGTTTTTTTAAAAACAGACATAGAACAATTTGCAGTACTCCACCAAATACACAAATATGGATTTCATCTGAAGATGATGGGAAAGTTCTACTTAACATGTAAATACCCAGAAAAGACAGACAGACAAAATCAAAGAAAGAGCTACAAAAGGTTTTTAATAAAACAAAGGTTTTAAATAAACAAAGAACTTAAAAACACTTACGGTAACTACTTTCACTATCGCTGGCATTAGAGGTTACATGCTCTGAAATTGCAACACAATGGGAAAAAATAAGGAACATACACCAATGGCATGAGTCAAACAGAAAGAAAATCGACAAAAAATAATCCAGATGAAAGACAATACTCATAGCAAAGTGCTGAAATCAATACATACTGCATATAAAAGTTTTAAGGTACTTCTCATAGCTCTCAGGATCAAGCTTAATTTCATATGAAAGGAATTGATGTTAATAAAAAGAAAAACATTAAATAGCACATAAAATAAGATTACGAAAAGTACACTAATTCACAATTCACATGTCAACCTGCAATTTTTAGGCTTTGACTTCAGGATGAATTTTGTTGTGTAAAAATCATGGGATTATGCATTTCAACTTTTATGCAGGCAGTTTATTGATTACATTTAGAGTCTTGTAGCAGAAAATAGTGGATTATATTAAAGGAAATACAGTGTAGCGCATAACACAACCTACATGAAGCGTGGTGTGGCAGTTTCAAAAAGTCTGTGCTGAAGAACAGACTAGAATCCAATTGTTTATAGAACAGAAAAATCTAGAGATATTTCTGAACCATATGACATAGTTTAAATTGGGTATGATCACAAGGCCATAAAGGCTGCTTATGATCTTATATTCTAAATCATAAGGCCATAAAGGTTGCTAAAGTCTTCTGGCTTAGTCCAAGAATTCCTTTGAAAGCAGCCATTTCAGAATTGAAAATGAATGTTACAGCTCCTAGAATTTTTACTTCAAGATTGAGAACAGGTAAAAAAGTGCATTGGCCTTTACAAGTAATATGAACACTGTGCCTCACAGTTATGCCTTGGGAAAAAATGTTATCCTTAATGACCCTTAGCCACATCCCTTTAGAGACTCCTTATCCTACTGCATAAACCCCTAACAGTGTATGTGTTTAATATCTGTGATGAAAGCAAGGTCTTGACTTTTTTTATTTGTCATTTTATTACACTCGGTGGTGGGGTGTGTGTACACTAACAGATCTGCTAAGAGCAGGCGGCAACATTTGAATCTTACTGGATTCAAATAGAAATACAACAAATGCTTATAAATCTCCTCCATAAGCCTCCACCTGGTCTAAAAGCATCACAAGCATTCAAGTCTGACAGAAAAACTTTCATGGCATTTGTTAAGGAAAAGTTTTGTTTAAGTAGCTGTAAACATCAGTCGCCTAGAGAGAGGAGGGAAAACTGTAACTAGTTAAAGTATCACAGCAATGGTTGTACTACTACTGTAAAAAGCCATAAAGTTATTTTAAATAAATAAACATACAAGGACAAGATATAAGTAACATTAAAAAATAATCACCAGATTTAAAAACACAGTACTGTTAAGGACAAACAAGTAAACAGTGGTAAGCTTCTGAAAACAAACAAAAAAAAAAATCTAATGTGACAGTCACGTAAACTTTACATGTTCCTGAAAGCAAAACCTCCAAAAGATTACAAACTAAGAAAAGCTTATGAACCATTTATAGTCAACCTCCTTATGCCAGTAGAGCACCAATCTCAAAGAGATCTGTCAAAAAAAAAAAAAGTAGTAATTTTTCAGATGGAGGTTAGAATAACTTGGGAGTATTTTGATCACTTACTCAGGCCTTTTGATCCCATGTCGTCAGGGACCTCCTGCAGAGTAGTCCCCAGAGGGCAAGCAATAAAAAGACAATCACAAAGAAAATAATTGTCAGTAATATATAAAATTGGCGCTACGACAGGAGACAGTTCCGAGAACATCACAGGGAAAAATAAGTCTATAGACTTGGTCTTGACTGGCACATGAAGTGCAATCAGTAATGCAAATGGCAGAGAACACAGTTAGTTTGGAACCTGGTCTGAATTAGCAAATTTATGCAACTACGTTTTGAGAATACACTTTTTTTTTAGCACTGGCAAGAACAGTGAAAATCAAAGTAATCTCTCTTCATTAGGAAAATCAAATTAGAATGAATGACTTTGAAGAACCAGTCTAAAGGGACTGATTTGAGAAGCTGGTAAGCTCCACTATACTTCCATCAATACTGTGCCTGTTCCCATCACTGACAGCACTGGCAGGCAGCTACCTCCTCCAGTTAGTCAATAGCATTGCCCAGTTTGTTCCAAACTCAATACTCTTGTGTTAAGTTTTATTTTAACAGCAAAGGAAGGGTTGCACTGGTTGTGTAGACCGTTTGCCATTGGCACCACAAGCTCCTGGCCTGTTGCAGCTCCCGAAACTGTCTCCAGGGTAACACCCTAGTGCAATCTAGCAGGCCCTTCTACTGCGCTTCGCTCTCCATCGAGTGCCACATACTTACGGTCAATATCACTGGTTTCCTGCTCACTCTGGTCCTTGTTCTTGTAGAAGGGAAATTTTCGGGAAAAGAGGTTCTTTTTACGCTTGTCATTGAATGACTGCTGAAGAAGAGAAGGAGGGGCAAAACAAAGGATGTCTAATGTGTGTGTGAACAAAGGCCCAGAGCAGCAGCTTTGCGGACACTGACTCCTACAACCACCTTATGCAGTGCATATCTCAGTTTAACACTCATCCTCTCAGCTCATGAGAAATAGAGATTGGTATCATGACTTTGCTCATACCCTCCATGTTTCACATGCTTAGTACCGAGAAAACTGGCAGGCTGGTTCATCCTATACAGCCTGACCTGTATTGCACAAATTTAGGCTTCCCATGAGGGTTAAAAAAAAAAAAAGTGAAAACTAGGCTGCTGTAAGATGGCCAAACCATAATGACTCAAAGTCAATTAAATCATTGATATGATCTCATTTAGGGGTTAAAGTATTTAAAAAAACAAAAAAACCCAAGGCTTTTGAAAACTGCTGATATTATAGCAGTACATCAGAAGTATTTGGCAGTGTTAACAACCAACTAAAAAAACAACTCCAAAACTTATCCGTGTTCATATTTTACTTTTGCAATTCATTGCAAGTTCACTGAAAGAAATTACTTTGTTCTGTGTAAGTCTGCATCCTAATACGAAGATTAACTTTCAAAAACACAAACTAATTTCATTGGTTTGCTGTGGCAGTTATGTTTTTAAAGACTACATTTATAATTACCACATGAAAAACCCTGTACATCAAGGATCATGTTCAGCAACTTTTGATATTAACTGCTTGTGTTGCTGAAGAATTTCTGCATTTCAGTTGCTACAAACATTTCTAGAGTTACTCACATAGACATTCACACCCATGTGAATATAAACTATTGCGCTTTGTCCAAGTAATGGAGAGCATCAATGCATTTTCATTCCTATATAGATATGTCTATAGGTAATTAGCACAGGTTTTAGTAATATCTGCCATGTCTGCTGAAGACATCATGTGACTACAGCACCTTTAATTTGCTCTTTCAAGTCAATAAAAAACCTCAGAGTATAGATAAACCAGTGATGTTTCAATTGCAATTATGCCCAGAACTAGAGCTAATACAGCTAACTTAAAGTCAGCAGAAATTTCCTTCCATCTTCAGGCATGAGTGACTCATCTGACCAGTTTTGCCAAGACATAAAGTTTGCCATATTTTTTCCATTTGGTTTGCAGAAAAAACTACAGCGGAAAGGATGGCAAAATAGGAAAACCAACAAACTTGGTCTTGAGACCCTGTTCTGTAGAGGGACAATTTATTTCTAATCTAAGCAGAGCCTAGAGCCTATGTACAGCAGGAAGTAAGAAAAGTGCCACAGAAACATCTTTTAAAAGCTACTGTAAAAAAGAAAAATCATGCATTCAAGACTATTACAAACTGTTTCTAAAATTTGGAGCATGTAAATTTTCAAGTAATTGTTTGTCTTTCTCCAGCCAGTGTGAACTCACGTTCCTCTATGATATGCAATACAGTTGCAATAAGGTATATTATCCTTTCTACCAGCATTAAGTACGAAAGAATTGCAGTAACAACTAGGGTCAAACAGGACAATGTTTTTTTCAAATTGTGGGCCACATTTTTTGGTACAATTGAAAACTAGCACTTGGCCTTCCTAAAGAGGATGTCTACAGATGTGCTCCTTTCCTACAGTGCAACACAAAAGCTGCATCCTGCTACAGGACTAACAATCCTTCTGGGCATCTGTTTTAATACAGACTTGCTTGGCAATAGCAGAAACATCCAGTGATATTTTCCTTACCAAGGTTTTTTTAAAAAATACTTAAAATTACAAGGTGTTAAAGAGGCACACGGTACCATGGGAGCACAATCAGAAACATTGAGCTCTGGAAATAACAATACTGTGCTAAGGAGGAAATCCATAAAACCTTTAATTGCCCTGCATCTGTGTTTGACTAAAACTGTTGTCCCATGGTAAAAATTGGTAAATTATCAACCTGACACAAAAAGATCAAGTTGCAAGCCAATCATATGCTTGCAGGAACCATTGTTGGCATGGGCAAATTTTTAGGTTATGGTTCTCCTGACCTTCTCTAACAGAAGTAAAGTCTTTGCAAATGATTTCTCACAACCAGGAAGGTTAATGTAATCTACAGAACAAGGACAACAAAGAAATATGTCCAAAGGAGATCTTTGCTGAGTATACTAAAAAATACTATAATGTGAATTCAAAAAGTGGAAGTCTCACATCAATATAATTGTTCCATTTGGGCATGTCAATCAGTTTGGCAAAAGGAGACAAATGTAATAAAGCTAGAATTGTTCAGTTTAGCTGAGGTGGTGAGAATGTGCAATTTGCACAGTTAAAATGAGTGGCTGATTTATTGTACTTCATAAAACATAATCAGGTTCTTCATTATAGTTTTGAAAATATTTAATAATAATTATTTTAACTTTCTGTACACTAAGTCTTCCTGAGCTAATATGAAACTTTATATATACTGCATGTCTAATGGTCAGAGTCAGTTCCATTGCCAAAAAAGAGAAAATAAAAGTAATATTATACTGATTTTGCATAAAAGATTAGCCAAAAGATTACTTTTAAAAGATATCATGATTATAAAAAGGCAGAAGGATTTGCTTATTAGTTGAAAATGCGTAGTAATTGCATTAAATTTTTTATAAGCCCACTGGCAATCATTCACAGGCATCATAAGCAGGAATATATTACACCAGAAGCAGCACAGAAAATGAGATAAATGTGTATATGAAAAGAACAAACAAGAATAAAATGTAACCATTTCTGCTCCAGACTTTTTAGCTTTCCTTACAATGAAAGGAACATGGATTTTAATGTTAGCGACTGCTAGGGTTATTCTTCAAGGTCATAATGTAGAAATTTTCAAAAACTGTATAAAATTGGTATTTCATCCTGTTCATGGAGTATTAGCATACACAGACACAGGAAGGCACATGGTCCATGAGGACATGTATGGTGCAGCCAGCTTATTGGGAAAAGTATCATCATGACAAAAACAGGAGGAATATTTTCAGGAGAAACTCTGATGTTAAAACATTTACAGCTGAAGCAAAAGATTGTGAACAGTGTAAGTGTGTTTGCAAAATGAAATGTTACTAAAGGAAGAGAACTGCAGTTCTATATCAATGGCAAGCGTAGTTGCTTTTCCACTCAGTGTTCCATGCATTCCTTTGGTGCTCTGTCAGTACACAGGGCCTGTGCACCAACTCTGCTATTGTCAAAATGTTACTTCAAACACAGCAGTAATTAACTCTTTGCACTTTATAGCTAGACAAACTACAAAACCATGCAATTATCTTTCAAAGAACATGGTAACATTTGAAAAATTACTTAATGTAATGAAAAGAATCTGAAGTATTTAAGCCCTCTTTATATGACTTCTAAATAGCAAAGTCAAATTACCATGTCAGTTGATAATATTTTATTCTAATACCAAATTACAAATGCACCAAAACAGAAAAATACTGCAAATAATCCAGTGAATCTCCAAGGCAGTACTGCTCATTCCCATCACATGTACTGGGACAGGAGTCACATATGGTGCAGTGAACTGCATCAAGGGACTGATGAAAATTAACTCTGCCCTTGCATGAAATTCTTTGACGTTTCTGTGCGCATAAATGAAACAAAGTTACTTTATGCTGTCTGAGTAACTGTGTACTTCAAAACTTCTTTTCATCAGAGGGATCCTGTTGAAGTTTACTTCCTTGTTTTCTAGATGCATTAAAAAAATTCTTAGCAAAAGTTTCTACTTTTCTTGAAAATTGCTGCTAAGTCCCTCCTCAAATAAAGGGAGTCCAGGAGTCCAAACCACACTCAAGGACAACATTGCTCTACAAACAGCACTTGCAGAGCTGTTAGAAATGGCACTATTCAACACTCAATTAGTATATACAGCTCCTACTACCTTACAGTCTTAACAAGCATATATGTTTCTATCCTAATTCTTTAAACAATTTGCAGTGTTTTGGCAATTAAAGTCTGCTTTGGTGCTCAGAACTATTTTATTTCTATTTAACAGAATTTAGTCTTTTCACTCAAATCTGAAACTGATTCTCCACATATAAAACCACTGAAAAATGCTACCATTCACAATGGCAGGTGTAATTAGCACTTCATTAACTCACCCCTTTATCTCCTCTTGTTTTGGAATTGAATTTCACTGTCTTCAAACGGGCTCGTTCTTTTTTCTCAACTCTACCACAAAAACACACACAAAAATGGCAGAATCAGCAAAGCTCCAGAACTTCATGTTACTGCTTGTAACAACAGAAGTATATTGGTGTACCTTTTGTACTATACATTTTATTGCTTATGACACATTCAGAAAATGGAAGCCTGCTAAAGCAAAACTGTTATTTCTCAAGTGATGAGCTGTGAGAGTATTGGAGCATTTTGTGGCTATTATGTGTTTAATAAATCCAGAGGGTGCGAAGAGGAAAGACGACACAGTAAGTGAACAGCCTCAATTATCAGTCAAGAGCAGATATTAACATTCAGAGCACCTGGACTCTTATTTGAGTCTTCAGTATACCAACAAAAACCTCATCTCCATTGGCTCTGGCTACCAAAGAATGATTTTCCAGTTTTCCAGGTTCTGGGTAGAAAGACTTCATGACAGTGTCATGACTTGAATAAAATTAATTTTGCACATTTTCATGCATAAATGGTTATTAAACTGTTATTAAACCAACATGTAATGTTATCAAATGCACAACTTGCTTAAAGCGAGAACAGAGAAATGGATATGGACCACCTTTATCAACTTTAGCACCCATCTCCTAAGGCTAAATAGGGTTTAACAAACTTCTCATTGAGTAAATGAGAATCCCATTACAGATTACTTTGGGGAAAAAAAAAAAAAAATCAAACAAGTGGCTGTTGTGGTACAGAATTAACAACAAAGAGAAAAGCATATACAAGATATGTATTCATCATTTCAGATGTTTAATAGCAGACAACTCAAAGTCATTAAAGTATGACATACCTCCGTTTGCTTGGGATAACTCCAATTTCATCACTTTCTCCATCTGGAGTTACCTGCCGTGCTTGCCACCATTCATCATCAGAAGCATTAATGACATGGAGAATATCGCCAAATTTGAAGTTCAATCCTTGACTCGGAAGGCCACTATCTTTAGTCTTGTCATAATCAAAAAGAGCTCTACATTGAAAAGGAAAAATTAAATGTAGAAAAAAGCCAGAAAAAGCCAGGAGAGTATGAATAGCACAAAATAAGAAGCAAGCTGCCTGTGCTATTCATAAATGATTGCATCATTCTGACAGGTACTTACAAGAAGGCTGAATGCACTCTCTCATACACACAGAATATGTAGTGCAGTACCCACACACACTTCTAAGTTTTAGTGAATGAGAAAAAACTTCACCCAAAGCAAAAGTCTAGTGCTTTACAAAAAGTCTACAGAAGACACCTCCTGCAATTCAGTAAGTACTTTGCACAGAGCAAGTTACATGTCAGCCTAGGATAAAAAAGACAAGCAAGCATTTAAAGCACACAGCCCTGTCAAAAGTTCTGTAATGCACACTGTTTCATATAAAGTTATAAACTGAAATTATTTTAGTAAATAGAAAGTACTGCCTTTCAAAACAAAGTCAGTATCCTGCTCACAAGGAAGAAAAATCAACTTAGAAATATGATCTGATCACCACTTTGTAGTACCCAAAGGCAAAGAACCTTATGAACATTCTTTGGGAAAATTCCCAACCATTTCAAGAGAATCTCATGCTTTTCCCTAAGGTAAGCCTGTTTTAAATAATAGGCACTCCCAGTACCTGAACAGCAGCTGCGTGACTACAGTTTTATTAACATTCCCTCTGCCAGCAGGATTGCTTTATGCAAACCCACGATTACCCAACCCACTCCCATGCCTGCTTTGTACTGACTCTGTTCCCCTTCCTGCCTAAGAAAGCACAGCTGTCTGGAAAGGCACATGGTCCACCACACTATGGAACTGATCTGCTCTACAAGTAATGTCTTTTCTCCCTTTTGCATCATTTTATACCTGGACAAGTTCCCTGAGGAAATGGAGATATCTGCAGAATGTTTCTCCCAGCACAGCTGAAGGTTTAGTGAGGATGTGGAAATGAAAGGTGACAGGAGCCTCTCAGCAAAGAGCAAGAGATACTCTTTAAATTCTCCCTTATAAAGAACTCTTATTTTACATTTGAGAATAGTTCACGAACCTATGGAAAATAAGTGCTTGTGTGACACAGTGAAAAAATCCTCAACTATATTTCATTTGCTAGCTCATATGTTGTCAGTGCTGCACTTTCTAAACAATACCTGAATTTAACTTAGTTGATACCAAAACCATCACAAAGTAGTACCAACAGATTACAATGTGATTATTTAAAAGTCTGTCATTTTCCTTGTCCAAATTCACCTTGTTTCTTCATCCTTAACACTGGTTTTACATACCTTTTTCTGCTAGATGTTTAATATCACAAAAATTTTTAACCCATGTAAGTAATAACCTGTTTGCTCCAAAATGTAAGTACTTGAAGCTTTGTAAAGTTTGCCTTTCTAAAGCACTGAGTGTATTTCTTTGGCTTTGAACTGCATTTGTTCATAACCAATAACAAATTGTTTACAGGGAAAAAAATTCAAAGTATTCTGTCAGACCAATTCACCCTCAGTATCTATTGCAAAACCAGAGTTGTTTGAGACACCATGCCCTTCTTGGGCTATAAAATATATTAAAAAAAAAAACTTTTCCTAAAGGATTAAAGGTTTTAATAAACATTTTTAAAATGTCTAAAAAAAGACAAAAATTTTAAAATGCCTTCAAAATATTTACTCTCCTGATACAAAGAGCCTTATATTTAAATCTGCAACACCATTAATTTAAGTTTATAAAATTTAGGCTTTCAATTTTGAAATAGCCTGGAGGTTGAAATACCACTTTCCTTAGCAGTGCAACCTTCATGATAAGATCTTGTGGGTTAATTCCATTGCATACTTAGGATATCCTGACTATTTTTTAAAAAATCAGAATAATTCTTTTTCTTTGAAATAGCTAAAATATTGCAGGTAAGAAAATGATAGAGATAGGAAGTAATCATTCTTCCAAATTTATTCTGCACATTTGTTCAAGAGACACTCTGGACAAATATCATTTCACATCTCAAAATAAACTGCACATAATCCAGTATGTACTTTCAATGCAGATTCAAGCTGTATACATTTTCACTGAATTAATTACATGCATCATGAAATTTATTTCCTGCGATTTCTGGTTAGCATTCACGCAATGATTTCTACCAGCTCCACATTTAACTTCTATTTTTGAGTTTGCATACAAATGTATAAAGCTGTGAGCTGGGCCTAACAGCATCAGTATGTGTTAACTGCATGAGAAAAAATGCTTAGGAGTGAAATGGAAGCAGAAATGGATAAAGTCATTATTACCAGCATGTGCTTTTCCAACTAGATAGATGGTTTCACAGAATAGTTTTTGCACAACGAAAGGCAGTTTCACCAAACACATTTCCTCTGATGAAGTCACTTCAAGAAAAATAATTTTATTGGGCAAAAAAGTCATAGATGGTGAATATAGCTTTATTAAAAAGATGGTTTAGAGTGTCACACAATAGTGACAAAACTATGCAGCTAACATTTCTAGGAATATCAGGAACTGCTAATGATCACATGAATGACCTCAAAAGCAAATAGAACTAACAAAAATTTCTTTTGATTCCAAGTGATTAACATGGCTTTTCCTCTATGCCTGGCATGTCATCAACCAAGAACTCACTTCACAGCCCGGATGACATATTTATCTACAGGCTGGTATATAAAAAATACTGCTTCTATTAACTTCCTCCATGGAGAGTTTTATTACAGATTAAAAATGTTATGTATACATTTACTTAGTGTAACTCATAAACACAAATTTACTTAAAAATAAATATAGTATTCCTGATCAACTACTGCTCTGAATGCAGTCCCGTGATATTTACTGTAAAGTTCTATTTAAATTTAAATAGAAAGTCCTAGAAATTATTTTATAGAGAAAGCACGAAGTAATCTCTTTTATTTCCCTCTGTATTACTCAGGAAAAAGAGCACTAAAAAAGGTAATTCAGCTCCTTTACCCACAAGTCTAGAGAAACTGAAGTTGGGTTACATATTTCATGAGTGTTTATGCTTCAAAGCCAAAAATTTAATGGCTGTGTAACAGTGCCAAATTTTCCAGAGTATCTTTTTACCTGCCACACTCATTACTTTCAATATCATCGACCACTGACCAAGTTGTACTGAAACCTTTCTTCAGCAAACAAAGCAACCAGGAAATCCTGCAGCAAAAGCACCTCCATGTTTCATTTCATTAAATATTAATTGATTTTACCACTTCACAATAAACTGTCAGCTTGTAAAGGAGGTTCTCTGAGTTTTTGGGAAAGTTATTTGAAACTTAATGTTTGAACTTTCAGAATAACAATTAAACTGCAGGCAAGTACACTTAGCCTGCTGCTAATACCAGACCTTATTTTTTCAAAGGATTTAGTTAAAATTTTCTAGTGATTTAAAAACTGTAACATTTCTTCAACTTGGAGACAACCATCTTTGCTCTGGTTCAAGTCAAATCAGCACCATTGTTTGAATTTGGAATGTATTATGCTGGTCACAAAACCACACAAAGGTAAAAGTAATTTTCTATTTTGAATGCTACACACATTGCAGACTGAGATTTGCCACAGAAGATGAGATAAAATATGGAACAGATTTACCCTCTCTCAACATATTATCACAGGAACTTGACACGATGCAGGTATCTCACATGTGCTTTTTGAATCTGCAGCTGAATGTACATATAGATATATAGATATGGATATAGCTCAGATGCAATTATGAGAGATTATTATGAGATTATTATTATTATGATGAGAGAATCTGTCTCCTCAGTGAACAAAGATCAGAAGAAATATAAAGCAAAATAAGAGAGGGCACATCAGTACATCTGAATTAGCTGGGGACAGAGGGAGTGGTGTAGGGGGAGACCTGGATGTGCAAATGGAGAGTCAGCTGCTGCTATTGCTATATTTGTATTGCCCTCCAAGGACTGTTTCCTAGACTGCTATGCATCATTTTTTGATACACATACAATTACAAAGAAAAATCTGCCATTTTACTTAAAACTCTGTTTTCAGGCAAACATAATTGCCTTTTCCTTAATATTACATAATACCACAAAAATGCTGTTTAGAGGCAGACTATTCATAAAGATTCTGTGTTTACAGGGACACAGTGATGTATCTGATTTTATTTCCTAATTTGTTACAATGATTTTGAGAAATCACCAGAGATGATTTTCGAAGTATTTTTATTTAATAGGTTTTCTGCAATTGTGATTGCCTATAAACATTTTACTGTTGGATTTACCATTCAATTCAGCATTTTGTTACATAACTAGCATCCTCTAAGGCATATCCAAAACCCAGTACAACTGAAAAAAGATAGCTGAAGTTACTAAAATTGGCTTTGAATTGGTACAATTAAAAGTACAGTATGCATACACCAGAGTGACTTCTTATAAGGAATAAAGGGGATAACTAACATGTTCTGTCAGTATGTAGCAAGATGTGAAAATATTCATAAAAGTTACTTCAATGTGGCCAAAATTACATCAGAAACCAGACAGAACAGATGTGAACCCATTCTGTGCATGCAAAGTTGCCTCCCAGTCTTTGGCAACTTTTGGTGTGATGACAAGAGCAGATTTCAAAAGCCCTAGCAGCACCCTCTGTAAAGAGATGTGGGTAGAAAAGTCCTTTGGCTGTGGAATTTTTGCATTTTAGATTTTTGTGCTGACTTATACCAGCACTGACTATCAAGCCTCAAAAACTTTGAATGAAAAAGGTCCTCACAAGGCTTCTGCCAATAACCTGGAGAAGGCTGCAAGTTCTGCAGTAGCTGGCAAAGTCAAAAGCTCAACAACTTCCATCAGTGGAATAAAAGCTACATAAATATGAAATGCTTGTCAGTGGCTTAAAATATCAAACCAATGTGTGAACATGAGCATAAGCGGTTTAGAAACTAATCAGGCTATAGCTAACCAAGCAAAATAAAAGCATTTAGAATTGTTTAGGCTTAGTTATATGATGAGGGCTAAAGCAATAAATCTTGGGATTATGGAAAGGAAGATCTCAGCACAATAGCCATATGTACACCTACATGTGGAAATTCAAAGATATTGATAACTGTGGTATCAAGCACTTACCCTTAGTACTTAAGGCATTTATTTTTAGATATTTAAATTCTGACCCCCAAAATACTTAAGGCAGACAGAACTATAAAAAAAAAAAGTAGGCTCAGATCTGAGAAAACCAGAATCCAGCTACTGAAACGGTAAGTCAAAACATAGGAACTACCTGTTAGAGCCAAGTTAAAAGAAACCCTGTGAGTATTTAGCTACATTTGTGTTAAAGCCTTCAGAAATGGGTCACAAAGGACCATGACTTCTCTGAGCATCAATGCAATTACTCAGGGAAGTGCTTTGTCTAAACATTGCTTCCTTTCCCATAGTTCACTAGATAGAACACACCAGGAACAAAAAGTATCTGCTTTGGATAAGCCAGCAGCACCTGAGCCTGCTTACTTTTAGCAGGTAAAACCAGTGAGGTCTTACAACATTTTAAACCATATTTAACCCAAGCACTATAACTACTTGAAGCCTTAACTGATCTGTTGAAACATTCTGCCCCTACCAAGAGGCTACTGCTGGCCCTGGCTCAATCCAGAGATAAGATAATTTGGGGAAATCTAAGACCAATTTATTTTTAAAAATGCAACCCATTTTTTTAAAAATGCAACCTGTTCCATACTTGAAATTTGAAATGTTATGCATTATCAGTACATGGTAACTAGGAGTAGGAGTTGAGTGACACATGAATAAGCTGCACCTTGCCATAATTTCCCTGTGAAACCACCTATTTTCTCATCTCCTTCATGTTCTTATATTTCCACTTCCTTTCAGCCTCCTTCATGTTTAACTTGATATGAATAAATTAATGCAGTATGCTCAGTTCATTTGCTTTGCATTTTCTCCCTTGGTTACCACGGAAAACTATTCCGTAACAAAATGCAATTGGATAGAGAAATAAGTTTCCTTAATAAAGCCAAGAATACAACTAAAGCTAAAGGAAATAAGATGGAAATCTGTCAAAACCTCAAGAAAGGGAAGACTATAAATTTGAACTCAAGTACTGAACAAGGGAGAATATGAAGACTACTGTCACAAGACCACAAACTGACCTAAGCAAGTTGTTAAGACTTCATATACACTGACTTAAAGGAGAATTATATGGTTTTGCTAAAAGATTATCATCTCTCTCAAAGCAAAGGACAAAAAGCAAATAATAGCACCACTCTTCAAAGTTCATATAGGGTTCTCAGGGATATTACTTCTTTTTCAGCTATATTACGTTAATCAATCAAAATAAAGTGTTATTTTTATTATATTTGCATATAAGTATACATTTATTAGTACTTGGGAAATAATTGTATGAAAATTCAAATACCAAAATACTATGTCTACAGAAAAGCAGAAAAACACAGCAGCAATACTATGAAAAAGATGATTACCTGACATAGAGAGATCTCTTCTGGCTGGTTCGCAAAGATCCCGATCCTGAGCTAATGCTACTGTTCATCATCTGTTCCCGTAGATCATGGATTTTAGCTTCAAAACGACTGTATTCTGTAAAAAAGAGAGGCATGGCAATTAATCTCCTGCCAAACTTCAGCAATTAAATTGAAAGAAAATCTAAAATATTTGCAGTTAGAAAAACACACAAGAATATTGTACTTCAAAATTCTGTGATTTTAACCTATAGTTCACAGTAACTATTTTTTTCTAATTGACAAACATTTCTACTAATAATGACAAATTTCATACTAATAAAGACATTGATAAATTTTAACTCATGACAGAAAGAAAACTGCAGAACATACATGTGAAATACATGTTTATAATCAAGAACTATGTATTTTAAATTCAAAATATTAAGAAATGGGAATGAAAAATGTCTGTACTTCAAAATTACTGGATTTGATTGAGATAAAGATTTTAACACTACAAGGTGGGAAATACACAAAACATCTTCTGAAATACGACCATGTTCCCCTGGGAGCTCAGGAAAGGAAAAAAAAACCCAGAATTTTGGCAGAAATCTAAATCCACTTGTAAACGGCATTAGAGATTCAAACTGCCCCCACAGAATTATGTACAATGCTAATCCTGGAAAAACGGATTGTGTTCTTAAGCAGCACTGTGTACTAATAAAACTATGCTAAATGCATTTGGTTTTAGCCACAAAGGTAGGCAGGAAAATAGTAATTGCTTCTTCAGGACAAACATCTCCTGAAGTGAGGTACTTACATGCCGTCAGCACAAAATACGAACTCAGAGCAAGTAAGTTTTTCCTTCAGCTGAATAGTTTGGACTTCAGGATCAACAGATCCACTTGTAAACCCTTCCTAGTCAAAGGGAATGTTCTGCAGCCACCACCTTCCCCAGGAGCCCACGTGATGGAGATTAACATAAGTCAACAGTGGGAGAGGCAGGCTGGGTGTGCTGAGCAGCTGCTGCGCTGGGCAATGCGCTGCTCTCCCGGCTGCACCCACTGCCTGCGGGCAGCACAGCCATGCAGCAAGTGCAGGACTCACAGAAAGGGCTCTACAATAAAGAATCTTGAGAAAATCCCTAAACTAAGGTTCCTTCAACAGCCATCTAAAAACTGTGAATGTTTTGTCATGTTATGTTCTGTAGCCCTTTCTCCCCACACACTCATCATATATGAACACCAACAGCTTCTATAATTAACCCTATCCAGATAATGACAATAGGAACAGTCCCTTAAATAACCCTAACTTCTGTCCTTTATAAGACACCTTAGTTTTTAAAATAGCATCAAGTGTCTTTTTTACAAATAAAGTTCAGGTCAAACACTTCACCAGCACTAAATCAGACTGAGGAGGCTATTTGACAAGAGAAACAAAAACATTATTTCCACCACTACCGATGCTATCTCTAATAACAAAACAATGTAAGATGACAGGACAGTAACCCAAGAGGAATGTGAGAAAACGACATTTTTTAGAAAGCAGCATTCCTTAGGGGAAGGGCTCAGATTCAGTGAGAGAACAGCCCACTCCTGCTGTGCTACTGCTGCACTGCAGGGCCTTGGGGAAGTCACCTCATTTTACTCATTTATACCCAAGAAATGATAAATGTAAAAAATTTTGTATGCCCCTGTGTGGAAGAAAAGCAAGCACAGAAAAGACCAGATAATCCAAGCATTTTCTTGTGCTACAGCCTGTTCAATACTAAAAATATCTGCAGCTCTTTGCAATAGCTACTGGAAAAAAAAAATACAGATTTCTGTATCATGTGTCATTTTCTTGAAGAACCAGACTTCCTCCTATGCAGCACATAGTTGTAAGAGGGAGGCTATCCCCCACTATTGCTTAACTCTGCTTTATCTTATCATCCCCAGGTTGCTGGTCTTGCAGCTTCCTGAATTAATTTAATTTTTCTCATCAGAAATCCTGGGAAGTAAGTGCTGAATGAGTGACAGGGACATCTGTAGGAGTAAGGAGGAGAACAATTTCACCACAGAGGTTCCTGCCATACGAATAAAGCAAAAAATGGAAACTAATGGGCTGGGACTGAGAAGGCTTTATGTTCAAAAAGAAGAAAT
The DNA here is from genome assembly GCA_024500445.1 of Entomyzon cyanotis. Lineage (NCBI taxonomy): Eukaryota > Metazoa > Chordata > Aves > Passeriformes > Meliphagidae > Entomyzon > Entomyzon cyanotis. The sequence continues at coordinate 12,218,557 of JAKEPQ010000780.1, forward strand.
GCCAAGAAATTTCATATTTAGGAGAAGTTTAAACACTGTGCAGTCAGAATCTGGTGAGCTCCTTTGATGAAGAGCTGGCTAAAATTTGAGTTATATTGCTCTTAACAGAAGGTTTCAGGAGGAACAGGATGGAGAGAAATCTCATCATCATTGGGTTTGGAGCTGAAAAGTACACAGGATTTTGGATTTTAAAAAAAGAAACGTTAGTGTTAGATACAGTGGTACTGAAACTAATGCTGGAGACAGAAAATGAGACAGCAGCAGGACTCTAATAGCACCAGAGAAGCAGTTTCAGTTTGATACCCAAAGGATCAGAAACCAGCAACCATGCCCCATTGACTAAGCAGGGTTGGTTCAACTTCAGCATTATAGAGTGTGAGCTCTGCTAATGTGACTAGAAGATGTTATATTTCTATTGCTGTGGTTAAGAAGAGGTGGATATCATGTGTCTTTTGCACCTTCAATCTCTTTCTTTCCTTCAGCTTATCATCCCTAGATTCTCACAAATGCTAGAGAACTATTTTCTTTACAATTCCTTTCTTTCTTATAGGTATGCATAATAGTCATGTATAGTGTATGACAAATTTGATATTTGTTCTTCTAAATCACAGTGAACAGCACAACAAAATTCCACATGGCTGTCACAAAATCATACAATGCACATAAAAATACGTTACTTTTTTAAAAAGTCTTATTTTGTAACATCAGCATTCCAGAAATTTGGAGCTGGAACAGACACAGTGAACAAGACAAAAAGGACACTCTGATTTCTTGGCCAACAGGAAATGAAGAGCTTGGCTGAGAAGGGATACGTTTGATTTCTGGTGTACTGTTATCAGGGTAACCAAATAGAAAGGGCACAAGCTATTTAAATGAAAAAGTAAAAGTGGTTTTAACCCATATGAAGTAGGTTGGTCATAGGAATTCCATCTATAAATATGCTTCCAACTTCCCAAAAAAGAAATTCAAAATGAAAAAAACCCACACAATCCAACCTCTCAATCCTTTCAGGTAAGAATGTGATCAGGCTCCAAAACCCGACGTATATGCAACAGCAGTGAATGAAACTGAACTCAGAATCTCTTATAAGGCTTGGACTTTCGGAAAGCTGCTGATGCTATACATCCAATAAAGGGTAACAGGCAGCAACCACAGCATGAGACACAATGAAATAAGAACATTAGAATATGGGCATCTTTTCTTGCCTAGAATTTTCTCAAAGTTTCCAATAAGTTTAGTATCTGCTGTCATAACATAGAGCTCGAGGAAGCAAAAGCACCTCCTGCTTTAATTCATGGCATTTATCCAAGAGAACTCCACCATCACCAAAGGAAAAAAACCCCAAAGCCTACACAGGTTTACACATAATCAGTTGTTAAGAACATAGGATGAATACATCTGGGCTCAAGTTTAAACTTTAAAATTATACTGGATAAGCAGATGGTGCAAAACTAGACTAAATCTGCTCTATTTCATGTCTGCATGCACTCCACAGCAAGAAACAAAAAGGAGGGGAGGAAGATTAGCAAATCCGGGAAGATTACTCTGATTCCAAGCTGCTAAAGTGATTTAACCCTAGAAATCTGTAATGTTTTCAATGTCAATATTTACTTGAACAAAAATCGGAACTGCAGAAAGGGTCTGATCAGTGAAACTTTCCTGGACTGCCCATCTGGTGGGCAACAAAACACAGAGACAAACAGAAAAATGGTGAATTGTCTGCGCAGGCAGGGGAAGAGGAAAACGAGGCCACAAAGAAAATGCATCTGGTCTGGAACACACATTCTAGCAAAGGAGGAAGAAGAACAGAAGGCCACACAAGGGATGGGAAATTCAGCAAACAGCACAGAAGGAACAGCAACTCTAGGAAGCATGGATTTGCGTACAGGGAACAGATGGCAGCACAGCACTGAGAAGCAGAGATTCTTACATATATTGAACCCACGTAGAGCTGAAAAAGTTCACTTTAATTAAAAAAGTATGGCCCTTGCTTCCCTTTTCCCATCTGTCTGTGGAAAACCCTCTTTAGCAGGACCCATTAGATCTTTCTAAGCAGGACTCTTGTGCTGACAATTTTATATAACTACTGATTTATATTCTTTTCTCAAATCTCACAATATTCAATTTTCCTTTTCATGGTGCCTCCAAATAGAGAAATGGAGTCTGGAAGTTAGGATGGCCACCATCCCACTGATGCTGTATTTATCTTCCATTTATTTTTCTTTTAAAATGCACAGACCACAGTAAAAACATTATAAATCATTTTGAGGAGATATTTCGCTGCAATGCTTGTAATTTGATATTAACATTGCCTGGCACAAACCACAATGAATTCCATATGCTATTGGTGACTTTCATGCACTCTGATGTTTAATGAGCTTTTGTCTCATTAATCACTTGAAAGACTGGGCCAAGGAATTTTGAAGATTAGAAAAATTGCATTTGTATTTAGTTAAGAACACCTCCCACAGATCCTGGAAAGCTCAGAAAAAGACTAGGTCCAGCCACTGCTGAGGTGAATCCACTAAAAATGGTGCTGAAGACTTACCAAGCATTCACAAGCAATTTTATTTAGTATATTAAAGAGTAGGAGTGAGGTTTTAAGGGATTAAAACATGTGTAAGCTGCCTTATAGTGTCTCTCAGGGCTATATATAGCAAAACCCTTACCTAATCTTAATGGCTCCAGTTTTGAAGATACTCTAATTAACTAATCTAGATTACTTGCAAATTAGTAGAACCAGGTACAAAACAAGCAAGAACAAAAGCCTGGAAAACCAGGAACCACACACCCAAAACCAGGGCAAACTCTTTTGAAGTTTGGGTTTTTTAAAAGAATTTTTCGTTTTATGAAATTGGGATGCACTGATCTTTTGAACCACCTTTAAGATAATCCAGGTCCTCATCTAAAAAGCAAGCGAAGCTCAGCCTTGATAAAAAATAATTACTGAAAACTAAGTTTTGTACAAGCATTATTGGCTTTGTGCTACCCCAACTGGATTTTTGCACACAGATTTACAATATATTTCAAGACTAATGCTCAGAAAACAATCCTAGCTTATACAAATGAAAATGCTACCATTTCCCAGAGGTTAGTTATTGTCTTTTGAATTCCACTAGAAAATAGTTCATAGATACAGCAATGCAAACAGAAAAACCAGCCAAGCAACAGCCATTGAGCAGGGAGCTCTAACCAAGATATTTCTGTAATTCCTCTTTTTTTTTTTTTGAGTCATTTGTTTTAAAGAAAAGAGAGAATGAAAAATACAAAGTTGTCATACTTGAATCTTATTTTCAGTAGATAAATACAATACTCCACCTAAAATGTGACTAACAAAGTATAAATATTTTTGATTGAGCTACAAATCTTGAATAAATTTTGCACTGGAGAATCCTTATTTCCATTAATAAAACTAAAAAGAATGTGTGTTAACTACCTATATAAACAATGTAGGTTCAGAAGCAGATGTTTTACGAAAATACCTTGAAATCTCTTGATGTTTTGGTTCCACCTTCTCCTAATCCTACACTGATCCACCAGATCATCTAAGAACATGAAGCTAATCTGATCCCTTAAACATTTTACCACTCTTTCAGAAAAGAAATTATAATTTTATTTTTGGTATGTCAGGTGAATCCTTGGGAAACAGAAAGGCTGCTACCCTTTTCTGTCATGACAAGCTTATCTGAATTTTGCCCTGCTTTGGAGAGAGGTGAGTGACCAATGAATGACTGCTGATGCCAATGGACTTGGCCTGCTTCCTTCTTCAAGGCCCTCCAAGAGCAGACTCCATAGTTTATGTAACTGCAGTTAACATTATCCATATCCTTAATACAGTTTGGTTCTGAACTAGCAGAATATAACTACAATAGAAAGCTTAATCCACTAAATTATTTTCTACCCAATTTCAAGCACATATGTTATATATATGTGCTATAATACAGTTATGGCAGTCTACTGGCACCTTATACCTTTTTGGAATGGCAAAAACACACCATCCAGAAATTCTGAATTTTGAGGCAACATTATTATTACATTTCAGATGATTTTTTATTTTGGATCAGTGTAACAATGGATGTCAATATGAAACAGAGAGCCCTCCAAGAGCTGTAAGCCTCTGCACAGTCCTATACTTCCCCCTTGCTGCTCCTCTCCTCACTACATTCCCCTCAAGCACTCAGGTTCCTGTATCCCTGCTATGCAGCATGATCATAATTCTGGCCATTGTGAATCCCCAATCCCAGGAGATACATATATATCCAAATTGCTCAGTGCTTCCCCTCATTCCTCCACACCAACGTGACAATTCTTCCTTGCCATCCTACTTCTGCAGAAAACCCTGAGACACAGCAGTGCAGCACTGAGGTGTCTGCAGAGCCAGGGAGCAACATGAAAAATAAAATGGATCAGAAGCCACTTCAAATTAAAAGGGTTTATCAAAACACTTTTGTTTACTGAAGCAACATCTCCTGCTTTGAAACTGCTCCAGGTCACAGCATTTCTTTCCCGCTGGAATTCACAGTAAAGCAAAATCCCTTTTTATTCATGAGCGATGCCTTGAAAGGAGGTAGAAATTTGTAGTACAAGTGAGGGAATAAGGAAAAGCTCCCAAATAATGCTGAAAATGACAACAACATCCTGGCTTCCCAAACATATTTCTACAGGATCATTCCCGTTCCACAAACTGCGGCTCTTCTACCCCTACAGATCCCTCCTCTACAGCATCCAGCCCTAACAGATCCAAACCCACTCATCTGTGCAACTAGGAACACTGCATCCACATCCATGCCATGTATGTGCCCCAGAGGATGTACCAGAACAACCCAACAGTGACTAGTTTCCAACAGCAGCTCCTGGCAAGCTGCAAGATAAAGCCTGCAGTCTACAAGGAGAAAGTGTTAGGTCAACTGAGAACACTTGTGGTGGTGCCTGATGCATGAGCCACTTCTGTAAACAGCAGAACACACTCACATTCCATGTTTGGCTTTCACCTGTCCCAAGAGTGATGGGAAGTTGCTGAAATTTAATACAGTAGCGTAGACAAACTTTGTAAGGCATCCCTTGAATTTACTGAAGACTCCTGAAAACTATAGGAATACCCAGAAGGACATTTTAAGGAATGCAATTACATCTGTTTTCACCCAGTTCCATAACCAAGGAACATTGTGGAGATTTAAGGGAAATAAAAGTCAGCAGTTACATGATTTGAGCCCAGATTCAATAAAATCAATTTCATTCAGCCATAATAGCCTACCCCAAATCCAGTAACTAGAGTTTAGTTACCATGGATTTGAAGAGACAGATACAGAAAATTCAGCCCTTTGCATGTGAAGAGTTTTCCAGTGGTTCATTTTTCTATGACCCAACTCAGACTTTCGTGTGATAGAACTGCTTGAAAAAATCCTCTATTCCCGAAAATGTGGTGAGAAAGACAAATTGGAAATTTCTGATGGGAAAATGGGAAATGTGATAGGATGTAAAAATATAAATTAGCATCCCACATCTATGAACATCATTCTCCACCACATCTATGAACATCAAACTGTCATACACAATTACAGGGAGTGAAGTGAGCCAGTCCCAAGTGTCTTCCAAATGCTCCTATCATACTGAATTTCTTTACTCAGTCATAATGAACCCTGATGGATGTCTAGAATCTCCTTGATCTGCCCTAGCTGTCAGCATCTTTTACAAAATCCTGCTGGATTGGTAAATATAACTCCAATACATATGTAATACAAGCAATTATAACTGATGCTCTCCATCTTTATGAAGATATTTGAGAAACACCAATAATGAACAGCAACTTTATGAACATTTTAATACTTGCTAACCTGTTTCCAAATGGCATAAACAAAAAAATGAAGATAACTACACACACACACTTATATATATATATACAGTTTACCACTTAAATGAATCTAGTGAGGAGAAAAGACTCCCATGTGAAGCCATAATTTAGGAAATGTGAAGATGACCGAAGAACACACACACTTTTACCAAGTGCACTCAATCACACTAGATGGTATTTTCTATTTGGAAAGTCAAATCACAAACAGACTGCTTTCCTACAATAACAAACAATAACCTTTAAAGAAATATTCTCTTTACTAATCTCTGAGATACAAACAACGAGGATCTGATTCAATTTGCCTCCCACACCAGACCCAATGAGGCTGACAGCTGGATTTCCATTCAAACTTGTTTTACAACAAGTAAGAATAAGGCAGACATCAGGAACTAGAGCTCTCTGAGGTAGGTTGGACATGAGTCAATTCATATTTTACCTCCAAAGTACGATGGATCTCAATTTTCTAGTTATAATTTTCATTCATGCCATATCTCAAAAGGGTAGAATAAGATCTAATGTGATTCTAACGTCTTCATTCCAAATGAAGATTTTGAGCAGTGTTCCAGAAAGAAAGATGCTCATGCAGACCAAGCATCTTGGGGGGAAGAAACAAAAAGCAATCCTTTCTTCAATTAATGAGTCAGATGTCTGCCCATCACCTAGGGTAATTTGAGGCACACCTCCCACATGCATCCTCTCAAATGGGCCACATAAGTCTTTGAGAACTGAATTCTCTATACAGCTCAACTGCACACAGTCTTGTTTTGAATGCTTCAGTAGCCATGAAAGAGTAAGTACAGCTCTAGTCTTGAAATCTACAAGTGACAGTCGCTGAGTAATTTCTAAGAGGCAGCGTATGTTGCTCTGGGCAAATCTCTGTGCAATGACTCAAAATCTCAGCAGTCAGTCAAGTACCTCAATACACATTGCAAGAAAATAAATTATCTACTTGGACAAGTGGTATAGAAGAAAGCTGTTATTTCCAGTGCAGAAAGAGCAGGAACCATCCAAAGTGTTTAGTTTTCTTCTTCTAAAAGGAAAAGGGTTCTGACTTATAAAGTATGAAAGGATTCTTTTCTTCTTGAAGCCTGAATCCTAGAAAGAGACAACTGAAAAACTGCTGCTTTTGTATGAAGCCTGCACATATCCTCTGGCAAGGAAAAAGAAGTATTTGTGTCCTGGGAGCACATATTCTACACTAGAGAAACATTTGTTCTTCTCGTAGGAGCCACACTTCACCATGCCTTCCTGGCAGAAAAAATAGTGACCATAAATGCCCTCTTTGAACAGAAAAAGCGGTCAGGTGTTCAAAAGGACATATCAGAGATAAATAAAAGCATACATTTTATTTCTCAATAAGGTGAGAGGCCTCTACCCAAGGAGCAAGAAGGTGCAACAATTTGACTGACTATGACAATGCTGAAGAGCCAAGCAGAGGATAGGTCAAATGTGTATCAACAGAAATATTTGACAATTCTGACAAAAGCCAAAGAAAGTATTTCAGAACCAATGCTGACCTTACTGCTCTTTTTGAAAGGAAGCCTCAGAGTGAGCTCTCTTAGAAAATGAATGCTGGAACACAGCAATGTACACATAGAACATGTGACCGGGATACACACCCTCCTGAGACAATACAGGCATTGGCAACACTGGCAGGCTGCAGGGGATTTGACCAGGATGCAGACAAACCAATCATTTGGCCTTATTATTAACAGAGTTCCTGGGTCAGGGGAGAGATAGGATGTTGATGCAGGTGGAGGGGGTTAGGGAATGTGAATATTTCAAAAGTTGGAGAGGTCAGGCTAGAAGAAACAAGACAGAAAAGAAGAAATAGAGAACAACTAGAAGTGTGCTGCGATCAGCCACCTTACAGATGAAGGCAGCAGTCCTGTTTCACATCCAGTCCTGATGAACACCTACATTACTTGTTTCTCCTCTCCTCAGAAGAGGTGCTAGGTGGAAGGATACTAGATTATCTTTCTCTGAGTTTCAAGTTGTACAAGGGAACTTGAGTGCATAAAGCAGCCCTTACCTTCTGGACGGTACTGAGCTACAATGGTCACTGCTTGGCCTGCGTTCTTCAGGGCTGCTGCTGCCTGTTCATGGGTTGCTGCTTTTAGATCTACTCCATTTACCTGCAAGTAATACAAAAAGGCTCTTTATCAAAATTAATGCTGGTGTTTATCACCACAGAATACACACCTGTAGAAAAAAATTACCTGGACACAAACTAGTTTTCATGCCATGGGAGTTTCCCCTGCTCCCAATATCCTTACTGAAATCAAAAGTCAATAAAATCCTCTCTCACATACAACCTTCTTAAGAATTACTGCGACTATTACAGTATAGCACTCAGTGAATGGTCAATTTTCTTCTTAAGACTGTGTTTTTGTTTTTAAGGAGACACAGAGAATGTTACTGTCATGGCTCAGGAACCTTAGCCAAAGAGTGCCCACAGACAACGCTGTCACCACATCCAGTGTCAGACAACACACTCTGTGAATCTGGCATTGTTTTCAATGCAGCAGATTTAAAAACAGCATCACCAAATAACTGAAGCAGAAACAGGTGTGCCACATTTTAGACCAAATGCAGTTTTCATAGTTCAAACTAAAATAAAGATGTGCTTTAATATCAGCATTTTAGTAACAGCTGTTAAAATGACATAATTCCTCTTAAATAACTTCTAAACTACAACGACATTGTCCAAAGAAATTATTCTCCATAAATTAAGTAATTTCACAAGGAAACACACAAAATATTTATGACCTTCAATACTAATATAGAAAAAGCCCTTAGAAAGGTATGAAATGGATCTTTTTGAGACTAACAGGAAGTTCAGCAGTTTAAGACGCTGCTGCCAAGTATCTCCATCTCATTAGAAGGCTTATTTCTGAAACCTGTATTCTTTCAATTTAGACACACACAGCACTCAACTACCAGACTGACGTAGGTTAATGCCTTCACTGAATGTCTCTGAGATAGGCAAGTGCTATTTTAATCAGGTTATAAATGAGAAACTGAGGCAGACTAAAGTCCTCAAAGATGCTTTGGAAGTACATTGGCATCTGATCCATTATCTCAAATTTAGCTCAATTACTAACACTCTTTGTATAACATTAACTGGCATTAATATGACATTAAGGGAGGGGGAAACTTTTGTTGCTGTTTAAATAAAAGAAGCAAGGAATCCTACAGAAATTATCCGATCTCCTTTCCTAAGCTCTCCGCTGAGGTCAGCTGGCCCTCCTGCAAGGATGAAAGAGATGAAAATTCCTTCTCCATCTTCTCCTCCAACAATGTTGAAACCAAGACCTGTTGATCCTCGATGTAGGACGACCTTTCTAGGCTCCCTGAAGGAAAAGAAAGGAATCTATTATATTCCTGGTCACTAGACATGAGTAAAAGTAAAATAAACAACTAGAAAAGTTTCTAGATGCAAAACAAAATCCCCTCCCTGTTGTTAGGTGAACTGAACAAATCTGTAAGTATGTATGTATAAATAAATAAACACATTCCTATCATGCTACAGTTCTATTCAGCACTAAATGTCATTAGTTAAACTTCTCCACATTGTACAAGAATATCAGAATAGGTTGTGACATTCTCAAATACATTTTCAATTTACTAGAAAAAGTTAAACTAAACCAAATTGTTGCACTCTCTTTCATAGGATCCCCTCCTAACTTGAATGAGGGGAGGAAAGAAGAAATGTTGATAAGGCCAGTCAACTTCAAACGCAGGAAGACTCCTTCCAAAAATCTACTCATCTGCTACTCAATCTAATACAAGTAAAGCATAAATGATCTCAGAACAAGACATTTCTAATAAAGCAGAGCAACTCTGCACTGCATTTCAAAAATCACTAGAGAGCACTAAAGAACAATTAATGGACATTAAGTATTAGTAGACATTATTAATAATTTACAGGATAAAGTAAGAAGCTGGTTTTTTTCCAAAACAAAAAAAATCATTTAGTCCAATCTTTAAAAATCACTCAATTTTTGCAATAGCTATCAAATCATCTTAAGGTCAAATTCTTTAATTTCACCCCCATCAACTATTATATTCATTTTTTCAGAGCACTATTCTATCACATATAAATAACATTGTGAATATATATATATATATTGCACTGGATCACACCAATACATTAACAAAAACAGAACAGTAGAGGGAACAGAAAGATGCAGTATCTTTTAAAATAACACTAGAAATTTATAAACTTCATTTTGGAATGGAGAGAGTGTAATATGAGAAGGTAATTTAAAGAAATCTAAATATTCTCTGAATAGCCCTTGCATTTCAGAAGAAATCTAAAAATAGCTTTTAACTGTAATTTTAAAGGAAAGCAATAAAACCATAACGATATCAACAGGGTAGAATAATTTTGGCTTATAACTCTATCTAACCCTAAGTTAAAAGTACAAAGACATATCCTACCTTCCTCTACACTAAAATCCATTCTCCAATTTATTTTGCCACTTAGGTTTCAATCCTGGGTGGACCCTGCCTCAGAAACTGAGTGACATTTTCCATAGCAGATGATGGTGTGACACAGAATTCAGCATACTGAAAATGCAGTATAACATCCCTATACTTGCAGAACAGAAGGGCAACAAAATTACAAGAGCTTCCCTTTATCAGCAATGATGAACACAAGATTAATGCAATCTACTGAATCAGTGAAGGAATGAACGGTCTGTTAATGGGAAAGGATTAAGAGCTCTCAAGCCTTTCTGGATTTAGAATCCATCAAAACAAACCCTTGTCTGTGGGGGCAGAGAGGACCCAAACATTGCTGGCTTTAAAATAAGAAATAATCTCTGGTCTGCTCATACCACCCTAAAAATCTCTGTCAATGCATGCAGCATTCCCAGGGCTTTGTCTTTTTAATGCTATGCCTGGACTGATAAAGTGTGTGCATGTATATATATAAAAATATATCTAGTTTTCTCCTTACAACAATGTTTACACAAGTGTTAAAAACCAAATATTTATTTCTTGAGATAAAATACAGTATTTACTAGTGTTTTGCCCACAAACACATCCTTAGGGTTCCCTGGTAATCAGTTTGACACTTAGCTTTGGTTCTTCATTACCTGGTAATCTCATCATCTCCAAGCATTCCTTTGGGAACTGGTGAATATCGCCCTGGTGATGCTGGGGGCAGGGACTGTCCCAGGTAGGCAGATGGAGTGATATGGTTATCCACTGGCTGAGAATAAGCTTCAAAGAGGGAAAGGGAAAAAAATAAAAGACATTAGGATAATATGGAAAAAGAGCTGGAGGAACTGAAACAAAGGAGTGATCTCTTCTGAAAACAAACTCCAGCAGTTCAAATGATACATTATAAATATCAGAGTTCTAAAATACTGTGTTAAAGCTACACATTTCCCAGTCTCCTTCCAAGTCAGTAAGCAAATTTGTCAGTTTGATTGTGTCTCAAATGAAACATTTTTAGAAACAGTTACTGTGGAGAGTTGAAGTCAATGGGGATAGTCCAGAGATTTATCTGTTTTAAAGCTGTCTTTAACTTGAATGAAGCAAAGTTTTAACTGAACCACAACACACATACTAGAAGAAATTTCGCATCTTAATGATTACAATTGATGGAAAATATTCTACAACACCAGGAGAATTGCTCCAATAAATAATTAAGAAGGTGCATGATATTTCCAAGTTAGGATCATCAATGTTAAGCACTCATTAAGGCACAGTCATACCCACTGTTTGCTATTACAAAGCATGGTCTACAGTTGGAAATGTTTTTCCTGGTGTATGTGCTTTAAATTTTGAGGCTTAAACATGAAGGATGGGGACTCTTTACAGACACAGTATTATTACAGTTGCCAGACTCTCTTTGCCCTTACTTGCTATATCTGATGTGGTGCCTGACCTTTGAGGATTTGCACTAAACCCAAAGCTCTTTAACTGAACATTCATGACACAGATTGCAGAAGCAATCTGCATATTCTCCTTCTTTTTTTTTCCTTTTTAAACAATTATCAAAAAGTTTGGATCATATTCAAACTTATCAAGAGTATTCATACATTATATATTTGTTAAATAGCCATCTTTCAAACCACCCAATCTGTGCTGGATGGAGCCTGTATAATTCTAGATTCCTTTTACACCTGTAGGCAGTAAATTCTTTACATGGCATATGCATCAGGTCAACAGTGTCAACATTTCTGCAAACATTAAAATCCACTACTAACAGCTTCAGCAGTTTAAAAGCACTGATAATGTAATTGTGCTATTCAGACACACCAGCCCTCAGTTAGTTGCATGAGACTGTGCAGAACGTTTGGAAATCATAATTCTGGATACACAAGAGGTTTCAGCAAAATTCAGAACTGAAGTTCAAGAGGTGTCTGGTGCCCTTCTATAATGCAGACAGAAAGAAGCTCCTTGGCTTTATGAGGTCTAAAGCAAACAGAATACTGTTTTCGCTAAAAGCAAATGATCAACGTAAGATTCACATCTGGAAATTCCCTAAAAATTAAGAGCTGTTTGACATACATGATTCCTAAAACTGGTTTTTTTTAAGAACAGCTGCAACACACTGACACTGCACCTTCATCCTTGTACTCTTTGCAGGGATTTTATAGATGCCATCACCTTCTGTCTGTCCCAGCACAATATGTAGTTTCTGTGCACTGGTAAGAGATTTGGACACCTAACTGTCAATTTCAAAACTTGGGGTTTTTTAGTCACTCTGGAATTCCAGCAACAGATTTTTGCAATAATTACTAAACCATACTGCAATATTTACTTATCAATGGAAAAAATATATGCATTTTAACACAATATTATATCCGTGTCATTGTACACATTTTTGCTTAAAACCAAACTGCACATACATACAGTTACTTTGGTTTTTCTCAGAAAATTTTAAACCTGAAGCACAAAAAATGAAATGCAAGACATTATGAGCTCTTTTCCAACTACAGGAAAATGGGTTTTGATTAAAAAACTTGAACAACTGTTGCACAGTATAGCAGCTCTGTACATTCTGTTCATGCACTAAATTATCTCATTTCACAAAATGAATTTAAAATTGCGTTTAACAAGCCCATGGCAGCCATAATGATGCATATATTATAGGAAGTAATTAGATACAAATTCTATATTCATTGACTAACAGTACTTTTCATTTGATTGCTTTCCAGGTTCCTAAAGCTTTTAACTGCACTGTGTTCAGAAACATACACACCACCTACCACAGGACCTTATTTTAAAAATTTCTTTATCCTTTCACCATGTAACCAAAAGTCGGCTATCAATGAATATAACAATTTATTATTTCAGACCTGTGGACTGTTTCACAACAGCACTGGTTACATCCTTTATAGAGTTTTAGATCTGCTATTTACTTGGAACAGTCTGGTCCTTTCTCAAGGCTGGTGCTGTCAGTGCTATGAAAGCAAACCTACAAGGCACAAAGAGGCTTTCTGTGGAATTCTTGCACAAAACCATGCCTGCACCTTTCCTGAAACTGTTTTACATGGAAATTAGAGCTGGAGAATATTCATCAGGAACATGATGGGAATAAAAGGAAAGCCATCAGTTTTTGAATCCTAAATGAGGTCTAAACTTCTATTTCCAGGTAAATATTATTACTGATGGAACTGATAAAGGAACTGTCTCTTGGATGAACAGAAAATTGCATGTATAAAATCAACTTGCTTTGACAGGAAAAGTCAGACTCTTAAGAAGAAATTCCATTTCCAAATCCACCCTCTCCTTCACATAAGACAGTTCTAGACAAAAAGAAAAAATGGAAGATTTCCTATTATTTTCCTATTATCTGTAAACTCAGGACACCAACCACAAGTACAATCCCTAAAATGGGAAATAAAATTAAAAGTTTATTGTCTCTTACTGTTATTACATATTCTTCTTTTCCTGTACTTATGCCAGTTAAGAAATGATAAGGCATTCATGTCTAGTGAGGAAACCAATTATTCCCTACCTCCCAGTATTTTATTTCTCAGTGTAGGGTGGAAATGCTGTACCAATGCACAAAAACACAAAGGAAAAAATACTCTGAAATTAATTAGGAGTCAAAAATGCATCAGTGATAATGTCTTCAAAGGAGGCCTGTTTAGGAAGCAAGTTCTCTCTCTCAGAAACCAGGCTGCTGTTCCTCAGCACACAATAAACATGGGGGGTACTTCTGTCACATTTCCATGTTTTCTATCCTGGGAATTCTCATTTTTCAGCCTGACAGAGAGTGGAGAACAGAACCCAGAGGGCAATGTGTTCAGAAAGAACAATCTTTCCTAATTGCATTCTTCTGGAGTCAGAAAATGCAGATCACTGTAAAGTAACTGTTCAATCTGTTCAGACTGGCAATCCACACCTCAAGAGCTGAAAGAAAAATCTCACACAGGCAATAGAAACAGGCCTAGCACTCAAGTATTCCAGGTCTGTGGCCAAGCTTTCATCACCTGTACCCATCCCAGTCTCTAGAGCTACAGCACACAACCAACCATCAGCTATTTTCTCCACATTTGTGCCCTGCTGGATCTCTGGCCTCACACAGCCCCAGCTCTTTAACAAGATTTTCTACAGTAACTTCCCCACAGGCAGCTGGAAGCCATTCACTCACTCTGGTAAATATCAAAGCACAGAGGTCAATTTTCAGCCCCAGGTGCACACTGTTGGTATACCATCTGTACTCTTCCCAATAAATACTGCCATAAATCAGAATCTCAGAAACCTCTTGATCAAATGCCCCTTGTTTCAAAGGCACTAACCCCAAGGAAATATCAAATGATTTAATGATGTATAGGGATTCTAACTTATTTGGTCACTTCTTTTGAGCCGTAAGACCACCTGAAGATGTCACACCATTGTGTGGCCAATACCCTTCCTACAGGAGTTCTAAAAGAAATCATATTTTGAACAAAAGCTAGACACTGAAATTTGTGAATCTGGTTCTCAAACAGTTCTTCAGTATCCTTAGCTCTGCATTTTAAATCCCCATCACCAGGGCAAGTGAGGCCACCCTATAAATCAACAAGACCAGTTCAGGAGGGAAAACCTTAAAGACAAACCAAACCGTGAATTTGGACTTTCGAATTAACTACCATGTTCACACAAGTTAGCACAATGAGCAACCTACTGCATGTTCTGCACAGTACTAAGTACTGAACACTGTGCTTTAGCTGTTTCTGATAAAATGAGAATTTTAAAAAACCCACAGAAATAAAAAATGCAAACGAAAAACCCTCCCAATGGGGTCTTTTAAGTGAGCAGCTTACATACAAACTCAGGTAGCAGAGTTTCTGCCTTAACATCATTTTTAACAGACACGTTCACAGAGACCCTCTGTGCATCTCTTACTTCTCCTTTGTGGTAGGACTGAAATCCTAAAAACATGGATAAAAGGATTCTCCTGGACAGAAATAGGAAGGAGCATTGCAAATACATGTCTCAAAAGAGCTGCAGGTGAGTGGGTGAAGAAAGAAGCCTGGTAACTGTTTCAACACCGACCCACAATCCAGGTGATCCTAGAAAATACCTCTTTAATATCTGCCATCTGGTAAAAGCTCTTCAAGATCCCTAATCTAAAGCTCTTGAGCCTTGTACTGCTCTGCTCAGTGCAGTATAAAGTACTCCATACAGGTGCCACCTTCTTTTGGTAAGAGTTCTATCTAATTGAGCGGTTTCTTACAGAAAGCAGAGGCTTTCTAGGTGCAAAATTATCATATTCCTTTATAAAGCAGAAACAGCCTCCGAGGAGATTCGTGTCTCCCTTTGACTTTTCTGATGTAAATGTGCAAATGCTGAGAAGTAATGGAAAAGCTTTTATTCTGCCCTGTATTAGAAAAATAGCATTTAGCATCTCAGACACAAGCAGTTGTTTCTTATAAGTGGAAGACTGAGGAAAAGACTAAACTGATTTCCTGGAATTAAGTCATTAAACACCTCAGCAAGACCTTTGGGTCTGCTTTGTGTTCAAACTTCTGGCAGTAAGTTCAGTCTCTGCACCAGCTGCAGTAACAGGCAGCTGCACTTTGATCAACAGAGACACAGGCTCATGGAGCCTTGGGTAGAAAAGGCTTTCCTGCTGTAAGGAAAAGAAGCAGACTAAAGTTTCATCAAAGGACCCAGCACTTTGCAGAGCAATGTTCTTTGGTCTACCAGAAACTGTAGAAAACAGAGTATCTTCAGATAGAGAACTGAAGGTTAAAACTGTAGGTAAATGAAATAAAACTCAGAAAATCTACTCAGAAGCACAGACAGCCCAGAAATCTTGTCAAGGGTCACTAAAGGACAAAGACAGACAGACAAGACACCTGGAATCTGAGAAAAACTTCTGTGA
Organism: Entomyzon cyanotis; assembly: GCA_024500445.1. NCBI lineage: Eukaryota > Metazoa > Chordata > Aves > Passeriformes > Meliphagidae > Entomyzon > Entomyzon cyanotis. The sequence goes on from JAKEPQ010000780.1 coordinate 12,234,744, forward strand.
TTTTTTTTTCAGAATGCTTGAGTAGGAGGAGAAAGGCTCCCAGGAGCAGCTACTGGAGCTTGAGGTACATGACAAGGTCAGGAGATTGACTTTTCACTTCTAAGTAAAAGGACAGAAGTGACACCTCCCACAAGGGATGGGATACTGGCACAGAATGCCACCATCCCTCAAATCACACTTAGAGGGAGAGCAAATGGAGATAAACTCAGGAGCGAGGATGGTAGTGGGACAAAAGGGGCCTATGTGTGTGACCATTTATCTCCAGGTAATGGATGAGACACTAAGTCATGCTCACTGCTCCTCTTCACAGCCCCCAGGAGCATGAGGCACTTGTTGTCTCTCCTTGTACTCAGCAGCAAGTGATGAGCAACACTGAGTCTCTAAAGGGTGAGACATGTGGCCTTGAGAGCCACAGAAACACACCTGCAGCCCCACTGGGGCTGTCTTTTCAGTACACAAGTTAGAGGGTGTTTTTCTGTATAGCTGGTACTTTTCCTCATTTATCAATTTAAATCACATTTTTGCCCCGTACAATTTTTAAAAGCTTGTAACAGTTGAAATACTAAAAATGGAATATGTTAAAGCCTTAAAGGAAAATTAATTAAATCAGAAAGATAAAATGAACTTACAGTTTGTGATGTCAGGAGGGGCATAACTGTCATTCATGAACATGCTGGTGGGTTTTGCAACCTTCAGATAAACAAAGTCAGATGTGTTTTTTAAGGCAGTCACTGCTTCTTCATGAGTAACTTCTTCTAAGCAAACACTGTTCACCTAAAGAGAAAAACAAATTCTCAACACAGAATGTTTCCACAGGACACTCTCTGAAAGCTGTTGGAGCACCTGCATATGCTCCTTGTATCTCTGAAACAGTACGTGATATTGATCCAAAACTACTTTATTTAATTTTGTCAGGCAAATGTTTTTAATGGATAAAGTAATGCTGGACAAAGTAATCTCTCACAAGAGCTTATAAAAAAATTCCTTAAAGTCTTCTTTATATTTTGTGATGTAAGCAAGTTAGCATAGTAATTTTTTGTATAGATGACAAATTATAACACTGGAAAGCAAGTCACCATTAAAACGAAGTTTTCCAGTGCCCTTCCATTCTGAGGAAGTCCTATAAGCAAAACCACTTCCTATGATGAAGACTGTAAAACTCAAAACCATGAAATACGAACAGCATTAGCATCAAACAGATGGACCTTTGGGTTTGTGAGCTTGCATGGCATATGAAGATAAATATTTATTGTGCAGCTAATAGAAAGCATATTCTCTCTCTGTCTTCTTTCCTCCCAGTACTCAGGTAAGGATTTGCTCCTGTCTTGAGCTGATTCCACAGAACTATCCATTGTAACCCCAAGACCTCACTCCTAATACTTAAAAAAACAGGATTCTTCACATAAAGGGATAACCCCAGTATTCTTTAGGTATCTTCACAGTCCCCAGCTCTGTGTTTTAAGTGACAAAATTATCCCAAAAGTGTTTTTACAGGTGGAAAACTCTGCGCTAAACATTTAGAGTTAGTTTTTACTGTTGGAAGAGCAGTAGAACACATGTTCTGCTGTTCTGCACTGTGAGTACAGATGTACCCCAGGGCTCTTACAGAGGCAAATACTGGTAGAGGAAGGAGTGTAGACCAATTAACCCTACAAGAGTTAACAGTTCAGAAATACATTCAGAAATTTCTGGCTGTGGCTCTCAGTTTTCTATCTGGACAACAAATTCGAGGATTGAATTTAAGGAAGTTGAAAGATATTTTTACTTTGTTCATAGAAAAATCCACCTTTGAAGCTATTTTAAGCTTTAAAAAAAATTAACATGCCCTTCAAAAGCATTACAAACACTGAAATGCAATATAAGCAGCAGTTTTGCTACAGGCGGCTACAGGCTGGCCAGCCACCAGTACAAGGAGTTCTATTCCATTCTTCTCTTTTGAGAAGAGAAACAATCCTATTGTATGTTTGTTTACAATTCTGTCACTCAGATCCCAGAAAAATAATAGCAGGCATCAGAAATAAACATGCTGATTCATACAGGTTTTGCATGGAACACTGGGCTGAGGAATAGATTTCAGATTTCCTGATGAGATGGTGTTGAATGATGCAGATTTAATTTTATCACTGATTTCCAGGCAGCTTAACCACAAATTGAATCATGTCTTTATTGAGCCTAAAAGTGAATGACCATTAAAAAATGCAGCTCTTACTTACAGCTAAAAGTTTGTCTCCAATCTGAAGTTTGCCATCTTTATGTGCTGCCCCACCTTCGATGATTTTGGTTACATAAATGCTGTTGTCCCCAGGTATATGCTGGTTTCCTACACCACCAGCAATACTGAAACCAAGACCTGCTTGGAGATAAAGGCATTACTCAAGAAACCATTTGCATTCATTGGATTCAAATTCTTACATAAAATAACACTCCCTGTATCACACATAAATATATACAATATCAGGCTCTGGCTGAAGCAATTCTGATGCCTTTTCAAGTGAACTCCATAATTTTGTAGAAAACTAAATTCTAGAAAAGACATAACATGTACACAAGTTCTGAAAAACAAAAGCTAAATCATTTACTTCATGCCTTGTAAAATATGGGCACAGCAGAGCTACAGAATGATCATTGATATTTATAGAACTATTGCCCAGCAATTACTTTCCCTAAATTATTTTTAGTCTCTCAAAGATCCTTTCTAGGTAATCCAATTAAGTATTTTACTCCAATTTTTAATGTACTTAAAAATTACTAGATACAATCGGAAACACATTTTTATCATTTAAAAGAAAACCTTGATTCTACAAGAACAGTTTCAATTCTATCCTTCTTATGAAACAGAAACTTTGTATTTCCAACATACCTTTGGGGCCTTTCACAAGTTTGATTTCCACTATTTTTTCTGTGACTGGTTTTCTCCTTTTGACATACAATCGTACAATTGATCCTGCTTCTTTCAATGCTTCCACTGCTTTGCTGTGTGTCACATCCCGAACATCCACCTCATTTACTCGGAGGATACAATCGTTAACCCTGGAGACAGCAACACTCATGTTCAGCTGCTATGTTATGGCACAGTGCACACATTAGGAGCCCAATATTTTATCTATAATACACTAACATACATGTAAACACTTTAAAATACAAAGATTTATCTCCAAAATTCTACTCATTAAAGACAATGCTCTAAAATTAATCATTACTGCTTATAAACAAATCAAGGATCGCTAGAAAACATTTAACAGGAATATTTAATTCACAGCTGAAGAGGCACTATATTATATGTGCCTCATTTAGACAGTGTTTTGAACAAGTGTTTGTACAAATTACCTTTCGTTTACAGTTGGAAAACAAAATTTAAAAAATCAAAACCTAGAAGGCACACAATGAAAACACACTGGTTTTAAGCTGTGATATGAGCAAGTCAATCTTGCTTTTCACAAGCAGTTTAAGTGCTGGCCTTCCAGTCCATTTAACATGTTGCTGTAGTAACACTGAGCCCTCATTACACTAAGTGCAATGCCTGGCCCACCTGTCACCATGTCCTGCCAGATGTACCTCTGGCAATGGCCAACCAGCTAAAATGAAGCCTTCAAATAAGCTCATTAGGACTAAATCCATAATACATCAGGTATTTGCACACGAAATGATGGGGTAAGTTTTTGGTGACACAAGAGGAAAAAAAAAATAGGCCTACAATCAATGTGGATGGGTAACTTTGAAAAATTAAGAATTATTTCCAAACATAAAAAAGGGTTTTTATTAAGCTTAACTATCTTGTGGATAAGAAAATACACACACGGATAACAAAGGTTACCTATCCTAGCTGTCTAAGCTTTTTCTTGAATTAAGGACTATGAAACATCCAGCATAATAAATTTATACCAGAGAATAGAAAAAGTTCACTCCGTTTTCCTAAACTGCAGATATTATTAGTTTGGGAGACACATATTGGTCCACTCAAACGTTCTTCATTATTTACAAAACACGTAAGGAAAACCTATTTAACATTAAATGCAGGATGATAAAACTACTAAAAGTAACAGAAATTTTTCTATCCACTGTTTAAAATACAATCATAGCACTTAGCAACCCAACACAGAAATTCATCCTACCGTAGTCTTCCATCCTGTGCAGCTGCACCCCGGCTATAATTTTTGTAATGAAGATACTGGCATCATCCCCAATATGTGGGTTGTCTGTACCACCTGCAATGCTAAAGCCAAGTCCTGAATTTCCCTAAAGACAGAGGGTAAAAAACAAATTTACACATTTCATTTTTGGGGAAAAGACTCTGGTGTATCTATTTGATTCACTAGAGAACCAAATCTACATAATTTTCACTGACAACAGAAATATTAAAAGACAGTTTAAGCAGTATGCTAGATATACACCTTCTATGCAAATAAGTATAATTACATCTTACATATATGTAAGGAGAACATAAGTCATTGTATAACTGTAAGAGGCACAGTTTCAGCCCCACAACTTTCTCATTGAACTTAATAAACGACATAAACTATTCTACCTGTAATGTGCTAGATATTTGAGATTATCCATACAAATATTTGCTCCTCAATAAATTATTAGTGACACATTATTTTTTCCCAGAGAAGCCTTTAAATAGCTTGTGTCCCACCTTTAATATATCCCCACAGATGCAGAGATTCAGACTGACATTTTTCTCTTCAAGGGTTGCTTGCCCTTACCATCATCTGCAAGACCTCTTCACCCTCTCAGTAACACCAGAACTGCACAGGTATTACATACAATAATATCTTTGTCTTTTTGTTAATACTGCACCTCAAGTGAACTGAGCTAGATCTCTATGTAGAAAACCTAACAAAGAAATGCATGTAACAAGGTGTCACTTGTAATCTCAATATAAAACTTAGTGATATGTAAGTAAAAGCCTATAAAAAAATAGCAATACAGGAGATGAAATCAGAATCTGTGCTGTTAGGCTCTGCAAGTCCAGGTAGCAACATTAAATGCAGGATATCTTAGAGGAGATCATTCCCCCATTTTACTCTCAATGGTCAAGGATATTAATAAAACTTTCAATTCCTGCTTAGCAACTGAATGTACCTTTTTTTATTTAGGGTAAATAATCTACCTAAAATAAAAAGGGAAGAGTAAGAATTGGTCTGGACTGCTATTTTTCATATTAAAGTATCATAAATCCCATTTCAAACAGTACAGAATGACTTTAGCAGGTTACCCTTTCAAGAGTAATTTCTTCATACTCGTAATCTGCATCCGTGCCATTGACCTACAAAAGAAAGAAAAGTGAGACTTACAGAGAGTTTTTCACTTTACACGACACAGTTTGCTTGGCTGGCAGTTCACTCCCATCAAATCTCAGCTGATTCACAGTGACCACTGAGCTCAGAGGGGACATGTGATTTTCACACCATCCTGTATTTATGAATCAGACAACCTTTTTGTATGAGTTTAAAAGCTGCCATTTCAGAGAGCAGACTGTTCTACACAACTACTTTAGGGCACAAGTCCTCTGCTTCTGATTGCCAGAAAGAAAATATGCTCTTGAGATCCTCAGATGTTCCTCAGGCTATACAGCAACTTGAAACTGAGAAAAAAGAAATGGTATGTGGGGTAGAGAAGAATTGTAAGGAAGAACAGAGCAGTGTTTTCCAATTGTTGTTCCACACTGAGCAGAGAAAAATCAAAGACTGATGCTTTATATCCCATTCTCATGAGAAATGGGTAAGATCCTTCTAAAGTAACATTTAACAACTGCTTACACTACTATTTATCATGTTACATACATACTAAAGTTCAACAATTTAAAACAGGGACAGAAAGAGTAGAGTTCAGAAGAATATTTTATAAAGCTTGATGAAAAACCAAAATCCTAGAAAGAAGCCTTGTCATTCTCAGGTTAGAAAGGATACCCACATTCTTTGCTACCTACAGAACTACAACAAAATCAAATACCAGAAGCAACAAATATCAAAACTATGCAAAATAAAATTTTAATTAAATAACAAATTCTTGATGATATTTAATATTCAAGAGTAAGAATTTTTTTTTCAATTACTAAGGTATCTTGGAACTCAAACTCTTTCCTCCACCGTTACATACAGCAGCTTCAGACAATTCCCAATTTCTAGCCTTTTAGGATAAAATATTTAACAAAGTAAGAAATAACATTTATAGTATTATTTTACAAATGACCTTATCTATCCTTAAGATGCAGAGTATCTGATAGACTTCTGTATTCTTAACACAATAAAGATCATGTATAGAAGAAAGCATTTTAAAATCTGACTGTTTTCTAGCAGAGAATTTTAAAAGGGAATTTAATTCCCTCCAAACAAAATAAAGATTGAGCTCCTTCCTTCCTTCTATGTTTATTTAACATATTTAAGTGCTCCAAAAGCTGGCTATGCCATGATTTTTACAGGCTGTCTAATATCAAGCTCATTTATCCCTCACTCTCTAATTATATCTCCCCTTAATACAATAGAAGCCATATCCATTCCTCACAAATTATCATCTTCTTTGCAAAGTACCTCAACAATGATTATGTCCTCAGTAGCTTGTTCAGTGGAAAAGATACGGTGGTTTTAACACATGATATTTCTCTATTAAAAAGCGATAAGGTCCTGACCTCCTGAATATGTGAAACTGGATCTGTTACTACACCAACACAAAGGAAGCCTCTGTGATCAAGAGGTTTTTATGGCAGCTTAGTCCTTGAGCTATTATCTACAGGAATGACAACATGTGCTAACTGAAGCAGTCATCCAGCATTACAGTACCTGCAAAAGGTTCATGATGATTGATCAGTGTGCTTTTTTATTTTCTTTTTTTATTAAATAAATAACAAGGATGATTAATCATTTCCCTATTCATTGCTACTGGAAAACAAAGCCAATCCTAATATATTTAAGCAGTCTCTTATTTCCGTGTACAAAACTCTGTAAACCAATTTAAAAGATCATCTAGATAAACAGGAGCAAACAAAAACCTCCATCATTTTTATCTTCTCCTTTAGCTCAGTTCTGTAGTCTCCCTAATTTTTGAAAAATTACCTTTGTATTTATTTATCTAACAAACCAAACATTACCAGAGACAGGAGCAATGATAAAAATCATTGACCTAGTCTATCTTTTCCAAGCTTTAAAGGGATCTCAGACCCACTAAGCTAAGCTTTATTTGCAGGGGCTTCCCCTGGATGAAGAACATTCTATATAAATGTTGTAATTATGTCTGACAAATGAAAATCTCAGCCTTCACGTAACTACACTTATTACCTTGAAGTTTCACACACATCCAACCCATTTTTATGAACACTTAGAGCACTAAAACCTTAAGTATAGCCACTGCACGAAGAAATGTTTTTATGAGAAGTGCAACGGAAATGGCACATTAAATATTTAAGCATCTGCCTGCACAGTTGAAGAAACAGATTGTTCTCTGGACACTGAACCTCTGGAACCTCAACCAATTGTGTTTTGCACTGTCATACATTGGTACTCAAAAATTCCCACCTGCAATCTGCAACATTTTTTTTTCCATGGAACAGCTATTTAAGGAGTTTAAATAACCATCATTAGAGCTGACAAAATCAAGCACCACCCAAGAGATAAAACAGGTTTTATTACGCAGTAAAAAAAGCCCTACACTACTACCTACATTAAGCATTACTTAAAGCTAAAATTGAAAGCAAGTGCAGACTTACGTATGTTGGAGTCTCCAAAGAATCTGTATTCACCAGCACTGGAGGGGGATTTGCCTTTAAAAATAAAAAAATTACACAGCATAAGACAATGCAATATTAATGATAATTTTACAACATTTAACTTGCTGGCTTTCTCAAAGTTCCTTTAAAAGGTAGCCTCACCTTGAGAATCTCAAAATTGACCTCCTGAAACACTTGTTATTCTCCTGAACAAATTGCTTCCCTGACACAAAACCACACCGTTAGGGAAGTCTGAGATCATATTTAATATCTAAATTCTGACATTTATTATCTTGTTTTTCAAAAGAAAACCTGAGTCATGCTACCATTTGACATGATGCCAGTTACCCCAGTACTTGTGCTATGATACACAGAGGTTGTTTTACCAGTCAGTATCTCAAAACCAATTTTTGGTGGATTTGATTTCCCTTTCTTTCTAACAGGAACAGTCACCACCCCACTCCACAAACTGCAAAACAGGAACCTGCAGAAATGCAACTTAGGGAAGAAAGGACCTACAAAACTGACTCGTAAAAGCAAACCCACAACAGACATTCAATTACCACACACCAGCACATGCTTCTGTCAGAAAATTGTTAAGGATTAGCAAGCCATAAGCAGCAGAGATTATTGCTACAGAAATCAGAAGTAATATTAGCATTTTTACAAACCAGGAACCAGTAGAGTAAGCTTGCACTTTTAGTCTCTCGTACTACTGAGAATTTTTCTGTGAAAAATGTGGCTTCAACTGAAAGAAAATCCATAGAAACTGATGGCATTTCTCAGAAATATTTCCAGATTTCCCATTTCTGCATTAATTAACTGCCTTTAAAACAGGCAGTATCTATCCTGCTCTAGGAATACAGGCAAAACAAACAAAAAAGAGTGTGCAGATACATTCCAAACTCCAAATACTGCTGACATATTAAATTCAATGGCACTAAACAATGTTAATCTCCTCACTGCTTTAATGATTCTGAGGGGGGTTTTAACATACATAAAAATACATTATCTTTAAATTTAAGACATTCCTTTTTTTTTTTTTTTTTTTTTTAATCTCCTACGTATGCATGTGTGTGTGGAAATAAGTTTAGGGGTAGTCTAATAGGCTGCAAGTGAAGCCAGTATTAAACTTATTCAAAGAAAGTTAAGACCTGCAAAACCATGACAATTGCATTAACCTATTCTTATTCTGCATTTTTGTTTCATTACTATGACAGCAACATACTTCTGAAGAATTCATGACTTTTAAAAGCTCACAAATCTAGGAAGTGGTGATTCAAAAGTGCTTTTCAAAAGGCTGTGATGAACAAGCCACCATCATCACACAGGAGTCGTCAATCTGCTATCAGGCGTCAGAAATTAAGCCTGTGTCATTTAATAAGTACTAAAATCAGGTGGGATCCACACAGGTTAACAGAGCAGAAAATTAAAAGGAAACAAAAAGGATGATACACATGACTGTCAAAATGCCATCAAAAGCCTTTCTCACCCAGCAATTCTCTCAATAGAAGCATGGGCACACTTCATGCAGTAAAGACATTAAGCACTAGTTATTAATGTCACAATAAAAATCTCTGTCAAAACAACACTATCCCTCATAACCATTTGCTGCCATTAAGTTAAATTTCCTTTTCTGCTTCTTATTCAAGATCAAGTTCCAGTAAAACAAGAGCAAATTAAAAATAATATCCTGTACTAAAAAACTCCAATCATTATGCATCACTATAATTTATTGTTAAGGTTACAATAAATATAGTTAAACCATGTGATTTTATGTCATTGCTGAGAAGAAAGCAAAGATCAATTGCTCAGTCATGCTCTTTTCACTCCATTTTGGAAAGTATTTTTATTCAATATTAGGATTCTGTAATATCCAATTATATTCAACAAATACAGTGCCAGTGAAAGCTGGTTCCCCGTGATTTTTATTCTTGAGGCAGACCAGTGTTCTTCATGTTTAAAAAAAGAAAGGCAACTAAAAGCAAAATTGCTGTTAGTAGGTGAGGTTTGGTGAACAGTATGTTTGAGAGACACAAATCAGCCAACCAATGCAAAACCCCTTCTGTAAGTTAAATGATTGCTCCTAACACTCCTCCTGCATTTATGGGAATTCTCCACCAAGAAGCAGAAATTTACCATCTCTTTCAAACATGAGAAAAGCTCTGTGCCAGGCATTCCAAAGGTACTGTCTGGACATGGTTGCACTGGCCTGCCCAGCTCAAATCCTGATGTGGGCAGAATCCTTCTATAAGAAGGCAGTATTTCTGAAACTAATCAAATCTCTGGTCATCCTGACGGAAGAAATACAGGTGACAGATTGAAATAAACACACATCTACTGGAAATTGCACTATAAAACAGCCAACTGAAAATTTTGCTAATTATGGGTTATGCAAAAATTAGAAATGCAGCAAAGACAAAGACTGCTTGAAAGCAAAACTTAAGAAAAAAAGAGATACTGATGTGCATACTCCAAAAAATTTCAAGTGATATTCTGGATAGCTTAATTTCCTTTATAAGTTAATAAATATCTGTCACCAAACAATTCCAAAAACTGACCCATCTTTTCAGAAGGGGTGCACTCATAATTTCAGACTTCTGCACCGAAACTTGCAGGAAACTTACCAAAAAATATAAGCAGAATTACAAACTATTTACACAAATGTAACTGCTGCCTGTCTTCGATTGTTCCATAGTTTGCCATGCTGTGGTCACATATGCCAAGTTGCATGGAAGATATTAATGTTAACTCATGTTTACTGCCTTCACTTGTCTTGACAGGGTTTGGTTTCTCTTTTGGGGAGTGTGTGGACATTATGGGACCTAAAGGATGAAGGCCCAGAAGGGAAGTACATTTTACGGGTCAATCATGTTAGGAATGGAGAGGTAAAAAGATCCCCTTTGTATTCTAAATTGCTCCCGAAACAGTAATGCCAACAAATGCATGGAGAACATGAGAAACATCATGCAAGTGCAACTGAGGAAAGACACATATTAAGTATTTATATGAAATAAGAAAACATTTTTTAATAAATAAATCAAGCAGTAACACTTTAGTAAGGGTGAAATGGCTCTAAAGTTATTAGAACACAAAATATCCTATTGCTTCTTTCCATTATTTTGTGTGGTTTTTCTTTAGTTCTTTCACAACTTACTAATTACTTCCACATGAAAATATAAATAGACTAAAAGCTGACATAAAAAGAACAAAAGTTAGGGTGAAATTCTAGTGTATTTAACAGTTCACCTCAAACCTGAATGTGGAGTACAAAAAGGCGTAATGCAACAAAACAACAAAATAAATTAAATAAATAGAAGTTGAACAAGTTTAACAAAACAAAACAGAATAAAAACCTGTGGTATGGTGGATGGGATGGTCTCAGCAGGGACTGGTGGGACAGGGATCACAGGGACAATGGGAGAAGAGGAAGGAACAGCTTCTGTGGGCTAAAAATCACCAACAAAATGTCAAAAATAAAGAAAACTAGAAAAACAGTTTAAAACAAGCAAGATTCAAATTTAACAGCTTAAACAAATGCTGAACTATCACAAGGATTTGGAGACTCTACAATGCAAAGTCCCCCTGACCCACACGGTACAGGGCAGCACATCCCCAGCACTGCACTGATGGTGAGGAACCCAAAGCAGGTAGACATGCCCAGCTTTATTCACTCCAAGGCTCTCCCCTTGCAGCACTGAGACTTTGGGGTCCAACAAAAAACCTGCTCATGTCAATGAACAGACTCAGGCTTTTTGTGGGCTGGTTTCACAACAGAATCCCTTCACCAATATACAACAGAGTGCAAACACAGGGAAATGGGCTGAAGTTAATAGCACTCAACAAAGTTAATACTCCTCTTTGGTGAAGTGGAAAAATCAGAAGTACCTTAAGGTTTCTAATCTCAGCAAAAAACAAAGAAAACCTTTTAGTCAAATGGGTGGAAGATCCTAAAAGAGATTCAATTTACCTCTCAAAGATCTTCACACAGGTTTAACAAATACCTGCAGACTAGGAGAATTTTTGTCTTAGGAATCTTCATTAAAATAATAATCAAAAAACCTACTGACACTTAAGCTGTAAGGGAATAAGATTCCAAACAGCATTTTGAGCAAAACTTTGACTCAAATATTTTTGAGATGTTCACATACTGGTTGTCAGCAAGCTGTCAGCAACATAAACTGCTGGCAACTATCATTGAAATTACAAGCTGAACAGCAGATCAAAGCTCTTGCAATTTAGTTGTTCCAAGATATTCTTGTGATCTTTAAAAATAATGAAGCATAATGACAAAAGAAAATACTAGATCCTGAAGGTGAAAAAAACCCCAGAACATACCAGTATGAAACATGTTTTATAAGTCTGAGAAATTTTTTAAAAAAAGCAGCATACATCAAATGCAGCCACCAAATTAAAGAGTAATAGCAAATAATGAAGAAACCTGAAACAGCCCAACAGCAACCCATATTAAATGTACATATGGTATTTCTACCGGGTTTTTTCAGCTCAAAGTCAATCCACCCAAAAAGAAATCTGGTGATAAATGTTGCAATTTTTGAAAGATGCAAGAACAAAATATATTTGGTATCTTGAGAGGTAATCCTAATGTCATTAAAACGTTCTTACATATACGGACTAGAGCACAATATTTCAGGTGCTTAAAAAAAGGAAGGTAGGGGACAATCTAAATTGGTCTAGAAAAATATTAATGGATGGAAATGGATAGAAAAATATTAATTGGATAATAAAAATATTAATCCGGAAAGGATGCCGGAAATGCTCAGAGCAATAAACCTGTGGCATCTGAAATAACAATGCAGCCCTTAGAGGAGAGAACAAAGTCAACAGCTCAAGCAATCCCTCGGCCCTACACCACACTTAAAGGGGTGGCGAAAAATAAGCCACCCCTTTAAGTAGGCCTTGTTCCAAAGAAAGTGGCTTTCCATGTAGGTAAACACACTAAAAACCCTAATAACCAAAATTTCAGATATACACATACAACATACCAAAATACAACACAACACTAAGGCTGAAAAGCTAAGCATTAGCTCTACAGTGCAGTCCTGCAATAAGAGAAGGTTAAAACCAAACTGAATTTATTCTGAGATCCTGACCATACACTTCCCTGACCTTTTACTTGGCAAAAAAATTACCAGTGTTGCAGAGGATTTCTTTGTGGGCCAAATGATCTGCACCCCTCTCTTTGCATCAAATGTCAGCTTTATTTTCCTGCTTCCTTTCTTTCCCCAATTCCTAATACCCCAGTTTCTCATACCCAAATACTTAAAAAACCTACCAACCAGTTCCAAGTTTTAACCTTATTATTTTAAAACTGACTTTGTTCAAAGTCCTTTAATTCCTCAAGGGTCCAGGGTTCATAAGTTATTCATACAGTCATTGTATTTTCCCTTTGTGCTGTTGGTTTAGGATCCACTGAACCTTAAAAGCTCCCTGCTCCTCCAAGCATCCTGGCAGTGTTCCTGCAGAGCCTCCTCCACTGCCATGTGCGTGAGGAAAGAGGCAACAACATTGGAAACCACTTTCAAAGCATGTGCAAATCCAAATGAAGGCAAGACTGTCTTCACTAAAATGTTTCATAGAATGCATTGGACTGATGCAGGCACTGTGGCTAGGACAAAGCAGCACAATGCAAGAAATTAAAATATTTTCAATTATTAGAGAAAGAAGGCCTAGAACTTCCTTATAACATAAGAACAATAATTTTATTTTATTAAGATCCACAATCTATCTGCAAATGATTATATGATACAGATACCTATGACAACACTAGAATAAGCTCCCAGAGTACCATCTTAATGCTCTACTTTCCAGGAATTTTCATGAAATATTTGTGATTTGTAGGAATTTTTCAAACATACACTGAAATACTCTGACAAATTAAAGCTTATTCTCAAAATAACTTTCAATAATGATGTCTGACTAAAGCATTTAATGATCCTGGTTTAAACAGACACTAGCTAAAGCAAAATACAAAGAAAGCAGCAAGCCAATTAAAAGCCTTCTTTTGAATCCATATGAACTACAGCACACAGTTATGATACATTATTATATGTAGGATGCATGACTTGAACTATAACTCACTTGAACAGATCTGCCAGCCTATATAAATGTGCTAACACCTACACTGAAAAGTCATTCTCTTACAACAGTATAAAAAAAAATTGCTTCATATTCATTGGTGTAATGACGGACTTTATATTTTAAAAAATCATTGAAGTGGTATGTTGAAAAAAGCTAAGATAACAATGCCTTTAAGCAAGCAGCTGAGTTCCTCCAAAGCTAACACTACATCCAGACGTTGTGAAAAGAAAGAACACACATTTCCTCGTGTTTAACCAACACACAGTAAATCCTTCTGTGAGGAAATACCAACTAATCCATAGGTAAATCAGAGCACCATACACATCCTCGAGCAGACAACTAAGGCAGCAAATTCTGTAACACTGTTCTTAGTAAACTATGAAAAGATATGCTTTGGAGAACAAAAATCAAGCAAACCAAGCTTTCCTCGCTTCCAAGAAATTACTGTAAACCCCCATATTGTATACAGTGCAGCAACCTTCATTGGAAAACATGACAGCAAGTATTCTTTTGCCAATTTGATTTCAATTATTGCTACTTTGATTTCCAGCAATAAAATACAAAGGAAAATTAAGTAAGGAAGTCATTAGAAACAACAGGGATAAAACCACAGAAAGAAAAAAAAAAGCTACATACTTTCTCCAGTTTGCATCAAAAATGCACATCCCCAAACACGTAGTGCAACACCTACCTTTCCTAAACAGTAATTAGAGCACGAGCCATCAGACACCCAACCACTAGCAGCTTTTACTTTTGCTGTGCTTTTCGTAGGGCTCTTTTTCACACTGTCACGTAGGTTTACAAACTTCCCTCTGTGCTTGGCAGCCACTGGCAGCGTGGAGGAGCTGAAAGGTGCCCGAGTGCCCAGCGCTCGCTGAGGCTGCCGCAGTGGCTGCTTGGGCTGCACGTGAGGACTCTGACGGATTTCCATTCTCGGGCTCCTCGTTAGATCACACAGCTTGAGGGTTCCCATCTCACCACCATGAGTAGTCATCAAAGTGGCAACTCTAACAGTCCTTTTGGCAAAAAAACCCAAAACAAAACAAAAACAAAGCAAAAAAGCCCCCAAGCAAACTATGGAGGGAAAAGAAATTAAAATATTTCTTCCTGAAGAAGTTAAAAATATGTTTCCTAGGTTATGGTCATAGGAAGAAACCTGACATGCTCTGCATTAGCTAGGTCTGCATGTTGTGTGCTCTCTCACTCTATTTAAAGAGCACCATTGAACCGCCACACAACAGTCAATTTGCTGGGCATAAATAATCAATGCAATGCACAAGTTATTGAATAGAGGGCAAAAGTCATCTGACTATTATAAAGAAGCTACAAAAGGTTATTTCTCCCATAAACTCCTACTATTCCTTTAATTTTTTTCCATTTTACCACCTCAAAACTTCTCCAAGGTTTACATCTAGAAAATTTTAAAATTCTTCTGCTTTTCTGAATGCTTCATGGGGGCAGAAAACTAATGAATTTACAAGAAGGTTACAACGGAAAGTATATGAATTGTGAATGGGCAGATACATTGTGCAAGATTTCAACATTAAACTTTCAAAGAAAATAAATTTGTTAATACCATAATAAGACCTACTTTGTGTTAATAATTTTAAGAGTTGTATTTCCATGAAATACAGCAGCACCACGAAACCAGAACTTTAGGGCAAACACTGTTTATAATAAAACATTTTTTTAAAAATTTAAGACATTTAAATGTACATGAGTTTTTCATGATTTATTCAATTTTTTATGCCAAGGATGCATGATCTCTATTCCATTTTTATTCCAATATTCAAGACAAAAAGAAGCTCCAAAATTAGTCCTTCCCCCATTTCCCCAAAAAAGCACAAAAAGAGGAACTACCTTGATTTAATCATGTTGTTGTATATTTAACTTTACCAGCCCATTTTAAATTCTAAAAAAAAGGTAAGGGTCAAATGTTCATTTCCCAGCACCTATATGAAAATTGACAGCTAAATATAGACACATATATTCCCAGCCTTACAGAGGAAGAAGTGGACTCAAATCAGTGGCCACAGTTTTCTCAACATGGACACACAACCAGCATTTGCACAGCATGTACCATCTGCTCTTGCCCCATGGGTCTGTTCCAGGAATATGTGGAATATCTGAATATCTGGTGCTGGGTATGATGAGAATGAAGGACACCAGCCCATAGAAAACACAACTTGATTAGGTCAGCTGTACTGTGTTTAGATAACATGGAGAGATTTCATCAGTTCACAGCATTAAAACATGGTTATTCTCCCTCTCCTACAGCAAATGTGAATATTTAAATTATGAGTCAGCATAATTTTTACACTCAGAATAAAGAAATAGACATACAGACCTAAGTACAAACATTTCCAGTTATTTATAGCATGAATATTAAGAGATAAATAGGTACTGACAGATGCTCCTCTAATCACCAAGAGCTGCCATGTCTCATCTTCTATCCAGAAGGGATGTAATCAAGAGCTGCAGAACATGTCATTACTGCAATATTCATAAATGCAGAGACAAAAAGGTTTCTGGCCAGTGACAGGGAACCAGAAATGTGTTGGCCATACCAACATTCCCAGACTTGTGCAGGCACACAGTAGGGATATCTTTGAGCTGTGAAGCATTCAGGAGCTGGAGGACTGGATCCCACTAACACATGTGGGCAGATGCACCCAGGTTGTTCTGTTCAGAGAGCCCAAGAACCTCTAGATTTTGATACTGAAGGGCAAAAGCAGAGATGAAGATAAGCACATTGTGAATGTGCATAAATACAAATAGTTCAAAAGCAGCATATTACAACTTTTTCTCCTGTGAGAAATGTCCACAGGTGCATTAACACTGAGCAGCTCTGAGGCACATTCTCCAGCCTGCAGGGATTATTTGGATGGAGGCTGTCTGATGTTGAAGCCTCTGTATCTGAACCCTCTTTGGCAACAGCGTGCTAAATGGCAGCATTTGTAGACCACACACATCTTTTCCAGAGACATTCAAGATTGCTCGAGGTTTAGCAGGATGCATTTATACCACCCGTTTTACTTGCATATCAGTACCCAGCATGACATTGTCTAATTACTAAAATGCAGAAAAGAAGCAGCAAAGAGGTTTGGGGTATAAGGCTTTTCTCTTGCGTACATAATAAATCCCAAAATACATGATGTTCCAGATTCAAAAGGAACATTTTATTCCTGGAGGCATCAACTTTGTTGAAAACACATAGAGCCACTAGTGTTTTGATTAAAACAAAAATAAATTCACTTTTAAGAGTGCTAAGTAAGAAAACTGAGGGCAAAGGGAAGAGATGCTGGATACCATATTCTTGGAAACTCAGCTGTCTGGCTTCCTATATTCTCCTTCAAACAGGAAAGGAGATGACATCATGCAAAAGATGAGACAAAGGAATTCACGTATCTCCAGTGTGTTTTCAGACATTTTGACTTCAGTGGCAAAAGAATGAACATGATGCAACAGAAAACTGCTAACAGTGAATTTTTTTTTTTCGGAAGTCCTCAGGCCTTTGGTCCCTGAGGTGATATAAATAATGTGTCAATAATTAAAAGAAAATAAAAACTTGAAGGCAATTGTAGTTCAAAAAGCAACAGTCCAAGCACCAAAACACAGCCAAGGAACAAGAGGTAAAGGCAAACTATCTAACCCCTGCAGGGCTGTATAGTGTGCCACAACAATCTCCAGTCAAAAAGCTCAGGCTGCATTGAAATTTCATGGTATGCAAGTACAGAAAGTGACTACAGCATAATCAAAGCGTAGTGATGCTTATATAGAAAAATTATGGTGTAAACAAAATGAAAACGTAACAACAACAACCAAAAAAACAAACACAAGAAAAGGAAGAGAAGACAAGATGAACGTTATTCAAAGACATTAATCAGATATTTGAGCAGTATCAGGATCAGTCTGCCCAATTATACCCACATGTGAGGTAAGGAGAGCCTGCCTTGGAGTCACACTGGTAGAATTAAAAAAAAACTGGCAAAGCAGTGGGACATATGCACAACCCAAAGCTAGAAAACACAGTTGTGTAACTGAAGCCACACAGGTCTAGCAGATCATCTTTTGACTGCAGAAAGCAAGTGTTCTCTGCAGACTGCTTTAATTATTAGCATGAGCTGCTCTGCTTTAATATCAAGCACTAAGTGATTTTTCATAACCAGAGGGGGTTGAGGATCAGGTTGTGCTCTCATATTAAATACCAACTCTGAACAATTTGTTGCTAACACAAAGCTGAATCATCAATATTTTATTCTTTTAAATTACTGCATTAAATATACAGTACATACTTTGCAGTGAACTGTTAAAGTACCAGTAATCTTCTATAAGTAGCTTTTCTTCAAGAATCATTTTCTTTCCACATTCTCTACCACCCACTCAAGAGCTGAATAGCAACAGTACTCGTAGAAAGGGAAAATAGTACTAATATTTAACCAGCAATGTCTACTGTAATGGTCTTTTTTAAAGCTTTGAAGACCAACTTTCATTACTTCAAAAAGCAATTCTAATAGCTAGAAAAATACTTTAAAAATAATTTTGTACTTCACCCTTCCTATTGCCTTCGAGCAGATACTACAAAATCAGCAACTTCTGTTAATGTGACTTGACTGATGAAAACAAGTCCGTATTAATCATCTCTTCTTGAAAGTAGAAAATAAAATATCTTCCAAAGTGCACAAAACTTTAAAACTGGAAGGAAACTATTTTGATCCAGTACCCACTGACAAAGCTGAATTTAAAAGGCATAGATTCTTTTTAAAGATATATAGTTTAAGGTCTGGTAACGTAGTTTTGTATCTTTTCTCTGAACTACATCCTAGAATGCCACAGGACATATCACCAGTGAAGTGTACTATTTTAAGAACTCTGCATCCATCTTCCTCAAAATCACAAAAGTCAATACTCATCTAAAAATACCTTCAGGGATTTATAGGCTGTTTCGTGGCATCTGACAGCAATAAGAATAAAGCACAACTGCCACTCATGTGCACTGCCAACCCCTGTTATGCATGTATGCTGCCCAGAGGATCCAACAGAGCACACAGCTAGCACTAAACTTATGCACATCTCTGTCCTACTCCCTCCCTAAGTCAGCGCCAGCCTGTGGCCTTGGCAGGTCCTCAGTACCACGATGTCAGTGACTTGTGTTGTTAAATTTAAAGACATGAATATTTTTTCCTGAGTGTATTTTTGCACTACTTTAAACAAAATTTAGCTTGAAGAGCATTTGAAAATGAAACATACTATGTTTCCCTACAGCCCAAATCAAGTTTCAAAGACATCAAATTACCAAATTTCACAAGAGCTAAAACTGTGTTGAACTATCTGAACATAAGCAATCATGTTTCAAGTCAAGTATTGACTTGAAACTTCAAACAACATTCAGGCATCAAACCAGCCTACAACACAATCAGGTTAATATGCTGCATGTATCTGAATTTTGAGAACTGCAAAGACAGATGCCCTAATTCAGGGCAGGCAGGAGTCCTTTCATGGCTGATGAGCCAGTCTAGAGCGCAAAATCTGCTGAATACACAGGATGGGAAGCAGAACCACCAAAGAAGACAAAATCATAAATATAAGAACTACTCACTATTACCTGACCAGGGTAAATGATAAGCTTAATCAGGATGGCCTCAGCCCATGGGTGGTTACAATTAAGCTTTTCTAACATTCTGCACTGATGCAAAGATAACTCTGGATTTCTGATCTGTGTTTCTGACTCTCCTACCCCTAGAGAGCTCAGACAGAAAGCAGAGCAACAAAGAAGCAGAGTCTGAAGCATGTCAGGGTCTGCCTAAATGAAGAGGGATGAGTTAGTATATAATGGTTTAACAATGAGATTTTGAAGACAGGCAACTAACTCATCTTGGCGCTGTAACATCAATTCAGGTAAGTATTGTAACAAAGATATGAAAGGATTAAAGGCACTAGTCTGAATGCCTGTGACTTTAGCTCTCACCTTTTTCAGAGTGAACCACAGCTCTTGAAAATCCTGTCTATGTGAGCACTCTATTTTAAAGACACACCACTAACATGCTAGATATTCTAAATTGTAGGGCTTATCTGGTAGCTTGATTTTGTGTTGGTTTTTTTTTAAACTCAGTCAACAAATTGATTCTCTAACCTAGTTTCCTCCTCAAACCCCACAGCATTTCACAATGAACTCAGATGAACTTAAAACTCGGAACTTCAAATATAAATAAATAGCTTTGAAGGGGGAAAACAAAGACAGCAGAATATCAGTAAAATCACAGATGGTGAGGATGAACTGAACTGATTTGAAGACAAATCAGTTTGAAGCAATTTCTTTACTGTTTCAATTGTTTATTGCAATCTTTATCTACAAAAACAGCCTAGAGAGGAACAATTTGTACCATGGTTCCCCAAGCCAAAGTAAAGCAGTGAAGGCAGTGACAAACAGACTCTTATTTGCTGATGTAGGCAGTAGCAAAATGAGAGTTTTGTATATGAGATAAATGAAGACTAACAAGGCAGAAATGGGGAACCTGGGCCTACAAAACTATCACCAACACTACTACCATGCAGTATCTTATGGTTGTTTGATGAGTAAAATTTTCAGGTGCTAAGAATCTCATGCAGATACAAACAGTAGTCTCAACAGAACTAAAGTTTCAGCAACCAACCTGTTCTCTCTCTGTTAAGGTCTAAAATTGGACTCTTGAAGACTTACCTTACTGTCCACATCTTACATGAGATATTCAGAAAGACTTACTCAGCTCAAATTAATTTGTCCTGTCCCACCTCTCAGGGACTGAGTTTACTCTCAGTCATATTCCAGATCCATAACATAAAAAAATGTACACAAAGTTAACATTAGTTTTAAGCAAGCTAATTTGTAGCTTTTGTTTTTGAAATACTAAGCAAATGTCCAGCACTGAACCCTTTGCAGCAGGTCAGTCATCTGTGTTCACCAAACAACTCAACACTGTAAGCTCAAAACAGAATTCAAAGGCTCCTCATTAAGTTCATAAGTGCTGTTGAGAATGAATTTAATGCATTTAATTTGCAACTCAAGGCAAGGCCTAGAAAGCACCTTTTAAATAATATCAGCCTTAAGAATAATAGCTTTCATTATAATTCTAATGCACCCACAAAGAAGCCCAAGCAGGATTCTAGCATCAGAAAGAGCCCAGACAAAGAAAAAAAAACCAAATTCTAAGACTTTATTATAGAAAAATAATGGCAGCCATTGGGTGTCAATATTTTAGTTTTTGATATTCACAGCAGAAAGGGTATGCTGTGCTAGGGAACTGAGATGTGATAAACTGTTCACTCCTAAGAACATTATTAAATCAAAATACAACATTAAAGATTGGGTATTGTTTACATGTTTCTCAGAACACATAATTTGCAATCATTTTTAATGATTCAGGAAATAACTAAACCTAGACAAAACGCCCATTCTGTTATTCGTAATTCATTGAAATATCAAAGAAGTTCTATACCTATCTAGCTCTGATCCTGAAAAGTGATCTCACTCAATACTAGAAACACGTCAATTAATTGTCAGAACCATCTCACTGCTCTTCTCCGACAAGTTTTTTGTTTGGGATATTTTTTAATTGAGTAAATCTACAAGAATCATTATTCATAACATATGAAAACTATGCATGTGAACCTCATCTTATCTAAAATTAGGCTAAGAAACATTCAGGTTCACTTACTTATAGCACCCCACTGCCCTTGAAGTACTTAGGGGACAGTCTTAAAACAAGAAGCAATGAAGTGATGTGAAGCAAGTCAGTGAATCAGAGCTAGAGCTTCTCATTTTTAGATAAGTATTTATTATTTTATTGATAACTGTATTAATCTATGAACAATCTATTATCTGTCTAAAAATATTTTTATAAAATAAATAAATTTTCCCTAAAACACTATGGATGAGCAGAACACCCTTTACCTCACATTAACAAATAGCAAACAGAAAACCACACAGGAAAGTCATCTATAACAACCCATTAATTAAAATCCATTAGCTTTAAGCACATAAATTTCAGGGAAAAAAAGGAAAATTAATTATTTTATTTATACTTAGTCAAGGTAATTAGAGTGCCTAACCTGTAATATGTTTGAAATTTCAAATTCTTCATTACAAAAAAGTCTGTAGAAAGGACTGAGGCAAGGGTTTTGACTTCTGAATTTACAATTCAAGAAAAGCAAAACAAGCTGATTAATCAGACCTTCAAGAGTCCCAACTATTTAAAGAAAATTCTGCAGTTTCCTTTTTTATAATCTCTAACACCAACAGCACTACACAACACATTTCTAGTAATGTTTCAAGTCCTTAAACACTGAGAAGCTAAGAGACATCAATTAAATCTTTGAACAGCTTAAGGGAAAAAAGAAGTGAGGTTATGGTCTGCATTTATTTACCTCACTACCACAATTACTGAAAAAGCACTTTATTTCTGATATCCTCTGAACAACAAGACACCAAGCTAAATGTACCTTTAGCCACAGTGTTTTAACACTGGTAAGGCCATGAGAGAAGTTCTGAGTTTCAGGCTGACTGACAAGTGAGGTTCAAAAGTTCTCACTCTCAGACCAATGTCCAAGCTGCTCCTTGCCCAGACTGCTCTGAAAGAACTGACCTAGATCCCGTCTGCCTCTATGAGCTAAATTCTAATGAACTACAATAAAATAGAGGCAACAGAACAGAAAAGACAAATCTGAGTCTTCAGTCCAAAGAGAGGCTATCGCCTTAAAAAATACCCTGAATTCTGTTTCCAACACCGTCTTGCATTTAAACAAACTTTGAACAAAATGCAAAGGAAGTCCCATAACCCCAACTCTCCTCCCCCTCATTAGGCTGCAAACAAACAGAAGCTGCTCTTTCATTGTTGAATCCTTGCTGCCAAAAGAATGCTGCCCAAGTTCATGAGAACTCATGGGCTCAGCGTTATTAAACACACAAGTCATCTCCAGCTCTTGGAATCCCTCTGCTGGAATAGGCAGAAATCTGTGAAAGCATCACAGCTCTTTGGCCTGGGTTTATATTTATACTCTTCCACAACCCTGCGCTCTGGCTGCTGCTGAAACCAGGGCACCAGCCTGACAGACATCCCAACAGTTTTCTTCTGCACTTTTTCTTTTCCAATGAGCAAAAATACATGTAGAAAATTATATTTTACAGTACATTCTACTTCATCTGATCGTGGTTACTGAAGTTGAAAGACAAAAGTTGATAAAAATTGAGCACTACAGCAAAAGTAAAAATGAGCAGGCAAAGAAACAGGGTGAAACAAGTGAAAAATTAACACTGAAAACTATGAAAGAAGAAAGTGGACTAGCAGATATGTAAAAGCACATTAAGTGGTAATGCTATAAACAGATAACTACTCAGTGGCTTTAAATTTCAAGAACCAGAAAACAAAATGGGGGTTTTGTTTGTGCTGGTTTCTGAGGCTCAAACCCAAATTAGCGACTGTCAGTTAAGTTTTTTAAGTCCTGCATTACTTGAATTTAAGTGACAGCAGTAATGTATGGTGGAACAATTAACACCAGACAAAACCCAACCTACCAACACTCCTCCCAGTTTCCAACTGCATCAGAACACAAGAAGATTCTGTGGCTCCAAGATGGACAGCATTGTATCTGCTGTACTTAGAAGATTGCATAGCAAGAAAAAAACAAGAATAATTCTAATTCAGACATGGCTTAGGGCAACAGCTACGAATTCACCTGTTACTTGTATCATTAATCACATTCTCTGAGACTATTAATCTAACCACTAGTCCTTTCCAGATACATTTCAAGATTAATTCCTGCCACTCTGATCATCTCACGACTGACGCATCACTCAAGGGATGAATCTATCAGATTGCATTTCCTTAGGAGACGTGGAGATTTCTAGGTCAGATGATCATGATTGCTGAGTGACACATAAAGGCCAGAAACTGAGATTTTATTCCCTGCATTTAACTCGCACTATTGCCAAGCTTCCAAACGTCCTCTAGACATTTATTCTGTTGTTTTTTTTCCTAGTGTAATTTATTCAAAAACATCAAATAACACAGTGCACTACAGACAGAGATAAATTATTCTTATAGGTCATGTCCCTCTCCACTGGAAGAAACAGCACTCCAAACAACCAGTAAAAGTTGTCATACTGGATGAGAGCAAAGGCCCAACTGGTCAAGAGTCTCACCAGCAGTAAAAACTGACAGATGGGCAAGTAGGAATTAGACATATGCCCAGTAATTTTCCCAGAAAACAATCTCAGAACCTGACAGTCAAGGTCTTCCTGAACCACTCTCTGTAAGAGCTTCTCTGCAACAGCCACCTGCTCTTTGCAAATCCATTTAACTCCTCTTTTAAGTAATTTTCTTTTTGAGCTTTCAAAGAGAGCGTTTTGTCCACAGTGTTTTGCGTCAGTGACTTTCACAACTTTAGAAGACATTTTATAGGACAGTTGTGACAGATTTAGAATTAGATAACTATTACAAAATTTCTAGTTGAGAATTCTCCTAATTTCATTTTTATTTTGTAAGTCTTTATCATATTTTCCCTCATGGTTTTTTTTTCCAGTTTTATTTTTATGTTATCTGTCCTCATAGATAACTAGATTATTCTTCTTGATGCTTTATTACCCTTTTTACTTATGCTATATCCTTTCTGAGACAAGGAACACAGAACCCCCCCACAAAATTCAAATGATACACAATAAATATACTCAGATCATGTTCTGTGCTACTTGCTACTGCTTCTTTAATAATACCCAACATTTCATTTACCCTTTCTATTACTGCATGGTACTAAGGTGACATTTTCAGACAATCATGAGTGACAACCCCAAAGTCTCTTTCTGGAATTGAGATACTTCATTTATATCCTATCATATCCCTTTTATCTCATGGCACCATTAATTTTAAGACTTTGATGCAAGAACCATAGTTTTCAAAGACTTCTGCAATTATAACAACCTTATGATGACCACATGTTCCCATGTAGATTTTAGTCTACATGTTTCCTGTTTTTAAAGGTGTCTGGATGATCTCCAAGTCCTTATTTTTCCATTACAAAAAGAAGCTGACTTGTCTTAAGAATATCTGTTTATCCAATTACCTGTTAATTCGTTTATAGTAATAATTTCCCAAAGTTCATAAAATAAGGAAATCAGACCTACTTCGCTGCAGTCTCAGAGAGTACAGCTCAGCTCCTTTTAAAAAGAGCATTATATTTGCCTTTTCAAAATTTTTGTTCTAGGAATACCAAGAAAGTTTAAACAAAAGCGTCACACACAACATAACAGTTCAGCCATAGTAAACACAAGTTTCACAAGAAATCCTGAATAAATGTTATCTCCTATTGATCACGTGTGCCTCTTAACACATTAATCTAAATTATATTGGCACCTGAATCTTATCATTTTTTATACAGTAAAATGAGTAGCAGGAAGTACTCTGAGCTCACAGGTGAGACAGCCCTAGCTAGTTTTCTGCTTGGAGATAGGCATCTACTTTGGCATTCCACACCTATCTGGGAATACAGTTTTAGGTCTGTACTATCACCACCTTCATCAGCAATATTTCATGGTCAATTTGCATAGCACTTGATACAGCATCTAACTACTCAAGTGCTGCTCTGTAACGAGGCATAATGTGCCCAAAGCCTAAAAAGCTGTACAGGGAATTTTCCCCCACTGCATTAATCTTTTTGAATTACAGAGTTAAAAATTAAAAGCAGTAGTAAAGAAGAGCAATAAAAAGAGGTTTTTTAAAAAAACATAAATTGCTTTCCAGCAGTTTACAGCTTTCAAAGAGCAGTTTAAAGCCATTATATTAGATGATGGACCAGAGATCGTGATGTATTTTGACATTCTCAAGTAGAAACTTTGTCATTATATATTGTCATTAATTTTTACATAGGAAATACTATTTTATTACCCTGATTTAGCAACTATATCATGTCCCACTCTGCTTTTAAAATGCTTATTGCACTGGTATCATTCTTTAAAATTAAGTTTTCTATCTGACTTGGAATACAGATGCCTTTTTCTCCTAAATAAACAAGCTTTCTAGTTTCTGAAATCTATCCCTACATATTTATAGTCTGTCACCATGTAATCTGACTCTCCTTCAAATGAACTAAGCAGAAGTTGTTAAGTTTCCATTATTAAGCAGGTGTTCCTGAATATCAACAACATTTATAGAACACTTTTTTGAACACTCCAATAATTTATCATTTATTATCATTCATCATTTATTTTATATGGTTTCACACTGATTACCCTACATGCTACAGACAGAATCCAGAGTTCCTTCTCTCTCCAATGGGAAAGCTTGACTCCCTTCTCACCTGCTACATCACACTGTGTATTCAGAGACAGTTATCTAAGAAAAACAACTACGATTTACTTAGTAAATTAAACTTGCTTTGAAGTAGAACTGTACCCCAGAAGCACAAGCAATCGTTACTCCCCTGCCTACTTCGTTATGAAAACCAAACACTGCTACCTGGGAGGAACATAACACAGGCTGTTCCACTCACTTCTACAGGCATCAGTCTTAGAAAAACAACTTTAAATAAGCAAATACACACACTGTGAGGCAGCACTGATAAAGAGAATAAAGGAGGAGAAGCTACAAGATTCATCCAAAACATTCCCACAGTATGCCAGTTTCCAGGAAATACCACACAAAGCAGCGGGAAGGAAGTGAAGATTCCATCAATGAAAAGTCCTGTACTATACCTGCATCCCATAAAAGATGCAGCTTGTATAAAGTCCTATTAGAAGACTGACACAGCTACACGGATACTAGCCCCCAATAACAATAATAATACTAACTTCCATACAGTTTAAAAAATATTGGCAATTTACAAAACAACCCAAAATTTAAGCTTACTACAAGGACATGAAAAAAAATTAATAAGCAATTCTATTTTACCAGTAGTTTGGGATACTTTATTTTCTCCTGACTTTTTCTTCTCTTTTCTGTGAAAAGTATGTATGAGGTGATCTGGTTTTATGGAAATCATTGTTCAAATATATTATTTCCAAAAAGACCATTGCAAGAGAAAAGAATATACAAAAGAAACACTTTAATGGAGCAATAGACTGAAAATTCATAAATGCCAAGATGAGCTTACAAGAGACAAAATGAGTCATAAATGTCTGTTATCTGTCTGGAGAACACGTCAGCTCAACTACATCCTAATGTGCAGTTAAACACCAACAAAAAGAGAAGGGCAGCAAATGCACAACAGAAACAAGCTGTAGAGCAAGGCTGATGTATTAGACAAGTGGGTTATGGGCAGCAAGATGAAATCCAATACTGACAACAAGTCACATGGAATAGCAATAAATGGCACAGAGACACCCTGAGGAATACCAAACTGGAAAACAAGTCCAGAAGTGCTTTGGCTGGTGGCAAAGGTTTTTTAAAATTATACCAGATAGACAGAAGGGAATCCTTGCTTTTCTTTTAGGGGACTCTTTCAGTCCTTCAGTGTGCTCTTTTGATCTTGAGTCTTATGTGTGCATTTACAAAAACCTGGTACATGGAAGGGAGCCTTAAGTCTTTGAAAAGGCAAGTGACAGAACCGCACCACTTTGGGCATTTTTGATGGTTTCTTAGGAAGTGAACCATCATATGGTCATATGGCCATGCTGGTCAAGTGAGGATTAGAGCTTTAACAACTTGAGCACCAGCTGTAGCAGCAACTTCAGTAGGTAATGTTGGTAAACCTTAATGAGGCACAAGAAAACTTCTGCGACTCAGGAGAGTCAGGAAGCACTATTAGTTTGCCTTGGAGTCCAAGCAGTTCCTGGAAGAAACTCAAATAGTAGCAAGAGGTGATCACTTAAGAGGCCAGTGGATGATCCCAAGTAAACAAAGGCATAGTGTAAAATATATTGCAGCTTTCTGAGTATATGACAGAGTAGGTGATTTTTTATCTCTTTTCTGTCATGACAAATGACTTTCAGGTAGAATATTGACGTAATTAATTTTGACCTGTACAGAAATGACTGTTGCTAATGCTATTCTGGGAAAGACCAGAAAAAGCAGATCCTCAAAAGGATTCAGAGAAGACTTGTTAGGTGGTGTCGTATTAACAAGTTGTCAAGTCTCAGTACTAAATTTGGCTTCTGTATTACATTTTCTGAGCTTCCATGACAGATGGCACAAGGTTATCAGCCTTTATTGTGAAACAGGAATGTTCCTATCCATTTTGTAAGGAATAAAATGGAGGAACAGTCCCAACTGATCTGAAGGATTTCTCCTAAATTCTAACTGAAGAAACCTGTAGAGCTTTCCTGAAATCATCTATAGAACTATGCAATCTTCACTTGAATTAAATTTGGAAAGACATATTAGAAACAGCATTAAAGGAGCATCCTTTCTCAAGAGAGGAATGCAGCCACTGGGACCTCTCTGCTGCAGAGCCATTACATGATAAGCAAAATGAGAATGATGTGGTTATACCAATAAACAAGAACGAGGCACTTCATTTCAACTGCACATGAGAAACATAACATGAGGAGGTTGATGTTTTCCTTGCATTTTCATTTTCTGTGGATCTGTCAAAGAAATTAAAAATTGAACTGTACTGGAAATGCTTTCACAATATGCTTATGATTGAAGTTCAGCAAACAGCAGCATGTTGAAATTAGTTTGAACTCTCTCCCAGGGAGAGGGAGTGATGGACATGTTCTTCACTCAGACTATCATGCCCACCTTTAAAAAAAAAGGAAAAAAATAAGGGAGTTCAAGAGCCTACATGCTTCACTGAAATTTTTAAAAAGTAATTGTTATTCATCAAGAGAAATTTAAGCCCCTCCTTTGATTTGGGATACAGACAAAAGCAGTGCCCCCAGCAGAGGTTCTAGGAAAAAGAACCAAATCCTTCTCAAAAGATACTGCATAGCTGGTGTGCACGTAGAGATTTCAATTTCTCTTGTTTAACAAAACAATTTCTCTCCTTGAGTTACTAGAACTACCAGAAAAGACACGGACATGAAGTTTACCAGGACTCTGAGCTGGGTGTAAACTAGAAGTCTTAGTTTATAATTGCACAGCACGATACCATGTCAGCTCTCAAACATGGATGCAGATCATTCTAAAAGACACGGTCATGTTTTCTACAAGCATCAAAGAAGTTTTTGTTGAGCTAAATTCTTCAAAGTAAAGGAAATATTCTGCCTATTCTTAATCATAATTGAGAGTGCTCTTGATGTTGTGGACCAAAATAGAAGAATAGGAAGAAGACGGTTTTCACTTTAGATTCAGTGGTTCTATCAGACAGTAATTTAGTTAATAATTGTATTAAGTGGAACATGTACAGCAGCTTTGGCAGCAAAACAGAAATGCTATACTACAGGAGCCATGCTAGAGCTGTTCAGTAAGCTGACAGCTGGTGAAAGACAGACTGGCCTGTATTTGACCTTCAAAACATTTTGTCAATCAATACAAGCTTCAACTGAGAGGGCAACTATCACAATATAAAATAAATTAGGGAAGTTATATAATAGCCCTAAAGAGTCCTACCTTTTTCACAGGCTTCCATGCACTTGGCTTCAAACAGCAAGACCCTGTTAGTCCACCTGAGTTATTAGCTGAAGACAACAGATTAAGAGGGGATCCAGTGTCTGCCTTGCCTGAAGATTCAGTGTCTTGGGCACAGTGCAGACAGAAAGCCCCTGTAGTAGCAGCAGCAGAATTCCAAAAGCAAAAAATTCTGTGTCCCCTTCTTTGTTTACCAGATTTCTGACTCATTCTTGAAAAAGCAGTTTTCTTGCTATACAATGCAACAGAAATATGAAGAAATTATGTTACCAACTCTGAGCAAGACAGAGCTGTGAGAGCACAGGTGAGAGAAAGTGGAACCTAAACCCCTCTGGCAGGAAGCAGTGCCTGCAGGGAGCTGGAGCCCTGGTTCAGTTCCTGTCACCACTCCTCCAGCTCTTATCAGCAGTGCTGTGCTGCAGGTGATTAGCTGAGGTAACACTGCA
Organism: Entomyzon cyanotis; assembly: GCA_024500445.1. Classification (NCBI taxonomy): domain Eukaryota; kingdom Metazoa; phylum Chordata; class Aves; order Passeriformes; family Meliphagidae; genus Entomyzon; species Entomyzon cyanotis. The sequence continues at coordinate 12,264,533 of JAKEPQ010000780.1, forward strand.
CATGCCAGCACTGCAGTCACACGCATGGCTTGGGCAGCAAGCAGCACAACCCCATCACTGCACAGGCCCCACTGCAGGAGAGGGGAACCACTGCTACAGCAGGGAACCAGCAGGATGCTAACAAAACCTACATTACATGAGCCATGGCAGTTATTCTTCAGATTTTTCGATAATGTTATGATTTTAAAACTGCTTATCTCTAAAATGTCAAGCAAATTTCACAGTCTTGAGAAGTTTTCATCTCTACTGTACACAGAAAATGTTTACAAAATGAACCAAAGGTTCCTGAGAAAGTCCTTTAATGCTTTGGTTAAACTGTGAAGAATTTCCTACTTTTTAGCCTATTGACTGGAACACATATTAATGCATTCCTCTTACAGAATAAATTCATACCATTTTTATCTCTTCTACAATGCCATCTTACAGAAAATGCAACCAGTGGCAGAACAAAGATTTGCAAAATAAACTCATGCTTTTGCAAACGTGTGATTCTACATAGCTAAAAATCAAGAATAAGAAGGAAACTTAGTACAGTAAAACTCATGTTTCAGTTTCAGAAGGTGCTTTGTTATAGAGAAAATCATCCAAAGTACATACTATTTAAGGTGCTTTCTCCTGCATTCATCACACTATTAGCAGCAACAATATATAAATACTTCAATACATATCAAAATACAGGAAGGATGATAAATATTACCCTAAGAAATCAGTTTTTGAAGAAGTACAATAAAAGAGGGATTAGGGTAGAGACTTGACATTTTTTTAATCATTAGCTTTTTAACATACCTTACAATAGCTCTATGCTGTTGTCTGATTAGACATGGCATTTTGTACATTCTAGAACTATGTCAATATTTCAGTGACTCTGAAAGCAATAGTCTGGGACTAATGGCACAGTAAAGCTTTTATCAAGAGCTTAACAGGAGTATACACAAAGTTGAAAAATGACTGAGATCAAACAAATCACAAAAGCAGTTGACAAACACTGAAATTTAAAATCAAGCTTTTGAAATGGTTAAGTGGATTTGGGATGATTTTTCTGCCCTGCTCCTTCTCATCTTTCCTAAATCATGTCCTTGAAAATAGAAGTGAAAATTAGCACAGCATATATCAAGGAGCTGAACAATTTTTCAGTATCAAATGCTGCAAGTGTATCATGCTCAGTTACGTGCTAAGAACAGCCTCAGTGCATTGCTGTTAGAACCAGTTTAATGACATGTGACAGTCAGACAAATCAGTTTCTGGATTTGTAGCACAGCAAGGGCCAAATACCAACAGTTAAAATGCTTTCTGAGACATGACAGCTGGACTGACTGGCAAGAATAGGGGCTTCTCAGAGCTCTGGAAAGACTTCAGAGAAAAGCAGTGCTCTGGATACAGTTATCTCTAGATACAGCTATCTTCCTTGATGCAAGATGCATATCTCTTGTTAGGACAGCACTTTAAATTACCCAGTATTTCTCATTTGCATAATGGTATATTTACTAAGCTCATAGCCCAGTTATTCACCCTGGTGACAGTATAAATTTGTTGCATGCTTGGTTTTATCATCTTCTATTTTATACCACAGATTTATTTTTTATGAAAGAAATTAATAAATTTGCTGAAAAAAATTGAAATATCTTCTCCTAATGAGATTCCTTAATTCTTCTAATTGAGTGACACCACATCACATGGAGAGGAAGAAACAATCAAGGCCTCACATTCCTGAGCATGTTAAATCTGCTTCCAGGACTCAAAGAAGCCTGGTGTGGCTAGCTGGGCACACATGCATTCTTCTGGGCATAAACCAAGGGATAACTACAGCAAAAAGCAATGCTACCATATCCATCACCAACTGCAGCCTTGCTTCTTTAGGATGCTCTCTACTCAAAAACAACCCTGCTGGGGTGAGGGTGACCCAAGCAGGTTCCAGAAGGACCAGCATGTGCTGTGCCCTCTGCAGGAATCATTTCTCTGCCACCGGAGATGGAGGGAACTAAGCAAGTTCATGAGCATTTCATGCCATCCAAGAAAGCCAAGCAAATGAAGGGGCAGCTAAAACTGGGGGCTTTGTAGCAGATTCACAGGGGAAGCAGGCTATAACTACTTTAAAAACAGTCAAATTGATTTTGTATCTGTTAAAAATCATGATGTCACCAACAATAAGACTCAATAAAGCCCACAATCACAAGGAGAATTTCTACAGGCCAGGTTAAAGATGTCCATCACATCTAATTACTTATTTGGACTCTGCAAATGTGATTACATTAAAATCATCGGGATGTATCTCAAATGAGTGAATAAAAAGCATCAAGAATGTTCAGAATACTACAACACAGAACTCAAATGGAAGAGAACTGAAAAACAAAATTGTACAGACCACAATGAACAACCTCCAAATGCCTTTTTCTCTCCTGAGGCTAGAACAGCTGCAATGGGTGGATAAGGTATGAGCACAGTACAACATCTTTCCTGAGGAAGTGGCTTCAACAAGCTCTTATGTTTTTAGTACATTACTTCTGAATATGCTCATTAAGTTTTTTTAACAACCACTTCAAAATATTCTCTGTTTTCTCCCCTCCTTCTGGCCATAAACATGTATAAGCAGCTCTTTTTAACAAGGAACTGTCATACCTATGAAAACATTTGGCAGGCTTTCCCAGAGGTAAGCAATCTTTTTCATTGCAGAAAAATAGAAAGAACACTGGGATATTCACAGAATCAAGGCTTTGGTTTGAAGAGATCTCAGGAACTTTACCTGATCCAACCCTCACTCAAAGCAGAGGCTATTCCATATTTTATTTATCAGCAGATTTTTAGGCCTTAGCAGATTAGTCACTCCAATTGCCAGCTTCAAGCATACCAATATTACTTCTTCAAGCTTTAAACAAATAAGAGCACCTACAATTTTTATTCAAAATGTTAATATTGTATATTTTGGCTTTTAAAAAACAACCATATTTAAAAGCTATTATGCCTATCTAATGAATCATTTGGCATTGTATAATAACCCATTAGAGAAACTACAGGATCAATCTTCCACATCATGTACAAGATGCAACAAGAAAGTCAAAATTCTCCTCCAAACTCTCCTATTCATCGTTTACTTCAGATTCATAAGTGAAAAAACAGCTAACAATAAGCAGACTTCAGAGAAGTACCAGTTTACCATCTTTAAAACAACTACTAACAGATACAAATTATCCTAATAAAGTTACAGTATCTCAGGGTAACAAATTCTGCCCTCTTTTACAAGTTTTTGTAGCATTTCAGGTTAAATCATTCAAGACGTGTTGACTAATGATGAATTTCACTTGACAGTAAGCAAAACAAACCTAATCTCCCATGTTTAAATAATTCTGACATTCCAGTATTGTTCCATAAGTCTTAATAATATTTTCCAAAGAGAAAAATTTTCTCATGCCAATAAGTTTAAGCTTCTCTCAGAACTCATCCGAAAGCCACACACTTAAAATTTAGCTTGCTTGCTTTCACCTGACTTTGAATGATGATTAATACAAACATCACTTAGAGCAGATGGACTGTGAAGTTGAAAAATGCTGTTTTTCTTACAGACTGCACTATTGAATATAAGACATTCCTTTCTCTCATTTATGTATTGTTAGTAGCCAAAATCCTAGAAAGCTGTTACAGAATAGAATTTGTTGTGTTACCTGGAGTTAAGGTTTTAAATTATTTAATTCTTTAGATAAAATTCCCTAACCATTACATAGTCTATTTGATTTGACATCTTACTAGAGATCTGGAATTCATACTTCTTAACTACATTATTGCCCTCCCAAGCGACGCAGCAGAATGCAAACTACATTTTACAATATTTCACTGTTTCATTAGAACAGCTCATATTCAAAATTGCTGGAGGCTCATCACTTGCAAAATACCTTAAATAAAAAATCAGACCTCATTTAGTGTTTCCATTTTCATGCTTTAATGCTAGAAATTATACAGAGCTCTTTAAAACATGAAAATGAAAGCAGACAGAACACACCATTCATAAATAAGAGATTCCATGAAATCATGCATATATAAATAATTGCTCTTTCTGACTAGCAAGTAACCAGCAAACATGCAGACACAATCACTTGAACAAGTGGCATATTACCTGGGTGGAGCTGGCAGCAACAGAAATGCAGTCAATGAAACCATGTCTCCGAGTGAAAAATGCCACTATCTGCTGCCACCGGGAAGGCTCAGTCCGTAACTCATCTGTTGAGCCTTTCTTTGCCCACTGCTTCTGTTTGGGGCCTACAGAGCTGTGGCTTGAGCCAGTGTTGCCTCGACTGGCACGAGAATAGAGGAGTGTGTTATTTCCGAAAATGTAATTCATCTCTGCAGCTCTGCAGGTGGTTGCCAGGCAGTCTTAATTCCCTACCAGCTGCTGAGTGGTGAATGAGCAGGAAAAAAAAAAAAATGCAGATAGAATTACAGCAGCATCGTTTACAAACCAGGAAAACAAAATTCTTGCTAGCTGATGCTATGTTTCTTCCAAGGCTTTCCAGCCCTTACATCCCCTCTCTACCTGTGATTACAATGATGAGGATAATCTTGAGCAATTTCAAAAAAAAAAAAAAAAAAAGCAGCAAAGGTTTTCCTTATTTTTCTTTCTCGGAACGCACAGGATGAAAACCTTGCTTTATCTTCCTAGCTGCCAACAGATATTTAAGGGAAACTGGGTAGTAGGTACAGTACAACGTTACAAATTCACAGCTATGAGGATGGTGGTGGATGATAACAGCTACTGGGTGGAGAAAGCACGGATCAAAAATAACCAAGTTTCAATCACTGCCTGTAGAAATATCCAATAGCATCTTTTCACTTCCTTGCTTGCATAAATTATGAACCCGAAGCAAAGAAAACAGGGAATATAGAGCAGAACTGCACTCGTTCCCTGATTCTGTCTTTATGAAAACATTTCACAGGGCAAAACTGCTAACACCATGTTTAAAACAAATATATAAGAAACAACTGTTTGCTGGTTTCTTGTTTTTCCCCATTCTTTTGTGCATAAAACAACTATAGAGGGAGTGAATCACAGTGCCACAAAACAGTCATTTTGTGTTGTGTATCAGAAGATGTATAGAGAGGCTATTCTGCTGTGGTTTGGGGTTTTTTTAATCAGCAAGAAGATCAGAGAGCCTAAGATTAAACACTGCGAGTGCACACTCTCTTGTTCTTATTCTGTGAATAACATGTCACATCCATAACTCCTATGCCAAAATTTCTGTGACTACTGCAAAATTATTATGAAAGCAATAAGTGTATATATATATATATATATATATCTTCTCAAATATATATCTATTTCTCAAAAGTACAGTTCAAAACCAAAAAACTCTTACTCTTCACTAACGACTTTTCAGTAAGATTATTTTTATTTCCCATGCACAAGACAATTATTACTGTTATAGGTGTGCATATTATCTGCTCTCTTCATAGTAAAAAAGAATGCAGAATGATTATCTGAAAGATCATATGGAACTCAAGTTACAGAACTCACCATTCAAATTTTTATAGCCAACTATTTTTTAAAAAATCCTCCAGCTCACATCAGATAGATTATTTAGGCAATCAGTTAAATACCAAGCTTTCAATGCAAGCTCGTCTCTGGAAACCCGAAAGTTATTAAAAGCATTTGTGGTACATTTCTACAGCCATAATCAGGGCACCAGGGTAAACATTTTAAAAAAGCAGAAAGCTTTCCATATGATGTACAAAGGCAGAAAAATTCCTTACAACACAGCCACAACTTACAGCCACATAATTCTAAAAATCCACTGATTCATGATCAGTGCATTTTAGTGGGGTTACCAAATTCCCCCACATACTTTTTGGGGTGCAACATAATCTTCTATTTAACAAATTCTTACTGACAGCTATCCTGTTCTGAGTAAGAGTTTTTTCCCCGACGGCTTCTATTACAAGCAGAAACAAGTACATTAATTGAAATCTGTCATGGTGAGATCAATGCACCATTTACTTCTAGTCACTAGTGCAGCTCAATAACACACCACATGCCAATATTCTGAGCACACCTTTCAGACAGACTTTATTAATATTTATAAAATGCAATGGCTTATCACTGTATGTCACATGAAACTCAGTCTGACTTGGGCAGTGTCCTTAAAGCTACGAGCAAAAGATAGATAACGGAGGTTAGGAAATGTCTGACACACAGTAGATACAATGATCCTTTCCAATGGACAGGCTTTTCATAATGGGAATTTTTTCACAGGAAGACTGCAGCCCTACCTGAGCACTACCTTCTTCCAGACACAAAAAAAAATCTCGCCTAAAAAATGCTATGAATTTATTAACAGAGAAATTGATTAATCGCTGGCTATGATTGAAGGTGTTTGGAACAAGGTACAAATGACATGCTTTGAGTTCCAAGTCTTTTTATAGAGTCAAGGTGAAAATATTTTTTAGCTTTTTTCTACATATGGCCATGAATGTCAACACTGCTGTACAGTTTATTAAATATCTTAGAGCACAAGAATTTGTCTAACTTTCAAAAGAACTTGTTTGAGAATTCATTTCTCTCTCTGTCTCTCCCCATAGGCTCCAAATAGAGTCACATGGAAGAGTATTGTTTAAAATTCTGGAGGAAAACACCACAATACATGGACAAGCAGGGTACCAAGTATCTATTTTTCTTGCTGTTATATCAATCTGTCTGAAGACAATAGAGGTCTGCTGTGTTTTAAGGCAGTTTCTTTCAACAATGATTCCCACACAGCCACTATGGCATCAATGACAAAGTGATTTTCGAAATCAGCACTTCAGGAAAGCATCATATGGACAAAAATCTTCCTGAAAGTGGAGCAATGATGATTTCATTTCAATTGAGAGAGAAATCCAGAAAAGTACTTAAGGAAGAGGTTATGCAACCCTGCTGGTGATGCAAGACAGCAATCTGTGTCACCTACACTCCATATGGATGTAATGATATCGAGCAAGATTTGCTGACGCCTAAGCAGATACAGTTGCAGTTATTTGTAGAAGGAGCTGGTACTGTGGTGATGAGAGAAGCCCTGATTTTTACATGTTACAAAGCAACCTGAGGATAAAGGCAAGGCATAGCTCTAGACATAGCACAAAATCAGGATAGCACAAAGGAGTCCACATTAGAAGAATGGTCACTTGTGCCGTTGAAAAAACAGTGGGAGACAGTAGAAACAAGGGCTCATTTCAGTCAAAGAGCATTTCAACAGAGGGTCAAACACCTACAAGAGAAACTGGGAAAAGTTCTATTTGCACAAAAAAGGCAATATCCAGAGAAAGGAAAGTCATCAACACAGATGTAGCAGCTGGAATTGCATCTGTGAATGATTGCCTCCAGAGTCAGAAAGCAGAACAAGGAGGCTCATCAGGAAACTGCAGGAAGTCCTAAAAGGAGTGGAGAGCTTCCATCACCCCTTTTACATGTTCTGGTTATTAAATTTATGGGGATAAAATTAAAAACAAAGCAAACAAAAAACATTCCACACCAAAAAAACCCCCAAAACCACTATTTACTGTTAGGCAAGAATTAAGAATTTGCACATTTGAAAAGATTCCAGCACATAATTAAGATTTCTGCATCAATACACACATCTGTCTGCAGGTTAAGAAATTTACTGCAAGATTTGTCTGCCTTTGTAGTGGCTGCAGAGTAACATTATTTGTTCTGTGGCAAATTAACAAGATACAGTAATCACAGTGGTTACCAAATGTAAAAATCAACATCAAATACTTGGACTAGAATTCCTCTGACTTTGTTTCCAAGCAAATTCACATTGTCAGCTTGCTGAGACAAGTAAAAACATGACATAATGCTGTATTTTAACCTCTCAGATAAAGGTTTCCTGGGCATAACTTTACAAGCAGAATACACACCTAAAAATTAAAAAGGCACAGCAACAACAATTGTTTGTGAACAGAAACAGCAGTTATATTTCAATCACCCTTTCTAAACAAACAGTCCTCCTGAAGCATTTGAAAAGTGTTTTGTACTAGTTTTACTACCATTCTGCTAAACAGAATATCGGCTAAAATAAGCACAGACCCTAAAGGAAAAAGCAACTGATAGACTTAACAGAGAAAATTCAGGAATCATCTAAAATAATGGCAGGGACTTATTTTATTTTCAATACAACTTAGGTTTTGACCAAAAAATAGAGACAAAAGAAATGTGCAGAACTTAGCTACTCAAAACATAAGACTATGCAACTTAAACTCTTCAGGCATGGGAACAAAAACAATACTGAAAATGTAGACACAAATTCATGTTTATTTCTTACACTTCTCAGAATTCCAGATTTAATAACCATTTACTGTCATAAAAAGACTAAGTCTCATTAACAAGCATATTCTAAGCCAAAGCCCAGGAGTTCAGGACTCAAATACTGTGAAGAAAGAAAAATTGTTAACCTTTTTTGTTAAGAGATCCTAGAAAGCCTATCTTAACTTTTAGTTCAGATAGGACTGAAGGATAGTTCTTGACCAAGCATCATTCACATAATCAATAAGAAGTACATATCTTAATGCTGAAACTAACTTATAAGTAAATATCCCAGCACAATTATTCTATAATGATCTATTTTAGTATAAATATTTAATATAAAAGATCATTACCTTATTACTCACAATACACCTCAGACAACCTACCAATCTGGGCAGATTGAACTGCCTGGTCTTCCGCACTCTGCTCATGAATCTCCTGCCCATCTTTTTGGCTCGCCAGACTGATAAAAACATCTTGTGTTTAATGCAAGTCTCCTTAGCCTTGCTTCAGTCATCAAAATGAACCCAACTGCACTGAGAGCTCAGGGAAAATCTCGGGTGAAAACAGTGCAATTCATTACTAGGAGGACTCGATGTTGATTACTGTATCTTAGGTTGTTCTAATGTTTGGATTAATCCACAGTCCATCTGTTACAGTTTTTCTTTCTTGTCTGTGTTGACAAGAATTCATTGAGCAGATCCATATGGAGAACTGGGCAGATTTGGTCAACTGCTTCTTAATATAAAACACAAACTGACACCTTTGCAAATATTTCCACATTCTTCAATTACAGGAAGTTTAAAAGTAGTAACCTTTCAAGAACTTAGGGCAACTCATTTTAATTAAAGACTGCTTAACAGCTCCTCTCAAGTGCGACCACCAAAGTACAATACTAGTCTAAATATAAGTATGTCTGAGGGTATGTTCAAGCTTTTCTTTATAATTCCTAGTATTCTAGGTATGTTCCCAACACCAGAAGCACTGCCTTTCTGCTTAAAATGGCAAAGCTTTACAAAGTTCCCCATTTAGAAAAAAGTAACAGATTGCAACCTTCTCACAATCATAACCCATCTTGCAAATTACATGTCAACTGAGCTTTGATTCTAAATGGAAACAGCACCTTGATCTTCAGGATAATCCCACCTACCTGCTCACACTGGAGCAGGACAAGAAAATGTACTGGGGCAAAGAGGAAGTTAAAATTACTTTGACTGTTGGCTCACCTTAAACCTACACAGTTCAAATCATAAAGACCATTACCCTGAGAGCAGAAAAACTGTCCCAATGAATGCAGACGGCTGTTTAACAGAAGCTCCACAGGCTCTAAAAGACTTCTGGGGAAGCACTTGAGGGAATGGAGAAGATTGGAGGGAAGACACACCAGGAGATAAAAAGAAGGGAAACTATTAAGCTTATCAGCACAAGATTTGGGTTCACATGGAAAGGAGATTGTTGACATTGAAGGAAGGATGTGTGAATATGCACATTTATACAACAACTATTTCCACACAGATTAATGGGAAGGAGTTAAATGAAGGTACTTGTTTGCAGTTGAAGAAGCAGGGCAGAATAGAGAAGCAATGTGTGCTGCAATACCTTTACTGCTATAGCCAGATAGCCAAAAGACTATCAGCAGATAGCCAAAAGACTATCAGTAGCTGAAAATTTTTTCAAAGTCAGAGACTGACTGTAAATCACTGTGTTTACAGGCTATAAGCCAACTATCATGTGCTAATCTATAGTTCTGAATATAAATTTTAATTTCTGAAATAACCATTCCCAAGTCATTTTCATCATTTTTGAAACTACAGTCAGTAACACTGAGTCTCTTTGGTGTCTCCTGAGTCAACTCTTACACAAACTGAGGGTTCAAACCAGTTCACTCTTCATTCCACACTAACTGCCCTCTGTCTCTGACCATTCCTGTTCTTCTTCTCTAAGTATCTAAATTTGCCTTCTTAATCAAGATAACGAACAGTGCAGATTTCTAGAGTGATAACATAATGCAGTTTTATTCCCATTTGCTTCTCTGATTATTCCTTGTATTCCATTTGCCTTTTTGACTGTAAATTGAGTACCGAAATGATTATTCCATTAATCTGTTATAACCCTGAGCTCTTACTCCTCTGAGATAATGCAATGAGAACAAGTTCTTCCAAGATCCTTCTGGCAACCTCCATCCATCATGATTACCAATCTTTATCCTTAACCTTTACTTTCCATTTGCTGTTGGTTTGGTTTTGGTGGGGCATTTTTATTTGCTTGGGTTTCTTTAAAAACTAAACCCCAAAATTACTTTTTTCCTTATTTCATGACAATTTAAGTTTCTCCATAATCTTTTTTGAGTGCATCTATTGTGTGCATCTAAGAAAACCTAGAAACCTACATCAACAAGATGATCTTCAGGCACATGCTTTAAGGGATTTGTGCAGCAGAAATTCTCTTTGCAGTGCATTCATTGCTTTCTCATCTCTAATTTCTCCACATGCTCATTGACTCTGCTCTTTAGAACAGTTTCACCGTGTTTTGCCAGTACAGAAATGAGAGTGAGTTCCAATTTCTCTCCTCCCTTCTGGAAGCTATTTTAAGAACAAGTACTACCTTGCCATATCTCATTCCTGTGATACCACAGTCAGGATAAGTAGGCTGTTACACAGCACTGCAGCACTAATAGATAAGCAGTTTCAAATCAGGGTTAATTTAAAACCATTACACTTAAATACCATTAGGCCCTGGAAGTACTCTTCCAAAGATGACTAAAGATATGAACAAAAGCAGGCATACACTGAGTGGGCACAAGACATTTATTTCACAGAGTAAAAGTACAGTGCATGTAGTCAGCAGAATTGCTGTGCTACGATTACAAATCCTGTCTTGGCAAAGGTTTGGGTATCGCTGACACACTATCAGACACCTTTTTGAAACTACATGTCCACAAAGTACAGGATATGGGACATAAAAACACAAGCTGCTGCTTCTAAGCAAGAGGAGAGGCTGAAGGACACACTTCTCACCCTGCAGGCACTCACAGCACTAGGTCAAATAAAATGTCCAACTAACCTACTGCCTCTCTGAGCAGTGACCAGTGCAGGTGTAGAGGGATCCTTCCCTGCTCAATACACCATCACAAGCTCCAACACAGGTGCACAGCGCCAAAGAAGGCAAACTCTGCCTTACTGCTTTTATTCTAATAAAGGACTACTTGCACTCTAATGCAAACTGAGCCTGAATACTTTCTCCCAGACCTGCACTGCAAGGTAAGCAGAAATAAAGAACAGGGGCACTGACATTGGGCACAGCTACTGCTTCAAGGGTATTCACTGGACACTTCATTTAGGCAAAAAGATGCCTTTAGTTAAAATTTGGGCATGAAATTTCTATCTCTTTTTCAATGGGGGACAGTATTTCACCTCAGTTTGAAGCATTTCATTGTTCAGAGACAGGAAAACAGTAACTCATTTGCATTTAATGCCATAATATTATGAAGTCATGGCTTTATTCACTGAAGTAAGTTTATATAACCACAAAAGATTCCTCCAATGTGCTTTACATGGGCAAACAACACTAATCCACATATTTAAAGCATTTTAGAAAAGACCTTTGGTAACGGCAAGTGGGGATTTTTACTGCATGACCTGAAGCACAAGTGCTCTAGCAGAGTACAACAGCCCCAGCCAGAATGACAGGTCTGTGCAGATCAAACAGGTAGCAATGGGATGGGGAATCTGCCCTGCCTGAGCTGCTCAGCACTGTCTGCCCCCAGAACCCCTGGCACAGGGAGGAGCATTCCTGGGGGAAAGGAAAGCAGCCCACTGTGTTTCATGAAATACAGAAAAGAGTCCATGATCATGGAACTATAAATGGAAGGTTAACCTATTTCCTCCCCACCACTCCCAACCTATTTCTCACAATTCCTAGCGTGTGCTGCCACTCCACTGAGGATTGCACAAAGCTGTTCTAGAGATACCAAATATTCAACCAGCAGAATGTCTTTGATTCCTTACAGATATTTGATTCATTCAGTAATGAAAATTTTCACATATAGCACGAATAAGCAATTTTAGACCCCTTACTAGACTAATAAAGCCAGTACAATGTTCCAACTAAAGTACTTCTGTTCAGCAGTCCATGTCTGTGACACATGTAAGGAACAAACCAAAGGCAGGTAACTTCCTCACACCATTTGAAGATTTTAGCTAAAGTAAAAATCTCCAGAGACAGACCATCGAAAAATATTTGATTAAAGAAAGAAGAACTGCAGAGACTTTTCTCATTCGGTAAGTCTAGTTTCCTGTTACCACATGCAGCCACATGATAATATAATTTATAAACTCACCAAATACTTTGAAAAGTTTTAGAATTTGTGCAAATTTCAAATGGGAATTATGGATATAATGGAAATTCATTGAACACTGCAATATTAAGTATTTATTTCAGAGCAAGATAAAGATGTATTGTACTAGTCATGGCACATTTTTCCAGTACAAGATATATTTAGTAGTTTACGAATTATTACATGTTTTCTTTAGAACTTCTCTATTACCAGCAAAATAATAGCCCAACACGAAATACACAAACATAATACAGAAATATATTGAAGCCCGAATCATATTCTAACTTAAATGCTGAATTGCCATGCTATATCATATATATGACAAATAAGCTGTCACACACAGGTTGCTTCATGTAAAGTTGTTTTTTTCTTATTGCACCATGACCCATTATTTAATACCCTTGTAATATTATTTTATACCCTTGTAACACCTATTGTTCAAGAATTTTTCCTTGATAGAAAGCTTCAGCTTCCACTCCACAGTTTTTACAACTTGCTTGGTACGATATCATATCTGTGACAGATTTCACTGGATTGGAGCTGCTCAATAAGCCAAATTTTAACTGCAAAGCCGTCACTGCGAAGGGGCTGTGACCTCACTGCTCTCCAGCGCTAATTCAGTGCTCCATTGAGCAAACCCTGCTGTAGCATCGCCATCTCGTGGGCAACCTGCAGAGCAGATCACTGCAGAACTCTGGGGACCTCGCACTGGAGCCACACGTTTCTAGGTGGAATTTGGAAACCCCAGACTAGAGAAATTCTGGTACTAGCTGCCTACCTACCTGGAAATACTCTTCAAAATCTCTGCGACAGAATATTTTTGAAGGATTTGAAGTTTGACCATTTTCACTATCTCTTTATGTTTCTCTACCATTAAATTTATATTTAAAGAAGTTGGTTTACAGCATTAGCATTCCATTTCACACTGTATTAGAGAACAGAGGACACAAAATCTCCTGAGCCAAGTTTACCTGTTTGTTACCTGAGACCAAGCAAGTAAACATTTCTTCTTAAATGGACTAAGCTCCACTCTAACAAGACAAAACCTGTAAGCATTACTTAAACTTTAAATCAATATAGCCAGTATCTCCTATTTCATGCTCATTGCAAGCGTGCAATATTTTAACCCAATCTGAATCTCAGGCAGCCCACTCCCCTGTCAAGAAGACAAACCACCTTCACTTACTACAGTACTTAACATTTGATAAAGAGCAATCACATCTACAAATTTGGGATACAGATTTGTATTTTGGTCATCTAAAGCACCTCTTTGAAATAGCATCCACCTATCCAAGCAAGTTGTAAAAGCTACTTTAAGTCCTAGGCTATTTGAAAGCTTCTCTCAAGAACAAAACGCAAACTAGTCAGAACCAGGCATCTCCCTTCCCTTCTGTTCTTCTGTATTATTGCTCCAGACTGCAGAGAGCTTGCTATAACAGAAGGTATTCCTCAAAATCCAATTCTACCGCCCTCTGCAGCATTGCTTAAAAAGTAACATGCAATCATAAAACCACTGACTTCTTCAAAGAACTAACTCTGTATTTGAAATTTCAAATGCATTTAACATTCATATTTAAAACAAAAAACTAACTCCTCTTATTATTTTATTCATGCACTAAACACAACATTCGGTATTATGTTTAGTTTCCTTAAGCAATGAACTATTGAAGAAAGCTGATTGAGATCTTGTGTACCAGCCAAGACCTGGTCCTTGCACAGTGCACTAAGCCAACCTACCAAATAAATCACACAAAGCACTCTTAAATCAGAGCTGGTGTTGCTAAATTGCTCATCTTCAGCATGAGCTACGCCAAAACTGTGAACACCTTACAGATTATCAGGCTGAAAGCAGAGCAGACCAGCTATGCTAATAATACAATAGCAAGCTTGTTTTTTTAATTCTGGACAGAGACGCAAGCCAGCAGTCAATTAGCATCAGAATCCAAAATTACCCAAAACACTGGTAAACAACTGAAACCTGGAGCCTCACCCCAGTTTTCAGATGAAGAAAGCTTTGAACAATTAAAATTTACCATATGTTACTTTGAAATCAGGAGTTACCTGAAAATAATCAGACATATGCTAAACATGGTAATACAAGCTGCATGATATTTCCCTTATACACATTCTTCCCTATTGAGTGATGATTTCCCAGCATTTACCAATTTGAGAAATGTAATAGCAATCCTCCTCAGTGACCTAAGATACACAGTATTTTGAAAAGGCCTCACCATATTTTTCAACTATACTTAATTCCTAATTCTACTTAATTCTATTTTGAAAATAGTTTTCTTTCTTCCAGACAGTTTTACAGCTCACCTCTTTGCCTTTTTATCCCTTTATGCTCTGTAAAAGGCAAGACTAACTGCTCTAGGAATTAAGAAAAGCTTGTGAATAACAGAGTTGACCTTAAGTCCCCAGAGGAAGAGGATTTTTTAAAAATTATTTCTATTGTTTGCACATAAAATGTGTTTTATTACTTTCCAAATATCAAATTCAGGGAATTAGACATGTGAAAGTTTGTTACTGTCTAACTTCATAAGCAAGAAAAGTTTGAAGTCCTAGCCATTCCCAAAACTGAAAGCTGTCACATTACCATTCTTGGAAGGCTCTTCAGATAGCAATATAGCCCACTTCAAAAAGGTTATTCATTAGGGCTCAAAGAATTCATAGCTTGTCTAGATGAGGACTATGGAAAAATACTGAGAGTTCATTATTGAGATATCACTAAAAATAACTGGTTCAATACCATCATATACATTTTTAAAATTTTAGAAAATATGGAAAACAATTGCTAAATGTACTGACACACTACTGTTGGCTCTTCTACAGAAGTCAATGATAAAGAACTGATACATTCAACAAAATTTTTCTTCATAATTAAAAAAAATGGAATTATAACTAGGTTCACATTTTTTTCTTAAAATATCATAGAATGGTCTGTGTTGGAAGGAGCTTTAAAGATCATCTAGTTCAAATTCCCTGCCATGGGCATGAACACCTTCCACTAGACCAGGCTGCCCAAAGCCCCATCCAACCTGGCCGTGAACACTTCCAGGGATGAGGCAGCCACCCCTTCTCTGGGTAACCTGTGCCAGTGCCTCTCCACCCTCCCAGTAAAGAATTTCTTCCTAATACCTAATCTAAACCTACCCTCTTTGAGTTTAAAGCCATTCCCCATCTTGTCCTATCACTATATAACCTTGCAAAAATTCCCCCTCCAGCTTTCTTGTAACCCCTTTGTGTACTGGAAGGGGCTCTAAGGTCTCCATGGAGCCTCCTGTTCTCCAGGATGAACAGCCCCAGCTCTCTCAGCCTGTCTTCACAGGAGAGGTGGTCCAGCTCTCTGATCATCTTTGTGCCCTCCTCTGGGCTTGTTCAAACAGCCCCATGTCCTTCTGATCTTAGGGACCCCAGAGCTGATGCAGCACTGCAGGTGGGTCTCACCAGAGCAGCACAGAGGGGCAGAACCCCCTCCCTCAGCTGCTGCCCATGGGGCTTTGGATGCAGCCCAGGACACGTCTGGCTGTCTGGGCTGGGAGCACACATTGTTGGGTCATGTCCAGCATCTCACCCTCCAGCACACCCAAGTCCTTCTCCCCAGGGCTGCTCTCAATATAACAGCATGTGCTCTTTGCAGTTACAAAGGACACCATCACATACAAACAATTCATGCTAAAAGTATCAAGCTATAAGCCTACCACAATGTAAGCCCATGTCATCCTTCTAAAGCCCAAGCACTCACCAGTATCAAGTACTTTGTCCACTTTTTCCTCAAAGCCAGACAAGGACTGAGAGGTGTTACAGAAAACAGCATTTAGTCTGACACACAAAAACACTGTGCTATTCAGAGAATGATTGAGCTACATCTATCTACTAACACAGTAAATAAAATTGCCTGTTATAACCCTGTCCCAAACCTCACCCTCAGTTTGTCTTTTTAATCTGTAAATCCATCTTGAAATTACTGAAGTTGTCTTGAAAATAATGGTGCTGCATGATGAAAAGCTCCATAGACATACACTGCACATAGATTCTCCATTAAAATATTTACTAGAAACAAACTCAGAATCAACTCTACAGGATCCTGACCAAAAACCCAAAATGTAACTGACAGCAGGAACCACAGTGCCCCCCAAAAACTACACCCAAAATCTTAAGTTACCTATAGTTGTTTTCTGGGCATTTTACTACAATGCACATCTAGAATGTGTGGAACTAAGCCAATGCTTTAGTATCTACAAAGTAAATTTTACAAATGAGCAGTTCCATAAAAACAGAAGCAGGTATTTTGCATGAATTTTTTTTACCCCACAAAATTAAACTCCTGGAGAGCATATCAAAACAGTTCACTCTTTAACTTTAAAAATGCCTACCTTTACTGGTGAAATGTGAGAATGGGAAACAAATCCATGGACATTCTCAATCTGTGACAGATTCTTCTCTGAGACATGAACCAGCTCTGGACCCGTCACCTCATTGGCAATGTGTGGAGAGCTGTGCTCCTGTGGGGGTGTATCTTCATCCTGATAGCGGTATTTCTGGGGGAAAAAAAATAGAAAAAGATCAGCCCACCACAGAAATGAGAAAAAATTATCCAGAAAGCCTAAGTCAGACAGAAATAGTTATTCTTCTGACCTTGCCAACTTCAAGGCAATAAAATCTATAAATAAAAGTTTTAATTAGCATTTTTAGTTTAAAGATTGATCCTACCCAGAAATGTTCCAGGCCTTTTAGTCCCACCTGGAATTAGTATAAAGCTACTTAAACCCCCGCAGGGTTTACTGTGAAGCATCCCAACATTTTCCAAGCACATTCACTTTCACACACTACTACTATACACCTAAGTACATGCATAGTTATTACTAATTTATAGGGAAAGCATGTCATGTTATTAAAGGTATAGAAAAACCTTCTAAACACATACTAATTTTAATCTTGAAAGAAGTTATTCCTGTTATTGAAAAATATTTAGGATAGAAGATATTTCTTTAGGGTTTCTTTTAAACAGAATTCTAAGATCTACATACTACAGCTTAAGTCAAAAACAGACATTTTTCTGGTAATTCTTTTACACATCACAATCCAGTAAATGACTGCAAGTAACCCATTTGTCTGTAAGCACAGGAACACTACACCAAAGCAGTATCTAACATACAGTGCATAATCCCTAGCCCCCTCAAGAGTTACATGCAATTTCTATTTCAGGTAACCACAAAGATCCATCCCCTTCCTCAAAAACTCCTACAATATTACAAAGGTGAGATCTACAAGATAAACTACGAAGAATCTGCTTGAAATGATCTGTTACCAGCTCCTGTAATGCTTAACACATTCTTAATCCAGTTGTAAAGCAAAAGCAGTCCAAGAACATTTTGTCTAAAAATAGTAATTATTAGTAGAGAAGCAGAAGATCCACTTCTTGCAGCAGAAGAAGTAACTCCAAAGAAGAAAGCAAGAGCATTAAGACTTCTGTTATTGCAAGAACCCAACCCCAAACACTTCCATACCTTCTCCTTAGCTGGATATACCAAAGGAGAGATGGTGGAAGCTGACAGTTGTGAAAAACTGCAAGTGATTACTCAAAAAGCCCTAATTTTTCAAATCTTTAGCAGAGAAGTTTCATGAGATAACCAACTTAATAGCTCACTACTACCAGAAGATAAAAGTTCTTTTTTACTTTCCCTGCAGCAGTGAGATGCTGGATTGCTCAGCCTCAGACTGCTGCCATTCATCTATTTCCTGAGATTGACTTGTTTTTTACTTATCAAAATAAAACCCTGAAAGGAGTTGACATTAGCTCTCTAGAGCAGCCATATTAAATATTTGAAACAGAGAAGAATTATCATCTAAACAAAGTGTTGGCCAAAAACACAAGGGTATGTTACCAGAGTATAAATTAGACCACACTGGCAATTAGAGAAAATAAACACTGGAGCTTCAAGAAGCAGAGAAAATGTCATGCAGCATGTAAGAAAGTAGGAATTCTGCTAGCTTAAAGGAGCCTGCTCCACTGTAGGCTGTATTTGGCTGGACTTAAGATCCAAGATGTCCCTTGCAGACCTCAGGCTTTGATTTCATCATGAAATACAAGAAAATTATTTGAAAGTAGATTTAGTTTCTAGATCATTTCAGACAACATCCTATAGAAAGCTAGAAGTGGGTAATTCCAGTTTTATTGCGGGGTGCAGGGGAGGACACAAACAACAACATCCACACAGAAAAAAACCCCAAAAAACCCCAAAAACAAAAAGCTGAACAAACTAGTTAGTCAAACACTTGCAGGTCAATCAAAACTAATTTCCTTTATAGAATAGTCAATACCTTTAGACTAAGCATAGAATTACCTCGACTTTTTTTCCTGAAAACAGACACATTTATTAGGAACAGGTACTTTATTAGTAACAAATACTTGAACATCACTGACTGCAAACAGGCTCTAGATTTCACTAAGAGATATATTTTTACATTTTAGAGTGTATCAGTGCTTATAATAAAACAGTGCATATGAAGTTTTAACAGACCACTATATCATTATTTTTATTTTAAAAAAGAAAAAATGTCATGGTAAAAAATTGTCCCATAAAAGGCATGCACAGGGCCTACAATCTTCTCCAAAAAATTTTAAGTGAATTGCTTATTAGATTTTGATGCAATATTTAAGATTGACTTTATAATTATTTGCGAATAGAAGACAAGAACATGAAGTCAAGAACATGGAGTTGTTCAAGAAAAGACTAGATGTGACACTTAGTGCCATGGTCTGTTTGACAAGGTGGTGTTAGGACATAGGCTGGACTTGATTATCTCGAAGGTCTTTACCAACCCTGTTGATTCTGTGATGTGCATGAAAACATAATATCCACACTCCTACCTATTCTGAAAGGTACCACAGCCCTCCACACAAACTATTTTTGAGCAAAGTGCTTTAAGCAAAGCAAACTACTACATCTTATGTCAGCTAATTCTCTCTGCAAGTGTTTGTAGTGCTTTACTGTGGAGCATCACCTCTGAATGCTGTGCCTCTGGTCTGAGGCAGAGCGTTCAAGTGAGCTGCTTGGTCAAACAGCCTCCACTCAGCACTGCTCCTTGCCTTCCTCTCCCAGGAGCTGCCAGCTCCTGCACAAGAACTCAGTCAGCTGCTCCAGTCATGCCAAGTGAACTGTACTGCTGCATCCAAAGCCCTGTGTAGGTTCCCCTCCATGGGGGTCCATAGACATGATTTCACAGCACAGCCCAGCTCTCTCCAAGGGCAGCCAGGGTCTAAAGAAGCAGAACCCATTCATTCGCTCTTGGTCAAGCTGAACTCATCTCCCTGCCCCTTGCTGAGAGCACACAGCTGACTTCAATGAGCAAGTTCAGCAAGCTAATCCAGCAGAATGGTTTTTCCTCTTCCAGCAATAACAAATTTTCTGAAGTTCCCTGACGTGGTTCATGGCAAGCTGAGGCACATGTCAATGCTGGCATAACAGGGAAAATAGCAGGTAAGGAGTAGGGCCAACCCATCTCCAGTGGCTAGGAGCAGAACATTACTCTACTTACAAGGAAGAAAATCTAATCTTGCACCCAAATCCAGGCTCCAAGGAGACCCTAATTTATATGAGCCAGCCCAGCAATGGACACTTCAAAGGAAAGGAAAAGCTGTGGCAAAGCAGCTCTGAACTTGCAGACAGTCTCAGCTGCACACTTCCCAGCACTCAATCAGGTAGCAGCCAGGCAATTTAATTCCTTTTTTAAGAAGCTTTATGGACTGCTTTATAACTTAAAACCATAATTTTAAGTCCAAAGCAACCAAGTGCTAAATATTTAACACATCCTTTTGACAGAGATACTGCCCCAAAGGATTCTGTTGCATAATACAGGTGTGTCAAGATTAATTCAAAACATTTCTCTTCTGATGCAACATAGTTAACAGGGTATCTTCAGGCTAAATTATACCCTCAATAAGTTTTGAACTGTCACCAAACTCTGTGGTCACTGGTGTAAACTACTGAAAAATACATTAACTTTAATAAACCAGTGCTAGTTTGCATGAGATGAGAAAATTATCCTAATTCACCACAGTGAAATAATTTTTTGGACCCACAACCTCCTTGCTTCAAGTCTCAGGTCCAGGAAAATTAGACAAAAATAAGACTAAAGAAAGTATCTGTAATTATATTCAGGACAAACAAAGATTTTTTTGGACATTTTATAGCAATGTTTTTCAGAACTGAGATCATGGGTTCACAGAAAAAGCACAGAAAAGTTTTAAGAAACTCATTCTAAGAGGTTCATTCTAAGAGATTAGAATTAGGTCTTCCTAATCTCTTATCTGTATTTTAAAAAGAAGATATTTCTAACTCACTTCCATTCTCCAGACTTTAGCCCTCCTGTCCCACCAGCCATACAACTCCCAAGTTACTGCTTACTTCCATCAACAAAAACAACAAACTCCAGGAAAGCACAGTCTGACTTACAGTCTGTCCCTGGGTTAAATTTTCATTTTCACGGTACAGGTCCAACCATGTTTTGAAAGAGGTTAAGAATAAAAGACGACTTCAATAAGTAAATCTAATGATTTGAATTTTTTAAATATACAGAAGCTCACAGGGCCAGACCCTCTCTGAGGCAGTATGAACAGGCAGTGTGATAAAAATACAAGTAATTTTAGACCACTTGGACAGACTTCCCCAAGTTTAAATACTTGTCCTTTACTAGTCATTGCTCCATTTTACAAGTTAAACTAAATAGGGCCCTTTAAAAGATCATTCCAGCAACTGAAGTTACTGTGAAGCACTGTTTGACATGCAACATCTCCACTCCTGCATAAAAGGACTTGATGCAATGTCAAAAACAAATGGGTAGAGACTAAATACCTGCAGTCCTTACATCTCCCCAAAAGCACAACTCTGTCATCCAGATGCCCTTCAGCAGAAAATAACTTCCAACTCTAATAGCAAAAGCAACAATACAGACAATTTTTGTATACCTTGCTAAACCAAAACTAAGCAAAAATGAATAACATATAAAGATTCTAATGCATTTTATACAAGTCTTTCCTGTAGTCTAGGGTTAAACAAGAAACTAGTGCTTAGGAAAGTAATAGTGCCTTCTGCACAAAGGAAAAAAGGACACAAAACTAAAGGTATGCTCTACTCTTGCAGAACTGAAGTCAACTTGAAAATTTCTCATTTTGAAAATAAGATTTTAAAAGCCAAATAAAATCTCTTTGCAGGTAAACAGCAATTCATACTGAGAAGTTTAAAGATGGTACATAACAAAAGAAACTTAAGCAATGGAAGAAAAGATGGTAATGTTTCTGTCTTTTCAGAACTTCACTGATCATGGAATAGGACATTCAGTATTATTTTCAATTTAAGCTTCAACATAGGATAAACAATGATTTCAAATATTGGAACAGGGTTTTTAATCTTTGGGTTTGCTTTTTCAAACACAAGTTCAGTACTTTGAGTAACTAACTGCTTCATTGTCAAATAAAAACACTAAGTTTTCTTTAATAACTAGGGCTATGACAAAGACATAAGGCATTTCACCCTCCTTGGACAGTTTCAGTTTGACATTGTATCTTGAATATAACTGCTTGTAACACGGTTATTTAGGTCACAGTGTTCCATCATATGTCAAAATGCACAGCTACTGTTAAACCTATTTATGTAATGCTTCATGTCATGGACATCCACAAACAATAAAACAATTGAAGTACACACATTTACAAAGAGTCCAGAAAAATTTATAATCAAGTTCACCTGCTCCAGAAGGCCAAGGAAAGGAGAATAAAGAACAAACACTCAGATTGTGAATCTTCTTTTCACGTGGTCAAAAAAAAGGAAAACTGAAAACCTTATTTTATGTGATTACTTGTGTGAGATTGTTTCTTGATGTGAAGGACTGGTCCAGGACTGTATTACTGTTTCACATTGTCTTTAAATATTTACTCAATATCCAAAGGCTTCATCTTCTCAGAGGACAAGAGCACTTTATTTTTAGTACTATCCAGCCCAACAACTTCTATCCAAAAACTGACATGTGCCTGGTGCAAAATCTCTCTGTGCTACCAGCAAGTCACTGTTTAAACAAATCCTCCCGTTCGTTTGGGATGCAGGTAGCAGAGAGGCAGCACAGAGCACCCACTGGGCACTGGCAGCACCCCGGGTTGATCCGCAAGTAACTCGAGCTGGGCAAAACCAGCCCGAGCCATGTCAAAGTGCCCCCGGAGAGTGCCCTGCGCTCAGGAGGCTGGGGCTGCCGTGCCCGGTAAGCCTGCCCGGTTCCGTCCCTGTCCGGTTAACCCTGCCTGGTGTCCCTGCCCGGCCGCACCCAAGGGACACGGCAAAGGCGATGCACGGAAACTGCGCCGCCCGCGCCAGCAGCGCCCCCCGGCGGCCGCCCCGGGCAGCTGCGGGTCGGCGGGCGCGCAGGGTCCGCGCAAGAAGCGCGCAGGAAGCGCCGCCATGGCTCAGCCCCGCCACAACATGCCCAAAGTGCAGGCTGCATGCTGGCTGGGTATTTTTAGTTTGCTCTTAAAGTGAACAGCACCCCTGCTCTGCAGCTCAGCGGGCAGAAGCCAAGGCGAGAGTATTTTCATTCCGTGGCTTTCTTCCCAAGTTGGTGGTTTAAACATGAGCAGAGCTTATAAATAAGGAGTGTGCGGTTCTACAAATAAGAAGTAAAGGAACCTTGATGTTATGTCAAGTAGTTTCCAAATTGCATCAATAAATAGATACACATTTCCAATAGAAAAATGCTTTGGACACGGGAAGGATAAGCAGATTCAAAACAATGCAAAGCCTTCGTCCCGGAAATAAAGCACTCAACTTTAAGTTTTATAATAATTACATTATCAGAAGAGCCTTAAATTTTAGACTTCTCCATCCCAACCTAGATGAAATTTATTCAACATCAAGATTTTGTGATACATATATGTGTGTATATATATATATGTATAAATAAATGCATCACACATCTATATATATGAGTACATATGCACACACACAACTGCTACCACTTAATAAAATCTAGTTGAACTATTTTTTGTTAAAAATAACAAACACTGACTTGGAAACCCTGAACACATAAAGAAAGTTTTAGAGAGAAAGACTTCCTAATTTCTGCCTTAAAACTAACTTTATACACATATCCCTTTAATTTTAAAGGGGCTTTTCAGTACTTAACATTCTCCTCATATCCTTGACATTGCGTGTTAATTTTACTGAAAAAAAACCCGAACATTTTTGACACAGCACTGAATATATTCTGTTTACTATTCTGATGATTACCAAATTATATATGTCTTATTCCTCTGCAACCTAAACAGTTGATGTAGTCCTAAAATGACTAAATGCCCGAGGGCACTGTTAAACCCAAACCTGCCACTAACAATTGCTTCCATCAAAATGATGTCAGGAGGCATTTCCAGCCCTGGATCTCAGTGCAAGTCTCCTGTGTATTTAATTCTCTACAGCTGAAGAAAATGAAAGCCAAGTGCAATAAACTGATTACATGATGATTAATGCTGATTAATGAAGAATGACGACATTTTACATGCGGCATTCAGTAAACTCAAAATGTTGTTCAAAGGGATCTTTAAACAGTAGGCATGACAATTCATTACTTCTGTCACCATCACTAAAAGCTTGGATAATTGAGGAAGGCATGGAACAAAATACACACTTATTTAACCAGAAATTTAAGGTACAGTTACGTTAGACACAAAAGCAATTATTCATTAAATGCAGCTTACATTTCCAGGAAAGTCCTTTTATAGACCCACCTTACATCCAAACATTAAAGATATTGTGTTGTTGGTACATGCTACTTTACAGTGGCATAGCATCGGAGAAAAGCAATCCAAGTTTTTTATGCTAGGAGACATTTTTTCAGACCCCGTGCACTTGAATCGATCCGTGACTGAGATTCCAGAAAAATGCCTCTGTAAGCGCTGCTTGCTGCCTGTCTGTGACATTTAATCTAGTCCATAGTGTTCAAAAATAAGCCTTTATATAAATAGGTTGAATCCTTCAGGAAAAAATGTTGCTTCACGTTAGAAACCAGATCTTATAAAAAAGGCAAAGAAAAAATCCCGTGTCCATTTTTAAAATTTTTGAGTCAGCTTTACATTGAATTACGTTAGCACCAGCTTGAAGTGACAACTGTCTCCCGGCCCAAAGTAATACTCGGATGCTCTCAGCCAGAAGCCCGGGTTAGATCCAAAGCAGCTCCACCTGCTGCAGTGCAAGGACTGCTATCTCCTCCATGAAAACAGAAGCAACTCCAGCAGAGCCACTGCTCAGTGTGTGCTGCTTGCTTAGGGGAGGGGCGAGATGTTGCAGCAAGGGACTCGTTACACGGCCCGATAGAGATAAACCCAACGCTTCCTGCAAGGTGCTTTCGCACTGCACCAATGAGCATGTGAAAACCCATTTGAAAATCAGCTGGGTGGAATTATAAAACCGGGGAACGTCGTAAGCTTAACAGCAGGGAATTTGCTGATCTGCAATTTACGCTAGCTTTTTCAAGGAAGTGTCAGCAGACCACAAAATGAATGGCTCTGGGATATTTAATCCTCATTTTCAGACATTAAAAATTCAAGGTTATTTGACACGTCCAAAAAATTCGTCTTTAATTGCTGAGTAAAATTCCTAATGGTCTACCAAAAGTAATAAAGAAACAGCTACAGAAATACACAGATGCTCTCCAGCTTCAACACAATGAAATCAGAAACTGCTATTTTTCCCTCTTCTCACTATGAAATCATGAACGCTCTAGACTATGCATCGATTTGATTATGAAGAGCTCTTGGTAAAGCATTTCAAACAACTGTACATGTGAACACTTGAAACAGTTGAAGACAAAAAGCTTTTTTACTTAGAACTGAGGTAAATACTGTCAGTCTTCTTAGGATTTGTTGTTCTTTCTTATGTGCTAACAAGTCTAAGATACAAAATTTCTAAAATTGTTTGGTGTTTGTTTTTTAATCAAGCCCTATGGGATTCAAATTTTATTTCCCTTTTTACAAGTCAAGGGGTCTCTGCAGGATTTCATTCTATTTATGTATTTTGATAAATTGTATTACAGAATTTGATCCAAAACATGCCCTCTGCAATTAGTCTGCTCTTGTACCATAAACTAATTTGCCTTTGCAAAAAACTTCAATAAAATAACATTAGCTATCATTTCTGTTTTTTATTGCATTAAGCAGTATTGTAAAGAATTTAGGACAAGACTGTTCACTTAAGTTTATACCTGTAGCAGCTTTTTGTGATTTCCCTTTTAGGTCCTTTAGTTTACCTGATAAGCACCCCCTGAGGTAGCACGTTTAGTGTAGTGTAAAATTGCATCCACACTTCCAGCTCAGAAACTAGTAACTTCATGAATTATACTGAGACAGTCATCTTTATATAAATGTGCAGATTGATGAAACCAAAACTAAGGCAAGATGTCTGGAGAAAAAATGTGTAACTCAGCCCACAGTAAACCTCAAAATAAACTTCATTTGCATGAGGACCTCATTCTTGGTAGACTCTCCAAGGATTACCGATGACAGTATTTCCATATTAATAAGCATAGTTTTCTTTCCACCATGTGCTGTGACCTACAGTTTTTCACCAAATAGCCTTAGACATGATTTCCCACAGTAGATCATCTTCTGCATGTGAGTGCAGTAATATGAACAGCACCAAAGAAAAAAATCTAACACTCAATTGTCACAGAAAAAGAAACAAAGAGCGCAAAAAACAAAAATGCACCTTCTTTGTCTAGATGAGTTAGATTACATTTTTCTTGCAAGAATATCCAAGGGCAACCTAAGTAGAACAGGATGACAGAGGAACCTGAAACCCACTTATGTCCCTTCCGCTGCTGGGGCTCACAGTAAACAGGCTCCTGAGTGAAGAAACAGGCTAAGCACATCTGAGCACACACTCCATCAGCACACATGGAGCAATGCACAGGGGGAAGGAACACAGGCACAGAGTGCTGTCTCGTGCTAAACTCAGCAATGTTCCTATCCCACAAAAGAACCTTTTCTGTGCACCATGGATCAACAATCCATCTTACTTCCATACCTCTAATCGCATTGTAATAACATGATTTCTCACTGAAATAACACACAGTCAAATGCATGGCAATTTCATGACAACAAATAAAGTCAAAGAGCCAAAAGCAGTTCTTGAATGTTGCAGAAATAGCTTTTTGTGATGCAGAAAATACAAGCTCTAATGTGCCATGGGCATAGAAGAATCAATAAGAGGAAGATACAGTCTACACATCCACAAAGGATTCCATCAGTAAGATACAATAGAGAAGAGAAAGCCTAAGTAACTTCAGGCAATTACATCTACATTGCTGATGAAGACCACATAAAACATCTGAATCTTTCAGCCATAGATAAATTAATTGGTTACACTACAAAATCATCTTGACCTTTATACAAAGCTGAAATTTTTTACACATTTGCCTGCCCACAAGCTTAAAAATATAATATTTCAGCTTATAAAATTAAAATGTATTTTTACATATTTTGCTGACTAAATCATGAGATTTAACTGTAATGAAGGTTTCACTTGTTCAAAACAATTATTTGTGCTCAAAAGTTTTTTTTAAAAAAACAGTCGTTAACATACTCTATGTTCATATTTCAGAAAGATTTATGTTCTTATATTGAGAAGCATATAAAACAGAACATTTCAGAGTCTACTTTTGAGCTCTAAAGAAACATATGCACACTTAATTATTGCTCTGATTCAAACTGAAGGTTGAATTAACATTTCAAAACATAAAAAATAATGTATTAACACAGTGACTAAGCCATTAATTAGAAGAATATGACCTTAACTCCTTAACTACCTATCACTACTCATTCCCAATTTATTAGTCTGTATTTCGTATTATCACATAAAAGCTTGAACTCCTACAGTCAGAGCTCACCATTTCCATGTTTCCTCAAAAAGTGTTCTGAATGAAAATAACTAGTTTAATCCTAACAAAAACACTACATAAAACAAATTGTCTTTGTTTCAGGTTTTGTTTGAATGTTTACTTGGCAATAACCCACCTTTACGTATGGCTCCCACATGCACAATAAAAATACCCACCTCATTATGATCTTCAATTAGTGAGTTAGACTAATTTTGTTATCATAAAATAAGAAAGCTCCTACTTCCAAGTCTCCCTGAACACTAAGAATACTGGATGGAGAGAAACAAGAGCTACACAGCGTCAAAAAACCCCACACTACAAGACTTTCATAGAAACTTAATGCTTCAGTTCAGCACTTGCCAACTATTCTTTATTGAACACAAGCAGTGCCACTGTCATCGATCCATGTGTTCCACCTGTATCCTCAATACAACACACTTTAGGAAACAGCAATCTCATAGGCAGCACAACCTGGAGATTTAATGAAATGAGTAGTGAAGGTCTAACACAACAAATGTACCAGCTGTTCAAACTGCCACACCAAAGGGGAAAAGGCTTCATCATTCTTCAGACAGAAGACGTCCCTTAAGTACCACTGCAGGCACCTGTCAAGCTGGTGGGACTCAGGCTTAGGTGCCCCTTCCCCAGAGGCCTGAGCTGGTACACTTCTGGGATCTGTAATACAACCCAATTTAAAAAATAAAAACCATTACTTAAATCTAATAAACTTATTTTATCCTCTCCTTTGCATAATTGTAGTCTGTAAGGTCTTCAAAGAGAACACAGAATTTCAAAATTATAAAGGTCTGCAAAAAAGCTTGGATGCTGGTTTAAGATTACCCCATACTAGCACAGAGCTCTAATGTAATGTCTGTAATGCTTTCTTACTCAAGGAGTAGTAATTTTATAAGCACTTTCTATAAAGCAAATGAAATCTGAACACTAGTTTGAGAACAACTGATGTCTGGTGCAAACTGCATCCATCAGCACCCAGGAAACTCTCTGGCTCTGCAGTTCTTGCTCCCTGAAGTATCAGATGACCATCCAAGCCAGTTTTGAGAGAGTAGCCAAGAAATGTACTGCTTGTTCCTGCATGCTGCTAAACTGCCAAAAACATCATTTGCACCATTCTTTCGGGCAAAGAGGTTTATATGCTCAAAACACTGAGAGTTGAAATTCCCCTTCTAAAGGGCATCTTTAACAGCTCTCCACAGTTTAGAGACATCTTTTTGTGAGCTTGGCAGGTAAACGTTTGCAGGAGTTAAACCAGCAGCCATAGCTGCACTTCCAGTTCAGGATGCTGATGTGCATCTTCCTTTTTAAGAAGCTTAATAGCCTCATATACAAAATTTGCAAAATACAGCTTCTGTGTCTTAAGTTTCCAAAACACTGAAGAATACCACAGTCTCATTAACTTCAGAAGGAAAGTGAAATGTTATTTGGAAAGAGGAATCTGATTAATAGTTGCCTGTTTTGTTTTTTTTTTAAACTTGCCCTGCAATGGCATTTAAGCCCAGAACAGGTCCTATGAATAGAAACTTTTCAGTGGGTGTTTGTGATTTTTCTCCGAGTTTATTCCAAGTCTTAAATTGTTACATGTAAGACAGATCTGGGACATCACTCCGAGGAGGTCCTTCATAAGCCTTGATAAGTCGAGCCAAAACACAGACAAAATTGTTTCCCTTCCCAAATGAGTGACCATCACCATGAGCATTTGTATAATCTTGCTTTTGGAGTTCTTTTCAGTCCAAAACAGAGGAGGAAAATATAATGCCATATTGGAGAAAGAACCCAGAGGTGTCTGCGTTATCATGTCTTCTATATGCAAAAATAATCAGGCTTCAAAATATGTGGTGACAGACTGAAGAGCGTTCAGATGCAAAACTTCATGAATAACAGACTTTCCTGACAATTACCACTGCATAGAGGTCCTACATATTCCAAGTGTGATTTCAAAGATAGTTAATCATATCATTCATCTGTCAGTTCCTTCCTCTTAGTAATTCTAACATTACAGCTTAACTTCAGCCAAACTGACTGGAGGGATAGAGGTCTCTGAGGATATCCATCACGTGCAAGTTTCTTTCAAGTAGGTAGCAAGCATAGGAATTAATGCAAAAAGGTCCCCACCGAAGGAAGGGGAAACAAGCAAAACAATAAGGCTGCCTAAGCAACAGCAAGCAGAATTTATATACTGAGAGAGGGGGGAATAAAAGAATAGGAAAGGGGGGAAAATCTAGCAAAATACTATATAGGAGCTTATATTAAAACAGTAGCACAAAAAGTTATAAGTAGCCATGTTTTTTAAGGCAGGCATGAAGCCATTTCGTGTTTTGGAATTAAAAATGCCCCAAGTGAAACCTCTTCCTTTTCTTCTGATATTTTGAAAGTATTTTAGCATTACTGGAACATGCTTTAAGTCTTTAGTTTTCACACAAGAAGTTCCTGACAATGAGAGAGGTCACAGAATTGGGTAGCAATGACTATCATGAAAGCCAAAACTCAACGTTATTTTTTCCTAGCTAGAAACCACCAGAGTCAGGAGAACACCTTCCATACAGACTAGGAAATGACTGAAAATAAATGGTTCCTTTTGCAATACTTGAAGTTTGATCCAATAAAGACAGTGTACATGCAGCAAATAGATGTCTATCTGACCTTCTGTTAAATTTGCTGCAGAAAATTATTCCATTATATTGGCAACACCTCAGTGAGAGAAAGAAAAAAGTTACTGTATTTTGAATTGGCTGTACTGTGATTACAATACAATTCAACCAGAAAATTCCTAAAATCAAAATGTGCTACATTGCTTCAAACATATTTAACATGTCCAGAAACAGTCCATGGTAGGTTGAGCCTGGATGACAGGTAAGCACCTAACCAGCCACTCACTCACTCTCTCCCAGAGGGATGAGGGAGAGAATCACAAAGGCAAAGTCAAGAGGAGAAACATCATATGTCAAGATAAATAAGTGAAAGGGGAAATAGTTTTAAAAAACCCAAAACCCAAACAACCACATATACAAGTGAGGCAAGCCAAATCACTAACCACCAGCAGATAATGGCCAACTGCAGCAAAAGCCACTTCCTTCTAAATTATTGTTGAGCAAGATATTAAAACATATGGAGTATCTTTTCAGTCAGTTTGGGTCAGAGGCTCCAGCTGTATCCCCTCACAACCTCTTGTCCACCCCCAGCCTACTTGCCAGGGCAGTAGAGTGAGAAAACAAGAGGCCCTGACACGGTGTGAGTGCTATTCAGCAATAGCTAAAACACTGGCGTGCTCATCAACAGTTTGTCACAACCTAAAACACAGCACCATATGTGCTGCTGAGAGGAAAATTAACTCCATCCCAGCCAAACCTGGTACCAGTCTGACCTGAAAATTCCTTTAGAATTAAAAACTATGAGATCTTTGCATTCAAAAAACATTACTGAAATCACTCAAAGTCTGTGATTAATCTAAAGTTGCCTTTGATGTGTTGCTTCCATCTGTCCACACAGGAGAAAAAAGTATTCATATTCATATTCAGCCCTAAATGGTTCCATCGAACTCTCAAAAAGATTTCTAGTGAACAACAGACACTGAATGACAAAGATAAAACTGTTAAACTATAAAAGTCCCCCTGAAAGACCCAAAAGCTTTATAGCATTGTCTCATCCCTTTCCCATACCCTCAAAGAAGCTTTCACCAGTCTGTATGTGATGTGGATAGACTCTAATCTCAAGTGATAATTATCAGCCAAGCAAGGTTATACTCTCAAGGCTATACTTGGTGGGAAAGATCAAATCCACCAGCACGCCATTAGCTGGAACTCCTCTCCACAGTGTCAACACCAGGCTGGAGCAAGGATGTAATTTCACTCTGGACTGCTCCCTGTAGGACCCAGGCTGACTAGGCTAAGCATATCCTCCAAAACAGGGTGTTCCTTATGCACCTATTGGGCTTAAACAGAAGGCTGGTATGATTAACACTGTCATGCAGGAACTATTGGAGGGGCAGTGTGATGGGAGGAAAGAGGGACAACATCTTTGAGGTTTATTCCAGTATGGATAACATATGAAGATCCTTCAGTTAACAGTAGAATTGCTCAGAATCTGAGTCATCCCATCCTATCTTTTTGAAAGAGCCCCTTTAGGAGAAGCAGTTTTCTGTAGTCGAATACCTTCTAAATGGTCCATGCAAAGTAGCCACAAAAAGTAGATCTGCTGCTGAATAATTCACAAAGTATTAATAAAGCATCTGTGCCTCCCCTGGAAAAGTAAGGGCAGACTGGTAAAAAAACAAATGAAAATGAGTGAGAGAAAATATATTAATAATACATGCCTTTTATCTGGTGAAGCCTCAAACTACTCCAGATTCATCTCAATAGCTGCTCATGCTTGCTTAACACCACATCAAGAAGAGACTGCAATTTGACATATTTGGTGCTACATCAAAGCAGCAGAGCAGAACAGAGATGAGGCTAACAACCTCTCATGGCCAGGAGATGAAGTGCTTGCACAATACTAGTAACAGTGGGTGTTTTTAACTCCCCTGCCGGCAGTGAGAAGGTTGCTCCCAGAGACAAACGCAACTCAGTCCTCCAGTCCTGATGTTTTCAAAACAGTAAAAACTGATCACATATCAATTATAGTCTGCTGAGATCACGACAGAATCTAGAAAGCAGTGCTGTTCTGTAGATGCTCAAATACCTGCCATACATTTCTGAGTACACAGATGACTGCTGCTAAGTTCTATTGTTTTCAAAAAGACTTTTTCATACAACGAAGTTGGTACAATGCTTAAAGGGGAAATGCCAATAGTTAATTTCTTATATCATTCTATTGAATCTGAACATTTCAAAACCAGAGATGACACCTTCCTCTAAATGGGAAAATACTCACAATGGTACTTTTTGACTGCAATAGATAAAAGCATTTGCTAGCCCACAGTTTTAATTCATTGCAATTCCATCACTTTCTCCATCTTAAAATGCAAATCGTCTTACAGGCAAGGACTACAATTGCCATCTCAATCCAGGTGGTAAGGGTGCTGGTGATTTACACTTTGTTATTAAGTGAGAACAGATAAAGAAGGCTATTATTGTCTGCAGGTCACTGACTCTTCTGCCACTTCCTGGGAAACTAAAAGGTAAAGGGGAGAGCTCCAAGAAAGCACAAAAGAAACAGACAGGCAGAGACCACATCTTTGAAAGGCTTCTGACAGTGCCTCATGAAGCAGGCAGGGCAGACAGACTGGGTTGAAAATTTGCCGGACCACCATGCTCAAAAGGTGACTGATGGCACCATGCCTGGCTGGCAGCTGTGAGAAGGTACTGGGACAGGTAATGGGGCCTTTATTGCTCAGCATTTCCACTGGCTGCTGGCATGAGCACACAGAACACAGCCCAAGGAAACCAACATGTGACACTCCACTGCTGAAGTGGCCAATGCAAGACACTTCAGAACATTTCTGGGCCAGAAGACAGTCCACGAAGCACAAGGAGCCGTGCTGAGTTCTGCAGCAAGGACTAAACAAAACCATGCACTGGTACTGGGAATAATAGCTGTATTGAGATGCATCTAATACTTATGTGGGACAGCAGGCTGAGGGGAAGCCATTAGCAGTTTAGGGTAGCATTGACACTGCTAATAAGTTAGTATCCCTTCTCTCCAGTTTTTAAAAGATATTTTTCAAAGTGTTTCTGCTGCTTTTAGCAGATTCATTCTCCTATGTAGTGCTCATTAATACGGTCACCAGTGCAGTAACAGTTTCAGAACTTGCAAGTAAGGAGAAAATAACTTAATTAACAAGCTGAAAAATAGAGTTAGGGAGTGAAGGTTATAACTGTAAAAGCTGAAAACACTAATTACAACTTAATCACCATGACAGAACAGCTTAAGCAGGAAGTGTGGTGACTGTTACTTGATCTGAACTTGAACTCCACAAAGGAATCTCAAATCACATTATCTTATAGCAGGTTGAATTACTAAATGCTTGTTAACATAAAATAATTATTCTAACAGTAAAAATTATTGTCAAATTAGAACCAAACTTAGCTAAGAATTCAAGTAGTGATGCATTAAATACTTTATTATTACCAAGTGGCATTTCCCTGGCCACAAGCAAACTTTAAAATCCTCATCCTGGACTCAGTGCTACTTATCAACCCCAGAGCTCCTGCATATTAATACATGTTTCTAAACACAGCATTTCAGCAGGAATCTAGGGCAACACAGGCACCAGTCCTTAAAAAACACCAGCAGCTGTTGGCAAACTAATTGCACAACTGTTCAAAACAGAGTATTTCTTCTTCGTATGTTTTAGCAAGATGCTACAGAAAATAGCACCCTACTTCAGCTTTGAAAATACTTCAGTTAGGACCCAAATACCTGAGCAAATGTGACAACATGTTATAGCTAATGTAGGTCATTCTCCACTTCTTCCTCCCCTCTGTTGCCTTTAAAACACCTAGAAAATAGCACCTCAACAAAAATTGTAGAAAGGTTTTTAAACCACCAAGTGGAGCAAACCTATTAGATCAGAAAAAAAGAAAGAAAACCAGAGAGTATTACTTTTCTGTATAATTTTGAGAGAATCATAAATCTTGCCTGTTGGAAACATTTCCGATCATCTCATCAGATAAAAGCCACAAAAATAAGAAAAATTACAGAGAATAACATCAAGGATAAAGATACTCAGTGGCTTCTGTTTGCGAAGACTTAATTGACAAAGCTCTTCATCTTATAAAGCAAGCAGCTGAGTTGGGAACATAACATTCAATCTTTGAAAAGATGAATGGCATAGAAAAGACATATAAAAAGCAACTACTAACTATTTAAGACAACACAGGCATTAGCAGACAATTAAATTACCCAGCAGACATTAGAAAGCAAACAAAAGAAAGTACCACAGAACTCATTGCCAAGGATATCAAATAAAAAAGGAAAAGAGCAAATCAGCAAACCAGAGTCTAATAAAAATGTGTAAATGTAACGACTATCTCAGGAAACTTTCCCACACTGCCTGGTGGAGTAGGACCGCAACTGAAATGGGCACTTGTCCTTCATTACAATCATCAAATAGAATCATTAGGGCTGCAAAAGACCTCGAAGATCATCAGGTCCAACCATTAACCAGGCACTACCATGTTCACCACTAAACCATGTCCCCAGGTACAGCATCCATGTGCCTTTTGAACGCTTCCAGGGATGGTGATTTCACCACTTCCCTGGCCACTCTATTCCAATGCCTAACCATCCTTGCCCTGAAGAATTTTTCCTAATATCTAACCTAAGCTTCATCTTAAGATGAATTACCAGTCATAATTGGAAGGAATCCACAAAGTTTACCCACAAGTCCAACTCCATTTTTAAGGTGTAATTGTACTCTGAAGGATTCAATTTGTATCACCTATTACCAGAGCATCTGAGATTCAGCTCAACTCAAGGCTTCCCCTAGGCATTGGGGAATAGTTACTTGGTTAAAGAAATGCTGATATAACAACAAACGGGAAAAACAGAAAGGGGAAAGGCAAAGGGAATGAAAATGACAAAAAGCTGAATGCACTTGCACACTGCAGTGCCAGGCAGTGTCTAAAAATGCCATACAACACAGAACACAGGCAAGAAAGTTTTTGCATTCCTTGTATGGTTTTTTTGATGCTGTAAGGGAAGTCATCACACAGAGTTGGAGTCACTTCCATAGCACTTGGATTGCTGAGGACACACAAGTTTAAATTAAGAAAGGAAGAGATACAAACAATACTTGCCAGAGTTTTCAAAAGCCCTCTAAGACATTCCATAGAAAAAAGCAGTGATCACCAAAATAAAAACGGTTTCGTGTTGCCCATTCTCATATTACTGAAATTCATTACCTAGGCTAATGAGGGCTGGGATAATACAATTTTAATTAAAATTGCCACATGCATATATTTATATTAGGGATGTGGATAAATATTAGCTGTATGAAGGAATTCCCAAAATAAGTTAGGGATATTAAAAAAAAAATGTAATATCAACAAGATTTTACAGCTTCATGATCAGCACACCAACAAATTCATATCAGCTCTGTAGTCTGTAAGTTAACACTTCATTTCTTTCTACTGTTCAAGAGAACATCCTCACATACTTCAAATGTCAGAGGGATAAGGAAGCTTTGCAAATCCTCAGCAGGAGATCCCCGCATTTGTTAACGTGAGCAAAGCACACTGAACACAGCAGAGGGCAGCAGCTCTCCACTGCCACTCGAAAACACATCCCTGCTTGCAACAGCAGCATTTAAAGGTAAGAAAGCAAACCACTAAAGATGAGAGTATATTCCTGCTTCTGAAGTTTTCGTTTTACAGAAGCATACTTCACTCTCTACAAAAAAGTTCACTACGGCATCCAAGCATCAGATCTGAACTAAAAACAAAACCAGAGAAGAAACAAGTTGATTCTATCAGAAAGGTTTTCATTTCCTTCATTACAGTCACAATCTGGTGCCCAAGTTGTTTCAACGGGCTGGTTATAAACTGCAGTACATTGGTGAGCTGGTGCACAAAACCTAATTTTTATTTGAGTCCCTAGATGAACAGATGAAGAAACATTTTAATTAGTGGTAGAAAAAGTAAAGGTTTTCATATTGCCAGTTAACAGTCGCAGAGTAGAAACAATCCTCTTTTGAAATTAACTTCCTGTTTAGAGTTATCAGATATGTACTTTTACAACCCCTGTGACAGTAGAGATACATTAGAATATGCTACAAATGGTACTTAAAGGATTTGAGATGACTAAAAATCCTCATTTTTGGATCCAATCCAATCTGATACTTTTCATTCAAAATGCAAAGCAAGAGAGATTTTTCTGCTAGGTCTCTCACACAACCTAAATACATAATAAACAATTTAATATGATCTTTAAAATAATCTAGCTACCTCATAATGTGCTTGTGTTATCTACATTATTGTTATAAAAGTCTTTTAATAACTAATTACTTTAGCATTACTTTTGATTTCCAGCTTTAATTTATTTTGGCTTAATTCTTAATCTTCCCATTTTGGCATCATCTCATTTGAAAACTACTGGTGACTACCATCTTTTGGGTTTGGAAACATATTCCCTAAGTCATCAAGACAAACTCTTCCATCTTCCCCCCACCTCCCTCCTTCCCAGACAGCACTTCCCTCACCACTCTAACAGTACTTCCAGCTGTGTATGAGCAATTTGCAGTGGCCCTTATATAACACCGTAAAACAGAACTTTTCCATCTCCTCTGCATACCCTGATGGTCTCCAAAGAGTATTTCAATCAATCAAAATAAGTTCAGGAACACAGTTATAAAGACCATGCAGCTTCTGGCCCAACTACAGACTTCTTTCTAGTCACCTGAATTATAGTTCCTGGCCTAAAGCCAGCTGTGGACATCAGATCCTGTAGACAACCTATTAGGAAGTTAGGAAATAAAGAAATTGATCCATTTCTCACCATATAAGTGACATTTATTTCCAGGAAAATTTCTACAAACAGCTTTTAAGATGCATTTATTAATAATAGATCACTAAGTTAACTACTCAGTTAACTACTTAGTTGGATCACTAAGTTAACTAAGCATTCCCCAGCCATTTCCTTAGCCTGAAGGAAGATGACACTCAAAAGCTGAGAAAGATTTCATGAAATAAAATAGTCCTCCTTGAGTAACTGAGTAGCCTTCTTGAGTAACTGTTATTATAGAATTTAATTACAAATAGCAGAAAGGTGATTTGGTTGGGGGCTCTTTTTAGAATGAACTGCAGCAGCAGCATCACTTTGGACTGCTAAATTACGACAAATTTCTTCTTCATGTTGAGTCTGGATTTTTTTTTGAGGAGAATTGTACCTGAAGTAACTAAACTAAAGCTAAAGCAACCAAAGTAGATTTTTCAGACTCAGTCACGTGATAAATAGTTGCATTTTACCACATGTGAACAGCTTGGTTTTGGGTTTTGTTTTTTTTCCAAATAGAAAAACAGCAGACTGAAAAATATGAAAGAAGTCTCCTTCTAGATAAAACATTTACAAAAACATACAGGAATATACTACAAGTCAAATGTGCACACTTTTGCATTACTGCATATTTCCAAAGAAATAATGTGTGTACAAAAGTGAAAGGCTCTTTTAATTACACGAGAAAAATGGACCAAATTCATTACTATAACAGTCCAAGGACTTCAACAGAGCTATTCTATAGATGAACAAAGTCCAAGTGTGAGAATGCAAGAGGGGACTGTTCCATTCCAGATTCAGTGCTACCACATGTCAGCAAGCCAGCACCTCGGCAGCTGGAAAGCCCAAGTCAGAAGAGCCTTTGGAGTCTGCTTAAGAGAAAAGCTCTGGAGCTTGACATACAAGATATGCAAGTGGTGTGTCACCTGCACAACGTGCAAGCAAAGCATTCCTCAGCAGTGGTGTCTTCAACAGGTAATAAAGGCACCCCAAATGCAGGTGGGGAAATGTAACTACCACACATTTTTTCCAACAGGCAAAAAAGAACAGCCACAGAGGAGTGAGAACTCCCTGCAGTGGTGCTCCATCTCAATGGCACATTTGAGAGATCTGTGAATGGTGGCTGGCACACACAGCCCCGCCAAGACAAGGAAAGAGCAAAAATGTCCTCGACATATGTTATTTGTGGGCACAAGTAAACTCACTGTTAGAGCACAAAGACCAAAAGAAGGAAGTAATTCTTCTTCTAATGTTTTCACAGTGTGGAGGGTAGGGAACCATTCTTCCAGGCAATATGGGTTTGTCACTAAAACCCCCCAAGGCCTGTTCATTCTCTGTTGGGCATTTAGATGTATTCAGAAAATGCTGATGATTCCTGCCCACACTGACCTTTAAGACAGCAGCTCTCAGTCATACTTTTAGTATGCATTAGAATTTCATTAAAGTGTGTCCTTCCCTCCTCCAAACCAAGATGTGGCTGTGTATGGTGTTCAAAGAAACATATCTTAAAAACACACAAACCTAACAAGGCTGAATATCCTTTAAATAGTGATGGTCTCCACCTGAATATGTTTTCCATATTTTACTTTTTCTGGTCTGGTAAATACCAGTCCTAGGAATGAGATTCGAGTAATGTTATTCCCACTTATGAAAGTATGAGTAATATCCCCTGACAAAACATCAGACTATGATTAAGCCTCAAATAAAGTGTAAAAACACCCCTCATGTTAACAAAGCCCTGGTGCAATGCACTGCATTGACAAAAGAAGTGATCAGGCACAGTGCTGGCTAGTAAAACAAATCTGACTAGCAGCATACCAGATAATCAGCCAGTGAGCTCAGCCATCCTGAAATCTCACTTCAAATAAGAGAGGAAGCCTTTTGGGGTTTTTGCCATCAAGAAATCTAAATAGCTCTGTCTACTGAAGGAATCGTGTTGGAGACCATATGCCCAACTACGAACAACCCTACATTTATTCACCCACTGTTTTCTCCCACTGTTTTCATTACAGCAGGAAACTATGCCAAAGTTGTTCTCTCTAAGGGTCCAGTTCCATGAGCAGCAGCCAAACTGAGCAAACAGTTTGATTCTGCTGCAGAGAGAATCACTGTTCTTCTCACCTTCTCCTTCCAAAAGTGTTGAGCTGTGAAGTCTTATTATTTTACCTGCCTTTTCACAGGCATGAGTCACTTTAACTGCTTAACAGTTAACCCTCCATCCCAGCAGCTATCTTTCCATAGGTCTAGTGCTTGTTTAACTTTTCCATGAGCTGTTTTCACTTCATAGGAAGCAGAAAAGCACACAAAGTTCTACCAGTTTCCTAGCAGGTGAGCATTGAACAAAAAGGGGTAGAAGCATTCTCAGTAGCAGCAACTGGGTTTCACTGTTACTCATGAAGCCACAGATTGAATTCCTCTCCTATAGTAAACAAGGAGAGCAAAGCAAAAGTGATCAGGAATGAATGTTTCACCACTCTGCTGTCATTAATCCTACCTGGAAAATTAGTCAGGTTATGATCATCAGCTCCTCTGAAATAAACCCACACAGTTCCAGGCAGGCAAATGGAGTTGTGAAAATACTTTGAAGGGGTCTTATTCGTAGGACTGATTTCAGAAAGTTATTCTCCTTTTTTTACTACTGTATTCAGCATCTCCAGCCTAAACATATTCCACACCATGTTTCCAGAGTCAGTCCAAGTCCCTGGTGCAATAACCAAATATAACTGATTTGTCACTTATTTCTAGTATTAATTAGCAGCTTTTACATTCAAAACAGAAGGAGAAATAAGTACAAACACACACAACGATACAAGAGCTTCATTTAAGATTCATCAGCTTCATATAAACATCTCAAGTGCATGGTATCCAGTTTCTCCAAGCACACAAACTTCAACAAATAAAAACATCACTGATGCCTGCATGAATAACTGCACAATCCTAATAACTTCTGGGCTATCAATTAAATGACCCTGTATACTTGCAGCCATTTAGAAAGAGCAAGCAAACACAAGTAAACAAAGATTATCTTAGAAGATGCTCTGTAATAGAAGCAAACGCCACAGATTTATACCCTTGTTTTGTATTCTATGTGCATTTTGATGAGACTAGATAATCCACTTAAGGGAGAGCCAAAGAGAAAGTGCCTCTGGCTCAGGAAGTTCTTGAGTCTTAACTGCTGTTGGTTGGGAAAATACCAAATAACATGTTAACAGAAAGCGAACTCTGAAATCCAGAGAATGCCCTTAGAAAGATATTAAATGCAGAAAGCATATTATATCCTTGTAATCAATACATGGTAAGACCATAAACTTCTACTAATAATTTGCCTTCAGTTAGTCTATTTTCTCATACAGCTTTTCAGATTTTGCATATCAAGTCTCTTCATCATTTCCTCCATCATCACTCTCTACTACCTGCATCACACTTGGTGCCATCAGTTATCACTTTTAAACATATTCATCTTCAAAACTCAGAGAAGCCACTTTCAGTTCCATCCACAGAATCCAAAATACAGTATTTCTTAATTTCTTTAGTTACAACCTCTAGAATTAACCACCAGATTAGAAACATGACCCCCTGCCAAAGTTTATTCTATATATTAAAACTTCCACTTTTTAAAGAGCTGTTCACAACCACAAATACAGGCAGCTGGGGCATTGTTTCTCCTGGCATGACCACAAACTCAGTATTCTCTGCTTCTATTCCTCATTGGTTTTGTCAAATACCCTTTAAGCCCAATATGGCCAACATTCCTCACACATTTGGTCTCCTATTCCACAAGAAAGCTGGCCAATTCTTTAAACTGCAAACAACCATCCCTGATTTTGACACTTCCCAGCTATCCAGTAGGCAGCTGTTTCTTTGGCATTGCATTACACATCAAGCTTACGTGCAAGAGCAATACCATACCATCTGCTGATGCTGCCAACATTAGAGCTGCACCATTTTTTTCCACTTCCCAAAGCTTTTATGACTGATTCTGCACCCTTTTATTCAACACGGTGACCAGATGACATACCAAAGTCAAGTGATTTACTATTAGCCCTATTCAGCTGGCTCACTAGATGACTATGATTTATCAATCAAATATGCTTGTAAAGCAAATTGATTTTAGTGAGGACATGGAATGTTAGCAAAATGAAGTCCTTGGCCAAAACCCATCATGACACATCATTCACATGTGCCAACTTGGAAGGGCTGTTGTGTATTATTAAGTATTAAAAGTATTTCTCAAATTTTCAGTGCAATAATTTCCCATATAACTCATTTACATCTCATCTACAATTTCAAATTAATAATTCTGTATTTTGTTCCTCCACTTAAGAAAGCAAATTCCTTTGGGCACATCAAGTAATTTGTCCATCAAATTTATACATAAAAGCTTAGCTTTTAATTGTTTCTATTTTCATGCAATTGCCTCTCACATTTTATTTCCTACCAACATTGAAGCTTTCAGGTTTTATGCACACACTACATAACACAGAAGGTTCAAACTTGCATGGCAACCTCTCTTTATGTTTCTCCAAACACTTGTTAGACCTGGAATATTGGATCAAGTACACTGGAAAACCACCAAAGTGGTCACTTGGCTGAAGCACAATGAAGAAAGGTTCAGGGGACTGGGCTTGCTCAACCCAGAGAAAGGCATTGGGCAGGAGCTGATAACAGCCTTCTCCTGTCTAAGAGGAGACACAGGAAAAACTTGGCCCTTGTTGTGCACAGCAGGAAGAGAGACAGCTTTAAATTGATACAGGCTGAGGAGGTTTACAAAACCTAATCAAAGCCCTAAGTGACCTGGTGTAAGCTGATGCTGCCTCTGCTTTAAGCAGACGGTTGGACAAGATCACTTCCAGTGCAAATTCAATTCCGCACAATTAATTTAAGATGAGGCAAATTCCGAAAACTGACTATGAAAACAATGGGACTGACTTACAGTGAAGTGCACAACCAAGTGAGGAAAGCTGCAGGAAACCCACAAACTCAGTGTCACCTTTCCCACTTCAGCCACGCTGGCTGCAGCTGTGCTCCTGTGGTCAGGCACCTTGCAGTTCACCCAGAATTTACTGAGGTCTCACAACTTGAGTTTGAGAACTTAGGAAAAAAACATTCATCTTTCTCTCTTAGTAACAGGTTGATGCATCACTTCCCCTCTCCCAAAATACTGGAGTTTGGCTACTGTCAGAACCAAGGACTGGACCGCACTGATACTGTTCTGGTGCAGTCCAGGCAGGATGCTTCTTAGTATTTTGAAATAAAAATGGTACAAAACAATTGTTTTTTTCACACTTGTCAGGCTAGACATATTATTTAAAGCTATTTTTGATCACTGTCATTTTAAATTCAACTGCTTTACTGAAAGTATACTATGGAACAAAGTTAAGAATGACTGCTCAAAAATTGCTTTTTCTGGAAAAATCAACGACTTTTCATAGTCTGTATTTTTAAGTGCCATGAACTCATTTAAAACTGTGACTTAAATAAAAATCATTACTGTAAGCTCAGCCCACGTGCCTGCTCTTAATAGTATCCATGGTTGCAGTGATGCAAATTTGCCTACCTACATCAAACCAATGTGCCCACATAAGGAGGAAAAAATACTGTATTAATCAGTATTCTTTGCACTAGATTTGGGCAAAGTAAACCAGTTTGAAGTAAACCTTTGAAGACAATACAGAAATTAGTTTAGAGACCTGTTCACCTATTGTGACTAGATCTGAATTCTGAATTAAGCAGAACAGTAATATCAAAGATCAAATGATGAGAGATTTCTCAAATCCATTAGAAAAATCATCTTGCTGGCCAAATTCTTGTCTTCCCTTGTCAGAAATAAAGAGTAACAATGAATTGTTTCAAATACTCCTCCACTCAAGGTAGAGAAAAGGGAAGCATTTAACATTTTTACTAATCCTATCATACATTACATTAATGCTGATTTCAAAATTGCCTGACTTACATGCATTGATTTTCCTTGATATTTGAAATAAAGGTTTATGCACAAAACCAAGGAACATACTTTTCATTAGACTAGAACATATGAGTAATCAGATACACACATGTACACAGGCAAGCAAACTGTTCTTTCTTTTCTGATCCCCACTTTAAAGAAACAGCTTTAGTTGAAGCTACAAGGTACTACAGCAGCATTCAATTAAATGAGGCCAAAACTTCACAAGAAGCAGGCAGGAAGGATTAAGTGCTGATAACTCCAGGTGGAAATGCACCATCACTCTAAGCCCATGTAAGACTACGCTGTTCAGAGATGATCTCTCCCTCTCCTGTGCCACATTTCTGTGAGCGTTTCTGTCAGCAGTCTCACTTTCTTACTACCCATAGAACT
This sequence comes from Entomyzon cyanotis, assembly GCA_024500445.1. Classification (NCBI taxonomy): domain Eukaryota; kingdom Metazoa; phylum Chordata; class Aves; order Passeriformes; family Meliphagidae; genus Entomyzon; species Entomyzon cyanotis. The sequence continues at coordinate 12,307,835 of JAKEPQ010000780.1, forward strand.
AGCTTAATCATACTAAAACCCAACTTTTTTCACAGAATGTTTTGTTGGCTTAGCTTTTCCTATAAATTGTCCTTATGCTCTTAGACAAATAGTTATGTGAAGGTGAACAAATGCACAAAATAAATTGAAGTTGAGCACTTTAGTTATAAAAATGACAGACCTGCCTCTCCCTTTTCTAAAATGAGTAAAACAAAATTAAGGTACATATTCATGTAACTGAAGTGAAGCAATTAATATCCAATTGTAATCTCACTGTACAAAAAAGAATATTCTAAAATAAATGAAGCCAAAATGCCACAAATTAATACCACTCAAACATAATTTAAAAGGATATGTTTCACTTCCAAAAAAAACTGTGACAGTTCACACACCAAAAAGACTCTTTTGCTTGTGAGAGGCAAGGTAATTTCACTAATTCCAGTTAGCCTTTGCTTCCTTGTTTCAAACAATCCAGGAAGCATCTTGATCTTTTCTTTTATTAAACCTATCATTAAATCCACCTAATATTCTCAAAGATGTTCAATTTTATTCTACTTCTTGAGAAAGTTGTTTGTATAAGCAAGTCTTATGGTTTCAGATTATCCAGAAGAATGCCAGAAGTTAAATCAGTTTGTTGAAAAAAATTAGCAACTCTTTCAATATCTAGGGAAAGGAAAGCAATACAGAACAATTTTACCACTTGAAGAAAAATAAAAGCCTCCAAAAAACCAAACTTACCAAGTCAATATTTTACAAACACAGTCCTAAATTATTACATTTATGCATCAGATTTTATCTTTAGCAGTTACAAGTGGACTACATTAAAAACAAACTTACAAAAAACTTTATCCTAGCACAGAAGTAATGACACTAAGTTATCTGGGTGTCTTCATCTCAAAGCAGCAAGATGTCAAAATAATAAAACATCTTGAAATATATCCATCCCTAACACGACTTGCCAGACTCATCTTCTTCTCTTTGATGATTATTTTAAACATGTCCTCATAAAGGTTATGTAAAACATCATTTGAAATTTCTTATTCCAGAATAAAAAGCAAACTGCAGTTTTAGCAAATTTAAAGAGAGTGAATTTTTACAAAAGAGTGTCTTACTGAAGATTAAGAAAAAAATCATTCCACTACACTTTTCAATATGTGCATAATTAGCTCTTCAAAGAATTAACATCTATGATTGTTCTTAGCAACAACTACATAATTTATTTTGATGATCTGTGCAGTTTAAAGTTTTTTTAAAAATCAACAATAGAAAACCATCAAGGCATTTTCATTACAGGTAGTAAAAACTGGAAGAAAGATTCAACAAGAACTTCTAATATTGTAGGCATTAATCAAAAGCTTTATCGTCTTACCTTTGTTGTTACAATGCATAAGCAATCCATCGTTTCAGCATAGCAGGTATACTTCCAAACATTTAAAAGGTTTATTTTCAGTCACAGCTAAACACCATCTCAACAGAATGCGAAAAAGCACACTTATTTAATAGTCAAAACAGTTGAGTGAGTGCCAGGTTTCCCTTTGGATTCATTCAGAGGTAGAAACACCGTGGAGAAAAAGCAGCAGGCTAAAATACAAATGCTTTAAGTTTCATGAAAAATTCTTAACCTATTTTGCTTATCTATGTCTGAAAAACTTAAATGTATCCTTGAAAATATTCTACAAAAGATGTCAAATCCTGTTCCATACCAGTTAAGTACCTCCTCGTATTCTATTTCATATACTCCTCTGTCAGGATTACCTAACACATGAGCATCACAGGGAATCATTTGATGAAATGCAATACAAAATTATTTTATGGCAAAAAATCTCAATTCAGCTTTTCTTAGCTGGTTACAATTTCTAAAATGAAGCGTTTGTTCAAAAATAGTTTCGGTTGCAAACAAGTATTTCTCCTCTAACGTCATTTCAGCATTTGCAGACTGCAAAATAACTGATTTCCTAAGCAGTAATGAATGGAATATTCCATGTAGATCAGGGAGAGAAGAAAGTGGCAAGGAAAGAGTAATGCATATTGCAAGAGAAATGCTATTTTGAGCCTTGAATTAACCTAGAATTTCATTTCCTTTGTAAGCCTGTAATGCAGTGACAAGGCAAAGTTTGTATGCGCAGGCATTGTCTTCTCAGCCTAATTAGCACAGCTGGGAAAAGTCTAACATTTGGGCACAAAAACCTCCTGTGTACTCTGAAACACTAACCTGACAGTTCCATACTTTGGTAAGAACCTTATTACATTAATTTCCCACAAGAGGCATTGAAAGCAGCTCATAAACTCAGTTCGCACTATCTTGTCCTATTAGGTCCCCCACTAACACTTTTGCTGCAACCACAACGAAATACATGGAAAAAATTCAATAAGTAATTTGAAGCTATTAAATCTTATCTGCATAATTTTGCTTTTATCCCAAGATGTACAACTGACTGTATTTTGCATCCAAAAAACTCTGGAATATATTGTGTATCTAGAGCACTTTTTTTAAGCTTTCTGCAACTTTGCTCTGCTTGATTCCCCAGCCCTTCCATATATACTGGGAGAAGTGGTGGGGAAGGGGGTGATCTAGTGTATAAAGAAACTAATCTTTCCAAAATCACATATTTCATTTTGTGGGCAGGTGATATCTTTACAGGACAAACTTGAATGGAATTTTAAGGTAAATCTTACACCATTTAACCACCAAGACGATGATTTTCACCTTGTGTGTCCAAGTCAAGCCAGAGATATTTTTCATTTTTACACTGTCTATAAAATCTGTGAATGATTTCTGCTGTGAACACCTAGGTGAAGTTCACACTGCTACAAAGCATCAGTGGGAAAAACAAGCATCTTTTAGGCTGCTGAAACTGGCTGAACCAAGACAGAAAGCTAAAAGTTCTAACTTCAAAAAGCAAAAAGGCACAAGTTAAGCTGACAGAACATTCCTGTGTCAGAAAAGGGAGTGGGGATTACTTTCACAGCTGAATGCACACAAGGTACCCCACAAAGAAATTATTCTTACATGTTCCATGTCTTCTTTTGGGAAAACTGTAAGGTTCAGAGAGATTAACAATGTGCAGTGCAAGTATCAAAAAAGTTAAGGAAAACTAAGGATACACATTTTTAGGTCACTTGGCACACGTCCAGCGTCTAAGCCAGAAACATCTCCGATGACTAATACAAGACATGCAAGCAGTCCAAATGTACATTTCTTGCACAAACAGCTCTAGGAACCCCAACAGCACATGGAGACTTGGCTTGTCCCTCATGCTCCGTCCATAAAGGGCAAAGATTAACGACACCTTCTCTTCACCCAAATTTGTCTCTGCCACCTTGGTTCAAGACTGGGCTTCTGCAGACTAATCCTGGCTACAACTACCTTATGTTCAGAATCAAGCACTTTTATTCTCAATTCTTTTTGTTCTCTTGCCTTCTTTGGGATGCTTTCAGAACTAAGCATCATTATCATATATTTTTCCTCTCCCACTTGCCACCATCTTTCCAACAAGACCCAAGACCCATTAGTCCTGTCATAGTAAGCACAGAACATCCCTCAAGTTGCCAATGCAGACTATGAGATGTAGAAGAGACTTATCCAGAGAGGTGACGAAAAAGCATTTTTTCGCTGAGGATGTGTGGATCAGGCTGCTCATCATAAACAAGCACATTAAACCCTTCAGAGCAGACAGAAAGTCGTCTCATAACAGTGTGCTTGAAAAGTAGTAACACATGCACTGCACAAATCAAAGCAGGATGTACAACCAAAGCTACATTAGAGCTCTTTACCAAGCACTGCACCACTATGATGGATTAAAAGTATAACAACTGCAATTAAACAATTGTATTGTGTGAAGCAACAAAGATATTAAAGAGCACATCAAAACTTGAAGCAAAGTCATGAAATGCATGAAGTCATCCTTTCATGCACTGAAGAGTAAGATGTTTCCACATAGTGCTGTTAATCATTAAAATAATTATTATTCCACTGAATTTGTGAGAAACATTGTGATCTCTTCAATGTCATTCGTTCTTATTAAAAATACATCTTTCTGTCCTGTCAGCTCCAAGTGATCTCAGTAACAATCAGTAACAACTATTTTATACAGCTTGGCCAGAAGCAAAAAGTGCATTTCCATTCACCACTATTCATGGCATTAATATTAAAAAACAAAGGATGATTCTCATGTGAGAAACACAATGGCAAGAGATGGGGATTTCTTGCCTTGAATTACTTATGAATTCTCTCAGGTTATGTTTGGCAGGCACTTTTTGTACCTTCACAGGCTTATTCTTTTTCCAGTGTGGGAGATTCTATCTACAAAGTCACCAGATAACTAAATAAAGAAAAATTCTTGCACAGATAAACTACGCATAGCAATAAATCACGCAAATGGAAACAATGCTTTGGAAAATACTGATTTTGCAGATAAATTATTTCTTCATCTATCCACAAATCTAAAAGTGCATGTGGTTATTTAAATGCTAATTTGCTCTCTGTTTCTATGAGAAAAGCCACATAACACAGAGCTGTCACAGGTGTAACCAGAGAAGCAGGCTCAGCTCAGCTTCACAAGGGCATGTCAAATGCCCAACCTTAGCATATTTGAGAATACATATCAAAGACTCAGTAAAGATCAAGCACTATCATCACTGCAAGCATTTTCTCAGCTACTTTAGTACAGAAAGCACTAAAAGTGTAAGATGTCATAACTTATCTAGCTACCTTTGAACCTGGCTGCAAGATGTAATTATTATAAGTTTATAAAAAACATAATTAGATTTTTTAAAGGGTGGATTCATAAGTTGCCTATTTACTTCTAAATTAAGAAATTTAGAAATAGCAGGGCTTTATTGCTTGTGTACACATCTTGAACTGAACATGGGGATTTTGATTATTTGCTTTTGCATTCACTTTGACCAGACGCCTGCCCCTGGAAGATTTTTCAGCTTCAGTTCAAGACTTACATTCTTTTCTTTGTACAAAGAGTCTGGATTTCAGGAATTGAAGAAAAAATACATAGCAAGCCAAATACCATTTCCTCACTGTAAAGTCAACACAAAGAAAGCAATGAAGTTCCTGAGTAACCCAGAACTGTGCTAGGTCCTGAAATAAAATAAGCACATCATGTGTGCAGAGAAGTTGATATAAGTAATGGGCATTACACACATACAGATACAAGCATAAAGGACCGGTAGAATAACAAGGAGCACAACAATCTGATGTAGCAGATCATCAAGCTAGCCAGTACTGAATCTTTATAAATACTAAAGCAAAGAAGGTATTTGAACATAGTACAATAGGTTGGGGATTTTCAGAGGAATAGCTTGTTATTACAACAGGTAAGAACAACTTTGTAATGTCCAGGTGAAGATACTGCAGTTAAAATTCAGAAACAGAAAAACAGAACTAGAGCATTCTGCACTTTAATAATACGGTCTACAAATGCAGGTATCTCCTCACAAGACTTCCTCTAAGATCCTTATTAATTGCGTGATGCACCATTCCATTCTGAACACAAACTGCTACGGACTAAACACAGATTTCTTCATTGCACTAGAAACCAGACATCCAAAATTCTTTCCTCCAGACTACATCAGCTTATTTTATTAAGAAGTTACACAAAACTATCACAATCTTACAGAGGTTAAGGAGACATTACTGGTTGCTTTGTAAACAAAGCCAATTCCCATATTGTAGGTGAAAATGAGGTTAGCTTAACTTCAACCCTTTTCAAAATATTCACGTTGACAGATACTGAGCAAAGCGAACACAAGCCTGAAGCAGGCCTCAACAGCAAAGGAGGCAAACAGGAGCTGCATTAACAGAAACACAGACTGTAGTAAAACAAAACTCCATTATTCCTCTTTGTTTAGCACTTTTAGTAGGGGATCTGGAATACTGCATTCCATTTTGGGGCCCCAATACAAGGATTTTGATAACCTGGAGCAAGTTCTGCAGAGGACCATTAAGACAGTGAGAGGATTTTCAGAAGACTTGACCCTTAAAGAGAGGATAAGGCCACAGGGCTTGTTTAAGCTTGGAGAAAGAGTTCAGCAGAACCTAAAAGTAACCCTCCAGTACCTATAGTGGGGGTAGCTAGAAGACAAAGCCAAGTCCATGCTGCATGATGGGAAAACCCTAGAAATTACAAATAAATTGAGACAGAAATTTTAATAAAAAATAGGGTGAAGCTTCTTTCACCATGAGGATAGTCAAGCATTGAAACAGATTGACCAGAAAAATTTTGCATATCCCATCCTTGAGATTTTCAGGACTTGGCTGGTCAAAATCCTTCGCAATGTAACTGACCTCATAGGTGATACTGAATTATTTTGTAATTGCAAGATGTTTAGCGAGTTTCCTTTCCACTCTACCTTGGCATCAAATTTTAGCTGAAATTGCAGACAGATCAGCTGTTTCCTTACTTCCTATTTTGCTTTCTTTGTATGAAAAAAGAATTTGACAAAAGGCCCTAGAAGAGAGTGAGCTTGCCAGTCTCAACGTGCCAGACACTAAACACATGGTCTTGTGCAGATAGATGGGAAAGCCAGAGATCAGACCAAAGTCCTTCAGACACTAGTACTCACTAAATACAAAGGTATCCTCATCCAGCTCTAAGAGACTCCAGATTGAGTTCCATGTCCTAAGGCAAAAAATTTCCTTCGAGACATTGCTCAGTGGGGTTTTTTCCAACATCTAAAATCAAATTATTTGGCTACTTTTAAATTCGAGCTAATCAGCAAACATCTTAACTTCTCTGATTTAAAACAATCACAATACTAAAACAGATCCTACAGATTTAAAGATTAAAATGAATGTCATAAAACTGCTATTCCCTTAGCAATACACTACTCAATTAGGTCAGAGATTCCTTGCAGTGATTGAAGTTTCGCCGTGTGTTTGTCAAACAGCAAGTGTCCGACCTACAGATGGCACCACAGATCACAGCAAACAGCTCCCGGAGCTGCTCTGCTCTCTCACAGCGCCGAGATCTTGCTTCAGATTTGCTCGCTTTGCCAGGCACATTTGAGCTCAGTATTTAATACACACGAGGAAAAGGGATGAACCATTCGTCCTTTTCAGACTGCATGTATACTTTTTTTTAACTACTTCCCAGTACTGAAAGGATTAACATTCCTTTCCTGCTTTATCACTGTCTTGAATCACTCTTTTTTTTTTTTTTAAGTGTTTTTTCCCCCCCCATCATTTTGTACTGGAAATTGAAACAAATAAAACTGTTAAATAACATTCCAGGAAATATAGAGCATGGAAAAGAAAACAGATCGCTGTGAGCAGGAAAGCCTGCAATCTGTAGCTCTGACTTTCCCTAATACGCAACCTATGGGGATTACAAACTGCAGTCTTTGGATTCAGAAGCAGGCAGGAAAAAACAGAACTAGGCTATGTGCCATTAGAAGTCCTCAGGCAACCTAAGCTTGTATACCACTATTCCATGTATATACACAAGCACACATTGCTAAAAAGTCATTCCCAAAGTCAGCTGTGTAGAAAGTTCTTGTAATTCAATCCTTAATCTCTTTAGGGGAGCATTATATTCCCACTCTCCAGCAACTCTCACATATACCATCAAAGTGTCAGCTGGAGGAATACTCATTTGGCCCACAGTAACTATAGCAAAAAAATATCAGTAAGGTAAAAGAAACAGGGTTGAAATATATTACTTCAAATGCTAACAATGTACAAGCACGAAAAAATACATCCCATTCGTATCACCTGCAGACTCATCAGCCTGGCAGGACACAGAACACAGTTAAAATAATCTCAAAGTGCATACAGCATGCCAATCTGTTTGTGTCTGGTTAATGAACTAACACTGAACTGGACGGCAGCCTTGAAAGTCTGAAAAGTGAGAATTTATTTTTAAAAAGCCAGCTATGAACAAAATCAGATATACTAAACTCAAGTCCCCCCCAGTGTCTAGTAAATTTTGGAAAGCAAAACAAATCACTCAATTAAACACATGCCGTACTGGAATTATTATGCACTTGGGTTGATTAAAACCAAATACAGACTAACTTTTTAAAAAACCCTAAGTAGCTAAAAAAAGCATTGCTGAAACCAAAAATGCATTAAGCATTAAAAGATAAATTTTCACATACTGCACAGAGCAAGTATGTGGAATAATAACTGTCAATATGTGAGAATTCCTCCGCATAATTTGTATTAATTTTGAAATATTGAGGGGCATGTATTGCCTTTCAGGTATATAAAGAAAAAACCAGTCACTGAAGAAAAAAGAATTAAGGTCGATAAAAATGTACAAGAATATATATTTATGTAACAATTGTCATATGTATTTGAGAACTAAACTAAGACATTCTGATATACTAGAAAAAAAGAAAATGAAACCAACACCAAACTACCACTTTTCAAAATTGTTCACCTTACAAGTTCACACAGAAACAATATTCTAACTAATGAAATACAAGGTAACATTTACTGTAAATGACAGCCTGGGAGAAACGCTTGCTTTCAATTACACATGAAGTGGGAGCAACACCAATATAAGCAACGATGTTTTTAGATACTGGAAGTAAATCTAAAATCTGACTTTCACATACTGAAGGTCAAACAACTGTGACTTTCACACGATACTCAAGACAAAAAATATGAAGGAAGACAGAAAGCTTTTTCATAAATGTTCAGATCTGGGCCACTTAGAAAAATAAAGTAATCCACACCATATCAGGTTCTGTTATGTAACACTACCATGGACACCAAACTGTACTGGAGAAGGAAACAGTGCAGCTGAAAACATAATGTCTCTGGTGAGTCTTCAGGCAATTCTTCCTTTCAAGACATTAGTGATCTTGCCATGATAATGTGCCTGTTGTCATTGGTGCAGTGTCAAGGACAAGGCCTTGTATTACTGGCAGTCCAATCTCACATGAGAATAAAAACTAAAAATGCAACTCTGTAATTAAGTTACACCTTCATGTACAACATAGAAAGATACAGGAACAACACAACCCTTGTTTAGGGCTGGAAACAGTTTCTGCAGGGAGCTGGGTGTGAATAATCACAAAGCCTGGATTTAACGCCACAAACCCCACTTCAGACATCAGTGTCTCCTATAGGGGAAGTACAAAACGTCCGACAGTTGCAACATCATAAGACAAATCTCATAGCAGCAAATATGTGCTTCAAGTCCAGGCTGCTATAATTTGGAGCATGTTTAACAATAATGAAATGGTTTGGTAGGGACATGGATCCTCAAGTCCATTACACTGTTCCCAGATGCATTGTAGGGATTAAAAAAAACAAAAAACCCAAAACAAAACAAAAAACAACCAACCAAACAAAAAAACACCAAGGAAAAAAAACATTTAAGCCCTTTAAGACCATTATGCCGCCTTGAAAGACCTTCAATAAGGGAGATTGCCCATGTGCTATGTGATTCTAGTGCTCAGGAAAATATTTTAAATGCTTTTGTATGTCTATTTCTCTAGTGTAGATCTAGCACATCTTGTATATGAACAAAATTTTATCTTTCTTTTTCACATTTTACAAATACAGGAAACTTCTCTTTCCCAATTAAGTGTTCAATTCTTTTAAGCAGCACCAAACATTCCCAGTCATCACTTCCTTCCAAGCTTTCCATCCTCCATGTCAATGTCTTCTAAGCATTAAAACTAAACATCTTTTTTGCACCATGGTACCTCAAATTTGACAGTATCTCCAACAAAGCCTTAGGCAGACCAAGTAGAACAGAGCAGTTTTACACCACACTTATGTCAATAAGGTGTTCTTTTCATCTATTAACATGCCACAGCTGACTCACCTTAAGAGTCAAGAATTACCCAGATCTTTTCTGAGAAACCAATTCCTAACTATTTAACAACTATTCTAGTAGTTCAGCCAAAATGCAGGACGTTAATGCCTGTTAATTACTTCAACTGCCCAAAGCTTCATTCTAGTCTTAGCTGGTGAAGCAGCAGCATATCATTCTCTTCCCAAGGTTCAATTTCTAATTTAGGCGGGATGTTTTCACTAATAACCCAAACTAGGATGCATTTGTCAAGAAACTTTAACTGGTACTATCTCAAAAGATAGCCTATTATTAAACCATGCCATAATTTTACTCAAGTCAGAATTTATCACACTGATGGTTTTTTCCAACCACAAGAATTATTACCACAGTAGAAAGAGTTTGACAAAACTGTCATCAACAACTATGACAGCTATTATTTGGCTCCTTTATCACTTTCAAGGAGCTACCAAAAAACTGTAGACTCATTCCCTGTACCTGTTAAACCTAAATCCTCCTCTCCTGCCTTGCTTTTATTCCCTTTTTAGCATTTGTCCTTCTGCCTTTTTGGGAACTTCATCCATCCTCCATGACTAAGGGCAACTGTAATGACTCTCTAACTGCCTCATTAAGTTCTCTGCACATGCAAACATGAAATACATTAAAACCAGCTTATTTCAAATCACCTCAGTAGACAAAAGGAGCCTTGCCTCTCCTTACCTACCCTACTATCTACTGCTCCTTTTGCTCCTACTTCTGAGACGCCACTCCCACCATACCTTGAGAAATGGACATTCTACAGCTCTAAACCTCAGATTTAATGATGGCATACAGGTAAGCAGCACAATGTCCTTTTCCATGCTCTCTCATATACCCTAGCATTACCCCATTTCCTCCAGAGATGACAATTCATTAAGGTGACTATGATGACAGTGCAATTCTCTATGCAATTTCAGGTAATAGATTCCACAGAGACATACAATTTAAATTTTAGTAACAATCTTGTGTCACCAAGATTCACAAAAAAATCAAAGAAAATAATCTATTCCCAAATTGCAAATCAACTAGAATTTTAATTCCTCGGTTGTCAATTATTTACAAACCTGAAAAATACGGTATGCCTTGGCTGCTCAGTCTTTTCTTGTAAAGATATTTTAATGGCTGTTCTTGGCAATATATAACTCTTGCTCCTGGCTTAGCTGACCTTTCCTGGACTGGCCATTTTTTGCTTTCCAAAAGAATACAAGTTTTAGATTTCCTCTATTGTTTCCTTTAAAACATTCCTGATGTATTTCACACAAGCCTCAGTATGACAGATTTGAAAAAAAGCTACAATGAGCACAAGCCATTTTTAAAGTGTACAAACTCATTAGCACATCACACACTTATGATCTGCAGCTAAGTGAACCTTCTTACACAGTCCCAACAGCCCTGAAAAAAATTCACTCATTAAGGCATCCCAACCACTTTATCTTGCTGAGTAGTACAATTTCCCGAGCTTCCCTACAGGCTGCAGCACCAGTGCTTTGGCTGATCTCTCCCAGTGCTCCTCCTGAGCTCTACAATCATTTCATGAAAATGGATCAGCACTGCACACTGCCTTCAGTTACTGAGAAATTCACACACTTTTTCCAGAGCTGTCAGTTTCCAGGGCACACTTTGAACTAGGTTCACTTCCTTGGGAACAAATAATAGGTCTGATGTGAAAATATTCAATGAATATTGTAAGTTTAAACTGAGCAGGGAGATCTTGTTTTAGCGAAAAATGAATGCCAATGTGCATTTTCCTGATCAGCTTTCTCACCACTCACTAGTGACAAGTGACTGCATATAGTTTTCAAAAACAAGTCCTTCCAGAACACAAATACAGAAGTAGCAGAGAACTTCTTATGATCAGACTGAAAAGGTTACTAATCAGAAAGACACAGCTGCAGATTTCCCAAATTATTAATGAAGTAATGACTAAAGAGTCATGAGTATGGATGAGTATAAGCATACTAAACCTGTCAGCGAGGTTCCAAAATCAAAGCATAAATCCAGTTTAATGGTCACTTAATGGTACATTTGACAAACAAGTTTATAAATTTTTGACTAAGCAAAATGCATACATGTTATTAAACATTTCAATAATTAAGTCCCCTATGACTATTGATCTTAATAATGTACATTTTCTTTGAAAATTAATATTTTATAAAATGAAGGAAACTTAGAACAATGTTGAACTAATAGTCTCAACAAGAAAAATAAAACAGATTTCTGTATCCTACCTCTATACTGGGGCTAAGGCTGCTCGGCAATGTTTCTGATGTCACTGTTGTGCTTGGAAGGCTGGAAAAGTCCCAGGTATTCACAGGCTGTATTGGTTCAGATGGCTGAGAGTGATCAATGCATTTTGGATTGTCCAATAAGGTCACTTCATAAAATTCTTGAATATCTAAACATGTGGGAAAAAAATGCAGTTAGGCTTGATAGTTACTCTAACAATCTGATTTTAACTACATCTTCCTCCTGCAAAACAAATTAAAAACAGCTTCCTCTGTCATGGGTGAATTCATAGTACCACCACAACCACATGAACCTCCCCCACTGCACACACAATTCACTCTCTGTGCCCCAATCTCAGAGCCTCTGTGTCCCCACTCACTCTGGGCTTCTGCCACCAACCCCAGGAGCACAAGCTGCAGCAGAAACAGCAGAAGCACATGAATAGCACATGAAATGGGTGTCTATAACAACTGCAATCACATCCAAAAACACACATATTAAAAAAAAAAATTCTATCAGAAACAATATAGGCTAAGACAAGGGCAGAAAAATGAAGTTGTCCCGTAAAGCTTTTAGTCTCTTATTCAAAGTAAAAATCTGCCAAACAAGAGCTGCAAACTCTTGATTTTTAATCACAGCAGCTTCATAGAAGACAAACATACAGACATAGCAAGCCAAAGGAAATAGGACCCTGCCATGAGTAAGGAATCTAAGCTGCAGGGTTTTGTAGCTTTCCAGCAACTGTCCAGAGTCAGTAACAGAGGCACAATAACCTTTATAGAGCCACCCCACAAAAGAAAGACCATACAACTAAAAGTTGTAACTACTGTTGCTGGCATTCCAGTCTTAGTGTTTTTATAGACATTGCACTTCTGCTCTCTACCAGTTCAGAAAACTGAAATTCTCAAATTCCATTTGTATCTTCCTTCTGAGCGAGAGTCAAATTCCTACCAACAGCTTACATTAATTTTTAAAGTTATACTTGCTCTTAGCACTGCTGATTGGAAGAAATGGCAATGAGGGTTGCAGAAGACATTAAGTGACCTAGATATACAGGAGCAAAGCAGCCTAAGAGATACAAATTGCCTTTAAGTCTATCTTTCACATTAGCTCCCTCAGTTGCAAATTTGTCTCGTAGCTGCATTAACATCAATACATCAATCAAACACACCCAGTAAAGATTTTTTTTCCCCTCTGATAGAAGGTACTTTGTATATTGAAATAGGCAGTGGTTTAAGTGATTCTATAGCTGCAATCCACAGCAACCAAGCCAGAAGGATCACTACATTATTTATTGGAAGGGGTTATTTGTGCAACTGTTTTGCTACAGAAATCTAGGACACCGATTTTCAATTCTGCTACTATTCTTTTAAGTCTCTGCCAGTGGAGGTAGCCATTTATTCCTCCTGCAGAACAACTCGTTTCAAAAAGCACAGCATTTCCCATACCTCACCTCCACTTCTCTATGGAGAACACCACAATAGACTTGCTATTGAAAGATGGCAAGACATATATGCACCACTTAATGAGGGGATTAGTTTCTGTTTATCCTGGACTTGCTCCAAATCCACAAAGTTTCTAGAAACATGGTGTCTATATGATAATATCTACCTTCTTAAAAAAAAAGTTTCCATTTTTACTATTCAGAATGCAAACATTGAGTATATACAAGCATAGGCAAGCAACCTATGAACCCTGAAGGCATTAGGTCCACAAGAATGAAAGTTGACAATTAGACTTCGATAAAACCAGAAACTTAAACCATACTAAATTAAACCTAAAAATTTCTTCTTGCCTACAGCTATATATCAGCTCACAAAATGATTTCATTACATCAACACACTTGAATATGTACTGAACATGTTAATGACGTATGGATGCATTAGCACATGAAAAATTCTAACATTTCCCTAATTATTAGAAATAGCAGGGACTAAAATGCCAAGCTTTAGTTGTATTTATGGTCAGATTCTCTCTTAAAGCTAGGATGTGCTGGTTTTATGTTACAGCACTTTTCTCCCATATTAATTCCAAGACAGATTATATCTCAAACTAAGTTACGGAAAACTAAGCTACAGAAAACTGATTCAAACCAGGTATCACACAATAAAAGAAAACACAGATGGGGAACATTTTGAAAATAGAGGGGATGATTAAAAGAACTGCTGAAACTTGAAAAACAGGAGCACTGTGTTTTAGGAATCCAAAGTGACAAAAAGTGATGAATGATAGGCAACACAAAAAACCATACTGGAATTTGGTCTGCCTACAAATAAAACCACATTAAGCAGCCAAATCAGAAATATGTTTGACAGCAAAAAGAATAAAAGTCTATACAAAGCAAGTGACAGACCACCAGTTCTGCAACGGAGGACTCTTACAAAAAGAAAGTTATATTTCTTAGCCTATTAGTAGTGTGATAAACTAAGCAATGGTGATAAACTGGGGTTTTTTAACTCTAAAAGAAATTTGCTGGTGTATTGTTCACCCCCTTCTCATATTCTCCACTCATCTTAGTTTTGTTCTTTGAACAGGCTTGTTCACCAGTAACATGATACACCAGAAGTTAAAACCGCTCACTCTTAAAGCAAACAAGAGTTATCTGCCAAATACAAACTGAAATCCAAATCGACTTCACAAAGGAGACTGAGCTTCACTAAAAACCACAACATAGTTACAATTAAAAGAACAGCAGAACTGCAGAAACAAATTCTTTTCTTTCCTAAAGTGTATTTGAGGTCACTTCAAAAGACAATTCTGCCTAAAGAATCTGCCTCCAAAGACAAGGATTCCAACCAGCAACATGACACCATTCCTTCAGATCAATTTCTTCCCTGCTCCTTAGAAATCAAGCATAAAGCCTCTGCTTACCACTTGTACAGGTATGTGCAATGTCTGCCACTGTTTGCTATACATTCAGTGGGGAGTACATTGTAATCAGGACAACTTAAGATCAGTGCATGTTCTAAAAAAATTCATTGTTGAGCAAAGCCAAGCCTTTCCTACAAAAAGGAATATTTAATTTTAGTATAGTCAGCTAGGAAAATTAAGCTGAGCAGAATTATCTTCTGCATCCACTTTTGCGTGAACCTTTTGATAATTGTAACTTTGCAAGTGAAAGATGGGGTACCTATAACAGCATTTTCTTAAGGGAATGGTGCAACCCTATATTCAAGGTGTTGCCATTGCTCATAACAGGCCATGGGCCTTAAGTGAATATCCAGGCCTTTGCACTTGTCCTGGCCTGCCCAGAGGTTTGTTTTAGCTTGTCCAACTCTACCACCAACTATCTAGAGACCAGGTGACTCACCTACCTTGCACAGCTTTTACTTAGCTTCAGACAACTGTGTGAGCTAACACCTATTCCTATAAATATTTTTATATATAATACACACAGCTTATACATAAATAAATATCTGCTACATATATTCCATAAATAGAATACATAAATATATGTGAAATCATTCAGTGTTACATCACACAATTGTCCAAAGCTAACTAAAAGCTGTACATAAATATAAGTACATGCGCAGACACAGACTGAATTCACAAATTTACATTTGCGTGTGTGTGCAACAGCTAATACATACCAGTGAAAAGGGGTTACTCTGTAGGGAATTAAATACCTATGACCCCATGACAAAAAGCTGCATAGAGGAGCAAAGGCATAGCATGCCACAGAGGCCTTGCAAACAAAGACACAGGATGGTATCAGAGGCCTCAAGCTAATTACTGGTCAAAGGAAGCCAACCTTGAGAGCTGGGCAAAAAGAAGTTCAGGGGTAACAGAACAAAAAAGATCCAGCAGATATAAAATACACAGTATATACAAGAAATTCAAATGTAACTGCAAAGTAGAGAAGAAAGAGTGAAGCATAGAATATGTCAGCAAACAACAATAACCTCAACAAAACATAACAGTGAGGAGAAAGAAACAGTAACACTGCACATCTCCATGGGAAAGATTCCCTTTACTCAGTCTCCCATTCCCTGCTCTTCTCTGACCATACTTCAATATGTTCTGGTTTTCAAACAAACATCAAGCAACTCCCTGTAAATTTTTACATGATGTTGGTTTCAGCCTTCTGATATTGAAACTTTGTATTGTGGTATAGAGGGAAACAAATTTCATTGGCATTTACTATTTATCTACCTGAAACAAGGTTGCAATGGAGATTAGTGTGGGTCTCAAAGTAACAAGCAATAGCGCAAGAGGAAACGACTTCAAGTGGAGCCAGGGGAGGTTTAGACAGGAAATTAGGAAAACTTCTCTGAAATGGTTCTAAAGAATTGGAACAGGCTGTCCAGGGGAATGGTTGCATCCCTAGACATGTTTAAAAGACTTGTAGATGTGGTGCTTAGAGATATGGTTTAGTGGTGGACTTGGCAGTGCTGTGTTAAATGTTGGACTCAATGATCATAAAGGTCCTTTGCACCTTAAATGATTCTGTGGTTTGGTTTGGTTTTTTTTTTAATTGAAAGCATTCCTCTAATGATCACAATAATCTACTGTTATAAGGCTTTGCATTGTTACACTTTAAGCATCTTGACCATTTGTGGGTTATAGATGTTTTTTCTTAAATAGATGCCAGGAAATTCCACACAAGCTTAGCATTTCATGAACTTAAACAGTTACACATTTACTACAACAGACTGCTCTGGACACTGTCCATGTAAACCAGTGAACTACATCATGCACTACACAAAGGTATAAACTGCTACCACAATATATGTGAATTTAATAATCATATTTGTGTATGCTGTATTAATTGTACCCCATTTGAAGGTTTTCAGTTTTAATATAGTTAAGAGCTTTGCGCATGAGCAAGAATTAATTAAGCAAGATTATGCTTCTTTTCTGTTTGTTCATTTTTTTATAAACTCTAAATTCATGTTTTACATTCTAAAATGCAAAGGGGAAGGGTTTACCTACTGGCAATTCTAATGCTGGTAAGCCTAATGCAGCCCAGGAGACTATTCCCCACCTTTGGCCCAAGGCACACTGATTGCTAATGTTCAACTTTTTGTCACCAGGACCCCCACACCCCTTCTTGCAACACTGCTTGCAGCTGGGTGAAACACAGTATGTATTGGTACATAGGAATGCTCCTCCCCAAGTGCTGGGCTCTACATTTCTACTTGTTGAGCTCCATGAGGTTCCCGTCAGCCTATTTCCTCAGCTTGTCGAGGTCCTTCTGCATGGCAGCATGACCAGGATTTACATGCTTCAGCTACATACCTTATCCTGCACTGACATCGACAGGTGTTCCTTCCTGATAGATCTTCAACAGCAGAACAAACCAATTTCAGCCAAAGCCAGGAAGTCAGCAAAACACTAGATAACTTTGCATCACCATACAGACTTTACCACACAAAGCTTTTCAATACTAGCTTTGTTCAGGAGAAAGTCTCGGAGCCACCACCCTCCCTCAGACTTGCAAGCAACCAAGGAGCTCATGAATTCCATCAGAAATTGACTTATTTCAGTTTAGTCCATGTGAGCAATTCCCTCGCCATCTCTCATTGGTCTGCCTCTTCTCAGACATTTGTTCATCTAAATAGGGCACATGCAAATGCCTTGTTTATGATGTTATCCATATTTGAAAAAACAGGTTTGTTACGAATTTGACTACCTGAGTGTTGTCCAGGAAGAGATGCCACCCCATTATAAATTAAGTACTTCTCTAAATCAAGGAGGGGAAGTAAAGACATCTCTATTTCTTAGGGCTTCCTGCCAAAGCACCCAGAGCACTTGAGAACTTAAGTCTTAAAACTACTAGAAAAGAAAACAAAGGTCAACATGCTATTTCAGTTCAGAGCAATTTGAGATGTATGGTATCTGCCAAATTCTTAACAGCCCAACATAACAAATGTATAGATGAAAGAGAGTTACGACCACCGTCAGAACAGGCAAAAGAATCTGCCAACACTACAGACTTTCATTCTTCAGCCATAAAGCAGCTCCTATTAACTCCAAGGAAGGCTCAATCATGCATGCTTACTTCAGCTGCTACATCAAGCTAAGAATACCCATTAAACACAAGTAAACCACAACTTGAAAAGTGAATGATTAGTGATCAGCAAAAAGATACAAACACCAAGAAAAGCTTCATTTCCATGTACGAAGCCAATGATCAGAGTTAAGTAAACATTCTCTTTGTGTATTTAATGGTTGTGTTGTCATGGTGTGTGTCTGATCAAAAATAAATATATGCATTTGTACTATAAGAAGTGAAAACCAGCCTCATCACAACCCCTGTAAACCCCCTTTCAGGCTTGGCTGTTTGGGGATCTATTTCTTCTTTAAAACTGCTGCACACAATCAAGACATCTTAAAAATTTAAGGAGCAACTTGTGGTGCAGCTTTCTCACTACACATGTTATGCTCTACAAGATCCTTTGCCATGAGCTGCAGCATCCAGCTACTGATCCTCCAGCTATTCCACTTGTTTCAGTAACTGTGTCCTACCCTTTGAACATCCTTTCTGCATACACTTCTTTGCTTAATTCAAATTCCAGGAGATGTTATTTTCCACTTTTCACTTCCAGTTCCCATTAATTGGTGCTTAACTGAAACTGTCCTCATCTAACCTCAGATGTAATTGTTTGCTTTTATTCCGCTAGCTGCTTTTTACACTCAAATTCAACTCCTTGCCAGCCTGACCCCTTACACTCTCCAAACTATTCATTCATATTTTCCTCTTTGCTTACTAATCCCTCCTTCACCATATCTTCACAGAATCAATTAGGTTGGTAAAAAGAACTCTGAGGTCGAGTCCAAGCTATGACCTAACACCACCATTTCAACTACACCAAGTGTCTCATCCAATCTTTCCTTACAAAAGTGCTTCATATTGTCTCTATCCAGCTTTCCTTCAGAAACCCACATGGTCAACTATGTACAGAAAAGGCAGGAAAAACTGACACACACATGAAAATCGACACAACAGTATTCTGCTGTCTAAACTTTCTGATTTGCTATCACCTCGTGCACACTTAGTCATCACCCTAAGCCTAAAAAATCCCCCAAGAACCTCCAAACCACCCCCCGCAACAAACAACAAATATCCAAACTAAAAATTAACTCCCAGCTATCCACCCTCCCTCCACCAGTTGCAAAGAAGTTGCCACTACAGCAATGAAATTTTTTCTTAAAGGGATTTATTTACTACTGTCTTCAGTGGCAACAAAAACCTTACTATTAAGTCTTATTTGTAGTATGTCCCCTAGATAATGTCCGTACAGGACTGATGAGGTTTCCCACCAGACAAACGCATTCAAAAAGCCAAACTAGTTTTCAGATGAGTTCACTCAACCCTCCAAGCTGAGTTTTCATACAGTTGCATAGCTTTGCTTAGATGAGAGCACAAGTATTGCTTTTCTCTACCCACAGAGAGCTCAGGCTCCAAGGTAATTATGTGACATCAGTGGCAACACAATGCTGGGTGTGCCACAGAGTAGCATCTCCTCCAGCGCTAACACTTGTATGTTTCCTGAAGCCAAATTTTAACACAAGTTTCTGAAAACCACTTAAAATTGCAGTGCTTTTACAATTTGCCCACAAGTTCTCCTTGCTGCGCCTCTGTCTTCGGCTGACCTTTTAATTTCAAGCCAAAATAAGTCAAAGTTTTGAGATTCGCACATGACAAGATTCCTATAAAGGCTTTACCAAACAGCTTTAGAGCCTCCCCTAACTTGGAGAAAGAACATATAGCTAAGGAGGTTATTCCAGTGTCAGCCATACACCTTCTGCAGTCTCTTAACAATCTTGCAAATTTGGCCTAGTTATAATTCAGGAAGCCATCTGTGCAAGGAGACTCCTAGTCAGCTGCTACAGTTCAGTTTCTTTGACGATTCCTTCCCCCTGCACCAAAACAAGCTCCATCCCTCAAAATACAGGCAAACCAGATACACAGGGGAAACATGGCATTCCAGCTGCAGAGCTGGACTAGATGTTCTGTCCTTGCTGCTAGGACCACCAGGGAAGCAGGAGTAAGAACAGGACAAATATTCTCTCCAATGCTTTCCCCCTTCCTCTACACTGTACCCAGCACTGAAGTAAATGTTGAGGGAGATTAGGAGCAAATCCAGGAATACAGACAGAAGCATGGGAGGAGATAGGCAGCACAACTAGGGAAATAAAGTGAAGCAAGGGCAAGACAGAAAGTAAACTTTCCCAGAACCTGGAAACTGCACCAATTACTCAACATTTCGACTGTCTTTTCAGCCCCTGGATGAACAGCAGATTTATTGACAAGGTGTTGGTTTTTTTGGGTTTTTTTTTTTGTCAGCAGACCCTTTCAATGGCAACCCTGGGAAGAAAATACTGCAATTGATATATTCTACAGTGCAGCTATTCAACACTGAATACACAGTCGGTGAAATACCACAAGGATAAACTTTTGCCACAATACTATTTATCTGCATACCAGTAGCTACTCAACTTACTACTTACTTGCTATTTTAGGCTACCAAAAGCAGCACCTAATCCCAAAAATTCAATACATTGCCCTGTCACACACACACACATGCAATACAGGGTGGAAAACACTTTAAAAAAGCAAACTAACTATCAAACTGCACTACATACATACAAAATAGTAAGTAATTCTTTAAAAAAGAGGAGCAATGAAACTATATCACTTAATAATAAGTTCCTTGAAGAGGAAAACATGAAGTTCTTCCAAAGACTGGGGCATTCAGACAAACTGCATGGCAGAAACATACTAACAACGACTGAATTAACATTCCAATCATCTGGACACCACTAAAATGTTTATCTTCCCTCCACCTGGATGAGAGTAATCAAGTACTTAACTACCTTTGTAAACACAACCCTCAGTCAAATTTCTCTAAAACTAACCAACTTTGTTTATTAAAAGGAGGCCATAGCAAGCACAACCATAGTACAGCCTTAGAAAACTTGTGCAGAAAGTCGATTAACACCTCAAAGTTGCAAGGATTATATTGCATGGATGCTTCAGCCTCAAATATGAGCAAAGCTATTGTATCGCAGAAGATGCAGTCTGGGGGTAAAGTCACAAAAATGCAGCATGGATAAGATTTCAATGTGAAAATAACCTATTTAGCACCTGCAACAATTTCAGTACTATCCAATGTTACAGAAGATCCAATTCTCCCTAAACCTTCCTCTAATAAAAATATCGTAATAATAACCCCCAGCAATATTCACTGACTATCTAACAAGATCCTCAACTTATTGTCAAGAATTCCCTGATTCTTAATGTAAATATTATTCAACTGAGACTGAAAGAATGTGCACTAAGGCTTCAGCAACCTTTGAAAATGGGAAGGCCCAAGCTGATTCCAGAGTTAACTGCGTCATCACAGCATATGCTTTATTAATTATACTGCTGAAATAAAAGTGGATACTGAGGTTTCCCAAGAGCAAGTACTTTTGCTTTCAGGTCAGGAGAGAAGCTTGTGCTTAACTGTGCTTGATTTCATGTTAGCCAGCAAGTATAGGAAATATTCCCAAGGTGGCTAAGTGAGAAGGAGCAAGAAGAGCTCCAGAACTGCCACACACAGCTCAAGCTGAGGCCACACATCTGGTAGCAGGAATGTGGTCAGTCCACCCCAAAGCAGACCAATTTGGAGGAGTGCTGACCCAATCCAGTCTACAATCTAAGGTTGTTTTCCTAGTTTAGTTCAGAAAGCCAATGTGGACAGAGATGAGAAATCTGCAGACTATGTTTTATATTCCTAAAATTTTCAGTTCCAATCACATTGCTGAGAAACCTGAACAAAGAGTATACTTTATGAAATCATCAATCTTTTTCACAATTTTCAGAAACAGGACTTCCTTTTCCGGGGTGTAAAAATGTGTTAACAGCATTTGTAGTATGTTCTGTTCAATTTATAAAGCTCATCCAAACTATACCTCCATGCATACTATGGGGAAGCTGTTCTTTGGTTTAGTAAGGCTTACCAAAGCAACTATATTTTTAAATTCAAAATTTCCTACTCTGGATGCTTAGTGCTAGGAAGAGCCAGTGCATAAGCACAATTCTCAAAGCCAGTCTTCATGCAAAAGGACTCTAAGTGAAACAATGAAATTTCTTACACATTTGAAATTCAACACATTGAACCTTCCCCAGTCAGATTTGCCATTTTATACTGAAAAGCCTGTATACACATAGGTACACAATTACATATATATCTATATATATGTAAATACCCCACTTTAGGCAAGAAGGGTAGCACAGCCAACTGCATTGGCAGTGTATGTAGAGACTCTTCTGGAATTCCCTTTTTCTGACACCAGTGTACATGGAGTTATTTATTGGCAGGAAAATGAATGCTTCTAAAGTGGCAAACTACCTCATGTTTCTAGCTATAGCTGCAATATTTTTAATTTTAGAAGTCTATTTTAATATGGTAAACCTCAGCACAGCACCCATTAAAAGCAGATTAATTAAACAAAAATATGTGTATAAACAGAAGTCTGCTTCACATATTTTTCTCTCAGAAGTGTTAGTTTTGCATGCAAGTGTTTTTCATCCTATATTTCTAAAAAGATAAATATACCTGTACCTTTTGAAGAATCTGTAGCTTCTGAAGAGGTGAAAGAGTGCCTAAGCTAAGAACAGACGTCACCCACAGAACTATTACTTCACTATTTGAAGATAAATATCAAATACTTTACCGAAGTGAAAGTAAGTCTACCCCATGGTTCTATATATGGATATTTTCCTTTGGTCTCCTAATAAATTGGCTAACCAATGATCAGAATATCAGTAACAAGCCATTTTAACTGAAAACAAGAAATCAAAATCTAGAAAAGATAGCACACATTTCTGAGCCCATACAAAAGGAAATTGACTAGAAAGTGACACTATTCTCAAGTTGATTTTAATTACAGGCCCTTGGTATTCATTTAATTAAAGTACTAGACATTATTACACATAGCTGGTTGAAGCAGTGGAAAATATCACATTCCAGAAGACAGAAAATATAAAAATGGGCTTTTTCACAGACTGTTTTAAGGTCATATTTGGTTACCACTTTTGTTACAGATTTGAAGTTCTTACAGTTACCTCACTTAAAGTGTAACACTGTTGCAATGTCGATCTGGTGACACTGTTCTTCACACTGACTAGTTACTGGTCTAATTCAAATCATATAAAGCCCTAATTCAAGAACAAGGTCAAGCTTGTAGATTGCTGAAGTAAAATTTTATTGAGAATACTAAAAGGAGAGGACAACATAAAAAAAGGTTCAAATGAAAAATTAATCCTACTTAGTTGTCAGCATCCAAATAGAAATTATGAAAAAAAAAAAAACTTTCATTTCTAAAACATCTTTAGTTTCTAAAACCTTTTAATATCTAAAAACATTAAACACTGTTAAAATCTGTGGTTTTCAGGAATATTTAATTTCCTCCATTATAAGCCCAAAGATGTATTTCTGTGCATAATGCTATTTATTGCTTGAAAGAAGAGCATTTGATTACCAAGTCAAAAATTATACTAAAAAAGATACATGAAGTTGACAGCAGATCCTGACTACAACCTTCACAAATCTACCAACTATGGGCAGGCAACTCTTGGATATAGTGCAGTAACTTGGCAGAAAAAGCATAAAATAAATGGGTGAAGTTTGGTGGGGATTTTTTTAGTATTGTTTTATTTTAAAAAAAAAAACAACACCCATACCAGAAACTAAAAGTAGCACAATTTCTGGAAGAAGTATCTATGAGAGAAATAACTTGGTATAGTTGAGCCAGAAACTTGCTGCCAGAACAGCACTGGCTATTTCAGTTGGGAACACATCACAACATCTATAAAAGGCACACTTTAAATTCAGTCATAAAGCAATGAGCAATGGAGTATTCCAGGTAAGCCTAACCCTCAGCACAACCGAATGCTTCATCCAACCTGCTCTTCATGGAAACAAGACAGGCAGGAGCAGGCTCAAGGTCCTGCCAGTAACTGCAGCCATCCTCTAGATCACAGCTTTTCCAGAGAGTCTCCCCACTCTTAAACCCCATCATGCAGCAATCACACCATAAAAGAAGGGATTTCCAGGAAAACAATAGCCAGGAGCAGCCTGCCAGGAACAACAACCCCCCTGAGGTACTTCCACAGAAAGGAGCAGGGTAAAAGAGAAAGACCCAAGCTGACAGCAAAAATTGCTTGGCAAGGACCAGCCTTCTGCCAGATGGTTTTGGGAACACAAGTATGTAATCTAATAAACAATCATACAGGGACCCAGGACATGCAAAGTTAATGCAACATGCCCAAGAAGCACCTGCTGTGCACACACAGATGAACTGAATTCAACTAGAACTATGGTCCTGTGGTTGCAATGTGCAGCTCCTCACAAGTCCAGAAAACAGCCCACACAGCCCACCCAGGCAACAACACATTGCTGTTTTCTGCTCTTGCAGAACAAAGCCAGCACACATGAGGCTGCCTGCCCTTTCAAGTTTACTACTACCACTAGGTGTACAGTTATAAACCATGAAGCTTCATATGCGGATATAAGAACTAACTACATCGTGCAGGTTTGAGTATCAAAGGCTAATTGATTGGTATCTTTTTCAATGCAAGGGAGAAAACAGAGTACTGCATGGACCTTCAAGAGTTTTAATATAAAAAGCCCTCCCACATACACACACCCAGAATAAGAAAAATGGCAGTCAACATTGAAATTTTCTGAAGGAAAATAAAAAAGTGCAGATGCTGTACATTAAACATTTGACACAAGACTTCAACATTCGGATCTGCCAATGAGTGAATCCTGTTCACACATGTCTCGCAAGGATTATGTTTAGCTCTTCATCACGGAGTTGATTAGCATCAACTGTGTAGTGAAGAGAAATGCATAGTTCCTAAAAGGAAAAAATTCCTGTGACTGACCTATTTTCACAATTACCCTTCATGAACTTGCATGGTAAGAAGAAAACCCAGCACAAATACTGGCTTCTGAAAATCTACACAAGACAAAATAAATGCTCCAGAGGGAAGCATTCAGCAGCAATGCATGTTTATGTTTTGCCTGTCCCTGTGCTTTCAGCAAAACACAGATTGGAAGAAGCTGCACCCCTGTGAAGGAAGATGTGCATCCCTAGGACAGTAACCATGTAGTAAGTAACAAATATAGCTACAATGTTTGTCATTAGTCCAATTCAGACACTGGTTACTGTTAAAAGACAAGGATGCAGAACAAACTTTATTCTTGAGGGTAAACTAATATTAGCTGTCATACAGATAGTGACAATCAATCAAGAAGAAACCACTTCTCACTGCTTCCCTGCAGAAGTTTCCAAATAAAGATGGGAATCTGCAAGTTCTATTTACGCTCTGGCTTTTTTTCCAAACAGGCAGGCAGGAAATTCAAAATTGCATGCAAGTGCTTCTAAGAACTTATGGGAACCTTTTAAGTCAAGCACTATAAGGACTGTAAACTGAGAATTAGTAGTGCTTTCACTACACTTTAATATGCAACAAAGGAGAAGAGATGACTGTAATACTCCCTGAAGCATTAAAGGTTTCTTCTCGTTTACTTTATGTTAAATTTGCACTTCAGTTATACACTCTGTGATGTGTTAGACACTCTTCAGCAGGAATTGCCTGATTCCTTAGATTAAAAACATTGCAATTCATTCACTAACCTTTTACAAAAATAACCCACCCACCTTAGAAATTCATCAGGTGAACAAAGATGCATAGAAAAACAATCTAAAGAAATCTAGGATAACATGTCACAGAATTAAAAACTATTCCACAGTTTTAAGCAGTTTGGACCAGTTAAAAGCCTCAAATGAAGAAAGTCCGTGTAACAAGTGAACTGTTGATATATAACAACACGTGTGTTACTATGCAAAACAAAAACACAACAAGAAGCACATGGCTTCTAACTTAAGGGCAAAACACCTTTTGCTCTTAATACCACAAATGACAGCACCAGCAAGAACAGACCGGCTTGCGCACAAACTGAAAGAAGCCAGCCCTTACCTATCAACGCCTGGAAAAGGTTGCTTTGGAAGATGCTGATGACACGCTCGATGGAGTTCCGCAGCTGCCGGTCCTCCGCCTGGCTCAGCTTGGAGCGGTATTCCTCCAGGAGGCGCAGGGCTCGCTGGGTATCTGCAAGCGGAGACCAGACACACGGCTGACCGGGCGCACCGGGCAGGAGCACCGGGCATGCAACAAGCCCCCGCGGCCGGGACCGCCCCAGCCCGGCGGGCAGCTCTTTGTTCGCGGCCGGGAGAGCGCGGGCGGGACGGTGCCCTCGGCGCGCTGCACCGCCCGCAGCCCGGCGGCTCCCGCCAGCCGCCCTCCCCGCCCGTCCCGCCGCGGCGGCAGCTGTCAGCCGGCGGCTCCGGGGCGCAGCGCTCACCTTGCTTCCTGACGGGCATCGCGCCCCGCGCCCCCGCCCGGGGCTGTCCCGCCGCTCCGCCGCGCGAACTCGGAGCGCGGCCCGGGGGGCGGCGCCCCCTGCCGGCCGGGCGCGGGGGGGCGGCGGCCGCCCCGCCGGACAGACCCCGCCGCCCGGCGAGCGAGCGGCTCCGCGCGGGGCTCCCGCCGGCGCCGCCGCGCCGCCTCGGCGCCACACGGGGCGAGCCGGGCCGGGCCGGACCGGAGCGGGCCGGGCGGGACAGCGCGGTGCAGGCGGCGCGGCGGGCCGGGGCCGGGACGGGCAGGGCTGGGGAGCTCCCGCCGCCTCCCGCCCGCACCGCTCGGAAATTCCAAACTTTCCAGCCAAAATGGCGGCCTGGAGGCTGGGGGAGCGCGCCCCCCCACGTGACCGGGCCCGGCGGGCGCCCAATCAGGGCCCGGCGCGGGGCCGGCACCTTGGCGGCGGGCGGGGGAGGAGGCAGGTGAGCGCTCCCCGCCTTAAAGGGGCCGCCCCGCCCCGCCCCGGCCCGCCCGGCCCGCCGCGCCGCCGGACACCGGACAGCCGGACAGCGCCGGACGGGCACGGCACGGGAACGGGAGCGCAACGGCAACGGGCCCCCGGCGATACCCGCCCTGAGCGGCCCCGGCGCCGATCGCCGTCCCGGGCGCGCCGCTGGCGGTGCCCGGCGTGGGCTGCGGGAGGGCGGGACAGCTCCAGGTGTGCGCCGGTAGCTGCGGTGTCGCTTGTCCCTGGTTATCTCCGGGAGTTTCTGGGCTGCACAGACCCAGCGCTGGTGTTGGAGTGCCGGGCACGGGCCGCTCCTGCGGGGAGAAGGCGCGGGTGGAGCTGAGCCTGGCTGCGGGGAGCCCTGAGCCGCGCTACGAGGCAGGAGGGCAAGGGACAGGCAGCAGGACAAAGATAACCCACAGACCTCGCCGGCCTGCACAGTAACCTGTACACAGAGCTCTGACAGCCACCTGTTGTTGGGGTTTTCTCCTTCAGTCATCCCGGTGAAGAGCAGGATGGGGAAGGACTCACTTGAAGCAGGATAAAGAAATAGCTTTGCTGCAGTTGACAGAGGATGTAAGGTTAGCATAAGGACATCATGGGAGGAAGCATGAAAAGCCTTGCTTCTTGGAAAGTTTAAGAAATGGGCTGTATAGGCTGACATCAGGGACTGGTCAGAATCATGATAGTTACTTTCTCAAAACTGGCATGGAAATGGTAAGGAGTTGCCTTCAAAGGCAAAGCAGTTTGCTTTATTTCAAGATAGTGAAGAGGTGACAGAGCATAGAAATGGGTGCCTTGGATAGAAACGTGTGAGCTAAATGGTCTTTGCAGCATATTCTATATGCTCATTAAAAGGAAATGTATATTAAAGCTGCTGAATGTAGGGGTAACTTGTACTGAGAGGGAATGTTAACTTATTTCTCAATCAGATGGACAGTCAGTCAGAGCCTCTGATCTGATCCACTTCAAATCCTGTATGTGTGCACATATGAGAGCCAGAAAGAGACTTCAAAGTTCAAAGCAAATACTGCTGATGTGTGTTTGTTTGGTTTTTCGTTTGGGTTTTTTTTGGGGGGGAGGTTTGTTTGGGTGGGGTTTGTTTTTTTTTTTGATCCAAGTTTGCATCTCCATTTACACTTTTTGGATTAAAGCACAATTGAAAATGTTCAAGAGCTTATCCAAAGAACCTGAAAATAATCTCCAGGGCAACTCTTGCAAATTTCAAGTCTAAAAATCAGAACTAGGTTTCTGTCTGGCAAAAACCTAATCTTAAAGGTAACTTACACTGTGACAAATCTAACCCAGGTCTAGAAAAGGCCTCTCTTCTCCCTCCCCAATACTCCTATGTTTTGCTCTTTGATTTGTGCCACAAGTTTCTCCTCCTCCCACAGCTATGTACTGTGAGTGTTCACACATCTCATTGGAGAAAGCAGAACATACATTTAGTGCTAACTGACACACATTGCCCATTTTCTTCCTTTCTAGTTGTATTTTCACATTTCAGAATTTTGGCACCAACCGGTACCAGTTTAGCTATTTTGAAATGAAAGCAGGCTAAGAAGGGACATTGGCAGAAGCCTCCATCATCTGGCCTCATCAGTTTTCAGTGTTTACAACAGCAATAAATGCACTTTAAAGGGGCAATAGTCCTCTTGATGTCAGAGAAATATATATACAGAAGGAGAGGAAGAACAGTCTAAATTTAGCTAGCAGAAAGGAGACATCTGCAACATTTAGGTTGATTTTGCTGACTGACAGAAATGTACTGTTATAAAGCAAAAAAATAATATTTTTTTACAATTAACGGAACCACCATAAAGAAACTACTTTTTCATACACAGGATTTGATGTTTTCAAGTCTTTTTTATTTTAAATAAGAGATAATCCCATTACATACGGTCACTGTGCTGGGAATAGAGACATAATCCCATATATAACACCCTGAGACAGCATTTCTCACTAGTTTCTAATGCTCTGGGGAGGGGGGGAAAAGAACACATCAAAGAGGGGGTCAGGATGATGGATCAGCAAGTCAGGAAGCAATTAGGTGAGCCTTATTGTACCTCAGAGAGCGGTGTTGGTTCCCAGCACTTCTATTTCTGTGCTAGGAGTGTATTTGCTGATTGAAAGCAGTTGAACCAGAAAGCACAGTATTAAACTTCGATATGAAAAGTGGGTTTGAAATTCCACACATAGAAAACATCCCATAGAAAACATCATAGTACACGTAGAAAATACCCCATGAAGGCCAAAATGACATTTTTACTAGCAACATTGCAGCAAGAGTCAGTGTTGCAAAACTGTCCTGTATTACACATCACCTTTTTCAGGCTCCAGCTTTCAGGAAATTGTGTAGTTCCCTTGGAGGAGGGGAAAACTAGTATGAACCAGAGCATCATTTGAGCCACAACTTAAGCAATATCATTTAAATCAAACCATTACAGGCAGCATACAGAAAAACTAAATTGTGACTGGTGTGGTCCGTATATAAGTCAGCATTATGCTGTGCTTAACACACCCTGGCTGTGCTCCAAAATGACCCTTGGCACAGAACTCCAGGACAATTACACAAAGCAGCAGCCCATTGCCATTGCATTCCTCTTGGCCCTAGGAGCATCCGAGGATGTGACCAATGGCCCTTTTCCCCTGCCCTCAGAACTCCCCATTAAAATTCTTTCTTTTGCAGCTGTTGCCAGGAGTGTGCCTGAGATGTTCTGCTCTGGGATGAACCTCTGGCAGGGACAGGCAGCTTGTTACAGCACACGTACTGCTCTGCCTGTTGAGGACGTGGTGCTTAGGGAGGGGTGTGATACAGGACCAGGCAGCTTTTGGCAGCAGAGAAGCCAGCACAGCACAAATATGTTTCCTGGAAAACCTTGTGCAACAGCCAGCTGATCCTAGCCCATGCCATTTGTACATGGGGAAAAGCAGCCCTGTGTCAGAGCCTAATAAACCCAGTTTTATAAACTATAGTGAAGCAGAGACAATGCTTTCCCACTTTGAGAAACTATGCCAGAGCTTGTTGGCAGCTGCCTGCCCTGGCAAGTGATCATAATGGTGAGTCCTGCCATGGATTTGTACCTGATCCTACACCAGCTCCTACTCCCCAAGGCAGTCCAGCTGCCACTTTAAAAATGGCTCTTTCTGCTTTAGAAACAGCACCTGATCAGCCTGCACCACACCACAGGGAACAAAAATGCTGTCAGGCTTCTTATGCTTTGAGGCACTCACACTTCGACCACAGACAGGGCAACAGGACATGGAGGGATTTGACTTCATGCCAGCTAGCTGATGAACTCCATGAGTCCCACAGAAACCAGTTGACAGCAACATGGACTTCTCAAAGTGGCAATGGCAGTAGATGTGTTGCAGCTGGTGTCCCACACAGTAACTGGAGAGGTATGATGAACTCAGAATAGGAGACCCCAAAAAACATTCCCTAGATCCACACATAATGACAATCAACACAAGAACACCAAGAAAGAAAGGACAGCAGGCATCAGCACACTGCAAGAGTTTACAGTTATTAGTATGGCAAAAAAAATACAGTAAGGACAAGCTGAGACAAACTCCATTACAGCAGAAGGAGGCATAGATTAAATAAACACAGGTACATCTGTTCATGTTCATTTCAAATTGGGCACTTGGTGCATAAGGTGGAATATTTCTAGAATAATATATTTATAATATTAATTTTAGTAAAAAGAAATTTTGACTGTTGAAGAATGAGAAACACTCCAGCCTTTTAAAATATTTAGATTACTAATGAAAGAAAGCACAAAATTGTCCCTTTCTTAATTTTGTCACATTTAGTGTCCCAAGTCACCATATAGTACTAGCAGCCACCATGTAGTATACAAAGCAGATGATTTTCCTTATTCATTCAGAACTGGGAGTTGTTGCTCATGAAAAGATCTGTGACAGCTGCAGGAAAGCTTTCACTTCACTTCCCCTGCAAAGTCGGTGCAATGCTTCACAGCTAACTGGGGAAGCAATGAGACTAATGAAGCCTCATTTCCCCTGCCTAACAAGGAATGAAGCCTGAGTGAAGTTGGCTGGTTCATTATGCCTCCACTCATCTGGATTCTCTGGTGTCTGATAAGATTGGATTGTGTGCCACAGCCTTACCTTCCAGGAGCTCCCTTTTCAGAAGAGCACCTTTTCTTCAGCATCTGTAATTTTGTGGGTTATAAGAGATGCAAACAACTTCTTGCAGAAGCATTCTATTTGAATCAAAACATGGAATGGTAACGTGTTTTTTTCCCTGCAAAAGCTACTATGTATAGCAAATTTTCATGAGGCCGCTAAAGACTAAAAGTACTCTTTTCAACACAGTCTGCAGTTACTCTGTCACACAACCCAGTGAGTCACGTGCCTGTCACAGATACCATTAACAGCTGAAATACCAGCTCACTTTTGTCTATCATCTTCATTCTTGTGTGTAAAGTAAGGTGCTGCCTATTACGTGGGGAAGGATCTGATCTTCAGTTGTTAAAATCAAAGTTTTATTTTTAAAAATCACAGTTCAACCAATTTAATTTAGCCTACTCGATGGAATTCTTATGGGATCCTCTTACACATCTCTTTAATATTTTTTTATACAGAGAAGACAGTTTGCCCAGTAATACAATCTTCATAATTTTCATTTTTGGACTGTATATCCAGTTTGTCCTCATAACTGAAACTTGTCTTAGGTTAATTTGATCTCCATCAGGATACAAGGAGGTCTTTATTCTTAGCATTAGAGAGTCCAGCTGGGCATGGTTAGTAGATGAACATGTTCCTGTTTACAGGGAGAGTAAGAGAAAATTGGACTTCTTTTTGTCTAAGAAATCATTTTCCCCCCTATCATTGTGTAGTTTGTGTATGCTGAGGTTGTTTGAGCTCTTGTTCAATTGGGGATTGCATGCCATGTGTATAAAGTAATCTCATCTTTCTTTTGCTCTTGTAATAAAGTTTCTCTATTTGGTTTGGAACAGTTCACAATCCTACAAAAGAGTGAGTTTTATTACTCCAGCAACCTCAGGAACTAGAGCATTACAGGATATATGTGAATTCTGTTTCATTATTTAGAATGTTTTATTTAAATGTATGTACCTAATGTATAGAATAGAGCAATTAGAATTTTTATAAACAATTAAAATTCAGTGCCTGGCTGCTAATGCTCCAACATCTTCTGGAAGGCTGCAAAACATCAAAAACAAAAGCATACAAAACAATATTAATTATAATTGTTAACAATTACTGCCCATATGACATGCATCAACCTAGACCATCTTCCTCCACACTTTCTATAATCAGGACTGTGTTATATAATATCAGCTTAACAGCTTCTTAGTTGACTTCCTGATGTAAAGATAAACATCATTATATAACCTGCCTATTTTAACTTTCCCAGTCAAATTAAGCAGAGAGGTTGGTGTGTTGTATGAAGTGAGTTTGTCTGTGAGAAAACCCGATGCAAGAAATAAACCTTCAAAGAGCAAGTTAGATGCTCTTGAGCAGTGTTTTCCTGGGAGGAGGGGAGCAGTTGCTTTGGGGTTTGCCTCACTGAATGCTAACGGGAGTGTTTAGAGAGTAAATTCATGGATGTTTGTATGATGACATTAATTAATTAACACAGTATCTATTAAAAATAATTAAAACCCTTCACGTCTTGTGCAAATGTAACAAATGCCCCAAAAACCAGCAAGGTACTCTAGTTCAGACAAAGCACAAGAAAGGGCTATTAAACCTCACTGTGGGATTCCAACACAGACTACAGAGTTGCACCTTCTCCTGGAAAGAACAGAAGCCATTCTTACTCTATGGAAACAGAGTAAATAACATGGAAGTGCTTTTTCTTTATTTCTGTGGCACAGTCCACAGCATGCCATGAAACAGAGCTGCTATCCATAGCTCAGTTTACTCTGAGCTGATTTTCACCACCCCTGGAGTACAGAAAATGGTGTGCCTGCACCATGGGATCCAGCAGCACACAGCAAAAGACATCACAGCATATCACACCAAGACACCTTTGTTTCCCCAACCCAAACAATGCAGTATTTGTGGCAGAAAGCATGGGATTGTGCCCAGCCTTATGTGCCTTTCACAAGGGTGAGAGATACACACTCTGCTACCACCACACTGTCCATCATGTGCACCTGAAAAGATAAAAAGTCTTTTTATTTTGGGACCACAGACAAGTGTACCTAGATTAGGTGAGTGGGAAAAATAGAAAGGGAGTTTGGCAGTGATTTTTATAGGAATCAAAATCATGCTTGTGAGAAAGTACCTTGTTTTCAAAGCTAAGAGTTACTCTCCAAACAAACTGTTTTGTTGCAACATATTAAGACGTTCTACTTCACACTAGAGTATTTCTAAACATTGCAGGAGCACACTGAGCATGTGGAGCTCTTGTAGTAACCCCTCTGTCCTGGAGTGACAGACAGCTAAACTTGTTTAAAATTCCTTCTTCCTGTGCTAACACCTACCTTTTGAGCTCACCCAATAACTGGAGAAATACATATCTGAGGACAATCAGCAGGAGCACAACCAGCACACTGCTGAGCTGCCTTTCACAAATCGTGGCTCCAGCTGTAGCCTTGTGCCTGTTGCTGGCTGCAGGCTGGGCTATGGGTACCCAGGGCCCAAGCTTCCCATCTCCTGCCCCTCCACACTCCCTGCTCCTTGAGATAGTAGAAGTTTTCCGCAGAGATCGCTTGAGAGGAGTTGTTACTGGAGCCAGCATGATGAGTTTGCCCTCCTGGCTCACTGGTTGTGAGCAGGTAATTGAATTATCAGGCACACCTTCCCTTTAATGGTTTTTCTTCCACCTTGTTTGTGTAGAAGCTTTGGGAGGATAAAAGCAAATATGTACCACAGATATGTGAAGGGAAAGAGTGGTGTTAAAATGGAATGCAGCTGGAGAATTCAAGAAAAGATTTAGTCTTGTTTGGAATTTTATAAATAATTAAAGGGAGAGGCTGCCAGTGGCTGAAGCTGAGGGGTGAGTTTTCCAGTGTCCCACTGAACAACTGCAGAGCTGCAACAGTGAAGAAACCTGGGAAACTGTCCAGCTTGCAGGGATCTACTAAAGATAAAGAGGACCTAGGGGCTGCAGGAATTGCCCACAGTTAACGCACCCTGCCCTGTACTCCAGGAGTGAGCAGTCAGTGGTGCTGAGCTGCCTTTAGCTGTGAGTGCCCACACAGCTTTTCTGTTATATTTTGACATGTGTTGAGGTGCAGAAAATCTTTGTAAACCTGCCCATTATTCAAGAAAGGCCTCTGCAGAGAGCCCTCTTGGGTTTTGTTAACAACCAATCTTTAAATCCTAGTGGTATTGCGCTTTCTCTTACTGATTGTAAAAGAGATTATCATAGTCCA
Organism: Entomyzon cyanotis; assembly: GCA_024500445.1. Lineage (NCBI taxonomy): Eukaryota > Metazoa > Chordata > Aves > Passeriformes > Meliphagidae > Entomyzon > Entomyzon cyanotis. The sequence goes on from JAKEPQ010000780.1 coordinate 12,342,077, forward strand.
AAGTCCTGTTACTGACTCACATGCAGATTCTTGTTTGTCCTTTCAGTAAATCCTGTATTATAGATAATTCATTTAAGCTTTGTTGCTTCTATATCACTTATTTTGCCCCAATTCCTTGATCAAATACTATTGCAAGTAGAGGTCAATGAAAAATTTAACAGTTTCTGGTTGTAAGCTCCCAAGGAGCTTATACTAGACTCTCAGAATCAGAGTTACTTCTGAATACACTAACCTAAGAATTCTGCTGCTGTTGGCAAAGCTGCATGGACATCTAACTTCTCCAGATGGGTCCAAGTGTCCTGCTGGATGCTCCAGAAAGCTACTGGGAAGCTGATAGTAACAATCAAACACACACATTCTGAGAAAACATGTACTGAAAGTCTATTTACTATTGGCATTCCAGTGCTTCTGTTCCTTCTATTTGCTTTGTGTCCTAAAAATACAGCATTTCTGGAAGTAATCCATCAACCTTCCTTATTTTCAGATTTTCGAATAAAATCTTACACTACCCACAACTGTGATTTTTGCAAGGTAAAAGGTAATATCACCAGAGGCTGTATCACATGCCTTCTCAGAGCTGCACTACTGCAACAGCAGAGAGTGTTGAGTAATGAGTTTGTCTGATACCAAGACTGACTCATAAGGACAAGAAAAGTTGGAAGACAGGTGCATGCTTGCAATTCTTGTCCCATTTTTGTGATAATTTGGAAATGTGGCCAAATAAAACATTAACTTGTTGGTGTGCAGGCCTCTGTCCAGGAATTGTTTGCATTTATGTATTTGCTTAATGCTGAAAGCAGTGAAGTTTCTTTCATTTTTGATGCAGAGACTATGTGGACTCAGACTTAGAGGTAAAATATTTTCCTTTTTCTTTCATCAGTAAATATTTTATACTTCACAGAGACAAGCTTATAGAAGAGGCATGGGGTGACATGAAAAGCTACAACAAAAAGAAATGCTGTGAAGTTGGAATAGTGTAGAGATCAAAGTCACACCAGGCAGGAGAGAGAGGCAGGAAACAAAAACAGTCAACAAAGGATGACTGTGAGCCCTTACTAAGACCATGAAAGGGGAAGATAATTGACAGGGGCTTCAGGAGTGAGATTTATAGCAGATTAAGTGAGATTTAATGGTCCTGCACAAAACACTAGTGAGAGCTCACCTGGAGTTGTACACAACCATGGCGATTTGTGTTCAGCTAAGGTGAATTTGCACTTCATGCAAGGTGACAGGGGAGGAAATCTGGGATGATGACCAGAGAGGAATAACTCACAGGGCATCTTCAGGTCACGAAGACTATTGAGCAAAAAAGAACAAGTTTCCCCCCCAAAAGCTTCCTGGGTCAAGAGCAGTGGAGTTTGGAGCTGCTTCCCAACTAGAAGAGTGGAGATAAGTCACTGAGCTGGTTTCAAGGTGGGACTTGAACTCACACATCACCATAGGCTGAACACAGTAAAATATTCCTCTCCAGGTATGGAGAGTCCTTTCATTTCTGTCTCCTGGAGGCTCGGTGCTTTTCAGCTTAGGTACTCACACAGCAGACCACGTATTTAAATGGAAAAGTAAATTTCACAGCCAGATTTGGGCTGCATCTGCATTGAAATGGCTCTGTATTGAGGGGAAACAATGTACAGAGATTTAGATTTTGGGTTTGCTTCATTCCAGCAAATTCTTTTCCATACAGAGTTTCTCTCATGCCTTCATTCTTGACATTTCTGGGGTCCTCTGTCAGGTGGTTTGGACAGTGTTGTAGTGTGCAGCAGCTTCAAGACAACTTGTTGAAAGTCAGGGGTCCTGAGGAATATTCTGACAGCTGAGAACACCTCTAACACAGTAAAACACCAGACATGCTCCTCTAAGGTGAAGGGGAGGGGACAGGATAAACCCTCAGGTAGCTTTGGGATTGGTATTTTACTGCTTTATAGTCAATCTTATCAAGGATGGAACAGAAATCAGTTAGTGAGAAAGAGCAGAATTCTGCTCATCAAAGTTGCACTGAGTTTACATTTCTGCTTTGGGATAGCAGAGAAATCCCAGGCCTGTGGGCTAAGGGTAGGCTCAAGTGAAGAACTCACTCCACCATCATTGGTCTGGATTCTAGGACTTCTACTCACCTTCCTAATCAGAAATGGCTCAATATTCTCACAGCTCTGCTGGCATTTGTGCAGTTGTAGAAGCATGCCTCCTATTTCAGAAACTCACTAAGGATTTTTTCAATTATTAATTAAAATCTCATTTGGTTATGGTTATTACACACTGGAGGAAGCATCCAGTTTCATTGCAAACAGTTCATTTAGACTCTCTGAAGACATTCCATCATGGAAAACAAAACTAGCAGTCCAAAGAAAGAAAAGCATATCATTATGTATGGCATTACATTACAATTCAGAAGGGATTATCTCTGTTTCTATTAACGATACTATGAAACATGCTGGCTGTGTTAATTATTGTTTGCTAAGGCTATTTATGCAGGGTACAACTTCAGTGTAGTTCCAGTGAATTTCTGGTGCATCGTTGCCTCTGCAGATTTCATTTTTCTCTGCTTTGGCTTAATGTAACTAAAAATGAAAAATCTGTGGCTGGTCTCTGCACAGCAAGCCACATGTTCATATTTATATCAGAAGCAGCTCATACCTGCAAGGAATTAGGAGGTGTGCTAATTTTTATATCTGGGTCTGGAATTAGCTGCTAGATCTCCATTGTATTTGTTTTTTATATAGGCCCACAGAACTGAAAGCATCAAGCAATGTTGCATCAATATAAAGCAACCTCAGCTCTCGCTTGATTCCTCATGTGAACTTCTTGGAGTTTCTGCAATTAGTCAGGAAGAGCTCAGTTCTGCTGCCCCCTGCTCCACACTGCCCAGGTTCCACAGCCCTGTGCTCTCCCTGCTGGACCACAGCATCCCCCTGGCTGCAGCCACACCAGCCAGGGCACCTAAGGAGATTCAGCCCTGAGCCCTTCTTACCCCACAGTGCTTCAGAAATTTCACTACCCATGCAGTATAGGAAGTAAACTATGTGGTCTAGCCCCCAGTAAGTTTAACTTTTCCACACAATACAAACACTTGCTGCTTTTTTGAATTTTGCAGCAGGTTATTTTTGTACACTCTTTGGATGGGTGGAAAGTGCTTTTGAAAATGTGGGAAACATAACACTCCCTTACCATCTTACCACAGATCTTACCATCCCACACATGGACCAACTCCATTTCACTGCTGGTGGCTACAGGGGAAAGCAGACTTCAGGCACAGGCAGATAAAGTCCAATCCCTCGCAAAAGCATCTCTGCTAAAGCCAGGGAAATCACCCCACAATCACCACAGTTTTCACATCAGAGTGAAAACATCAGCCTCAGACCATGACAGTTTCGGCAGTGATATATATTGAAAGCAGGACCCTGGTTTTCCTTTTACAGACCCCTAAAATCTTTTCAATATCTGTGCAGACCTGGGGAGTCATCTTTAGGCTCATTAAACAATAGGTTTGACTTCTTAGGTACACTTTTATGATGTAAAAATTTACAAAAGCAGCCCATCCTACAGAGATCCACAGATCATTTGAGGAAAACCACTCAGCTAGAAGGAAAGATGATGCGGTATATGGGAAGTGCAAACTGAGTCCCTGCTAGTCTGTTGATGGAGTAGCACAAGCCAGCAGGGGTCCAGGGTGCCCAGCCTTATCATTTCTATCTCAGGCTTGCTGCTCCTGGTGGCCCCTTCATCCTGGAAAACTGTAAGGAGACACCACCATTCCCCAGGAGTTACTGAGAGGCTCAGCTGGAGCCCAAGCTCCCCTAAATAGCCAAGATCAGCTAAGCTCTCTCAGGCTGAACAAGAGGGAGCTTCAGAAGTGCCCGTCAGGAACGGGAGCAGCTGGGACAGGGCTGCCAGGCAGTGTGATGTGCTGTCTCACGGAGAGCTGCCCCTGGGGCTGACAGGGCAGCAAGAGCCCTTGGGAGCTGCCAGAGGCTTCCTGGGACACAGGCATCCACCAGAGCATTCCTTTTTGTGTAAGCAGTACCAGGCTCTGCCAGAAACAACCTCCAAACTTTCTTCTTCTCACTAAAGAGCACACTACGTGGGCTCAGATCTGTTATTCTGACCCCTCCAGCAGAACAAACCTTCCTAAAAACAACCACTCAGCTCATTTCTGTTGCTTGTGCAGGAGCATACATTCAGACAGGATATTTTATCTCTACTTATTCAGCTTATTCCTCCTCTTATTAGCTAGCACGTTGCTGCCAGGATTTCCAGCAGCTGCCTGTTCAGTGGTGAGGTACCATCTGCAGGCAGAACAGCTCCCCAGCAGTGCTGCCTCAGGGTTTCACCACTCCAGAACCCTCTGCACTGAAGCAGCTTTCAGTGAAGCCTTCTCCTAAAGCTCTGCTGTCCTCTCACACACCCACATTCCTTTAACGCTGCTCTTCACATTCCTGATCTATTTGTATGGAGTATTCCTCATACACTGTGCATACATACATATGTATATATATACATATATATATACATGTTGCATGCAGTATACACCAGTATAGATACCTTGTAGCTCACTGAAATAATATTAAAACTCACATTTTTATGATCAATGAAAATGTCTTTAATGCCTTTGAAGAACTCTATATTGCCATTCCTGAACTCAGTCATCTCCCAGGACAGATGCTGTGCAGACAAACAAAGGAAAGCTTTCTTCAAGCCCTCTTACATCACACCTGAATATTGCCAAGGAAGGATGCAAATATTTCTTCTATGGTGTCTCAGATAAAACTGATGGTAAATACCAAAACTATCCACTTTCATTACACCTCTGGGAAATGGGCTGAAACATGCTGATTCCAGAACAACCACCAGATTCTAAGTCCTTTCAGTCGCTGCTAATTACCAACATTGTTTGACTAAATACCATGCAGCAAGTCATCCAGGTTTACTACTACATTCTGAAAATGTCGTGGGTTTGTTGGTTGGAGGTTTTTTTGTTATTTTACAGAGTGAATTTTTTGAAACAGTACCAGTCAGAATGGAGAGTGGGAGGGGTCTAAATTAGCAATGCTTTGTGTGCCCATTTGCAGCTTTCCAGGTCACACGTGCTTCACAACAGCACAGGAACAGTACGAAAGTCCCTGTCTGTACTGAGCAGCATTTTGGGGCAGGTGAGCAAAGCAGCAGACTCGCTCACAGAGGGGGAAGGGTCCTGACTGTTTGCCCTAATGAACATTATTGGCAATTTTACTAAGCTGAATTACAGCAAGAAGTTCTCTACAAACTCCCACTGCTGCTTCCAGCTGTACAAAGCACTCCCATGTACCTCTGACAATTTTTCTGGCTCTATAAGGCCACAGAATCACCGTTTGGTTGCAGAATGCTTATGAGGAGACATAGATGTTTTTAGTGCAAACAGTCAGCTCACATACTCCACGGCAGAACAGTCTATCTACACATTCCTTCCCCTTCAGCTGGTTGTGAGATTATTCTGCTAAACACCCAACACTGCCAGCATTTGGGGTACAGCTGCAAAAATAGCTGTTTCTGGCAGGCTGGTTACATCATTCCATGCTGCTGCAGCAAACCTTGGGGCTGCTGTTCTTAATTTGGGCTGTAATACATCTTCAGTGCTGGCCCATCAGAGAGGAAGGAGAAAGAACTGTCTTTTCTCTACTTTCATCAGCAAAAGCAACAGACAAAGTTTACACATCACCTGTGCTGTCCTGAGGCAGCAAAATTATCCTGTCATGGGATTGATAAAGGGCATATAGATTTGTCTGAGGCTGGAGTCCCTGCAGCTGAGGAGCTGACAGTGTGAAGGCACATCTGCCCCTGGCTCTGCTGCCCTGGGTCAGTCCCCAGAATGCCCTGAGTGACCCAAATGTGCTCCATCTGTGCCATTCCTTAGTGCAGCAAAGTCTGTCAGGGGCTCCCAAAGTACTCACATCCCACTGAAGGCAGCACTGCAGCTGCCTTTGGACACAGAAACACACCAAGGGTCAGGAGTGACCAGGTGTGGCCCTGTCAGAGCAGAGAGAAAGGGTGGAAGCCCAAGTGTGTTTGGCTTCCTGCTCCTAAAGCCTTTCTTTCAAAAGGGGCTCACTTTTTCAATTTAATCCCATCCCCAGACAGTTTCAGCCAGTGCTCTGCTCTCATCAAGATTCAATTCCCTTCAAAATAAGAAGTGCAAGTGTATTACCACCCATGAAACTAAAAACAGAATAGAAAAAAATATACATATGTGAATGCTTATACATAACTGTCTAAAGTTCTTAAGAGATTGCATGGGAAAGAGACATGGAAATTTCACAGATTTTCAGATGACTCAGGGGGCATCCAAACAGTAAATGTGACTCATGGGCTGTGTAGGCACGAACAGGTATGTGGGTAGGCTTCTGGAAGCCATATGGTTTCCTGCAGGAGCTGAATATCAGCACAAGCAGTGCTGGGGAGAAGAAATGTGACGTTTTATCGCATAACAAGCTACTTAGGCAGTGTCTGTCCAAGAACTGCTAGTGCAGGGGAGCCTGGTGAGGGCTGGCTCCCACCAGCACTGCAGAATAGCATGGCTCCTCCAAAGAGTGGGATCTATTTACAGGAAACTCTTTGGAGCACAATGAAATTTAAGGGGGTGAGAGGTAGTTATATTCCAAATAAATTGATTTTGTTGAAACTGGTCTTTGAAGACCTCTCTATAGGAGGCCACGATCAGGCAGAAAAGAAACATTATGTAGGACCCTGGCAATGTTTAGTCTTTGTGAAAGCAGCTGGAAACAATTTCATCTGAACTCTAATAATGTTTAAAAATGTACAGCCAGAGCAACAAGAACCAGAGCAAGAGACCTACCCCACAGAGCCAAAGGAGTTGTACCTGTGCTGTGAAATACTACAGTGAAGAATTCAGGTGAACTCCTCCAGTCCAAGAAGGGACATGCTGCAGTTGTCAGGTCCTGACATGAGACAGTACAGACCCACTGTCTGCTGAGGATGAGCGAAGGATGAAAAGCAGCTACACCACCAGGGAAGGCAATACCCAGCTCCCACCTCTCCCAAGAGCCACAGGAATTTACAAGGTTGTTTTCCTGCAGGGGAAAGGAACAAGGCGGTAAAACAAACTTTGTGGATTTTGTGATTTTACACAAAGTAGCATGAGCCAGGGCAGACCATTGTCAACCAAAGGTGTGAGAGTGAGTGTGAGTGTGTCACTGTAAGAGTGTGTAAGAGTGTGTAAGAGTGTCTTATTGACAGCTGCAGCCTGACATTCATTTCCAGCAAGGCAAAAGAAAATTGGAGGAAAAGAGTGGATATTTTCCCCAATATTCCTCCTACAGCAAATTCTTCCCCTACTCTGGAGCCCAGAAAGAAACTGAAAAGGAGGGGTTAAATAGCAGCTACAGAGACTCAAAAGGAGAATATTTTAGTTAAAAGTCAGTATCAGTGCAACACAGAATCTGGTGGACATGGTGCATTCCCTCATACAGCTTCAGTCTCACCTCTGACATGAGGTGAGAAAAACAGAAGGAATTCATGTTTATTTTGTCAGCTAAAGGAACCTAGGGACAGGAGGCTTGCATCCTGCTTTGTATCTAATGGTATTGAGTGCCAGGAGATGAGACATCCTTACTTATGCTCACAGCAAAGTAAGACCTGATCTGCTGCAGAGCTGGGGTCACACCTTCTCTGCACAGCACAGGTCCTTGGAGTCCCTCTCCAAAGAAAACTCCCACAAAAAATGGGGCCTGTTCTGCCTGAAAGTATGGAAAGGCTGGAGAAAGCCTGTGTAGTGGGAAGCAAATCTGCTTTTGAGATCTGTGCTTAAAGAGATAATCACTCTGTGGCATTTGACCCAGGGCATGTCCATCATTGTGGCTTTCAAAGTGATGGAAAACCCCTTCTCAGCAAAGCAGAGAAAACACAGATAGCATAAAGTTATGCTCTGTTTTGGGGGTGAGAATTTTGCTGATAAACACTTGGAGATGAGGTAAGTGCTGCTTTCACATGAGAGCAGATTCAGTGAAGTAAAAGAGACAGAGACAACCATCTTGATCTAACAATACATGAGAAAAACTGGAATGACAGAAATAAAACACTAGTCTCTGGGTTGTCAGAGTATCTATGCTGATATGGGAACAGGCAGGAAGACAACAGAGGGAGAATAGGCTACAAAAACTGTGATCAACCATGAAAATTTACTTCCAAAAGCTGTTTGAAAATTATGAACAATGAATAGTGAGCCCCATGTTGAGAGGCTGATTAGGGTGCATATCCACTATCTCCTGTTGGCCTCTGCAGGAGCAGCATTCTCTGCTTTGAAATATATTGCTGATATTAAGTTAGCGGGAGTCTTTTGGAGCATTGCTGCTCCATATTTTGGTTGGTGGATGTAGAAAACTTGGATTAGAGTCTCTCTTCCAGCTAGCTGGAAAACTATGACACCTTAAGACCTTGAAATTGCAGGGCAATGAAGGTGAAAATGGAGATATTTTCTCACCTTCAAGCAATCTGTCAGATCTGCTTGGACATGACCTGTCTCCCAGCAGTGGGTAGGGAGGGATGAGGGAAGAATTCAGTGGCAGGAGTAATTCTGAGATGGGAAAGAGCTGCTGGAGTTGCCCCTGTGCCATGTATTATCCCTTGCCCTGTCCCAAAAGGAGCTGTCTCCTGACCACCCCTCCCAGGCACATCACAGTGTCCTTGTCATCCATCATCTGAGCTAGTTTATATCCAGGACACTTCATGCACACCAGCAAAAACAAAGCAGGCAATTACCAGCCATGTGTGAAGTGAATACTAACTCAGGTTACATGCAGTTCACTTGGAGTTAATGCACTCCATGTTTCCTTATTGACTTGGCAAGATCAAGCCTTGTAGAAACAAGTCAAGCACTACTAAATAGACAAGCCCTGAAAGTCTTATGTAGCTTTTAGATGTTAATCTTTCCCCAGAATCAGCAATTAATTAATTTTAATTTAACATAGTAAAGATGTCTCCCTAAGAGCTTGAACACAACTGATCATGAAATAAACATAATCTAATTCAATCTCACTGATACTTCAATTATCTGCACAAGCAGCTGGCTGGGCAGCTGCATCCCTGCCTGCACTGGAAGGGCAGAGCACTGAGCTCTGCTCCAGGGATGGCACATTCCCCAAGCAACAGCCTGGCATATTATATCATCCCTGGGGTCAGAGACCTCCTCAGTCCAATGTGGATCTACTGATATAGCAGCACAGCCCAGGAAGTGCACGATTGGAGGGTCAGAAGGGATGGCAGACCTTTTTAAAAGAAAATTCAACTAAAGTTTAGTAGGTCCCTGGATGGAGGCTCAGGTCCAGATCATAATTCATGGTGTTCTTTCTGTCATGAGGAAGAGTGAGAGAAATGCCAGGTTGAGGCAGAGAGGCAGTGGGCATGCTGTGATCCCCTCCGTGGGGAGTTCAGGCTGGTCTGCACCTCCCTGCTGCTGGGAGCAGCCCAGACACTCATCCTGCAGCTGCTCAGGCTGGCACAGGGCTGATGCATGCACAGATGGCAGGGCACAGAGCAGGTTTCTGTGGGACATCAGTAATGCTGGGCTAGTCTCTCCTGCACTCCCCAGTGGGACTCTGGCTTGGGGCACAGAGCCCTGCAGACACCCCAAGCCCTATTTCTGTACAGGAAAGAGATCTGTGTCTGTGCAAGACAGTAGTACTATGGCTTTGGGTGCTGGGAAAAGGATCAGAGGAGCCTGTGATGTGGGCAAAAGATTTCTCTTGCAACCTCTGTGGAGAGTTAATTGCTGTTGATTACAAACCCGGTGCAGACTTGTCAATTTGCAACACAGGACAACAGCTATTTAAGAGAGCAGTGCTGCATCCAGCTCCTCAAGCACGGAATTCTCACATTATTGAACGGCATGGTCTGGGGCTGTTTAGGAAACAAGTTGTCTGCATGCCTGGAAAGGGCCAGGAGGGATGGAGAGACAGATAATAGCTACTCCATTAGTAACAGGAGGTGTTCATTCCATCAGATCTTCTGCAGTGGCAGCTTGGTACAATGCCCTGCTCTTGGCACCTGCTGGGGAGCCCTGGTGCAGCTGAACCTCTGGATTCCTCACATCTGTACTGCAGGAGCAGGCCTGTCCCTGTATGTTGGCAGGGCAAGGAGCAGGAAAGAGGTGACCTGAGAGTCAAAGGGACTTGAGCAAGGTCACCCAGCAGGCCAGCAGCAGTGCCACGTGCAAGGCTCCATTGCATGTGTGACCAAGATCTGGACACAGTGCCCCAAGCTTTCTCCAGGGCAGGGACAGTTCATTTGCAGCTGGAAAGTATCCTTTCTGCAAAACAGCCCTTTAGGTGACACCCTTTGCAATTCTGGCAGAGCAAGAGAAAGAGCTGCAACTCCTCACTTAGAGCCTTCAACAGCCCTGCTAGAAGGACACAAAAGGGGAGTGGGATAAGGCCAGGCTGAACTAAAGCAGGGCAGAAGACATACACTGTCTGTGGTTTTGATACCCTGCACATATGCTCAGGCAAGCTTAACAAGCTCTCTTTTACCTCACCTTGTGAAGAAAGGCATTTCCTTTTGCTGAGAAAAGAACCATCACATCTGTACGTGATGCTTGACAATTTGTTATTCTAACACCACAGTAAACGACTGCTTTATCTAATACATACTTAAAGGTGAGGTTTGTAGCAAATGAGTTTTATATTATTTTCTTTCATTCAAATGTCACGATGTTGCATACACAGCTCTGCAGCATGCCTGCCTTCTCCCCAGGCTTATATTGTCCCTTCCCAGAGGAATGGGAGCAAGAGCAGCTCTACCGAGCTGCAGATTTCTTTGTGGCTGTCCCTGATGGATGATGGTGACATAAGCTGGCTGTCTTGGGGATTTCACGTAAGCTGAAGCTTGGGAGGCTGAGCTACACAGAAGAAGTGTCAAAGCACCCAGGAGCCCAAAATAGGAAGGAGAAGGAGGTGCATGGACTGAAGTGGCTCAGAAGCACTAGATCTGGACAGCAGATTAAATATAAATTGCTGGTTGGTCTAAACCAGCTCCAGCGAGACAGGAATGAGGTGTCCTGCAGAGTACTGCAGGCACAGAGAGTGCAGTGCTCATAAGTAAAAATACCTCCCACTTTCCCCTGCAACCAAAGCAAGAAATCCCAGATCAAAGTCTTGTTCAGTGAAAAGTTATTAGTACTGAAAATATTTTGGATCATTTGGAAAAGATAAGTTTTGAAGCAGTAAAACACAGGCAACCGTGAGCAGAAAGGAAAGAAGCCAAGTGAGTATGGAGGGTCCTGATGTAGTCTGAAAGCATGGGTTGCTACCTTCTACACGATCAGAGGGATCTGGAGTGACACCCAATACAAACAAGGCTTGCACAGGTCATATGGGAATTAAAGCACAGTTTCAGCCTCAGTTACAGTCATTGCTAACATTACTGCAGCTGGGAGTGAAGGTGTGCAGCTGCAGAACCCCTTTCAGGGTGGGTCATCAACATGTGCAGGCTGACATTCAGAAAAAAACCCCAACACCTAGATATGAAAATTCATGCTTTGACTTGTTTATATATTCTCACATAGGGTGAAGCTGGGACAACAGCACGCAGGTGTGTTTTATGGATGTGTGCGAAAAGGGCAGGGATGAAATCACTGAACTGCTGTTGTCACGTTCAGGGATGACTGGCAGAGTTCAGGAAGAGGAAGTGTTCATCATCCCTGACGAGCTGTATGTGAACAGTGCTGAGAAATGCTGTCATTTCAATGCTAAATCCAAAACAACACATTCACCTTTAATCTACTGCATTTTAAAAAGCATTAGTCAGATTGGCACATGACGCTGGTTACCCCAGAAGGAACGGTAAGTAAAGCTTAGAGGCTTCTAAGCAGTTTATAGGCTGTACCTTATGCTCGAGTGGCTCCTCTAAGTCAAAACCCACAAAATCCTTCATCTCCAGCACCTTCAGGAGCAGCAGAACTGACAAGAAGCCACGCAAGGAGCTGACGCAAGTCACGGGTCAGCACCCAGCAGAGGCACTGCCTTGCAGCAGAGCAGATGTCCCTGCAGGCTGTCCCACCACCAGCACAGGCACCAAGGCACTTCAGCACCTTGCTTGCTGCCTGTTTCTACATCAGCATATGACACCTCCCAGACCTCCAGGAGTGTACATCTATCCCTGTTCTACATACCACAGGCACTCTGGACTCTGTGGTTCACTGTCCCTGAGATCAAGGGGATTCATATCTGTGTGAGATCCTATGTAAGTAGGTAGAAGTACACAGTCATGAAAGCATGGTGGAGAAAATAATCCTGGGAGGAACTGGGGGAGAACTCCCAGCAAGGAACCAACTCCTGCCTGGTGCCTCCGTTGGGGATGTCTGGACACAATTCCCTTTGCAGATCAATGTAATTCATATGTAAATCAAAAGCTGGTTCAAAGGCTTCTGTTGAATTCTTGATTCCCCCTGACTCTGGCTTTCACTTTTTCCTCTTTATGCCAAGAGCTTAGTCAGAAGTCTTTTAAATCACTGGAAACATCTCAATTATATTATTAACCAGAATGTGAATATCTGCAAACTGCAACAGGGGAAGGCTTTGGCTGCCCAGGTTTGAGGATATGGAGGGAGCTTGTGTGCTATTAATTTTCAGCTAAAGCTGACAGAGAGGAGAATAAAACCAGCTGTGATGCTCTCTGCCAGCTCCTCCAAGGGCACAGCAGCCACGAATGTTGTGCTGTGCCCACATAATCACAGGCACCACATGGCTGTGTGGGGAGGTTTGAATTCCCTCTTTTAAGGGAAGGAATTGCACAGGAGGTGGGGTTTGCATCCTTAGAGGCAAATTGGCAAGCCCCAAAAATGCTTTGTTCCCCAGGCAAGGCTTTGTAGGAGTGCCCCATCACCTGATCCGCATGAATAAGCCTTTTCCTATTTAAGCTTCACTCCCAGCTGGTGGACCATGAACTGCTGAGCCCTGACTGAAAGGGCAGCACTGATGGAGGCAGGAGAGCCAAGGAGTTAAGCAGTCACCAGCCAGTGAACAGGAGAGCAGAGATTTATCTGCCTCTGATCAGAGACAAAGGTGAGGATGATCACAGAGGCAGAGTGAAGGGAATGCACAGACAGAGACAGGAAACTGCAGTGCCACAGGATCCAAGGAACCCTTCAGAGAGACACATGGGGATGGCTGCTCCAGCATATAGGGGCAGAGCTTGTGAAAAGGGAATGGATAAGAATAAATTATGATCCATCGAGCACATACTAAATTACAACAAACCTCTTTGAGGCATGTCGCTGATCCCAAATTCCCAATTCCAAAAGGCAAATTGGTCACCTCCAGGAAATGAGAAATCAACTAACCTGAGGAATCTGAGACCAAAAGTGGAAGAAAAGCTGTTAAGCTGCTGTGGTACTTGTGTCTCATGGAAAAGAGGTAAAAAAGGGTCTGAAGCAGCACAGCAGCCAAAGGCACATTTAACCACCTTAGAAGGGGAGTTGGAGCATGCAGAAATTCACAGTGAAATGGAATAAAAGCAAAGGCACCAATACAGGACAGAGCAAAAGCATCTGGTTATCACCTCCGGCAATCCTCAGACCAAATGACACCTCACAGGAGGTATTAAACAAACAGACAAGTTTAGTCAGCTACATGAGAAAAAGTAGATCAAAGGAACGAGAAGGGAGGGTCTTTCTACAGAGAAAATGGGGTAAATGCTAATCTCAGGATGGCCCCAAGCCAAGTTAACTCTTTGGCTAACTTTTCAATATAAAACCAATAATGTTGGATATGATGTAAGAAGCAAGATGGATAATGTGATAAATAAAACCTAATTCACAATTTTTTCAGCCCAGAGACAGGGGGAAAAGCATAGTTTTGCACACTGGAGTGGACTGACCAAAGAGGCTGCAGAAATAGCAGGATTTGAGCACATCTGGGACATTAGGATAAGACTAGGGAAATGCAAAACAATATCTATTCTTAAGTAAGGAGAAGTGATAAGAAAAGGTTGAGGCTTCGTAGTTTAACTGCAGTAGAAAGCCAGATCTTAAAACAGATTTTGAAATAGTACAAGATAATGAAGAATACAATTACAATAAATGTGGACTTTGCAAAGAGGAATTTTGTCAGACTTTGTTCTTTCTTCCTTTGAAAGTCAAATGAAGACTTGGAGCTCATCCCTTTGGACTTCAGAGGAGCAGCTGACGTGCCATCAAAAGGGGATTAAACTGAAGATGCTTCTGCTAAAAGACAAGGCACAAAACAGAAAGGAACTGGCTACAAGAGAGGAAACAGAAAACAGTGTTGAGAGAGGCAGGATGAGCCTGAAGAGGAATCTCTATCACAGGTCCATAAGGGCCTTCTCTCAGCTCTGATACGTGGTTTGCCTCTCTGGCACAAGAGAAATTTGCTCTTGCTGCCCCTATTCAGGAGATCTGGATTAATTTCAACAGACATGAAAGAGCACACCAGCAGGAAACCAGCCTGCTCCAGCAAGGACTGAATGGATGGATAGTTCTGCAAAACACAGCAGAGGAGACATCATTCCCCTGTAGAACATACCAGAGAATAGGCACAAGAGAGGAAACAGTTATTTCAGCCACTAAGAGCAGCAGGAGCCAGGCTGGCTGGGGTGCATCAGCAGCCCTCCCACCACTGGGACAGCGAGGCAAGAAGCCAAACTCATTTCCAGATCAAAAGGGTTTCATTTGTGAAGAGCAGCAGACAGGGCAGGGTAATGGGTGCAGTTAGACAGAGACATCTACACCAGCAAAGTCCTCCTGTTCCCCAGAAACACCACTCCTCTCCTGCTGCCTGCTTCTCTCCACCCATGGCTGGGCAAAGCTTCACTTCTGGGACTGTGCCAAAGTGCTTGCATGGCCACAGGACCTGCAGCACTGCCAGGAAGAGCTGGGAGCTGCCAGAGGTGCTTGGGGGCTGCCAGGACAGACCCCTTGGTGACAGCAGGTTCTCCAGGAGCAGCAGCTCACGAGTAATTCAGGAGCATTTCCAGCAGCATTAGTCACCACCCTTGTCCTGACATATTCTGGCTGTCTGGCCAAGTTACTGACACAGACATTGCTTCATGGTGGTCAAATCTCTTGGCTCATAAAATAGGAGTTGGAGAGTTGGAGTTTCCTGCCTTTCATAAAAGCCAGGAGCCCTTCATTCTCCAGCTCATTCATGGAAGATAAAAATCTCTTGGCACAAAATCTTGCCTCACTTGGAGGGTAATTACATTGTTCAGGCTCTGCAGAGCCCTTAATACATCTCTGCCCTGTTAATCTCCAGCAAAAGTTGTGAGGGATGTGGCTGAGTACCAGCCAGGCACTGCCAGCCAAGGTGTAGAGGAGACTCTTTCCCCATCCATTCTTTTTCTCTCCCATCTCCACAACCAGCAACACAGTGAGGGATTGCACAAACCCAGCCTCTCATTCTGCCCCTTGCATCTTTACCCTGTCTCCTCACCACTGGAGACATGTCCAGAGTCCTGCAGCACCAAGGTATGTTCATGTTCAGCAAAGGTGGGAAGAGCAATGGGGCCCAAAGGTGTGGCTGGGTGCAGAAGGTGGAAATGACCACACAGCAGGGAAATGCTCCTAGAAACACCATGTGCCTGTAAGCACTAGAAGTGCCTGGACCTCCTGGTTCTCCTTAGGGACTGCACACAGCAATGGTGAGAGCCAGCCAGCATCAGGTGTGTCCTTCTGTTCTGTGAGATAATGGCACCATGCCACTGAAGTCAGTACAGTTCAAAGAAATTAGGCAGCACAATTTTAATTAAAATTGTAAACTAATGAAGCAGGTTCCTAAGGGACATGGTAAAATATCCATTGCTGAGGCTTCACAGCAAGGCTAATTGCATAGCCAGAAAATTAAAAGTCCTTGGTTTGAAACAACTGTGGGAACTGTGCAGAGATCTCTCCATTTCCTTCAAAGACCAGACTTCCCAACATATTTAGCCACCTAGTCCTTTCCTCATGGCTTGCTGCAGATATTCACCAGCACTTCCCATCACTGTTTAACTAATGTGGTCATGCAGACTGCCCAGCCCTTATCCCAAAGCTGTATGCCCTTTGGAACCTTCATCTTATCCCTGTGAGTCTGCAGAGCTCATTTAAAGCTGCTGCTGCCTGCTAGTGGTGCAGTGCTTTGTGTCAGGCCAGCAGCAGAAAAGCCTTTTACTATCACAATATTTAGAAGTGTAGTCAGTCATGGCTATGCCTTTGCAATTCAGAATTACAGAACTGAGCTGAAAAGCACCGTTCTACAAAAGATAATATCCAGGAAGGGATCTGATCTAAGCAGGGACATTCTGGGTGTCCCCATACGGTCCTACACCCATCCCAGTAGTGCCACAATGAGAGCTGGAGCACTAATCCCTTGGGATTTTGCTCTACCAGCACTAGTCCTTTTAGAGACTGAACATTATAATTCACTGCTAATAATAACAATAATGAAAAAATCAGCACCTCTGCTCTGTTAGCTACAAGGACACCAAGTACTGCTCAGCCAGGGTGCTTTTTGTCAAGGTAGCAAAGAGCTCTTGCACTGCTCCTACAGCTGTGAGTCTACAGTGCCTGGAGCTCAGCAAGCTCTCAGCAAAGCCTGGTTAGCAATGCTGGCACCACCACCATGCCCAGGAAGGAGCACTGAGCTTTCCCCACCTGCCCTGCTGCTGCCCACACCAGGTTTCTTCAGCCCTTGCTGGCACAGGACATAGATGGAGAGGCTGCATTCAGTTTATGAAGCTGATGATAGATGATCCACAGGGTCTGAGCACCAGGACATTTTGCTATTGCAGTGGGGCAGCTCACCAGAGGAAGCTCTGGCCACCAGCTCTTTGTGCCTGTAGGACTTGATCCTCAGTCATTCCACTCCTTTAAGCCCTTCAGTTCAAGCATCAGTCCCAAGCTGTGTCCCCCAAAGCCTCTCCACCTCTGCCAGAGCTGCCTATGCCTGTGATACCACACAGCTTCAGCTCTCCCAGGCAAAAGAATGAAAACACAGTGAAATCCATAGATGAATGTTGTTCCCAGTCTGTAAACCCAGCAATCTGGAACTTTTTTACCTCCCAAATCCTGTCTCTTGGTAATGCCCCAGTTCCTGCTGGTTAGCAGTCTCCATCCCTCATGGTCACAGTGAAACTGCCAAACAGCTGGGGAAACAATAATTTTGGAAAGGATGCAGCAGCGATCAGAAGAACCCGACAGGGACACTACAACCAGTGATGACAAAGTGTTTGTTGGACAGCCAGGGACATATCAGAGGAGAGACACCTCTGTCCCATCCATTACTGCACCCAACCTTCAGGAGCAATCCTTGCAGTCAAAGGCAGAGGAGAGCTCAGGAATGCCAAAAGGCTTCCACAGGGAAAAAAATACAACCTCTCTGCATTTCTGTAGTGTACTTGTTGCTGCCTGTCATGGATCAAGGGTTGTTGGGTCCCACCTGCTCCATCTGGACTCCCTGGGGACAGGATTGGAGGAGGGGAGCATTACTGCAGCAACAGCTGAAAACCAAAGCAATCTGGCCCCTTGCTCCCCAAACAGGCCTGAACCTTTCTCACAGAAGTCTAGGGCAGAGAGAAACTGGAAATTAACTTTTGGTTCTAAATCCATGATGAGATTTCTTTCACTTAGAGCAGCAATTATCTAAACACTTCTCAGAAGAGAATAATTTGCTGTTCTTTTCAGCAGCCAGTGGGGAGATGCACGTGCAGCATTTGGGGCAGAGCAAGGGTTTGTCCTGGGTCATCATCCTCCCCTGCAAGCACCACAGCACTGCTCTGTTCTGCTGCCCATTAATTCCCTGCAGCACTTGCCTTGCACTCAGCAGGAATGACCTTGACAGAGACCTCTGGAAACATCTGGGTAGCAAACTGATACAAGTTTGTTATTTTTGGTAAAAGAACAATCTTGAGAAATAATAAACCCACGCTTTAATAGAGAAATTTAGTTTTATATTCATGTCTTCTCTAGTAATTGTGTTCACAGAACTGCATATTTCAAAGCATCTTTGTTCTTTTATCTCCCCTCTTGTGCACTTACTTCAACAATGGTTATAACTCAGTGCAGTGCCAGCTGAATTAACATCAAAATATTTGCACAGTGTCAAAATACCAAGTCTCCTGGAGAACCAGAAATATATTCAAATAGGTGATTTTGTCAAGTGACCTATTTCTCCGGTGTGAAATTTTTGTGATGTGGAAAGTTATTAAAAACAAGTTTTCATATGTAAATCAACATTAATAACTTCAACTTGTACACCCAATTCTCTTTTTAATTTTTGTCTGAAGCAGCAATTCCTTGGCATAATCAGTACAGCTTGATTCTGGTCTGTCATATGCATGAGAAGAGAACAGGTAGAGAAACAGCTTTGAGTTGAATCACCAAAATCTTCCTGATTTACTTCCTGCCAGAAACACAAAGCAAAACCAAGGACCTCATGAGCACATGCAGTAGCTTTTCTATCAGCTGACTTTAAAAAACACAACAGAATCATACTGGTTCAGTGGGGCAAATCTTAAAAGTAGCACCTAGAAATACACTTTAACTACATGGTAAATAATACCTGAAACATGAGTCAGTGTACCAAGCAGTAAAAAAACTTCAAAACAACCACCTTTAAAGCCAACAGGAGCTGAGGGGTTCATCACTTCTGAAGATGGATGCTTTTTGAGACCACCAAGCAGGTATACACAGCTAGCTGGGGACCCAGGTTAGGAGATTGTGACAATTGGCACAGTCTCCAACCAGAGAAAGCTGAGTCAAGGCATTGCTTCACCCCATAGTCAGCCCAGCCTAGTCTTTTTTCACACTAAAACATCTCCCCCATCCAGCCTTGGCTCTTCAGGGCCAACAGCAGCAGCAGATTGTACACCTGCATTCCCACAGCAGCACCATTTCAATGTTTACTTCCCACCTCAGCCCCCTTCCCATCTGACTTCCAGATTAGAGGAGCTGCTTCTGAAATCAGAGCACCTGAACAAGAGTTTCCTTTACTGTAAACCCATAAGTATCACATCTCTTTTCTGGAAGCAAAGAGGTGGAGACAGGTCTTCCAACAAAAGGTCCTGGTACAAGACCATCAGCATTCCTGCTCCTGGAATTTGCCTTTATGATCCTGTATCTTAAAACTCTTTTCCAGACGACATGCATTTGCTGAACTGCTGTGCATTGTAGGTAAAACAGGTTTATTCAGCTGTTCTGAGCACAGAAAGTAGCTGTAGAATTATCTGTTAGAAATCTCTGACATGGCTTTCCATGGAAAATTGACTTTATGCAATCCACAGTAAGGGCTTTTTCTGTGTTGCCCAAGCCATAGCCCACAGTATAATGCCCTGGCTGAAAAATAAAGTCAGCAAAAATTCACATATACAATATTATCTTGTTCTTGCTCATATTGAAATTTGTTTGCTGCTGAACCTGTGCATATTTATGCAGACACCAACACATTCCTCCAGGTATTAACATACAGAGGAGAAACCAGGGTGTTTTATAGAATTCTTACAAAAGTAAGTCTCTATTGGAAGCAGAGAGGTTTTCCAGGGTTAGGTTTGAATAGAATCTTCCAGACTACAAGTCAATTTATTTTTTGCCTGTCTATGGCCATACAGCTGTGCTGCCTGCAGAGAACTCAGCAAGGCCCTGGGCACAGCAGCAATTGCTGTGCAGGAGGAAGGACAGATCTTGCACTCATCAGTGCCTGTGGCCATGCAGCAGGTCAGGACAGCTGGGATGCTCTCCTCAAGTGCCCAGCAGGACAGGGCTGCCTCCATCAGCTGTGGCAGGAGACTGATGTCAATATTCTGAACCTGGCACCATGAATGGGGGGAACAACGAGTATCATCACGCAGGAGCTAGAAGTAGGTAGAAAGAGAAGCTTTGTGTGGGAGGTGAGAGAGAAAAGAGGCAGATTAAGGAGACAAGGATCAGAATCTGCAAATCACGCAAAACCAGTTCTGTGTCAGGCAGGGAATAATTAACTTGCTCTTTTTTTACTCCAGACAAGCAGCACTGGGGTTGATTTAGAAACTCCCTTTCCAACCCCAGGTGAAACTGGACACCCTTCAGGATGTTTTGCTTTGACTTTTCAGTGCTTTTAATGCATAGTTTTGCCATTCCCTGTATATTAATATGGCACTGCAGAGGGATGGTAGGCGCTGCCTGCATTGCAAATCCAAACCTGCTGGCAAAGACACAAGGCCTTGGAGAGGGTCAGTACCTGGGGACTTGGTCAGTACCTGGGGACTTAGTTCAAGACAGTTCCAGAGACAGACACCAGCCCCAGTGACAACCAGGGTTGTTCTGTGAGTTTAAGAATGCAAGGGAGTTATTCCCAAGAAAATTTTGAGTACAAAGATTTAGTGGAACTCCTGTAACCTTATTAATTCCTTGGATTTTTCTCCCACACGAGGCATTTGAACTATTACATCTGTGCAGCTTTGAGGTGGGATCCAGGAACCAGCCATGAGGGAGGGAAATATCAGGAGCAAATACCTGCCATGGCAAAGCACAAACCAAACCCAGCCTGCTGGCAGGTGAGCTCCCCTTTTATGGATCAATACAGACCTGTTATTTCTGCACTACTGCCTAGGGCTCTTTCTTGCTGGGATGAGGTATTTTCTGAAGCTGCAGTTACACCCCACAAGAACACTGCCAGCGCAGGCTGGAGTGTTGTGCAAACCCTACCTGCCCTTTAGGAGCTTAGCCCCTGCCAGGCCATAGCCAGGCTGCTTCCATCTGTGTCCTGCTGGCTACAGCACTGGGGAGGAGAGCTAGCTCTGTTCATCAAGTTGTGAAATAAAATCTCAGTGTTAGGAACCAGAAGTCCCAGAGCTACACCTTACAGAGCACATTGCCAGCATCAGACGTGCACACAGCCCTTGGCTGCTGGAGCAGCCCCATCCTGCCTGGGTACTGCTCCTGTTCCCACAGCACCACGGCAAGACAGCAGCAGCTCTTTGCTCTTTATACCTGCAGCACAACAATCCCAGTTTCTGCAGGGCTTCTTTTCAGGGCGCGTGGAGTGTAGGGAAGTGTCCCAGGCATAAATAAGCACAAAAGGGATTAGAGGACTTGATTATGTGATCTCTGCAGAAGTCAAAATCCAGGAGCCTTTCCACTCTGCCATGCGTGCTTGGAAGGGAGGTGGAATGACTCCCTGCATGTTTTCACACACCAGAGAGGACAGAATCATCCTGCATTTAGAAAAGGCAATGACATTCAGAGCTGTTTTGAGAAAGAAACTGTTCCAGCTCAGGGAAGGGAAGAAAAAAAGAGCCAAACCAGAAAAACCCCACAGGCAGCCATTATTCTGTCTGCACAGGACTTATTTAATAATACAGTGTCTGCAAACCATAAGTTGAAAATTTTCCTTGTCATAGAGCATGCCAGACCACAGCTGCATAAAATAGAGAAAACCTGTTATAAGTGACCAGAGACATTGGAAAACTGTGGAAATACTGCCTCAGGCTGCAAGGCCCTTTCCTGTGGAAAGAATATTTTGTAATTATCTGTTCCTTGCTGACAACTACCACTCATACATTCTGGGTTTCATCAAAAAGGCTGTTCAAAACTTTGAATTGCAAGTCGAGAAAATTTTCTTGCTCATTATTCTGATTTATTCATCTCTCCCCCTTCTCTCCTACATCACACATCAGATACTGAAGAGAATGAAAACTCAAAAGCATGGGAAAAAATGAATGTGCAGGAACAGGATGCCACATGTCACAGAGGCACTGTCACTGGATTCTCCACATAATAAATTTTTGACTAGCATATGTCAGCTGATGCTAGAACAATTTTGTCACTATTACATCAATACTTATTCTTTAAGCAAAGCAACACTCCATTTAATAATTTTTTCCTCAACAGCTTCTAGGACATCACGTGAATGAGCACTTCTCTGTGACTGAGTATCAGAGCTGCAAAATCCTACAAAGAGCTCTAAAGTTTAAGCCTCCATGCAGTGCTCCACCCAGCCCTTCCCTCCTTCCCTGGCTGCTGCCTTGAGGGCTCTAACCCAGCACCTCCTCCAGTGAAGCCCCTCTCCTGATCTGTCACCCCCAGTCACTGCTCTGTTCACAAGCTGATGTTTGTCAGCTGCCTCTGAACGGGATGGAGCCAAGAGTTTTGAGCTGCCAGCAAGGCTGCTGAGGAGCTCCTGGGCACGCCTGGCTCAGGATTGCCTGCAGTAAATAACTCCTCTGTGTCTTGGCTGCAGTCAAAATAAATGCAGTTTCCCCCCTGGGCTCCCAAGACACATTGTGGAAGGTGCAAGCACCAATGGATTTCCTGAGAAGGTTTCTGGTGGCAGGTCACAGTGGTCAATATGGAAAGATTTCAGGGTATGACCAAAGAGAAAAAAACCACCAAGGGTTTTAAAGGGCAGAACTATTTCCAGAGCATATCCTAGCCACTGTTTCCATGTGCTTTGCTTGTCAGATCAGAGCAGGATTAAAGCAGCAGAGTGAGAAAAAGCAGCAGGGGACCAGAGCTAATAAGAGTCTGATTAACTGAGCTGGGAGGTGATGGCCAACCTGGGAGTAACAGAGCATTTTGAAGAGTGAGAGCTGTAACAAAGCCAAAGCAGTGTCAGCACACATGGAGGTCTTCACCAGGGCAAGGAAAAGAACAAAAAAAAAAAAGTTGTGCAGAAGGTAACAGCTGTGACAGCTCATGGTGGTGACACAACAAGCCACCCACTACAATGTACCCTCGAGAGAGTTCTTGTGCTGCCTCAGGGACAGGTTCTCCCACTTGCAGGACAGCACCTACAGCAATATAGGGCTACACAGACAAAGAGGAAAAGTCATTTGACAGCAATGTATGTCAGCAAAATCTGACTAAAGTTTCTGTTTTCACAAGTCTCTTGCTATACAGTGTAGATTTGCAGAATTCTTCAATTTGTCATTATTTTGAAGCCCAGTTCTGTCCTCCATCCTGCTTGCTGTCAGCCTGGCATGCTCCTGTGAGCCAGACTTCTGATAGAGCTGCAGTGGAGCCCCAGACCTGGGGCAGTGCTCCCCATCACCAACACAGAGCAGTGCTCCACACCAGGGCAGCAGCAGCATTTGTAACATCTCAAATCTTTCAAACACTTCAGCAAGAAACAGCCTTATACCCTTCATCAGAAACTGAAACACAAGCCTGCAAAGAAATCACAAAGACCTAGAGATTTTGATTAAAAGGGTTAAAAAAGGGAACACTCAGTAGTGTGGGCTGCCAAAGGGGTGAGCTCCTGCCCCAGTTCAGGAGCTGCCAGGAGCAGCCTGGCTGTTGCCCAGCAATAAAACATCTCAAAGCCCAGACCCCTTCCAGCAGCTCCTCACTTATCTCCTCCCAGCAAACCTCCACCCACAGATCTGCCCTTATCCAGCTAATTCACAGGTCACACTCAGTCCATGCCCCAGCCAGCCCCAGCACAGAGCTGGGCCACCACTGTCCTGCTTCCTGGGACAAGAGGGAAACGTCCTGCTTTCTCAAGCAAGGCAGGCTCCTGGCAAAGCAGCAGGAGCAGGGAAAATTCAGAGTTACACAGATGTGAGGAAACCTCTTACACAGCAGAATCGCAGGCAGCTCCAGACCACAGGGACAGTTTGCAGCACCACCAGCAGCCAAGCAGCTCTGGGCTGCACAGCCCAGGGAAAGTTGAGCCCAAACACAGAGGAAAACAGACTTGCTGGTAGCACAAGAAAATCCACACAGCCTCTTCCAGCCCATGGGGGAGGGAGCCCTGAGAAGCTGCACAGCTCAGGGCCAGATGGAGAGGTGGAGCAGTGGGGAGGGACAGTTAATCAGTAAATAACACCAGGATTTTTGGCCGTGCAAATGGATGAGAGCAAGAAAAAAAATGAGGCTGTGCCACACTGATGCTGAGGCAGAACTAGAAGTTTTCCAAGTCCACCAGAAGGAAGCAGTTTTAACTACTTTTCCCTAAAACAACAGTGGTGACTGTCGGAAACAGCACAGGCTGCTGGGAATAAGCATTTAAGCAAGGGAATAACCATATAGGAGGTGAAAGGAAAGTCCTGTAGTTCAGCATGCTAGACCAGGCCAAACAGCAGCTGTTCTGGAGCACTAGAAGCCAGAGTGTGGATGAAGGTAATTGCATCTTCTGGTTGCTTGAAATTATATACAATCAGATTTGAAGATCCATTCATTTCCTCCTGACCTATTTTTTGTTATCCAAGGAAAGGGTGTTTTTGCCTTCCCATTCAGAGCTGGCTAATTCAGAGAACACCTGTGAAGAGACAAAAAGAATCTGCAAAGGCACTTGTGCAGGCTCCTAGACTGGAACAAGGGTTATGCAAAAATGGTGCAGAAAGTCCTCAGCAGCACCTGGCAGGTGCCAGGTATATAGGAAGGGAGAGCTCCATCCTTCTCGTGGTTTCTGCACATGGAAAGAATAAAAGCCCCATGCGCAGCATGAATCATTTATTACTGGTGCTGGAAAGCCCTAGACAAAACAGATGAAATCAGCTGGCAGTGGACAAGGCAACCAAACATCTGCTTGTACCCTTGTGGTGTGCAAAAACAGGGCTGCATGTCCTAACATCTCAGTAGTGTGGAATTAGAGCAAAACCACATGGTGAACAGTTAAATGGAGAAATTTAAATGTATCTGTGCCTCTTGTTGTGTACAGGAGTAATCTATTAGTCCCTAGCAATTAAGGAAAACACACTTGAATTAAAGAACCATTTTGGTTATAATTTTAAATTGCAGGTTTAATGGAGAGATAAGTGCTGACCTTCTGCGCACTCTGCATCTCACTGTGCCTGCTTGGTCTGAGATGAGCCTGATGCTTTATTTCACACTTATACATGGTCATGGCCAAGGCAAACTTGGGGGGTTGCTATCACTGGCTGAACCAGGTGGTCCAGAGGGAGAAGGTCCCTTGGTGGGATCTCAGCACTGCCCAAACCAGTCCACCTCTCCTCCCCGCCCAGGCATATACAGGGACTGCCTTCCTCGTGGCTGTTTTGATATGATCAGGCAATAAACTATTTTTATTCTACCAAAATAAAGCCTTTTCCTTGAAGCCATTGCAAGGGTGGCTGCGATCAAAGGTGACTGGGAATGCTGCTGGTGGGAGCAGCCATCAGCAGTTTGCATGACCCAGGGATGGTGTAGACTAGGGAGGAGATGAAGAAGATCCCACAGCACCTCCTGTGGTCTATTGTTCAGGACTTCAAAGAGCCCAGGATCTGTAGCCATGGCTAATAGCTGCTATCTTCCGGAAGCTGTAATTAGGAACTGAAGGAGACTCAGAGACAGTGACTATAAGGAGCCAATAAAGCTACATCTTTTCTGCTTCATTTACTTGATTACTCCTGTTTTCATTATATCTACCCCTCTAGGGTGTGACTTTTAATCCTCCAAGCTGATCTACCCCTGTGAATATTCACTGTCAATAACACACATATTGCTGCTGTCTGAATATCCTGAAGCTGCTATCAGTCATACATTAATCTGACATGCAGCTACTTGGGTTTCATCTAAATTGCAAGTACAAAATGCACAAAGTGTAAATAACTGGGAGAAGAAAATGCTAACGTCAGTAAAAGATGATTTACAGTTTGCCAGTTCAGCATCATATTAATTTTGCAGTGCTGGATTTCAGAGTAGTAACTCATCAAGGCAGCATTTGTTTAAAGTCCACGTATTACTTATGCAACAACCTATAAATTTCACACATATGTTGAGCAAAGGGATGTGGAAACAGTGAGTAGGACTGGCAGTGCATCTCCCCAGCATGTGCCAAGAGGAGGTAAATGTCCAGGGGAGCTCACAAAGATGACTCCTGCATATCGTCCCCACATCTACTGGCACTTGGTTCAAGGAATTCCTAATTCTGGGGTTGTGTTGGAATTAGTGACCACCAGGTATTTTCTTCTGTTGATACGATGAATCATTTTTTGGAATCCGTGTAAAATTTTAGTAGCCTCTCTGCCAGGCAACAGAGTTTCATAACTTAACTACAAAATTTGTAAACGAGTTTTTCCTCATTTGTTGTGGTGAACGTATTTCTGCCAGTTTCACCTGATGCCCCCAAACCCGGTTTGACAAGAGGCAGAGGATAAGCACTCCCTGTTTGACACAGTATTCAGGCTTTAGCAGACTTCATTGATTTTGCAATCTGTAGAGCTGCCCAAACCCCTTGTCCCATCCACAGAGCAGGGCTGTGCCACGGCCCAGGACACAGCCGATGTGAAGGGGGAGCAGTGACGTGTCTCCAGGGCGCTGGGTGACACACAGCTGCAGAATTTGCTGATGGCTCGGCAGGAGCAGCTGCCGCGGCACTCCCAGGCTGCTCAGCACAGCGCTGCTCGGGCTGCAAGCACCGACCGAGCCAGCCCCGTCCCCACGGAGTGCTGAGCCAGCTCCAGCCCTGTGCCTAGAGCTGCTCCTGGGACTGGCAGGGCAGCCAAGGGGTCCCTGGGCAGGATAGGGGCTGGCTGTTGGCACAGCGCGGTGCCCTGCGTGCGGGGCAGGCTGAGAACCACAGGGTGTTCCCGGGAGCACGGACATCACTCATCGCTGTTTTACACCTCACTTTGCTCATATTTATTCTTCTGCAATGAGAGAGGCAAGAAAACTTGTCATCAGCTGGTGGGGAGAAACAATAGCTGTACTCACGCTGTCACCACCCCGCAGGGGCTGAATCACCGTCACAAGGCGAATTAGCCTCTCGCCTGTTGCTCAGCTCCTTCATCACGGTGACTCATTCTGGAACGGGGACGGGAGAGAAAGGCGGATGCTACAGCCTCCTCCCCCTATAGCAAACCGTGAACCAAACAGGAATCTGTGGCTGGGATCATCTCGGGGCAGGGGACACGAGCAGGGCTGGCGAGGAGACCCTGGAGGCAGCGAGGGGCTCGGAGGGCAGCGGCAGAGCGCAGGGCAGGGAGCGCAGCAGCCCCGGCTCCGGGCGCGCCGATTGCTGCTGCTCCTACAGCCCCTCGGGGCTTGGCTTCCTCCTTGCTAACCCACCAGCCCATACAGGGCACGACAGCTTGTCTTTCCTTGCTCAGCAAAGGTCCCCCATAATCAGCAACATTTCTGCTGCCTTCCCTCGACGGAGGAATGGAGATTGTCAGGTTTCAGTAGCCGGGGTCAGCAGAGCCTGAGGGATACCTCGCTCTGCAGACCGCTTCAAGCAGATTTAAATGGGCTGTAGGCGCCCACCAGGAGAAATTAACCCCGTCCTGGTCTAACACACCTCTCGCAGCTCATTTTGGAGAACAGACAGGTCAGTGAGCCTCTGACCCGAAGGGATGCAATCCCCGTGTGTACCTGCGGGCTGTGGGCGCCCGGGCTGGACCCCAAACTGAGCCTGGCACGTCATCCCTGGGCACATCCATCCTCCCACAGAGCTGGAGAGGCGGCATCTCACCTGCCGCGTGATGCATTGTAAAGCGGGCGCTGGTGATTTCAAGTTAGGGAAGCTCAAAACAGCCTGCAAACGTGTCTCCAGGAAAAGGGTACCATATGCGCTGCCAAGCAGGGCGGCTCTCGCCGCCGCAGCGAGGCTTCTCTCCTTACTCATCGGCGGTGAGACGCACTGCCAGGCTGCTGGCGAAGAGACGACGCGTTACCGAGATTAGACACAAAATGTATTTTACAGGAGGGCTAAAACTAGTCTGAGGGTAATGAATTTTACAGCATGCTGCCTTTTGGAACATGCTGGAGGGCAATTGCGCCTTCCTCTGGCTCTGCCGTTGCCAAGGGAGCCCCGAGATGGAGCTGCTGCAGGGACTGTGTGAGCACCTGGCCAGCCCCAGGGTTCAGGTGAGCAAAGACACCTCTTGCAACAGGGTGAGGAGGATGCAGCCTTCTCTGCCCTGTTTTGAGAGGCAGCAGCACCTCCTCTCCCTGCTTCCCCAATGGCACTCAGACAGGAAAACCCCAAAACCCAACCTATGGGTGCTTGCTGAGTGGATCACTCTGGCAGACAAATTCACACTGGCTTGACTCTTCATATCTGTGTCTCTCCTGTTTTGCTGCTTGCCTCTCTGGTCTTCACAGCGACTCCTCCCCCGGGTTTCCTCACCTCCATCACCACCCACAGCACAGCTCTGCAGTCCATGCCATCCCTTGTGGAGGCTCACAGGAGAGTCAGCAAATGGCCTTTCCCGAGCACACGGAGCTGGTGGAGGCAGCAGGCAACATAAGCTGCTATGGGATAATTAATTGTTGAGGCAAGAATTATCTCACTGCTAACAAAAATGTTAAGGCAATTAAGCTTTAAGACACATTGGAGATACTAGCAGTGATTATAATTGTCAGACAAATATTTTGTGGCAATAAATAAATAACACATGAACACAGATTTTTACTAGGCTTTTTAAGCTTGGAGGAAAAGGTCTTTTTTTTTCCTACAAGCTTTCTCTCAGCAAAGGCAGTCAGTAAACCCCATGTAAAAGCCTTTGCTGGGAAGGAGAATCTCTTCAGCCTGGAACAGGGGCTGCAATGCAGACAGTGCTGCTGTGAGAGGAGGGCTCGAGGCACTTCATCCATGAAGGTTCACTGTGATCAGCCCTGTGGGGAACCACAGAGGGTCTGGGAGCTCCCTGAGCACCTATAAGGTGAGTGAATATAATGAGCTTTTCACCTCACTCTGCACAGCACAGCTGTTGCTGCAGGGAACAGCTCAATGGCAAAGACTGCCAGGCAAGCAAGGATTGCTACTGTAGGATGGCAGGTATCACTGGAAAAGCCCACAGCATGGTCCAGCTAATGTGCCATGAGCTGCAGAGCCATCCTGTGCCCTCTCAGAGCATTTTTGGAGGTACCCAGAGCAGGAAGAAGCTCTCTGTGGCATTGCCAGCATCGCTGCAATGCTCCATCAGGGCATAGCACGTTGGTGAGGCCACCTGCCCCCGCTCCCCTGGGGATTAATGGCACCCACACATGCTGGTGAATCATTAAGCCCAGGAGGAGCAGTTCCCCTGCAGTAATTGACATCCCCTTGCACAGCAATGTCTGCAAATAGTACTGACAGCCTTCACCTTGAGAAGCCTCAGAGTGCCAGAGTTAGAAGGTGTTTGTGTCCCTCCTGACCCTGGGCAGCCTTCAGCAGCTCTGAGTAGCCAATTTTATCCCAATAAATGATGGGCTTGATTAGAAACATTATAAACAGACTGATAAGTAAGCACAGATGACAGGGCTATACCAGAGGGTTGTGTTGATGTTATACAGCGATGCTGGAGTTGGAGACATGGTGCTGGGGGCAGCGGGTTCCCAGACAGGACATCAGTGGTACCCATTGCAGAGGTGCACCCTGAGAGGTACATCCCTGTTTTGGGATGCTTTCCCAAAACTATTCATTGACAGTTTTTCCAATTTATTTCTAGTACAAACAAAATACAATGTGTTTTACACAAAAGATGGCTCCCACAGTTTACAGCTGCTGCAAGGATCTGTAAGCCTTTGAGCGCTAAGGGGCACATAATCAGCATTTCTGAAGGTTGGGAGCAGTCTTGGATGGTGCAGAAGCCTTGGTGAAGGTGGCAGGAGTCTGAGCAGGGAGCTCAGGAGAGCCTGAAATGCCCAAGCTGCAGCACAGGGAGGAGGCTCACAGCAGGGTGAGAGGCAGAGGAAAGACAAAGAGGGTTACAAATCAGAGGATGAGGGATGTCTGGGGATCTGCACAGTCACTGCCTGCTGCAGGGCTGGAAGGTGCTGCAAACCCCGTGGGGCCCAGACACACCTGTGCAGCTGTCTCTGGGGGCACCAGAGCCATCACAGCCCTGAGACACTCGGTGCTAAAACACCTCCATCATGGTTTAGGACACTGGGGAGCACAGGACATGTCTGATGGCAGTGCTGTGCCCGGGGGCTGAGCTGTGGGTCCCCACCTTGGTGCTGCTCTGTGTCCTCCCCAAACACAGCACATCCACTGAAAGGCAGCAGTATATGGCACACAGATAAGATATTCCCTCCCTGAAGTGCTCCATGACTGCAGCCCAGTCAGGCTTCCCCTCACCTCCCAGATGGTACATGACCTCTGGAGCAACACTGCACACCAAAACTGCTGCTTCTGTCCCCAATTGACAGGGAAGGGTTCTCCCATCTGGCACTTGTCCATGTCCCCCAGCTGTAACAGTCAGTTTAATTAAAAACCCACCTCTCCTTAAAAACCAGGCACATCAGGGACTCCTTCTGGCAGAGGGGAGCAAGTTGGGCAGATCTCTGTGCTCTGAACAGATCTCTGTGCTCCCCAGGAAAGACAAGAAGCTCTGCTTGCCTCAGAGATGGGAAAGGGAGCACGGCAGGCACCAAGTCCAGGCCCACAGGAGCAGATCCCCCACATTGAGGATCTCTGGGAAGTCCAGCCTCTCCATCACCCACCTCTGGGGTCACTTTTCCCAAAAAAAAGATGAAAGATCTCCAGAATAATATTTGGGATTCTTAGTTGCTTCCCTGAGCCTGCTCAGGACTCATACAAACCTCTCTCCACAAGTAAAGGGCTGCAGATCTGCTCCTTGGGACCAGGAGGCTGATGCTGCCAGCTGACCGCTTTGGCTGGAGCTGCGAGGAGGGAAAAGCCACCAAACCCTCTGTGACTCACACCAAAACCATGCTGTCTGCAGTTCCAGCCAGGCCTGTAATCAGGCTGCAAAAGGGCTGATCCTGAAAGGGTAGGAGGGTGACAGATCTGCCTGTCAGAGGGGTCCCAGCCCAAGCTGGAGGACCCACAAGTTGCTCCCAAGTGCGCAGACCCACAGACTGGGTGGAGCATCTCCAAGCAGCCGTGCCTGAATTTCCTCCTGGATGCCCAGGGACTGCTGCAGAAGCTTCAGTAGGTGTTGCCACTGACGGCACTCATACTTCCGACAAAATTAGGTCTTTTAAGGAATGTGATGCTTTAAAAATTCTGCTGTGGGGGTGCAGTGTGTACAGTTACAGCTGAAGACACATCCACCACCTGGTTACCAGCTGGCTAAAATCCAGCCCTGCCTGTTTGCTGTCAGAAATCCTCCAAAACAGTTGTGACGGAGCTA
The DNA here is from genome assembly GCA_024500445.1 of Entomyzon cyanotis. Lineage (NCBI taxonomy): Eukaryota > Metazoa > Chordata > Aves > Passeriformes > Meliphagidae > Entomyzon > Entomyzon cyanotis. The sequence continues at coordinate 12,373,049 of JAKEPQ010000780.1, forward strand.
ATAACAGCATTGCCAAAGCAAAATCCCTGCCTGCCCTCTGCTCCCCACTGCAGTGCCTCAGGAGCTCCCATGTGCTCCCTGACCACACACGGGATCAAAGCTGACAGCTCAGCTCACAGCGCTGCCGAGAGGGGAGCCTAAAGAATGTTTCAGCCAAGCCCTAAAAAAATTTCCTCTGCTTTCATCCTCACTGCAGTCTAACAGACATCCACAGGGCACTAGGTAATTCCTGGTGGATTCCTTTTCTCTCTGCTGTATCAAGCCATAATGAATCCTGTCAAAAAGCACATTTAAAAGAGCTGGGCGATCCTGGCAGTCCCATCTCCATGGCTGAGAGCTGGATGCCTGGGAGGGAGGCAGTGCCAGAGCAATGTTTTCCAGGAGCAGGAGCTCAGCCTGGTGGGCATCCCCTGGAGATGCCAGGCTGTATCATGTGTCCTGCCTCCTCAGAGACCTGGCTATCAGCTGGACTGGGAATTCGTGTGCATTTTTTCCATTTCTGGGATGGAATTTGCATGCCTGGCCTTTTTTTTTTAAGGAATTACACAAGAGGGGAAACAGCAATCAGACGATGCAGTCCTCCAGGGCCCCAGCATTTCCTTGGAATGGGCATGGAAAATGCCTGATGTTATTCTCAGACATTAGGACATCAGCCTGCTCCTGCCTCCCCAGTGTGACCCCGGTATGTGCCAGACCACACCACTGAGCCCACCTAGGGCCACCTACAGCCCCCTTTGCTCACAAGGTGCAGCATTACCAGCAAATTCTCTATTCCAGGGAGGGACAGAGCAGCAAAGCAAAGCCCCAGTGCTGCTGGGCAGGGCTGTGTGCAAGTGGGCACCCAGAGCCAGGTCAGCTCCTGCACACTGACCTTGGGGCAATGTGAGAAGCCCTGGCATGGGCCTTTGCTGGGAACAGAGCTAGTGACCCTCAGGGCCGTGTGGGACATGTGGCATTTGGACAGGATGTGTGTCCTGGGAGGGCATCACAGCCCAGACACTGGCACATGAGCCCTTCTGCTCAGCACAGCTCGAGAGTGGCTACCTCCAGAGGAAACCCCCAAATTTAATGTTGCCACTGCTTCACACTCCACATAGAGGAATTTCTGAAGGATTTTGGCCTGGGTTTCTTTTATGGTACAAACCAGAGCACGACTGCAGCAGGTCAGAAAGTCGCAAAGGCATCTGTGTGCAGGATGCTGCTGTGAGAGAGAGGCTGGGAGCGAGGATTGTGGCACAGGGTCTGGGTGCAGCAGCCAGGGCCACAAAGGGCCTTTCAGGGTGGTGGCTGGGGCTCAGCCCCGTGGTGTGGTACCAGCCCGTGCCTGGCCAGCAGCACCAGTGAGTGCCTCAGCTCTGTCTGTGCTTTGTGCCAGCACTGAATCGTCTCTGACAGATGCATTGCCCCTTGTTCTCATCTGCCAGGGCTGAAAGGGACCTTTTCAGGGCCTGGGGATGATTGTTCACCTCTGCCCAGCACTCAGGACTCCCAGCTGGGCCACAGTACCAATGGTAGGTGGCTGGAAGGACTCCAGGGGGTTCATTTCAGGGCAGGCATCTTGGGGATAGCCTCTCCTCCCAACCACCACCCCCTGGTTCTCCAGTGTCAGGATACACATCCATCCTACAGCAGGATCCCTGTAACCTCCTCAAGATGCCATACTGTCCTGCACTGGCACTCCTGCCACATCCCTGTGTGCCCACCTCACCCTGCAGCATCCCTGTGCCCTGCTGCCCCATGGAACACCCACCTACCCCTCCTGTCAGCACTGAGTCTGCAAGGGAAACTTGCTTTTAGAAACAACAGCAGAAAATAACTCTATCAACCTCTTGAGAGCCCAGGAGCCCTTTTTCTGCCCTCCACCCCAACTCACCCTGCCAAGCCACTCACTCATTATTGCTACAACACAGCTGGGAGTGCATTGATCTTGCTGAGAATTAGCCCAAGGGATCTCCCAGGAGCTGAGAAACAAGGGAGGAGCTCAGAAGGACTCGAGGGATGAGGAGGAAAGGCTGCATCCCTGGGAATGCTGTCCAAGCAGTATCAATCCAAGTGGGGCTGAGCTGGGTTGGGCTGGGCTTTGGGCCCCTCCCTCTTGTGCAGAACCCAAGTTTCCAGGCAGGCCAGAGGTGTTCTGTGTTCCTGGTGGGAAGTGCTGCTCCACAGCAGGTGAGCTCCTTGCTGAAGGACTCAGGGGTACAGGAAATTCCTGATAACAACCCAGGTAGGTAGGGCTGTCCCAAAACATCAGCAAAGGGAATGCAAATCCCTGTCTCTGTGGGGTGGAAGGTGATTCCCTCATCTGCAAAGGTCTCTGCCAAGCATAGCTAATCCCCACAGACCAGGCTTGGAGAGGCAAGGAGCAGGGTGGCATCCAGAGGAGCTTCAGAGAAAGTGCTGCCAGCCAGAGGAAAGCAGTTCCCTCTGCTCCTGCTGATCCAGCACCCTCTGCTGTGTGCCAGCACCCAGCCAGAGGCACATCCACTACAGCCACATCCACTGGCTCCAGGGGGACAGCACAGACCTCTCCACAGGAAGAAGCAGCAGGAGGGTCAAGAAGCAGAGGATAAAGAGACAGGTGGTGACATTCTGGTGCCACTGAGACCATTCCCAAGTGCGGCAGGCTGAGTGCAAGCAGTGCCAGGGTGCCAGGAGCTCCCCATTGGAGCAGATCATCCCTTGGCCCGAGTGCTGCTCTGGGGCCTTGCCAGGGCTTGTAGGGGTGAACCCAGTGGGGCTGAAGACCAGCATCCTCCACCCCCACTCCAGATGGAATTCACAGCCCTAGACAGGACTGAAACAGGATCCTGAGCCGTGGTCAGGGTAGGGAACCCCAGCTGGCACTGGCAAGGTCCTGATGACCCATCAGGAAGTAAGATCTTTCTCTGGTTTTAAACTCATTGCAGATTCAGAGGTGACCCATCAAGAATAACCCAAAGCTTTTGCCTAACCAATCTATAATTTTTCTGGTCTCTCCTTCATACCAGTTACACTTTCAGTCTCATGACAACAAATACCCCAGTTTCACTGTGTGGTAGATTGGATGCTGGTAAACTTTCCCACAATACCTCCAAGATCTCAGATAGGGGAGGCACTGAATACTCACCCTGTTTTCATGGATACAACAGAAAGCTGCTGCTTTCTGTGCTAGTAATGCCCAGCTCTGGGTGGGCTGGCTTGGATGCTCCGGCAGCATTAAGACTCCTAAGGCCTGAAAAACTGGCTGGAAGTCTCTGTGGAAACATGTTATCCCACAAGATTTATGGTTCATCCTGCTCCAGGCAAAGTCAGAAATACCAAAACAGTGATTGCTCCGGATATTACTGCATTTTTAGCCTACTGCTCTGACATTCACAGCAGGGGAAGAAACAAGGATGGGAACATTTACACTTTCACCCCCAGCTTCAGCAAGAAGAACTTCAGCAAGGAGAACTTCAGCAAGGAGTTTTCTGGGGGTTTGGTATGTGGGTATTCGGAGAGGAGGCGAACAGGTTCCGGTTGCTTCCCCGCTTGCAATTCCGGATGGAAAATAAAGTAAGGTTGTGCTCAAGGATGAATGCCTGCACAAGACCAGGAAGGGGATTTTAGTTTTCTATGTCCTTCTTGGACATAAAAGACTAAACTCATGGGACTAGACCGTTGGGAAAGACAAGACCTCTCTTCAATGCTCCATTTGCTGATGGAGAGCTAAGCAGTGAGGGGAGCAAACACTCCAGAACCAGGACATTGAAGCCTGTCAGACAAGCAAAAGGAGGAGAGCCCAAAGTCCCTGCCAAGGCCTGCACCTATCTGGGGTAGCAGCGGGGAGGCTGCAATTCCCAGGGCACAGCTCCTCAGCACCACAGATCCCAACTGGCTTGTGGGTGGGCTGACCTGCTTGCTGCATGGCTGAGAAACCAGAGCACCTCCGTTTTGGGAGAGCTCTGTTACCCCAGGACTCATGTGGGTGGTGAGGACAGGTCTCCCAAGCTTTTCTGCTAAAGATGTCCCACATCACACAAATAATTGCACAACCTTGTGCTGGGGAAGGGAGGGAGGGAGAGGATGACTGGAGGAGGCTGTAGCCAGGTCCACTCCCTCTTCCAGTTCATTATGGTGACAGAGCCCCAGAAAGTCAGAAATACTCATATGTGATCAGGGACAGATGCTGACAAAAAGGCATCTTCAAATAACCACAAACACTATGTTAGCAAAAATTATTTTAAGATAACAACCTACATCTTAGCTAGGCTCCTCACCCCTGCACTCCTCACAGACCGCAGGGAGCTGCCTGCTGCCTATGGAGCAGAACAGCCTCATTCATGATTTTCAGGCAGACCTGAAGACCTGGGACCCTTTGGAAGGCAGAAGACGGGAGGCAACTACCTCCACTGTCCCTCACTGGTTGCATGGGAGCTTCAGACTGGCATCTGTGCCACTGCATGTCCCTCTCTGCATGGTGGGGAGGGAAGAGAAACCAGCGCAGTGCTCCCAAGTGGTACCTCCCCAGGAAAGTGTCAGATCTGTGAGTTATGCTTATGATTCCCTTCTTGTTTTCTGGAAAGATACTTTCTTTTCAGAGCCACAGTCCCTGAAGTGCCAGCAGCTGCACGTACACCTTGAAGCAAGGCCCCCTTGGCTTCAGTTCAACCTCAGAGCATACAGGGATTTGACTTTGTAGTTCAGCAACTGAGCCACTTTTATGTTTAACTGAGAACCTACTTAATTATGTTTAATTCAGTTGGGAAAGACACCCTGTGCTCTGCTGTTTAACAATGCCTGAGCAGGAGTGGTCCTTTCCTCTTTTCCGTTTCCAGAGCAGTCTTGTTTCCAAACTGCCACTCCAGGGCTGTAAGTCTCAGCTGGACCTACAGGGCTGAGACCCTGGAGGGAGCCTGTGCGAGATCTCTGCCAGGGTGTGGGAGCTGAGGCGTGGGCCTGGGAGCAAGTATCCTGAAGGTGTGTGCATTTCTGGCTGTGAAATTATCTCCTGTTTTACTGGGAAATCCCTGCACATCATCCTGATAATGTGGCAGTAAGGAGTCATTAAATGCTGGTACTCAGCACCCTCATCATTAGGAGCAAAAAGTTCTGAAGTGGGTAGGACTTCATGATTTCCACATTAAGGCTCAGAACAAGATGTAACAGCTGTAGATAAAATTACTCCATCTCTGCTACTTCCCACCACCCAAGGGAAAGTTATTTTTAACTCCAGGTTGCCTAAGGGATACTGCACAGTGAGATTTGTTTCATCATCACCAAGGGTCTTCTCCTGGCAAGAAATCTGGGGAGAGCACCCTTGCTCCAGCCAGCAGGGACGTGACTGGAGCTCAGGTGTGGGCACCCCTGCAAACTGAACCCTCCAGGCTCCCCAGCTCCTCCTGAGGAAGCAGAAGCACAGGACCAGGTGCCTGGCCAAGTCCTCTTTGCTATGTTTTTGTTCTTTTCAGTTTTCAAATAAACTTGGGCTGAAGCTATTCCAGGAGCAGCAATGGCACCGTGCAGGCAGGACCTGGAGTGCTCTGAGTCAAAAGGACAGTCATGCAAACCCAGAGGGGATTAGCTTTTAATGCGCTTCTCAGGGCAAACCCTGAAATCAGGGGATTGCCAAGATCCCAGCAGAACTAGCCAGCTTGCTGACCTCCTGACCACAAATCCGCTACCACAGTCTCCCAGTGTCAGGAAACCTCACACAGAAATACTGCAACAGCTGTGGATGCACAAGAGCACTCCAGCCATTGCCTCCCCATCATATGAAACCACACGGCTCCCTGTGAATTGCACTGCAGGGCAGCAGGACTGTCACATCTCCTCTGGCCCTGGTGCGGTGGCGCAGCTCCAGAGCTCCCTGGGGACACCTCATGGCAGAGCTCAGGAGCCTCCAGAAGAGATGCCATGTAGAGATCAGCGCAGCTATCCCTGCTCAGCTTTATCCTTCTGGCTAGGAATGAACACGGTGCTGTTGAACAGGTGCTTCATTTGGTCTCAGGGGTCTCTGAGATAAACTGAGATAACTTGGCTATGCACTCGGGTTTCCTCTGCATCTAACTTCACTGATGTCTGTATTAAAATGCAGCAGTAAAACTGGGAGGTAGGATGCCAGGAGGAAGTACATGATTTTTTTTTTTTTTACACTACTTAGCATCTTAAGATCTAAATTTTAGACATGAACTTCACTTGTAAAGGCTTTTCTCTCTCTGTTGTGTCATTGCTATCCAGGTGTTTTGCTCTGCTTTGCAATTCAGTCCTTGTGCCTGCTGCCTGGTTCATACTCATGTTTTGTCCCAGAGGCCGTGTGTTGGAAAACAAGGCAATACACCCTGCACTCAAGATGCAGCTACCACTGCCGCGATTCTGGAGAAAATTAGGAAGGTCTGGAAACCAGCAAGTCTCTCGTGGGGATTTATTTGGGATCTGTCAGTGACCTGTTGTGTGCTACCCTGCTGAATCACTGCCACAACCCTCCCCTCTTCAGAGCTCAGTTTCCTTTCCTGATCCCTTAGGAATAATCCATAATAATCCTTTGTAATCTGCGAGAGTCCACTACAAATGCAGGTTTAAGAGCTGTGACTACACAGAGCCCAGGGGTTAGGCATCTCTGTCACGAGATGGAGGACACAGTTGGTACTCCTCCAAAAGTCTTGCACGATCCAGTACAGACATGTAAGGCTCAAGACTGCAAATGAGCCTCTAAATGATATGTGTATGTGTAACAGACTTGAACCTCACCACTACACAATATGAGCCTTCACCTTAAATACTTCAAAAATAAAGAGAGGGAGCCTCTGAATTTTGTTACCATTCATGTATACATTTATTAAGCCAAAGGAGTTTGATCATGTCACAGTATGTTACTAGAGCACATGAGATCTTTTTAACTTCACTAACAATGGTTATTAATGAATTTTTATTTTTGCCTTTCAAGCTTAAAAAAATTTATTCTTCCTGAATTCCCCATGAAAGGCTCCTTTTTTTTTTCATTTTCTTTTCTTAAAGTACAAAACAAATGTTTCTCAGACATGTAAACAACCATCATGGAAACGAGACTGCTCCTGAAGTTAACTTTTATGTTATGGACGTTCTGATAGATCTAGGTCATGTTGCATGTATTTCAGCTCAGTGACTCCTTCAATGGAAGTTATTATTGTTATCACCTGTGCTGCAGTACTGGAGGCCTGGTCATGGTTAAGGCCCTTCTGTGCAAGGTGCTGTACAAATACTTGGCTGTAAATGAGGTCCCTGGCAAGAAGGGCATTCACTGCTGTGACTAAAACCCTCTCTGATCCATCTGCTCCGCAGTGTTCCTCACAGACCACAGGAGCTCAAGTGAAACTCCTCTCCAAGCTAACTCTGGAGTTCATGCTCAGTTACTGGTGAAGAGAAGGGAAATGTCACTGCAGGCCAATCCTGACACCTGCAGTACTGTGCGCAAAGCTGCTCACAGTCATGGGAATGCTCATATGAGTAAGAAACTCCTGCGGGGAAAGTCTGCAAGGTTGAGTCCCTGGATCATTGAACTCCTTTGCAAAAAAATATGTGAGAAAAGCAGACTGGTTCCTTTTCTCTAATGTTTCATCAGTATACTTCTGAGAGAAAGGGATGGGGTCAGTTGCTCAGTTTCAGCACCTTGAGCATTTTGAGTTCTGATCCCCTAATTAAAGAAGTCTCTGCTCTGCCTTGGGCTACTGTGACCAGGCCTGGAAAAGTCAGTTGGACATTCTTCGTCATGAGGAAGCAGTGGTTTGCCATTAGAGCATGGAGGGATTCTGTTTTATGGTGTGAAGGCTGCATCCTAGGCAGGAATTGTGAAGATTGTGTTCGGCCATCAGCAGAAATTATTCTGAAAATGCTTCAGAGCAATTGCAGTTTAAATAATGATTACAGCTTCATATTTGAGGTGAAAAAAGAAAGGATTACATGAAATAAATAGCAAAGAATCATTGTCCCTGCACAAACATAACATATTCCTGCCTATGAAACATTCCTTGCAAATTACCGCCCTTTAGGTTATGTCGGATATTTAAATGAACCCTTTAGAGCTAAAATACAGTACTCTGAAATGAGGTTAGAAAAATTTAAAAAGGACTAATGGGAAGTGTGTACAAAGCTCTCTTTAAAACAAATTTCCCACCTGGGTAGCTTACGAGTGCGAGGCCTCAGTAGACGTAGAGCCGGTCCGCGATGGCAGCGGGCATGTGGGTCATGATCTGCATGCGCAGCCACCAGTAGTAATCCATGGGGTGGTAGCGGGTGTAGGGGGTCGTGGAGGTGAGCGCGTGCGCCACGCTCTCGATCACCGGCGACGTATCCCTCGAGCCGCTGTTGCAGTACGACTCCATCTTGCTGACCTGCTCGTCGAAGTACTTGCGGCCGTAGTCCTTGCGCACGATCTCGGGCAGCTCGTCCCACATTTTGTCGGCGATGGCTTTGATCCGCTCGGGGCTGTACAGGTTGGTGCCGGCGATGAAGTTGCCGGGCTCCACGATGCTGACCATCACTCCCTGCGGCTGCATCTCGTAGCGCAGGCAGTCGGAGAAGGCTTCCACGCCGAACTTGGTGATGCAGTAGGGTGACCTGGCAGGGCTGCCCATCCGCCCCATCATGCTGCTGATGTTCACCACACGACCTAGGCAGAGGCCAGGCAGAGCACAGCTGAGCCGTGGTACCTGACCCAGAGCAGGTACTTGGCACACACCACCCAACATGTTCCTGAACGTGCACCCACCCACCTACCCACCGCACAGCCAGGAGGGCTGCCTGGCCGACCTGCTCATGGCTCCAGGCAGAGGTTGCAGTTCTCTGCACTTCCTACCAGGGCTCATTGCTAAGTTGTGTTAGAAAGAGAAACTTTGCCCTCAGAAGTCGATAACCTTCCATGGTGGAAGAAGGGCTGCCCAGGCCACATCCAGCCCATGTCTGCAGCACAGGGCAACACTATGGGTGCCTGTGGATGTCTCAAGCATGAAAAATACCCATTAAGTCACGTAGTAGACCCTAGCACAGGAAAGCTTTTGCCCCTTTATGCTGAGACCCATGCAAGCGCTGGGTCTGCATGCCTTTGTCGTACAGCCCCCTCTTCTCCTACTCCCAGAGTAACATTGCAAAGTGACGACTTCCCTGCAAGAAGCTTTTTACAGTGCTGTTGCCCACCCTGCCACAGTTGTTTTTTATATAGCAGGGAGGAATGCTCCTGACATTGTAATTATCGTGAGCTGCAGCTTCTGAACAGGTAAAAGAAGGTATAATGGATTAGATCTTGTGTGGGATGTTGCAGGAGAAGGCAGCACAGATGGGAAAGAAAAACAATAACTGGTTTTCAGGCCTGCTGTCTTGCTGTGTAACTCAGAGAGGTGAGGCAATCCGTGTGTCTGCTGGGGGCCACATTCTGTCTGTAAAGGTAGGAAGTTGGCCAATGGTGCAGAGATAAGTGCCATAGACCTTCTGGCCTCTAACACAGCAAGATGTGGTGGGATAAAGGACCTGCTACAGGGAGAGGCAGTCAGGAGGTCTGTCACTCACCCTTCGACCTCCGGATGAGCGGCAGGAAAGCCTTGGTGGTTCGCACAGTCCCCCACAGGTTCACTTCAGCTACCTCCATGTAGGTGTCCATGCTGGTGAATTCAACTTCCCCAAATGTGGAGATCCCAGCATTGTTAACCAGCCCCCAGAGCCCTACAAGACAAAATCAAGCACCATTAGTTGTGCTAATAGATTATTGAACTACACAACAGAGCTTTTCATTGTGACTTGTGATGGTGAAGACCAGAGGGAAGGGAGTCCAGAGCACACTTCAGTCTCCTGAGCAAATATAACCACCCTGGGGATCTGCCAGTACCACCCAACACTGCAGCCACAATTCCTGTAAATGAGGCTTCCCAGGAAGTTCTGAGCCAGCATACAGAGAACTTCAGCCTTGTCTAAGCTGTTCTTTTTGCCATTCTTTTTATTCATTGTGTTTTTTCAAAATAAAAATATGTAATTCAAATAATGAGAATAGGAATGACCTTGTAAGAAACAAAAGAGTCATTCTTTCAAAGTGAAATCCCTTCTGTCACCATAAGAACTAGAGTGTCTGCAGTGCTGGGAAGGAGGGTGTAGGCAAAGGTGAGCTTGCATGCCATGGCCTCTCCCTTTTTTTTCCTGCTGCAACCAAAATGGCAATAACACAAGCTAACTAGTCATTTGGCAATAAAAAGAAAGACTAAAAAGGAATTTTTAATAAAATGAACTCACTTAATAAAATATTCTAATTTTATGGGAAGCATGCTGAGAAAAGTCTGAGAAAGGCTTCTGTCTGCTGTTAGAAAAACTCACTGTTATCTGTTGATTGACTGTGTCCAGATCTGTGTTATCAGAAGCAGCCCAGAAAAGGCAACTTCATCCTGGCCTGTGCTTGAGAATACAGAGCTAGAAAACTTAATTTATACAGAAGATCCATACATAAAAATTAAGTACAAAGAAAATCAAAAGAAATAGGTTTGTAAAATCCAAACTAAAACATTACTGGTTGTTCTGCTTTAAAACAACTTTGTGTTGAATGTGGATATCCTTTAGGAGAAAAATGTATTTCACAAAAGGGTGAAAAGGTTTCAGAAATGTATGAGCAAAGGCAATTTTCACAGTACTGGAGCAGAATGTGCTGTCATCACCTCAGCAGAATGAAGTAGGCAGGCTAAGAAATCAGTACTCCCTGAATTCTAAATGTACTATCTACAAAGGCATTAATGATACCCAGCTGGATTCATGTGAATTCTTTGGAAAACCTCTCCATTCCCTTTGCCTTTTGAAAGAGAGGGGGAGACATTTCATTCGTTAATTCCCAATCTTTGGGCATGGGGCAGGTTTTACAACAAAAAGGGTGTCACAATCAACTTCATCTCACAGGAACAAAGCACTAATCCCTGAGCCTTGAACACCACTCTGGTTTGTGCCAATGTTCCTACAGCAGCTAGAAGAGAACAAAGCAGTTTCCTTTGTAGACACTGTGTGAAGTGGGAAGTTCCCTTCTGATATGGCACAATATTCAAACAGGCCATTTGCCCTGTACTGCTGCTCCTCAAAGATTTGTGTCCTTCAATCACATGCTCAGCTGTCGAAATATGCCCTGACAATGCTCTCGGAGCCCAGCTGAGGGAGCTGCTGTCCCCTCTGTCACCTCAAGAGCCCATCGAACGCACTCACCTTTCTCTGGGTCTTCGAGGCTGTTTTGCACGTGCTCCACTGCCCGGTCCATTTCTTTGCTGTCACAGACGTTGAGCTGAACAGTTCTCATTCGATCACTCTTCATGGCATCCAGCTCCTTGGAGCCACCCTGTCCCTTGTCCTAGAGGGGAAGAAAGTGCTGGTCTGAATCTGGCCAAAGAGCCTGTGCAGAATATCAAAAGCACAGCAACCATCAAATCAAGCAAAAAAATGCACAGGGCAGTCACAGAAGAATCAGGACAGTCCTGCAGCTCTGAGTGGAAGGGGAGCAGACAGGCCTCGTCCTGCAGAACACTGCTCCTCAAGCATCTCCATCTGACCACAAGCCCTGCACCAAGTCAGCTGGTACCAACTGCTTCAACCACCAAGAAGTGTGTACACTTCAAGAAAACAGCCAGAGCTGGACCTGCCCCAGCAAGGCACCCAGCAGGCACCCCCTGCCCAGTACAAGCTCCTGAGGCCAAGCTATGTCCCACTGCTGCAGCAGTGGGAACATGGTGCCATCCTCACTTTGGCTTGACACAGGGCACAGCAGCTCACTTGCGGGGTATGGAGTAAAATGGCCAGTGAGGGGCTGCACACCTACTGCACGTGCTTGTTGGCCACACTGCCAGCTCTGGGAGCAACAGTCTGAGAATAGGGACTGCTGCCCTCTGCTTTCTCCCTTCAGCTGATCTCCACACACGGCTCTCACTGCCTGGAAACTCAAATACTGTCTCCAAAGGACTGCTACAGAGTCCGACCATAAGAGCCTGGCCAGCCTATTTGCTAGCAATTCACCCTGGCATCTTCTCCAGCGTCTTGCTCTCTTCTCTGCCTCCCCCTATCCACTTTTTCTCACTCTTATTTTCCATCTCCACTCCTTTTTTTCTCAGCTCAGAACAACAGTTTCCCCTAGTATGCACATACTCCCTCCCAGTCCAGCAAATTAACTGTAGCTAACCCCTGAGATACTTTCACATAGGCCAGACACTCCTGACAACAAAGCTGCCATGCCCAGAGCTTGTCCCTTTGCAGTGGTGAAGCCTGGCCATGGTGCTTCCAGGACACAGACACAAGATGTTATGATGAGACTGGGACTATACCTGAATCACTGCCACGGTTATAAGCTACTGGACCGTGCTGGCCACTCCAGAGCACTTTTCTAGAGGATGGTGAGATCTAGCTCTGAAAATGATCAGGTTTTAGGAACATCGCTGTTTTTACTGTAAGGAGCTCCTTCAGTATCATCCCTCATTAGAAGTCTGTTACTCCCCATTAACAAGCTAGACATGGAGTGTTCCCCCAGGATCATCTGATGGCTGCTCAGTTCTTCCTCCCCCACTGATCAACCTTCCAGCTAGCCTCACTCACTGTGTCAGCATCAGCAGGCAAGCATCAGAGTGCCCCTCACTCCTGACAAATAAGGGGTTTTGGATAGATAGCTTTTTTCCTCTGAGCTGGAACAGGCCAATACTTCATGGCAGGCCTGTTTCCTGACTGCTGAATTATATCAGATTGCTCTGAACACCTTGAGCCACAGGTGCTCCCTGTCAGATGCCAGCAGGCAGTTGTCAGTGAGATGGTGCTTGTCCAGTCTGAGCCCAGTGTGCCCTGGCTGAGTGTTCCCTTCAGATACCACATGAGGGTAGCCATACATGCCTGTCTCTATGCCACCTGTCTTCCAAAAATCCTTCTCCTGGCACCTCTCATTCCCATGCTTATACACTGTGCTCACAGACATTTCACTAACGTAACTACCTGACATCTCTGTCTTCTCTCCCACCATTCCATATCCCATCACAGACTGTTAAGACCAGCTAGTGTTTGTCCTTAAGAGAGGGCATCTACTGCTCTCTCTTCCTAGGGAAGCACACTGTATACAGAAAGGAGTGGTTAAAAGTCTCATGTACAGTTTAATGGCAGTGTTAGAGTGACTGAAAAGAGTTTGGTGCTAAGTTTGTTGCTAATTCAAAAGCACTCTAGTGCCAAAGCAGTCTATATGGCAAAGCACTGGAAAGCATACAAGTGGCAAATGTGGGAATGCCAACTGGGAATCAGCAAATGCAAACATGCAAGTATGTTGAAAACAGCAGATATCACAAAGGAAAGAAGGAAAATGAGGCCAGGGTCCTTCTTTCCCTGATCCCAGTTCTATGGGGAGTTACAAAATCTCTGGGCCACACCAGCCTTAGAGGACTGCTGGGACCTTCACAGTATCCTCTTCCTCCTCCCTTACAGGGCTGGCTCTGCAAGACACCTCCCTCCTGCCCTCCAACCCTCCCACAGCTGGGTGTTTGGACAGGGACTCCTGGGGCTGGGATCCTGGTCAAGAATTGGACTCTGGGCTTTAACCCACACCCACAAAGCCATTCCCTTGGCTTTCAGAAAGGACAGATAGGAGGTATTTAAGTCAGGCACCTAGTAACTGTGTCCTCTGGCACAGAATGCTGCCTGTCCCACAATCCTCAGGCCCATACACAGCAGAGAAAGGATCTTCCCATGCTACAGATCAGTACATCTCTGCTGTCAGCCCCAGGGCTGTCCCTGTGGCAAGAGCGCCCAGCTCTTGCATACTGAGAACGCACACTGCTGCCTCACCTTCTTCTTTCCATGGTCACTCTCTGGGGCTCGTGGGTTTCAACTTGTATCTGTAGCACTGTGTCCTTGGTCTGCAACACCCTGTGGCTCTGAGCACTCCTGTGGAGCCCTGCAGTAGCTGGTCTGTGTGCCTGCCTGCTCAGAGAACCTCTGCCTTCTCATTCCCCTGCGAGCTGCAACAGGCCTGAGCACACACAGCAAAGCAAACGGGGTTCCACCACACTCCTGACAGAAGACAAACATCACATATGTCCACTGGTAACAGATACTGATGGAAAAATACCTTCTGCACCTTGTGTCAGCTGGCTTCTCCATATATTAACCAAAGAGGAAAAAAATAAGACAGCTGCAGCATGAGCGTTCATTGGATCCAGTCTACCACTGTCTTTTGGCAATGCAGCATCAACACAACTCTCACATGAGTGTATTTGCCACTGAAAACGCTAGAAGTAACTGTGTGTGAAATAGCACACTGTTAGCACAGATCCAGCCTCAGGCTCCCTCCAGTTATGACTCTACACTCTTCTCTCATATTTCCTTCAGTAAAATTACAGTCAGGTGCTTAGGATCTGGCCACTCTAGGAAACCTTTCCTGGTGAAGAGTCAGCACTGCACATACTTTTAATCTGCAGTAACGATGTGGCATTCCTAAGAACAGTTCATGCCCTGAGGACACAGTGGCTCCCCAACCTGCAGTCTGCTTCTGATGTGCAGGTCTGCTGTGAAAAACAAACTCATGAAAGTAACACTAAAGTTTCAGAATCATTTCCTCTATGTCAGTCACGACTAAGTCAGATATACCCAAGCTAAAGATTATGCTCCTTATTTCTACTTCCACTTTTATCTAGCATCTAAAAACACCAAGCTTCTGCTGCTGCTAAAATCATAACCAGCAATAATTATACGCTGATCAGAATTCTGCTTATGGTTTTGCAAAAGAAACCTGTAGCACAATGAGAAATCAGCTCAGTCTCCTGGAGTTATTTTTGTGCTACAGAAACTGTAATGGCCTGAAGACACATGGGAGGCCTAGCAGCTAACTAAGGAGCTTTGGCATTTTCAAGTGTTTTCTGATGGCAACTGCTGTTACCATTCTTGGCGCAGCCACACAGATTTTGGAACATAGGATGTGAGTCCAGCTAAAGAAGTAGTATTTAATTACAGAGTGATATTGCAAAGCTTTCTGCTGATTTTTCTGTGAGGAAGTAAATATTGATCAAAGTCTAAAAGACTTCTGGCATGCTTCTGCATGTCAGCTTATGTTGAAATTGTCAGAGGCCAAGATTTTCCACTAACATGCATTCAGTAGAACAAGGACAGAAGACAGAAAAAACAGAAGGGAGGTTTCACAAACAGTTAGACATAACCACTGAAATTTTTGCTATTTAGCAGCTCAGACAGAAGAAATGAAACCCAGAAGTAACTTTGCAACTCTGAAATTTTTGACTTCTGTCAATACAGAGGCAGGCTATTACTCTAAACAGTGGGCTTTTTAAAGTTATATATATTCTTATATTCTCTAATGTTGATCTTCAGTTACAAAAACTGAGTAGAAGCATCTATCAAAAAAGTACTCATCTTCCCTCTCTCTTGAGCCCTTTTGAAAGGGTTTGTACCAAGTTTGTACCAAGTGTCCTGTACTGCTGTGACGCCTGTAGAGGGAGCCCAGGTTAAAAAATAAATCCTTGACCCAACACTGAGACACCACAACGCACAGAGCTACGGAGACAAACACCCCTTTTGAAAAAATGCAGCAGAAACAAACTACTAATTTAAGCAAAACATAGTAATAATGCAAAAAAAAAAATAGTAGAAAGAGTACTGATAACATTAAAGAATACCTGGCAAAATCTCTTTAAATAGTATCACTATTCAAGATAGATTTACAGTTATGAGCGAGCTAAAAGATCAAAATAACTGATGACCCACCCCAGGATATCCTGAGGAATAAGTTTGTTTCTGTTGGGAAATGGCCATGCAGCTAAACAAACTGCAGTGCTTCATAAGGAGGGAGAGGCTAAAACTCTCTCCTGTTCTTCATGAACAACAATGCATTGCCACACCACGTTGTCCTTCAGAGCATATCAAGGCTGGGCCATTAAGCTGTTTGTGACCTGATTCTTCTCTCATGTGTACTAGTTGAACTCTATCACCTACCCAACTACTTCAGGAGACCCCCAACACACACCATGACATGGCTGTACTCATGAATATAGAAACATATGCTCATACCATATGCTATAAAATCAGTGGTGGCGTGGTGTATGTCAAGGTTATTCAAAATAAGCCCTACATAAATATATACAGTCTGAGAGCAGGGCCAAAGGTCCAGACCCAGCCTGACCCCAAACTTAGCTTATGGTTAAGCCTATGAAATAAGACTTGGGGTTCCAGTTCATCAGACATGGAACAGACCACAGTGTCGTGATTTAAATAAGGACTTCCCTAGATATCATTCAGTCCTGGTTCTGCTCTGTGAAATTCAAGCACCTGTGTCTTTCCCTTTGGGCTACCAACCTTGGCAGAAAGCTGTGCAGAATGGAGAGGGAAAACTGCATTTGTTATGTGTTGCTGTATATGCCACAGGTGAAGAATAGTTTTTGTTTTCCCTACCTTTTGTAGGCAGCCAGCATAAATAATGAAACCTTTTTCATGCAGGTGCTTGGCCAAGTCAAATCCAAATCCTGAGTCACAGCCTGTTATAAGCACAGCTCTGCTGCTAATCTGCAAAACAAAACAGAACAAAATGCACTGGAATTGAGTATTTGAAATCAGTGTTTTACAGTGCACAGAAAAAAATCATGTCTTTGGCCAGGAGCAGTCTGTTCCAGGGGTGTTCTCTACACTCACTGCCAGCTACCGCCACCCAGTGCCTCCTGAACACAAGAAATGACAGTTTCACACCAAGTTCACTCCAGTGTGGCAGGATCACCATCCTCTGAACACAGAGGAGTTCAGCACCTCTAGCAACAGGATTCCAAGGCAAACAGACCAAGGAAACCACCATTCTCTAGCAGTTCATATTCACCCTGAAATCTGAAAATATACCAGGCAGCTCCCAAGACTTGTTTTCCCTTCATCAGGAAGTGTTCCTATATGTTCAAAGCAGGTAGGAGTCCACTCTTCTGTGCCATGCAGCCCATAAGGCATGGAGAAGAGTTTGACTGAAGGAAGGATATGGATTCTTATTGACTGTTCACTCAGCTTTCTCTCTCTAGCACCTAAACCCTCTTGAGCTGGGTCCTAAAACCTAACCACAATCAAGTGGGGTTAATATATGAAATTAATACCAGTTGGTTATCACTCTGTTTGACTGCATTTTTTTGGTCTTCCTATTTTTCCAACTTACAATTCCAGTGGAAGTATACCTCCTTCCCCCTCCAAATTCCTTTTTCTAATCCCAAGACAGGCAGCAGTTAAGTAACAAGCTAAAAATTGCATGGTGCATCAGACAGTCCAACAGCAACAATTGCACATCCAAGGTGCTGCTGTGGGTGGGATTAGGTAATAATTGCCTGCAATTCACTTCGACTCATCTCTTTTAACAAACATCTCTTTATAGGCAAACTATAAATTTGGCTTTCCTCAGAAAACGCAAGGACTAATCAGGGTGAAAGCTGGGTTGAATCAGGGTGGAAGAAGCAAAGGCTGCTCACACTGGAAGCCCAGCAGTGATGCAAGGACCATGTGAGTTCCTCCAAAACTCTTGTTCCAGAGTTATGGAGCAAGCTGTGTATGCTCTAGCACTGCTACAGCGCTGAGTTCTGTGCCACAAGACAGGCAAGATGGCAGCACACTCCCCTTCCTTTTGCCTGGCACTGTTCCTGGCAAGTCAGCACCTTCAAGGAGAGGGCTGCTAAATAGGGTCACTCTCCAGATCAAATGGTGAGGACACACTGATTTATTTACACGTCTTTAAACAACCATACTCCAGAAAGAATGCTTGATTAAGAATTTGTAGTGCAGATTCCCTCCACTCTAAGGTGAAACATTTTGCCTGCTGAGTGAGTTCCAAAAATAGAAAAAACCCACTTGTATGATTGTTTATTTCCATCCTTAGCAGCACATACCATGCTACGTCAATGGAAGCTTGGTGCTAGGAAAGAATGTGGAGCATGTTTGAGAGGTCCAGCTTGGAGTCTTTCTGGCAAATCAGAAAGATGCGTTTGGTCACCAGGCTTCAGGGATTTTAAAACCCCAGCTCAGCAGAACGAGTTCCTGAAATCCACAGTCACACTCACCTGATCCACTTCATTTGCATAAGAGCGGCTTCCACATGGGGACAAGAGAGGGAAGGAAAACCTTTGCAGAGGCCTGGTAAAAAAACCCAAAACAACAGAGCAGTCAGATGTGGAATATCTTGTCCATACCCTGCTGCAGCAACATACACGTGAAAAGGAATGTAGTGCTGCCTTACGCACATGATGTAGACTTTCATTTGGGCAGACAGAATCTAGTCTACAGCTCTCCTTAGTCTGAGTGTATGTTTCCTACAGCATAAAACATTTGTTTCTTCAAAGACCTTGATGCTATTTCTAGCTGCAGAAGCTCTCTGGGTATTACAAAGAATTCTAAAATAGCTCCTGGTTTGGAGGCACAAAGCTGCCTCCACCCACAAAATGGGCAGTGCAGTGTTTGCATTTTCAAAAGCAACAACACTCACACTTAAGGGTTGCACAAAGTTGGGGTATGGGAAGTTATTAATTTGTCTGATGAAAGTATTCTGCTGTGGCTTTGTCTCTGATACCCAGCCTGAGGTTGAACTTGCTCAGATCTGTCTCACTCCTTTTACACACAGCTCCATCCTTATTTCACCCTGGATGACACTTCTCCCACTGCAGTGTTACCCATTAGACACTTAGATTTTTACATCCCCTTTTTGCAACTGTTTAAGCTAAGAAACACTCTGTCTTTGAGCAATACCTGCCATGCAGATCTGAAGCTCCTCCGCATAGTATGTCTGACTCCCAGAAGACAAAACATGTTCACAAAGACAGACCAGAGCAAAGCAACAATGTCTTCCAGGGAGTGAGATTCCATTTAGAAAAGCTATGTTACCCAGTAGCATCATTCTGTCTTAAGTCTTGTCATCATTCATCAAAACTGGGCCTGAACAACAAATCAGAGTGACCCCAAGCTCTGTCCTTGTCAGTCATCTCTCTGGACTTTATCAGCTTTTTCGTTTTTGCTTTGGGCACTGACATTGCCCTCCTGGAGCTTTCTGGCCTTGCCTTAGACTTGCTGTACTTCATCTACCCTCTGTCTCTTCTAACAGCATCTACCCTTCCCAGAGCTTATCTTGCAGGCTGCTTTTCTGTCTTCTAAGTGAATTTGCATAATCATTCACAATTATCTCCAGCCCAGACATCACAGGCGCTCCCAGGGTGACCTGCGCTACACTGCACAGCAGCCTGCAGACACTCTGGCCTCTGAGCTGTATCTTGGGACATCAAGGCTAGAAAAGGGATCTGTGAAAGCAGAAGTTTTGAACCAGATGGGAAAGGAGATGACTTATATTCAGGCAATGGTGTTCACTCACCTGTCTGAAAC
The DNA here is from genome assembly GCA_024500445.1 of Entomyzon cyanotis. Lineage (NCBI taxonomy): Eukaryota > Metazoa > Chordata > Aves > Passeriformes > Meliphagidae > Entomyzon > Entomyzon cyanotis. Next base: position 12,392,360 of record JAKEPQ010000780.1, read on the forward strand.
AGTTCAGCTGTTTTTCTAACTTAGAGTGTCACAAGTCACTATTGAATATATTTCACTTGAAATAGCTATAGCCAACTTAACTGCTGCAAAGGTCAGCCCCTAAGAAAAGCATGTGTTAACATCACTGACCAGCAATCCTGCATTGACACTTTTACCTCAACAATAAGCTTCCTGGTGTGTCTTAAAGTGCCCAGAAATATTCATAACATTTCTTTTAGTTGCATGAACTTGGTTTTTATCTTTCAGTGTGACGTCTGGTCCTGTTATTTCACTGTAGTGCACTGATTTGCTGCACTCAATTCACAATAATCTGTCGAGAACACCTACTTGGCATCCTGTCTACCTTGTCCTGAAGGCAAGGGCAAAAGAAAAAACAGATGCTGGCTGCTGATGAGCAGGAATGTCATCAGGAGAAGCAGCCAGGAAGTGATGTGAGCCCCCACATGGCACACTAACGTACCACGAGCCATTTTTGTCATTCTGCATCATTGAATTCCAGAGACCACAACAGAGACTTTTAGAATGCACAGATGGTCCTCAAATTGAATCTGTGCTTGTAACCATGCAGTGGCTTTTGATCGGTTCCACCAAAAAAAAGGAGTCCTCAGCTTGAACAGTCAAGTGCACAAATGCTGTTTCAGTGCATTAAGACACTGGTATAGTGACAGCAGTGCCTTTCAATGAACAGTTGGATTTCCATTGCAAGTTTAGCAATTTGTGGGGACTTGCAAACGCAACACAGTTTTGTCCTGAGTACAAGACACACAAAGCACAAATACACAGTAAGCAAAACAGAAGACGGAAGAAAAAAAAACAAGAATATGCTGAAAATTCTTTCCTCAAGTTAATAAAACATTCATTCGTATTTTTAAGGCCACAGCAGATTCCTGCGGGTGAACTCTGGTGTATGTGGAGCAAATAGGAGATAAAAGACCTATGTCTGTTTGCATAGGAGATCTCTAACAGTTTAGCTATCTACAACACCCTGTTCCCAGAGCCACCCTTGACCGTGATAATGCTGGACATCACTATCAGCAGCAGTAAAACAACACTAGAGGTGGCAGTTCTTGTCTAACAACCCGTGAGCCACTTTTTAATTGCTTATGTGCAATTAGTGGTACACCCACTGCTGTTTGGGAACCCAGCTCTAAAGCAAAGCCAGGGGAAGCACTCAGCTTGCTCTGAATTTGGACTAGTGGCATTGCAATCATATAGCAATATATATGTTGGATTTTTTCAGAGTTAGAAATTAGAAATAGATATGAAATTAGAATTAAATATTAATAACTATAAAACAGGATTTTGTGTTCATTTGCAGAAAAAACAGCTTAACTACTACTCAGCCCACCTCCACTTCTCACTAAAACCCTCCCTCTCAACTTTCTCATTTCATGTGATTCATTGCCTCTTTAATGTAGTCAGAGAAATATATAACAGTTTCTTGCACTGAAGCAAGGCCTACTTGCTGATATTAAAAAATAAATCCTTGCTGGACACTTAATTAAAGCTCTACTCCACATCTTTTTAGACTGCAGTGCCAAAAAACCCATGTTGCCAACCCCTCCTGCATACGGATTTCATCTCTGCTGTGCTCAGTTCAGTTACTGAGCTCTGGCACAGGTTGTCCAGGCAGGTTCTAGAGTATCCATTCTAGCAGATACTCAAAAGCCACCTGACACAGCTCAGGGCAACCAGGTCGAGGAAGCCCTGCTTTAGCACAGGGGTTGGAGCACATGACCTTCAGAAGTCCCTTCTAACCTCAGCCACCCTGTGACTCTGTAAATAAACTGTCCCACTGAAACCAAGTGAGCCTGTGACATGGGCTTTACTCAAGACTTCACTCTTTCTGCTTTTCCACCAAGTCACTTACCTAAAGCCATTCCCTGGGTCCTTGATTTTCAGGGCTTTCACAGAGAAGCCCAGGAGAGGGCGGGACAGCTTGGTAGCCAGCATGTTTTCAATTAGCACACTCTACCAACAGCAAGGCTGCTCTTCCTTAGCTCTGCAATGCAAGATAGCACCTCTGTTTAAGTTGCTCAATTATTTTGTAAGACATGCTGACTCCATGTATTTCAACAAGAAAATAAAGTCCAAAGGAACTCATCTTTTCCCCTTACAGCCCCTCACAGTGAGATAAACAGCTCAACCTTCAACCACTTCAAGATGCTTTTAAATAAGGAAAAGCATTATGAGTAAACTGCCAAGCAGGGAGACATTTAAAGAGAATGTCAATTTCTCCTTCTTTAATGTATCTTTAACTGATTTCTCTGAAACAGGTAAAAATGAAGGTACTTATATGGAATATATTATTTCAATGAGCCATTATGAAATAATTTTAAACTAAAATATAACTTCAAGTCACAGGTGATGTCATCTTACACGTTTCCAAAGCAATCCGTGGGCTTTATAGCTAGTAAAGCCACGCAGTTAAAAATATATTTTTTTGTAATTAAGTAGCTGGTGATGCTGGACTAAGCACAGGGAACCACCAATAAACTCACTACAGGGTGAAAACAGCTCAAGAACAAGACTTAGGTATGGAAAGTAACCTATAATCACATTTACCTTGGATAAAACTGACCCAAGGCACACTCCCTTTACCGAGGCTGAGAAATGGTACCTAGCTGCTAGGGGTGTTTGCATCTCGGCCCAGGACTGGGCCGCCACCGCGGCAGCTCCGGGGCCTGCTGGGAACCAGGCCCGGGCTGAAAAACAGTGACATTACCGCAGAAAGAGCAGCGGTGTGCACCCAGCTGGGGAGGGAGGGAGCGGACAGGGCTCAGGAAGCTCGCTGGCTCGGCTAATCCTCAGAAATCCCGGTGGTTTGATCAAATTCGGGAACACGGTTGGTGTCCCCGCAGGTTTTTGTGAGGTTTGCAGGGAGGGGGCGAGGCCCGGGGTCTGTTGCAGACCCCGCCGGCCCGGCCCGGCCCAGCCCCTCTCCGGGACGCGGCTGCCGCGGCGCCAAACGCGCTCCAAACGCGCGCCAAACGCGCTCCAAACGCGCTCCAAACGCGCTCACGGCCCGGCCGAGGCTCCGGGGGGCGCGGCCCGGCCGCCCAGGCTCGTGGCGGCTGCGGGCGGAGGCCGCACGGGCGGAGGCCGCACAGACGGATGCCAGCGCCTCCCGCCCGCCGCGGGCAAGGTCACCGTGCGACCCGGCTGCCAGGGCTCCGCCGAGGCCGCCGCGACCCTCCCCGGCCCGCCCCAGGGCCACCCGCGCGTTACCTGGAGCCGGCGGGCGCCGGGCGCTGCTGCCGTTTGAATGAGGCTGGGCCGGGGCCGCGGTGCCGGGCGCGGCGGGGGGCGGGCCGGGGGCAGGGCCGGGCCGGCGGCGGCGATAGGCTGCGGCCATGCGGAGTGGCGCGGGGCTGCTGCTGGCGTTGGGCGCCGCGGGGGTGCTGCTCCTCCGCCTCCTCCTCGTCCTACCGCGGCGAGCCCGCCGCGCCCTGCCCGTGAGTACCGCGGCGAGGGGCAGGGGCTCCCCGGCACTGCCCGCCGAGGCGCCCCCGGGGCCCAAAATGGCGCCGGGCCGGGCTGAAGCGCTGCCCGGGTCGGGCTGGGCCGGTGGACCGGACTGGCGCTTGTGAAGGGGCGAAGCGCCGAGCGGGGCACGGCCTGGGGCCATGAGGCTCCCGCCGCGGGGCTCGGCCGGGCCGCGGTGCGGTGGGCGCGGCGCTTGGACCCCGCGGTGCGGCGGCTGCTCCTTTGCTCTCCCCACAGTACTTCACTTGGAGGGGAACATGTTCATATAATCATAGAATGACTTGGGACCTTAACGATCATCCAGTTCCAACCGCTTGCCATGTGCAGGGACACCTTCCACTCGACCAGGTTGCTCAGAGCCCTGTCCACCCTGGCCTTGAACACTTCCAGGGACAGAGCATCCACAGCTTCTCTGGGCAAGCTGCTCCAGTGCCTCACCACCCTCTCTGTTAAAATTTTTTTCCTGATATCTAATCTAAACCTGTTCTCAATTTGAACCCATTTCCCCTTGTCCTATCACTACATGCTCTAAATAGTCTCCCCTCAGGTAGTGGAAGGCCACAATTAGGTCACCCCAAAGCCTTTTCTTTTCCAGGCTGAACAATCCAAATTCTCAGCCTTGTCTCATAGGAGAGGTGCTCCGTCCCTCTGACCATCTTGGTGGCCTCCTCTGGACTCAATCCAACAGGTTTCATGTCCTTCCTATGCTGGGACCCCAGAGCTAAATGCAGCACTGCAGGTGGAGTCTCACCAGAGTGGAGAGACAGAATCACCTCCCTTGACCTGCTGTCCGTGCTGCTTTGGATGCAGCCCAGGATATGACTGGCTCTCTGTGCCAATGTTTTTGCTTCAGGACCTCCAGCTCAGTCCTGCCCGCCTGGAACGGCCAGATAACAGCTGTAGCCTGATTGCAGCCTCCCACTTCACTCTTCCATCCACTCTGCTTCTCTTACTTTGCCCATCCCTGTTCCACTCGAGAAACTACCTTCCCTTTAGTGAATACTTTCAGTTCTTTTTCCTGGGATTGAAAACCAACTTTCCCAGCTCTGGAAAAAGGAACAAGCCAAGTTTACTTTGTAGCTGCACTTACTCCAAAATCAGTCTGTTTGAAAACATGTGGGGATGGTCAGGCAAGAGCATAAAAGGGAACAGGGTCAAAGAAAACAAGCGGTACATTAGAAAAAGATAAAGTCTAGGTAAGAGTGGTGTATTCCCACATTGTCTAGAGACAGGCTGATAAGGTAGCTTCAATTTCTTCAGCCTGTTCTGCAGTAAATGTGTATAATTCTGATAGATCACCTGCATTAGTAGAATACACTCTACTATTTAATAAACTGGTCATATCCCAGTAAGAAAAGCTTTGTGCATCTGAGCTGACTGCAGGTTAAAATGAGGCTGCCCTGCTAGGGCTGCCTGAACGGTGAGGAATGTGTATCACAGTGTCGAGAATCACACAGCAAGCATAGACAATATTACTCTGCCCACATGCCACAGCAGCAGCTCTGGTACAAGAAGTTATTCTGTGCTCTTAGCAGGTCCCAGGCACCCTGTCAGCACTGTGCAGGAGTGCTGTCTCCCATGCAGTGTTTCCTGGGACAAGTGAGGACTCCAAGTGCAGGAGGCACCTGCAGTTCCTCAGAATGCTCATTAAGGTCACTGTGCTGATAACTGGTCCTCTCTGCCTGTCCCAGCACAGAGTCAAATTAAGCTGCAGACTGGCCTTATCAAACTCCAGGAACAGGCCCATTAAGCTTATCTTGGGACTTTCTAAAGATAAGGGTGATTGGCCTTTTCTGTGTTCAGTTTTTTTGGGATAGGATCCTTTTGGCTGGGAATGGGGTTGGTCTGTGCTGTCATCCCTGGGAGCTCTCTGTCCATCAAGCATGGCACAAGCAGGCACAGGTACAGATGTGAGATCCAGTACATCCCTTGGGGTTTTGCACATGCATTGGTGCTGCTGAGGCGTCAGTGTGTTAGGAGCCATCGTGCTGTAGTCACGTGTTTTATTACCAGCAATTAGGGTCATAGCAAATGACAGGTAATCACAGGAACGTTTTCATACTGTAAATTCTCCCTCACTTTCCTTGCTGTTAGAGGCAGATGAAAGGATTTTTAAACATCCTCATTTCTGTCTACCTTTTGGTTGTCAGGGGATTTTTTCAATTTGTTTTTTAAAGAGCTAGTGATGGTTGAGGATTGGGTATCTTCTTTTTCTGTCCTGTGTTCTGGAAGTGATTATAGCTCCTTATCTCCTGCACACTTCCTGCTCGTTTGGGAAGTCCTCTGCCTTCAGGAATCAGAGGCAAAGGGTGATCTCTAGGGAGGTGAGGCAGTGAAGAAAAGTCAAATCCTTTCTTTTTCTATGGGCCAATTTGTTGAGTTATTGTGGGAGGTGACTTTGACAACTTCTGTGATCTGGGTCATGTTTGATTTTCATCTCTCTTGGAGTTGTGTCACTCTAAATTAAATTCAGACTGAATATTGTATATTTAATTCTCACTTATCTTTTGTCCTTTAGCTGTAGCTATCTTTAGAGCTTTAATAGAGCTAGTCTGTACCTGGGTGCTCTTTGTCTGAGTATAGGTTATAGTATGATGTTGATGTGGGTGTTTGTATGAAAGATGCAGGATAGACTTTTGATCAGTTCTTGTTTCAGCTTCAGATCGTAACTCCTCTTCAACATGAGTTATAAGACAGGGTGTAGCTTATTTGCTTATTGTTCTCTGCTGAGGCTCACCCTGAGTTTGTGCAGTAATGCTCTGATCACTATCACCCTGCAATCATTCCTTATTGCAACTTCACTGCACCAAGTGTCAGCAAAGCAAGAGATGAGAGCGCACTGGTGATTGACCCATTTCTGTCTGAAAATGTGGCTGGACCAGCCAGTGCAATTCATACATAAGTATGTTCATATTCCAGTAGTTGTGAATACAGTAACAGGCGATATTAGTAGCAGGTATCTCCAGAGAGATGGAACTGACCTCACTTCCTTATTGCATCCTCCAGATTTTTATTACTTTATCACGTTATTACCTCATGGATATGGTTTCAGTTTGGAGCGTTGTGCAGCTGGCAGCCTTCTAGCTGGGTTAAATGTTACTTCATTGCTTCACACCTGTGGTGAGGAGATGACTTTCAAGCAAAGACAGAGGGTGAATGGGCAGTGTTTTGCTACAGGCTTCTCTTTGGGATCTGGGATTCTGCTTTCAGATCTATCTCAAGCCTGTTGTGTCACACCAGATGGAGTATCAAATCTTTCTCAATTTATCTGTCAGTCAAAAGACAATAATAATGTAGGAGAGAACTGTAGGATTTAATAAGTTGTTCCTCTTAAGACTGCAGAGTTTCAGAAGGAAGCTCTAACCTGTAGTCACATTCCTGCATGCTAAAATACAGCGTGGAAAGTGCCGCATAGAGTGGGAGTAGGTGGGGAACAGACAGTAGTCACTCAGCAGCCAAAAGAATTGCTGAACGGTTCAAGCCAGCGACATCCTGCCATTTGGATGTTTTCTATGCTGCTGTTTCTTATAATGACTATAAACTGGTAGATTGTTAACTTCTTTTGAGATGTTTCTCTTCTGCTTTGGCCACTGATACATGAAAGAAAGAGTTACTGTTCCAGCTCGAGTATCAAGGCAACACATATTGTTACAGCCCAGCAACTGGATAAATTGAGGATTTCACAGTAGTTGGGAGCTGGTTGTGTTTGTGCAGACAGGTGCCACTGTCACATGCATCTGGAATTGTCAATTGCATCTGGAACACTTCCTAAACAGTGTCTGGCCCTGGCTGCAGGGCTGTGCAATGGGGCAGGGTGCTGGTGGTGCCTACATTGCATTGTCTGATTGTATCCTATGACTGTCTTTCCCCACACAGGCTGAAGGGAAGGCGGTGCTAATAACAGGCTGTGACAAAGGTTTTGGACATGCCTTGGCAAAATGCCTTCATGCAAAGGGATTTACTGTTTTTGCTGGATGCTTGCTCATGGTGAGTAGTGAAATTGATCAAAATTCTTCTCTGATTAGAGAAAAATGCTTCTCATGTTCTCAAAGTATCTCCATTTGCAGCCTCCATTTACCCTGGTTCAAGACCTGAGAGAGGTGCAGTGGGTGGGGATCATTGCATCTTCCATTGCTTCATCTGCCTGTTGCATCTTGTCATTCCTGTAATTCTGAGCTCTTTAGGGCAAGGATTGTCTGTCAGCTGCATGTCTGTACAGTAGCTTGTACAGTATGGCACTGTTCACTGCTGGAATACCACAGCAATACCACAACACACTCAATAAATCTGATAGGCCAAGATTGCTATGGCACTATGGCTTCCTGTTTTCTCTGGCATCCTTGTTGCTGTCTTTCACACTGTCATTTTTCGTGGACACTCTCCCCAAACTCATCTCCACGCTGTCTCTCTTGCATTATTAAGGCTCTGTTTCCAAAATATCTTGTAATTGTGCTTCTGCAGCTTCTGTATAAGCGATTCAGTTTATAGCTAGCTGAATAAACAAATTTACTATACATTTCTGACATCTTTAGGTCTCACTTCCTGTCATGTGTGTTTGGCAGGTGGCATCACTTGTAAGAGATAAGTTTAGACACACGGAGTCAGAAGTGGTTGCAGACTCCTCATCCCAGTCCCTCCTCTTGCAAAGGACTTTCAACTTGGTGTTGTGAAACCCATTTTATAAACTGGGCCAGCTCCACTTCCATCTCAGCTGGGATTTTACCTTGACTATGCACTTTTGCTGTTTTGCTAGTCAAAACTCATGTAATTTCTGACCTGAATTGTTCAAAATCAGATCATACCCACTCATTTCTCCGTTTGAAGATGGCCATTCCAGCACAGGTGCTCAGGGCATGATGACCACAGATTTTTGAGTACTGTGGAGGGTGAGAACAAACAAAGGTGGCCTTCTCTGCCTGTGTGATCATGGCAGAGGTTACGTTCTTCCACCACACCAGAAGGGAAAGTTATTATCAGCTGACGTATTGTGTAACTTGAGAGTGAGACAGACCTGTTGGAAAATTGCCACCATTTGGAAATTTCCATACGGAGCCTCTGTAATTCCTTCAGTAATGGCGTGATATGCTGCTTTGGGATGCCTGTCTCAGTGCAGATAGCAAGTCAGGCACTCTGCAGAGCAGCAGATGTAGGGAACGGAAAAGAGGGGGAAGATAGGGTGGGCTGAGGGGGCTGTTTGGAAGGCACGTGCTAGTGTGGAGCAGAGAGGGACAGGCTGCACTGGAAATCCCACAAAGAAACTAAATGCTCCTGCAGTGAGGCCTGTTTGCTTGCTTGTTTCATTGCTTGTGAGCTGCTGTAGGCTCCCAGCAGGGTCAGAGCAGGTATGGGGGCAGCTGTCATAAAGCAGATGCCAAGCTCTTAGTTCACACCTAGTTAGTCCATCATCACTTACATGCTTGTATACAGAGAATTAAAGCACCACCACAGGAAGCTCCTGTATTAAATACAGGATGTTTACAGACTCTGAGGTACATCAGGAGCTTCTTAATGATCAGGCAGTCAAATATAAAGTTACAGGAATAAGAAGAATACTGCAGGCAGGTTGGGATAGGACTAGGAAAGATCAAATGCAAAAAGGACTACATTTTGCAAGGGCGAATAAGTCTACTGAGAAAGTTTCTGTTAATATGTTAGGATTAAGATGGAAAGCCACACAGAAACAGGTTACAAAATAACCTTAAAAGTAGAAAGTACAGAAAAAGTTGAAGTAATAATTGTTTTATTTTCTTTGATCTTACTGAAAAAAGAATAAATTGTTTTCAGATGCCTACTGCCAGCAGTTGTCATGAGGACTATAGGCAAGAAAAGGTGAAAAACAAGGGATGTTTATATAAATTAATGTGCTTAAGTTCACCGGGCCTGATGAAATATACTGAAGGGCATTTAGAGGATGAGCCATTGTGATTTCTGCCCCATGGGTGATATTTTCAAGAGCACTTGGAGGCCAGAGGATTTCCAGGAGGTTGGAAGAGGACAGATATTGTACTTCACTTCCCAAAGGAGATAGATGTCTGGAATTGCCAACCAGGCAGCTCACCTTCAGTGCCCTGGATGAAATTGCCACACGCTGCCCTGTCAGTTTTACAAACGACTGGATCATAGTGTGATGCACCCTGTCTGTATAATTTACTGGGAACAGACTGTGCTGTGTCAGTCTAATCTCATTCTGGCTATGCAGCAGAGTGGCTAAAGGGGAAGGAATAAATGTGTCCTGAGTAAGGGTTTTGTTACAGTTCATTACAGTCCCTCATGATAGTCTCATGAGCAAATTCGTGCTGTAAGTGACTTCTGTTCAGTTCCAGGATCATTTTCTTGGAAGTACCCCCTAGAAGACAGTTTTCACTTGGAAAAAAAATATGCACAGAACCAGGCAGGGGAGATTATAGGCCTTTTGGAGAACAGGGGTCAAAATGGTCCTGACAGGAGTCTGAAGTCAGTGACGTGAAACCCAGTAATGACAAGCACGAGGTGTTCCGCTCAGGAAACGCAGGAAGGGAGCAGGTGGATCGGCAGCAGGGTGGGGAGGAACTGGTGCACAGGGAGCAAGCTGGCTGGATCCACGGGAGTGCAGCATTGTGTTCATGGCTTCCTGATTCCCCCTGACATCTCACTGCAGGTGCCCAAGTGCTTGCCAGGACCTAATCCTGAATCCCACAAGCTTCCCTGGGAAAAAGCCATGGCTGTGTCTGTTACAGGAGGGCTCTCCACTAATGAAATCTGTGTGGTCTGCCTGTCCCTCAGCACCACAGCACCGGGATCCTCCAAACCAGAACCATGGAAAGGAGCGAGGAGGGGAAAGGGAGGCAGCCAAAAGCTGAAACAAGTTTCCTCAGCTGGGTAGAGAGGGTTTGTGGAGCTGCTGGGCTTCCCAGCCAGGAGCAGGCCCTGCTAGGCACAGGGTGGAGTGGGCAGGCAGAGCCTGATGGGCTGTAAGCACAGGATAAATGGCGGAAGGGAGATAGCTGGATGGAAATGGCACCATCCCACTAAAAGCCTCTGGAGAGTATTTGGGCAGCCGGCTTGGCTGGAGGATGGCTTTCAACTCTGATGGAACTGGGAAAGGGAAGCTGGGAGATTCTCTGAGAGGACAAAAAGCAGACAGCAAAATGAGGGGGAGAGAGGCTTTGCAGGAGCAGTTGGGCCATTGCTGCCAGCACCTCATTTGATTTGTGATGCTGTGTGGCTCCTGCTGGTGAATCCCAAGGCCATGAAGGTCTTCCCTCTTCCCACGGGAACTGCTCCAGGGGTTATTCCAGCCAACAAATCTACCATTTGAAAAACAAGGAGGAAGTACCATGTGGTACCTAACAGGGAATATGCTTACAGCTCTTGAAGACCACAGAATATAAGATGATGTTCCCCTGCTTCCATAAAAATATGCAGCTGCTTCATTTGTGAAGAGGTTTCCTGGACAAAAGAGTTAAGCACTTTGTTTTACAGTTAAAGAGTGGCTGAGGTGGTATCTGCAACTAAGAAAAGTGGTTCCAGTTGAAGTCAGTCTTCCAAAATCAATATGTTTTGTCAATAATGAATTGTAGCTGAGAAGGTAACTTTGCAGATAGAGTTGCATTGGTGATAGGAGAGAATTCATTTCCATATGAACAACACAATCCATTTTTACTGGATTTTTTAGCTGCCGGCCAATGACTTTGTTTCTCAAAAAGCAGTGGAAATATTTCTTGTTTATTTTTTGAGTATTATGAAAGATTAAAAAAAATGCAGGGAAAGGTCTTTTCAATGCTCACATGACAATTGGCATTTGAACACAGATATAGTTATGTTTCTGGTTTTATATAGATACAATAAATTTCTCTCTTTACAAGTTGAATTAGCTCCACTTTCTTTACTGTTAAGTAGCAGAAATTTGCTTTATATAGCCCAGTGGAAGGCAAGAGCATTTTCCAGAAATACAGCGAGGCATCATACAACCCTCATCTGTTTCAAAGGGAATATGATATTTTGGTAACTATGTTGTTGACTACTTGTAACACCACTTTGAGGTTGTTTTTGTGGCTAGATAAGAGGGCCAACACAGCATGTGACCACATTTGATGTGCATTAGAGAAGCTTCAAACTTTATTTGCTGTTCTTGTGGTACTGCGAAATAAGTCAGTTGTGAAATGACATGCACGGAGCCAAGAGCTCATTCTAACTATTGTCATAGTGCCAGTGTAACTATATATTGATTTTTAAGAGAGCTACCCTGTTCTGCTCAAGTCTGTGATGGACATTTCAGCTCTTTTCCTTCATTACATGTCATTGTTCACTGGACTGAAGGTAGAAATGAGATGTTGTATACTGTATTAATTAAATAGCCTGAGATATTTATAAAAAACTAAGCAGTTACATGGTTTTTTATATCTGCCTGGCTGCAGAGGCTGCTGAGCAGGTGACTGTGGGTGGGTTGCTCGCCTTGTTTGCCCTTGTGCTGTGGGAGTTGGTATCAAGTGCTAAAGGAAGAGTGGCAGCCAGGCACAGTGACTCACCAATTCATTACTTCTTCCTCCCTAATGAGGCAGAGCTTGTGATTCAGGGAATAGTTTTGTGAATTAAATCTCAAGCCTGCTGTGGAACTGTGTGGCTACTCTGTTCTCTTTTCACTTTTATTTGTTATTTACCACCTGAGCAAGGCTGTAAGGCTTAGGTAGCCATCCTGCCTGGAAGTGAACAGGTAAAATTTGAAATGTTAACTGTGTTTATGTTTGACTAAACAAGAAACCCCCAAAACAAAATCTCTAATTATAGCAGTGGGGTGGGGTGGAAAGAAAGAAAAAGAGTAAAAAGGAAAGCAGAGCCACGAAGTTCTTGTTGCCTGTAGAGTGAAAAAAAAAAAAAAAGTTTTTTCTTCATTAGCCAGAATCTCCTTTCATGCCTCATGTCTGTCATTGTGCCATTGTGTAGCAGATCTCCACTGAGCATGTATTCCTGAACATCTGACTCCAATTTCTGTACAAGTTATGTTACCCATAGTGCACAGAGACCGAGACAGTGGAGAGTCACCCATGGTTCTCCCCAACTGGCACAGTATTTCAGCATGTTATGGATGTGAAACCCATCGTGTGAGGAGCCAAAAGCAGGGTGGGCTTCATGGTCCTTCAGGGCAGTGGGTCACTGATGCAGTTCTGGAAGTGGTGCTGGAGGGAGTTTTGTGCATATTTGTGCACCCAGCTTACACCTGTGTGTGCAATGTCAATAGCTTCTATTTCCCATCCATGTGAACACACCTGGCCCCAAACTGCATTGCTGTTCTCGGTCCATCTTAGTGGGACACCTTTCTGTTCTGCTGAATAGGATGAGAATGGAGATGGAGCCAGGGAGCTGAGGAACATGAAGTCAGACCGGATGAAAGTGCTACAGATGGATGTGTGCAGTGATCAGGAGGTGGCCCAGGCCGTGGATTTTGTGAAGAGGACCCTGAAGGAGCCAGAGGAAGGTATGTAGGGATCTTTTGCTCACAGAATCCTTTCTACAGAGCAGGCCATGCATTGACCAGGTCTTTCTGTGCACCACTTAAAGAGGGCTATCAAGCCTGAAGCCCTGTCACACTGTGTGGCTGGCAGTCAGGCCGTGCTGTACCCAGGTCAGTGAGGACAATTGTCTTGCTATTGATGTGGCAGCCACATGGAAAGAGACCAAGACTGGCTGGAGGATTAGGCTTTAACTCTACATCCCATAAAAAGCCATGAGTGGCAGCAAGCCCACAAGTATCTGTGTCTTTGTCCTTGAATGTCTATGAAGGGCATAGAGCAGCCAGAGCTTGATCCCTTCCTTGTGCTCCTGCCACATGTGCTCCTAGCTCATGCAGACTTTGCTGGTGACCCTGCTAATGAAGAGGTGACAGGCCCTGGCTGCTTACTGCTGCTGTCCCCTCTGCTGTGTGGGTACAAATGAGTGCTGAGCTGGAGCACAGATCTGAGCTGCCCCCAAACCTGGATTAATTTTCAGCCAGATCCATCCGTGTTTTCAGTTTGCCATGCTACATACCAGAGGTGATGTGAAGTGGAATCCAGGCTGGGCTCAGCACAGGTGGCCTTAATCCATGTCACCTTAAGCATGAGTCCAACTTGTGGACCCTGAAAACATGTCAAAGGAGATAGGAGTCCCATCTTTCCTTCTTGGAAGTGCTTTTGCAGTGGGATATGAGTTTACAGTCGGAGCCTGATGTGACACCACCTAACCTCTTCCCAAGTGATGAGGTTGTGAGGCTTCTTGCTCTGCATAGGCTTCTCTGCAGCCTCTATGCCAGTAGCAAGCTGGACAGCAGCTGTGGACACAGGCTGAGGGTGAACTGAAGTTTGACATCTGTAGCTTCAGGACTTCAGGGTTGTGACTTAAAGCTGGTTGCTCCTCTTAAAGCTTGGGTGAGATTGTCATGGCCCTGTTTTTGTTCACAGCAAGTATTAAGCTAGTAAATAACAATAGCTCTAATCTTCATGCAAATTACGTGAGCACACCTTTCCTTCTAAAACAAGCATATGAAATGCTACTGAGTAATGTACAAGCTCTGATCCCACACATGTTCTCTCTGCATGATTTTTCTTCCTACACAAAACCACCCAGCCCTCGTCATGCATTTCACAGCTTCTTAAGCTTTTCCTGAAGAGCCCAGCAACAGCAGTGGTGGCACAGAGCCTTTTCCCACTGAAAAGGAGCAGCTCTGTTCCTTCTATAAATGCAGCAGTGTTTGCAAAACCATGTGTGTAGCAGTGACAGAGAAGCCTTGCATCCCTGACCAGCAAGTTGAACCGGTTCCTCCTGTAGCTGTTTGCCCCAGCATGGTGTGTAAAGCAACAAAGGCTCCTTTTCAGGCCCATCAGGGTGACTGAGGTTTGAGGCTTCCCAATAAATAGGGCTCAATAAAAAAGTGCTGGAATATAGACACTATTGAGACTGAGGTGCCTTGCACAGGGGTGTGGTTGCACACTGAATGTAGCCCCAGAGGAGCTAGTGCAGAAGAGGTTGTGGGCTGTACAGTTCTTTATACCTCTTCTCCCTGTGCTGTGTACATAAGGCTCAACTCATTTGATAGGAGTGCCCGTTTGCTTTCAGTCTTATGCAGTTCCCACTGTATTGTTGATACTAGAAACGTAATAGTGATAAGGCTCTGCTCAATAAACACACCGCTGTCCAGCAAACAGCCCTGTGACTGGGCACCCCTCAGCACTTTGTTCTGTTTGTAACGTGCCCTGATCCGTGAGCAACGGAATTCCAACAAAAAACTATTGTAAATAATGATTCAGGGACGTTCATGAGAACTAACATCACAACCCAGGGACATTGCAATGGGACATTACTGTACAGAAATTTATGTGAATTTGTAAGGAATACTCTGTAGAGGTCAGTTTGTGACCAACAGGTGAAGTCTTTGGTAAATCCCTGCCAAATCTTCTTTGCATGTTTTTTTGTTACTGGTGAAATTGCTCCATCAAGTGCCCTGTTTCCATGGTCCTCCTGCTGGCAGTTAGACCTCACTTTGCTGCAGCACAGGGACCCCATTCAGGCTGAGATGCTGTGCTGGATGCAGATCAGTGTGAATTTCAGAGTCATCTTGACCCACTAAAACTGGGAACTTCAATAAGTGAAGCAGCAACAAACTGCTGTACACAGCTCAACAGCCTTCAGGGGGAAAACCTTAGCTGGGAACGGGGCAGGGTTACTGGGGCCCATGTGAGTGCACACAGTCAGTCTGGCAAGGGCATGTTGGTGTTTTTAAGTGTAACAGGAGGATAAATTCCATTGCACAGTGGCAGAATATTGCAATTTGCTTAGAAGACTATGTTTGGTAAAATACATGGTTGCTATCTGACTGAATCAATACAGGGTGGAAGTTAAAAGACTTTCATACATCAGGGTAGGGAAGCTATGGAGCAGAGGCAGGGCAAATAGCCAAAAAACTTCTGAGAGAGAGCTTGATAACTTTTATCAACAGGGTGGCATGACATTGGTGCTTTTGATAGCAATGTTGGAGCTCCCTGGACATGAAGACTCCTTCTTAGCCCTATGTTAGTTCATGGTGGTACGAGAAAGGTCCTGCAGTGGAAAGGGGCCCCAACTTCAACTGTGTCCAATGCAGCTCTGGCAGTCCAGCCCTGACCCCAACACAGTGAAAAAAACATGGTGTATGGCAGGACATCTAATGAGGAGCAACTCTGTTGTCTTGTTCCAGCTCTTCCGTTTGTTCCTTGTGCAGTTTATGGCTGCACAGTCCCATGCTTCAATAAATCCATGAAGTATGGATTCACCCCTACAAATGTTTGCCACAGGGAATCCTGCAGTAATCACTTTGAAGGGTCAAGTCCTCAGTGACCTGTTAAGTCCTGACATGTAAGGGCCTCGGGCTCAGTGCAGAAGCTCTTGGGAAGGGCAGTCAATTTAATTTTGACAGGACTGCATGTGCAAAAGACATTAATTTTTAAATTCTAGTAGTTGTAAGGGTTGGTTGTAAGTTTGCTAACTCCTGATGAAGTTAGAGTTGAGGGAAACCAAATACTTGGACTAAAAGACAGCACCTGTTAACTAGGCCATGAACGTGCAGATCAGTACCATGCACTCTCCAAAACAGTGAGTCAGAGTTGTGAAGGGGATTTAGAAATCCGAAATATTTGTTTTCTTTCATTTTTGGTTTTTTTCTGCTGATTGCAGGGAAGTCCAGCCCCCTCCAAATTGCAAAATCCATTATAAAGTCACCAAGTGGAGACAAACCTGGGATCAACAGGAGTCTTAAAAGACTGTCAGACAGATGTAGCCTTATGAAGCCCCAGAACAGCATTTGACTGTACAGCAGCTATTCAGGGAGGCAATATTTGTGTGGCCCCATCACTTTCCTTGATATTCCAAACAAGTCCCTGGTATACCAAGAGTGTATTTCATCTCCTTGCTAGGCTTTTCTCTTCAGTGTTTTTCTACAAAAGTGCCCAGTTCTTTGTCAAGGTTTTAGGTTACTGTGACCAACACGAAAATGCTTCTCTGTGACACTCTTCCTTGTCCCACACGGTAATCATGTGTTTGTTGGCAGGTCTGTGGGGCCTGGTGAACAACGCTGGCATCTCGACCTTCGGAGAGGTAGAATTTGCAAGTTTAGACAACTACAAGAAGGTGGCAGAGGTCAACCTGTGGGGCACTGTGAGGGTGACAAAGGCTTTCCTGCCCCTCATTCGCAGAGCTAAAGGTACATGCTGGGCGGCGTGGCAACACTCAGAGTTTTTGTAGCACAGCAAAGAGATGTAGCTACAAATCCAGGCTGTACTTGGGGGAATGCCTGTGCAGTCCAAGGAGAGTTTCTGAGGATGCAGTGTAAGCATGTGGTAGTACAGGCCATTCTTGGGGCAGTCCAGGCACCTACAGAGCAGGCATTATCTTAAACATCCAGGATATCAGAGACCTTTATGCAGTGTTGGCAGATATCACCCAGACAAGACAATCCAGAGCCCATGGAGTGGTTATGTTTGGATAACTGAATCTTCTCCCTTCATGTTATTCAGTTCACAGATGACTTCAGGTAGTGACAGAATAAATGAGAGTCAATAACAGCCATTTTAGATAACTTACAAGAAAATGGTGTTATCAAAACTCTGGTTTATATTGAAAAATTATATGTGTGAGCAGAACTCTGAAAAGCTTCTTTATTTAGCATGTGTGGGAATGCTGGTACAGGTGTGTGTTCTGTGAGGACAAAAAGGGGCTATATTGAGAAGATTGCTCAGATGCCATTTTCAGACAGCAAGTAACCACTAAACAAGCTCCATCTCACTGCATAAGGCGTCTTACCCATCAGGTCAGCAGGTGATTCTCACAGTCCCACTAAGTTACACTTAGGTCTGGAATGAGACAGCAGAGCTACCTGCTTTTTCCTCAGCTAAAATTCTGAGCTGCGCAAGGGTTTTGTGCTCCCTGGCTGTGAGAATTCTTTCTGTAAAAATAGCTGGTGGGATTTCAAGGGCTTGTTTGTAAGTGTATCTGAAACCATAGTGCATGTCTTGGATAAAGCCTGAGACGCACACACAGAGGAGTGACCACTGCTGCCACTGCCCTGAGGCAGTGCCCTGAAGGCTGTCACAGGCTGCTGGCAGGAGTTAGGACTATTGCTCTCCACTGCCCCATGGACAACAGCACATCCAGTCTCCTCTTGTTTGTCCCAGGAATGGCCACTCATGGCTGAGTGAGACTCATGGCTGACCAGCTGGGTGAGCGGATTGTGCTGCTCATGCTGCAGGTGCATAGAAATCTCTACTCATTCTCTGCCATCCAGCTTAGGTCTAAAAGTACACAGGTGTGTTAGGCAGATGAGTTGTTGTGCTTACAGAAAGGACCAAGATGTTTGTATGGCATCACAGAGAGCTGTGAGCTTTGCAGTTCATGGCACTGCTAGCTGGGAGCTTGAGCCCTTCTCTAGCAAGACATACGAGTGAGAACACACTGCCAGCAGTCTCAGATTAGGGTAACTCTCTACTTGGAAATTAGGAGTGAAATGTTTTGTATGCTTTGTAAATTCTTTGATGCAGAGGTAGGCATATATATCATCCCTGGAGGAGCTCAGAATAGAGGTTAGCCTTGCTTGAGGCAGGAGAGAAAAGCTCCTTGACAGGGCATGTGTATTCAAGATTCAGATTTTAGAAATCAGCATCATCCAACTATGTACCCTTTCACTGGGATGTTCTGGCTGCTGCTTCTGCAGCCCATCCTCTCTCCCTGATCTTTTCTCTCTAGGCCGTGTGGTGAACATCACGAGCATGTTGGGACGCATGGTGAGTCCATCTCGCTCTTGCTATTGCGTTTCCAAGTTTGGGGTGGCAGCCTTCTCCGACTGCCTGCGGCAGGAGATGTACCGCTGGGGGGTTCGCGTCATCCTCATCGAGCCCAGTAACTTTGTGGCAGCGACCGGAATCCTGACGGCAGCCGGCATCGACAGGCAGGCTGAGGCGCTCTGGAGCGGAGCCAGCAACACGGTGCGGGAGGACTACGGTGGGGAGTATTTCACTCGCCACGTGGCCATGATGAAGTCCTTCGTTAACAGTGGCCTGAAGGACATGTCTCTGGTCTTGAATGACATCACCGAAGCGCTCACGTCCCCTTGGCCCAAGAACCGTTACAACCCCATGGAGACCTACTGGTGGGTGCGGCTGCAGGTCATGACCCACCTGCCCACGGCCATTGCTGACTGGCTTTACATCCCCGGAGCCACACTGTGAACAGGCATCCTTCAGGCATCCCTCCAGGGCTCCTACTCACACACAGCTTAGGGCTGACCTCTGCACTCCGTGCTGCTGTGTCTCCTCTGGAGATGCAAGTGCTTCCACTTTGGGTTATGGTTTCAAGACATGTTGTGGGGTGCTAGAAAAACATGACCTTTTTGTTTCCTTTTTTTTTTTTTTTTCCCCCTAGCTTTTGTTTGTATTCGTTGCTGTCCTGATTAAAGTTGAAAGGTGTTTTCTTTTTACCTATGGAGAAGGCAGAGGAAGGTAAATATAACATGTCAAATATGTGGCTAATGTAATTAGGTCAGCAGAATTTGCCCAGTGATAAATTTGGCTTATTAATGGGCTCTTGCTTTTCCTTACAAGGACAAACTGCTAATAGCAGAGCAAGGCTGTTGCTATGAGATGGCTTGAAGGGAGAAACTAAAACAGGAAACAAAAGCAGAGCTTTCCATTTTGTTGAAAATGGGTCAGTCACAGCCTTCCATTGTTTTCCTGATACTGCTAGGAAGCTCTGCTGTGACGGTCTGCTCTTTCCAGGGAAGTAGCAGCACTGCCTCTAAACAGCCTCATTACCTAGCTCCAAAGAAGGATTCTTCCCTCCCAGAACTGTGGCCAGGAGGTGCCAGAGCCAGCAACTGGGCACAGGATGGGCAGGGAAAAGCCCTTCTAATAATGAGGTCTGAGCCATCCCTCAGCAGTCCCTGTGGATGCTGGGATTTGCAGCCTCTCTCCACATGCTGCTGCTGAGCATTGTGGACCAGGGTTGAAGCTGATATAGCAAATAAATTTGGCTTCTCTGACTGCTACCTTAGGTGCCTGAGCTACTCAGCTGGGGTACAGAAACTGTCCAGCCATCCCCCTGCTTCCCTCTTGCTGGTGAGGGAGCTGCTGTTGGCTTTTCCAAATCAGTTTTTCCATTTATCCTCTGCATTTGAACAGTGATGGGGCACTGTGCAGCCAGTGTGGCCTGACTATGAGCTCTGGAAGGATGCTTTAAGGACACATTTCTTATTTTAATATTGCACAATGAAATCTCCATGTCACACAATCATCTTCTCTGAAAACCTCCTGAGAACTGGTAAGAGCTACTCTTGCCCAGTATTCCCAAGGGTCTCTTCTGTTTGCCATATGCAGGATTTCAATAATGTTTTCCAAGTGCTGGGGCTGCGTGGCTTCATGCCCCATTCCCTCTGTTCCAGTGATGACCACTGGTGGAGCAGCCAGCAAGCTGCTGGTGCTACTGGCCAGGCTTGGGTCCAAGCCTCTTACTCCAGGGAGCAGCTTTTCCTTCCACTGTTTTGCCTTATGTGAGATAAAGTGGCTATGAAAAGAGCTTATTGATTGCTCTTTTTCATCTGTCTCTGCTAGCTCTGACTTGGAAACTGTGCCTTAAACTGTTTGTGTGCCACTGGCTGCAAATTCTTGGAGTCTGCAGACAGCCATGAGTACTGTGATGCCTTGAGGATGAAAGCAGGTTTCCCTTGGAGATGCTGTCAAGGCAGCTTGCCTTACAAGTAACAACTGCTAGAAATACTGCTGTGCAGTTTGTTTCTTTTCCAGATCATCTGCACATGGAGATTTCCTGGGATTCAGGACCCAGAAGGACCCCACTGAACTGCAGCTTAAACAGTCTTGTAATCACTTCTGCCCCCTGCACTGTGAAATGTGATTAATGTTAAGTAGCTCTGATTTGCACACAGAGAAAAATAAACTGTGAGATTTGTAAAGCATATATCTCTAGATCCAGTGCTCATTTCTACATTTGTTTTCCCACTTCCTTTGAATCTGCGGTTGGGATTTAATTAGGTTCAGTAATTAAGGAGGTGGCTTAATAATAACAACTAATGATGTTTCAGCAGGTGGTGGGACTGTGGAGGCTCAGTGAGAACTGCCTGGAGCAGAACAGGCAGCATGGCCCATTTCCTCAGCAGAAGGCAGTTAGAGAGGCTTCTGTGTAAACACAGGCACTGTCAGTGTTTGTATTTTGTGTGGTTTCCCTCGAAGGAGATCGTTTAGAGCAGCACTGTGCATTATTCATTGCCTCAGCACTGTGCATGTAACTAATCCAAGGGCTACAGCTGCCTGGTAATAAGGATTAGCTCTTCTCACAGACAGAACAGAGACTGGCAAGCCAAGAAGAGTCTGAGGCCATACAAGGACCTCATGGTTGAGCCAGGGTTAGGATTTCACAGCATGTGAGCCCCAGTCCCCTCCTCTGCCCCCTGAGAAGTGCTCCGGAGGGCTCCTAGTGCCTGGTTTCTGCCTGGGGGGGGAGCTCTGGGTGTCTGGGGGCGAGAGGAGAAGACTTCATGTTTCAGACCGTGGAGTTGCACTAACATAGCGTTGAGGGTAGATTGTTGTTTTGCTGGTGAGTAACGGGGAAGAAAACTCAATTCTAGTTGACAGTGACCTTCAAAGCCAGAGGACAAAAGAGACAGAAGTTCAGTGAAATCCCATGGAAGTCCATGCTCATTGCTGCTGTGGTATCCTACAAGGAGTTTTGCTGCCAAAGCTGCCCATGGCTTTTTTTTCAAGGTGCAGCTGCTGAGGGTATGGCACTGTCCTACCTTTTTCTTCATGTTTCTCACAATGCTTTGGAAGGCAGTGTTGGTCCAGCTCCTTAGTGTGCCCTTTAGCCTTTGTAAGGTGATCCTGGTTTTCCTTTCAGATCAACAGGTTCTCTGCAATGGCACAAGGAACCAAGAGGCGGTCAGTCCTCTGCATGCCATGTTTGCTCTGGTTCACCTTAACACAGCAAGGCACCTCCTGGGGTTTCCCAAGCAATCATTGCAAGTTGAGATACTCCAGATCACTTCAGATTATTTGTGTCTTGACCACAACCCAAGCCCTAAACCAGTGGCGAGTCTCAGTGTGTGTTGCAGACCTCAAGGCACCTGGGGTTCCCAGTTTAGCTCCAATATGAAACCTCCACTAGCAGCAATGGCAAAGAGTTTATTGTGAGTGAAGTGAATAAAGATCATCTCTAAAAGCCAAAATGTCTCTTCTGAATGGCAAGAGCTGCAGAGGAAGTGGTTTATTTCAGGCAGATGCAAGACACAGCAAGTTTCTATGGAGATCCTTCACTGATAGTCCTGTGTTTACCTCTTCAAGGAGCTACACAGAGGAAGGGGATATAAACTTCTTCTTCTGGGCTTCACAAGTCTTTACTACTGCCAAGGTGGCTGATGTCCTAGGTTTGCTGTTCTGATGTGGCTGAAGATCTCAAGCAGCCATGGAGCTGGCCAGGAGGCTGCTGTACCAAGTGCCAATTGTGCAGTGTTCCTGGGAACTACATTTGACACGCTGATGGCCAAGACCCAGCACTGGGACAAATATGTGGGCAGTGGGATGTGATTTCTCCTAGATAATGTTAACAGATCAGGATATTTCTGTGTGCCATTTTTTTCCCCAGTAGCCCTGTAGGTGCTGTCTGGTTATAGAGAACTAGTGAAAAACCAGAGCATGAGGGATGCCAGAGTGTCAGCAAACAGAGTGCTCTCCTTCGCCTGATGGGCCCAAGCTTGTGGATACTCCTGTTTCTGGACAGATGATGCCTGTGACTGACTTGTGGTGCATTGGCATTGTGTGCTGTGTAACCTGCTGCTTTTACACCTGGGATGGAGTTGGTAAGGCTAAGGGGAAGTTTAGGATTTGAGAAGCATTTCTTGCACATTTGGCTATGAAACTGCAACTGAGGAACTGCAGTTTGCCAGAAGTGTTATTGGGAAAGGATGCCAGTGATAGCAGTGCTTTCACACACAGCAGTGGCCCTGAAACCACGATGGGAGATTACCCAGCACAGCTCTCCTCTGCCTCAGGTTGTCTGCTTCTGGTGGTCTCTCCCCTGCTCCAGAAAGTCTTCTTGTGGGGTCACTGTGTCTCCCAGGCAGACTGCTTCCCCCAGGGCTTCTCCTCTTCCTTGAAGAAAAAAAATCAAAGAACAACATCAGCTCTACCAGTTGGACAAACTTAAATATGTCAAGTGGAAATTACGAGGCTGTGCTAAAGCTCTTCACAACAACCACAACAGGTGAGAAAGGCTGCTGAGGTCCTGCCTTGCACAGGGAGGTGCTGGTTCAGCCCTCTGCCAGAAGGGGAGCCAGGACCTTTGCAGGCTTGGGGCTTCTGCAGGGAGCTCTGCTGGGCAGCACCCAGCTCTGCAACAGTGCCACCCAGCGCACCTGCACACGGCAGGCTTGCTCAGCTTTTTGGAAACTTGAAGACCTAAGACACCCAGGATGAGTTTGTTTTCTTAGCTTAGAGACCCCCCTGAACATGCTGGTGCTGTTGTAAATAGCAACAGCAGCACCTGTGCTTCTGGCTGTGGTTTTGAAACACAAGTTTTCAGCTTGTTGTGTAACCACAATGCTGAAAAATGTCTTAGAAACAAACCCAAACCGATACCAGCAGGTTCCTCAGCCAGCAGCCTGAGCGCTGGGGATTCTAGAGATGCTACAAACAGCATGAGAATTTGTAAGAGAGCCAGCTCTGCCTCTGGGGCCTGGCCTGGAGCCAGATACAGTTCATTCATTCTCAGCAGTGCTGGAAGGGCCACGGGGATGCTACTGATACAGCCCTATCATCCTCTCCCCTGGTGCTCTTTGAGGCAAGAGCAGACCTGTGTTTCCACCTCAAAATGCTGATAAATAGTACCTTTGCCCTGACAGCAGCTTATCAGAAGGCACAAAGCAGCCATGTGTGCAGGTCTCCTGCAGTGTCCAGTGCCTTCTCTTGGGGTGTCTTCAAGGGAAGAGCTCTCCGTAGCACTTGGCAGGGTGTGGGGCTGGCCAGCGGCAGCTGTGGGCACAGTGCTTGGCTGAGCCAGTGTTCAGTGCACTTACCACAGCATGGTGCAGTGAACATGCTGTAACTCACTGCCTGCAGGGCATGTTAATTTGGTTCCCTGAGGGGGCTTTGTCTCATAGCACTTTTTGCCAACAGAACAGTGACAGAGGGGGTCTTTGCTCTCCCCCTTGCTTGTGGGTGTGCAGTAATCCTTTCCTCTGCCATTAACAAAGAAGCTGATTGTGTTTTGCTCCCACAGGGATGGTCGGGGAGGCATTTTTCTGGTATCTTCTGATGAAGAACACCATTATCAGGTTATCCTTAATGAAGGAACTCCCTCCATCAGACAGCTTCAAACCTGAAGGAATCAATATGGAGAAAGAATCTGAAGTTTTCTGGCTTTTTGGAACAATAACTGTTTTTAAGAGTGAGGATTTCTAAGACTTGATGGTACTGCTATACCATTGCCAGCTTTGCACTTTTATTGCCATAGCATCATGAAACTGGCCCAAACACCATGAGTTTTATGGGTTTGCTTTGAAGAGCATATGGAGATATTTGGTCTGCCTATCAGTTCCTGGCTCTTGCCTTCCCCTGTGCCTACCTGTTCCTAGCCAGCGTGGCACTAGGTCGTCCATCCCCCTGAGCATGGCCTCTGGTAGAAAAGCTCCTTCTTGTGCAGGATATGGCAGATGATATTGTGAAGGGCAGTGGTGTTTCCCTGTTGTTGCCAGCTCCAGCACATAGATGGAACAGATCTGGTCACCCGAAATCCTCCTTCACTGTGTTTGCCAAGACATCAATAAAAGCTGAAAAAGAAAAAATGAAAGAATTATTACTTTGGTATATATAATAAATGTGGTGTCTCCAGTCTTCTGTGTGAAAGCTGCTACAAGTGGCTTCTAAAGTCCTCTGAACTGTTAGAGCCACAGGGAGGAAGGTGGCAGGGTTGAGGGCAGGCATTAACACCATTGTGCTGCTCTTAAATGGGCACCAAGGTTAACCATCACCCCACAGGCACCTTGCCCTGGGACCTTGAACTGCAACCTGGGAGAAAACTCTGCATCGTCTGTTACTGCAGGGCCTCCCTGCCCAAGCAGTAGTGCTCTCAGGGGTGTGGGTGGCACCTGTCACCTTGGTCGAGTGCTGTAGAAGTCATTTTCCTGGTGAGACTTTAACCAGGGTTACTATGACAATCAGGCAGCAGGCTGTCCTTTTGTCTCCTTCCTGGTTTCTGCCTGCTCAGAGGTGTTGAAGCATTCAGAGCACAGCAAAACACCTTCCCTTTCCAGCTCTAATGAGAGGCACCATTGCCCCAGAAAGCATGACTAAGGAGGGAGATGTTGGGAGAGGGAATGCACCCTGGTAAGGTACTGTGGCACCCTCACTTACTGCAGGGAGGGATGTGTCAGTCCCTGTGTCCCACTGGAGACATCCAGTGGGTGTCTGGAGTATGGCTCTACAGCTTCCCTCCCTATTAAAAGCTTGTGCAGGTATTTACTCTGGCAGCCCTCCAAAGAAGAGATGAGGTCAAGTACTCCAATGCAGCCAAAGTGCACTTTGATAATGGGGAAGTGCCTGCAGAAAATCTGCCTGGGGACTCAGAAAATGTTTCAAGGTGGCAATGGCCATATTTAAAGAGGGTGAAATGGTGTGGTGGCTTGGCTCTTGGCATGAGGTGGCTTTGAGGAGGTGCAGGACACAGTCATCCAGTGGGTGCAGTGGTCTGAACATCCCAACAAGGGACTTCAGCACTGAGTTTTCTCAGGGCCAGCACTGGTGTGGGGATGGAGCCAGTGCTTTTCCTGGGAGCTGCTGCCACACCATGTACACACACAGGAAACACTTCTCTCCCCATCCTCCTCACATAGTCTTGGGCCCACACTAAGTCCCAGCCTCATCCCCTCCCTGCACATGTTCTTTTGCTGCACACCTTTATCAACAAGCGAGTCCCTAAGACTCTATAGCCCAAGAGCACATCTGGGCCTTCTTTTTGCACCACTTACTTTTCCAGGCCTGAGCCACACATGAGCTGCTTGGTTCCCTCAGGCTTTGGGGACACCTGTACCAGGTGGCTGCCCCCTTCCTGCAGCACTAACAGGCACTAACAGGAGCAGGAAGCCCCCAGCTCTCTGTGGGTAGGGATGGCACTTGGCCTGGCTGGTCCAGCTCCTGCTTCAGGCAGCTTTCCCTCCTGCAGGCATGAGCCAGGAGCTGGCTTCTAGCCCTGTCTGTGCACAGGCACCTACAGACTCAAAATCAGTCCCAGGCTGATCCACTGCATCTCAAGGAAGTTCCTACACTCCTGTACATCTGCCCTGGTGTAAGAAGCTTTTGTTCTAGTCCATGGGTAACAACCATTTCTCAAGAATCATTTTGTATGGGAATGCAAGGTATGATGTGGATAATGCATCCATGGCCTCACGCCAAGTCTCTACACTGAAATACATGCCTGATGAGTATTCCTGGGGTGCAGTACAGATACAAGCATTTTTAATACTGTCTAAACTAATCATTCCTAAAATCTCCCAACTTGTTTGAATGAAACTCAGTGTGAATGGTTCTCTGTACCATTTCACAATGTCACCATATATTGCACCAAAGTCAGAGCTCTGACCACTGAATTTATGTTACTTATATTCTGTACAATGTAAGTTCCAGTCTAGAAACACTTAGGCCTGTGTTTCAATACAAGCTGTGTGTGCTCGGGTTTGGTGGCCTCAATGCAGCTATTCACAGGCAAAGCCAAACACATATGCCAGTGTCTTTGTGTCCTGCAGCCTGTGCAGAGGGATGAGACTTGCTCTTTCAGAAAGGGTATTCCTAAAATTCTCTGACCTGTGGTGTGAGACTGGGGGCTCAGAGATATGGTGTGCTGGCTGGTCGAGAAGTCCATCAGGGCCAAAGTGCTGCCCTTGGGTCTTCCTGGTGCATATATAAACATGTATAAAACAACCTTGCGGCCTATGAGTCGGGCATACCTGAGGGTCTGATGCCACCTCTGAACTCCCTGTATGACTCCTGGTAGCTGATGCAAGTTGCTGACTTGAAGCTGGCTCTGAAGTGCTCTGGCAGCAGGAGAGCCCACATCCCTGCCAAAGGGCTTCTCACTTGGCTAGCAGGACAGCATAATCTGCAGGAGATTACCTAATTGCATTTCTTAATGTAATAGAGGCTGTTCTCTCTTTCTGTGAGTGGAGCTGCGATTACCCACACACTATATATCCATGTCATGAGGAAAGATGCAGGTTGTATATGGGTCATAGAAAATATAATTGTGTAACTGCATTAATGCATGCCTGAGCTAAGGCCTGAAATATGGCTTAGCAGCAGAAAATAGGGCTGTGGGCTTTAAATAGCCTTACTTGGGCATCTCTTGGACAGAGCTGGTGATGCTGTGAACAGATCACTGTGCCTCCTTTGGGAGAACAGAAAACCCCTTTGCAGAAAACGCTCTCCAAACATGCTTAATGACATTTTTTAGATCATTTAAAGTATGTTTCAGTAGGCTGGACATTGCTGGTTGAGAAAAAAGCATAATGAATCTGTGATAAATTACAGAAGGTATATTTCACGAAATCATTTAGAAAATCAAGAAGTTTTAATTCTTTACTTTTGCTAAGCTCTGCTTTTTAGTTTTGCTTTAACAGAAAGAGTTCCTGTTTTAGAGCCAAACCGTTCTGCCGAAGGTTTGCAACAATTGTAACTGCTTTCGCAAGGCCACTCAGCTGCTTTGTGTAATTCTCACGGGACACAGTCTCCACTGCTGTGCAAGAAAGACCCCCCCAAGAACCTGCGGGCCTCAAACCACAACCAACCAGCGCAGAGACCGACAACTCCACGGCCAGTCGAGACACCCAAGAGAACGTCAGTCAAGACCCACGAGGGACTCAAGGGAAGGGGTAAAAATGACTATAAAAAATGATGGTTTGCAATCTTTGGGTGCAGTGCGGTAGACTAGCAAGGGACTGGTCTCCCCCGTCCAGCGCTGTCTTGGCTGATACCTGCTTGCTTTTTAATTAATAAATTCTTTAATTGGATCTACGTCTCTGATTGGTTTTTGAGACCCAACTTATAACAGAATCCACTGGGGAATGTAGGAGCTCTCCTCTGAGAAGGGGTTGCAGCAGAGGGCAGCTGGAGTGCTCTTTGGGCTGGGCTCAGCAGGGCACAGAGGCTGGGAGCAGCACCCTGTGCTGAGCTGAATCACACAGCCAGGGCCCTGCAGTGCCTGCACACTCAGATCTGAGCAGGCATTCACAGACAGGGCCCATGGGAGTCTGGTAAATGCCCATGGGATCTGCTCCCACATGCATTGGAGAAATCCTACTCTGCCCCCTTCTGCTGTGCACTCCTCACTCCTCTCTGTGAGGATAGGACCTGGCCAAATGCCTGCTCTGCCTGTACCCAGGATCTGCTGTGAGAACCCAGCAGCAAATGCATCAACAAAACTTTTTTAAAACCTTATTTAGCAGCATAATGCAGCCCTTCATGTGAGGCACTGGAACGCACCAAAACCCCAGGATTATGGACACTGTGAAACTCAGGTTTTCATGGTATGTACATCCACAGGGGTGAGATGGTACTGGGCCAAAGCTTTGTCACTGGTCCAGCTCTGCAATGTATTTCTGTATAAAGAGACTTTGTTTTCCTTCTCTCTGTTTTGTTTTTTCCACCTTCTGAAGAGTAAATACCCCTCTAGCTCCTCTGTCTGCAGGGACTCAGATCTTGGCAGCAATGCCAAGCAGGTTGAGGAGCCTTCCTCAGCACAACCAGAAACACTGCTGGTCTTGCATGATAGGGTTTGTCCCTTAAATAATAAAACCATTTTTAGTTTTCTAACTTCCTAAAATCTCTCTCTTTGTTTTCTTGTGTTTTGAATACATAACTGGATAACTTCCAAGGTGGAGAACTACTCACTAATTGTATATAGATGAATCACGACATGTTTTGTGCACTTGCATGGGATCAAGTTCTTATATCCCAGAGGCCAATTTACACTTCCAGAGTCTGTTTACTTCCTTTGCTGGTGTAAGTGTAATTAAAAATTTTACACCATTTTGCATAAACAGATTTCAAAGCAGTTTTTGCCACTCCTAGAAACAGAGGAAAATTCCCACCTGCTTTTCTTTTCTCTGTCTTGTCTCCTACATGTTCATTTTTGTTTCTATAGTCATGTTGCAACCTGTTGGCTGGCCCAAAGCCCCATTTCCCTGAGACAAGGAAGAAAAACACCAAAAAAGGAAGGGAAGGCACCTCCTGGGTCAGGAAGAGGTCTCTGTGCAAACAATGTTGTCAGCATGGTGGGATTCTCAGCATTCCCAGGTTATCCTGGTTCCCAAGCTGCTGGAGGCTTCTCTGCAGCTGCTTAATTCCCAGCTGGAAACGCAGAGTGGAACAACAGCTTTTCCCTGGGAAGCCAGGTCCCCACCAGGCCTGGATGGCTGAACCTGCTCGGTTACATAGTGCCAGGAGCTGGTATTTGGGGTGTGCAGTGGGACAATCTCACTCCTGCACTAAGCCAGGTCGGCTACAGGTAGAATGTCACAGATGGAGTGGCACTGCCCTGTCCCAGCCCTCTGCTGGCTGAACTTTGTCTGCATCTCCAGCTTGTTCTAACAAGGGCGTTTTCTTTGCTGGCAGCTCTCAGTGCTGTTGCATCCTCTCACTGTAGCCAGGTGAGCCTTGTCTCTAGAATGGACAACTGACAGCATGAGAATATCCCAGCCAATGTAGCCTGTCTGTGTATGCTGCCTCCCCTGTCACCCCTGGACATGCTGTGTGGCTCATGCCACCTCCCCCCGTGTCTGCTTTGTACCCACTGCTTCCTCCCCATGCCACCCTAGCCCCCCTGCCCTGCAGGCAGTGCTGCCCTGTCCTCCCACAGCCCCTGTGGTACCTCACTGTCCATGTCTGTGCACAAACCCTGCATGCCTGCCCTGCAGCTGCCTCATCACCCAGAAACGTGGGGGAGGTTTCATTCTTGCATGAAGCATTCCGAGCATGTCTGGTGCCCCCTCCTTTTGCCCTGGTTTCTCCACAGCTTTCCTCCTTCCTGTCCTCCCTCCCCTGCTCCAGCTTCCTGCCCTTTGATGTGTGACCCCTCCTCTGCTCCAGGGTACAAACTGCTTACCAGGTGGAGATGACTGCTCCCACCCCACAATTAGGTACAATTATAAGGTTATGTTTTTCCCCAAACCCTTGCTCTGGAGTGGCTCAGAGCAGAGTCCTGCTGTGAGCTAATGATAGGTGGGACACCAGAGAAGTCTCTAGTCTGTGCAGGTGGCGCTGCAGGTGGAATGACAGGAGGGTCCTGGGGTGGCCGCTGAACAGGTCCTGACCAGTTGGCCCCAAGCAGGGACTCTGCAGCATCCCCAGCCTGCTCCACTCCATATCTGGAGCAGTAGATACTTGGGTGCTTCCTGCTGCGGTCAGGCAGAGCCCAGAAATGTGCCCCTGGGGAAGGCGCAGCCAGTGCTTGTGTGGAGATGTCCCAGCAGTGGCAGCGATCTTGGCTGTCAGCTCTCATCATCTGTGCTTCAAGCTGTGCAGTGCCTTGCCACCCACGGGATGCTCCTTGGCTGGCAGTGGCCAGCAGAGGAATAGAGCTCTGCTGCAGCCCCTGCACTTCTGAGGGTGCTGCCCTTGGCTGAACATGGGATTTCCTGCAAAGATGGAAATCTTTTCTTCCAGAGCTGTTGGTGCTGGCTGTGAAGGAGGTGATGGCTACAGCAAAGCTCACCCCACCTGTCATCTCCACTCTTGATGGGGCTCAAGGAGTGTCATCTCCTGCTGGCTCCTGGCTTCTCAGCCTCCTGGCCACGGCCCAGGTGAATGCACATGCCTGCAGCAGGTTCCATGGAGCATGGCTGGGTGAACACCTCATTGCTCTGGTGAGACTCTGGCTGCAGGGTGGCAGGAGCCAAAACAGCAGTGCCCAGCCACCCAAATACGTACCTGGCAGGGCCAGCACTGCAGGGCAGCCCTTGGGTGCTGGGCAGTACCTGTAGGCCAGTGCAATATGAGCTCTTCCTGCTGCAGTAGTGTAAAAGGCTTCCTCAGAACCATTCCACCTGAGGGCACATTGCTGCCACCATGGCCAAGGAGGCCTTGCTCCATCCCTAGGAGAATGCTCCATGTGCAGATGTGGATATGCCCACAGACACACCTCCACATGCAAATGTTCTACTGTGGCCAAGCTGACCCTTTTGCAGGACTTTCTCCTCTGGTTACTCTGCAGGATGTGGGCAGCCAAGCTCAGGAGAAGAACTGTGCTTGCTGGTGTTCTGTGCATGGGGAATCCCACCAGTGCACTGCAGCATGGCAGCACAGGTCAGGGTCTGTCCAGGGATTTCCTGACTTCTCTAACCTGTTTGAATTGCAAGAGATGCAGGTGAATGTGGGACTTGCAGAAAGTCTGCAGGATACCTCTGACTTTGACATGGGCAGTGAGAGCAACCCCATCAGTGACATGGTGGCTGCCAAAGCACTAACGGAGCTGTATGGAGGCAGGGAGAGCCCCTGCATGCTCCTCTGCCCTCTGCCAAGTGCTGTGGCAGACCATGGACTGTGTGCTCCCTTGAGCCATTCACCCCCAGCTGGTGCTACTGGCTCAGCATTGGATGAGCCAGCCACAGCTGTGGTTGTCATTGAGGTCCTGGGAGCACCTTGACTGTGGCTGGGTTTCAGGGCACACCTCAGCTGCACGGCCCCAGAAAGGGACAGGACTGAGCTATCTGTGGCTCTTGGGGTGGCATTTGGACAGTCAGGAGCTCCAGGGTGTGTGTGTGCATGTGTGAGTAAGGCATGCAGTGCAGCATGTAAAAACACACCTAGAGAGAAAGTCTCAACAGAAATTAGATTAAAATAAAATGTAATTAAACACAGAGAACTTCCTGTCAATTACTCAGCTGCTTCTTGCATAACTCTTGGGACCGGCTGCCTTTCACAGATGGCTGCTCTGCTGTCAAAGGCATTTGCTGGGCACCTGTTGGAAAAAGTGCCAGGTCAGCATGGAATTAATTGCACCAGCATCTTTGCTTGTAATAAGATTTAAAAGTCTAGAGGAAAACTGCTGAAAGGTCTTACAGCTCCTCAGACAAACCTGTGATGCCTCCTACTACTTCATCCTCCTCACACACTCCTGCAAGTGACTATGATGGTGACAAGGACATTGCAGTGGCCTGGAGGATCTCCGGGGTTCAAGTGGCCCTGGCAAAGGAGGCTCCATGTCCCTGCTGGGAGCATGGCAGTGGCTGCTGCTAAGCCAGAGAGAGCAGGATGGGAGCTGCTGCTGTCCCCAACCCTCTCACAGGCTGTGGCACTTCTCCCCTGCCACTTGCACCCAGGCCTGAGGCTTTAGCAAGTGGCTGCAAGGCAGAGAGCTCCGCAGCTGCAGGGCGATACCCAGACACGTGGGGTGCCTTTGTTTGCCTGGGTGAGCAGCCAAGTTGTAGCCCATCTCCAGCTTCGTACCAGCTGCAGATCCAAGGGAGCTGACTGGCCTGCCAAAAAACCTAAACACGTCGAGGACGAGGGAGTGGCTTGTGCCAGAGCTGAATAATGATGATCCTGGCTCACTTATAAAGAGAAGCACAGAGCTCACCACAAAGCTGTTCCTTGCTGCCCTGGTCCTCTACAGAGCATCACTGCGCCTCATCCTCTAAGGTATGTCTGAATTGAGAGATTTCAAAATGGGAACTGTCTGTGTCTGCAGCAGGGTCCATGCCTGCAGCTAGAGACAGACTGAGCTTTTCTTTTAAACTTGGGGAAAATGTTACCACTGCTCCTGCAGAGGGGTTTCCAGCCAGAGAAGCAGAGCAGCCCTGTGTGACAGGGTCTGTATGTGCCAACCTGCTCCAAGCAGAGCCCAAAGCATGTGGGCAGCATCCTGGCTCCAGTGACTGCTTGGGTGTGAGCAGCACAGCTCCTGCTTCTGCTCTGCAGGAAAACCTGTCCTTTCCTCCTCACACCGTGCTTTTGGGAGTCAGTTCATGTTGTATTTGGTGCTGATTTGAATCTCTACCAAGCTTCCCCACCTTGCAGTGCTGTGTATGTCCTGGCACACAAAGACCCCTCCAGAGGCAGCTGCACAGTCTCTCCCACCACGCTGCAGTGTCAGGCAGCCCTGGCATACCTGGGGGTGTCCCTCCTGCCATGCAGGTGTATACTGCTGGTGTCCACTGCTCACTTTCATGTCCCAGGGCCCCGGTTCTGCGCTGGCAGACCCTGTGGGTCCTTGGACATTTATCACCCCTGCATCTTGTCAGGTGTCAGATGTGGGTGATCAGTACAAGTGCTCTCACAGGCATTGCCTGGCTTTTTGTGGAGCTGCTGGGCACAGCCTTAGCATAGGCAGGGCTTAAGGCTGTTTTGGGCTTGGGACTTTTGGCACCATGCCTTTGTGCTCTTCTCATGATCCTTTCCCCCTTGCTGTGCCCCTGAGGTGCCCTCCTACATGTCCTATTTCTCACGCTGTTCTTCACAAACAGTTCTGCTCCAGGGAGGCTCCAGCTAACTATTTACCTTCTTGCTAGGTCCATTTGCCGCCTGCATCCCAGTGCAGCCATGCTGGGCACGGCAGCGCGGCTCTCGGTCCTGCTCAGCCTCTTCAGCATTGGGAAAGGCCAGATGTTTCATATGGGACCATGCCCAGATCCAGCAGTTCAAGAAGAATTCGATATCAACAAGGTGTGAAAAGTTTTCTAAAAATCTCATAGGGGGTAGCGAGTTAAGCTAAGGGGGCATGGGCAGCAAACTGCCTAGGTGCAGGGGGTGGTGGCAGCTCTGGTGACACCTTGTGCCACAGCTGCCAACATGGGTCTGTGGTTCTGCTCACCCCCAACTCCTGCACCACTGAGGGGCAAAAACTGTGCTGAAAAAGGAGCCAGGCTGCTCTGTCTCAGCCCACTCATGTTAAAAACATCTCTTTAAATTTTTTTTTGTCAGTATTTGGGGAAATGGTACGAGATAGAGAAGCTGCCCTCAACTTTTGAGAAAGGAAGCTGTGTCCAGGCAAATTACTCATTGAAGGAGAATGGGAAGTTCAAGGTGATCAACAAGGAGATGCTGTAAGTGTTTGTGTTTGGGCCATGTCCTCACTGTGGCAGGTGGCATTCCTGTCACCTCTCTTGCTGTCCTGGGTGTTCATTTTTCTCTAAGTTTCCTGTGTCTGGGGCTGTGGGTGCTGGGGGAGGCACCCTGTGGTTGCAGCAGCTCTTTTGAGAGATATGGGTCTCTGGTTCCTGCCAGTGATCTGGGGACCACCAGGTCTCTGTCTCATTGTCCAAGGTGAGTGATGAGAAAGTAGATCAAACGTTTATGGTGACTTCAGTATAAAATAGTCTGGCTCTCCCCCCGACTGGTCTGTCAGCCCCAGGGATGGCTCAGAAGCTGTATGCCCTGGGTCCTGTTCTGGGGAGGTCACAGGGCTGGTTATAGGATGGCAGCCACCAGCTTGTGCCCCTGCATGCTCAGACGTGCCTGTGCACTGTGTTCCTCTCTGCTCCAGAGTAAAGAGACAGAAGGAAAAGGGGCAGGGAAGGTAAAGCACATGAGTAATATTTACTTAAATATTTGTCAGCCTTTTTCTGGAGCATTTACCTTGCACAGGTAATAACTGCTGTGCAAGGGGATCAGAAATCATTGTCAGTTTAAATCAGTGGCAAAGTGAATGCTTTTTCCTTTATTAGGGAATTAGGATACCTCACAGTTATCCTGAGACCTCCTGGATTTTTGCACAGATATGCAGATGTTCATTCTTCTGTTTCCATCACCAGCCTGGGCTGTCACGGGCTGCTGCTGCGAGGAGCTGAATGGATGAAAGGGAGAGAGCAGCGAACACCGCGCTGTCCCCTGTGCCCGTGGCATGGCATGGGGACTTTGTTCAGGCTCACAATAACAACAGTGTAGGAACTCATCCCTTGTGCTTGGAGCAGAGCAGCATCCCTGCTGTTCCCTGAGTGCCCAGCACTGTCTCAGCAGCTCCACTCCTCGGGCTGTGCCTGGCAAACAGCTGGACATTCATTTGCGCCTGCATTAATCTGTGAGATTAATCTGGCCATTGCTGTCACTACTGCAGCAGCTCAGGAACCTGAAATATCAGGAATATTTTGGGTCAGATGTGCACTATGCATGGCTCCAGCATCAACCCCTTGACCTCTGCTGCTGGCAGCATTTGCTTCTGCCTCCTTGGCTGTTCCTGTTTTACAGGGAAGTGTGAAACTTTCCTGCCCGATAGGCAGCGTCCACATCCTAAGGCATCCGTGGAAAAATGCAATTATTAGATAGGTAGCTCAAGTCCTAGGACTTGCTGCCAGCAGGGCAGTGCTCTGAACCAGCAGTCAAAGACACCCTGTCTCACCATGCAGGTACAGGTAATTTGTGTGTGGAGGAATGTGCAGTGACCTGGAAAAAACACAGGGGAATAAACAGATGTGAACACGTGCCTTCCACAACTACCAGGAGCGGAGTGCTCCCTGGCACATCCAAGATCATGGATGGGATCCTCCCATCCTCCCACGCTGGGATCCTCCGATCCAGTGCAGAGGGGTCTTGCTTTTCTTCTCTGTCATTGTCACCCTGGAATCAAAGAACATCCTGCTGGCAGGGATATTTGGAGAGAGGCAGCCTGGGGCACTGGGGTGGTTTAACCTGGGAGAACATTTACCCAGCTGCACCTGGCCAGGACCTGCTGTGCCCTGGGTGCTGCTGAAACCATCCTCAGGGGCAAGTTCTCTCCAGGGATGCTGGGATTCACTAGTACCTGTTTCAGCCACCTCTTGACAGGTAGGTGCTTCAGGAGGGATGATTTAGTGGAAGTGAGAAAACCAATTATCTCCCACTTTTCTGACTTTATTTCTCACCTTTGTCATTCTCCCCTTAGAGCCAATGGCAACATCAATGAAGCTGAAGGAGAACTCATGCACATGGATGTAAAGCAGCCAGCCAAGCTGGGCGTCCGCTTTAACTGGTGTAAGTGTGTGGTGGGGAGGCTGCCTGGTGCCCACAGCCTCAGCAGTGCTGTGGTCTGAGCATTGTGCCATGGCACCAGGGGCAGAGAATGCAAAGCAAGGGGTGAAGCTCCCCTGGTGACTTCAGCACAACAGCAAAGGGCTAAAACAGACGCTGTGACCAGCAGGCAGTGATTTGGTGACACTGGTATGCCATTTACAGCAACAGCCCCCTCAATGGTGGAGCACTCTTCACCAGCTGATCTCAAAGCAAGAAAGATCAGCAGCCTTGCTGTCCCTCCAGGTCATTTCACAGATGGGGACAGGGAGGTGGGGAGGTGGGGGAGGCAGCCCCACAACGCTGCAAGAGCCAAGAATAAGCTTGTTTCTCTGCACACAGCGGTACAGCTACTTGCCCACGCTGCCTCTACGTACAAGTGGCTTTTAATAACCATTAATAATATGGTTTTGTTTGCTTCTTCCTTCCCTTGTCACTGTAACACTCAACGGGGCCTAGTGAGGTGCAGTGCTGCACTGCACATTGCTTTCCTCTGTCTTCAGCAACCCTGGAAAGCTGCAGTCTCCCCTTGGATCACTTTTTATTCTGCTCCCTCACACCTTTTCTTTAGCTGTTTCATAGCTCTCTTTCACAGAGGGGTTATTTGGAGAAATGGGTGGAGGAGGGTACTTGCAAAGGAGGTACAATGACTGTTCCATGAGCACAGACATTTAATTCTGGGCTGCTATGGCATCACCAGCAGCAATTTCACCTGCAGCATGTATAGCCACCTTCAGCAGGCACAAGTCCCAGAGAACAGCGCTGTCCTCAGCTGGCTCCCCAAGGCAGGGTTCCCCATGGCAGTGGGTGCTGGTTTGTGCTCCTCCTATTACCAGTGTCAGCTCCCAGCCCTACAGCTCCTTCCCAACAGCCAGTACCCTCACACTGGTGAGGCTGGGCTGGCTTTCATCAGCCCAGGCAAGCTGTTCAGGTCATAGTATTAACTTTCCAGCAAGACCTTCCTAGTCAGGGCTTTGTGTCTTTCTTGAGTTCCCCTGGACAGAACAAGGAGTCCTGGTAGGCTTTCATAAATTACAGCTCCCTGTACTGCCCACAAGTATGCAGCAGCCAAAATGGAACAGTCCCAGGAGCTGTGGCTGTGGTGCTGCAGAGCTGTCCAGAATTGATCACACATGGCACTCATGGTGCCCTCCTCTCTCCTAGTCATGCCTGCTGCTCCTTACTGGGTTGTCTCCACCGACTATGAAAACTACTCCCTGGTTTACTCCTGCACTAACATCCTCTGGCTCTTCCACATGGACTATGCCTGGATTCTGTCAAGAGCTCCTGAGATGCACCCAGAAACTGTGGAGGAACTGAAGAATGTTCTCCAGTCCTACAAGATTGACACTGAGAAAATGATTCCCACTGATCAAGCCAACTGCCCTGCTGAGATGTAATTCCAGGCATGCAGTGACACAGCACCAGACCAGAGATGAACTTTGTTGCTTGCTTTATTATTCATTACAATTTCTCTATGTATCTGAGAAATTTAATAACTTTGCTAACTGTAGTTTGCCAGCCCAAAGTTACTCCTTGCTGTCATTCTCCCTATCACTCTTCCCCCTCTTTTTGTCTCACTCTGACTTTTACAGTTTAATTGACTGAGTCAGAGCTAATGGGTGAAAGAAAGAAATCCTGAAGTGCTGACATGAAATTCTGCTGTTGCTGTGAGTCCTCCAGTACGTGGATGGGAAAGGTATGAGATGCAATGTGCAAGTTCTGGAGAAAAATTGTTCATCACACAACTCCAGGTTTGTTTCTAAATTTTGTCTTGATGCTTCTGGGCCTGCCAGGAATCTACAGTGTCTGAGCTATACTGTGGGCTGCCTTAGCAGCAGCAACATCCAGACGTGGTGGGTCAGTCCTGCAGCCTGGGAACTGAGACTGGGGGTCTCCAAAGTTTTCTGATGCAGGGCTGTAGGCAAATGTTGCTACTAAGCCAGCAGACCTCCTTGCTAGAAATCAGATCTTGCCCTTTGTATTTGAAATCTAAAAATGTCCAGAGATTCAGCATTGCTCCATCCCCAGTGTCTGTATGTGTCCTTCCCTTGCCTCTAGTGAGACTGGTCCTGCACTCCCAAGGGGCCAGCTCTTACTGTACTTGTAAGCAGACATAAAGAGATGGGGCTGCTCCCTTGTTCTCTCTTCCAGAGGCTTTTCCCTGAACACCAGGAGACAGCAGGCTCTGCCTGACATCCTGCCCACTGCTGTTGCACGTGCCGAGTGCCCGCTGGCACTGCATCTGCCCTGGCAGGTGTTCAGCAGGCACTGAGACAACTCTGCTTGAATAGCATTCATGCAACTCATTAAAAATGAAATAAAAATACCTGCTTCGGGCCTTTTGTACCTTCCCAGCTGCACAACCTTTGCCAGCAGGCCGGGGGGTTCAGTGTGTGGGGTCTGCCCCTCCTCTGAGGCCACAGCACTGCCAGAGCAGGGCTGCAATGAACATAACAACCATGGCTGAAGGGAAATGGCTTGCACCAGCAGCCTGGAGCTCTTTCCAGCTCTCTGGGGTTGGATGTGTGGGCATCCCTCATGGTCTGAGCCATGCCAGCAAATTTGTGTTGTGGCTTTGGCTGATAGTGCCCCCATCTCCTGCTGCTTTTATTGACATGAACAAACGATGATGTGGATGTAGAATGCTGTAAATCTGCAGGAAACATTCTACACTTATTTTGGTGGGACCTTGGGGGTGTGGGTGTGCTGCAGAGCACTTTCTTGCCCTGGCAGAGCTACAGGAGCTGAGCAGGGAGCCAGTATGTCACTAATCTTTACCAGTCGGAGGAGGCCAGGATGGGAGGGACCAAAACCAACTGCCATGTTTAAGTCATTATCCCTTTAAACTTTCAAATCCTAATGCCACAGTTCCTGTGACACAGAGTCAAACACTCCACCCGATTCTTCAGGCTCTAAGGATGATGGACGTGTGAGGATACAAACAACTGCACGGTGGCTCCCAAGTGTGTCAGATTCTGGGTGTAATCATTTCATCACTGCTTCATCAGGTTCCCATTTTCCTCCTCACACGGATGGTGTTCCCGTAGCCCCTATTCCCTGTGCTGCAAGCCCACAGCATGGTGGCTGTGCAGGTACTGGGCAGGGGTGGCAACCTGCAGGCCCATCTGGGCAGCTGCTGCCCCTGGATCTGGCTGGCAACTGGGATCTGCAGGTGCTGCTGAGAAATGGGAGTCTTTCACTCAGTGACAAAACCCTGTGGCACCTGAGCCCTCTGGAGACCACGCTGGCTCCTTCGTTGTGCCACAGAGACTGTGACAAACCCAGGCTGCTCTGGCAAACACATCGTGCCAGGGGCATCTCTGCATGGTGGCACAGAGAGCTCGGGGGCACCAGGGCACAGCTGTGGCCTGTCCTGCCACGTGCCAGCGGATGTCCCCAGCGCAACAGCACACATGTGGGACACCCTGCACGTGCAAAACCCTCGTGTGCGTGTGGGAGTGCCACACACACACAAGCCCCATGCAGTTCCGAGAGCTCCGTGGCTGTGCAGACACCCCAGGGCAGCACACACCTCCCGCTGGCCCTGTGCACATGCCAGACCTCTGTGTCCATGTGTCCTCATCCATGTATGTATGTATCTGAAGGGAATGTGCCAAGAAGATAGAGCCAGGCTCTTTTCAGTGGTGCCAACCACTAGGATGAGAGGCAATGGACAGAAATGGATGCACAGGAGGAAGGGCTGCACCTTCCTTATATCCCCACCTGCACATGAGGAAGGGCTTCCTTACTGTGCGGGTGGCAGAGCACTGGAACAGACTCCCCAGAGAAGCTGGAGTCTCTCTCGCTGGACATATTCAAAAACCATCCAGACACAATCCTGTGCCATGCGGTCCCTTCCAACCTGACTGATTCAGTGAGTCTGTGTCCGTGTGCCTGTGTGTCCCTGTGTAGCTTCTTGTCTGTCCGCATATCTCCGTGCCTGTGTGTCCGTGTGTCCGTGTCCCTGTGTCCGTGTCCCTGTGTCCGTGTATTCCTGTGTCCCCGTGTCCGTGTCCCCGTGTCCGTGTCCCGCCGTGTCCGTGTGTCCGTGTCCGCGCTCCCCCGCGCGCGCAGGGCGCCCCCCGCGGTCGCGCAGGCGCAGAGCAGCAGGGGGCGGTGGGTCCGCCGGCCGCCAGGGGGCGCGGGCGCGCCGGGCTGAGGCGGCGGCGCTGGCCTGTCGCGGGGCGGGCCCGGCCGGGGCGGGGGCGGTGGCGGCGGCGGAACCGGGCGGGCGGCGCGGCCATGGAGGCGCCCTCGGTGCCCTCGGTACCGGACGTCTCGGCGACGGGGCGGGGGCCCATCAAGGGGATCCTGAAGAAGAGCGGTAGCAAGGCATCGCCGGGAGCGGCCGTCGGGGCGCGGCGGAGCAACCAGGCCTGCGACGAGGACGAGCACGGGTGAGGCCCCGGTGGTGGGCGGCGACGGCGAGTCCCCTCAGGGCCTCCCTCCGGCCGTCCCGCTCCTCCGAGGGGCCCGCGGAGCGGGATCGGCTGGGCGGCGTCTCCAGCCGGGGCTGCTGCGGTGCCCCATGCCCGGGGGATGCTGCGCGGGCGGGGCGGGGGATCCCGGCCGTGTCCCCCGTGCTGTGTCCCCCGTGCTGTGTCCCCGTGCTGTGGTGTCCCCGTGCTGTGTCCCCCATGCTCTGTCCCCGAGCGGCAGCGGCCCGGAGCTCGGCTGCGCTCCGCGCTGGGATCAGGCGGTGGGAGCACCTGCCGAGGACGGGGTGCCGCTGGGAGCAGGGGGTGCCGGGTGCACCTGGGCGGAGGCGGGGAGCGCTGCCCGCATGAGGCCGGCGGGAGCTTTCGCCGTGGCTCCTGCGGAGGAGTGGCAGTCACCTGCCAAGTGTGGCAGCTCACAAAGGGCTTTACATGCTACGAGGACAGTTCACATTTCGGGAAATGCGCTTGATTTATTCTCAGCCTTCTCATAGGCAGCTCATTTCTTGTAAGCAGAAGCGCGTCCCTATAGAGGAGACCTCTCCTGGTCTGAAACATCAAGATGTATTCCCGATTGGGCAGGATCTATCCGTAAAGATCTTACACTTGGGAATGTGCACAGGCGTGTGCTTTGAGATATGAATGACAATAAAATCTTGATTCAATTGTAACATGCCGAGTTAGTCCAAATAAGTGGTCTTTAGCTGGCCAGTACCTGCCCTTGATGGGTATGAATTCCTACACTTTTCCTGATGCATCCAGCAAATGCTGCCTGCCGTTGCTCTGATTCTCCATCAAGTTATGATGAGCAACGTTTGACTTGAAGTGTTTACAAATTTGCATTGGACGGTTTTCTTTGGACAGCACCTCACTCAGTATTGCAAGGAGAGAAATAATGATAAAATAAAATAGTTATGCTGGGTTTTTTGGGGTTTTTTTTTGTATTATGGTAACATTCCTTTCCTCTTTGCCTAGTTAAGTCATGAATATAGTCTAAAGTCAGTAAGGTAAGAAAGAAGAGGTTTTCGCTTGCAGTGTTGCTTGTGTTAGCTACTCCTGCTTTCCAGACAAAAATTGCAACTTAAAGAATGAGATGATATTTTTGAAGCAGGTGAGTGTAAGTAGCAATATGTTACACAAATGTGATTTTTTCTTTTCTATAGTTCTAATATTACGTAGCTTGATGCGTTTAGTACCATACCAGACATAGTACAACTGGCTGTTGGAAGCCTCTGTTTCATGTAATACAGTTTCTTTTGCACCATCTTAAAAATGGAGTAGAAACTGGAGGGTGAACTGATGAGTGTATGGTATATTGGTTATTGCACACATTAATTTCTTGGGAAGCAGTTAGTGGGCTGAAGTCCAGCTTCTATTTCCTGTTTACCAATGTGAGCCAGTAAAGTCAATTACATTAATTCTGAAATTGTCTTGCAAGTTAAAAGATTCTGGCTAAACCTGGCAGGCTGCATTAGAAGATTTCCTGGAAAGATCATTACCGGGTATTTAAAGCTGGTTTGTATGCAGGTATTACTTTTGGTTGGCAATGCATCATTATATCAGTGTTATTTCTGATTTCAGCAAAACAATTTTGTTTCTAGAAGAATGATAAGTAATACAGTTGTGATTTTCCTTTGAGATTAAAAATTAGTTAGTAAATTCAGGTATCTGTTTTCTTCATTCTTGTGACTATTTCTAATATTGAAAATCAGGTCTGAATATCTTTAAAAATATCTGTAGATGAAAGATCCCATTGTGTCTTCTGTCATCTTTTAAAACACCATGTTTAGTAGACCTCTCATGTACTTGCATCACTACTGACCTTGTGCTGCAGTTAGTGATGGTAACGTTGCTCAGAAAACTTAATGAAAATGTGATGCAAGAGGGAAGCTTGAGAAATTGGGACACCTCTGGAACTGCATCCCAAGAGCTGAGATCGTGGTGTAATGGCAGATATGGGCATTCCTGCGGTACTGTATTTTTTGCCTTCAGACCATTGTAAGAGCCTGTGAGTGACTGGGTGTGATATTTTACAAAGGAATTATGGAATTGTGTGTGTGTGCACAAGCAGCTGTGTTGGACGAGTTGAGTCTGCTATGGTAGGAGCTAGTGAGGTGTGAGAGGTGTTCCTTGGCTCTTGCTGCTGCTGTAACTTCTTGTCTGTCCACACCACCTGGTATGGTGTCAAATGAAGTTATGTATTCTTA
Source organism: Entomyzon cyanotis (assembly GCA_024500445.1). NCBI lineage: Eukaryota > Metazoa > Chordata > Aves > Passeriformes > Meliphagidae > Entomyzon > Entomyzon cyanotis. Next base: position 12,434,504 of record JAKEPQ010000780.1, read on the forward strand.
AAGATGTGAGAAAATACAGATGAGCACTTCTGAGATTTTTCACATCTGATTTTCCTAAGGAAGATTAGATTTCCTGTTTCTGTATCTGAAGGGGTTGTCAGGATGCATTTCCCTGTGATGGTCCTAAGGTCTGTCATTAAGTGTTAAGCTGTGCAGACATGCCTAAGCATGCAAAATTTGAGACAAACAAGGGAGGTGAGGGTTTTTAGAGCACTGAGTCACACTCCTGTGATGACTTTTTACAAGCAGGGGTAAATGACATGTTTGTCTCTTGGCCACTAATGACTTTTTTTTTCCAGTGGGTGAAATTTAAGTTGTGCTTTGGGAAGTGTTCCACAGCTGAGGCTTTTAGTGTTGGAATCTGAGTTTAAAAAAATGAGTGTGAAAACCTAAGCCACTAAAAACTCGTTCGGTCTTTTATTTATGACTCACTGGCTTGCTCATTGTGGGCTGTCTGATTTCTAGCACAGTGCATGCCAAAGGGATTGTTCCAAGATTGCCAGTATTATTATTAGGTGGAGTTGTGAGCCTGGGCTATAAACGTGGATGTGCTCTGGGCAAGTGAACACAAAGCATGTGATGGGAATTTCTCCCATCTGTTGTATTTCCTCGTCAGCTGAGCTCTGTCCCTTTATATGGGCTGTGTACCATTGTCCAAGTGCTCTGGCTGGTAAAAATCCTCGCTGTGCGACTGAGTGAGCATCTTACATTGGTCATGGATGAGCTTTAGGCTGTGTTTAACTGGGGATTTTTCGACTCCTAACCAGGCAGCTTTGAATGAGTGGCGTTCCTAGACTGGAGCTCTTGCTTTGTCATCACAAAGCTCATGACTCCCCGCCCTGCCAGAGCCACGATCTGACTCACGTGTTGTGCGCTTATGCTGCAACCTTGTGTTTGCACAAAATGATTAAATGGACCTGAAGCCTCGAACATGAGACCTTGGCACTGGTTACTGTGTCTGAGGGGATTAAGATCTCTCAATTTATATTAATTTTTGGAGTGTAAACCTGTGGCATGTAGGATTCAGCATCAACCCCCACATCTCTTTTTTCTCTTTAGTTTTTTTTTCCCCACATTGTGTTATGCAGTGATCCTGTGAATGTAGAATGTAGTTTGTACTTGGAATTTTGCTTTATCAGTTTTGTTTTACAGATAATATTCTGCTCAAGAGCAGTTGTGTTATTGAGATTGAATATATCTTTCAGATCTGTTATTGGAGCAGTCTGTGTCTAAACAAGAGCAGTTAAGTAGAAGTCTTCCAGCCAATTGTCCCCCCTCCAAAAAAAAAATAACCCAAGCAACAACCACCCCAAACCAAACAAAACCCCCCACAAAACCCACAAAGTCCTGTAATGCTTGCTTCCTTAATTAATAATCTGCAACAAGAATGTATTAGTTCATAAGGTAATATTAAATTGTGGAATTATTTTATTATTCTAAAATTAAATTTATTGGTTTAATCTAAGGGAAAGGCCACCTTATATGAAGCTTGCAATAACCTTTTTAGAGAAAATGTGGAACATGGTGGTTCATGTTGATTAAACACTTTTTTGTGGCTTTTAGATCAGTGGAGGGATGGCTCTTCCTCTGACCATAAGGCAGTTGCTTTCCTTGTGGCTTATATATTTTGTCAGTGAGCAGTCAGTGTGGGTGAGCTTTAGTTTTTTCAGATATATATAAAATGGTACATTTTCTGGTTGACTGAGGAAATTCTAAATAATTTAGCATCACTGGTGCCTGTCTGTATAAAATGTGAAACTCCCTCGGCTTAATTATAGCAGTGAATCAGCTGGCTTATGATTCCAATTTAGGATGACAAAAGCAGTATGAATAACTAGCTTGTTCTGTGCTACTTATTTCACTGCAGAAAGGGATTTGTTGGTTGCTATTGTTTATGTAATAGTTTTGCTAAGAATCATTCCAATTCCCTCAGCAGAGGTGAACTGGAAGGTTTTGGGTCCTGTTGAAGTCTTGTGCGTTGTAATAAGGTGAAGAATTCATTTTTTGCAAGTTACTATAAAATGAAACAGTTCACAAGATAGTCATTGAACAAGATCAGGAGTCTCTGAATTATGTAAAGAAGAATATGTTTATAGATCATTGAGTTTATTTAGCTATTGTGACTTTTTAGGGAAATTAGGTAGCACTGATAATTTGTCATGACTTAAGTATATATAGGACAGTATTTAATAGCCATATTTTGAACATACCTGTGTGTCATAACAATATCTTTTGTACTAGTATGTAGTAGAGAACAGATGATATTTTAAAAATTCTTTCTCTGGTAAAGCAGAACTAACGGTTTTAGAATATAAGAAAATTTAACTTTCTTTTCTTATTTCAGTAAAAAATCTCAGAAGTGGGATGAAATGAACATCATAGCTACATACCACCCTGCAGGCAAAGATTATGGCTTGATGAAAATTGATGAGCCAAGTACTCCTTACCACAGGTATGCTTGCTAAAGTGTTGTCCTGAGTGCTGCCAGGTGGAATTGTGGGTTTAGAGGAAAATTTACTTTGTGGGTGATGTGGTATTATTGTTCAGGCCTGCTGGGTGTATGCAACATACTCAGAATTGCAAAGCTTCTAAATAAGGAGAAGTCTAAAAGGACAATGTGTAAAGGACAAAATTTAGAAGGTTTGTGTCTAGCAGACTTTAGTCTTTGAATGGAATAAATAAGTGACTTGTGTTGATTTTATTTTTTTCAGTACTAGTATGTAAAATTGTCAGATCAATATTTGAAGTATATTTGGCAAGCTTTTAAAGCATTAAATGAGTCTTTTAATTGAGTGTTGTAAGGTTTTTACTGTTTTCTTGAGCAAACTACAAACAGCAAATTACTAAAAAAAGGCTACTTTTTGTTTGCCCTCCAAGCATGGTCGGAGAAGATGATGAGGATGCAGTGAGTGATTCAGAATACGAGCCATTAAGAGCAGATGTGTTGAGTAAAAAGTAAGTATTGTAATAAAAAAATTGACTAAATGTTAAGGTAATCTGCTTCTTCCTGGGGTACATTTTCTTTATGGAAAGCTGTTGCTGGTTTCTCTAGAAGCTGCATTTTTGCTATTGTCAAATTAAGTGGTTTTCAGTGTTTGATAGTACTACTGGTAATTTAAACTTCTTACGGGTTGTTACTACATTTAAATATGGCACAAATAATCAACAAAGCTGTTTGTATGAGTGTTCTGAAATGTCATGTATTTTAAACAGTGAAAAACTTGCTGTTTCAGCATTTTGTATTGCATGATTTATGTAGACTGGCAGCTGCAGCTGAAGGTAGAGGACCCAAGATTATAGCAAGGCAAGAAGAAAGCAGTGAGGAGGAGGAAGAGGATGAAGAATTAACACCTGAAGAACGGGGTAGGCATAAGTTGTGTTCTTTCTTTTGTTTAGAGTCTTTTCCTACAAACAGTTTCAGATTTTCAATAAGAAATATTTGGGAATAAGAAGTACTATCAGAAAAATGTTGTGATTTGAAAATGGAGATAAATAGTGTTTGAACAAATATGCTGCTCATTTCTAATCAGGAATGTTTGGGATCTACATATAAACAGGAATTTGCTGTTGGTGGCTGCCTCCCTGTATACAAGCTTAAGGTGTGGGAATTCCTGCTAAGACACTTCAAATAAGTTCTGGTTTGGGGGTGAAGGACTAGTTCTTAATCTGAACATACTTAAGGTAGACTTAACTGAATGAGTATCAAATAAGTAGCAAATAAGATGCTACTGATTGCTTGCAAATGCACAGATGATATTTCTGTTGTTCTCAAAGCAACTGTAGGTGGATGCAGTAGGAAGTCTACAGTTATTCCAAAGTAAATAGCATCTTTACACTGATGTTGTTTCATGTTAACTTGGACTAGAATGTTTTGAGGCAACACTCAAATAATAATACTTCTAAGGTTTCGGGCTTGTGTTATCAAGTGGTTGCTTCTCAAATTTCCTGACCCAAACTTTGAGCATGTAACCTTGCTATAGTAAAGGAAGGAAAAGGACAAAGTGTTGGGGCTGCCAATAAGCAAAGTTTATTTTTATTATAATGCATTACTGCTGGATATGCTTATGTTTAATGTATGGAGCAGAGCTGGCTTCAGGCCATGGGGAAAGTGGAAAATATTTTCTTCTACATGTGGTAAATATATCTCTCATAACTGACCTTTGGTAGCTAGCCAAGAGTCAAACCACACATCTGCAAAAGTTCGTCTTCTATCCCAGCAGTATGTCTCGATTTGTCCTTGAGTTTACTTAGAAACAAGGCTTGTGAAACTTCGGAGTTTTGTGTACTTTTACCAGATGCTTCTCGTGGTTCAGACTTGCTCTTAGTTGCAAACAGGTTCTTTTTAAAAGTGCTTCAGAGATTCCAGTAATCGGTTACTATCCTTTTTGTAAGTCAGACTTCTAAAAGAACATTTTGAAAGAGCACTCCACTGCTTGAAGACAATAATTTTAATTCAGTGAGTTCCTCTTTGAAGAAGATATAAGTAGATTTTTTTTTTTAAGGGAAGAAATAGGTGTTTCCATTTGTTTGTCCACAGAGAAAAAGAAACAGTTCGAAATGAAGAGAAAAATGCACTACAATGAAGGAAGAAACATCAAACTGGCAAGGCAGCTCATTGCAAAAGAACTACATGGTGAGGAAGAGGAAGATGATGAGGATGAAGAGATGCGTGATGCTGCAGATGTAGAAACAATGAGTACAGAAGCTACCGAACACGGTGAGCTACTGATTAGTTAAAAGGCACCTGTAAGTACTGGTGGCCCTTTGAGCTTTTGGGAAATGAATATACTCAAGCGTGAGAATGACTAGCAGGGATACAGTATGTATGTAACACTCCATGAGCAATGCTGTACACTGTCTTGATAGGGTGATTTGTAGCATGGAGCAAAAACTATCAGTGTTGATAAATAGCATGTAGGCTTTTGTTTGTTGTGACATAACAGAAAAACAAACATCTCTTCTTCTTACCATTTCCCCAACATAACTGACTTTAGGTAGTGAAGTTGCCAGTATCCTTTTTAAAGGAGGAGCTGTCTTGTTCTGAACATTTAAGTGGTCACATGGGTGAGCCTAGCTTTTTGTTGTGGGTCCTTTCCCATTCTGCTCTCAATCCACCATGTAGCCAGCAATGGGAAATTACCATCAACGTTTCCTCCCTGTTGAGAGGACTGTATCTGTCTTCCTGAGGAAGAACATTGTCATGTAAAACTGCTGTTAAGCCTTCAATACAGACTCGTCCTTGAGCAGAAATGTTCATTTCTATAGTACGGGGTAAGACTCTCAGCTTTGCTTTTAGTGCAGCTACTGGAAGAAAGTCTGGGATGTTTAGGTGGGAGCTATTTCTGGAACCTGTTTCAGGGCTGTCTCTTCATAGGAAACTCCTAAAACTACAGAGGACTGACACCTTCTCTTTCATCTTTAAACTTCTCTCTGGGTGAAAAGTCTTAGACTTCTGTGATGGTCTTTTGGTGAATAATTACAGTTCACTCCCCACCTCTTTATGTAACAGCACTTCAAATAAGTTTTTGGCATAAAAAACCACACATCTGTTGCTCATGAGACTGGTGGCAGTGAAGTCTGTAAGCCTTGTTCATCTGTGGTTGGCAAGCCTATGAGATACTAGCATGGTCTGCAGACTTGGGAAGATGCTGCATGGGTTTAACTTGGTTCACATCTGCTTTGCACAACCATGTGAACTAAGAACTCTTCTAAAATTCATTTAAATCCCACGCAATAAAAAGGTGATTTTGCAAAGTTGCGTGTTTAAGTTCTGTGGATTGCACCTTTTTGTCCTGTTATTTATTACAGGAGGACTAATTCCTTCACAATTGCTCTGAAAGGGTCATTTGCTATGTGTCTGAGACCCATTACTGGAATGACTTTATCCAGTAACTTAACATAAGCCTTATAATGGCTATTTACTAGAACTTCACTCTCCAGGGGAAAGGAGGGCTCCAGTAGCCAACCGTATGACCCTTCTGCATGGCCTGAAGCTGCCATCTCTCTGCACTCTGCAGTAAAACAGAGGCAACTCCGCTCCCCAGCTGCATTCACCAGTGGAAAGAAGGCAGACCTTTGCAGCATTTTTCCATCTCTATTGTTGAAGTGCATTCCACCTTCCTCATAACCAGCTTCAGAGCCACAACTGGTAATTATCAATTTTAGACTGCTCATGGCTAATAGATTCCATAAATGTAACTGTCTGCCAGTGTAGCAACCTGTTAACTAACTGGTTCACCTCCACACCCTAGCATATAGAAGTACTTTCCATTAACCTGATATAGTTCTCAATTCTTCACTTTGTCTATCATGCTGCGTAAACCTTCATGTTTTGTTATCTCCTAATCTCTATATCAGCTATCACAGCCTTTAATCTCTGTCCTTGATCAGTTCTTCTGAGGTTAAGTACTGGTCTCACTTTTGTAGCAGCTGGTGAATTGAATGTCCTCAGACAGATTATGTGACAGGGGTGAGCAAAGGATGATGGGATATGAACAAAACTGTTCATAAACCAGTCTTCTGCCACTGCCTACATTTTAAGAAATTCGTACATTGAGATGAGAAATGTTCAGCACATAGCTGTGTTAATGTCGAAGTTTTACTGAAATAACTTTTTTGAGATTGCATATATTTATTGCTCTCTCATCTGTATTCTGAGGACACAGAAGAATCTCGTTATTCATAACTGTTAATTAGAGTTACAGAACATTTTTCAAATAGATGGCTTTAACACTTCCTACTTGGTTTTTCGGTCATTGTGCTTTTGGTCATGCTGTGCTTTTGGTTACATTAAGCACTTGAGTATTTAAAAATGAGGTTGTTTCCTTCATGGAAGGAAATCAAAATACTATTAATATTCATTTTCCTGAGAACAGTGTATGGAAAGATTATTCACCTTGATAGCTTTCAAAGAGCTCTTTGACTTGAAATTGTATTTTAAAGTGCTTTTGTCTGGAGCAGAATAGGGAAGGCTTCCTTACTCTTGTATTGGGTGATGCAGGAGTTGATCTTTGCAATGGTTTGTTTTGGCTTCACTCTGTTCAATTGACTAACAGACCTGATGCTTACTTTTTACTGCAAAGAAAATGTCCTGGGTTTTCTGTGTTGTATTATAGCTATATTTTTATAAATTCTTCCATTTGACTTGAGTTCTTGGGAAGTTGTGGAGATTATGAAGTGGCTGCCACTCAGCTATTACGCCAGTCAGTTCATGTGAGTGAGAGCTGCCATGCAATGTCTTTCTATTCCAATGGAATAACATGACTTCTGTAGTACTGACAATTGTTGCAGGTAAAGATGTGGCATAAGAGGCATTTCCTAGTGGTCTGCTGTGACTCTGGGGTTCCACTGGCTCCTGGGTTGTTTTTCAGGCAATTTGAGAATCTCTTCGCACTTGGAATTTTTTTTTATCCATGAAGACCCCTTAAAGATTCTGTGCCTCTCTTACCTGATGTTCATTTCTACCCTCTAATTCTGTGTGGTTTGTATTTGAGTAAAACTAACAGCACTCTTTTGATCTCTACACTCTGCTTTCAAAGAAGGGGCTAAAGACTTAGGGCAGGTTTAAGGAGATTCCTGTCACATCCCACCAGGTCCACTAATACAAGTTGCACTTCTTGGTTACAGACTGAGATTTCTTGCTGATTGAAATGAAGATGGCCAGTCCAGTCAGTGATGGTGAGAACTCTTCATGTATTTTTGCTCCTGTCTTCATTGTGGCTACAGTGGAATGGGTGAATCATTCCTTTCTTGCTTCAAGTAGCCTTACCTTATCCCATGCATATGGATTCTGGCAGCCAAGCTTTTTTGTGGAAAAGAAAGTAGAAGTTGTAATAGACTGCATGTGGCAGGGGGGTTGGACCTGGATGTCCTATAAGGTTCCTTCCAACCCAAACTCTTCTATGATTCTTTATTTGCTTGCTTCAGCATTTCAGCCTCTCTGGCTACTTGCTATTTATGACTTCATGAACGACATAAATAGACTTTGTCAGCAGAAGTGACCTTTGTTTCTTTCCATAAAAACCTTCACTTTAGAAATTCTCTTTGAAATCACTGAAGGAAATATTCCTGATGTAGGTAAATTTAAGCATGATGATTTCAGAGCAGACCTGTCTTCTGCTACACAAGAGTATCAGCCAGAGGGTGTTGTCTATAGCAGTTTAATTGACAAGCACTAAAGAGTATTGTTCTCTCTCTCTGGTTCATTTAGCTGCATTGCTCTGCTAACTCTGCTCAGATGGCATCCAGCAGCTGAGCTGTCACTGACTGGGTGTGCCCTTTGGCCTTTGGAAGATACAGTACATATTGTGTTTTCTTAACCAGGGCAAGCATCACCCTAAAGATGGGAGAAGTGAGAAGGCTGGGAGCACACTGCAATCAGTTCTGCTGGTTAACTGCTATTTCCGTGTTAAACTGTACATTACCAAATCTGATTCACGCCCAAGCCTAACTGGCCTTTTTAAAATTATTATAATTTCAATGAGGTATTCTTTGATCTTTGCCTTCTGCCGCTAAGTTTTTAGGGATAGCTAGCTAGATAGAATCAGTGGGTTTTTTCATATGAAAAGCACTCAGGAGAAGTTTTCCCTGATTTATTACTGTGCTTTCACTCAAAACCATGAGTTAAAAACTTCTGAAAACACAACTGACTGTGCTCCTTCATGTATAAACTTGGGGTTTTTTTATTTCAAGTGTCTCATCTGGAACTGAAATTTTACCTGGGAAGTACTATGTTTGCTGGCATTTCAGGAACCTCATGTGTTAGTTCTTAACACCTGAGTTAAATCCTCCCAGTTCCAGGGGTGTTAAGCACTCAGTGCTCTGTGTGCTCAACAATGGTGTTGGCCATCTATTTAGAGCATGAGGGTGAAATAACTATTTTAGAAGTTTCTGCACTCACCAACTAAAAGCTTACACATTGCTAAGAAGGGTTGGCAAACATTATCTTTGGAGAAGCAAAGATGATTTCAGGAGGATATTTGTGTGTGTTGTGAAAATATTCAATGGGTGTGAAGAATTACCTATTTTTTGTAATCTTTCTTGTGCAGCACATGTCACTCGTGACCAGCTGGAAAGTAGAGCACACAGCATAGAAGAAATCTGTCCAGAACTGTAACTGCTTGTCAAAGACACAAATATAAACATCGCTTCATGATTTTTGCAATTAAGGCTCTTAAATGTTAAGAAGCATATCAGTTACAATGTTGTATTGCCAAGAATGTTAATTTAGACTTGTCCATTAGGCAGAAAACACTGTCTGATTGATTTATTCTTGTGCCTAGTATGTCATGAAGAATACTGCTTCATAATCTGTTCAACCAGAATGGCATTCCCTGTATGTATAGCGCTGATTATCTTGTGTGATGTACTGTTACTTTTGCTTTGAAACACTCACTATCTTTTGGTTCTTCACTATTTATTTGAGAGTGTTCTAAATGTGGCGTCTCATATGGAAAGTTTTGGGATTCAAGAGCCAAACGGTACAGCATATATCAGATTGACATGCAAGCTATTTATCAGATGTGTTAAGCAGTTTAAAAAGGGATTATTTAAGTCCTACAGCTTTTTTTGTAAAGTGTTGATCTGTTATTTTAGATTTCAGTATGTTTTTACCTGCACTTTCCCAGTCTTTAGAACAAGAGCAGTGTTTGGAATCAGTTGTTAGTTTCTAAAGTAGTACTAACATCTGGTAGAGGGAATGTTTTTACACTGGAAACGGCTAACTTGAACTTTGCATTTAACTGTCATAACCTCTTCCATCAGGACTGGTTGTTTTGTGGAGCTCTCTTTGCCTTGTTGTGAGAACATGCAAGTTTCCTCCAGCTTTTCTCTTAAAATCACATCCACTGTTACTCTTCTGGCTCTTGTTTCAAATGTTTGGTCCTTTCCAGTTGCATGAACAGTGTTTGCACTGTTAGCACCTGAAGAAAAACACCCAGCCACGAGGAAATACACATCAGGACTGTGAAGATGTGCTGAGCTTAGGCTCTGGCTGTTCTTTATTAAAGATAACTGCTGTTGATGTACTCATTTGGGGTTGGCAACTTCCATAACGAAAACCACTGTTCTAAATCTTCCTGTGTCCATTGCAACTTACAGCAACTGCTTTTGTAAAATGAAGGCTTTTCAGAAGCTAGAAGGGAAACTGCCTAATTCAATTACTTGTCTACAGTGTGGTTGTATAGCTGTAAAGAGGGATTCTGCACCTCCAAATTGCTGTAAAAACTTCCCACTGGGTGGAATTTGACTGGTGAATGTTCCAGTATTCAGAGTAGTTCCTGGGTTTTATTACACAAATGAAGTATACACTTAAGCTTTAGCTTGGTTATGAAATACAGTGTATATCTTAATTTTGATCTGAATTTGATATGTTGCAAAAATCCATATAATTATATGGATCTATTTTAAAATGTCTTTTTCTCCACTGTATATGTGAAGTTTGAATAAAGGAATGAAAGTTATTTTACAGTTACATGCATTCTCAAGTGTGAGCTTTCCTGGAATCCCAGAGAAACTGAGAGTGAATAAGGCAATAGGATGCTGGCCTTCGAAAGACTTTACAGGAATGATTCATTAGATTGGATGCAGTGCCAAAGATACCTGTGAGTTGTACTAACTGGGTTTTGTAGTGTGCCTTTCCCAACTATCTCCTCTCCTTAGCAGGTAACAAGGTAGTCAGTTGTGCATTAGTTAATCTTCTAAGGTTCTGAATCGAGATAAATGGCATCTTTTCACAAGAAAGAGTTGAACTCTTGATTCCAGCCAGTGTGGTGATGCTAATTTTTCAACATGGATAATGCTATTTCTTCTTGTATCAAATGTGGTCACTTCTGTATTGTAAACAGAGGCAAAGAGTAAGCATTTAGATAATTCTGACTCCTCAGGTCACTTACTGTAGCTTTCAATTTGGCTCCCAAGAATAGGATTCCAAAACTTTAGGTTTGTACCCTTTATATACCAGCTTGCAGTGTTCAGAGTGTTGGCCTGTGTGCATTGAAGTGTATTTCAGACTGAGCAGCTGCTGGCCTGGCCTGGCCCAGCTCAGCACTGCAGTCCTGCTGAGAGCGCAGCAGCGCTTGGCAAAGCCGTGTTGCTTTCAGACTGAGCATGGATGTGGGGACCAATGTGTGCAGGTAACACAGATGTGTTCTCTGAGGCTGTGGATCAAATCACTTGTACTTTGTGATAAGTACACATGAGTGCATTGTACCTGCAATTAAGGTAGAATCCAGCAGCAGCAGCTCTTACCTGAGCTAATGTCCTGCCCTCCTTAACCCCCCACTTTCTTGTGTCCAAGACCATTTTGGTGCTCAGCAGGACTTCTTTGTACTTTACTAGGTCTAGAAAGCACTTTGTTGAACAAACTTTGCTAACTTCCAATAAAGACCTTTCCTGTAATGGCTTCCAAAATCCTGAATTAAATGAGTATGTAGCTTTGAAGGAGGTACAGTACACAAATACATGAAGATGATTTTAAATGAACTGCATAATGTATAGTAGGTCCGTTCATTACTGAGGTGATTTTGAGCTGTTTGGGTGATCTCCCTTTTTCTGTGCCACCAAGAGCCTAAGTTCCAAGTTTGATGTAATTTTGAAACTTGTAATTTAGTTTGAGATTTTATTAAAGGCTTTGTTCTCTTTATTGTCCTCAGTGCTAGCAAAAATCCTGTTCATGATGCTTCTTCATCTTCCTCAGCAGGAGTACAACCCAATGTCCCTGACAGTACTTCGAATTGAAAGGCTGGTTTACTTGGATTTCTCCAGGCTTACACCCTGATGCATTTCAAAAGCTAAATCAGGCAAGTTTTACTTTGCAGTAGCTCCAGAAACTCCATATAGCTTTTTTACAAAGGGATGTCTGATTTCTCTCTGCTTGAGAAGTATCAGTTAGAATTCCCTGCTGAATGGGGACAAGAGAAGAAATGCCTTTTCTCTTTCTACATTTGATGGGGACTTAGTTTGTATGCACATCTTAATCTTTAGGTGCATATTGTAAAGACTCATTTGTACAAGAGAGTGGTGTAAATAGGAAACACACAGCCCTTACTAATGTGGACAAGTGACCTCAACAGTACTATAGGTGTGAAGCTTCTTTCACAGGTTCAAGTCCTCAAGTTGCATCCTCTTAAGAGAAAGCATTTTCAATACGCTTCCAATAGGAAGATCACTTGCAAATAAGAGCCTTAACTCATGTCTATGGAGCTTTTTTTCTGTCCTTCATTTCTTTCCCACCAAGCTGTACACAGTTCATGGAAACTGCGGATACTTTTTCCACAGCTTACCCTCTCATGTGAAACTTGTACATCTTACCAGAACTCTTTGTTTCTGTAACATGCTTTTTTGTGGTATTATGATGCCACCTCACAAATGTAATTATTCTGTTTGAAACCAGTGTTAAGTGTCACAACGTAAATAAAACCATTGTTTTCATCACTGCCTTACGGCACTAATAGTAATCTAATGTTTGGCTTCTTGGAGCTCTTCAAAAGAAAGTGGCAGCTACTGCAAAATTTGCAGGTGTGTTCATAAATAGATTCTTAAACCAATATTGCTCTTTCTTCATGACTCCAGTTTAGTGTAACTTTGATGTAAATTGGTTTGCACACACAGTCAGATTTGCTGGTAACCAGAATCATGAACCTAAGATAGCAGCACCACAAAGAAGGTGGCATTTTTCAAGGTGTTTTCCTTTGTGTGTTGTAGGATTTAAGTACAACTGTTCTTCATGCTCTTCATGGTCAACACTGAGTCATCACTCCCTAGAATTGAGTGATGGAAAATGACTAACACCAACTACTCCTTAGGAAGTAAAACTATTCGTCTAAACAGAGCTGGGCTCTTAAATTGCATACTTTAGTTGAGAAGCGGATTTCACAACATAAATGCAGCCTCAGTGGTACAAATATTTCTTAACATGCTGTTTTTCTTGAGTGGGTGTGACTTGAATCCTTAATCAAAATAGTGGTAGTTCGGCTAATTTTGGTGAGGGACAGCTTACCAAAAAAAAAAAAAAAAAAAAAAGTCATTATATCTGTGTAACTTGTAGTTTGGTTCTGGCATTCCACCGATCTTAAAAAAAGAAAAAAGCCTGACACCCTAAACCATAACTGACCGAAGCCAAAAGTGCTCCTTTGCGTCTGTAAAAGGACACCTTAACTGAGGGAGGGACAGTAATGGTACAACAAGCATTCAGCTTCTTGGAGAGTTATGTTCCCCTCCATCCTTCCATGATGACTGTTTCGCCTTGTAACACTGAAAGGAAGTGGGAGAGAGAATGAGAAGAATAAGAAAAAAGGAAAGAGATAAAAAAGAGGTGAAACTTAGTGCAGATGCTGGAGTGAGAAGAGGGTGTGAAAGCTGCAGGGGATAAGTGGGCTTGCTGGAAGCACGTATGGCAGCTCCTCAAACTCCTGGAGGAGCCAAGAATGAAGACGATGGAGCCTATGACATGTGACTGCTTCATCTTTGATGAGTTTAACTTGGATAGTAACTTCTCAGCTGCTGCTTTGAGAAGGAGTTGGGATGGCTGGTGCTCCTTTGTCAGTTTTGTATCTGGGAACAATAAACAGCACCTAACTAGTTAAAGGTCTTTTTCTGTATTCTATTAAAGGATCAGAAATCTACAATGTTCTGCTGTCCTTCACGGTAAACTGGAGAGGACCAACATGGTCCTGCTCACTCTGATTCACTCTACTTCAAAATACGATCTAGTCTAGTTCAACAAGTATTCTCGGACAAAGGTTCGGTAAAAACCCAAACACGCTCACTTGACAGTCGTTGACAGGAGAACCTGCGGTTTGCATTTCTCCTTCAAAGGCACCCCTTGAGTCTCGCCCAGGAGTGACTTCCTCGATCTAGAAGTGAATCACACTGGAGAGCACCCGGAGCTGGAGCTTTCTTCCTGCTGGTGGCACCCTCAGCAGGGCCATTGGCCGCCGGGGGAGCGCGCGTGGTGCTGTGAGCCAGCGGGTGTCCCTGTGAGCCCGTGTCGGTCACCAGTCGCACACCGGGTGTCCCCGCGCGTCCCTGCGATCCCGCCGCAATGCCGCCCTGCCGTGCCCGGCACCGCGGGGACGCTCCGCGCTCGGTGGGGCCGAGCTGAGGGGCATCAACAGCTCAGGCGGGGCTCGGGCCAGGCCTTCCCGCGCGTCTCACCCCCGAGGGATAGGCTCATCTATTAAATGAAGAGCTTGACTTTATCAAAGTCAAGCAGCTACCGACGACCGGCCAAGCAGGGCCCGGCGCCACACGGCCCGCCCCGCCCCGGCAGCGTCACGGCGGCGAGCGCCGGGCGAGCCGGGCTGTGGCCTCAGCGATCCGGGCAGCCGCGGCAATGCGGCTGCCGATTGGCGGGCCCGACTGTCACTCCGAGCACCTCGGGGCGGGAGCGATCGCTGCGCTGCCGGCGGTTGGCTGCGTCTTCTGGGCGGCCGCACTTATTGGGTGCTCTCCCTACCGAGCCCGCTCCTCTCGTGTTGTGATTGGCCGGCGCGCCCCCGCGGTCGCGGGCTGTCGCTGCTGGCTGCCCGGGCCGTCAGTTGCGCCGGGGCGGGGCGGGCACAGCGCGCTCCCGCCACCACCCCCGCCCGGAGCACCGCCCCCGCCCCGGCCCGCCCCGCCCCGCCCGCCGGTCCCGGCCCGGCCTCGCCTCGCCCCGGGTTCGCCGCGCCACCACCGCCAGCAGCCGCAGCAGCGGAGGCAGCGGCGCGCCTCGCCATCATGAAGGTGACCGTGGACTTCGAGGAGTGCCTGAAGGACTCTCCGCGCTTCAGGTGCTGCCGAGAAGGGGCCGGGCCGGGGTCGTGCCGGGGGACAGGAAACGGGGCCGGGTGTGTGCGGGGCGGGCCGGGCTGCGGGGGCCCTGAGGGTGACAGGTGCTGGCGAGCTGAGGGCAGTCGGCTCTGAGGAGAGGGGCAGGAAGGGGCTGCTGTGGGTCCTGCTGGGGTGCGGGGGCTCTGAGGAGGAAGGAAAGGGGGGGATGTGGGAAGTGCAAGGAAAAGGGGCAGCTTGTGTGGTACGTGGGGCTGGGTGAGCAGTGTGCGGGCTCTGGGGCTCGTGTGGAGGCAGCGTAGTGTGCAGTGAGCGCTGCTGGGGTCACCCGCCTTTGACGAGATGGGGGTGAATGGTTGCGGGCGGCTGTACAGGGAATGCTCGTCAGCCGGAGCACTGTCAGCTGAGACTCAGGCTCAGGAGGGTGAGCTCTTTGGTGGTCTGTCTTCGGTCCTTCAGAGTTGAGCTCACTCTTTAGTGTCTCCCAGTGTCTGTCTCCTGCCTGCGTCTGCTGTATGGTCCGTATTCGGTGTGCCACTGTTGGGGTGCCAGCAGCAAACAAGCTCAGTATCATCTTACTTCCTGTTGTCAGAGCAAGGCATGCACTCTTTTGTTTTTCCCCACTCGAGTGGTCACTTGTCTATCATTGCTGTAGGGTTACTTCTGCTTACATCAGGCAGCTTTCCCTGTAGTCTTTCCCAATGTTTTTACCCATTTTATATATATATATATTTTACACTGTTGCATCTACTCAACACAATTGTGCCTCTCTGCAGGATGTGTGGCTGGTCTATGCCTGTATACACCCAGTTTCTGTGCCTGGTATTACCCTACTACTTGGTGGAGATGCGAACAGCTCTGTGACGTGATGTGTCACTGCTGTGCCTCTCCTGTCCCATGCTGAGCCCATATCTGGAGTGCCTGTGGCTCTGTGGTGAGCTCTGGCTGTTGAGGGAAATAATACTGCTCTTTCTCTGCTCTCTGGCCATATGTTCACGCCTCCTCTTTGTGTCAGCTTTAGCAATCCTGTGGTTCTGGGATGTAGAGGAAGTTGGAGAAGGAAGGTTGGTTGAATAGCTTACCCTTGGCAGAAGTTGGAGTTCCTGTTCTTCCCTCCTTTGCTCCTGTCTCTGCTGCCAGTTTGTCGCTGGCTGCTTCTCCCACGGGTTTTTTGGTGACTGTGACGTGTGTTGTTGGATCCTTCAATGAGCTGGGTGCCCTGGCAGAAGGGACTGGATGGTTCTCTGCCAGGTTAGTGAGTTGTGTCAGCGTCGCAGCAGGTGTGAAACATCTAAAGCTTATGGGGAGTAGAGAGAAGGAACTTGACTGCCAGAAGCAAGGCTAGAGGAAGGCAGTGGAGAATGAGACCTCCCTTAAGGCAGCAGGGAACTTCTACGTTGGCTTTGCTGTTTCACGAAACTTTGCCCCGAGCTGGACATGTTTACTAGTGCATGTACTTTCTGAGACAACTATAGTTAGTGTTGGTCCATCCCATTTGGTGACAATGCAGTCATAGATTGGTTTAATTTAACCATAGAACTATACCAGTAGTTGCATTTTTTTAATTACTGATACCTGCTGAAGTATTAAATACACTCAAGAAAACAAGAAGTTGTGACTAAAATTTGTGAGCAGAAGTGTGCTGCTGTTTCTTCAAGGGAAGTCATGTTAGTTTATTGGAATTCACTTTGTAGCATTCTTCTTTTGCCATTCTTGATTCCTTTCCTTCAAAGATAAGAAACTGGAGAAAACCCTTTGTTAGGGTCTTCTAGTACCTCATGGTCTTTTTCCCAGTCTGATACTACTACCTTTGAAGAAATTGCAGAAAACCTTATGGTGTGATCACTTGATGCCAGCAAAATATCCTTCCAACCTTTAACTGATAGGAAATGGTTAAAATCATGAGGAAAAATTCCTGTAGTATTTCTGAAAAAAAGTTCATATTTCTCATTATTAGTCATTAATATTTGCTGTTATAATTTTGGTTATTCTTGGTGTACATATGAATTACCCAACCCAAACACTAGAAACCTTCTGAATGAAGGTTACTGCAGTGGTGTTATTGAGGGATGACAGAGACACTAACGTAGAGCAATGTTGTGACAAAGTCCTACATTCTTGCAGGGAGTAGTGTGGACATGAAGCACCTTCTTGCTCTGTGTTCCTTGTATCAAAGCTGAGCTGTAGCTTTCTCCTGACCTTGCTGAGCAGGAGGGTGTAGCCTCTTTCCTTCCCATTAGTGTACCTGTCAGAGCTGTTAAATAAACCTGTTGGGAGGCATATAGTGAATAGAAATGTCACAGATTACTTTCTTACGGTCGTGGAGAGAACTGGGAGGACATGGGGGTGAATCAATTCCTGAGTCACTGAATCTCTGTTTTCATGGGGAACTATCTAAATCTTTCAAAACATGCTATTACAGGCAACTTCAGCCTTGCTTATCTATTTCTCATGGAGTTCATGTTGATCTCTCTTGACTTTGGGATTTAATTGGGCCCCAAATCACAGACACAAAGTCTGTTTCCTTGCTTAAAATGCTTGTGAAGGGACCATGGGTTGTAGCTCTTGAGGTGCTGATATGTGATTAGGTAATAATGGTTATAAAGGTTCACATCAGAAGTATGATGAGTTATTTCATAGCAAGGCATACTTTTTTTTTTTTTATCTTCCTTCAGTAGATGATAAATCTCTGAATTATAAAACCTGAAGCAATAATGGCTTATTGCATCACTAGATTTGTAAACTTCCGACATGCCAGATCAGTTTGGGGTTGGGGACTTGATGTTTAGAAACTGATTTTTAAAGTATTGGGAAAGGCTATGAGTTCAGGCACACTTTTGTAAATATGTAGTCCTTTTTTTTTTCTAAACCTGCTTTGAAAATAATCTCGCTGAAATCACATGCTTTTCTGTCACCATCCCCACTCCTAAAATATGGACAGACCAAAGATCTAGTAAGGAAATGCGTTTGCAGTTTTCCTACAATGTGTCAATGGACTTCCCATCAAATGAAGAAGTTGCCTGAGGAGGGGCCTTGGAGCAGTCCTTGAACAGTAAGAACTGAGCTGTGCTGGCAAGTTCTGTGTATATAATCAGACATTCCTGGAGTAGTTTTTTGATATGCAAATAGCGTTCTGAAGTAATTCTTTCTCCTTTAAACAATGACAGTTTAAGTTTCAGAGTTTAATGGAACAGGCTTTTACATTGCTGTTTCATTTTCATTTTTTCGTCTTCTACCTAAAGAGTGTTTATTTCTCAGTGAGGTATCACTGTAGCAACGACATGAATCACTGGAGCTAAATTACTAGAAAGGAGAAGCAATTTTAAGTGATGTGGAAATACAGCTGCTCTAAGTAGCAGTTAACAATTTTGATAAACAACAAATAATAGAAAAAGCAAAATTCAATTGCTTACAATGTGTGCAATTGTAGAATTTTCTTCAATGACCTTCAGGATGGTCAGTTTTTGAAAACATACTAGGAAAAAGCTCTGTGTTTTTGAGATAATTTCTTTGTCCTTATCTGTCACTGTTGCTGAAGCATAAATTTTTTTGCATTTAAATTTCTATTCATTTCCTGAGACCCCAGCTGCAGGACAGCTGATGGATGAATGGAGTAGACCAAAATATAAATGAAGCTGTTGTCAATTACCTTTCTTAAAAAAACTAGTTTCTGGGTAGAACTGGTGGTTATAGTTTATTGGCTTCAGAGGAACTCATCTGAGGAGTCTTCCATTTTGGCTGAGCTGAAGCATTGCCCGGGGTGGGCAGGCCTGTGGTGTAAGGCTGCCTTGTCTCTGGAGTTCCTGCTATGTGCTGCCTTTCTTCCTCTGTGGCTTTGGCCCTGCTCTGTCTATATGGGGCCAGCTGAGATGCAGCTCGTGCTTATCTAGGGGATGCAGGTTGAAGAGGTCACTTGTGCCACTTTCTGGCTTTATGATGTATTATTTTCTTTCTTCTTTTGCACTGTGTAACCAAAGGTTTGTCACTAAGCATCTGTTTCCCAAAAAATAGTAAAAGTTTTGTCACTTACACTATGAGTAGTATAAGAAAGTGACTTATTTAACCTATTTGGAATAGGTTGTGTTCAGTAGTCAGAGAAATGATCAGAAGTGCCTAACCCATATGTTTTAGTCTCCTTATTACCTTCTGGAGAAAATATAGAAATAGGAATAGCAGCAGAGTTGTCCCTTCAGTGCTGAGCTCCAGCGGGAAGGGTGCTGCAGGGCAGCTGCTTCCTAACCTGCTGTGAGTGGCAACAACCCCCTGGTGTTCAGCCTGTGTTTATAGCACAGCCCATCTGCGGGGATGTGGCTCCACTGAAATCCCTCAGGCTGCTCCTGGGGGTGAACTCAGCCACATTTCAAGTGTGAAGAGGGATGTGACCAGGAACTCGGCGTACAAAATTTGTTTGCTTTGCTCAGACTTACCTAGCTGTTTTAGAACAAATTTCCAAAGAAGTGTTTGGTCTGGGCTGTCTGCCCTTGGTGTTTGGGACTGAAAAGCAAGTTTGTAACGCAGTTGGCAGGGGAGGGTGGAAAGTATTGCAAAAGAATAGAAAAAAGGATACAATAAATCAAAAGAGAAAGCTGCCAAGCATTTGCTTGTGAGTTTGCATTTACCATTTTTCGTGCTTACGTGGTTGTTAACGTTTATAATTTCCTGTATGAGACTGTAGAAATGGACTTTTTGTAGCTGAAGTGACGTGGAGGACAGTCTTGGTGGGGTGCCGGCAAGTTACACGTGTACAACATCCCTGTCCACACTGCTGGGAGTCTGGTGGAGTTAAACTAAGTTAAACTGACTCTAGATTTCTAATTCTGCACTTTTGTGGCGATTGCAGTGACTGTGCTGTTCTACTCAGGCTCTAGTCAATGACTGATTTGTTTTGAAAGCTATAACTATGCCTTTCAAATGTACATTAAGGAAATTATTGACCTAAAGAAAGGAGGATGTATTTCAACGTAGTGTGCAGTGTTAGAGCATTTTCTTTTAGAGAAATCATTCAAGAATAAAGAAGGTTCATTGATGATCCCTCTCATATACATCTCTGAAAATCTCTCACACGGAAACACTTTAAACCTGAAAAAACTTAGCAGTAAATTGTTGACAGTCTTTCCTATTGGAGATTAGAGAAATGTGTCCTGAAATCAGAATGTCTTCATTTGGTTAGTGCACCTAAATTTTAAAAATAATAATTAAAAAAACTGGACTGGCACAGTTAGGCATAACAAAGGATAGGGTTATTAATGGTAATTCTGTTCCTTTGTTGTTTGATTATTACATTAATAAGAGCATTGTAATGTAATTATGTAATGTAATAAGAATATAACATTAATAAGAGCAAACTTAAAAAGTTTAACTGAGTCTTAAATTGCTAATAGGAACTTAAAATGTTATCTTCCTCAGTTTTGGTCTTTTTACATTTTTATCTGGAAATGTTTAAAAAAATCTCACTGTGAGAAGGGAGCTTTTAGTGGAAGTTGTGACAAAATCTGCAAGTTTTCATAACATTGCTGTAGCACAGCAGAAGGAGGGTTGCTGAAGAACTGATGTTAATTAAGCCTGTACAACTGATCTTTAATGAGTACTTGCAGAATTGGAAGGACAGCTTATTTATGTGTGTGCACAATGGAACTGTAATTATACAAGTCCTTATAGTCATTCAGGTTTTAAATATAGATTTGAAGAGGTTTGGTTCTTTAGCCTGGAGTGTCTCATTTATGTTGGCTAAGCACATCTCACATAATTTCATTAAGAACTGAAGTTATGGAGATGATAGTTTTATATTTTTGGTGGGGGGAGGAATGGCAATGTTAAAATCTGTGGAAAACAGGGTTAGTAAATACAATATTCATTAGGGAGGCAGCAACTATAAAATAGAAATCTATGTCTTGGGCCAGGTGGGCTTTTGGGTGGCTTTATTTTTCCCTGTACATATCTCTGAAATTGTTGGCCTCTGAATAGCAAGTGTGCTGATTTCAGCAATGTATGCAGCGTCCTGTGATCTTTTTTCAGACTTAGCTTCTTGACAACCTTGTACTCAAAACCACATTATTTAGTCAGCATTTTTCCTGTTCTTACTTTGAGCAGTGAACAATATGGCTTAAATTATTGCTAACTTTTTACTAGAGTAAATAATTCTAAAAATTTCCCAGAGCAAACTCTGGTCTTATGACCTGTTTTGGGAGAAAAAAGGAGGGCAAAGTATCTGATTTCCACTGACTACAGAAATTATTGTTTACGGATCCAAGAGCCCTTTGCCTTGGTCTTAATGCAGGCCTTGCTTCCTGAATCAGTTTAGTATTTTAAGGTGGTGCAAATGCAGAAGTGTCACGTTTACATGGGCAGGAAATAGAAGAATAAATTCTGAGTAATTTAGTTACCTTTTGGGTTTTTTTGCCTCTCACTTGTACATGCAGAATTCAGTTTAAGAACATGTGTAGAAGTTTAAACTGTGTAAATGCATTCGTGATCTCTATGAGCAGATACTGTGCTGTTTTGAGATTTAGGTATTCCTGTGATTTCAGGTAGTGATTTGGATGCTTTGCTTTTTGCTAGTGGCAGATTGGTAACAAAAGTAGCAGCTAAAGTTGCTGTCTGCAATAGAGGACCACGAGGAGGACATGCAGATTAGTATGTGGACTGTAATGTTATTTTAATACATGCAGGAGTTTTCCATGCTTCTCTGTGAGGCAATGTAAATCCTAGTTTTGTTGCCACTCTTTCACATGAATAAAAGATTAGATCAAGAACATGAAAAATAGTAGATATTATCATTATGATCATAAACGGGACAATTTTAAGCAGTCCAGTAGAATCACTGTTTTGCCCTCCTAAAAGTCTTTTCAAGAGGATTCCTTGTGTGTGTGGCAGGATAATGATTTTATGGTTAATTTTTACTTTATGAATATTAGAACTTAGCAGGCCTCACACCTAGAGTAAATCGGCTGCGTTGTTATGATGCACTGCAAAGAACTTACGCCTGTGCGGAGGAGAAATCTAATTTATGGAGTGATGTCATGCATACATTTTCAAATTGGCAAGACACAATGATGGACTAAAAAAATAATTTGTTGCAAAATAGTTCCTTCAAGTTTGTTTTATGAATGAGAGGAGATTTTGAACGGAGATGCCTGTCAGAAGGCTTTTAAACTTAGTGGTGTGGCATGAGTCTTTCTGCAAATCAGGCTTTCTGTTTGATGTTGTAAGTTTTTAGTTGATATTTTGAGACTCTGCAATATTCAGGCCCAATACCCTTGGATAATTTTTATAGTTCATATTTCAATACTAATGGGCATTGAAATAGTTGTATTGTGATTTTGGATGAGAATCTAACAGTAGGTGCACACATACAAACCACCTTTTCATTTCACAGGTTTGTGATGATCTACTTAGCAGTCATTAAAGGAAGACCTCTGCTTACAGTCTTGTCTGAATAAACAAAGGAGAGCTAGTGAGAGTTTGCATGATGTGATTTTGAAGTTTTGAAGCTGAATATAATATGGAGAGAAATTGGAAAAGCCGTATGTAGTGAAATGTATTCTGTCTGATAAAATTTTAAAAAACATATTCTGTGCAAGACAATTGCAGATTTCCATCTTTCTGTGTGCCAGATGTTAATTTAAGTAGGAACACATGAATATCAAACACACTCACATGTCTGTGCATTTGAAATATCCTAGTCTTCAATTATTAGTGATCTTGAAGTTATTGCTAAAAATATGTATAACTTATGTAATGCTGGAGATCACATAACAGATTTTCGTGTACTGATATTTAGAATGACGTTATAGATAGAAGTTTAAATTCAATCCTTTGGCTCAAAGAAAAAGTATGTTGTATTCAGAGTTGGACTTCTGGCCGTGAATCAATCCCTTCTGCCTGTCAAAAAAGAGATGTGGAATATGATCAGGGAGATGGGGTTTGGCTTTTTGCTCTATGGGCTCTACCCAAGGACGCACTGAGCCTCTTCTGTCCCTGTCCTGTGGTCTGAGCAGGGATTCCTCTCCGTTTGGCACAGAGGTGGTGGCTGGTGTGAGTCTGTGCTGGAAGTCCTGTCCCACTCTCTGATGCCTTCTTAGATTCTAGCTCTCCAATGACTCCCTTACTGCTCAAGCTGCTGGCCAGCGGGCACTAATGGGTGTCTGAATGTTGGTAATTGTTTACACAGAAAGATGTCATTTCTGTGGGGTTTTGGGGAGGTTTTTGTTTGTATGTTTTGAGTACTTTGTGTAAGTAATCAGACTCAGCATTTGACTGGATTCTTGTGATGAACTTCAATGTAAAGAGTGTATGGTGTTATAACAATGCCATTGGTTTTATATAACATGCTGTTGTTATTACACTTTTGGTTTAAGACAACACAAATAAGAACTAGGTGGGTAAAGAAGAAAAATAGTGTAGCTGCAGCAGTGTTGGGCCTTGTGGCACTAGCAAAAGGCACTGTAAAGACTTACAGCTCAACTGGAAAAGTAGCTTATATCTTGTCTTTCCCAGACTTGTACATTAATGTAAGTTGGAGTTCCTGTCTATAGTGTTTAGTAAATAATGACCTTGGCCCCTTCTTTCTTAACTTCCTTAAACAGGAAAAGGAGAATTCATCTCATCTGCTGTGTAGCCATTCCTCCTCTTAAGCCAGATCTTAGGCTTAGGCTCCTTACAAGTATTAATCTTCATTAAGATTTGATCCCAAGTGCCTCTTGACTTGTAGCCATATGTGTCAGGATAAGGTGAACTGCACCCTGGCAATCACGTGTTTCTACTCTGTCATTTCCAAAGGTGCTTTAGATGACTAACCCTGCTATCTGTGCATAGATACCAGTATTTGATCAGATAAGGCACACTGCAACAATGGAACAATTGCATTGACTTTGCCAGACAGGGTTGTTACTGAGGATAAAAACTGTTCAAAGATGACTGAGGAATCTGATGTTTCATTGAGGATGCAGCTTCTGGCTGAATTTGTGTGTTTCTAAATCGGAGTCTGTTTAAAAAGACTATACACGTTTACACACCCTCTCTACAGGATTAGTCTTCAAAAGAATCTACAGGATTATTCTTCAGAAGAATCTCTAGTTTGCAGAGAATGATTTTTAAAAGTATTCATTTAACTTCATTTATTTTGTCAAATGTCAGGTGTTGAAGAACATATTTGCCAATTAATTCTATCCTTCTTGATTTATCCCAAAAAGAATGATGAAAAATGACAAGGGGAAGCACTAAATGTGCCTACTATTGCAAAATATCACTATATTGTAAGTATCAATCTTGCAAGATTTTGTTTGAAAATATTTGAAGTTGATTTGAGATTAAAAACTTTTAACATGTAATAATTAGAGGATATGTAAGCTTCTGTTTGGTTGAAAACCAGCTTACCTTCAGTTAGCTTGGATAGATGAATGAAATCCCAGGATCTTTAAAATCTCTTGATGACTAAAAGTAGTGGGAGAAAAGATACTAAATGTACCCAAAGAAGTTCTAGGGTTGTGGGTGTATTGTATGCATTTTGTAGTTTTTATGTTATAAAGTTCCGAATGCTAATTTTTTAATAGATTATCATTTGAAAGGGATGAGGAGCAAAGACAACTGGCCTTTCCAAATTTGAAAACAGTAAATTCGAGGAAAACACAAATACACTGTATCTCTGTATTGTCTCACTCTAATGTGTATGCACTTTCTTGGTTTGAGATTGGATTCATTTGATTAGCTGCCTCAGTGCGAAAGCAAAAAGGGCAAACTGCTTAATGCAGTATGATGGAACAATAAAACTGCAGAATAAAACTATTAATTTACAGTTAAAATGCACTTCAGGTAACTGAGTGTGAGATACATGTAGGTGTATTCACCTAATAGCTAGATAAAAAAATTCAGGTTCAGAAGTTGTCTATTACAACAAAGCTGCAGCATCCTCTCTGACAGTCAAATAGAGCATTCTAGTTTTGTGAAAATGTATTACCAAAATACTCAATTTCTGAAATGGACAAAAAGGGTAAATATTTGCTGATTTGAATTGCAAATTTGAAACTGCAAATCTGAAAAAACTCAAACTGCAAATCTGAAACTTCCCTCAGGTTTTGGTAAAGAATATCCACCTGATAAAACTGGAATTGTAGACAGCTAATGGTCCTTAGCTCTTCTGAAACATGATGAGCTCTGGTTACAGAGGCTTTGCCAGCTTGTGGTGCTTTGCACACAGTAGTGCTCCTCTAGCTATGGTGTAAGGTTTAAATTAGCAACTAAGGGAGTTACAAAAAGAAAGGGACAGATATTACCTAATTTTTCTGAAATGAAAGCAAACACAAGATCCATATTAAGATTATATGGTATCTTTTTGTTTAATTATGTGGTACTCAGACCTTTAGTTGTCTCTACTTTACACAAGGTTTCCTGTGTGGGTGGTTAAGTCTTGCTGTATCAGTTCTGAGCATATTGATCCTGAGGGTCCTATGCTGGGGCTATGTAGTGATATTTACTCTTCCTGCACTGGCTCCAGTTGAGGTTTATGAGTGGTATCCTTCCAAAACAGGGATTCATATCTTCACTCTTCTTCAGCTTGTTATTACTTACAGCTTTTAAAAGCAAAGTTCACAGGACTTCTCAGCATGTGACTGGTAACTCCAGATCTTGAGGCTAGCAGGGTGTATTCTTTAGATGTCCTATCTTGTATCTTTTGCAGTTGGTCTCTTGATGGTTGTATTTATGCGTCCACTTCCTGACCTTACTACATACTTGAGTTTTCAAGTGTTGAAATCCTTCATTCCATCTGCTGCTTCTGTGTTCAAGATCCTGAGTGGTTGCTGAGATTTAAAAGATTAAAACAGCTCTGTGATGTTGGCAAATTTTCAGCAACAAGGTTTCTGCACAACACCATCAGTTCCTTGAGCTCCTTTCTGCTGCCCTTTTTTTGTTGCAACATCTTGATACTGTAGTCCTATTTCCTTATCTGATAGTAAGTCCTCCTAAAAAGCTTTTGAGACGATCTTGGATGTTGGGATCACTAGTCAGAGTTGTATAAGACATGTATTGTGATGCATTGCATTCTTATCAACTTGCAATGTAATCAAGCTTTTTTCTGTGAAGCTTTCATGGTCACCATTGTGTCCCCATCTAGTTGACAGCTGTCTTCTGATGAACAAAGCACTGAAGTTGAAAGATGAAGAAAATCCTGCTTCTCAAACTCTTTGTGGAGGAAATGGGTTGCTGATTTCCTGCTTAGGCTTACTGTCAGGCTCTCCCAGGGTAAAAAAAGGTTAGGAGAAAAATATTAGGCACAACCATTGGGAAAATAACACTGTTAGGCATTTCTGGCAATTTACTGCAGAAGAGTAATGAGAGAAAAAGTTTAAAAATTTAGATCCAGCGGGTAGCACAGAAGTCCTTATAGGTTGTGTGTGATAGACTGTGTGATATAGACTATTAAATGCTAGTGCAAGTTTAGTGGTGGTGAGTTGACTTCCAGACATGTATGTTAAGGGCAATAGAACTTGTTCCTTTTTGAAGACTGATTTGTTTATAATGTTCATTATCTTTGAGCTATGTGTAGTCTAGTAGTAAAGAACAAATTAAGTGAAGTGTACGTCTTAAAAATATTTGTCCTATTTCTTTGTTATATCAGACAATATGAATTATTGGGGAGAAAGTAAACCTTGTAGGTGCAGACAACCTTAAAAAGTGATACCTACAAGCAGACCTTTGCTTTAATGAATTTATGAATTCAGCAAATACCCTTGCTTTATTTCATTTGATTATTTTCTAAGAGAAGTCTGACTTTGGAGAAGTAGAGGAATGGTCCTTTTATTATTGAGGACTTGATTCCTGTTTCTCCAGGAAAATTTGCAATGCAGATAGTGCTTGATATGGACCTGAAAACTTGGCTTATTCATCAACATCATAGTCTTCTGCTCAGGAAATTGTCATATTTCAATCTGCCAAGCTCATAGAAAATTTCTAAGATTTTAGGGTGGAGGTTCAACTTGCTGACTAAAAGCCCTACTGTTCACATAGGGCATGTAGAGGTTTTTCCAAGCTGTTGATAAAATGCTTTATGGCAATGACTGGAGAATTAATAATGTAAGGAGTACTAGCATGAATGAGGAATTTAATCTTAGCGTGTCAGGGAGAGTTCATCATCTGTTCCTCAGTATGGAGGGGCTCTGTGCCAGCAGGGAAAAAACTCTGCAGTGCCAAACCAGGACTTCAATGGGCTCTCTGACAGGCTGCAACAGTGTTCTTTCTTCAGACCATATTAATGGTTAAGACAGATCTCATAGGTTGTAAAACTCTTCTTATATCTATCCATGCTGTTATCCAAAGTTATTTAGGCCTTATTGTTCCATGTGTGCCTTCTTTGTCCCTCAATGTGTCATGTTTCTTTTTTTAGTCTCTGGTTGTCTGATGCCATTACACATATACCAACTGTATTCCTTCTTGGCAAAAAGGACAAGTTATTCTGGTTAACATGCTTCTAGATACCTTTGTATATCTCACTGTACATCAAGGAAATCAAATGAAGTACACAGTGATTGGAGGGACCCCTGAGAAGCTGGAGGGTAAGTCTGCCATCCAGCAGGACCTCAGCAAGGTAGGGGAAAATGCAGGTAGAAAGCTCCTGAAGATTAACCTAGACAAATGTGAAGACTTCTCTGAAAAGTAACAACTCTGTGCACCTGTGCTGGTGGACAAGGACCTTTGCAACCTGGTGACCAGCAAATGGCCCTTGGTCAGCAGTGAAAAGTGGCAGTGTCCAGTGGCATTAGTCACAGTGGTGTGTGTATTCCCCAAGCCTGAGGCTGCCCTCAGCAGTCAGTCTATGGCTGTTTCTAAACTCTTCTGTGAGCAGCTGCTTTGCATCTGAAGGCTGATTCCAAGGTACAACTGCTATGGGAGGAAAGGGAGGCAGAGACAGAGATAAATGAGACCAAGTAGGTGAGCAAGTGTAATATTTTCTGTAGTACACCTGCATTTTAATTTGCCTTTACATCATGCTTGCAGCTTGTAGTCTACCCTCTAATTAATGTCTACTCTCCTTTTTGCTATCTGTCACCTGATAGGCTCTGACGTAGAGGAGGAGACACTCCTATAAATCATCAGGTCCATATTCTTATCTTGCTCTTCTGTATCTCATTTCCAGGTTTTCACATTCAGTAGTACCTCTTTTCTTCAAGCTGTCTTTAAGGTGTAGTGGATGTTAACTGAAAGGACATCATCTCTAGTGAAGCCTAAGTTGTGCATTCAGGAGCTGTTCTGTGTAGAATATGTATGAGTAAGAGAGCTGTGTCTTTATAAGATCTGAGGACAAGACTTCAGCAGTAATGCTATTGAAATTGCAGTGGTGAAAATCCATTATTTCCATTTCATGAGTCCAAACACATGAATGTATTCAAAAGCCCTGGAATGAACCACAATTGATTTTGTGACTTGTTCCTGTTGTTCTGAAAGTATATTCAAAGAACGAATCAAAACTTTCCTCAATTAAAAGAAAACAAACAGACACATGCTATTGGAAAATACTGTATTATTGGGCTTTTATTTTTCTGAATGGTTTTTATAGTGATGTGTTAATTCTAGAATTAATAATTTTTAGTTGTGTCCATTGCACCTTTGACTTCTCCAATTTGTTGTTTGTCAGCATCTGATTTATAGTGATTACTGATTCCAGCCTCCTGACTTTCAGGAACACAGTCTAAAAATGCAAGCTAGACTAAAAGCAGAATATGGCTTCAATGTCAGTTAGATTTTGTTTGAAGAGGAGCTGACTTTAAAAGCACTGGCAATCACCACTGTTCTGTGACAGCAAACAGGCCCTGCAGACCCCTGTCTGTGGCCATGGTGTGTGTGGTATTATGCTCAGCAGGGTGTAGTGGATTAGTCCAGACTAAGTTGTTTCCTTAGCACATGCCTGCAGCTTCTGGTCTGTGGCCCATTCTTTTTTTAGAGAGTTTATCCATCATCGTCATTCTGTTTGGTTCCTGGGATTCTTGAAGTACCTTAACCTGGGAGAAAGTCTTTCACTGGGCACTTAAAGGGAGAGCCCTGATAGATGTCAGGGTTCAGCTGTCCTTCCTGTACGGTGGGCTGGGTAACTGGTGGCATGATCATAATTTAAAAAGGCTGCAAAGTCAGGTCTTGAGCTTTCTTCCATCATCTCCTATATTCCTCCTGCACTGCAGCTGTGCAGGAAGCTGTTTCTAGCAAACTGAACTGTGTTTTAGGGGGGTGGTGGAGGAGAGGAGTCACAACTGAGGAAAGAAACACATTCCTGAGGGTCCTCATTACAGAGCATGAAGAATATGGGAAACTGTTCATTTATAAAAGTTGTCCTCCACCCTTAAGCAGCTGTTCTGGTTTTGTGCATTGCCATGCAGTATTTTAACATCTTGGGAAGCCACAGATGTTTGACTCATACGCTGGACCTGATTTGATCCTCATTCCTAATGCTGGAGCCTTCTGCCTGAGATCACTGTGACTCAAACCCTGCTCCCAGCTCCCACTTCACTAAGGAGCAACAGTTTTGTTACATGTCAAGTTTGGCACTTGGTCCTCAGCTGTTTCACCACCACTTCCTGAGTTTATAGCTGGACAGTGGGTCTTGGCTTTGGAGATGACATTTACTCAGAATTATGACAGTTTTCTGTGACCTTTATGCCTGATACAGATGTTTCTGAGGGAACTGCACCTTTGTATTCTGATGGCTTCAGAAAGTATTAAATTAAGAAAAATAAGGACAGCATTAACAAAACACAGCTCAGATCAGCTGTTTTTAATGTATTGCTAACCCAGTATGAAAACATGAAGACAATTTTTGTGACTAGATGGTATACAATTGGATATATGTATCTATATTCTGATAATCTGAGGGCATCCTCTCCATTGTTTTCATGCTTGTTATTCAGTATTGGACTAATACTGTGAATTTGTTTGCATGAGAATAACTTCTACCAGTTTTTATGTGATGGAAACAGTGAAAGGAGTAATTTCTATGCAAAGAAACATAGAATTAAAATGGGGTTTGGCTGGAACCCAACAGCTGTTTGATCCATATCCAGCTGTAGGGCCCAGATATGCCATTCCTCCATCACATGGCAGTGGTTGGAAATAGCCCAGAGAACCAGTCTGCCTCAGGGGCCTGTGGCATTTCAGATCTGCAACGAATCGGCTGGTAATGGGGTGTATCTCTCTCCTATATGTCTATCTGCTTTGCTTTAGACTTCTTTTTGCTTGACCTGCCCCTCATAATTTCAATTTTTTTATGTTCTGTTGTTACTTCTTTCAGTTGGGTTTATTCTCTCTTAAAATTTGCCTCTTGGAATAGAGGTTTAATTACTGAACAGATGTGTTGTCTTCATTCTGCCTGCTCTGTCTTTATCTCTGTTCTTCATTTTGAATCTTAGACTTCTAGCTTATTAAGTCCTGTGGAGCTAGAACTCTTTGCTAGTTGAAGACACTAAAAAAAATAATATTCTTATCAGATCATGCAGTTCTGTAAACAAGCTACTTAATAATGCTTTTATGTTAGTGCCAAAGAAACAAATAAAAATTTTTGTACTGTGATTATAAACAAACAAATACAAAATTGCAGTCTAAATATTGAGATACTTTCCCTTCCTTTGGGTTTTGTGTTTTTTAATTCTCTTTAATGTTCTCTGAAACAAAATTAACTAGAGACTTAAATGGAAATGAATAGTTTATTAAAGAAAATAAAGTAAAAGAGAAGTTGATCTTGCCTGAAATGCTTCATGGTCTGAAGCTAGAGAAGAGGGAAAATATAGGGCCTTACAGTACAACAAAATGTAACTGCAGGGATTGCTTAGATATAAAACTAGGACAAAACTGTGGGAATGCACTGAGGTACAAGAACTGGAATGCAACTATGGGTAGTGAAATCTGCAAAAGCTGGGAATGTCATGCTTAGTGTTTGAGATCTGTGAGCAATTGGCAGCGTTTTTCAGAACTGTTCTTGTAAAAAAAATTGCTTTTCCTGAGTTTGGGGCCTGATCCAGTCTCTTTTTTTTTTTTTTTTTTTTTTTTTTTGTGTTCTTGGCTTGTACTCATGTGAACTAGAATGGAATTAGCAAGAGACAGTAAAGCTATGGTTGAGTGTAGCAGTCTCTCCTCAGTGGTAAAGTTGGCTTAAGAAATTCCTGCTCCAAATTGTTCCTCCCTGACTGTATAACTTTTTACAAGAAGAGTTGAGTTTTTTTGTAGGACTGAAACGTGAAATGTCTGATCCAATTTTCCAAAAAGCTTCCTATTACTTTTTTTTTCCCCCGAGGCAGGCTACTACTGGTAAACAGTGTGGCTCCATGAACAGTTATGCTGGAACGGCTGAAAGAATGGGCACCCTGTGATGGGAGCAAGGGCACTCCTTGGCAGAAATGAGTTCATTCAGCTCTCAAGGCAATAGCCTGGTGAAGCACCAGTGTTCATGGACTCTGAACAAAGTGTCATCCATTCTCAGTCTTTTGTTTTTCCAGGTACCAATAAGGAAGGAGGTGTCCAAAGAAACACCAAAAAACCCACAAAAACAAAACAAAAAAAACCCCCTGCGCTTTAGCAATTCTCCATGAAAGCAGCTTTTACTGGCAAGTTAAATTTGACTGGCCTTGAAGATTTGACCAGTCTAGTCTAGAGGTAAATGATCTAAACAAGTGTGCCGACCGAACTTCCTGCAGATTGACACATGGCAAGTGCTGTGTTTTTTCCTGATCTCATTGGAAGGCTATTCATTAAATAGCTGCACCATTTGCAAGCTTGAGCCAGGAGGTCACCAAAAGACTTAAGAAATTTCCCTCCAGACTTTTGGTTTCTTTCCTTTGTTGTTGGCTTCAAACATACAGAGTATTGTCTATACAAGAATAGAAGAGACCTATTTTGGTGTGACAGATATTAGGACTGATAAAATTAGATCTCACATCTTCATCAACATACCATGTTTTATCAGTGATGTAGTTTTTCTTCTTTTTACCACCAAATTTCCTGCAATTCTTGTGTTTCTTTAAAATCTCTGCTGTTTTACAGCTGAAATTTAAGTCAAACTGTGATGGCAATAAATGAGTTAAATGAATGTGTGTCTGCCCCTTCTCCCCAGACTCCGAGTATTTTTGTGTAAAATTTTAAAGGAAAACCTCTTTTGTGCATGCAGGGCAGCTTTAGAAGAAGTAGAAGGAGATGTGACAGAGCTGGAGCTGAAACTTGACAAGGTAAGCTTTTAATTCAACAATGTTTGTTTCTTAAAAACATCAAAAGATGTGTTTTAGTTTTGTTTTAAAGTTCCCAGCTGGGCAGTGTCAGTGGCCGAGCCAGCACTCTGCTCTTGCAGGGGAGAGGGATGCAGGTCGAGCTCCCAGCTGCGCCTCGGAGGCCAAGCTGGAGTAAGGAGCACCGGGCAGCTGAAATCACGGTGAACTCGCTCCTTGCCCCAGCTGAGGCTCCGGGTTGTGCAATTCCCTCCTGAGCTGGCCCCTCACTGCACCCCTGTGACTCAGCCTGGGGGGAGCTGTGTGCAAACTCATTCAGCTTTCACATGAGATAAAAGCTGGGGCTTGGTCGTTGCTGCACCGAGAGCCTGTTCTACCACAACTGCATTCTGTGGGGACATCTGGATACTCTTTGGTTTAGAGGTTTAAAATCCATGTATTCTGTCTTTGGTAATCTGAGGCACAGCAGGCCAGGGTTATATATCCTTCACTGTTGTCTGGAGGACTTAACTACTGTAAAACTCATCCTGCTTTTTGTCATGCTTTTTGCATGTATATAAAAAATTAAATGTAACATCTTTTCAGCTCCTTACTTACCTGAGCTTCACCTCAGCTTATCCTCACCTTTGGAAGCTTTTGTTATTTCTTTGCTAGTATTTTGAGAGTGGCTTATTTTTGGTTATCATCTGTATAGTCTCTTTCCTTTGCATTTATGTTAAATGTTTGAAATTATTTTCTATCTGTCTTTTCATGTGGCAGGCAGATGTCATTTGTTCACCTCCCCAACTGCTTTTTGAATACAACTTTTTGTTCCTGCAGCTGTGAGTTGGCTGCAAAAACTAGAGACAAAGTTGATGTCAAACCTGAAGTCTTATTGTTTTCTACTTGTAATATTTCTAGTTTCTTGTAATTAATAATCTAACAATTTGCTTTTGCAAAATAAATTCAATGTAATTCATTTCTATTTGGTGTGAATCTTGGTGAAACTGATGGGTATGAGATACATTTTTACTGTAGGGGTGTTGAATCTGTTTTGTTAGATTAAACAGTGTAAGTATTTAAAGGATCTGAAAAATCTGTCTTGGAAGTTTGGCTTTTCCACCAGTCTTAAAGGATTGGTTTTGGGGAAAAGAATTTTCAAATTCCTTAAATGGCATTATTCAGGGCCTTGTAGAGTACAACACTACAGTTGAAAGCCAAGCTCCTTGGGTGAGCTGAAGCAACTATGGCCTGAGGATAATAATTTGTCTAGGCTTGGTTGGTAACTTTTTCTGCTCAGTTGTTCACACTAAACTTGGTTTTATTGTCCCACAATTTTGATTTTGGACTACATTGTCTGCAGTTTTTTTTCTCTCTGGAAGAACGACAGCTGGGTTCAGGCTTGTGAACTATAAGTAAAGATGAAGGAAAAAAGTTAATGTTGATAGTGATTTTTTTTTTTTCTTTTTTTTTTACTGTCCACTGTTCAAGCAGCTTGGACATTCATCAGAATGTGGGACATCTTGCTCAGCTTTCCCTTTTTCTTAAGGATCTGAGCCAACATAAGAATTACTGGGTAACTAAGGCCAGAAGGATACTTGGATGGTTTCTTTGCCCCAGCATAGGATCAAGTATTTCTGTGCTGCTTTTCATGAAAATTTGTTTACCATCCTTGAAAAATCTTTCAGAGAGGAAGGCTCAATCTTCTGATTTTATTCTCAGCTTGGTTTAGGGTGGGGGAATTCAATCATAATATGCCTCATCTCAAGAGAGCAGCTTGGCAATTGCAGTAATCACTCTTTCTTTCATTAATGGCCCAGTGCATAAATGGTTCAAAAAGTGGGAAAACATCCATCACAAGATACTGAGGACCTTTCTGTCAGACTATGCAGTACCATGAGGGCTAAGGTGCTGACTGAAGCAGAGTGGTAGGGATAGAAAGCCATCAGAGATTGGTCTGTCTGTGAGTGAAAACATGGTTGATTTCACCTCCTGAAATGTAACCGTGGCTCTTCAGCTGTGTTTGTACACAGAGCCTTTTGCTCTCCTGTGCCTGTGTTCTGAGTGTCTCAGGATGAAACAATCGATGTGGGTTTCTATTTTGTTTGTTTTGTGGTGTTTTTCCTCACAAACCACAATACCCTCATCATTTGCTTGCCTTCTAACCAGTTATGTTTTAGTTGCTGTACTTTTTGCCCTTGTAAAACTCTCTCTTGAAATATGTGCAAAATTTCAGTTAACAATAAATCAAGTAAAAAATAATTTTAAAAAATTATAGAGTGGTAACTTTCCCAATGGCATATCAGTTGACCTAGAGTAGTATTTTTATAGCTGTCACTATACAGTAGAAAGCTTTTCACAGAATCTGAGGCTGAGAATTTAACTTCTGAAATCTTTATTTTGTAGCCTTAACTAAGCTCATTGTGTTCATGTTTATATGATGGTGTTAAAACCAAACAAAAAATAAGCCTTCCACTTTCTCTCTTTTTTTTTATACTTATTTTAGCTGGTGAAGCTTTGTATTGCAATGATTGATACTGGGAAAGCATTTTGTACAGCCAACAAGCAGTTCATGAATGGAATTCGAGACCTTGCACAATATTCCTGTAAAGATACATTGGTTGAGGTAAGTTCTTTGAGGTGAAAGTGGAGGGAGAGAAACAACTTAAGAAGAGTAAAACTGTATAGTTGGCAAGAGAAGTAGTTGAAGTTTATAGTATTATTTGCCTTTTTGCTCCTTTTTCTTTAATATCTCTAAGGCTGAGGTTTTTCAGCTGTGGCGCACTGCAGGTGTTTGTGCTGTTTAGTTTCACCTTTAACCTGCAGTGGCAGGGGTTTTCCAAATTTCAGAAAATGTGTGTTCAATTATGTTCCATTACATACATTACAGAAACAATTATGTGTGTGCTGCTGATTACATGTTAACCAGTTTTTTTTAGTAAGAGTATTAAACATAAAAAGGATCAAGTAGTGTAATATTAAATACTGTAAATTAATGTTTTCAATTATGTGAGCTTCCCATATGTTTAGTCAATATGAATTTTTCCTTCTTTCCTTCAGTTTGGTACTTTATATACAGGTAGGAAAAAGTAACATTTTTGTTGCTTGTATCTTTAATAGATTTATTTGATATTACAGCCACGTTCTCCTTCTAGCATAATGGTTTTGTCTCATAATCATGCTGTAAGGAAAATGAATTTCCAAGTTCTTTACTGAAAAGCTGTAAACCTCTGAAATATTCCTTTTGTGCTGTGTGTTTGCTAGGGCTTTACTTAAGCCACTTTTATTTTCTCTTTACAGACCAGTTTGACGAAGTTCTCTGACACCTTACAGGAAATGATCAATTATCATAATGTGAGTATTGCTAGCTGAAACGTGGCACTGATAGCTCACCTCCAGTTATGTTTGATAATAGATTAATGGTAAATCTTTTCTTGTTGATAGTGATTTAACTGGTGTTAAATAACTCCCATTTTATACTCGTAAATATTTTATTAATGTTTTGCTTACAAAGTATTTATAAATATCCCTTTTCTGGAGATTTCTATCTTGGTTTATTTTTCATTTGGAATTTGTAAGCTTTGGTGCTCTCAGACAGTAAATACTGGATAGTTTCATCTTTTTGAAACAGACTGATGCTAACAGTTACAGACTGTGAGCTCTGAAGTATCTCCAAAGTGCTGAAAATATGCAGGACACTTAAAATATCACACTTTTTTCATACCACTAGGAGTTTAAAATTTGGCAAGATACAAAAAATGCAATATAAGTTTATTAGCATTAACTTAGCTTTCTAAAAGTGTCTGATTAGGCTTTTTTTTTTTTAATGCAGGCTTTTAGAAGGGAAGGGAAGCAAAGCAGAGCAGGTTAATAACATTGTGTTTGATTTTCTTTCCATTATACAAAGTGTACATAGCTGCACCTAATCTAATGAAAACTGTGAAGGAGGGTGTAAGTGAACAGTGATTCTTGGATGGTAAAGAGAAGGTAGTGCAAAGGTTCAAAGCAGCAGTAGTGGGAGCAAGTATTACTTTCATGTCAGTGATGCCTCAGATTAGTTGGAGAAGATGAATCTAGGCTGTCCCGTTTTACACTCTTCATCACACATCTTGCTGCTTGTTACTCTCTTAATGTCTTTTTACTATGGTTTGCTCTTTTGAACACCTCTGACCTAGGTCCTTCATTATTGCTGCTGTTTTTCTACATGACTGTGGCTTTACTGCTTTAGTAAAATTTGGCACAGCACAGCTCTCCTTTTTGGGCAGTTTGAAGGCAGAAAGCAAGAACAAGCCATATTAAAAGAAGATTTCCTTTCAGTTCTTAATAGCACCAATCTGAGTTCTGTCCTGCTCTTTTTCCCCTCCATGCTCTTGCTATGCTCAGGCATAGTGAGAACAAAGTGGCTTTTACCAAAGGCACAAACATCAGTAGTGAGGCACATTGCTTTGCCAGATGTGCTGTGGTCCTGCATTGCATTTTGTGAATCTGCTTAGTTCAACAGAGCTTCCAGGCTCAGAGTGACAGGTCTGTTGCTGACAAAGTTGACAGAGCCATCAGGAGGGAGAAGCTAGAGGAAGAGAGAGGAAAGAAAAGATGGAAAGGGTAGGATGTGCTCCCACTGAGTTCTGGATGACTGTCAGTTTTTCATGTGAGGCTTTGCTACAAATAAGGCCAGGGACCAGACTAACGCAGCATCTTCACTGATTCAGCAGTGGGGGAGTAGCAGAGACAGCTTATGGCAAATAGCAGCTTTCTTAGACTTGGAGTGGATGAAAGGTACCACATTGACAAGGCTGTAAAACTCATCAGATCGTGGTCTGGGCACTTCTTTCTGTTCTTTTAGGGAAAAGATGTGTATGTATTTTTCTGCCAAGCACATTTTTTCTCTTCATTGATGTAAGCAGGATTGCAAGGCTCATATTTCTGGGAGTCCTCTAATCATTTGAGTTCCCATCTGGTTTTATCTTTTGGTATTGATCTTGATTGGTGCACTCCCCAGGCACTGGCAAGCTTAAATGTCAGCAGTGGGAGTAGTCCCAGCATGAATTCCAGTTTGTCAAGAAGTTCTTTATTCTAGTTGTCTGCTTTCTGGTTTCCCAAAATGGGAGTACAAACAGGATCTTCCGTGTGTTACTGGTAGATACAGGATGATTCTGGTTGGAAGTGGCCTCAGGTTTCACTGCCTGCCTAAATCAGGGTCAGATCTGAGGTTGGAGCAGGTTGCTTAGGCTTTTATTTCATTTGGTCTTGAAAACCTCCAAATCTGGAGACGGGATGGAAGATACAATACCACTGTTAATGAGTGACTTAAAGTCAGTCACGTTTGCCTTCAGTGTTTCTAGAGAAGAGAGATGAGCTGGTAAGGATTTTGCTGTCAGTACTTGGCATTACGTTTAGTTGTCCAGCAGTGGGTAGTTTTTACAAACATATTATGTGAAGGAATGGTAATAATTACTCATGTATGTTCCATTTTCAGGATTAATTTTGATCCACGGATTTTGTGTTTTTACCAGAAGTTAAGACGTGTTCTTTCTATGGTTTCATTTGTCTTTTAATTGTTGATAAATTGTGAAAGTCTAAGAACCAAAAAAATTGTTCCTTAGCATTTCAAGTTGTTTCTTCAGGAATATTACTTTACAATTACCATAAATTAACTTCTTCTATGAAACTAGGCATGTCAGAATGGGAGAATAAGATGGCAGGAGCTCTTATCTCTCCTTATAACCACAGTCTTTAAGAAAAGAGCAGCAAAAGATGTTTTGTTTGTGTTGTTTTCCTTATTTTCTTCCTTCTCATTTATTTCAAAACTAGTGTGAAGAGTTTTATATTTTGATATTAGAGACACAGTGGTTTAATAATAATTCTCATCTAATTCTTGCGTAATTGCCATTTGTATTTCTGAAACCAGAAGGTATGAGTAGCTCTAAGTTACTGACCTACATAATAATGCTTTTCTTTCAGATTCTTTTTGACCAAATCCAAAGATCAATTAAAACACAGCTTCAGACTTTCGTTAAAGAGTAAGTTAATTTGCACTTTTCATGGGAAATTAATACATAAAATGGAATTTAAAAAATCTGATTTGAATGTGTTGGTGAAATATCCTTCCTGTAAATAGCCACCCATAAATTGAGAAGTGTGTATTAAGGCTTTGTCAAAAATCACCCTAAATCACTGAGGCTTTAGATCCAGCTGCAGAAATATTGCAATAGTATGATTTACTTATCTAATTACATGTTGTAATTGTCTAAAGTTGGAGGACAAAGCTTTTCCCCAGTGAGCGTGAGATGTGTTCATTACATGTTACATTTCAATTTTGTCCTTTTCTTGGAAAAGAAAGGCGAGAAGTTTGTGTCACAATTTGTGGATTTCCGTTTGACCCAAGCACATATTGAAGAATATAAAATATGAAAAAGAAACCAGCTATAGCAGTCACGAGCTTGGTCTGTCTGGTGTAGCTTTAAACACGTTTTCATGCTTTGGAATTAATTTATCATATTTCCTTTTTTCGTAGAGATATTAGGAAATTTAAAGATGCAAAGAAACAGTTTGAAAAAGTGAGTGAAGAAAAAGAGAATGCTCTGGTGAAAAATGCCCAGGTTCAAAGAAATAAGCAACATGAAGTAGAGGAAGCAACCAATATTTTGACTGCAACACGGAAGTGTTTTCGACACATAGCTCTGGATTATGTTCTTCAGGTAAGAGCAGCAGTAAAAGTCACTTTTCAAAATCATTTGTTACATATAGTTTGAGACATGTCTTTTACAACTTTAGGAGTTCTTTTTGTAAGCTTCTTGAAAGCTGTGGAGATTCTGGGGAAAGAAAAAGAACTTTATCTGCAAGTAATTTCTTTTTTAATAAAATCTGAGGAAAATTAATTGATGCATTCTTATTGCTTCAGTGCTCTGGTATTCAGTGCCCTTGCTGCAATGACACAGTTTAATTTTCAAGTTGGACATTCATTATGAAAAAAACCCCAGTATTTGCCAGCCCTATATTTGTTGGCTGTACTGCAGTTTCTTATATATTTAAAGTAAAAATATTTCCTAGGCTGTAACCTAGCCTAGGAAATACAAATTACCTGAATAATTCTGATACAAGATGTTGGGTACAACTGCAATTTCAACTGTATGCTTTGGGTTGTATCCGACTCCTCTAGATGCCTCAGAGTTTGGCATTATGCTATAAGGGGAGTCAAGAACTTAATTATCCTTTTTAGTGAAAATCTCCCATAGGATGTTCTTTGGTGTTCTTTGTCATACTGCTTTGAATCCTGTAATACAGTAATATATTCTCTATTGATACTTAAAATTCATCTGCTTCACACTTGCCCACAACTACAGCAAAACAGGAGTATTGCAAGTGAGATGTATGAGAGGTATGAGAAGTTGGGGGCTCCCAAATGGGTCTGAGCTTCTCCTGTGATCAAACACAGAACAGCTCTTTACTATTAAGCTGGTTTTATATTAAATATTATCATCTTGATTTGTGACAGTCCAGTTAGTTATTTAAAGCTTCATTAACTTTCCTGTAAATTGCATTATGAGCTATGAAATTAAGTGGAGCCTGTCAGCCTGGGTATGTTCAAAGACATGGTGGTCAGTGGTCCACACTGATCTCCTGCTTTTTGAACACTGAGGTCATTTTGGTGTTTAAAAAGTCATGTGAATTATGTCCCACGGGATTTATTTGGACTAACACTAAATGGTGTGGGGGAAGCTGGCAGTCACTGCTGTAAGTAGGCCAGTTCCTTGTGTGTGCACTCAACTGCAGGTTGTTTGCCTCCCGGAATTTGTATAGTCAGAGTATGAGCAGTTCCTGGGATAAAGATGCATTTAAAGTAACAGAGAACAGTTTCAGCATCTCTTAACATGGACAAAAATGAATTCACCTTTAGGAATTCTTTCTGCTTGCATGATTCTTCTGGGAAAATGGCTTCACAACTGTGGTCTCCTTGTAGCTAGATTGGCTTTGAACTAATTCAAAACCTTTGCTTTGCTTTTATTTTTTTTTTCCTCACAGGCTGAAGATTTATTCTATACAAACAAATCTTAATTATTTTTGCTGCAGAAGGTTTTCCAAAATAATGACCACTTAAGTATAGAAGTACAATCTGGTTTTGATTATAGCTTCAGCAAGTTTATTTCTTTTGCTGAAATTCTAAACTGACTTAGAGGTGTTAAATTACAAAATCATGTATGTTTCTGCTAAGTGAGTATTTTTAAAGTAAAATCTGTAGTTCTGGATGGCAACCTTTAAAGATTAGGGAACAAAAAAGATAGGGGAGCTAGGTGAATGTGAAAAATCAGGTTTTTTTCCTCTATAATGTGAAATTCCTCAAGTTCTAGGGCAACAACAATGTTCAGTGACTTCAGCCATCTTAAAAGCACAGGTATACATGTAAAGTTACTTATTGAAATTATAAGTATTGAAATTATTATGTTCTTGCTTTCCTGGGACTGCTTTTGGGACACTTAAATACTGTGAGTCTGAGGCGAGAAGTAACTGCCCCCATCCTTCCCTCCCCCTGGCAGCAGAGAGCAGCGGTGCTGAGTGCAGCTTCTGTCAGGAGTTGGTGGGCTGGCTTAGCTCTGACTGAAACATCTTGAATTCAATCTCTTGAAAATCGGTACCAATTTTCCTTGCTTGAAAGGTGTATTATATTATTTCTAGCTGGCACATGGTGTCTTGATTTTCCCTTGTGATATAAGAAAATTGTGACTATCACTGTGAAGCTCAAGCTTTGCAAGTGTTCTCTGATTGCATCACTTCGATATCATGACAGAACTAGAATGCATCTTCTTTTAAAAGTGCTTTGGGAAGTCTGGTATTGAACTATCTTCTAAGGTTTTAAGCCTGGATATGATTATTTGGGGAAAAATTGCAAATAAAGAAGTTTAGAATAAAAAAATGGCTTGTGTGTTCTTTTTCCCTAGATCAATGTTCTTCAATCTAAAAGGAGGGCAGAAATCTTAAAATCGGTAAGATATACTTTATTCTCTATATATCAAATATTTTAATACATCTGAAATTAAAAATATGACTACAAAGAGTATGTTAAAAATTTAGTCCTGTTATTGGTGAAAACATTATCAGTTCATTTGGCAATTTGGTGACTGTCAGTTTGGCCTTTACTGTGACTGGGTATACATTTTAAACTGTTTTTGATAATAATTTTGGTTCAGATTTGAACATTTACAGGTTTTCACTGCTGTTGATCCTTTGGTATGTGTTTCATGGTTAAAATCAAACTGTGTTTGCCAAGAATTTTGCTGTTTAGATCTGATTTATTACCTTGTAAACAATAAGTGCTACTAATCATCTCTTCTAAGATGGAATCAGCTCTTTCTAAGATGAGGGCAATTTTTAATGTAAATAGTATGGTAATCTGCTAAATTAATATAAGGCTGTATCTGCATGCCAATTTTCTTCACATTGTATTCCCTTTTCTCTTTCATGTTATCTTTGTTAAAAGTTTATTGACATAGAGACTGACAAATTAAACAGTGCTTTTCTTTCAAATGTCTGAAGTTGCTCTTCCATAACTTTCTTAATTCCTTTAAAAAGCAAAAACTTTACTTGGGTTGGTTTATAGCTGCTTGCTATTCTTCTCTGCACCTTCCCAGCTTGTTTTCTGTTTTAAGGCTGGACAGTCTTCTCAGCTGTGTTCGTAAAAGTTGTGGTTTTGGATCATTAGTAAAATATTCTGTAGCCCCTCTCTAGCTTACATGTCTAAGTTAAATAGGAGATAACAAAAATTTCAGGTGAAATTAATTAGAAGTAGTTTCCTGCCATTAACTAGTTTTCTTTTGTTTTGCTCATGTGGTTAATCCTGTCAACTGAGATTTTTGGCTTGGTTCTTTGCTTCCTTTACCTTGCATGTTTATTTTACAACATTGGAAGCTCTATGAGGTATTGATGTAAAATTGTCCAGACACAAGAGCAGAAATTAAGCCTGGAATTGTTGGTTATTTATGTGAATTAAGTGACATAGTTTTGTGATATGTGATATAATTTTTAAGAGAATAAATACTTATTTTGTTCCTTCTAGATGTTATCGTTTATGTATGCACATCTGGCTTTTTTCCATCAAGGCTACGATCTGTTTGGTGAACTTGAACCCTACATGAAAGATCTTGGTGCACAGGTAACAAATTATTTTAAAAATTTATAACTGTGTGCTGGAATGGAGGAAATCTTGATATATGCCTACATATCAGGTACTTCATAGATGTATTCAAGAAAAAGGGAAATGTAGTGTGATAAAGGCAAAGCATAAAAAATATACTGTAATGAAAGGAATGAAAATAGTTAAAAACATAAAGTGGTCTGTTTACTTATAAATTAACACTACCATTAGGATTTACATACTTAAACACAGCCATGTACTGCTCTGTAAGGTGCATTGGGATATTCAGGACACTGGATTATATGGATTTCAAAATTTTTATATCTGACCCCTGTTATAAATATATCTAATAATAAAAAGTAGATTAGGCTGGTTTGCCTTCTACTCATATACTTTATTTACTGTATAAATTATGCAGTCTGCATAAGTAAACTTTTATGTGTGCAAAAATAACTTTGGTGTTAGCAACTTAGGCCATAAAACGGAAGTATGATTTCAGTAAATAGTGCAAAATTGAGTTCCTACATGGAATCCTTCTTGCCTGGTTTTGTTGTTCAAGTTTGAGAACACACAATTGCCACTTCTGGGTTTTCACTGAAGGACTCATGAAAAGCTTAGATGGACCACTGCCAACTGCACACAGGAGACATTGAAAATGGTTATGCAAATGGATTAGAACATACAGTATTCAAATGAAGATCTGTCTGTGGTGCAGGAAGAAGACTCAACAATGTCTTGACTTGTTTTTCAGTGCAGGTTATGTGAGCACTTTTTATTTGCTTCTGTCTAAGGACTTGCAACAAGTGCTCTGATGCAAACCCCTCTATTGCCACTTCCCAAACAGATCCACAAAGCAGCCAAACCAAATTTTTAAATGTCTGTCCAGGTACAGTAGCAAATAAATGACAGCAAACTTTTACATTCATCTTGAGTCAATGTGTCATTGAATGTCTAAGAGATTAAATTGTTCTCAGCTGGTTTTTCCTGCCACCACACCATTGTCATCTGTGCCCCTCAACCTGCTTCTGTGTCTGTGCAGTGAAGCACATTGGGAACAGTAGAAAATAACTCCAGCAATCCAATGTCTGAATAACTATTTTTCTGCTAGACTAGGCCCTATTTGGGTTACTGCAGCTCTTAATGAAGCATAGAAACACGTCAGGCCTTGGTGTAATGGGGACACTTGAACAGTTCAGGTGGAAGTTACTCTTCCACAGCTGTGCCCTTTGTTCTTTCATACCCTTCCAGTTTGGGTTTGTAACTGTTGAACTGTAGTGTCTGGTAGTATAAGATGTGTGTCCTGTAATGCTGTTGAAGAGGGGATAGAGAAAGGAGACAAAACTATGGAGTTCATTGTCAGTTATGCTATCAGCCAGGCTTCAGTGTTTCCATTTCATTGAGATGATTTGAGCAAGAAAACACAAGGTTATTTTTGAATGTCTGGTCATGCTTTTGCTTGATCTGGTAAGGAGTACTGTGTAGCATTCATTTTAGTGCTGGTATCATAGCAACTGAAGGAGTTAAATTTAGAAAATCCAAAGCTAAGAATGTTTTAAATATATTGCAGTTGGAGCAAAG
This sequence comes from Entomyzon cyanotis, assembly GCA_024500445.1. NCBI lineage: Eukaryota > Metazoa > Chordata > Aves > Passeriformes > Meliphagidae > Entomyzon > Entomyzon cyanotis. The sequence goes on from JAKEPQ010000780.1 coordinate 12,478,154, forward strand.
ATAGACTGAAGACCCTAAAGTTGTACAACTTGCGGAATTGTCCTTTTGTAGCAGACCTTGGCATTTAAGTAATGGATATTTTTCATGACAGCAGCAGATTTTTAAATAACTGTTGAAAGTTTTAACAGTTAATGGCTTTGCAGCTTGTACTGGTTGAAGCTTCTGCCTTTAACAAAGTATGTTGTGACATAATGGGGATTTGCTGGATTTTTGTGGAAATGCTGTTAGATTCCTTCTGTTGGTGAGTGAGTTTTCATTCCTAGGTGAATTTTGTGTATGATCTTAATTACAAAGGTTAACAGTATCTGAAGTAATAAAATTGATCTTAGTATAGTTATAATTTGAAATTATATTTGTTCGTATTTTCTAAATAACTGTTTTACTGTGATGGAATAGAATTGAGCAATTTTGCTTTCTGGATACCTCAGGTTAGGATCCCTTGGAAATCAGATCATTGTAGGGGGATTTTTAATAATGGACAGGCATAATACAAGCTTTTGCATGGAAATTATGGCATTTGGTACTTTTCATGTGAACTGTGGTATTAGCTTAAAAAGAAAACATTTGAATTTTCATTGAGATGACTATTCAAAAAGCTAAACATTTTAGTCTGACTTAATTCTCTTCAGAATGCCAGTTAGAGCATTATGTTTATAAAAATATATTTACCAGTAAATGCAGTCGTTTGAAAAACCTAATTTTCTGAAAATTACCCAGTAATGCTGTAATGACTGGAATTTTGATAGTTTAGTTGCAATTTGCTAGAGCTTTTGATAGTTGTATGCTGTTGGTCTCTTTTAAGACAATTGATGTGCTGCTCACCTGAGTGAAAAGGAAGAAACTCTGGTTTGAGCTTGCAAACAGGAATGCTGCAGTGCTGTCTTCTTAGTAAAAAAGGAACTGATGGAATGAGCTGATGTTAGGAACCTTGTTTTGGCTGTGGTAAATGTACTCTCAAACACTTGTATTTAAGATAAATTAGAGGTAATTGTCCTACCCTGACTGACTGCCTTCTGTTACATCTAGTGGGGTAGAAGGAAGAACTTCTTGGGGGCCATGTGCAGATTCCTGAACCTGAAGTTTTAGGAAGAAACTTGATTCCCATAAAGTTTTGAACAGCACTTGACCCAGTTCTCATTTTTTATCACAAAAGAAAGGGTTTCCCAAGGGTTCTTGGTGCAAAACAGTCTTTGAGCCTAGTCTCTGTTTTAGGGGCTCTTCTGTAATTTTTAAGAGCTATAGCTACATGAATGTGGCATCTGGACACTTCAGTCTTGAATGTGTTCATGTTGACAAATTCCTGTACGGTACGAAAGTTTTGCTCTGGCCTTTTGAGCCAGAGGGGAAGACAGGGACAGAAGAGTTAAGAGAAGTAACAGAGTATGGAATTGGATCCAGATGTCTCAGCTTTGTGATGGCTCCATAATTGTTGGAGACTGCCTAGCACAAGGGTGTAAGAGCCTGTTGTTGTCCCCTTTTTTTTCTCATTTATGTCATGTCAAGCAGGGCAAGTAAAAGACTGGGGAAATGGCCAGAGTTGGCAGGGCCTGTCACTTGTGGTTATGAGAGTGGGTGGAGGGGATCCTATTTGTGTGTGGATCAGAGATCCGTTAGTCATCTGTGCCCTCTGCCAAGTGAGTGACCCAGCTGGAAGCTGGTGCTGCTGCACACTGCTGCTGGTGTTCTGGCTGTGGGCCTGGAGCAGGGCCAGCTCTGTCCCACAGACACAGGGAGAGCTGCGGGCTGAGCTCTGTGCTCAGTGCTGCATCTGCATCGCTGCTCAGTGACATGCTGGGGCTGCCTTATTAATGGCAGGCTTGTGTTACAGGCTGCAGAAAGGAGGGGTTCATCCGATTCCATGGCCTGCACTCAAGTGCCAAACCAACTGGTCTGTCAGGCAACATCTGCTTCTCTACTGCATTTCTTATTTAAACATGAAGGCCTGTGTAAAACAAACAAACAACAAAACCAAGAGAACCAAAACTATAAAAGAAAAACAGCAGCAAAACCCCAAAGCAGCCAACCAACCACAGATAACCCCAACCAAACTTTCTCTTACAGGGTATCTTAAATTTCCTCTTTTTTTTTTTTTTTGTGATTAAAAAAGGAAAAAGTTTATATAGTAGTGATAGAGACATGATTGCAGCAAATTTTTGATAATGTCTTTTTTATTATCACAGACTTTGTAAGGATACTAACTTAACAGAGATTGTCACAGAGAATATTTATTTTCAAAATCATATTTTTATTTCCAAAATTAGTTTAAATGTCTCTGCCTAAGATTTCAAGCAATCTTGCTTGAATACTGCTGTCAGCTGATCAAAACTATCAACACAAAATCCTGGTTGAGACAGTTCTCCCACTTTGTGGAGGGAAAAATCCATAGCATTTGCTCCTTCTAGTTTTTGCTGCTCCTGCCAGTGCTGCTGCATAGGCCAGCAAGAGCAGCTAAAGCATGAGTCATCCTCTTGGGAGGCTGAGCACCAGTGCGGTACGGAGTCGCATATGCTTGGCACCATGCTGTTCTTTGAAACAGTTCTTCTAATGCTTACAAGAAATGTACACCTTTGTAGAGGTTAATTCAGGGTGGCAGAGCAGTGCTTTAAACGAGGCTTCAGTGGTTATTCAAGGTAAACAATTTGTGACAAAGAAGTAATTATACTATGCAAATAAAATAAAAGACTTGTGATGTCTAGACATAATGTGTTCTTTTTTTTTTTTTTTGTCAGCATTGTGAAATCTACTGAGCCAAATTTCTTGTGATAATCTAAAGATCCAATTTTCTGTTTCTCTTTACAGCTGGATCAGTTGGCTGTAGATGCTGCAAAGGAGAAGAGAGATATGGAGCAAAAGCACTCCACTATTCAACAAAAGGTACTTGACAAAATGTAAAAGGCAGGCTGCACACACATTTTTTTTATCTGTAGCACCTCTCCCCAGCATCTCTGCATCAGAACTACAAGGGATGGTATTTTTAGTGCAGAGAGACAGACTGACATGTCATTAAGTGTAGGGTTGGATTGCACATATTAATTTTGTATTACTGAACAAAATATTGTGCTTAGCTTTTACTGAAACATAAATAGAACACTGGGATTTATTAGAATTCTGGGATTCTAGCATTTCAGTAGAACTCTTAATTCCTATTATAGTTTGGATTCAATAAGTTGTACTAGTTTCTGTGTTTCCCTGCTGTGTCTTTGTAGAAGAGGGGTAAGTGCTGCACAGCCCTACAGCCATAGGTTTCACTTTGGACTGTGCCAAATCTGAGTGCAGAACATGGAGCTTGTGTGGTAGGTGCTGTTGCATATAAAGAGCAAAAGTCAACTTTTGTAAAGAGTGTCTAATGTACTGGTTTGACTGTGCACAGATATGAAAGTGAGAACATGTAATTGCTGTTTTGGGAAGATTTGTATGTGCAATAATTCTTTTTGCTTGTTGAGAAAAATTTAGATAATTCATGTTGGGGTTATGACTTCTGTTGTTTGGATGTTTCAGAAGCTCTAGATCAATATTGGTTTTGCAGGTATAATGCTAGAAGTTAAAAATATTGTCACTGAACTCTCTGGTAGTGAGGTAATCCTTTTGAAAAGGATTAGATAGCAGTTTAAAGGTAATGCTACACTTCTTACTCTCATTCAAATATGTTCTGTATCAGGTGACGTAAATTTAAAAAAAACCAAACCAAAATAAGTGAAATCTGATATTTAAATAAATTCAGGAATGAAAACATGCTGAGATTATAAATTAGGTAGCCTTAGTAAGAGCCAATAGTAATACTAATGCGAAAAGTAATATTTTTGGTTGTTGAAAACATTTTTATTGGTGCATCCTGCTGTCCCTTTAGGAGTTGGTGGGAAGCGTTAGCATTACTGTGAAATTGAGCAGATGTGGTGATGAGGGCAGAGCTGACATGCTGTGCTTGGAGTCAGGAAATAACTACAGGTGGGGAAATGGGAAAGATGGAATTTGAGAATTAACATTGAAGGTCAAATTTTAAGTTTTTTGGGCTTAAAGGCCTAGTTTCAGGAATGGACAGTAGCTGAGAGGTTTACTGTTAAGAGAACAGTGGTGCTTGGTGAAGGGCATAAGTTATGAGCAATTAACTTTTAATTTCCCATAGAAATAATAACTTGTTACCATGAATTATGCTCACTGCCAATGGTGTTTACAGTTTGTTTTTTCTTCAAATGCTGCTTAAGGCTGCTTTACAGGTAAACTATTTCTACTAGTTTCAATTATTACTGAAACTTTTAAGCTTCATGAAATTTGATAAGCCATATCTGTGTGTAATATAAATGTTCTTGGTTTATAGTAGGAGTGATGATGACAGTGATGTTACTTTATTGTTGCTTATTTTAATTGACAGTTTAATGCTGTCTCTAAATATAATCAGGGCAATCAGAATGTACTGTATGTTGTCTTCTTAAGTCCTGTGGTTTGGGTTGTAAATGTTGTCTCCTGTCCTTATCAGTGAGGTCACTGTCACATTTTTCTGCTGATAATGCCTGGACTATGCTTTATTGGAGATTCCTCTTGTAGCTTGTGCAATCATTTTCTCAGTTTCTTACTCATATCACATTGTCTGGTTTTGTCTCATCCTACTTGCTTTTCCCAACCTTCACACCAAGCTTGCTTCCAGCTCATCAGGATTTCAGAACTGCCTTAGACTTTGGATCTCGTTCTTTTTATCGTTACTTGTCAGCTGGTCATCCTGTCCCAGATGGCAACTTTATTCCCTGTTCTCTTCTCATGTCTTGTCATGTTGCTTTCCACTGTGTTGCCTCTTAGGCATATGTTCTCAAATCTTCCAATGCCCAAATCCTTCCATGTTTTATAACAACTGAAACTTCTGAAGCTTTTTGTGTTGAATATTCCATGAGGTATATATGCATTTAATACACTGAAGTTCTAATCTAATGCTTCAGAATGATGCCTTTCCTCCATTGTGTGGATAAAGAACAGTTCCTTTTCTGAAATGTATAGGTAAGTGCATACGTGCACACACCTACCCACCCACTACCTGTGTTTGCATATATGTGCGTATGCATGCAAAATAATTGCACTAATTAAATAACCCATCTCACTTTTCTGTATGGTCATTGTCCTACTTAATTAGGCTGTTGATGGAGAGGCTAATAAAAGTGTCATGGAAGGGCTTGGTCACCAATATAGTGTGATTTCTTTTTTAACAGAGTTGATTATTGATTTGCTTTTTTTAATTGCTTTTAGTTTTGTGGTCTATTTACTCAGCAAATAAGCAGGAAACATTTTTCTTAATTTTTTTTCAGTGTGAGAATTTTTTTTTTCTGTATTAAACTGGAGCAACACATGCTGTGAATTAATCTAGAAATTTCATGATCATTCTGGGAAATTTTTGAAATATATTTTCATAGGGAAAGATTCAAATTAAAAGAGTGGTGTCTCAGTGGTAATGCATTAGACATGACTCTTGTTTTCTGAGCAGTTTGCAGCCCATTGCTGTTATTAATACATTGAATTACAAAATATTTTAAAAATCTGTTGGACCTGTAAACAGCATCATGGATTTTTGGTTTTGTGGCAGAGCTAGTACTTTGTTCTAAAATGAGGGAGATGATACAGGAAGAGTATTTGCATTTGCAAACTTCAAATAGTTTCTGTTGTATTCAAATCCCTGTTTCATTAAAGTAAAAATCTGCCTCCAAAGAACTGCTCAGGGAACAGCTGGAGTGAGAATGATTTGAAAATTTTTAACAACTTGAGTAAACAAGGTGATAGGAAACCAGATGCTACCACAGTCAAAGCAGGCATAAACCAGAGCTGCTGTTGAGAAGTGATGCAGACTAATTCCTGTCTCCAAAACCAAAGATGTGCTTGTGTTTCAAGTGACTTGTTTGCTCAATGACACTCTCACATTCTTTCACTCTGTCTTGCTCTGTAAACCTTGTTACCTACGGTGTCTGTTGTTTTAAGCCCTTCCTGGAGGGACTTCCAGCGTAAGCATGACAAACATCTCTTGCCAGTGGGATGGGAAGGGAATGGAAGCAACTTTCTAAATGGGGGGTTTGCACAGTTAGTGTCTCCTGTTTAGTATATGCTGGCCTAACTTTTTGGGTTACTGTTTTCTTTAGTATTTATGTTCTCCCATTTACTGCCTTTTAAAAAAACTTTTAAAATGCTGCTTTTCTAAAGTAAGAAAAAAATATTTGGGATATGTCGCTGTTGAGCGGCTAGCTGAGGACTGACCCAAGTTCTCAGACAAGGAAAGAGAGGAGAAAAGGAACTTTATTGTTTTGAATTCCATATATATAGAGTCTACAGAAGTGCCCCAGATTGGTCAGCCCGAGACCTCCCCCTAGGCCCAATTGGCCAAGCCCGAACTGACTCAATCCGGAGAAACTGTTTGCAAAACATCCAAACTTTATCTTGTTTATGAAATATAGCAAAATGTTCCCACGGGAAGAACCTGTGCTAGCCACAGGGATACACATTCAATGTTAAAATACTGTTCCTAAGATTTACTGGTAAAATGGTTTGAATACCTTTCATGGCCTGATAGCAATTTTGAAAGTAAATCAAAAGCTCTGCTGCTGAAAAGTATGGAGTGTTTTGTTTTGGTAACAAGAAAATTATACCTAGAGAAACGGAAAACATACAAGTTCTGAAATAAATCAAGTATGTGTGATGAATTGATATGTTCATATGAAAATGCAGTCACTGAAACACTGTCAAGAATATTAAGTGTTCCGTGACACACCAGATTAGTATTATTTCTGGAGATGAAAGTTGTTTTTCCATTGCCAGCTGGTTTGCTGTACCTCATGGACATTTAAAGCAAAAGGGGGGAAAAAATGGCATGAAAGCATGCTGTATGCTTCACTTATATAACCCACTTCTACATGTTTCTCTCCCAGTAGCAGCCAACCGTGAGAAATGTGTCAGAATAGAAGTCATAGATGTTTCTTCTTTCAAATCTGAATGAAATGTGTGATGTAGTAAAAATTACATAATCCTGGCTAAATTATTTTAGTTCTGGTTAGGTGAAATGTACTTTAGTCCTAACCAACACCTAATTAGTTTAATTGTGTTTAAAATGAAGTCTTTATCAGTTGTGTGCCTGCTGGCAGAAAACAAAATTCCAAATCACACACAGTGACTGCGTTTATTAACACGTGAGTCTCTCATGCAGGACACTGGAAAGATATGGCTGGGTTTCTCTCCACCCCTGATTATTTTTCATGACTCACTAAACATTTCCATGCACCAAGATAAAAATAAACTATAATGTGACTGTTTTGCTCCTATATTTTAATTATAAAATAGCAGAGACTGTAAGATCAGAACACGGTTTATTTAGTTTCTTTTTCTACTTTTATCCATGTAATTGAAATGGAGCATTTTTTTTTTCTGATTGTTTGGCCATCTTTTTCCTGACCACAACTTTATCAATGAAGTCTTACGGATAAAGCACATGGAAGCCTTACTGCCTCCCCCCTCCTGCTATATACAGTTATGGAGATATTTGACATTTGTCTTTCTACTCTGGTGTCTTTTTCTGCTCTGTAAAGATGGACTTCAATCAAGGAAGAAATTAAAAATGACAATAAATGCACTTCACAATGAAGGATCAGTATTTTAGACAATTTGGGCTGAGTGTGTAGCATGATAAATGATTCAAAGGTTTCCTGTCACACTTGGATACATCTTCAAAGCATAGATCTGGACTCATTGGAAAAGATGGCTGCATTTTCTGCAGCAGTTCTCCAAACCCAGAGGAAAATGTGATTGCATAGTAGTTTGGGCTGAAAAGACTGAGGGAATGTATGTTGTCTTTCACTAGAATAAGGAGTTGCAGGCTGACACAGGAAGATGCAAATCTTTAGCAGGTTTCATTATGTTTGGGAGCTGGTAAGTTAGAGTAATTTATCAGTTTGGGGAAGGTAGGGAATGTGACATCAGTGTGTCTAAGTTTCTGCTTATAGTGTTTTTTTATTTTGAGAACTTACATGGAGCCTTTTATGTTCAGCATGTTCTGATCTAGAAAATGGAGAAAATCAAAGTTATTATTAAATGCTGGATAAAAAATGCACAAATTTGATTTTCTTTTGGAGAAGCTTTCATTTGTAACTTGTATGTTTATTCAGATCAGTGTATGGTAGTGATATGATAGTTCCATTTTCTTTCAGAACTCTTGCATTGATCATCTGCCAATTAAACAATAAAAATCTAGATTTAACATACCAACATTAGTTAATCTATTCAGATTAGCAATAGCTGAAAACAGTGAGTAATTTTAAGGAATCTGTGCTGTGTTGACTGGGGAGCTTAAACAGCCTATTTTAATATTTGTAACCATTTCACTATCATGTGTAATTAACCTTGGATTGGACCAAACCATCTGCATGTATAAGAGTAAACATCATGTGTAGCACGAAAGTTGTGTGCATCCTGAACTATTACCTAGGGCTAATGATGATGTTGGTTTTGAAGCTGACTACTTTTTTTTAATGTATATTTATTGCCTCTTTTGCTCTATATATAGACAAATTCCTAAGGAGCAAAGTGCAGAACAGACTTTCAGATATAGTTTTCACACAAAGCTGATGTTTACAATTTACAAGAAGTAACTACTTTTTGATGGTTCAGGAGAGTGATATTACAGAATGTTCTGTCTCTTCAATATTTAACTTGTTTGGTTTTTTTGTTCTGAAACTTAATTTTCAGTAATGTGTCTCTTACACCCTTGTTAAGGGGAGGAAGCCCTATGTTGCCAGTCTACTTTAAGGATATATTTTTCAAACAGCGAAATGAAATTATAGCATGTATATTATTTTCACCTCTGGACAAAGTTGCGATAAATGATGTCGTTCCATGGCTGCTTTTTCATGCACCCCTAGTAGCTGTGAGCCTCCCACTCACTGAATATCTCAACTCTACCTCCCTGGGAAGAGTCTATGCTGTTCTCAATGAGATATGAAGGCAAATGATCACCACATTTATTATTACTTAGTCTAACCTAGCTTTGCAGGAGGTGTGAAGCAGTCAGCCATTCTAAAACTTGGAAAGCTGCTATTAATTGTTTTTAGCTGGTTTTGGTTGTTATTAGATTGATGGAAATGTATGCTCCCTTGTCCTACTTGTAATTTTGTAATCTTATCCTAGATCATAAAGAAAAAATAACTACTAAGGTCTTGTCATCATTGCCAGCACCATGATTGCTTTACTTTAGAGTTAACTGATAGCACCATCTTTATTTGATTACTTGTCTTCTAAGTTCCTATGCAGCTCAGTTGTCAAGATGACAGAGCTGGAGAAAATGCTAAAGCACAACTGGCTTTAAACAGGTGTCTGCAACAGGCTGCAGCTGCTTTTCAGTTTTGACTCGTAACTTTCATTGCTTCTTTTCCTCTGCTTTTCTGTCCCCTTTCTTGGGAATATATGAGAGACCACTTGAGTAGACAGTTGAAGCATCAGATGCTCTGTCAGGAATGTTTGCCCTCTACTTGGCTGTAGAGGTCACCAGTACCTGAGCAAGAAATTCCCCTTGTTGAAGGTAAAGTAAAAATCTTCAGCATTCTCATCTCCTAAAAATGCCTATTTTAAAAAAAGGCACCAGGGGCTGAGAGTCATGGTTTGACTAAATAATAAGTCTTGCAAGCAAAACATTATTCGTAGATATTTACTCTTCACCAATAGTACTGTTCATATTTGAAGTTTCATTTGAACTGTAATGTGTTTTTCTTGTCTTGTTCCTTTGTACTAGGATTATTCCAGCGATGATACTAAACTAGAATACAATGTAGATGCAGCCAATGGCATTGTGATGGAAGGTTATTTATTCAAGCGAGCCAGTAATGCCTTCAAGACTTGGAACAGGTAATTATTCAGAACCTCTGTTTGCTGCTTATAAAGATACTGCTTTTTAACCTGAATTCTGATCTGATTCATAATCTCTGTAACTCACTGACTCCCTAGTTTTGACAGAACACAGGGGTGACTGTTAGTTAACTCAGAGAGGACACTTCAAAGCCATTTTTCCTTGTTTTCTCTCCTAGTTGTTTGCAAACCTTTCTCTTGTGAGAGCATATGCTAGGAAAGTGTTAGAAGGCAGAGTAAAATGGAAGTTGTATAGCCATTGGAAGCAGAGAAACACAGACTAGGACTCAAGTTATTTTTCCTGAAAGACAAGCAGTGTAATTGTTATCCTTTAAAATTCTTGTCCTGTGCAGTGACTTTTGCTTAGTAGTTTTGATGGCTCTTTTGGGAATTCAAAATATATTGTTAGCCATATATCTTTAACAATGTATATTTTACTACTCTTTAAATATTTTTCTTCCTGAACAGGATTTCTTTTGCATTTCCAGGGGTGTGTGCTTTTTTCCAAAGAAATAGATATGCTGGAGCATTTACAGCACAGTTCTTGATACAGTTCTTGAATTTTAAATGTAATTTGTTGTGATATAGAACTCTCTTTACTGTCCTTGTTCCTGCTATTTTTTCAGCAGTGCTTCTGTTAAACTATTTGCTGCTTCAAAGGCCAGAATGTTCATTTGAGTGTGTGGTCCCTTCCAAGCTTAATTATTCTATACTTCCATGAGCATCTCAGCACACCACAAGCCTGGAACAGCATTGCTTCAGTATAGTCCCTAGACTGATGAAAGGGCCACTGGTGTCAATAAGACTGGATCTATATTAGCAAGTCATGGGCAAACTAGTACCAAGAATTTTGCTTTGAATTGATTCTGGTCTGGTCCTTTAGCCTGATTATTCATCTGTAATTGTAATGTACCTTCTAGGTTAGTTTCATGCAAGCAGAATTCAGAGTTCTCCAGGACAAATCTGTGAAGCGTGAAAGGATGGTGATGGGAGAAAACTGGGAGATGTGCATCAAAAGCACCTTGCTGGTGTGAAGTAAAGTATTAGTGTGAGAATACTGAGAAAAATCTGCAGTAATAGGGCAGGAGATTGTCCTTTATTGGATTCTCAAGGGGTCAAAAGGGTCCTTTTTGCCAAGGTGTTTTGCAGGATTGACTGAAGGCCAAGCTCTGACACTCTGGGTTCCTCTTTTGAATAGCAGGAAGGCCTTGCTCTGCAGGGAGGTGACAAGAGGGAGCAGGAGAGGAGTGTCTTCTTCCCCATGGCTTCATTCCTAGTAATACTGTACTGTGTCTTACCTTAAAGTGCTTAGAGAGTAGGATTCAATTAAAACTAACTTTGGCACGTTGGAATTTTAAATGGACACAAAGTAAATAAGGAGAAGTCGTAATTAAATCAAGGTACACAATGACATTCCTTCAGATTAAGTTACAGATTTGAACATACAAAATAAAAGCATATCCAAGCAATGATTAATTTAAGAGAGCCAAGACAAACAGCTCATTAATGAGTCAGAGCTGCCTACTTTTATTACATAATTGATGTTTACTTATAGTTTTTTCTTCTGTTTATCACAGGAGCATTCAATAAAGCAAAACCTTTAACCCTTTTAATATTAGATTCTTGATAATTTATCTCACCATGATAGACTAGCTGGATGCTTTTTGGCAAAGAATAGGATTGGATATGCTATCTATGCAGTTCTGAAGTGGAATCAATCATTTTCCACATATTCACAAACCGTTACTAATTGTTATTAAACTACTGTTATCATACATAAAATATACATTTAAGACCTTCTTAATAAAGACAGTTTTTAATTTCTGGATCTAGCTCCCCATTTTTGCTATGTTTTAATAAAAACAGGGAAGTATTTTTATTATTTTTATTTCTGAATACATTTGTAATTGCTTGCTATGCTGTAGGCACAGAAGTGGTCACTGCCATTGTCCACTGCCTGTTTCCCTTGATGGAAGGTTTTACTTGTGTAGTGTTACAGTTTCAGCTGTGGGGAAATAACACTGATTAAAGTTTATCATACATTAGAGATTTGAGGGTTTTCCCAGTCACTAGGTAAAGTACAAGCAAGGACCATGTCATTTGATTTAAACTATTGTTTGTGTAAAAATGTACAAAATATCAAAGGAGGAAACATTTAGAGAATTACGTATTTTATATTACAGAATTCTGAGCTAAAGTCGAGACAGACAAGATACTTTCAGTGCTCTTAGTTTGCTGCTTCATTATGTGCCCATCTTTGGGGAAGGTGGGTGGAAAATCAACCAGCTGAAACAAAACTAGAATGATTTGCCTTTTTATACTGGAATTTCCTGCTGTTCTGAACCAAGGGTGACAGCACTGCTCTTCCTTGTTGACTGCTAAATGTTTTGTCAGTAGTAATATGTATTTAAAAAAAGGCTTCTCTTTTACCCCTATTGGTATCAGTTGGTATTTTTTGGTTCTAGACATTTTTAAGAGCTCCTTCAAGAGTGAATTAAAGGCACCAAAACCCATTGCAATGTCCACTATTAGTTGATACTTGCCAGCATTAAGAACATAAGAGGCAGGGATACAGTAGCTTTTGTCTGGGTTTGACACGTATCGGTATGATTCTAGCTGACAAATTAGAGAACTCTGATGCTTCTGTGTGCATGTTTTGGTCAGTGAATCCATGGACCTCATAGTGGTATTATCCTGGGAAAAGTCTTGTTGCTGGGGGAGAAAAATAGTGAAGACTGTATAATATAGCTCTTTGAAGGGGGGCACATCTGTTGTAGTGAATGAAAACTTGTTTTGTTTCCAGTCCAAGCTAGTATCTTGCAAGGATGATGAAGTTTCTTCCTGGGGCACCTGGCAGCTTGCATTTCATTGTCTCAAGACTTTAATTGTTTGGGCTTTTGCATCAAGTTTCCTGTTCTTGGGATGGTTCTTCATGACTCTGGCTTAGGAAACAATTAAGTGTTTGAGCAGGCTGCAAAGTAAACCCTGAGCTGTTTGCAATTCAGTGTCACTGTGTTTTGAAAGAGATGGAGCTTTTATAATCTTTTTGTTGTGACTAAAGGACAGTGTATAATGGACACAAGTATTTCAGACAATACAGTTTAGTGGAATTAAAATTATATCCTTATACTGTGAAGTCTGTCAGTAACAGGTGTGGATGCCCGTGTTTTGAATGGATGTCTGTCTGTTGTAAATTATATACCTTATTGTACACCATTTTTCTTAAGGCATCAGGAACTGGAGTCAGGTTTATTTATTATGGAGCAGTAGCTGGAAAGCTGTTTTGGTTCCCAGAAATTCAAATGAAAAATAAGTCCATATTATGAAGAAAGAATGTGTGTAGGGAGAAAAGCATTTGTCAAACCACTAGTATGTTCCAGATAGGTTTTAGATTGGATGCAATAGATGTTTGCCTTTTTAATTCTGCTGTATTTTCAGATCATGCTAATTCTTTTCTTATTTTGCTCATTTTGCATTTTTCATTCCTTTTCCTCCTTTCCCTTATGTTTTAATCCTACCCCATTTTTTCACATGACAGGAAAAAGCCAGATCACATCAGGTACCAACCAGCTTCTTTTATACCTTCCCAATGTTTCCTTGGCACGCAAAAAGCTCTTAATTAACCCTGCATTTAATTTTGATTACTTGCAATGGATGTATAAGTGACTCAGTCTAAGAAATTAACAGAAGGATTCTGCCTGGGATGCCAGCATACCTGCTGCTCAACAACTTGAAAAGATTGAGCTAGTTTTGAGCTATAAAGGAATTAAAGCCAAGTTTCTGCACTCAAACTTCTAAGCATACAGGATGAACATCTTGGCTTTTCCAATTGAAGTTGATGAGGTTTTTTTTTTTCTTATCAATTGCATTGGGACTAGACATGTACTTTTAAATGTTGTGCATTCTTAGTCACTCTGTTTTATTTGTGTGCTGCTAGCATCTAGAGAAGAAAACTTTGTTTCTGAGAATCATGGAGCACAATTCATTTTTTATGTAAAACTCAAATTTTATGTTTCTTTTCAGTATTATTCTCAGTTCTCAGAAACTGGATTTTTCTCTATAGATTTTGCATTGTTTCCTATTTAGCAAATATGGTTTTGAATTGTGTAGGTATAAATGATGGAAAACATTCAGTTTAGAAACAGAAACTCTATTTAAGCACTACAAAGTGAGACAGTGTATACTATTTTAGTATTCCCAAGAATGTTTTCTCCTTTACCATGCTTCTCTGTTTTTGACAAAATGACACATTTAAAGAAACTTTTGTAATAATCAGTACTTACTGCACATGTGTTGCCTAAAGGTTTATGAAAATTATTCTTAGAACATGATAGATGTGGGTTACCCTATAACAGCACCATCAGTACATAGATTGTACCTCAGAAGTTCCTGGCTCATGCTGGTGTAGACCCCCAGCAGTTTGTTTGCCACAGTAAAGTGTAGAGTGTATTGATGGTATTTGGTTAGTGAGGAATAACTCCAAGTTTTTGGCCTGAATAAAACTGCTATGGTGCCAACACCTTGGAGGGCAGCCTGACACTTTCATTTGGTCAAGTGTGGAATGAAATGTATTAACACTGACTTCTACTTCAAAAGTGTGAGCTACAAGTTATCCTACATTCTAAATTGTTGATCTTGTTCAGTAAAAGTTTCTTTTAGAAAGTTACCAAAATCTGTACCCTTTCTGGCTGGACTGAAATTTTTTCTTTAAGAGATTTAATTTCTCTACTAGGAAAAAAAGGGACTGAAATACTTTAAAACTTCTAGACTAGGTTTTAAAGATGGCACAAATTTGTGTTACAATTTGTGTGTTCACTTATATCCAGTTGATGATATTAGAGCTTGCTTACTAGAGTAACTCATGAAATATTTAGCTGTAGAACAAATGAAGCATTGCATTAATGAAGTTAATTGCACTACCCTAAGGCTGTTACTAGGGATTTGCTCCACTGCACATTGTCTTGGGGCAAGGCTGCTTTTTTTCCCCCTTTATCACTTAGGCCCTGCTTTTCATGTTTTTCTATTTTGTGTTATGTTAAAAAAATGCATATGAAAAAAGACTGAGTTTATTTCCTTTTCAAGTCTGTTTTTTTGTTGAGTTTCCTATTTAAATATTAACAATAACCTGCCTTATATGTGAGGCTTAGTTACTGCATCTGTAAATAGATAGTAAAGTAAAGAAAGCTCTTCAATAGCAGTGACCGAAACTACTACTGTTAATAAATTGAAAAAGTCAAGGACAACAGGAGATCCTGTTGTTACTTTTTAAATTAAATATATCTGCACAACATTTGAAAAGATTAATTGTTAAAAGGTAGAATCTCATCTGTCTACTAACCACTGACTTTCCTAACAAATACTAGATTTTCTGTTTTGAATCTAACATTTTTTGTATATCTTAATTTTTTTAACCATCTTTGTGTGCTTCTTTCCATGAATGGCTTGTGGTGGTTGAATAAATACATGGAGCTCTCTTGTTACTAATTGTAGTAAACTGTAGCTTGAAGCTCAACAACCTCTGGAGAATAACAAGATCTGTTGCAATACAATATTTTGTGTACTGTTACCATTCAAACTAACTGGCAATACGGGAAAAAGTGATGTGTGGTAAAAGTAGGGTATTGGAGATAATTGAGGAATTGTGCTGTGGTAAACACAGGTTTGCATTATAAGCCTGAAAAGAACCCAAGGTGTAAATTTCACTGAGTTGTTTTTTACATCCGCTTCATTTTTATCAGTATGAAATAGTGATAAGTGATTAGCTTTTATTTTGTGCATCCCCAGAAGAGCTAGAAAGGTATAGTTATGTCTGCTGTGGTTTTTTTTTTTTTTTTTATTCAGTGGTCTGATAAAGCATCATTGTTAGACATCTGAGGCACATAGAGATCTGAGGTAATTTTTTCCAAAATGTGAGGGATTTTTCCATTCTCTGAGTTGTATCCTATGTGAACAGTGAGTTTGACAAGGAAGGATACAGTTCAGAGGAGTTTTTAAGCATCATATTATCCTTTGGATTTTAAAGGATGACTTCATTAACTCTTTTATTTGATATTTTCCTTCAAAACTGAGGCTTAAGTTAGAATCCTACTTAAAAGGTTTTCATTGGATTTTTTTTTTTTTTTTAGTTTTTATATGCAGTCTTTTTATTTCAGGATCAAAAGTTTTAAGACATGCCCAATACAGGTAGATATTAAACCTGCATGGGATAGCAACACTGAAGTATTTTTAGTGCCTTAGTAAGTTATTTCTACTCTCAAAAATATTTCAGGATTAGTTTACATGGGTTTAAGTATTTTTGTTATTCAAACTACCTGAATTTGTTTTATCAAACGACTACTTAAAACTGTACCTTGGTACTAAAATACAGAAGGAAATGTTCTTTGAAATGAAAATGTTTTGTGTGATAGCTTAACTAATGTTATGATAACATGTATGTGTTTGTTTAGGAATTAAATTATTTGAACCTTGCTTTCATTTCTGTTTTGTCTCTGCCTTCCCTTTTTTCATTATTCTCACGAAATATTTGCCAAAACTGACTGCAGCATTACTTTCGTGAATTCTTTTACTCAGTCTCTCTCTAGACTGTATGTTAGCACATCTCAGTCAAATAAGCACTCTAAAATCAGTTATGTATTCTCTGGATGTCTCTTCATTTGAATAGGCGCTGGTTCTCAATACAAAATAACCAACTTGTGTACCAGAAGAAATTTAAGGTAGGAATTGAAAACCACCTTGGGATAGTTTGGGGTTTGGGTGATGATTTTCCTGATTGATTGGGGAAACTGCTGACGTGGCATCCCGTGTGATCTTCAACAATCTACTGCTTTTTTCTAAATTAGTTTCTCACTTTGTAAAATGAGACTAATAGCTACACTGGCAGATTCTGAGATTCCTGTGCAGTGACTTATAAGCACATTTGTAAGTACTTTATTTCTTGTGGGTTTTGTAACCTAGTTAGAACTTTAAAAGTTGTTGGTCCCAAAAGACTTGTGCTCACTTGCTGGCAGTCAAATATTCCATGCTGTTCTCTGAGCAGTTTGGTTTAACTCCTTCAGGACTTGCTCTCTCCAATACTTACTGGTTCACATACCCAATTCAGCAATAGGGAAAAAAACATGAAAGCTTTAGTTATGAAGCAGTCAGGGCTGCTATATACATGTATTTACCATTGAAAATTCACAGTGGCTCAGCAGTCAATATCTGCCTTGTTGCTGATGGGAGGTGCAGCAGTTTATGTTGAAGCAGCGAGTCCAGCTCTGCCCCAATCCATAGAAGCCTTTTCAGTCAGCTTTTGGGCCCCCTGCTCTTATGTTTGCTGTTGTAGAATCTGCTTTTGCACCAGGGAGCTGTAGCTGTTCTTCAAGTTGTAAAAAAATAGAGACTGTATGGAGTTGGTGGAGAAAAAGAGAGGAAAGAGCTTATGGCAATTCATACCTCTTCACTGCAAACAAACTGGGTTCGGAGGCTGTTCCTTGTTATCTGATGCTGGTAAATCAAGGGGTTTCATTTCTGGAAAGGAAACACACAGTTAGGTTTGAGAGAACACTTTTGCCTGGGCATTTTGTGTTTGTGAATTCTCATTGCTTTTTCTTTTGTTAACTGCACCTTTAAAATGCTGATAGCTCAGAATGGAATTCTTATGAATTACATCAAATTTTCAAAACCACTGCATTCAGCTTCTGGGATTTTTTATTTGGCACATACAATACTGCTGATTTAGGTATAACTTTTCTGATTTAATTGTGAGTTAATTGCATCTCTCAGAAAGTATCTTTGCACTCCTTTAAATATTGTTGTTTGAACACTGTTGTTTAAATTTAAGGTGTTGGTTATTCAGTAGATTGGATTGTAGGTAAAAAGAAAATTTCAAAAGTTTGTATTAAATTTTCACTGGATGTAACTAAACATTAAAATTTATCTAAATATATCCTGCTAAGTATCTCCAAATCCACTCAGTTCAAATTTTATTTTTGGAGGAAAAGATTAGTGTAAACAGGCAAATAGAATTGAATTATTAATAATTCAGGATTGTATTGTTACCTTATTATCAACTATATTTTTTTCTCTGTGACTTTTTTATTAACTTCTGTCTTTTAGGATAATCCCACAGTAGTTGTTGAAGACTTGCGGCTCTGCACAGTTAAACACTGTGAAGACATAGAAAGACGTTTCTGTTTTGAGGTGGTTTCTCCAACAAAGTAAGGAGAAGTGATGTTTATTTAAAAATAAAAAAAAAAAAAATCAGTTTTTTAAAATGTAAGATAAACATTTCTCTTGGGATAGATCAAAACAGGAAAAGTATCTGAACAATTCTCTGAAATTTTTTCTGAGAGTAAGTGATGCTGTGAGAAGTGTCCCTGGTATTTAGTTTACTTTTGGCATTAAAATAAACATGCATTCTTGTGCTTTTTGCATAAATGGCTTGTGGTGCAGAGCTCTGCTGTGGCTTAGTAGTAGCTGATACTATCAGCTGCGTAGTAATGTAGAAAATAGGTCTCAGTTTCTCTGCATTTCTCATTGGTGCAACGAGAAAGAAGCATATAAATAAGCTGTTGTCTCCGTGATCTAAAATTATACTTCAGAATGCACTAAATGAAACTACCAAATAAAATTATTTTTCAGCTTCAGCAGTGCAGTGCACTAGCTGTACTTGGGGAAGTTTGCCATCCTGCTACAGCAAGAGCAGGGCATGGATTCCTTGTTAGTTATTTTGAGATGTGACCATATTTAAGATACGAGGTCAACCTGCTTTTAGGTTTGGATGTTATCTTCTCTCCCCACTCCTCCTTACATTTATCTTCTGAACAGATTGCTGTCCATCCTGATGGTGGTTCCCTATAACATGCATTTTGCTCTTGCTTGCCTTTGCTCTTTCAACCCATGAGTGTTGGAACAGTTTTATACTTCATGACCTGTTTCTTTTACTGTTGATGTGAAAAGTCGTTCATTCTTTGTCAGAGAGCTTTAAAATTGCTCTCTTTTCATCTCAGTGAATGAAAGTGTGTTTTCAAGGACTGATACCTGTGTCTTGTGTCATGGGGGTAAAATGCATTTGAGGATATAAAAAGAAAAATTTGGAATAAGAAAAGGAATAGGAAGCTAAGCCATTCTCAGGGTTTTGGAAGAGTCATTTCTCTATCTATTAGCATTACCTGCAAATAAGTTTGAAATAAGGAGTTTGCAACTCACAAAGGCTCAGCTGCTTTGTTGTCTTAAAATAAACCTGCTTATTAGATGATGCCTACTAAACAATATACTTGTGGTGATAGCAAGAAACTTGCTCCTTAAAAACAGACTCCTGAGCAATATGTTGTTGGATGTCAGCTGCTTGGCCACTCTCTCTGAGTTCTTCATTATTTGTTACAGGAGCTGCATGCTTCAGGCTGACTCGGAAAAGCTGAGGCAGGCGTGGATTAAGGCCGTTCAGACCAGTATTGCCACGGCATATAGAGAGAAAGGGGATGAATCTGAGGTGAGTCTAAAAATCCACCAAACAGCAGTCCCCCTTTAGATGCTGAAAATTTGAAATATGTAAAACCTCTCTTAATGAAAGGGAAGGAAAGTAGAATCTATTGTTTGTCTTCCAGTGGAAACACAATGAAATTTTGAGGGCTATGAATTGTATCTTGTCTGTCTTTCACTTCATCTTATTAATATTACTATGGCCTATATGTTTTTATGAGCTTTTTCTGTAGTGTTATTAAAATTCATAGGATATTCTTATATTCAGTTTTCTATGTCTTCTGAAAACCTAAACATGTTTTCATTTCTGTGGCTTTCCTTGGCTTTGCCAGAAGTGACTTTTCTTGGATTGTAATGCACAGTCATTATCTGTGGGACTTTTAATTTCTTTAATTTAGCATGTGTCTCTTTATTGGTTTGTTTGTTTCTTTTCTCTTTTAGAAACAGGAAAAGAAATCATCCCCTTCTACTGGGAGCCTAGACTCTGGGGGTGAGACAAAAGAGAAATTACTAAAAGGAGAGAGTGCTCTGCAGCGAGTTCAGTGTATTCCTGGTAATGCTGCCTGCTGTGACTGTGGTTTGGCAGATCCTCGCTGGGCCAGTATCAACCTGGGAATCACACTGTGCATCGAGTGCTCTGGGATACACAGGTTGGGGAACTCCTCACAACTGTATTTGATTTGTGCATTGACTTAATTAGGAAGGGTGGTGTTTGTCTCTTCAAAGTTATATTGAAAGAAAATTAGAGACCATTGTTTGTAAATAGAATTAAGGTAACTGCTTTATTTGCATAAATTAATGGTAAATCTGTCTGAGGTAAGATATAACATGTAGTTACAGGTTAATGTGGTTTTTTTCCCATGCTGTTTAGGAGCTTGGGAGTCCACTTTTCAAAAGTAAGATCTTTAACGTTGGATTCATGGGAACCTGAACTCCTAAAGGTATGATAGTATTTTTGAAACAGATTTCTATTTGCTGCTTAGATTGTTGTTCTAAAGCCTCTGCACCAGAAAGTTCAGTGCAGGAAACGCATTTGTACTGAGTGTATGTCTTGCAGTTTTGAGCAGAAAATGTTTATAGTTGTGTGTTGATTTATTTCAATTCACACTTCCTTATAATCCATAGTTGTTTGTGTCAAAAACTTACAATTCAGACCAACTTATGACACCTTCATGTTCACAAGTGCACTCTGAGTAGCAAGTTTCATCTGATACAACATATAAAGAGGAAAAACTGTTTACAAACCAATGTCTTTCAGTGGGCTGAAAATTTTGGAAGTGATATATCAGCCTAAAGCATGATCATACTCAAAAATGTTAATGTCACCTCTGAACAGTGAGATGCTGCTGGCTTATAGGAGAGGACTCATGCAACTGCTCTTGTGTGCTGTTTGTGTGCCAAAGTTCTAGCTTGAGCCATGGTCATAAAAATCATGTGATCCTCAAATCCTGAAACAGGAACTCATGCATGGATGCATGCATGCAACTAGATAACTCATGCAAAACATTCGTTTCCAGCTGTGATGTTCTGGCACTTAGGTATTGCTTCTGTATTCTGAACAATCAAAAGACAATGTGAGCCATGATGTTTTGTTTGTGGTTAAATAATTTTAATATCAATGTGTTCATGCTGAGAAAACAGCCAACCAATCCCCCACTCCTGCCCCAAAAAAAAAGCTATACCTCTTGTACTATTCATGTAAATACCAGGATGAAGTATTCTACCTGGTATTAGAAAAAATAAGTCTGTTCATTCCTATCACTAGGGCCAAGTTCTCTTGTAAGTAGTATCTGCAGGCTGTTTTTTGTCTTTGTTCTTTTTCTGTAGTTGTTTCAGCTTACGGTTTAGCAAAAATCTCCATTGGATAAGGTGGAATACAATTGATTAAATTTTCTCTTCCTGATGGGGTTAAGAACAGCTCCTGGAAGGCTGGTGGAAAAGAGCACCATTGTTAGTGAAGCCTGCAGGTGTCATTCTGGTGGTTGTTTTTTCAGTCACTTTAAAAGTGACTATATTTTTAATTATCATACTCAGAATTTGGTCTCTCTATTCACTGATTGTTTCATTATCATCATGTAAACCCATGCTTATTTCTGTAAGTGTACTTTCAGCAGTGAAAACACTAAGTTGTAAAAATAGCTGAGTGAGGTTAAAAACAACTGAATTGGTAGATAAAGCTTTTTGCAAATATTTGAATTTATTTATTTTGCTTTATAGCTTATGTGTGAATTGGGAAATGATGTTATAAATAGAATATATGAAGCGAAGTTGGAAAAAGTGGGAGTAAAGAAGCCACAATCTGGAAGTCAAAGGTAGTATTTTGCTAGCAGTGCCTGTTGCTTCCTTTTATTGTTGCTTCCTTCAGCCTCCACCTGTAAAAGATGCTGCCATTTAACTGCTTTACACTCCTTTACTGTACTTGTTTCCCTGTATCACCAGTATATTTTGCTTTCTCCCGTCTCTCACTCTCTCTTTATTGGATATTTCTTCTGCTGGTCCCTTTCTGCTTCTCCTGTTCATTTGTTCTTTTTCTGATCTCACTCCCTCATTTTGATGACAGTTCTACAGCATCACTGTGGACATGGATTTTGTTTCCTCTCTGCATGGTACCAGCTCAGCCAGCTGTACTCGGTGTGTGAGTGCTCCTGGAAGGAGCCTGTGGCTGTGCCTTTGTTTACAGCGACTTTGTTCTTCCATTTGACTTTTGTTCCCTCATCCTCAGAATGTTCTCATCTTCCTACCTACATTGTACATGAGCTCTGCTGCTTTACAGCAGCCTTCAAGTCATTGTACTGCTGTCTTCTCTGATGCTAATCTGTGTTTGAAGGTAGATTCCTAATGTTTTGTACTGCTGTATAGGATGTGTCTTAAAATTTGGTTTTTTACTACCTTTCCAGTTCTGTACTGCTTGCTGCCCAGCAGTTTTATAGTGTAGAAAACTGCATTTTATGAAGTGTGGGCAATTTGGAGACAGCAATAATAATATAAACAAAATAGGAGATTTGCTAGATATTCCTATTAGAGGTGACTGCTTTTCAGTAGTTTCAATGGCAATAATTACAGCCCCTTTTATCAGTTTAGCAGAACTGCTGTTGTGTCTTAGGCTAACCTCAGGTTGCAGGAAGAAATACTTCAGTATGTGATATGGAACTAATGGTTGTGCCTACCTAAGGCTTGTAATTGTTCTCTTTTGTAATATTGATGTTCCCATAACAAATGTTGCAATTTGTATCTACATAAGAAATTAAATATATGCTTTATTAATAGGTTATTAACAATGTAAAACATATGAAAGTTTAATACAGATAACATACAGTAACTAATGCTTATTTCTTCCACATACCACTTTCCAAAATCTCTGTCTTAAAGCAAGTACATGTATATGAACTAAACAAAATTACTTTCTTTTCAACCTTATGCAAAATTTAATCAAAAATCTAGAAAGTGACAGTGTGCTCTGCATCTTTTTGAGAATGTGCTATAGGTATGTCTTATGGGCAATGCCAAGCTACAGTTTTAGTTACTGACTTTAGTACAAAATAGACATTATTTTAATACATGAAAATACTAAAGTATTAGCTTACTAACTCCGGGGATTTTGTATATGACAGGCAGGAGAAGGAGGCATACATCAGAGCAAAATACGTGGAAAGAAAGTTTGTAGAGAAGCAAGCTGCGTCAGTACCTCTGCCTGAGTCTGGAACAAAAGTTTTGCCTCCAAGTCAGGAAGAGAAAAGGCACAGTGGCCCTGAAAAATCCCCTTTGGCAGGGGAAAAAGGTGCAGCAT
This sequence comes from Entomyzon cyanotis, assembly GCA_024500445.1. NCBI lineage: Eukaryota > Metazoa > Chordata > Aves > Passeriformes > Meliphagidae > Entomyzon > Entomyzon cyanotis. The sequence continues at coordinate 12,501,261 of JAKEPQ010000780.1, forward strand.
CCCAAAAAGGTATTTACACACTTCTCTCCTTAGCTGTATTACCCATCTTCTTTTGTAAGGTAGCATATTTTCATGTTAATTGATTTCTGCCTCGTGCAGAGAATTTGGAATCTATTTGAATGGGTTGTAGCCTAGTGTAGCGTGTAGGGGAGGAAAGACTTCTTCAGAGACGTGCATTTGTATGTGGGGAAGAACTTGGAGTGGGGATGCTTATAATTCAGAAACATATTAACCACCTTCTTTCCTCCGTATTTTAATCCTTCTGGATTTTCCCAATAACATTCTTTCCTGCCCTATCCCTTCCTTACTGCCTGCTTTGTGCTTTGCTAACCTGCATGTCCCAGCGGTTGCTGTAAGTAGCGACGAGGCGAGGCGAGAGTCTCTGTTCTGTCCTGATGAACTTGATTCACTCTTCTCCTACTTTGATACCTCTTCAAAACTCCGTAGTAGTAAGTACTACAGCTGTGGCGTGTTCAGTATTTGCACTAGTGACCCATTGTGTGTTGTGGCCATCTCCCTGCTTCAATCTGTTGTCTCCAGGCTGCTGCATTGCTTAGTATTTTCATGAAATAATTTAAGCTTTTTTACTTATCCTGATTTTTTTTCATTTCTAGTTATCTTTGACGTTTGTTATTATTATTGTAAACGTTATGGTTGCAAAATGTGAATTCATATTTTTCTATGGATCCATTAAGAATAGTGAATAATAACTAGCCATTAAAAAAAAATTGTTTTCAGGACCAAGTATAAGAGCTTGCTTTATTATCATGGTATTTGTGAAGAGCAGGTAACTTCTGCTCTGCATAGTAATTGCAGTTTCTCCCCAAAACAGTCCGAAGCAGTGACAGTGGGATCCAGCAGAGTGCTGATGACAGCAGAGAACACCTTGCCTCTACTATATCAGCCAACAGTTTGTATGAACCAGGTGTGTTAGGCTTTGCACTTTAGAATGAAAGTTAAACCACTTGGAAATTTTTGGGTTTTTTTTAAAGATTAGGGCTTAGTGATACAATTCAAGTCTGCTATTCTGGTTGAAATGCTTTTAGCACAGGTAAAATTTGCCTGAGTGATCTTTCCTTTGGGCTTTCTACCAAAAATGGCATTTAATCCTTCTAAATGTGTTCAAAGAATTATGATTTTTTCCAGTCAGATGAGACTGATCCCAAAACATTGGTTTTTGTTTTGCAGATAGAGAAATGTGGCATTTTGAGAAAGACAAGTCTCCACAGAAATACATGATCCTTTTATAAATAAAAATCCATGGAGATAGAATTCCTGTTGAGTCACAGATAATAGGCTTTTGTGTGTTATTTGTGCATTCTTGCCTAATTTTTCTGTTTCCTATTTATGTGGAATTGACCAAGTCTTTAAACATTACTCCCTCTCCTCAGAAGTTCAATAAGTTGATGAATGAAATTATTTGCTAATGCTTGCATGCTCTTCTGACAGATGTATTGAGTACGGCTTCTCAAAATTTCCAAAACATTTATTTATAAAGCAAACTTACTCTTCTACATCAAAGCACTCTTCTGAGCTATATTTTAAATCCAGTAGTTCACAGCTGTTATTGTAGGCAGGCAGCATGTGGCTTGTATCCTTTCTGACTGCATTGTAGAAATATTTATGATGCTATAATTTACAAAAACTTTTATGTAACAACTTCACTCTGTATTACTGTTATTGAGATGAAGAGAAAGATTCTGCTTTAGTCCAAAAGATTATAGCCACAGCATGTAGTTGGTAAATGACAATGGTATCTATTAACAAAAATTAGGTTAGAACAGTATTAGCCTCATATTCAGGTGTATCAAGCTGTTGCAGATAAACATGTATTTGTATGACTACATCTCTGTGGAAAATTAGTTTTATTCATATCTTGTGGTTTAGAGTAAAATGCACTTCAAACCTCAAGCAATTTCTTAGAAATGAGATGGAATATTTAGATTGAAGAATATACATATGTGCCAGTAATGTGGAGAGAATATTTTCTGTGCAGTAATAGTTCTTTGAAGAGACTGTGCCTGAATGCTGGAGCTAAAGGCATCTGTGACTTCCCCTGGCAGAATGGAGCAACAATACATAGCATTCTGCAAAAGCTGAGCTACCTATTGCCAGAGAGATGATGTTTTGATCAGAATTCCAAGAGGTACCTTGTAAAAACAGGGATTAGATAAGCAATTTTTTTTCCTTTTTAGAAGGAGACAAGCAAGAGTCTCCAGTGTTCTGTGACTCCAAGCAGCCTAGTCCAGGATTGCAGTTGTATCGAGCTGCCTTTGAAAAGAATCTTCCTCACATGGCAGAAGCATTGGCCCATGGAGCTGAAGTAAACTGGGTCAACATGGAAGAAAACAAAGCAACCCCACTCATTCAGGCAGTGCGAGGGGTATGTGATATACAGCACTGGTGTTGGGGAGGAGAAGGGAAATAATGGTATTTCTGTGTCACTGTTCCCATTGAACTGCTTGCTTCACTAATGAATGATAATGGGATGCTGAAATTGTGTTTACAGTGTTCTCTCAAAGTTGCTTCTGAACTATTTCTTTCCTGTTAATGCTTTGTTTGGAATTCTATATCCTAGTAGTGTATAAAGTTGATATGGAAGCAGCTCCGTTTTGTTTCCTTTGCCTTGTGAGAGAAGGCAGAAGAGGTTTGGTTTGATTCTAGAGATCTGATGCTGAGTTGTTTCTTTGTTTTGATTCTGTAGGGTTCATTGGTTACTTGTGAATTTTTGCTGCAGAATGGGGCCAATGTGAACATCAGGGACATGAAAGGAAGAGGGCCCCTGCACCATGCCACGGTTCTAGGACACACTGGGTAACTCACTGCTCCATAATTTGTACATGGCCATCCTTTACTGTATTTGTTCATGTGAAGCTTCTTCATTGCCCCAAATATTCTGACATTTTAATACTATTTCAGGTGATACAAGTTTTGCTTAAACTCTGGTTGTGAGAGGAAATAATACTTTGATTTAGCACTCTCATCCACTAGCAAAACACACATGTGTTTTCTAATGTGGATTAAATAAAGGGTTTGCTTACTACTCTGTTAATATGTTCTAGATGAACTGCACTATTTTGATATATATGAGACTTTTGGTGATTTAAGCTAAATATATTGTATCTAGCTTGACTTCATTAGCTTTTTTCCTTTACTGTCAAAAATATTCTTAAATGTTTTTTCTAAACAGACAAGTGTGTTTATTCCTGAAACGAGGAGCAAACCAGCATGCCACTGATGAAGATGGGAAAGATCCATTGAGTATAGCAGTGGAAGCTGCAAATGCAGATATTGTAACACTGTAAGTTGTATATTCTGTTTTCTGACTAGACAACTTAGATTTTGCTATTCTGTTTCAAGTTAAAATTACAAAAAATGTCAAAATTCCTCTACATAAAAACAGAAAGCAAAAGAAAAATCAAAATGCACTATCCATAGGTGACTGCTGATGTGAGGTTCAGGACAGCATTGTGTCTTGCATTGCAGTCTTTTTTGTGCTTTAAAGATGACATTGTTCCTTTTGTTTTCTGAACGGCAGGTTGCGTTTAGCAAGGATGAATGAAGAGATGCGTGAATCAGAAGGACTCTATGGGCAGCCAGGTCAATACTCTACTAATAACCACACTGAAATGCAGTATAAGAAGTGTATACAGGAATTCATCAGTTTACAATTAGATTCTTAGTGTCTGAGGGAAATTTAAGATTGCTTCATACAATAATGTTTTTTATAAACCAACACATTCTAAAGCTTCATTGCAATTCAGTGGTGTGACATTGTCAGAACATTTAGGGAACCTAAAAGGAGACTGTTTAAAGAGCATCGTTATTGCAGCCATGACCACCCTATTTTGCTGGTAGTTGTCCACAGTTTTCTCCTATTGCTGTTCCATTGACATTTGTGTAATGTTAGGATTTACCTGACATTATTTAGTATTAGCTTTCTGACTCAGCTTGCTCAGAGACAGTTGAAGGGTTCATCTTATTCCAGGACACCATTCTCCTTCCTGTGGAATGGTCCACTTTTTCTTTTTTAAGAAAAAAACACTTGCACACCAATGTAAAAAATGTACATCAAATATTTCAAAGTAACTCCAGATAGAAATAGGAAAGTATTGTTTCCTTAAATTTTATTTTTAAATATTTTTATTTGTTAAGATGCTAATAAGAAGCAAAACAGTCATTCTTAAGTATGTATTTTTGTATGCATAGTATCTTTACATTTCGTTAAAAAACAAATAGAAGCTGGCAGACATTTGAGCCAACTCTAACGAGAAAGTAACAAATTATATTTAATGAATAGGTGCAACTTTATTCTCAGGCACTCAGTCCTAATTTACACCATGTTCTGACGTGATATTTGCTTCCATAGGAAGGTAATTTAAGATCATGCAAATACCAATAATGAAGGCACCTTGATTGTGAAGTTAGACAGCTAAAAACACCCTGCTATCCCTGGCAGAAATGAAAGGTGAACCTTATTTTTAAGGTTGAGTGCTGAGTACTCTCAGCTCACTCCTATAAAGCTCTTATGTGTTTTCCCTGATTCATAAGGATTGGGCAGGGAAGGTGTTACCAGATTGGAGCTGCAATATAGTCAAGGGGCAGCATTGAGTCTCATGTCAAAATCCTAGATGAACTCTATTAAATAAACCAAATTTATTTCGTTTCTCCTTAAGAACAGGGGTTTTTTTTAATTTATGTTTGAAATAGGAAATTCAAATTAAAGCAGTAAAAGTACTGTAGACCCTCAGGCATTCAAATGCTTTCTTTGACAGAGCTACAACTAATATAAAAGCATTTACTTGATTATGAGCTCAAACGAGCTTGGAAAACATGTCAGCCTGCATATACAAAAAAGACCCCTATTGCCAGCGTGGCCAATTTCAGCGTAAAGCTGTTTTCTGCTACAGTGCATACTACTTCATTGATAGTCTGAAGGTAACAAATACTGAAGTATTTTTGAGTTTCCTCATTTTTATTTTAAGAAGTAGAAGTAATTATTATCAGTTTCAAAGAGTCAAATGCCTTTGTTTTAAGAGAGGTATGTATTTTGGCTCACAAGCTCTGTGCTACATCATAGATGAATATTGCAGATCGTTTAATTGACCTGTCACAAATTCAAAATTATTAGAAACCTGAAAATATGTTTCTATAGTTTGTACAGAAAGCTTCAGTTGGCTACTAAACATTACAAAATGTATATTTAAATGCTTCATTCATAATAAATACAGGCACTACTTACATGAAAATGTGAAGTAGATGGGGAAGACTATGATCCCTGATAATTCAGTTAAAATAGTATTTAGACAGATTCTTCAATTAGGTAGATGAAATAAAAAGCTAGCAATATCTTTCATTGAAAATGTTGTGACCTTTTTATCAGTTAGTATTGCAGTAGAATCTGGAGACTGCAGGGGATACAATCTGACCCAGATACTTTACAGCTGGTAAGGTGAGATTGACAGTGAAGAGTAGAATTGCCACAACAGACAGGGCTTGCCCCAGAATCAGGGGGATGCTTTAACTTCTGAAATCAGGGCCACAGGCTGTAGCACAGAGTTCCACCCAGGAGAACTTACTGTATCTTTGGATAGCACAGCTCTGCCCCCTTCACTTTATTGCTTTTTGAAGTCCCTTTTAAAAGTTGAAGTCAATATTTGAGTGTTTTGAATATTCAAATCTGCTACAGAAGGGTTGTGTCAGTGTAAGCACAAAACCTGTCTGCTGTCGTGAGGTATCACACCTTGATGTGGTTTTAAGGGATGCAGGTCTTTCTCACTGCATTTACATGTTAAATTATCTGCACTGCCCTTACTTAGAACTCCAGTGTTCCAAAATGATGATTCTAGGAGAAAATAAGGGTTTTTCAAGACAATTGTATATTTGCTGGGAGCTATGTGAGGGTAAATATCATTGTATGAGTTTACTGTCATCAGAGTGAAGCCAACTACCTACTTCCTCAGCTCTAGCAATGCAGCTGCTAAACAATTGTTCATGTAGCTAATAGCATCAAAATTTCTAACTTAAATATATGTGGCTGGTTTGAGCTACTGAGAGAATGAATATATTGCTTTGCAAGGTACAGTTGGTCTTCCAAAATATTCCTGGAATGGGAACTAGCTGAAAACAGCTTTAGAAGTTCATTTCTGGTGGTAGAAGCCATATGCACCGTAGTACTGTTTCTGTATAATACTTGAGTGCTCATCTTTTGGTGCTACAGTACGTCTTGATATTGGCATTGCTACTTTTTCTTCCTACCTTTTCTTGAATGTATCATGTGTGCCTTTTGAGTTACTCTGGTGTTAAATGGTAAAGCAGTGTTACAGTATTTTTGTACATAGAATCCGCACTTTAGGGAAAACATTGCTTGGAAAGGGAATTTCCAGAATTCAATTTTAAAGTAGAATTTTAAAAGAATGATGAGGTTTACAGTATTAGTATTTTAATGCAACATACAAACTAATGGGGCACTTTATTTTAGTCTATTTTTGTATGTAATATTTTTGTTATGTAATAGAGACAAAACCAGAGCCACAATGTATCTTACAAAAACAGCTTTTATTTCTTTCAAGTTAATTTGAAAGAGCCACGTGTGCAGCTTGAACTGCAGTGCTCATTCACCAGTGGAACCCACTTCTGTATTAAAAGCATAATTGCTTTTATTCCAGAAGCCTAATTCTGCTTTGTGCTCTTCATAGCTGTTCTTTTGGTGAATGTTACAGCTCCATTCTGTGCTGGTCTCCCAGAGCAAGCAGTTCTCCCAAGCTGTTACAATAAAACATGTCCTGTGCCTGCTTCATCTCTAGAACACAGAATCACAGAATGGTTTGGGTTGGAAGGGACCTTAAAGATCTTCTAGTTCCAACCCCTCCCTGCTGTGGACAGGGACACCATACTTGAAATTAAACCTGAAAACCAAAAGGGAAGTTCTCTAGAACTGACTTTTCCTAGTACAGTGGTATCGAATGTATTCATCTTCTAAAGTCTGGGAATAATTGTGTCACTGCACTGTTAAACCCTTCTGGAAGGTCAGTTATTATTTGTTGAAAGTGTTTTTAAAAGAATGGAGTCTCATCTCCAAAAGAATAATAGTTCTAACATTGGAAATGTGCATTTAAAAAATGGAAAACCAAAACAACGTAACTTTTCCCAGTAGTGCAAACCTTTAAGCACAAAAACATTCTTTTCTTCCACAATCATGTTGGAAAAAAGTATTCGTATTTAACATACATCATGAGAGAGATTTTGGGTTGATGTCTTTGCCATGCTATTAATCAAGCTGTCAGCAAGAAGCAGTAGTGCTGGGATCTTGTGTCCTGTGTGGCCATCCATGTTGGGAAGACTGTAAAACTTGGATGGCTGCACAGTTCCTGACCCAACCAAATGTTTGATGCATTTAATTCCTTTTGAAGACAGAAGAAAATGGTTAGTATTTTAAAACAGAACTTGAACACAAGGCCCAAAATGCTCCAACAGTTGAAAGAATGTGAAAATGAATGAACAAATGTCTATTTTAAAGTGGCAAAAGAATGACTTGGCAATGAGTCAAGAAGTAATCACTCCTGAATGTGTTTTCCTGTGTAGACAGGGAGGGGGAGGAACACATTTTGGAATATGTTCTAGTAGTAGGGTTGTGTTTAAGCACAAAGGGTGAAGATTTAAAAAAAAAAAATAAGGGAAGTATGATTGTTTTTATAGATCAAACTGAAAAATGTAATGAAAGATGTAGATGAAATGAATGTAGAAATTTATATTTGCTGACGTAATAGACCAAAATAATTTATAAACAATAATTTATCTACTTAAGATGGCTTTTTTAATGTATATTATTGGTTGCTGATTGTTTCTTTCATGGAGAGTTCTGTTTGGCTGTAAGAATTCTGACCTCTGTTTCCAAGTAAATCTTTATTTATGCTATAACTCTATTTTTCTGTAGAAAATCTTTGTTAGCAGTTCCTTGCAAAAACAAGGATTTTATTCTTTAATGGCTAATAAATATTTTTTCTTTTTAAGTTGCTTTAAAATGCTTTCACTTTTCCTTTCTAACTCTGAACTTTCCTCTGTGTGGCTGCCTGTGAGGTACTATTTCAGGTATAGTTTGGCTTTGTTTAATTTGCTTCTACAGAACATGCATGCGTGTAACCAGTCCCTCAGAGTTCACATCAGCATCACTCCATCTAGAAGCAGTCTGCATACATGAATAAGTGTTACACAGTAATTGATAGCACAGTAGGGCATTTGTGCAATGGTGGGTCATGTTGACTATCACAAATGTTTAAAACTGTTTTCTTTTTCTTTTCTGCCTAGGAGATGAAATTTATCAGGACATTTTTCGTGACTTTTCTCAAATGGCATCAAATAATCCAGAGAAGTTAAACCGCTTCCAGCAGTCAGATTCCCAGAAGTCTTAAAGTGTCAAGAAGGAAAAGAAGCTGAAGCTTATAGTGCAAGTCTTTTTTTACTTTAACAGAATGAATTATATGCATTTTGTTAGATAGTGTGGATAAAATGACCACTCCAATGTAGCTTTAGATTGTGGTAGCTGGGGAAATGTACAAGTTGGTTTATGTTCTACAGTGCATATACCTCAGCAGCTGAACATGTTTAAAGCCCCTGAGTACCTGCTAGCTCAGTGTAAACCAAACCCTGTTCCAAGTGCAGCGTTTGCCTGCAGCTCACACTCAGAGGTGGCAGAGCACAACTGGGGCGCTGTCAGCTCCAAGTGCAGGATGGTCACAGCAGCTTTGCTGCCCAGTGTCACCCACTGTCATCTGTCCCCCTATTGCCATAAAGAATGTGCCTCTGACAAGAAGGTCTGGGTTGCATTTTCTGGGACTGTTTGGAAGGGAAATTGGGTAGTGACTTACGGAGTTGTCCTTCCATTTGTGGGGCTGTAACTCAACAGACTCTCTTGTTCCTGCGCTGACTCTGGTTAGAGGTAGGCTGTTCATAACAGATGTGATAACTCCTGCTCTTTTGCAAGCTCTTTCACAGTGGAAGCTCTAGCACCAGGCTGGCCTTTATGCTGGTGACTGCAGGTCAGTCACAAAGGGATATATCCTGGGGACCAAATTCCTAAGAGCAGTCTGTTTTCCTTTTTTTCTTTTCTTTCTCCTCTTAAATTAAACTTTTGGTGCAGCAAGTATCCTTCTAAATGAGCATGTGGAACCTTTCATGGAAAATAAACTTAATCCTTTTGGACATGATGTGGGGTTTGTTTGTAGTATTTTGACATGGAAACTTGAAATTTGAGACATGAAAGTAAACATTGAGCCAACAAAGTTTGTGTAGAATAATTGTACAAAGGCTGTTTCTACTTTTTTGCTGTTCTCTCTACTAACCCTAAGCTCAGTATAAAAGTCTCATGTATTGCAGCCACCCTAAATTTAAGGCAATCAATCCTTCATATCAGGAAGCAGTAGCCCTTGTATAATATGCAATGATATGTATGTTTATGTGTTATCTAAACTATTGTGAGCACAAGAAAAACTAGGATTTCATTGCACATTTTTGTTGAGTAATGAATGAGCACAGTCTCCAACTGTGTTCTGAGGACAGCAAGGCACTTTGCTTTATTCAGTAGTGACCCCCACTCTGCCCATGTGCATGTATAAATGGTGTCTCTAGATATGTGTTTATATATCAGGTTATTTAATACCTAGATAATAATCCTCCTAAACCCCAAACCAGAACATGTGATTCTTTATCCTCTATTTGGCTGCCCTATGGAGACAACTTCAGCACAGCTTTTAGGTAATGTAGTATCAATGTGAGTTTTCAGTAATCCTAATAGCTGTGGCATTATGTTAACCTGCTGTTTAAGTGTATTTAGGAAATGAATTGGCTTTTCTCCAAGGAAAGATAAGCAAAACTGGGATAAAACAAATTGAAATCTGTAAACTATGGTAAAGTTAAACGTTCTGGCATGTTAAATTTTAATAAGGTATTTCAAACATATATAATTTTGTATCAAATGTCTAATAATGTATTAAAGCTGCCTATTATTATTGCTACAAAATTAGTAGTGTTGTAGAATTGTCCAGTGGATTTTGTTTCCAAGCAGAAGAATCTTACAATACAGTTCTTGCTTTGTATGTTGTCTAATTATGGTAGGAAAAGCAGATTCTGCCCATTTAAAGTGTGCATTTAGTCTGAATAATAAGAAACTTAAGGATATCACCTGTAAGCCATAATTTTCAGTAAGTTGGTTTTTAAATAGCTGCCTATGAAATGATAATGTATTTCCTAATCAGCAGTATTTACCCACAGATGGGTGTTTTAGTAGATCTTAGACAAAGTAAGATTTCTCAGTGTACATTGGGACAATGTAAGATACAACTGCATACTAAACGCTTTAGACATAGGTTTGTCTAAATGTTTGTCTTTCCCAGCCTGGGTGGCAGGCAGTGTGGCAGTGTGGTTGGCTGGAATGTAAAGCTGCCTAAAGCTTAATGGCATAATAGCTCTCTCAGTCCATGCTGCTGGAAAAAGGTCTGAGACACTTATTTCAAATCTCCACTGGTGATTTCCTCCCTAGCCACAAAATCTCTCTGGCAAATTTTGCAGGATAACTTCTCCAGACTAAGAATTGGCCTCCCTGTAGCTCTACAGATCCATGCATTGCATTCCTGACTCTCATCTGTCTGGGAAACAGTATCAGTCTGTCTATGCTTAAGGCTGAATCACACACCTGATTGACAAGGTTTTGTGACTTGTCTGGGGCACTGGAGTTTTAATGGCTCAGGGCATAGGTGTGTCACTTGTGATCCTGAGCCTTGTTCCCCTGTCCTTTCAGGTATGATAGGATGTCCAGCATGAAGTGCATTCAGTGAAAGCCTTTTTCAGGTCAAGTGCAATGGTGACATGTTGCTCATCAGCAAAAATGAATATAATGTTAAGTTACATGGAACGTATTGATGGCTCAGTCTCACCCGGCTCCAGCAGGCTCAGTGTTCCAGGGCCTCTGTGACCCACAGGACTCAGCTTCCAGTAGTGTGATTATCACCACGGATCTGAAGATCTGGATTCCATATCCAGTTTTGACTCATGTTAATCTGCTCAGTAATATTAGGAAACTTCCATTTCTATTGCCAAGTGAATCTAAGTGGAATAGTAGACAGTACGGTTCCAGTGTGGGTTAATATCTTGTACTCTGTGCCAGGCAATGGAAAGGTTCAATTCCAGTTCATGTTTCTCTGTAGGTATGAAATATAATATGTTTTAATTAGTGAGGGACAAAGCAGATGATTCCTTACACATTTAAAAATCATTTTTTAATTTTCTATATTAGCCCATTGAACAATAGTATAATATCTTTCCCATCTATAGATCAAATGTTCCAAAAGTCTCTTGGAACAACAAATGTTGAGGAACTCGACTCTCATTCTAATGCATCTTGATTTCAGAGGTGTAACTTATGTCCATTGCATTTTGATTAAAACAGCGTCTGTGGTGGCTCATTAGTGGTATCAATTGTTTTGACTGTTCATAAGGTTTCATGTTTTATGTTAATGTCAGTACAGTGCATATAAACTTAAATTTCTGAATTGTCATACTGAATTATGCATTACTTGTGTTAGACAGTTGGAATTTTTTCACATGAATTTGGGTGAAGGCAGTAGATGGTAGAGGTATTTCTCTGCTTTCACAAACAGCCCACATTGCAGTCTGATGGATGCATGTTCCAGGTGCTCATTAGTACATTGTGGACTTCAGCTTCTCCTCTGCCCATTAGGACCTAATCCAGGCAGTCACTGAAATCAGTGGTAGTCTCTCCATTGATTTCAGAGATTCTGGATTGTACCATTCATGGCTTTCAATGTTAGACTGCTAAAGGACCCTGTATTAATACTGCATTTATCACTCTGTGGGGTTTTATATTTTACCTGTTTGTATACTGAGCTGAAATAGTTTTAGAAAATGCAACCAGACCTTCCAACTGCTGTCAGCATATCCCTGTACAAGAGGAAGTTTCTCCAGTGTTGCAATATGACATTTGTACGCATTGTTGTCCAAATTATAAGGTCTCCTTGATAGAACAAAAACTTTGTAGCACTAAACTAAAAAGATGAGAACTAAACAAGCAGAGGGTTGATGTGACTGATGTTTCCAGGACTTTGGTGCTTCTCTGCAGTTATCTGTTTTAAACTGTGGATGTTGCCTCTGCTGCTTCATCTTGAGAATCTCAAATAACATAGTGACTATGAAACAACCCTTTGGTGAAACTGCAAATAATAATATGTAAGTACAAAGGACGTGATATTTTTACAGTGTCAAAAGGACTGAGCTGATTATTCTGATTCTTTAACACATAAAGTATTTTGAGAATCAATTTTTCAGGCTACGATCTCTGCCCATTCATTATGGACACTTTTCCCCAAGTTAGAGTTTATGGCACTGGCCTGTGCAGCCTGACAGCCAACATGCCTTGCTGCTGTGCTTACACAAAGGCACAGTTTTAAAACAGGGACAACTCTGGAAAGGCACTACTGGGGAAAAGGATGAGTGTACCACTTTGGTATATCCCCTTTCATATGCTTGCTTTATCTTTCTGCATACAGTATTTTCTTGTTTCTCTTCCCATGGAAGGAGATGATAGAGGAGGAAAAATTACACTCACTTTTCTGTTAGGATCCTCAGTTTTCCATGTTTTGACAGAAATCGCCAAGAAATCATCGTTTCCTCAACCACAGACATTACTCTCCCCGAAATAATGAACTTTTATTTTGTTTCTCCGCGCGTTCCTCTGTACTCGGTATTTTTTAAGCATTCCAGCAGTAAAATGTAAAAAACCCTTCCCCCCTTAAGCTGTAACTGTACAGACTGTATTCCCCACCCTCTTTCGCGTTCTGTACGGCTGTAGACTTTGTATCTAAAACTTGACTGTGGTTTGTGCGGTGTGTCATTGTCCGGGGGCGGCCCGGCCGCGTCCCCGCCCTGCCGCTGTGCCGTGCCCGCTCGGGGCGGGCCGGGGCGGTGCTGGGGCGGTGCCGCCCCGCCATGGCGGCGCTGCGGGGCTCAGCGCGCCGGGGCTGGCTGCGCTGCCCGCAGCCCGCGGCCCTGGCGGCGGCCGCGGCCCTGGCCGTCTGCGCCTTCTACTACCTGGGCGGCGGCGGCGAGACTTTCTCCAGCGCCACCCGCCGCCTCCGCGCCACGCCGCCCGCCCCGGCCCGTCCGGGGGCCCGCGGGCTGCACCTCCTGTTCATGTTCACCAAGGCGGAGCGCAACTCCGCGCTCCGCGACAAGGCGCAGGCGGCGCTGCGCTCGCTGCTGCGGCACGGCCGGCTGGGCGCCGCCGATGTGCTGCACCTCCACCTCGTCACCGAGGGCGCCAGCCGGGACATCGGCCTCGGGCTGCTGCGGGACCTGCTGCGCGGCGCCGCCTTCCGCCACCAGGTGCGCGGGGGCCGAGGGGCGGGCCGGGCCCGCGGGGGCGAGCGGGGGCTCTGCCGGCGTGTCCAGTGAGGTCTTCTTGCGGGACACTGGGAACAGCAGTCCAGCGGGAAGGAACTCCCTCAACAGCCCCACGTGCCAGCTCCCAGCAGAGCGGTTCGCTCCTTCTCCCTGCTGGAGAAGCTTCCATTGTTCCCCAGTCTCGGGGATCTTGAGGGGCTTGTTCTGAGTCCCCACCACTGCTGCCTGCGGGGAGGTGTCCTGGTCTAGCCTTGTGATTCTCAGCTGGGTCTGGGGAAGCAGCGTGGCCTGGGAACACCTCTGCACACCACGTGTGCTGGAGAGGAGCAGTTGCTCTATGCAGTGGTGCTCTCCTGCAGACCCTCTTGTTAGTCCTCCTTCAGCATCTCGACACGAGGACCACATGTGCTTGTATCTCGATGGCTTCCCGACCAGAAGAGGAGGTTGGCCTACTGCAAGTGGCTCTTGGGAACGGGAATGGAGAGCTTGCGGGGGCTGGAGTGCATCCACATGCAAATGTTCCTACTGCCAGGGAAATGGTTCTGCCTCCCAAAAACACAGTCAGTGCAGTTCATGCGAAGTCAGGCTTTCCTTCACATCAAACAGGTCTCTGAAAGTTCAATGTGTTAAGTTCAGAGATTCCAGGTAACCTGACTTCCCTGTCCTGAGGTGCTGCTGCAGAGCATTGCTTGGAAGTGTCATCTAGTCCAGCTGTAACTTTCATTGCTCATCTTTCCAGTATTTCATATTAGCTGAACTCTGCCAAGATGTAACCAGAAGTGTAACCTTAACACTGTTCATAGAGACACTTCCCTGGTAAATAATCCTACCACGTGGTTTCTTTAAAGGAGCCCTTTGCTAATGCTGGCACTCAGTCAGGTCACATACCTGTGATGGGAGACCCACACCATGCCAGCAGAGCTTGGCTGTCTGGGGGTGTGCAGAGCTCCCTCAGGAGCATTCCCACGCTCCACAGTGGGATGGACTGAGTGCCACATGATGGTGCAGTGCTGAAGTGGTGCAGCAGCCCAGCCCAGGTTTTTTGTATTATGTCCCCTGGAGTGGGAGGACTCCCCAGGCCATCATGGTGTGCAGATCCCTTGCAGTCACCCCTTTGTGCATGTGGTGCCTTAACTGCCATCTGCCCCTCTGGGAAACAAACTTTTCTGCAGGCAGCCTTGCCAGCGTCACTTCTCCAGGGCAACATGGGCTGGGAGTTGGAGGCGTAAAGTGATTTGTCTGTTGTGGATGGGCTCCTGTCTGCAGGTGCCTGTGGAGTCACAGTGAAACCTGGCTCATGGTTTGGTGAGTATGTCTGGCACCAGAACTGATGTCTTGGGTGTAAGCAAGGCAGCATAATCAGGAGGACTCAGGTGAGATGTCACTGAGATCTGCTCCATGGGACAGCTTCCCTCTTTCCTTGCAGAGCCTGGTGTATCCTGGTTTCACTGGCTAGCCTATGGTTGGCACTACATTTTGGATCAGCCCATTTTCCTGCTTTTAGGTACAGAGCAGAGGCTGTTCTGCTTCTCAAGCATGCAGCCTTGCCCCTAATCCTGCACCAGTTTCTGGAATGCCAGCAGGTGACAGCACCTCTTTATTCTTGCTGTAGCCTACCCCATTCCTCTTCTTTACCAGCAGGAAACTTCTCCCTAGCTTGGCCCTTTGGTGCTGCTGCTAAAATGTTGAAGGTGATTGATCCTGATGCTCAGGTAGCTCCAGCATTAACATGTCTCCCTCCTCAGCCCTCTCATTTCCTGCTTCTCTTCGTCTGTGCAGAGCACTCTCCCAGTTCCTAGGCTGTTTTTCTAGCGCAGGCCCAGAGATGAGGCTTGATGAAGTGCTCCAGTGGGCAACTGAAGCCACTGAGGCAGGACTAATAAAACCCCCTCAGCTTCACTTTTTCATCATGAGGAAGCAATTCAGGCCCTGCTTTTGGAGTTGCCCCTGCTCTCCCATCCTAGCAAAGCTGGGATTAGTTGGCTCGTGTGTTAGAGTGAAGCCCAGAGTCAGACATGGATCGTAAGCTTTGGGGAAGGTTGTGGGCACCTTTTCTCTCTCCCTAGGCAGATTCAGTAACTTTCAGTCTGCTGGAGACTGAAGCAGCCGGCTGCCTCGCGGGGACAGTGTGCGGAGAGTGAGGGCAGAGGGGCGGTGGGTGCGTGGGAGCAGCTTAGGCACAGGACCCTCCCGGCAGGGCGTGGGCACTCGCTGCGTGGCGTCACTCGTCCCGCAGGGCTGTGCAGATGTGTCCCAGATGTGCAGCCGGGAGCGCGGCCGGGCGGCAGAGGGCGCTCGTGCTCCGCGTGTGCGCCGCGGGGCGGAGGAGGACCCAGCCGCGGCCGTGCTGCCCGTGCGGGCCTCGGTGGCTCTTAGCGGGCTGGATGGCGGCAGTCGCAGACAGCGTGTCCCGCCCGCGGCTGCAGGGGATCTCTGCAGAGAGCCTCTCCCGGCCCGCGGCAGGTGCCCGGCAGCGAGCCTGGGCCAGCCTCGGCCAGTACTGTGCTTGCAGAGCGCACCGGCTCGCCCCGTTTCCTGCCCCTCGGAGCTGTGTGCTGCAACTCTTTGTGCGATTCCTATCGCTTACTGATTCCAGCATAATACTGACTCCCTGCCATAATAACACGAACTGCATGTTCGGCTCTCTGCTCATCCTGGTTCCCTGTTCAGACGAGCCCCACGGAGGAGGCTGCTGGGGTGGATGTAACTGGGCTGCCATCACATCATGCTTGTGGAGACCTGTGAGGATACCCAACATGGGAAGGAGGGAAAGTTAAAGGGAGAAGAAATGCAGGTTGTTTTTTCCGAGTGAACCAGTAGAAAAGGTCTTTTATCAGTGCAGGACGTGTGTTTATAAAACTGCTTGGACAGGAAGCCCCTAGAACTTACTTTTCTTAATGTCCTCAGCAAACGTGGTCGGATTTAGCTACAGGGATTTACTAAAAGCTGTTACACAAATAAATAACGAAGTACAAAATTAGCAGCAGATCAACAAGCTGTGCTAAAGTCAGCAGTGAGAAGGGAAGAAGCCCTCACAGTCCCAGAGAGGCTGCCTGACCTGTGGCTGCAGGAGCAAAATCAGCTGCTCAGGAGTTTGCTTTGGAGAAGTACAAACGGATGGTCAAAAGACACATTTTCCTGTTTTCTTTGGCAGGAGTGGGAAGGCAGATGATGCTGGGTCTGGAGTTTCAGGAGTATTTCTCCCATAACTTTTGTCCACTGGTGCTTGACAGTGTGCTCACTTCTGAGGTGACTGGCAATTCCAGTTTGACATTTTTCCCCCTTTCCTACATACTGTACACACCTCAGGTTGCCTTAGCTGGATGCAGAAGGGTGGTTACAGGTGCTGTATTTCTCTTCCATGCTTCTCCAGTCCAGCCAGACCTCAAAGCTGCCCCTGCCAAGCTGGGCTGGGAGCAGAGCATCGCGCATCCCCGTGCTGGTGGTGCTCAGCTCCATGCACAGGCTGTCAGTGCCTTTGTACCTGGAAAGTAGTGGTGGTTTTCTTGTTTGGTCACCTGGGATGGCTGCTCAGTGCAGCCGGTGTCACCGCGATGGCACAATGACCCCGCAGCTCAGCAGGGCCAGAACAGGGTGCTGCCTCATGGTACTGGTAACAGAGTTTCCTCCCCTGCAGCATCTCGTGGACTGTGCTGTGCTATCCAAAGCCAGGTGTGGCTGCTGATGAGCTCTCCCAATGCACTTTCCTGGTACACGTTGTTCTGTGTTTTTCCTGCTGTTCTGCTGCAGGCCTTGGCTCCAAGCCCAGCAGCCGGGACAGCAGCAGCTTGGCCACCCCGCCAAGGGACATGCTGGCCATGGAGCCTGTGTGAGGGCTCCTATGGCCCCCAGCCGATGGCAAGGGCTGGGGGCCAAGCCTGGGTGTTTGGGGTGCCCTTCCCAGGATGGGGCCACAGGGAGTCAGCTATGCCTGTCCTCGGGTAGTGCCCTGCTGTGGGCTCAGCCAGTGCCAGGACAGGCCATCACCTCGCCGTGTTGAGTGTACTGCGAATGCCACAAGCACAGCCCTGCTCCCAGTGAGTTCCTCTCTGCCGTGAGAGCACTTTGGTGTGGGTAACATGTTCTGCAAGAAGCTGTGGAAGGAAGAAGCTCCAGACTGCTCACTGCCTCCATCCCTGCACCAGCCTTGCTGGGCGTCAAAGCAGCTCCTCATGCGCCCCATAGAGAGGATGGTCATTGCACTAGCACAGGCTCCAGAGCCACCTTGTCCTCTGAAGCATTTGGCATGGTTTAGGCTTTCTTTTAATTAATAACTAGAAAGTAAGTGCTCTATCCTGCATGTTTTACATGTTCTTAAGCAGATGAAGTTTTAGTAGGGAAAAGAAGTGAAACTGTAGAACTGCTGAAATAGTTTAGTTTGGAGGGGACCTACAAAGACTGTGGTTTGAGTTCCCTGCTGAAGGAACACAAGACACTTGTGGAAGTGTCGTGGTATTCCTCCAACAAGGGGAATAGGTTCCCCTATCCAAAATTCAAGTACTGCTGCAATGTCATGTCCTTGCTGGCCTTTAGTTCCAGCAGGGCTTTTCCTGCTTTCCCTGACCTGAAGAAGGCAGCATGACCTCAAGTCTCCACACTCAAGTTCCTGCACTCCCCCTTATCTGCTTTGGGGTCATGTCCATTGTCTCTCTAAATTATCCTGAAAATCCCTCTTATTATCTTGTGTGATTCAGTGACCTGTATCCTTCTGTGGGTATAACGAGCTGCATGAAAGTTCCTGTTCATTAGACTTTGACCAAAATAAATCCTAAGCTTGTAAAATTTCAGTAGCTGACAAGGTGCATTTGGGGTTGTTCCTGTTTCTGGGACATAGCTATGGCTAGCACAGACGTGCCAGAGCCTGTGCTGGTGCATGGGCTCCCGCAGGGCTGGGGGACACAGAGCAGTGCTGGCTGAGCACCAGCAAAGTGCAGTACAGGCAGGCTGAGATCCATCTACAGAAGTTGCTTGGCTCTGCCGTAGCTCCTGATGTCAGGATTTTCATCAGCATGCTGTGGCCTGTCCTCCCTTTCCCCCTGCAGCCCTGACGGGACGTGCTGCCGAGCTTGCCTCCATGCCAGGATGAGGTGCAGGAAATCCAGGCTGCATCCCTGGCCCTGTCACAGCCTGCCTCTGCAGCAGGGAGCAAGCCTTGGTCCTCAGGATAAGTGACGTGGTCTGGCATGGCTCTAAATGGCAGGATACCAGAGCCTGGAGCAAACTGTCACCTCTTCTGATGGACTCCATATGGGAGACCAGATATGTGCTTGCATCAGGCAGTGGGAACAGACCAGAGAAACAGACCAGAACATTGAACACACTTGATTGTGTGAGGGCATTCGAGTCTCTGCCTACCTTACAGTTATGACATGGCTGTAAAAGTTTTTCCCTCCTTTCCCTGCTGCATTTGAATGGTTCTTGTGTCAAGAGGATGTGCAGGGGCTGGGGCAGCCAAGCTCCTTTGTGCAGCTGCAGTGCCACCAGCACTGTTTGTGCTTTAACGACCTCCCCCCTCACCCCATGCAGGGGGGATGCTGAGCAAAGGCTGCTGGAGCTGGGCCTGTGCCCAGAAGCAGCAGATGAATGGTGTTTCTGGTGTCTCTCCCAGGTAATAGTCCATGATGTGAACGAGCTGACAGAAAAGCTGTTTCCCATCGTTGAGGCCATGCAGAAACACTTCAGTGCTGGATCGGGAACCTACTACAGCGACTCCATCTTCTTCCTGTCGGTTGCAATGCATCGCATCATGCCCAAAGGTAAGTCTCTGCTGTGCTGCCTCCAGCAACATGGGTTCTCTTTCTCTTCTGCACAGAAATGTTATCCGGTGCTATTTGAAATAAAAAGTTAATAAACTTTTGGGATGGACTCATGGGATTGTGCTCCTTCCTGCAGAGTGATGGACCCATCAGTTCAAGACTACATCCAGGTCTCCACCGGCGTGAGTGAGAGGAGGTTCTCCTTGTCACATGGCAGCTGGCCCTGCCCTCATGCCCTGAGATGGTAGGAGGGGTGAGACAGGAGCAAGCAGGCCTGTCCTGTGTATGTGTACAGCCCCCTTCCCATTGGAGTGCCTGCCGAAAGAGCTGCTGTGTGTCTGTGGTGTAGCTGTGCACTTTTGAGTGTCAGCAGAGAGTGGTTGTTGAGTCTTTCCTCTTGGCTTTAGGGAGCTTTTGGAAAGCTTTGATTAGCAGCCACTAAACAGTTAAGTTTCCTTATTGTGCCTCTGTTGTTATCGGGTGCAGAAACAACAACAAATCTGCAGGAAAACAAGGCAGCTGGCAGAAGAGGGTTGGCTCAGCTATGCTGTTTTCCTCCCCTGGCTGTGTGCAGTTGCCTCTCATGGAATCAGCATGCCTAGTCTTTGGTTGCACAAGCAGAGTGTTGTATCCTTGGGCTCCAAACCCCTTCACCTTCACTGCCCCTGCAGCCCTGCTTGTCCATTCTCAGTGCTGGTCCCTGGGCTCTCTCTGTCAGCTGCCTTGCTGGCCTGACACACTGGTGATGGCAGCATCCCTTCCTGAGCTAGTCACATGTCCTCCCTGGGCATGGCAGGCTGTGGGTGGCAATGGTGGCAAGGAGCCCCAGGATCTTGCCTGGCCATATACGTGCCCCAAGAGGAGGTGACCAGCCTCTCAGAGCTGTTTGTGGATGTCATGCAATGGTGGCCTGTTCCCACAAGTGTGCATGTTCCCAGGGCTAGCACTGCCAGCACCAGCAGCTTCCTTGGTGTCTGGGGCCTCTGCCCAGCTGTAATACTCCCTGCAGACTTCCTTGCATGGGTCTCAGGTGCACTCTTGCTGAGATGTGAGCAGATACACCTCCCTTGTGCCCCTGCTGAGTCCTGTCCCTGTTTGGCTCTACCCAGGAGCTCCTACCTCTGCTCTGCTTCGTGAGGCTTCCTCTGTCCTTTGTGGACTTGCCCCTGTCCTCCTGGCATGGCCATCCCACACTAGCTCATTAAACAGTGGGGCAGTGGTGGCCCTGAGGGTCTCATCCAAGCTCACTGATTGTTACTCTGTGGGCTCCAGCAAATGTGCTGTACTTGGCTCTCACTCAGACTTGGGTAATTTTGTGTGTGTCTGGTGGTGTCTGCACTGTGAGCGCTTTGAAGTACACTGCATACAAATGATGGTATTAATGCTGGCTAATTCACTCCTCCTGATTCCCTGCTCTGTCTTTACTGTGTGCTAAAGATATCCCTGTCGTGCTGCCTGCCAGCAAGAAGCTGCTCAGTCTGAAATGCCTTTTCTCAGTTCATCAACCCATGAGCCATCTCTTGGAAAGCTTGTTTGCTCTCCCTCAACCTGACAGGGCTTTCAGTGGTCTGTTTGGGGCACAGGATGTTTAAAGAGACATTTTTACAGTTTCATGAGTTTAGTTTTTGTTTCAGAAGCTGCTAGTAAAGCTGATTTATATTTCCCTTGCAAGGGAGGTCAGATTTACTGTGCTGGGTGCCTGGTGATTTATGGGGCTGGCAGGGCTCACCATCCCCCTCCCTGTGCAGCCGGCACCGAATGGGACACATCAGGAAAGGCTGCAGCTTTGCTGCCCACTCACAGGCTTGCAGGTGGTGTGGGAATGGCACTGGGCTCCAGCTGCCCTCCTGACTCTGACAAGCCAATGTCTACTGGTCTGAAGAAGCCACTTTGCTCAGTTGGAGAAAGGACCAAACATTTTTCAGGCAGTATTACCATTTTTCCTGGTGCATTTCTTTGCCATTTCTTTTGCCTTGAATGCTGTGTTCTGCCCTGAGTGCTGTGTCTTTTTATGCACCTCTCCAAGCACATCTGGCTCTGTAGCATTCACACCACTTTTTTGTGGAATCCAGATTTGATTGGAAGCTTGAGCATCCCCTAGCAGAAATGAAGGCCATGATCTGAATATTAAGTCTCTGGTCTATTTGTTTGCATTTGCATTAATCAGTCTATAGGGTTATTTTCAGTAGCAAGCAACCTTTGTAATAAAATTGCCTTGGTTTAGTTTCCCAAATATATAATTTTTTGTATGCAGGCATTTCCACTGGATCATGACTTAGTGAGTTGTTTGGAGCCTGCAGGTTGTGACAGAGCATTGACTTTGCAGACCAATGGCTGAAAACTGAACACCAGGTTATTTTTATTTTTTTTTAGGGACTTTTGTGGGACATGTGCTAACTGCATGCACTGAGGGTAAATGGGGTTTGCCACTCAGCTGCTGTGTCATTCACTGTTGCTTGGGACCCTTGCCCAAAAAACTTCAGATCTAAAACCTGCAGCTGCCAAGTTGTAATATAACAGCTTCTTAGCTGGTGTAAATCATGGAACACTCTAGCCTTAAATGTCTTACATCAGTGGAGTTAATCTGATTTAAACCAGCTGGGGAGTTGGTATGCAGCACGCAGAAGTGCATACTGCATAACTCTTGTCTGTGCTCAAGGCTCATAAATCCCATTTTAATGTGGTGTGGCCAGGCCTGGGGAGCTGGAGCGGGGCTTGATCCATCAGAATGGTTCTGCAAGGGAGGAGTGATGGGAAAGTTACACAGAAAGGACGAGCGGGTTCAGGCTTAGGAGGAGCTGCCAGGATGAGGACAATGCCAGCATGAAATGGTCTTGAGACTTGCAGAGCAGTGCAAGGAGGAAGAGGAGGGAGAAGCACCTGGACCTTTTTGGTTTTCCCACCCAGAGGGGATCTTTCCCTTCCTGACTGGCTTCAATGCCTCGATCACTTGTCATTTTATCTGTCTAACTTCAGGGGGCCCAGCAAGCTTTTGATCACCCTCCTATGGATATGTGAAGGAGGAATGTCTGGGCATGTCTGCCTGGCAGACTCCTGGTGCCAAAAGCAACAGGAAGAGGAGTTAAGGTGACAGAAGGGCAGCCTGGGAAAGCTGGGAGCTCCCTAGGGAATTCTTGGCCCCCATCTTTGGCCCAAGTCAGTTTTCAGGAAAAGTTAGTTTAACAAGTGCTCGTCCTCAGCAGCTGGCGGGCCAAGGGAGAGCCAGCAGAATCCAGCAGCTTGGGTAGAGCTTTGGAAACTGCAATTTCATGTTCAACTTCTTTGGTTTTGCTGATGGTGCTGCAGCAGGAGGGGCCTGTGGGAGAATAAGGAGCAGAGGGAAGATGAAACATGACACAGAAACAGCTTTGTGGCTTATCTCTGCCAACTTGGACAGAGGAATGGAGTCCATTGGCTCAGGCTCTGAAAATTGGCTGATGGTACCGTGCTTCACATGGAGTGAGGGTATTTAGCAGAACTTGACTGAAGATGATATTTGACAAATTGGAGGCAGGAGGGTTTCCTGGCTGGTACAAACAGCTGACTGTCTTCATGGGGAGTAGCAGCATTTCTGGGCATAGTGACCTTCTCCCCCCAGCAGCATGTGGGGGAGTGCTCAGGGTTGCTCTCTCAGTGTCCAGCCCAGCCTGAAGGCAGAAGCTGTGATGAAGGGTGGGAAGATGAGCATGGGCTGAAAAGGGCCCCTGGGCTCTGCTGGGTGTCATGCAGCATGCTGCATCTTCCAGGTGCTGAAGATGCACATGAAGACTTGCATGAAAACTCAGGAGGTTGTTCTGCAGGTGCATTTGGTAAAGCTGTTCATCAGAGGCTTGTAGGGGAACTAAGCAGCTGTGGGAGAAGTAGGTACGTTTCTGTGTGACTAAACAAAGATGTGGAGCTATAAGGAAGGAGAGTGGAACTGATCGTTATGTATTGCTGAAATTTATGGCATATCAGCATGGTCTGTTGGTCAAAAATAAAAGAAGTTTAGAGAGGGCAGTGGCTTTTATATGGGACAAGCCTGGCTGACTGGGACCCTCCAGTCTGGGAAGGGGGTTATGGTGTGATCCATGAAACCATGAGCCACACAAGGCAGAAGTTTGTACAAGAATTGGGGGACATCAAAGTTGGTGAGAAGTGTGTTCAAAACAGAGTGTGGTGCACTGTGGAGCTCCTTGCTGCAGGATGTTGTAGGTGCTGGGCTGCCTCATGGATAAGGGAATCATGGCCAGCTGCTGTGTGTTGGACAGTAAGCCTCGATGTGTCATGGAGCTGCCAGCTGTGCAGGAGAGCATCGGGAGGGACAGAGCTGTGTGTGGTGGGGGGAAGCAGGGCTGGCTGCTGTGGGTGAATAAGCAGGGGAAGTGACTGCCAGGAGGGAGCTGTGCCTTTGGCTTCCTAGCGGGTGTCCAGACAGCGCCTGTGACACATCAGGATTGATGGGAAGTCCAGTGGTCTCCCTGGCCTCAGACTCTGAATGGGGCAATTTCTCCAGCTCATTATCAACAGCTGTACTGATTGTTGAGCATAGACCAGATTATAATGATGTTTGTCCAAGCAGCCTGATAATGACCAAGGCCCAGTCACTTGGGGTTTGGTGCTGCTTGCAGCAGTATCCAGCTGCTGGCTCCAGCTTGGTCTCCCACGAAAGTGCTATCAGCCTTTGTCTGCTCTGGGAGTACAAGCCCGGAGACAGAGGCCTCTGTGAACATCAGCTTATTCCTTTCCCACCGAGTGGAGCTGGAGGGAAGGCAAAGGCCAGCCAGGAGACGTGTTGGGGCAGGCAATGAGCTTTGCTCTGCTTTTTCAGCGCACCTTGCCTGTGCCCAGACTGGGCACCTGGAGCACTCCTGCCGCTGGCTGTGAAGGTGGAGAGCCTGGGAGCTGGGGGAAGGGGTTAAGCACAGAGGTACCAGGAAAATAGGCTGTGTACTGGAGTAATGCCTTAAAAAGTAACTGTGCTTTGCTAATGTCCTTCCAGAAAAGCCCACAGGCAGCATCCTGAAGACCTTGTTGATTGCTTTTGTAGGGATGTGTGCATGAGGATTCAACGTTGCATCTGCACTGTTTGAATCCACAGTGCAGGATTGCCCAGGTCAGATTCTGTTTGCTCATGGGGTGCCAGGGGTGTGATGTGTCCCCTCAACAGCACCCATGTGCAGAGTTACACTGCACACATCCTGTGGCATCCAGGGCATCAGAGGTCTCTGAGGTGGAGACTGGCAGATGGAGATGGGGAGGCATCACTCCCCCTTCTTCCTTCTGTCAGCTACAGAGCAATTCCTGGTGCACAGGGCAGCTGGCCACAGAACTCAGCAAATCACTGTAATCATTGTAATAAGTGAGCATTTTGAAAGTACATCACTCCTGATCCTGTCCTGCTGGCTGAGCATTGCCGTCATTGCTGAGCCCCACCACATCAGGGAATGCAGAGATGCAGCTCTTGGGAGAGGGCTGGGAGGAGAGTGCCCATGTCCCAGATGCTCCAGGCCTGATTGTGTGCTACCAACAGGGAGATGTTGGGAAAAGGCACAGAAAATTGGGGCCTGTGGTGGAGTCATGGGAGCTGGCCCCAGAGCCACGTGATCCCAAACCACAGTTCCCATGGGATGCTGCAGTAGCTGAAGGGTTTACTTTCTGGCAAAATGTTTCCATCTTTACAGGGATGGAAAGAGTGTTAATAGTTTCTGATGTGCTCTCATAACCTCCCTCTCTGCTTCATGCCACAAGCACGTAAAAAACATCCAGATTCCCTTCCCAGCCTGTCTCTGGGCTGCATGCATTTATGTCAGATCCTGTGATGGGAAGGGAAGAGGCTGGAGTGATCAATTTGCGAGCAATAGGGAGAGCAGTGCCAGCCATTGTTCCTTGCTGGGGTGAGCCTGTTGTGCTGAGAGAGTTGTTTTCATGATGCTTTTCAGGAGCAGGCAACAGCAGAGCTCTGAATAAGCCCACCCCAGGTAAACACTGGAGGCTGTGGCCTTGTAGAGGGCTCCCCACCTGCTGAGATGAGCTGCTAACCCCATCTGGCTGCCTGTGGGATGTGCCTCTCCTGGCAGGAGAGCTCCTTGGCCCCAGCCCTGGTGTGGAGGAGGTGTCAGGAAGGGCTGCTGTGATGAGGGGGACGCGGATGCTGCTCAGCAAGTGCCTTGGAAGCCCCCTGGGTGCTGCATCACGGCGGAGACCCCTTCCCTGTGGCACTGCTGCTTCTGGGGCTGACGCTGCCCGCAGCCCCCAGGCGTAGTGTCACTTCTCATCACTTCCAGAGGCTGCCCCTTGCTGCGGTGCCACCATCGATTATTTTTGGATGTCCTAGATCTGTCAGGCCAGGGCTGGCTGCTCCCCCCCTCCCCACAGAGCAGCAGGGTCTCATCACCCGGTGCTGTGGTGAGTGCTGCCCTCCTCCCTTCCCAGCCAGACCAGCTGCCCCATCCCCAAAGGGCTGGAAGCTGCTGGGGGTCACCCAGCATTGATGCCAGGGCTGCTCTCCCCCACAGCCTCTCCCTGTTCTGACATAGCTCATTAGAGCTTAGCAGGAAGAAACAAGGACAAAATCTGCCTGCAGCCCTTTCCCCCAGAGTGTGCAGTTGACTGGGCTTTGAGCCCAGAAAATTTATTTTCCTGTATCTCTTTTTGGTTTCCCTTTCCATCTCACCTGCTCCTTACTTCACAGCTTTCCATCCGCTCTCCTGTAATTTATAGCAACCTGGAATCAAGCCTTATTTTGTCTGATTAAAAGGTTTCCTGCTGCTCTTCCTCCAGCTCCAAAAAGTGTTTTCACACTCCTCCCCCAGCAGCAGCATATATTAAATACAAGGCAAACAGCATTTCCAGCTCCATCCTAAAAGCTCTTGCGTGCTCAGCAATGTCACTGTCTTGGAGTCCAGTTTAAGAGCCAAGGT
This sequence comes from Entomyzon cyanotis, assembly GCA_024500445.1. Taxonomy (NCBI): domain Eukaryota; kingdom Metazoa; phylum Chordata; class Aves; order Passeriformes; family Meliphagidae; genus Entomyzon; species Entomyzon cyanotis. The sequence continues at coordinate 12,527,332 of JAKEPQ010000780.1, forward strand.
GTTGAGTACTGCTAAATATTAGTCCCTCAGACCTTGATGGATTACAAGGGGACACTTGGATGCACAGGAAAAATTAATTTCCTGGAACAAAACACATCCATCTCCTGCTGAGTCTTCCCCTTCCCTCAGGAGATGGCTGCAGGGTGTGGAGCAAGGCAATCAAAGTGACGCCGCCTTCGATACCTGGGAACATTGCTGCTGCTCCAGACCCCTGAGCTCACTCAGGTGCCTGCCCTGCGTGGGTGGTAGCAATGATTTGTCATCTATCTCTGGCAGACAGCCTAATTTTTTAATTAGCTGATAGGCTGATTAGCTGCTGTGCTGCAGCCGCTGGTCTGCTCTGCTGGGTGCCTAATCAGTACTGCACAAACTCGGTTAGCAGCCTGGTCGCTGGGGCACATTGCCTCCTGCACTTCCCTGGCACCCTGTGTGCCGAGAGGGGAGGCTGTTTGATGGGGAGGTGGCTGCTGGGCTGTCCCAAGGAGCGGAGGGGACCCTTGGCTGCCTGGCAGATGTGAGGACCTGTGCTGAAGTGCTCAGCTGGAAGGTAAGCTGCACTGCACCTTGGCAAGCTCTGCTGGTGCAGGGCTTTGTAGCATCATCTTCTCTTGGGAGGGTGGGCTCTGTAGCAGCACCATGTCCTGGGAAGAAGGCCTGCAGCTCCCCCCAGTTGCCAGCATGCTGGCAGCAAGCTCTGAGGAGTGTGTGGTGCTTGCACACATGCATGTGTGCCCCTGTCTTGGCTGCCTCCTCTGGGTGAGGCTCTCCTGTGCTGCTGAGGTCAGCTGGGCAGGCAGCGGTGATTAATTCTGGGTGCAAAGGGGAGGCTGTTTGTGGAGAAAACAAGGCCTGGCCAGGGGAGCACACAGCCAGAGAGGAAGCTGCTCACAACCCTGCTGACAGCAGCAGGGAGAGTGGCCAGGGGCAGCTGCCAGTGCGGGGGGTGAGCCAAACCCAGGGAGCCTCTAACGAAGGGCAGGATGGAGAACCCAGCATGTTTGTGTAAATAAACTGTGTGCCTCCACACTGAGCTTGTGGAGGCGCTGGCATCCCTGCCTGGCACTGCAGCTGTTCTCGTGCCCTGCTCCCTGCTGCAGCTGAGGCTTTCAGGGACAGCTGGCTGCTGCTGCTGGGCAGCACCCTCTGGGTTGCACAGGGACCTCTGGAGCCTGTCACCCACTCTGCATCCATGCCTGGCCATGGTGCTGGCTGTGGGAGTGGAGTTTTTCTTGGCCACACGTCTCTCCAAGCCAGTGAGGGCGGAGGATGCTGGTTTCACAGCCAGCACGGGCAGCTTTATGGATCCACGTGTTGCTGCTGCAGGCACACTGCCTGCTGGAGCTAGGGCGGCTGCTGCCCTGCTCCAGGAGGTTTATTGTCCAGGGCAGCCATCTAAAAGTCACTGCTGGTCCTTCACAGCTCCTTCTTTCCTTGGGATCTTGTCCTTGTCATGGGAACAGCTAAAAAGCCTTCTGACTGAAAAAAACATTGCTCAAAGCGATTCAGAGGTGGAAGGGAAGTTCTCCAGGTGTGCCCAGTGTTTGTAGACCAGCAGACCTGAGATCCCCAGCCCTTTTGACTCCAACTCAGAGAGCTTTGGTTTCTTGGCTCTCTTCCTTCTGGTGGTCCAAGTCAAGTGGTAGAATGCACAGCCACCCCCTGGCCCTTCCCCACACCCCGCTGCAGCCAGCAGGGGACACTCCCGTCACTTGGCTGCAGTGTGTCACCCATGCTGGCTGCAGCTGCTGCTGGCCCTGCAGAAGGGTCTCTGAGCTGCTCTGCCTCCAGCAGCTCTCTGTCCCAGCCCTCGCCAGGCCAACACCCAGCCACCACCCCTCACTGCCTCCTGAAGGATGCAGCAGGGTCTTGTGTCCTTGTGTTGCAGGACTGGCGTGTGCTGGCTCTCTGGGTCCTGGCAGAGAGTGTGAAGTAGCAGGGCACAGGGACATGACCTCTGCTTGCCTGTGCCCCCTCACTGGATGAGTCTGTGGGATGAGGCAGCTGTGAAGCTGGCCCTTCTCCTGTGGACAGGGCTGGGGGGAGGTTTTGAGCGGAGACTGGAGCACAGCCCTGCTGTAGCTGCCGATACAAGACTGCAGTAAAACATTACGAGCTTTAAATGGGGCCAACCTGTGCTATAAAGCTGTCACTGCTAATGGAAACGGTCTCTGCTTTGAGTGGCACAGCTCCCCTTTCCATGCTGTGGCTGGAAGAGCTGGAGCTGAGTGGAGTGGAGGGTTATACACAGTATGGCAAAGTTAGAAAACTCACTGCTGAGCAGAACACTCTCAGCCTTTTCCCACAGTTCCAGCTGGATCCCTCTGAGCAGCTTGTGCCTAAGAGAGCACGCGATTCCTCCACCCCCACATGGCAGCCAGGACAAAGCGCTTGGTAGAAGGGCGAAAGAGCACGATACATCATAAATATTAGTGCCTGGCCCCTTGCCAGTCCCAGGCAGAGAAATCATCTCGGCCATTAATCTGTGCGTGCAAGCTGCATCTGGCAAAGTGATGCTTAATGTCACCCATGTTCACTTATGTCTCAGTGTTGCAGTTCATGCTTGCATTAACAAAATTTTTTAAAATTTAAAAAAATTAAAAAAAGAAAAAGTACTTAGTGCTTTCTGGATCTAATTTCTTAGTGAGTGTTTCCTGAGGGAAACACAGGGCACAGCATGGGACCCGTATGCAGGGGTGAGCCAAACATGGGAAGCCTCTAATGAAGGGCAGGATGGAGAACCCAGCATGTTTGTGTAAATAAACTATGTGTCTCCATGCTGGGCTTCTTGTGGCGCTGGCATCCCTGCCTGGCACTGCAGCTGTGCTTGTGCCCTGCTCCCTGCTCAGCCGAGGCTTTCAGGGACATCTGACTGAGCAGCACGCTCTGGGTAGCACAGGGACTCTCCAGAGCCTTTCACCCATTGAGGTGCTGGGGTGGGCAGGGTTGGGATTGGAGCTTCCTCCAAGCTCAGCTTTTTTTCTCTGCTGTGATTAATTGCAGTTGGCATTCGTCTGTAATTTCAGAGAACAATCGGATGACGTGCCTCACAGTTGATTTAATTGAAACCTGATGAGGTATCATCAGGCTGGTGTGCCCCAGGGTCAGTTGTGCTGAGATGCCCCTGGGAATCCCAATCCCTCTTCCCAGCCTCTGCAGTGCCTTGGAGGTGTCAGGCTCCCCACATTTCTCTGGAGCTGAGCTTGTACTGTAAGTCTGAGATCTTCTTGCCCTGGAGTTTTGTGACCAGTCTGGGTATTCCCACGTGGGCAGTGTTTAGGATTTGGGGGTTTGCCCCACTGTGCTTTGTGCTGCTGGGGAGGTTTGCTACATTTGGGATACGTCTTGTTCCTCCTTGCAGAAATCCGCTGCTCTGCTGATTCATGTGCTTGAGTTGCGCTGGCCATTTTTGAGGCAGTTCAGAAGGCTGGGGGAAATTGCTTTCAGGTCAAGACCTGCTTTAGCCTGTGGTGAATTACTGTGCCTGGGTTTTAAATCTTTGCAAACAGAGGATTATGGTGATGGTAAATACTAGGTAGGCCTGAGGATTGCCGTACTGACAGCTGAAGGGAGCATGGCCTTTCCCTTTAGCAGATAGAGCGTGATGGATGTTAAAAAAAATAAATTGAGATACAGTCTGAGTTGTAGCTTAGATACTATTTCTCCTTGATTTATATTTCTGCTTGGGTGCTTCGCAGTGTAAGCAGTATATTTCTTGCTTAACCTCACAGAGCCTTTTTGTTCTTAAATGAGGACAACGTGGTAGGTATGACCAATTGCCAAGAGCCCCAGATTAGTGCAAGATCTGCAAAAAACTCAGAGCTGCTGCACAGCCCAGCATCTGCTTGAAACACAAACACCAAGCAGTGAACACATTTGCAATTGCAAAGCTGCAGTCCCTTGCTGGGGAATAACTGCTGGTGCCTGGCTGCTCTCAGTGCCTCTGGGTCTCTAGTCCTGATGGTGGCTTTGGGAGCTGAAAACAGGGCAATTGCCTCCTGCTCTCAGCAGCCCAGGAGTAGCCAGCAGCCTGTCCCAAACACAACAGGCTAAGATGAGGAACTGTGGTGGTGGGAAGGCTGAAGTGTGGACACTGCCCCAGCAGCACCAGCCTGATGGGAAGCCCTGCCTGTAGGCACAGCAGATGCAGGCAGCAGAAGGTGAGGGCAGGCAGGGCTTGTCCTCCTGCCTGCAGGTTCTGGACAGGAGGAGGGATGAGGGCTTGGTTTGCTAATTGCTCTGGAAGTGGTGGTGACAGGCAGGTCTAGCCTGCAGGGAACTGTAAGGGAACCTGTGCATGATGAGTGGGACCAAAACAGGTTGACACAGCCTTACAATCCAATTAGTGCCAAGTGCTAAGCAACCTGGCCAATTTGCCCTTGGCTTTCATAACAAATATAAATAGCGGGGGCATTACATAATAGCCTGGGGATGGCTCCACTCACAGTTCTTGGGGAGGGCTGAGAGCTGAGCTGGGCTGGACAGAAGATGGCCATGGCTTTGGCCATGGCCATGGCCATCTGATGGTCTGATCCCTTGTAGTGTTTGCACTTGCTGCATTGCACTTGGCCTGGTGCAATCCACGCGGCATCCCCAGATTCGCTTGGGACGAGCAGTCTTGACAAGGCACATCTCCTCTGCTCTCCCAAGCAGCAGCTCCATCCTTCAGTCCTGTGTGCTGCAGAGAAGACTGAGACAAATTCAGGCAGGGGTCTGACCGTGTTAACGAGCTCAGGCCCAGCCTTGAGAATTATGTCCTCCAGCTTCTCCTTGCTCTTCATGTGTCACTGCAAGTGGAAGACGCTTCCATGTCTTCACAAACCCCCTTGCCTCTGAGAGGGTACCACCAGCAATAATAAAGTCTTCCAGGCTGCTGCAGATCACCAGCAGTTCTGTGCAGGCAGAGGGCTGTAATCTCTGCCCTCAGGGAAGCCCCATGGCAAGCTGCTGGGAGCTAATGGGCTTGTGCAGGGGATACTGGAAGTGTCATGTGGTGGACTGATGTTGTCTGTGATGGGAATTGCTTTGGTATGTCGTGCCAGGGATGGATGCTCTCTGGGCTGGAGGTGGGAAACACTCATGGAGTTGGTAGCAGAAGGTAAAATTTGGGTTTTGCATGGCTGGCACTGCAGAAGCACTTCCAGAAAGGGAGAAAGGCTGGGTTAAAGCTACCTCTTGCTTTTGTCAGTTATATGGAAAACCAGTCTTCTGGAAGGAAGGAGGGAGTGGATAGAAGCAGGGGGTCACCAGAAATGATTTCTGAAGTAAACACACAGTGGTAAATGCTTCATGATGGTTGAAGTTCGTTTGCTTCATGCAGAGGTTGCAGCTGGATTGCGTTTGCCCTGAGCTGTTCAAGCCTTGCCCATGGAGCTGACTGCACCAAATCCTCACTGGGTGCAGTTCCTCAAGTAGCTACTGGTAATCACTGGTTACAGGTTTGTCTTATTTTGCTAACTTTTCCTCTTTGTGCTTTCAGAAATAACACAGATCATCCAGGTAGACTTGGACCTGAAGTACAAGACCAACATCCGAGACCTGTTTGATGAGTTTGACAACTTCCCAGAGGGAGCAGTCATTGGGATTGCCAGGGAAATGCAACCAGTGTACAGGTACAGCCCCCTCCCTGTGGGGAGCAGGGAGTGGGCAGTGGGTGGCTGGTGTCTTCTCTTCAACTCAGGTTGCTCTGTGAAAAAAACCTAGGGAGAAGTGGTCTCCCTTCTTTACTCCCTGCGGGGAACTTAATCTGAAAGTTTTAATTCGATTTGAGGGAAGTGTACAGTGTCGCTGTGGTTTGTTTGCTTGCTTTCACACACCATCACAAGGCTTCCAGAGCCAAATTCCTGATCATCAGTGCCAAAATCCATACCTGGACTCTAGTACATCTAAAGGCATGTTTGCCAAGCTGAGGTGCTGTAATTGCATTCTAGAGCTTCAGTTTGTGTGTTGGGTCTCGGAAGTTTTGGCTGAGAGTATTGCAGAGAGTAGGAGTTGAGTTTGGGCAACAATGAGGTTCCGGGTCCCTGGAGTGTCTCAGTGCACTTTCCGCTTCCCCCGGGGGAAGGCTGCATGGGCAACTTTTGGTGACCTAGGCTTGCAAGCATGAGTCCCTTGCTCTTCAGACTCTTGGGGTACCAGCCACTGCCGACTGTGGTAGCGACCACTCACCAAGGTGTGGCCCAGTCCTTCCCACTCATGGACCACTGGTGGGATTCAGGGACACAGGTATTTCCAGGCTGGTGCTTAGAGAAATTGGTTTAGTTTAGCCTGCATTGTTCCAAGTGTGGACCTGGGGTTTTCTTTTAATTCAGGGTAAATCAGATAATCAACTCCAGGATGCCTTAATAGATCTCAGCAGAGCTGAGTTTGAGCATCTGAGATGGCTTGGCTAGATTTGCTAACCCTAATGGAAAAGTTCTCGGAGAAAGATAAAAAAGTGTAAGAGGTCTGTATGTGTTTTCCTTCCCTACTGGAAGCCTACTTCCCTACTGAACCTCTGAAGACATGACCAGTACACTCTTAGGCAAAGGCTGAGCTGCAAAGATCCAGAGCAGCCATTCTTGCTGCTTGTGCATCCAGATGGGATGAGGGTAAAGACAGAGGGAAGTTCATCAGCAGGAGATTGATGGTCATTAATCACCACCAATTGCTTCCTGGAAACCTAAACCATATGAGAGCATGTGGTTGCTCAAACTACAGAAATCACCACTATTCCTGAGCTGGAAAAGGACATCTCTCTATCTGTGGCATAAGTGTTGCCTCTCTCCTGATTTGTACTCCTGGCAGGGAGAGCTATGACTAGAGGAACACAGATGCTGAAGTCTTGTCTCCATAGGGTGGCACCATGCTCAGAGTGTAGAGGGCTCCTGTATCTGCTTTGGGTGTCCTGACAGGATTTTGGTGCCCAGAATGGTAAATCCAGCCCCAGTTAATCATATCCAATTGTTAGAGCTTAAAGGGGGATGGAGGGAAGAGCTGCAGCCAAGAGCAGCCACGGGGCTGTGGGACTGTGGCCTCGGTCAGCCCAGCAGGGCAGATGCCCTTCGTTAGCAGTGCAGCCTGGAATGGGATAAATCAAGTGTTTGTTCGCCTGCAATTAGTTTAGGGTGGAATTGCTTTGTTTTTGTCTCTGCGGGGTTTTACATTATTTCCATGCATAACTAGGGAGTGGGGATGGTGTTCTGCTGCCTGGATGTGGTTTGTGGGGCCGGGTGTGCCTGAAGAGGACTGAGCTAAGGTTTGGGGTGCTCCGCTGGAGAGCCTTTCAGCATGGCAGGGGACAAGGCACAGGATCATGGGGCTGAGCACTGAATACCTGACCCAGGCCACAGCCATGCTCTTCCCTTCCCGTCGCCCGCGGTGGGGACAAACACACCGAGCAATAACAGCCCTCACAGGCTGCATTTTTGGGCTGAACTTTCTGTTGTTGCAGTTTTGACATTCTGGGTCACTTTGGGCTATGTTGTGCTTTTCTTCTTGTGTTGTTTTGATCTTCATGTGAAAACAAGTTCCTGATCCTTCTTGTCGCCAGATCACCCGTTGTGGGGCGAGCTGTGCAAACTCCAGCCTGCCCTCCTGCCAGGCCCTGCATCCCACAGGGCTCACACCTTGCTGCTAAAAGGGTTTGCAGACACAAACATGAGCTGACAAAGCATGGATGTCTTTGTAAAAAAAATTTTTTTGCTATTTTTATACTTTTAGAAAGATAAAAACGTGTTGTAGGTGTGAAAAAAGAGGTATCAGCTAAAGCTGTGTGGTTTGCCATGTGTGCAGGCTTGAAGCATCAGTTGGGAAAATGGTTGAGGGGATGGAGGAGGATTACCCGGCAATGGTGGGATCTCTGTGTTGCCACTCATGTTTTCCTTGCCATTTCACACAGCTCTCTGCAGCACCAGCTTTGCTGCAAAGCATCAGAGGACTTGGGGCGAGTTAGCAGAGCTGTCCTGAGCTTGCTCATGGAGCTGTGGACTCACATCCCTGGGGCAGGGTAAGCCAGTGGCCAGGAAGGGTCTGGGTGCCATCTTTCCTGCTGTGTAGCAATGGGAAAGATGGATGGAGATCAATCCATCAGCTGCCCATTGGTTGCCTGGCTGTAGTCTGCACTTTCTAGGCACAGGTTTGGGCTGCAGAAGGCTGAGGCTGCTGCACTGATGCACTGAACAGCACTGGGCACAGACAGTTACAGGAAACGGAGGAGTAAGAGAACAGCAAATCGGAAACATTCTGGAGCCTGTCTGCATATCCTGAAGGTAGGGGAAACCTCCAGACAGCAAAACAGGATGGCACGGGAGTGTTTCCACTCACTTGACTCATGCTGAAACAATGCCCGGCCACTGTTTGTCTTGGACAAACACATTTCTCTGAGCAACAGGATCTCCCGGTCCTCCTGCTAGGCCAGTGCTGGGATTTAACTGTTGCACAGTCTGGGGTTGGCCTCTCCTTTGGGGCCGCTCAGGGTGGGTTGGAGTGACCTGTGTAGAGCAGTAGCTCGTGCTGAAGCTAGACATGGATCACCCTATGATGTCTGGCAGGGAGTCCTGGATGCAGAGGGGGAGGTGGCAGGAGCCTATGTCGGGTGAAGGAGGTGATCTGAGGTCCGAGGCCATTGGCGTCAGGTTTCTGTCTCTCCAGCCTCGGCAGGGAAAAGAGGCACCCTGTCCATGGGTCAGGCATGTCGTCCTTCCTGTGGCTTCTGGATGCAATTTGTGGCACAATCTATGGTCAACACCTCTGTGGATGGGGTTGCAGGCAGAGCTTTGTCCCACAAGAGGCTGCCCCCACAGTGGGGTTGTTGAGGACACTGGTACTGTGCAGCAGCCTCCTAGATGCTTGTGGACTTTCCATGGCAGCACTGGATGCCTCCTGCCAGGCTGTTGTTTGGATATTGGCCTGCAGAAGAGCATTTTCCTAGGCTGACATATGCCTGCTCACATGTCTGCCTGCACTGTGGCCAAGACTGGGAGCTCTGGCTTCAGTGGGAGTGATTTTGATGGAAAGATTAGAATCTGCATCTGAAGTTTGCATCATCAAGAAGGCTTTCCATGCAAGGAGGTGCTTCTGCAACATCATAACCTTAATTAAAAGTCCTGTTGTCCCCTGCAGCATTTCAGCTGTTCTGTTGTGCTGGCAATGTCCTGCTCACCAGGTTACATAGAGTGAGTGATGATGGTCTGTATAAACATTGCTGTTGCACTGAGCCTTCCATGCCAGATCCTGGCCAAATTGAGAAGTCCAGGCTCTCTGGTGCTATTATTGAGCCCTGCTAAAAAACGTGTAGGCAAGTGTTACAGACCCAGCCTGCATGGGAGTGACCAGGACCTGCTGCACCTGGGGCATAGCAGGGTTTCCATCAGGGCATGACCATGGCATCCTCACACCAATGCAGCCCAGATCTACCTGTGCCTCCCTGCCAGCCTGGCTTGGCTCAGTGCTTGTTCACAAGCACAGGAGCTCAGTGCTGCCAGGTGCCAAAGGGATAAGACTCCTTACTTCAAAGCAGCCCCATGGTTGAGAGGAACAGAGTGGAGAAATACTGTGGCACTCCCCAAAATGTCCTGAAAGCTCTCAGATTACTAAAGGCAGAGCTTAAACCCTATTCTTGCTGCGTTTCCTGGTTATGGATTCCTCTGGTCACACTGGTGGCATGTGAGAGGAAGAGCAGCAGTATTGATTGTACAGCTGCTCTTGGCAGCCTCAGCCTGACCCCAGGCCAGTGTGCCACGCTGTGCTCCCTGCTGCCATCCCCACAGCCATCCCAGCCTCTTTGCTGCCTGAGCACCAGTGGCAGTGGGCTCTGGGTGCCCACCAGTGTGCCAGCACCACCTGGGGCCCTCAGCACTGCCCCCATCATGCTCCCCTTGCAGGTCTCCTTGGGGAGGAATGGTCTGCTGGCAACAGGGAGAACCTAACCCACAGGTCCTCAGATGGGTTCTTTTACCCCCACCAACCAAGAGGAAGATACCTGCTGTTAAGGTGGGTCTCAGGAGAGGTCCCAGAGCTTCACAGGTCCAGAAATGCAGACAGCTGGGGGTGGAAGGGTGGCTGCTGCTTCCATTTCTGCTGGTGGGTGAGATCTTTTCTGCTGTCCTCTGTGGCAAGCTAATTTAAGCTTGAGGCATCTTGGGAATCCACAGTGTTGGAAATGTTAAAAGTTTGTCCAGCAAGAAAGGATATGTACATCAAAGAGACAGCTACAGACTACAAAGGACTGACACTTAGGTCCCTGTGTGGCTGCAAGGCCATTCACCTTTGCCTCTGCCTAAAAGCTAGGGAGATCTCAAACAGGACATTATTTTGTAGAAAGGAAAAGCTTTGTTTCTGCTTGGGATCATGTGGGAGCTGCTGTAAGTGTGCTGTGTGCTCGCTGACATGCATTTTGTTTGTTTGAGAGCTGGTGAAATAACCCAGAGAAGCCCCAACAGCCCATTAATGAGAGGAAGCAGGACTGTGCAGCTCTGGCTGTGGAGCCTGCGGCACTTGCAGTGCTGGGAGTTTTCTGGGAACTCAGCAGCACTGGCGCTAAGTCACTTTGTCAGATGTTTGGAAGAGGAAAGGAGTTATCCTGGGCTGTGAGCAGGCTAATGCTAAATCCATAGCCAGGCCAGGCTGTCAGAGTCTGGGCTGAGACAGTACGTTCTGTACCTTCTCTTGGGATCTAAAAAAACCCCAAAGTACGGCTGACAGCTGCAAGCAAGGCACAGCTGGATTCCCTGGCTGAGGCAGTGGTGGTTGTAAGATATAACAGTACAGGTGGGCTGCTGCCTGCGATGGAGCTTTCCAGAATTGGAGATAACCATCTCCAGCACACAGGTCCTCCTGTCTGATTTTTCGTGGTTTCTTGGACTTTTCATGCAGGCAGGTGGCCCTGATTTGGTGACTTTACTCTTTTCCAAGGGCTTTTGCCCTGGGGGAGCAGGGAGCTGGCTTCCTGAAAGGGCTCTGTGTTCCCCAAGCCCCTCAGGAGTAAAGGGAGGAGAATTTGTGCCCTGCCATTTGTGCCATTGTGATGTCAATGCTGCCTGCCCACAATCCTGCAAGCCCCAGACTTTGTGCACTTTGTTTTTTAAACCATTTCAAGACTTTGACTTGATTTGTAGCAAGTGCTGCTGTTCGACACATGGGGAAAACGGTTCTAGGAATTGTTTGGCAGTGGCTGCCAAGAAGCAGCCAAAATTACAGAACAAGCAGAACCTGCAAGGAACTGGCAGCAGAATTAATTTCAGGAATTCAGCTTTACCTCTGATTAAAAAAATTATCTAATATGGTAAAGGGTTGTGTTGTTTACAGCTGTGAATATCATTAATATGTAGGACCTGTCAAGTTTATTCCCATTACAATGCAAACTTGAGATTTCATTTGAAAACAATAAATTGGAAAAGACCTGACAACCACAACTGTGCACTGATCAGCACAAATACTATTAATAATATTCAGCAGTGGGTGAGCTTCTGTGAAGGGAGAGCATCTCCCCTGTTCCTCAGAGTCCCATCAGCAGGCAAGGGTGGCCCAGAGCAGGCAGCCTGTGCTTCCAAAGCAGGCAGGAGAACATTGCTAGAGCAGAGTTCATTCACAGTTGTTAATAGAAATCTGCCATTTTGGCAGTAATTCGGCCCACAGTGTTCCAGAGTGTCCCTGTGAGCAGGTTGGCCCCTTCCTGTACTGGTGCTGATAGAGAATGGTCTGACACACACAGGTCATTGCTCTGCACTCACCAGTGCCACAGGCATTTGATCTATAGAGGGAAGGAAACTGATGTGACCAAGACAGGGATTTGTGGTCCCACCTCTACTCGGAGGATGATTTTAGCACTGGCGTGGGGTGTATAAATGTTTGGTGGTGAGAAAGGCCACCCTTGGAAATCTGTCCCAAAGAAAGGTTTTGCTCACAAATTGTGTTCACAAGTTGTCATTTGTCATCTGTTTAAGTGTTCCCATTTTTGGACTAAGTCCACACAGAATTGTCATCAGTGAGAATCAATTTGCTGCTCTAAATACAGGCCTTTTAAAAGTTTGGCATGCAGGCTGGGCTGTGGTAGAGACCAGCACTATACAGACATAATTTGTGCATTACATGAGAAGTTTATTAAGAAATTACTGATGTCCTCATTGAAGAGCTCAGTCTGTTGCTTCATCAGTATTTTCCATGGGAAGGCTGGAGGTCCTGCCTGAGCTGGACCTTTACCCTGAACCCACCAGAGAAGGGTAAGGTGGTCCTGTTGTACACACCAACACATCCTGCCCTTTGTCCCAGGATGGAAATTGGGGTTGTTTTGCCCCAGAGTGACATTTTCCCCTGGGCAAGGGGTACTGCTGTGTTGGTGATGCCACTGCCCATCACTAGGTACATGGTGCTCCTGAGAAGCACGGAGCTGGGATTTCCTGGATTACACAAGCTGCCCAGCCTCAGTTAACATGCTGTGGACTGGGCTGGTACTGAACCTGCTGTCCTGGCTCCTTAAGGGATTTAGCAATTGCACATGGAAAATAAGCAATTAGCAACAAGGGCTGCTTTGTTGCACAGCCGCTGAGCTCGCCAGGCTGAGGTCCAGCTGCCGGGGCAGGAGGAGGGAGCTGGTTGGACACTGCTCTGGGTGCAGCCCCGGGTGGTTGCCTCCCTTTGTGCGGCAGAAACTTGGAAAGACCCACCTTCATTGCACCAATGCTTTCTGGAGGTGGGAGGAGAGGGAGGGAGGGGAGCTGGCCTTTTGCTGAGGGTTGATCTCAGTTGAACACCATGATGGTAAGAGGCTGACAGCTGCCTGCCACGGTGAGGATTAGCCAAGAGGAGAAGGGTGCAAGGAAGCTTCTTGGCTGTGCTCTTACTTCTTGCTAAGGTTTAAGGGGGAGGGCCGCCATCACCCCCTGAATGGACCATGGTGCCATTCCCATCACTCTTCCCTCCCCACTGCCCACACCTTCTCCTCCAGGCAGGACAGAAGGTGCTATCAGGGTCTCTCCTTTGCTGTCTCCCATTTCAAACACATCCTCTGTCCCCGTCAGGGTACTGCATACTTCCCAATGAGGCTCCCATCCCATCTGCTTCTTTGGCCAGCCCTCTGGGGCCCTGCAGGTCCCAGGCACCAGCAGGTGGGCAGCTCAGCCAGGGATTGCTTGGTGGGACCACAGCCAGGTGCCATGTCCTCCTGCTACCCCAGCAGAGTCCTGGCAGCACACAGAGCAGGGATCAAGGTGCGCTTGTGCCTTGTTGCTCACTGCACAGTGGTGTTTGCCAGCTGGGCACGTGCCTGCAGCTGGGGATAACATCAGCAGCCATCTGTGTTCTGGCTCAGGAACTGAACAGCGTATTGGGAGGTACAAGAGCGTGTGCTTGTTGTTTTAGTTGGTGTTTGGGCTGGCAGGGCTGCTGTCGGAGTGTCTCAGAGAGGGATGGCTGGCAGCCCATGCTTCCCTTCTGCTCCAGGAGCCTCATGCCTGGCTGGATGGGGCTCAGGGTCCCCCAGCCCCGGACCCCTGTGAGAGAGGCTTGCTGACAAAACACATCCTCAAGGTGCTGGCCTGCTGCTGCTGCCCATCCTGCCCTCCTAGACAGCTGCCCAAACTCTGGCAGTGCTTGGCAAGAGGTGGGAGCAAACCAGTGAGCTCCAGCAGGGAGCTGACTGGTTCTGGGAAGTTTATTACATACAGAATCTTGCAGATCCCCTATTTTTGTGGCTTTATCCCATGACTGTTGGCTTTGCTTTCCCCTTTGGTGAGGGAGAGGCTGTGCAGGCCTGAAGCTGTCCCATAACACAGAGCTGAAGTAAACGAGTGGCAGTTCACAAATTTGGACAAAGTCTTTCCCCCACTCAGTGTTTGTCCCTTGCTGCACATGAAAGCAAGAGGAGGCCCTGCAGAATACAGCTGGTGGGTGGAGTGGTCCCTCCTGCCCTGGCAGCTGTCCCCAGCGAGGCGTTTGGAAGGGTGCAATGGCAGCTCTGTGAGCTGGGCTCATGACTGGCCTGCGAGGCAGGGGAGGTGCGGCCGCAGCGCCCTGTGCTGGGCCAGCAGGGGAAGTCCTGCTGGAAGCAGAGTTTTTTATCTGGGCTGCCTGGGCCTGGCGTTTGAATGCTTGGAAATGCTCTTCCCCAGATGTTTCCTAGCACACACCGGCTCTGTTTATAAACAGCTCCTCAAAGCAAAGCCTGTTGGGGCTGCAGGCAGGCGCTCACAGCAGGCCCCGCTCGGCTCCCCTGCACCATGGCACGGGGGCTGGGGCCACAGGTCACCTCTGTCCCCTCCCATTTAGATGGGTCAGAGCAGATAACAAAAGCCCCAAATGCCTCCTCTTCCCTTCTCTTCCCTTTCTGCCGGCTAGCAGCTTCCTGCCCCGATGCATCCTGGTGCTGACTGGCATCTCCGGGCTGCCTTCCTGCCCAGGCTTTTGCTGCCGGGGGCACAGAGAGGAGGGCACACTGCCCTGCCTGAACTGCCTGTTCCCAGGGAGAGCCTGGCCACTCCAGGGGCTTGGGTCAGGGAGACATTTCTGTTGCATCCACTTGGGGTTCAGTTCCTTGATGATTGTCTCAAGGACACATCCTGACAGCGCACTCGTCAAGCCTCTGGAGTGTTCCCCCTGTGTTTTGCCAAAATTTGAGGTGGGTGCCAAGGGCCAATGCTGGGCAGGACAGAGTGGAGTGGGTGCAGGCTGGTTCAGCTGTTTGGCTGGTTGTTGTGCTTCCCCAGCCCCATCTCCTCTGAAAAGAACAATACTCTCAGAGTCACCACTCCTTCCACTTCTAACTGGGTGGAGGTGCCTTTCAGCCACACTCTTCGCTGTCCTGTCTCCTCCAGGACAGCACCAAAACTCTCCATTTGAAAGACGAAAGCCAAGAAAAATCCAGGCTAAACAGCTGCTGGCAGTGGCCTTGCCAGAATACCTTTCCCTCGGTTGGCCTGAGCCCAGCAGTGGCAAGGCTGTTGTGCTCAGCTGTGAGCAGGTTCCCAACCCAGTGGCGCTACAGAGCCACCTGCAGCTCGTCACATCCTGGATCTCACCTCAGCATCACTCCCTAGGGATGGCCCTACCCTCCCTCCCAGCCCCACACCCCATGCAAGGCGGGGGAGGACAGCCTTGTCACGCCAACACTGGGAGGAAGGGCTGAACAATTGCTGCTTGTCAGTCTGTCTCCTCTTCCTGTAGAAAAGGGCACGTTATCAGCCGTCAGCGAGTCATCTGGGGAACGGCATTGCTGAAAAATTGAGTCATTTGATACAGATTTGCTTTTGCCCCACCATGGCCTGGCAGTGCTGAGGGCCTGGGTGCTTGCATTTTTCTTATGCTGGCTGCTTGCAGTGGCTGCAGTCTTGTCCCTTAGCTTGGGCAGTGTGTGTTTGGAGGTAAGAACGTGAAAGGAATCAGCTTCACTGCTGTGGAGCTGGAAAGGTGCTCCCCTCTGTGGCACTGCTCACCCTCTCCCTCCTGTCAGCTTCCAGCATAACGTTCCAGACAGGGGGATGGATTTCTTGGCACTGCTAGGGAGAAGCAGAGAACAGAGGATGTAGAGGTGGGCTTGAGCCACTCCCTTCTCAGAGCCCTGGATCTGAGCACTTCAGGAGGCTGATTGGTACATGGCTGGGGCTTGTCTTTGCTGGCTGGGCTTCCCTCTAATGCTGTGTGGAGAGCACTTTGTCTTCCTTTTCTAAGGAGCATCCATGAGTTGTCTTTGCCTGTCCTCAAGACACAACTGCTCTTTGCAGAGGCAGAGCCCTTTGTCCCTTCCCTACCCTTTAGATCCAACAAACACTGCTACCCACAAGCTCTGATGAGGCAGCCCATCCTCTGCTCTCCTTCTCTGGGAAGCATGGACACAACTGCTTAAAGACTGAGCCCTTTGTCCTTGGGAAACTGGCACTTGGAAAAACCCTTTCCATTCTGAATCAGGAGAAAGGGAGTGGTGTAAAGACCCTTAATAAAATGGGAAATATCAGTGCTTTCATGGAAAATTTTAAGGAAGTGGTGCTGCGTGGTGCTTGTGATTCTTCAGATCAGGAAATAAAAAATATATTCATGGTTGACATCATTAATAGATCTATATTTTCTGCTGGTGGCTGTTGAATCCTGGCTGTCACCTTGGTCAGTCTCGCTGTGCCAGGGATCCAGAGCACAGGCCAGAAGGATGGATTTGATAGTCTGATCTCTCTACAAGCTGTAAGAGTTCCTGAGCAAGTGTCTGTGGGAGCTCAACACAGATTCTTAGAAGAAAAATGTAAATTTAAATACTTGCAGTGGGAGGAGTACCCACCTTGCCTCTGGAGCTGTCCCAGGGGCCAAGGTCTCTGCATCTTCTTATATCTGAGGGAGTCCAGCTTCCAAGCATGGGACTACTTTAAACATTTGGGTGCCAAATCTACCAACAAGTTCTCGTGGCCTTGAGCTGGATAGAGACTTTGGATGGTGTCAGGTTCAAAGAGGAACCAGTGGCAGGCTTGGCTTATTCTTTCTAACAGTGTTTCTCCTTGACATCTTCACAGCAAGGTGTAAAAAACCCTTCTCTAACTACCTCAAGTGTGAGAGCTGAAAGGAGACAGCAGTGCTGGCAGCCCTGGGCTGTCAAATGGTGGTGGGGGTCACAGGTCCCTCCTGCCCTCCTCTGAACCACAGGCTCAGACAGCTCTCAGGTGCTCAGCTTTGCAGCAGAGAATGCTGTTTGGGGGAAGAAGACTTTCAGACTGAATGGGAGCAATTTTGGGGGCAGATCCAGCTACTTGGGGAATAGCATGGGATTAATTCAATTCCTGCAAGTGGGAGCAGCCAGTGTATGTATGGTGAGGTGTATTCTCTGACCCAGGACTGAGAAAGGAGCCAAAGACATTTCTGGACTGCTTGCTTAGGTAATGGAAATCAGGACACTTGTGGTGGTTTGCCCAAGGCACTGGGGATGTGGTTTTGTCTCCCTGCACAGCCGTGTGAGCAGTCACACGATCCTGTGTCCACTTGGCTCACCAGAATGATGCTGGTAGAAACAAAAGGGGCTTTAGGAGATGGTAAGCAGAGTGGTTTGAAGTCTGGGTAATATCCTGTGCAGGGGGATGGAGAGAATGGCAGCCTGTGAAGCACTGGCTTCTCTGAGAGGCTGGGTGCCTTCAGACAGAAGACAAGCACTGTGAGCTCCCTTGGGAGGGTGGTAGATCCTGTGCTGTGATGCAGACCTGCCCAGACTTGAGGTGGCTGCTCTTCAGGCTGCATTCCCTGACGTCCCTGTTCCTGTTCTTCCTCTCTTTCCAGGCACACCTTCTGGCAGTATCGCCGTGAGAACCCCCAAACCAAAGTGGGGGAGCCCCCTCCTGATGGTCTGCCAGGCTTCAACAGTGGTGTCCTGCTCCTGAACCTGGAAGCCATGAGGCAATCCAAGCTCTACAACCAGCTGCTGGAGCCAACCATGGTGCAGAAGCTGACAGAGAAGTACCACTTCAAGGGCCACCTTGGGGACCAGGATTTCTTCACTATGGTGGGGATGGAGCACCCAGAGCTTTTCCATGTGCTTGACTGCACGTGGAACAGGCAGC
Organism: Entomyzon cyanotis; assembly: GCA_024500445.1. Lineage (NCBI taxonomy): Eukaryota > Metazoa > Chordata > Aves > Passeriformes > Meliphagidae > Entomyzon > Entomyzon cyanotis. The sequence goes on from JAKEPQ010000780.1 coordinate 12,544,833, forward strand.
TTTGCACATGGTGGAGGGACCATGGATACAGTGATGTGTTTGACCAGTACTTCCGGTGTGAGGGAGAGGTCAGAATTTACCATGGGAACTGCAACACACCGATCCCTGAAGACTAAGGCACCCACTGCCCCCAGGAGCAGCTCTGACTGCAGCAAGACCTGCAACGCCATAGTGGCTGCACCAACAGTCCCTCAGGAAGGATGAGCAGCTCTGATTCAGCACATCCCAAGGGATCTAGGGATGTGAAGATCATTCAGTATCGCACTGCCTGTAGCCTCATCCTCAAGAGGAAGGGCAGTTCATTTGTTGGAACAGGATATCCACAGTTCACTGGGTCCAGGGCTCAGCTCCTGGCTCTGCTTGATAAAGTCCATGGTGCTCACCTGTGCCTCAGCTGCTGGGGCAGGGGGATAGCAGAGGGGCCATCAGAGACTGCTGCTTTTGCACTTGGCAGGGTCCAGCTCCCTGGGTGCTGTGCAGCTTTGCCTTGTCTGATGGTCACAGGAGTCCCCAGCAGGCAGCTGGGTTTCATTCATCATTTTTCAGTGGCCCAATTCTGCACCTCATGCAGAGCATTGGTCTGGTCCCTCTGGAGAGCAGACACTGTCCTCAGGTCATCTTTCTTTCTAAGCATTCCAGAAAGGAGAGAGGGCTTTAAAGACTGAAAAGCTGCGTAAAATTGGGTTACTTACAAACAAAAATTGAATGCTAGATGAGCTTTAAAGGCTTCTGTTGGTTCTTCTTAGCAATAAAAGCTTTACTGCCCTATGTTGTCCTAGAAGTGTTCAGTGAGTGTGTAGCAATAGGTTCATTTTTCTAGCTTTGCCTTTAACCTTTCTTACGAGAATAAAGATGCAGATGTCAGACACGCTCGGCTGTTTTTCTGTGGCACAACTGAAGTCCTGTGCAATAAGAGGTTTCCTGCTCTTATCATGATTAAAAAGTAGCTGATATGTATCTGCTGTACAGTTGAATGTGGTGTCCCACATAGCTTATCCCACATCTGTCCCATGTGAGTGATGCAAACAAACAAGCTGGATTTTAAAGATCATCCGCACTGTAGCCAGGGTTGGTTTGGAAGGAGCTGGGAACTGCCTGTGCTGTGAATGAGAGACCTTCAGGCTGAGCATGCTGTTCCCTAAATAAATGCTGCCTCGGTGAGCCTGGCTGGCAGGTGAGCTCCTGCACAGGTCTGTGTCAGGGCTGTGCACAGCTCATGAACCACCTCCAGCCCAGCTTGTTTTACGCCCTGTGTGGGCATCTGTGTCATGTGCATGTGCAAGATAGAGGGAGGAGGACCTGATTGTGGCTTAACCTAATAACAGAACACACCATATGTGGCCGGAGTACCCTTGGCTCTTTCCCCTGTGCCCATGGGAGAGGCGTACTGGGGGAGAGGCTCTCCTGCCTTGAACCAATGTGCAGAGACAGCAGGCTGTGGTAGGGGCTGCAGCCCAAACCCTGCCCTCTCTGATGTGCTGAACCAATCCATTTCCAAGTAGCACAAAACCTCATCTTTAAGTATTCTCTCATCCCCAGGGAAGGAACAGCGAAGAGGTGATTAAAGGTGAGGGAAAGAAGCAGTACCTTGCTGTGTTAGACCCACATTTTCACCAAAAAACAAGGTGATCCAGCCTCACCATGCAAGGCAAGGCAGGCAGCCTTGCTGGAGGCTGCAGTGGGGCAGGATTTGGGGCAGGTGATGCACCATGATGATGCACCCTGAAGAATGAGGAGGGTTACTGGTGCTTAGTGGTCAGGGCACACCAGTGGCACCAGTGACACATGGGGCTTCACTTGCCAGGGCAGGACCTTGCCATCAGTTTGGAAATACAGGCCAGGCCACTTGTGTCACCAGCACTGAGGAGGGGTGGGGTGATGAGCAAACATGGCTTTTACTGGGGACTGAGCAGCTCTGGGGTGGTTGTGGGTGTCGGGGCTGGCCTGAAAGTACCATGATGTGTATCACAGGATGACACCTTGAGAGCCAGGGCTGTGTGGGGTCAGGTGCCCTCTGTGCCCCACAGCCATCCCTGGAGCTGGGCCAGGCATTGCGCACCCTCTACCTGCAGCCAGGTGATGCTCTCCATAGGGTTGGGAGCACTTTTCCCCCTCCGTGGAGTCCCAGGGTCTGTGGAGGGGAAATACCTACGTGTGGCCACTACGGCCCCAGGGTGAAACCTCTTGCTTAGGTATTTTTCAAAAAATAAATTAATTTTTTTTTTTTTTTTGGTTCAAAATCACAGTCCACTGGGAAACTCACTGCGGTTTTTTCCAGCTAGGAAAAGCATAGTTAAGTGAAACATTTAATTGAGCTTTATTGGTTTTCCCCAGGCACCGCAGAGAGCCCTGTGGCACAGCTCCCCACGCAGCAGTGCCAGCCCCATCCTGAGCTGCTCGGTCCCCAGGGCCGTGACGAAGCACGGCGGGCAGCGAGGACCGCACGGTGCTATTTATAGACCCTGCACGTAGCCAGAGCCGTGCTCCCTGTGTAATTATCTCCCCTTCATGCCCTGCTGATTGCAGGCACTAATGAGCTCAGCAGCAGAGACCGCCGTGGCAGCCTGGGGCTGGCTCGTGAGGCTGCCGGCTCAGCCTTTTCGAAGGGTGCTGCCACAGGGTCTGCTCTGGGGCAGCAGCAGAGCTTGCTGTGCCTGGCTGGAGTGGCAGCATCCCTGAGGACACCGGCTGCCCAGGAGCCCTCATCCCCTGCAGGCAGTCACTGCACTGAGTGCCCAGTGGATGGTGATTGCTGGGCCATCCCCTGCATTTCCTCCAATGGAAATTCCTGGAAGAATGGGGACTCTCCTTCCCAATCCTCCTTTGCCCTCCTGCACCCTCCTGCTGCAGCCCATCCTCAGACAGGTGTTGCTCAAGGCACACAAGTTCAGACCTGAGCATTCCCTCCTGGTCCCGTGATGCTGGCCCAAGGCCACAGCTACCAGCACTAGCAGCTGCCAGCACAGTCATGGTAAGAGATGCTCAGAAACCAAGAAACAGCACCAGTTTGGCCCTGGGCACTGAGGCTTTGTTGTGGTGACCCTGTGGCAGCAGCACTGGGACTCACAGGCAGCTCTTTGTCACCGGGGGCTGGCACCATGTCCTTGGGCCAGCGCTGGTACCCTGCCTAGCAGAGGGCATCTGCAGACTGCAGAGCCTGGTCGTGGGCTGGCTGGAGCCCCTCTGGAGATGCAGCACGCTAAAGGCAGCTCTGCGTAAGTGGAAAGTGGGGACATGTTGTTGTGACACACAGCAATAGGGGGACACAGCTGTGAGGAGCAGAAGACCAGTCCCACCAGCACAGGCTGGTGGCAAGGGCACAATGCACCCATGGGAGAGCTGCAGTGGCCCCAGCCAGGGTCTCTGGAAGGATATGGAGGGCTTTACCCTAAGGTTACTCAGCCCAGAGCTCCATCACAGATTCCTGTTCCTTGTCTTCTCACCTGCTGGCTCACTGCAAAGTGCTGCTCATGTCGAGAGCCCCATGCTTTTCCAGGGTGGAGAAGGAGATGGGAGAGCAAAGGGGCCTCCTTTGTAGAGGATCAGGCTCTGGAAAGCAGTGCTGTAGCTTAAGCTTTAGGGGAAAATTAAGTTTCTTGTATCATTCAGCATTCACGAGAAATTGCATGTAGAGAAAACAGTATTCATGATTTTCTGTCCAGCTTTGCTTCCAGTCCTGAGCTGTAGCTGCATGAGATTTTTGCTCTCCTCTCCTGCATTTCATAACACCATCGGTGTTTATTCTCTTACTCATTTGTACTTCTTTCCCATTTGAAATGATCAATTGTTGGTATAAACTCACCTAGGGAGCAATTACTGTGAGCCTAACCCAAACAGGCGCTGGGGTGCTCCATTAAGCAATATCACCGCCCTCCCTCTCCACTCATCCCAGAGGATACAATATTTACTTTTCAGCTCTGCTATTCATACTAAGCGCACTTCGGTCAGCGTGCCAAGAATAACACAAAGCCCAACAACGGGCTTCAGCGCTAAGATGGAGTTCCTGACTTCACAAACCAAAAAAAATAAAAAGCCAACCTATTATTTTGCCTTTGCTGAGAAATGCCTGGCAGCAGCAGAGCAGGCAGGTGCCAGAACCACCCCTCTGCCTTCAGCAGAGCTGTGGGCAGCATGAAATCTGTCCTGAGGGACACAGAAAAAGGCAAAAATAAAGAGCGGTAAGCCTGGGACGCGGGTTGGCAACTGCCTGCTTTTCCTTTTGATACAGATTTTTTTAGGTTGCTGCAATGTTTTGTAAGCTTTTCCTCAAAAGCTTTGCAGAGCCATGGAGGGACACGTTCCCCAGCACCTGTAGATATTTCAGATGGGTTTTCAGTAGCTCTGTCTCTGACCAACATGAGCCTCTGCGTATTTAATTACTAATTGCACAGAAATTGCTGCCCAGTCCTGTAGCCTTTTCATTGCTAGTGGGGTTTGCTTTGTCCAGTTCTCCTCTGGAAATTATTTATTCACTAATCAGCTGCTAACAAGGGAAGCACTTGGAGCAAATTACCTTCTTGAGGTATTCCATGGGCATTAGCTGTATTGTACCAAAAGTATCCATGTTAATTTAGACAATTTGCCTACCTGAAGAAAAAGCTGTAACAAAGCAGAGTCTGGAGCTGCCAGAAGGAGCCACAGGTCTGGAGTTGCAGGAGGCTTTGGCATTGCCCACCAATGAGGGATTGGCCCACCCGTGAGCTCAGCAGTTTGTGGGTTGTTCCTGAGAGCCAGATTTTTCCTGAGGGCAGATGTTGCTGTTGTGGCAGGTAGGAAACCATGCCCTGGAGTTCCAACTCTCCTCAGAACAGATGGGCACCTTTGAGCTCTTTCTCCTGTCTCATTCCTGATGGATTTGGCACCGTGCAGCCCTAGCAGGGCACTTGTCCCCAGTGATAGCCTTCACCAGCACAGCTCCAGTGCCAGCTTCTCCTCCTGCTCCTGATATCTGTTCAGCCATCATTTAGCAGCAATTTGTGACCCTGTTGGGGACAATCCTAAAGCTGTGCAAGCCACCAGCTGCCAGCAGAGCCCTGTTCACAGAAGGCACTGCATGAACTGTCTCAATTTATCATCTAGAGACCTCCTGTTCTTAGTGCATTTTGCAGCTTTGAAATATTTGGATCCTTTGTCACAACACATTCCCTCCTTGGAGCTGGTCAGGATAAACAGACACTTTCAGGTCCAAATGACAGTATCAGTTTAGGGAATGAATCATTTGTGGATGCCCTGTGGCACATGGAGCTCTAGGCAGTGTGTCAGAAAGAAAAGCTGTATATTTTTCCTGTGTGCTTTTTCCTTTCAAACTAATTTCTTTTCTATGCTGGAGGACTTCTCTGGCTACCTTGGGAACTCAGCAAAGACGTCCCCTTCCAGCATAATCTGCTGAGCTCAAGGGAGAGAGGAGTTTTATATGGAATACTTAAAAACACCAGCAGCAGTAGGGGAAGAAAAGACTGGGTGTGTAAGATTGGGCCCCTCAGCTGTGTAATGGGGCCAGGAAGAGCTGGACAGGTAAAGGATGCTCAGCTGAGCTGACAGGCCCTATGGTTCAGCAATAAAAACCATTATGTGGAAAATAGGTTATAATGGTGGCATGGCAGAACCTGCCACTGATGCTGAGCTGTTCAGGAGGGGGAAACATAGAGCCAGTGTGAAGAGCTGCAGAAAATGTGCCTGATATGGAGCAGTAGGTAATAAAATGGGAACAAAATTCATCACTGGTAGATGGTGGGAAGTGCAGGTGTAGGAGGACATAACCCAAGGGTGCAGAGAAGAGCTGTGGAGAGTAGGAAGGTGATCTGGGAGGCAGCACACCCCCAGTTCCTCACCTTGCTGAAGGCAAGCACCCACCTGTGCAGGGAGAGCAGGATGGGATGTCCCTCCTTGCTGCTCATGCCAAGCTGTGCCCAGGGGGCTCACCAGGAGCACCGATTTCAGCAGCTGTTCTGTGGGCATGGGGCAGGAGAACCACTGGCACAGAGCAGGCAGGTGGGCTACATGGCCAAAATGCCAGGCTGTGCTCTGCCTGACTGTGAATCCTGCAGGCTGCACTCACAGAGCCACAGCTCTGGCCTTGAAAATGCCCTTTGGTCTGTGTTCCATCAGCCCATGGAGCTGGCACAGAGGCTGTGCTGGGCAGAGTGCTGTGCATCAGCTCTGGGGAATCATCCCCAGGGATTATAGCAGCCCTCAGGTTATGGACAAAGATGGTGCAGCTGAGGAGAAACAGCAATGTTCACACTCTCTCCTGGGAATAAACAAAATTTTGCAATGCTGCAGTATCTGTGCTCAGTGGTTTGGGAAATTCTTAGTGCTATAGAAAAGCAAAGGTTTCCAGCAGCAATTTTTGTTCAGTAACTGGAAAAGATGTCAAGATGTCCTGGCATTGTAAACCACTGTGCTCTGCAGAAGGGAAACAGCAGTGCCTGGAGTCCAGCAGGGCTGAGGTGTATTCCAGTTAAATAATGGGAATTCACTGTAATGTTTATGCAGAGGCAAGGAGGATGCTAATCCTGTGCAGCCATTCAAAGGAGAAGGCTGGCAACCCGAAGCTAGCAGCTTGATTCCCAAATCAGGCAAAAGGATGGGAAAGCTGGTGTAAGATTCACCAGATATTTTCCAGGTCAAAAAGATTTTACCTGGAAAAGATGCAGGAAGAGATCTAGAAGAAAATTCCTTATGGTGAAAGAGAAACTGGAGGTCAGCACAACATGCCTGTGCTGACACCCCAGTGTTTCACATTTTTAAAGCAGCCAATGTTGCAAAAATAGGAAATACAATAAGTCAGCATTATTAAAGCAAATGTAATGAAATATCTCATCATGAGTCATTTACTTTTAAACCTCAAAATTTTTTCAGCAGATGCCACTAAATTGCTTTCACCAGTCATTGCTCTGGTGAAGTTTTAACAGCAAATAACAAGGATATAAAATGCACAATGTTTCATCCTCTCCTTCCCTGAAGAGCTGTGTGTAATAGGCTGCATTATCAAATAATCATAATAAAGGAAGCTTTTAAATAATGCTGGGCTGAGTAACGAGTGCCAAGGCAGTCATCCATTTGTCATAAAAACACAGTACCAGGTTCTTAATGAATAAATGTGTCAGCTGGATTTGGGCTGGTAGCATCACATACAAATCCTGAAAAATTATTCTCTGGTCCCAGTATGAAATTACTGTAGTTTGCAGTTCTGCAGCTCCTCCTGCCCATGAGTTTCTGCAGCCTGTGCTCAGCCAAGCCTCCCTGCAAAGGGACCACATTGTCCTGATTCTGGAAGGTAAAAAAGAAGCAGAGGCTGAGAAACCACTGTCCAACATGGGGCCTGGAGGCATTTCAAGATTTTCTGGCTGTCCTTTCAGCTTCCAGTCCCAAAAGTCCCAGACTAGAGGGTATGGGAGGCTGACCTGGAGCCAGGTGTCCAGAGGTGACATGGGTCCTTTTCCCTGCTTCATTTCCATATCCCTCACAGGGGAGTGATGCCCACCCTGCTCTGGGGTGTGGGCAGCTCAGCAGGAGCCCAGAGCATCATGTGCAGGCTGGGAAGGATGTGGTGCAGGATGCTGGGGAAATGCCTGTAACAGCACCAGGAAGGGTGCACATGGGTGCTCAGAGTGGCACTGGAGGGTAGCAGAGCTTGTTTGGGGGAGACCTCCTGCAGCCAGAATTCCTCCTGGAGGAGCAGCAACACTAGAAAGCAAAGTCGTCCTGTCCCCAAAGTCACATCTAGGACAGGACATGGAGTTTGAAGTGCCACGACACTCAGCAGAGCAGGAGGGCTGTGGGCGGACATGAATTAAATATAATGGTCTGGGCTACATTTATCCTTCTCAAAATAACTTTGCTTTTTGTGGATCCATTGTCAGAAAACCTCAATTGATACTGTCCAAGTGCTCAAGCCCTTTATAGTTGCCTGTAGAACAGTGACCTCCTGGTACTGCGAGAGCAGGCGTGGACCTGACCAAAGCTAAATCTGTGCTATGGCCAGCAGCAGGGCTGGGCTGAAGGAGGGGACACTTGTGGCTGTCCCACACAGGCCCAGGGAAGGCATTTGTCCCATGGGGCCCACACTGCAGACACCCTCTGCAGCTGTCAGCTGTGGGAGGGCACTGGGATGTCAGTGACATCCTGGGGTCCCAGCACTGCCACCAGGGCTGCCCAGTGCACACTGCCCATCACAGGGGCATGCACCAAGCTCTCAGGGTTCCTCCTACAGACCAGCCGTGCTCACACTGTAAAACACAGTAAAATGCATGCCAATTTCTCCAAATTCCAGATGTGGGGAGAACAGCTGAACCCATTCATTTTGCGTGCAGGAGCTGGAGACCCAGGAGCTATGTGGTGCTGTTAAGGAGACCCCTTGGCAGAGTCCTGTGCTCTGCTGCTGTCCAGTTTTAGTTAAGAGCCGAGTTTGTTTGCTTTTTTTCTAATTTCTCCCTCCGATGTCACAGTCTTTTGCATAAGATCAAACTGTGGTATTTTTAACCATCCTTGTAAAAAAGATGTATGGTGCATTGTGGAAGAAGCTGAGTCATGTATAGCCAAGAGGCTCAACTTGGCAGGGGAGGAAGCAGGTGCTAGCCCCAGGAGAGGGGAGCTTTTGCTCTGGGACACCTGGTTTGGATGGTACAAACAGAGGTGCAATGCCAGGTGAGATAGCATTTATGCTGAAACGATAAATTGTGCTGAAACAGATCAATGGGATAATGCTGAAGTCTGTGGCACAGCTGTGATCCATCACCAAGGCTGCACACACAGAGCTCAGCAGCAGCGAGGTGTGTGCAGTGGGCACTGAGGGGAGGAGCTGCTGCCCCTCAGCCACATGGGCCTCTCTGGGGCAGAGCACAGGAGCTGCACCGGGAGCTGTGCTGAGCTCTGGTGGCTGAACGGGTGTCTGGGTGCTGCCAAAGGCTGCTTTGCTCACCCCTGCCCGGCTCTGGAGTGTGCCCAGCACAGGGGCTGCCGTGCAGTGTGGCCTGGGCAGCACCAGTGGGATTCCAGCACACAGCTTCTCTGCCCTGTCCCACCATCCCTGCTCTCTAACTCCAGGAAGTGTCTGAGCTGGGAATCATCCCCAGGTGGTTGCAGATGGCAAAAGCACACAGGTAAGTGGCTTGTCAGGGCACGCCTCTGCCTTTCCATGTTCTCAGAGCTGAAAAAATGAATTCTGCCCTGTAATCCCAAAATTCTTTTGATGACGAGAAAAGGCAATTGAGAAATTTTGTTGCATAACCTCCAAGATCAAATGATGATTTATTCAGAATGTGCTTTTTGGTGTTACGTGGCATACAGGCTCAGCAATTAGCTGGAAACAAATATTCCTCCTTATTTTCCGTGAGTGTGTCATTAGGATAGCGTCTCACCAGTTGAATATTATCATTATCAGCTGCAAATACTGCTGAAGTTCAAGCCATTTACTTGTCGTTTACTTTTTATGTTATCAAATAGTGTTAATTCAGTTTCATTGCTGCCTTGGAAATAATTTGGTGATGTTTTTTCACCTTGTGAACTGCCATAACAAACAAACATTGGAAATATGTTGTTATTTCTACAGCTGAAAATGTCAATGGCAAGGAAAATGCCCCTTTCAAGCAAATCTTTAATAGTTTATTTTCTGGCTGAAAGAAGATCCAAGGTATTGTATCCAATTCACGTAGCTTCTGTCTGCTGCTCATCTCTGGTGTTTCCTACAACCTTCAGGGAGCTCAGAGCCACCAGCAGCCATACCCAACACTGCTACAAAACCAGGCTTCCTGTTGCCTTCCAGCCCTTGGATAAACCTCTGCAACAAATGGGGGTGGATTTGGTGGAGACAGATAAATGTTTTTTTCATAGTTATAGATAAACATAGATCTTTGCTGCACCATTTCCCTGTCTGGATTGGCGGTGTGAAGAGCAGAAACCTGTGGGACCTCTCTGAGCACTGCTGTTAGGAAAGGGAGCAGGTAGGCTCCTGGCTCCCAGGAACATCTCATGGGAAGGCCCCTGATGTTCTCCTGGCCTGTGGGGTGGTTCTTGCTGGGGAATGCTGTAAACCAGGATGGGAACATGCTAGGGAGGTCCTCAGGACTGGACACCCCTTCTCCTGGAGCTGGGCTTCCCAAGGCTCTGTGAAGAATGGTGGAGGGAAGCATCACCCCTTATTTAGGGCCACCATGTCCTCCCCTCTGGGAGGTTTTATCCTCTGGGAACAGCACATTGTGCTCCACAGGTCTGGGCCAGCAAAACTCCTTGCCCAGCTGACCTGGAAACTAATTTTCTAGCAACGTGGAATTTGTACATGTGGGAGAGTGTTGCATGATCTGTGTTTGATGGGGAGAAAATGCTTTCAGATAGGACAAAGATCTTTGGTCACAGGCATTTGATAGAAATAAAGATTGAGGAGAACAGCATGAACAGTGATAAATGTTTCTCACAGAAAGGACTGTTAATCTTGGAGGTCTCAGCTATTTTTCTTCTTTCAGACTGATGCCAGGTGAAATACCTGCCAGGAGTGTCTTCTTTAAAGCCTTGAGAGCCTGAGAGGAAACTCAAAACCTAGTGCTGATTGTAATAAGTCCAGTAAACACTTTCAGCCCTGAAGAAACACTTCCCATGTGTGTTGCATGGAAGACTTTGCATCGAGAGTCTGTGACTATAAATCAAAATGCAAAATAAATCAAGAAGTGATCCTTTATTCTGCTTGGCCAGGTGAAAGCCCTGAACATTGACCATTCCTTGCTCCCAGACCTTGCTGTAGCCAGGGTTCCTCTTCTCCACAGTTTATTCCACATTAGGAGAACATCAGCTTGGCTTTCTGCATGGATTTACGTTCACACCTTGTGAACTTCTGCCTCCAAGGGAAAAGCAATAGTGTGGAAGACAATATCTGCTGTCAGCTTGTGCACTTGCCAGGAGGAGGCAGGAATTACCTCCAGTCGTTGTTGGTCATGCTCATAATCCAAGAGGCTTCTTTCAAGATGTGGTGGGACACAGGCTTTTTGCACATTGAATGATAAAAGGTAGTGTCAGCTTTCACAGTAATTTAAGACTGGCATTCCTTCCTGCCTTACTCTTGCTTCCAAAGGGCATCTTTCATCTTTCTTGGAGGCTTATCTTTAGCAGACATCATAAACAAAAGCCTTTAAATACCCTCATTATCTCTCACAGACCAGCTTCATTCAACACCTGGACAAAAATGTCAGGTGTCCCTTTCGTCTGGGTGACAGAACATTTGGCTGAGGGGAACAAGTACCTGAGGGAGAGCAAATGCATGTGGGTGTGAATTTGTACATGGGCGTGGGTGGGTGGGTGTGTGAGGTTCTTCATGCCACCCTCTCCAGCCTTTGAATCCTGGGCAGTGTCCCACAGGAGAGGGAGACAGTGCTTTTCCTGGCACACAGGCATGTGTGGCTGTGCTGCAGACCAGGAGCATGGATGTTTGCTCGGAGTTTTGCTGGGATAAGCTGAGGCAGGAGCCTCAGAACAGGGCTGCAAGTGATTTGGGGAAAAAAGTAATTAAAGACAGTGAAACTGAGGAGGGAGGTGCTGGTGGTTAGTAAACACAGGGCAAGCAGAAGCTCAGCATGGAGCTATGGCCCAGCTGACTTAGTGCACCTTGGAGAAGCTTTTTGGATATCATGGTCTTTGTTTTCCTCCAGCATGTGAGGTGCTGATCCAAGGTGAGACACAGATGGACATTTGGCTGTGTATTTTCAAAACCAGTGTCAACCCATGGAGTTTAAAATGGAACCATGCTTTAGCAGCAGGTTTTTCCAGTGCTGGCACTGTGGGATCCCTTCTCCCCAAGCAGGGACTGAACATCCATGCACTTAACCAAGGTGCTCTGACCTCTCTCTTCCCAGAGAACAGCCACCCTGACCTCGGTGTTGGGCCCTTCCTGGCAATTAGCAACCTGCCAAGCTAATCAACACCTCCTGGCAGAGCACTGCCACAGCCAGGAAAAATGACTGTGTGCTTCATCCTGTGCTGGGAAACACCACGAGCTCCAGCCAAGTGGGCACCTTGCAGAGTAGGCTCCCTTCCTGCTGGAGTGTGAGATCCCAATTCCCCTGAGAGCAGTGGCACTAGGGAAGGAGGCCCTCATGGTCTGCAGCTCATGTGCTTCTGGCAGGTTACACGCTGGGGAGCAGGGAGCATGATTACTACATGGCTTCTGAGAAGCAATAAACAGCCATGAAGAGGCCTTGCATAATGCCACAATCTGATTTCCAGTGCTGCTGGACTCCTCCATTGGGCAGAGGAGCCACCAAAACTGGGCTGTGGGCCAGTCTGTGCCCTGCTGCTCATGGAGCACAAAGCCTTCTGCCCTTTGAGTTTCAACATACTCGCAGCACCCTCCTGCTGCCCCAGGATCGCCCACACCTTCATGCCTGTCAGTGCTGCTCTTGGCTCGTGCTGGAGAGGGACATGTTGAGACAGAGCAGATCCCTCTGCTGCTGCTTTGCTGTCCCACTGCCTTCATGGTGTGGGCACCTTCTGGCCACTCACTGCCCAGTGCCTTCTGCAACACCCACTCCTCAGCTGATATTCCCAAGGTGGCAAATAAATGTCCTGTGCTCCCTTGGCTGGTGTGTGGCTTCACCCTCTTTGCTGTGCCTGCCTGCCCATGGCTCAGAGCCGGGAGGTGCCTCAGCCCCAGCTGGCTTGCCTGGTGGGATGCTGGGCAGGTTTGCCAGCTGGGAGCCCAGCCTCTGGCTGGACAGGGATGCAGGGGATGCTGCAGGCTTGCTGCAGCCACAGAGCTTGTCTGGGGACTGGTCACTGCCAGCAGTAACCCATGGATCAGTGTCTGGGATTGTCATCATAAGCATACCATGGCAGGCTTGTGACACCTTCATTAAAGTGAGTGACCATTGCCACACCCCTGATGGATGGTTTGCAGCAGCACTGAACCACCAGGACACGTCTGAGCCACAGGGAAGAGGCAGCCACTGGCAGAGGGCTGTTTAGGAGGGGTGTGCTGAGACTGGGATGGGGAAAACCAGGAAAGGCAGCTGCCTGCTGGAAGGGATTAGATGCAGCTCGGAATGCAGAGCAGGGATTACAGGCAGCCCAGCCTGCCAAGCAATGCTTATTGGGAGAACTGAGAGGGGGAAAGAGCAGTATGAATTAAATAATTGCCCAGCATTTAATTTCTGAGCACTGCCTCTGCTGCTGAAGGATTCTTGCTCTATTCTCAAAGGCTGGACACAGAGGCCAGCACAGCCTGTGCCCAGCTCCTTCGGCATCACACCCAGGTACTTCAGAGTGATTTGCAAGGAGCTGTCACATCACCAGTGAGAGAAACGACCCAACATGATGTTCCACCATGCTCCTTAGGGTGAGCTCTGAGTAATTACTCTAATTACACTCCAAATTACAGGGAAGCCAGTGGCCTCCACAAGAGGACAGATTGCAGAATCCATCTTTAATCGTCGCTCAGGTTTTGCTCTGCTGCCTCCAGTTTGAAGTATATGTTCATTTCCTTCATGGGTCTCTAATCTCACTGCTTATCATCACCTTTTTATCCACTCCTCTATTTCTAGCATGCATGTCAAAAAAGACAGTATGTTAATCAGCCAAGCTTTCTTCCTGCTTCTTGTCAGCAGCAAACTGCTTCTGTCTTCTAAAATCCAGTTGTCTTCACCTGGAATTGCCTAGGAGAGGCATCCATCAAAACCCAGTAAGTGACAAGCCCATGGGTAGCATGACTTGTTGCTCTAGGAAAATGAAGAAGGACAGGGCTTAGCCAGGCAGGGAGAGGCCAGCTGTAAATCCAGATCCCTCTCTGAGACTTCTGTTATATCAATATTTATGAAAGCACATCAACAGCTTCTCCCTCTGCCTGCAGCCCCAGTGCATCCCACCATGCAGGGCTGGCACGAGGGCAGGGCCCCTGGCAGGGGGCTGCTCTATAGCACAGATATTGTCCCTAGGGGAGCTGCAGGGCTGTGTCATGCTGAGCCTACCCACATCTTGGTCACAGCCTTGTCAGGGGTGGGGGACTCACCACAGGCTTTGCCAGGGTGTTTCAGAGGGTGCTACCCTCACACACTGAATCCGTACCTTATTTCTAACCACGGCCTTCTCTCATCCTTGTCTGCCAAACAGAGGCACTGCCAAACATTTAATCACATCAAAAAGAGCTTTAATAAGCTGGGATCAAGTTAGCCCTTTAACCTCTTTTTTTTGGCCCGCATTGATGGTGTCCCGGGAATTTCTCTCCATTGAGAAAGTCTGTCTTCTCATCCCTTCATTGGTCCTCGGCTTCTTCTTCAGGCTTTTTCCAATTTCCCTCCCTCCTGAGATGCTGACCCCACACTGGGCAGGGCTCTCAGGGAGGCTGCAGATCCCTTCTGGACAGCTCTGCTCAGTCCCTTCCCTACAGAGGCACTTTTTTGGGGGGGGATTGTCCCCCAGCGCCCTGGCAGGGTTCAGCCCCCTCGCCCTGGTGTTGGGTGCTGTGCTATCAGTACAGCCTGCTCCTGCTGCCTGTGCCAGCATCGCTCCACCAGAGCCCGGGCAGCTCCCACCTGCACTGGGAAACTGAGAACCTGTTAAATAATGGAGGGCTGAGAATCAATCCCGGTGGAGGCCCCCAGAAACACCCGGCTGGGTGGCAGTGCTATGTTTGCAGCGAGGCCCTGGGAGCTCCAGAGTATCTGGATTTGCAATGCAGTATCTCCATGCGTTCTCTCCAAGCAGCTGGAGTTGCCAAAAGCCTTACGCAAGCCGCTTACATCAGCACCGTCACCAGTGTGACTGATAGGGACAATCTCAAGAACAGAGATATGCCAAGATCTCTTTTTTATAAAACGGTGCTAATTGACACTAATGATAATTCCCTGTTTCAAACCTTTATCGACCAAATCCGGTCAGGGCCGTTTCACCCCTCGGCACAGGACTGATGTCAGCTGGAGCGGCCTGGGACATCCTGTTTACTCCATGGAGGTACGGGCAGTGTGCCAGGGCTGGGACCCCAGGGGAAGTCCCAGGGACCCACAGGAGCTAATTAGATGCTCCTTCCCCAGCTCCTTTTACGCTCTCCGATGTGTCAGACTTGCCGATTTAAAAATCTAGCCCCAGTAGCTATTGTTTAACATCTTCCTGAAGCCCTCATAGGATGGAAAGTGTTTTATTGTGATTATATTTTACTTTATAACATGCTGTATTGTTTGGCTTTTGCCTCCCAAATGCTGAACAGAAATATTTATCAAATACCTCTCCTTTTCTGGGTTGCTGCCTACATGATTTGTCACCCTCTGCCTTTCTGGTCCAGGCAGAGATTTCTCCTTGTGCTCGCGGCTTCCTTCAACACTGTCGTGATGTTCATGCAATTTGTCACAGACTTACGCTTTTTATTCTGGTCTTTATTTTTGTGACTGCCTTTACCCTGAGATGTGCAGACCTGCCCCTTGTTCTGGCCACAGCTCTGGGGGTTAGGCTGACACTTGCTGGGACAGTTCTTGGCCTCTGCTCTGCGGTGGCTATTTGCACACCCTGTGCCCATGATTTCCAGATTTCCAGCCCACTGACTGCTCCAGTGGGCTGTGGCACTGTCCTGCTCTCTGTGGGCACAGAGCAGCAGGTGCTGCTCCCCCTGGGCTCTCCAGCCACTGCACCGAGGCAGAGCAGAGGTGGAGGTGGGTGGCTGGGCAGGTTCCTGCAGGGTGGGGACAATGGCTGCTTTTCATCCCAGGAGGGGCAGATAAGCCTTTTGTGCTGCCCCCACACACAGGATTAACAGCACAGGAGCTGACACCCAAGGCTCAGGGAGGGGGCTCCTCTGGGAATGTGGACACCCTGCGAGGCAATGCTCCAAAGCAGCAGCCCCATGAGGTGAGTGGCTCCTCATGCTGTGCTGTGCAGGGATGGGGTCCCTCTATGCACCCCTCCCTGGCAGAACATTGGCTCTGCTGCTGGGATTTTACACAGAAAATGTGTTCGGTTCCAACAGCAATAAGAAGATACAAAGAAACCTGCATTTGAAGGTGTGTACAGCTCCCTCTTTCCACTAAAAGAAGCACAGCTGGAGCAGATTGGTGATTGCCTACAGGGGCTCTGGCAGAGTTGGGTACTCTCCCACATTTGGCATCTATAGGAAAGGTCCTGCCCCTGCTGCAGGAAACAGGTCCTATATCCCAAATACCTCTAATGCTGGAATGCTGGATGCACACGTGTGCCTGGCCAAGGCTGAGGATGTCAGGTGAGCAGCATCTCCCATTGCTGTGCTGGAATCCTGTGGGTCCCTCCCCAGTAATTATCCTTCCCAAGAGCTCCCGAGCCAGCATGTGCCTCAGTCATCGCAGCAGGCAGACAAGATACAGCTAGCAATTAATTCCTTCTCTACAAATTATCAAATTACAAACTTGCTTTTTAATTGTACACTCTTTGAAGGAGGTCACTGTGTGGCTGGGACATACTTCTGCCTGTGGATCACCCAAGAGCTCGGTGCCAGCTATTTTAGGTGTCTGAGAATGATGAGCTCTCCAGCTAGGATAAATGGAAGCACCCCTGACTGTGACCCTGCTCCAGCCCCTCACCCCAAAAAATGCATCCCAAATGCCTCTTTCTACTCTCTTAGCACAGCCACATACAGAAGCAGAGCTTGGTGCAACCCAAGGGCTGCACATCCACAGAGTGGGGATCAAACCATGTGGTAGCCCCCAATCTGTGTGTCCAGCATCACTTGTTTCCCAGCTTGCTGCCCTGCACCCCAAAAAGGCTCATCACCCATCCCAGCCCCAGGGCATTTTCCACAGGGATGTAGGCCTCGTGCAAGAGCTCATGTGCCTGGTTTGCTGTCATCACTCTGGTATTGCACAGGGACTGATTCAGTCACAAGAAGGGGGAAGGAAATAGGAAGATGGCTACAGGAAGGACATCCCAGAGCACAGGGCTCTGCCCCCCAACCACTGCCCTGCACCCACACCCTGGGAAGATGCAATGACAGGTGAATGTAGGTATGAGCAGCACAAAAAGGCTTAACAGAGGTATGATGGAAGGCTGATTCAACTGGTACAGAGGCTCCTCACAGCTGGGCATCAGCTGCCACCTTAGAAGGACAGCTGTGACAACTCTCCCTACACCCAGCCCAATCCCATGGCACAACACCTGAACTTCGTCCTCACTAGCTTTTGTTATTGGCCATCCACTGGCCTCATGCACCCAGCTGCTTCTGGTCAGGCTGTTTAGGTGGTTGCAGTTATTTAGGTTATTTAGTTGGATGCAGGCAGGCACAGCTACACCTCTACTGATGGGGAGGGCTGGCTCTTCTTTTGCTTGAGACCTGCAGCAGTGCTTTGTTCCCCCCAGCTCCTGGTAAGTTTGTCAGTGTCTGACCTATCTCACTGTAGAAAAGCAGCTAATGCTGTTCAAGTGACTTTTGTTAGGCATAACATTTTAGCCATGAGGTGTTATTTGGTCTCTGAGCAGTGATGAAGGCCTCTGACATGGCTGTGTCCACCAAATATGCCTGCAATACCTTGCCTTCATACCCTTCACTTTGAAGCCTTGTTTTGTTAGTTAGGCAGCTCTCCCCTGTTTTTTTGTGCCAGGAGTCTGGCTTGGGCTTGGGCCAGGGCCAGGTTGCTGGAGGAGTCACTGAGGGAGGGGGTGCTGGGTAGTGTCTCTGCTCTTGGTGATCTCTAAAACTCAAATGTCTTGATCCAGTGTTTGTAATAGTCCTGATGGGAGCGGAAGGTTGGGCCAGAGACCTCCAGAGATCTTTCTCTAACTTTTATTTTATTTTTCCCTGGGTGCTGTGTCTAGCATAGGATTGTGATTTATTAATGGCCTCATCACTGCAGGGCAGCCTGGTTGCTTCCATCAGCTGTGGTCCCTAGGTCACGTCCTCAGCCATTGCTTCCCTGTACTGAGTCTCTCATCCATCACAGCACTTGTGCCCTCAGGTCCCAGCCTGACCTTGTGCTCACAGTTTCAAGGTGTATTTGGGGCTGTTCCCTGGATGACTCAGATCAGTGGCACTAGCAGCATGTGCTCCTTGCTGTTTATGGCACCATCAGCTTGTGTCATCTGCTTGTCTTACCAGGAAAGACTTTTCTAGTCATTTAGTTAATTGGTTAAAGTATTAAATTATGCAACACCAAGAGCTGATCCCCTTGGAGCTGCTTGTAATAGCCAAATGGCATCTCTAATTCTCTCTTGCCCTTCGGACTTGGTCAGAGCATCTGTTTGTATGTGGTGTTTTTTACTCATGTCAGGTGGCATTAAAAACCCTTGAGGAAACTGGATTGCAAGGCATCAGCCCAGCTCATCAGGCAGGACAAGCTGTAGTCTTCACCAGAAAAGGACAACAGCTCTGTTTTCCAGACCTCTCTCTCAGGACTATAAGGTGCTTCACTGTGTACCTCAGTGCCTTGGCTGTTTCACTGTTTGGGGGAATGGTGGCACTGGAGTGTTTCTAGCCCTGTGACTCTTCTGGCTGGTGCCCCATGCTCTGCCTGTTGCTGGCTTTGCAGCCAGCCTTCCCACAGCTCCTGGCCACCAGGCTGCATTGGCTCCTGCACCCAACAGGCTTCAACTCAGCTAAACTCAGTGGCAGTCACTTAAAAACGTTAATAGGACAAGGAATTTCTCTCTGGGAACAGCAAGGGCTTTTGCCATCAGCTCCTGGTGGTGGCTTGTGGAGGATCCCTGTCTTGTGAGAGGGTTTGGGGTAAGCAGTGGTTATAAGGATATTCTGGGGCTCACCAGTGGTAGGCACACACAGGGCCACCACTGTGGCATCGGGAGAAGTGTTGGGAGCAGTGACTGTCCACAGCACCTCTGCTCTGGCCCAAGCAGGGCCAGTATCCCCTTCCTGATGGGTAGGTCCTGTAGCTGGACATGCTTTGCTTGGCTGAAGGCTGGAGGCTCCAGGGATGGGGCAGTGCTGTAAAGCCTGGGGCTAATAGACTTATTTCCAGGTTAAACAGCTGAGTGGATTGGTGCAGGAATTGCTACTGTTCCTGAAAAATTCATTAGCCCAGCAGGCTGGGGGACCAGGCAACACATGCCTGCCTCTCTGGTGTGGGGGAGGTTGAAGTCTGGAGCTGCCCATCCTGCCACTGGTGGGATGAGAGAGGCAGCTGCCAGGGTGAGTGGAGTTGTTGGATATCAGGGAAGTCCCACGTGCCAAGGACAGGGAGCTGCAGCTCAGACTGCACTGGGAGTGCAAAGACAGGGCTCCAGGCAGTGCCTGTCCCGGGACAGGCTGAGCCTCCTCCTCCTGGTGAGGGGAGGAGGAGGAAACAAGGCGCACGTGAAGCTTGTCCTGTGGGAAGTGTGGAGTCACGATGGGGGTGCTGGCAGCTGGAGCCTCTGCATTAGCACCTTCTGGGAAATGAGCCCTTGCACCATAGCTCCTGCTGCTCTGCACAGATGTTTTGTGGCCAGATTAGTCTGCCTGTTAGTGTGTAACCCTGCCCTGGGAGGCTGCTTGTCCAGCAAACTCTGGCTTGCTTGGCTCTAGGGCCCACCTTGCAGAGGCTGCCAGCGATGCTGGTAGTGGTGGGGAGGATTTCACCCCTTCGTGGCTGCCCCTTTCTCGTGCTGTTGGTCAGCACATAAGGAAGCACAGGAAAAGGAGCAGGCTGTCTGGGGAGAGCTCTGCAGATGGGGTCTTTTCCAACACCCTGTAGTTTGAGCAGTGTGCCAGGGAGCTGTGCATGTACATGGTGCAGGCAGATGCCACCTCTCTACTCAGAGGTCAGGCCAAACTCTGCTCCTTTTGATTGTGGGCTCAAGGAGAGGGTATCTCAGACTGTTCTGAACTCTAAAAGCTTTTTCTAAAGTAAGTGGCTGTTTGTGGGGGTTGCATTTCTTGTATCTCCTCCCTGGCAGCTCAAATACCCAGAAGAATAAGATACACAAGGATGGCCCCAATCTCGATGTAACATGATAAATTATGTAACACAATGTCACAATTATGTATTTCTGAAAGAGAACTAGGGCAGGGAGCTGCCAGGGACGGCTCTACTCCCCGGTGAGCAACACCCACGAGCTGCTGCTGAATGAACCGTGAGCTGGTGGGGTCACCTCCCTCCACATCCTTAATGCCACAGTTCACTGCAGAATTGGTAGGAGCTTTCAAGACCCACTTTTTATTCCTTCAGAGGCATTGAGTGTGTTTGTGTATAAACCCTAAGAAAGGCAATAAGCAGGTAGTTTGTGCAGCCAGCAGCACATTGCTTGATGCTTGCACAGCCCCTTGGCAGCTCTCAGCAAATCGTTTAACCAGCGCCCTGTGCTGGGTCAGGTCGGAGCCTTCTGAATCCTCCAACCACTGCATTTGCAGAGCCTCTCTTTGTAACTTCTGTTCCCATACACTGAGCATTCATGCTTCATCTTCCTCACTGCACTGGGAAAAGCGTTAATACATGGTGATCTTTGCAGAGCTTGTCAGAAGTGGGCAGGGAAAGGCAGAGACTGAATGGAGTCGATTGGTTTGGGCAATTCAGAGCCCGCAGGAAGAGTCAGCAGCCTGTGTTTCATCTCCGCTTCCTCTGCTCCAAACACAGATGGGAAAAACAGGAGGGGGAGGGAGGAGAGGCAAAGATAAAGTGAGAGACAGGAGGAGTGAGATCTGGTACTGCAGTAACAGGATTGTTGAAGTAAGCTAAATATTTTGGAGCAAAACAGTGCTTTGGATTTTTTGGGCGTGCTGTGCTGAATGTTTTGATCTGAGGGACTGGAGTCAATTGCAAATTAAATAATTATAATATTTCTTTTCTGACTCTCAGAGTAAGGAATGAGCTCCCTGGTGGGTGGTGGGCTGGCAGGGAGGCTGTGCTCCTGTTGGTGGGTGTCTGGGTAGCTGCAGAGGTGCCAGGTTGCTGTTTGAAGGTATCTGGAAGACGGTGGAGCCCAGAGCACACTGCAGCTGGCTGGTGTCCCTGCCAGCAGTTACATACCCCATGGTCTGTGTAATGGATCATGGAAAGTGCACTGCACAAAAGTATCTGAAATGAGAAAGAAACCAATACCTGCACAGGGGGACATCCGGGAACTGAATTTCCTCTCCTTATTCCCAAGAGCAGAGAAATTCTTTCCCAGGTCTGATCTGGGCTTTTCTTTTGGACTCACCCAGGCCATCCACATCCATGGCACTGTCCCTGGGAGCTGAGGTCTGGATCGTGCATGTGTGTCTGGGGCAGGAGGAGCAGCACTGAGCACAGCACACAAGCACACACACCATCACATGCCTCCTCCATGGCCTCTGCATGTCTGGAGAGGAGGAAATCCTGCCAGAGCTCACCGGATGCAGAGGGGAATGACCCAGGCCTCCAGCAGACACGACCTGCTCCTATCCCACGGAGGCCTCGGGCTGTGCCATGCACATGGGCACCCGTGTGATGCCAGGGGAAGAGCAGAGGCCACTCATGCATGTGGGCACGTAGGATCGAGTTCTGGGAACATTCGTCCAGGGGGGAAGAACCTGAGCCGTGCTGCTACTTTTCTGACTCCTCCAAAGGCTGTTAAAGTCCCCCAGGTAAAGCAGGGAAGGCAGGATGTGACAGTTCCAAGACTGCAGCAGGAGGAGGCAGCTGCTTTCAAAAATAACCTTTCCAAGGTCATTCCCGAGCAGGGCGGAGCAGCAGTGGTGGGCTTGAGCACTTTTCCGCAATTCAGCTCAAAAAGACTGGATCTTGCCTTTTCTTTATGGGAAGGAAAGCATGTGATGACAGATCCCCAGAGCTTTTATTTTGAAGCCAAATGCTTAGAGTGCATGAAGACAGCAAAAGCATTTTCCTTCAGGCGATACAAATCAAATAAATGGAGACAGTGAACTGCAATTCGGTGCAGGCAGCAGCCAGCACGGGCTGCACTCACAGCTCTGCATCGCAGGGCCATTGGTGACAGAAGGTGCTCAGGACTGCCACTGCCAGCAGCCCCTCTGCCCCAAATGTCTCCTGCCTACCGGGGTCCATGTCTCTGCCCTGGTGTGACTTTGCTGGAGCTTTTGCAGTGGGGCTTTTCTGCCTCCCTGTCAAAGCTGGGTGTGTGGAGCTGTCTGTAGAGTTTAATTAAACTATACAGAACTAGCTTCAGGAGAAGCTGTCTGGTTTAATAGACTCTCTGCTCTTTGTGCAAAGCTGAGTGATGTTCCTATGGAAATATGTGTATTTTTTTATTGTCCCTATGGAAGAGCATTAGGATGGGTAGCTGCCCTGTTCTTCCCAACTCCATTTGCTGTCATAACATCATCCAGGCTGCTCCATACAAGAATGGAGCTGCAAAGAAGGGACATGAGGTCATGCTCCTTTGCAAAACCCAGATCCTCATGGGCTGGGTTTTGCAGGGTACTCTGAGCACTGTGAAGATGAAGAGCAAAGCCCAAAAGGTGATGCTAGGGCTTTGCAGAACTGCCCCAGGCAGGCACCTCTGAGCACCCCTGGGTGGATGTGGGCTGCAGAGAGACAGCTGCCTGGTGTGACCCGGGGAACTGCTATGGGACCAGCAAACAACACTGGGATCATGTGCACCAGGGCTTGTGGAGGGGAGAGGCTGTGTGCTGGCCCCATCCTGGCAGAGGAGTCATGCAGACAGGATTTTGGGAGCATGTGACTTTGTCTTGGGAGTGAGTGAATGCTGGATGCAGTTAACTCACCTTTGCTGCATTAATGTCTGCTAAGCAAATGATCCTGTGTGAAAATTGAATTGTAAGCAACACTAAAGCAAGAAATGAGCCTGTGGATTTTGTAACAGCTCTAGAACTCTTATCCTCTCATTAGTGGGTTTTGCAGCCGTCATAACTGAGCCATCTCCCTGGAAATAAAACATTT
This sequence comes from Entomyzon cyanotis, assembly GCA_024500445.1. Classification (NCBI taxonomy): domain Eukaryota; kingdom Metazoa; phylum Chordata; class Aves; order Passeriformes; family Meliphagidae; genus Entomyzon; species Entomyzon cyanotis. The sequence goes on from JAKEPQ010000780.1 coordinate 12,567,599, forward strand.
TCTTTATAAACAGCCCTTTAGGTGTTGCAGGCTACTCAAGAGATGGGGCTGTTTCTAATTAAAAGAACAACTCCCTTAGCTTATGTGGTTTGTGGCTGGACTACCTGCCATAGCTGCAAGCTGGAGCATTTCAGTGGAGATCAGCAGGTCTTTTGCAATCCTGCTGGGTGAGGGGGATGGGAGCTCCACTCTCACATGGGTTTGGAGTACTTACCCCAGTCCATTCCCCTTTTAGCAGAAGGTGCTGTGCAGCACATATGCTCAGTGTTGCTTTCCCTGTCACTCTGGCCAGGAGTTGGTGCTTTGTTTACCCACCTCACACACAGTGCAGGGAAAAGGCTTTTATTTAAAGCCCCTGGAAATGAGTGAGATGAAGCAAGGCTTCATGACATTGGCATACCACCAGTGAGAAATCCATTTAATCTCATTGTGACGACTTTGCTGCATCTTCCTGTTTGATTTACAGGGTGACTGCAATGTAGACTGAAACAATCAGCAGCTCTGATCTCCATTCTGGCCAACTTCTGGAAGTTTCTCTAGGGGCTGTAAAGCAGCTTCCCACATCGCCTGGCTGGCTTGAATGGAAGGGTTTACTTCCTGCTGGCCTCTGCTCTGCTCACACAGAGATGAGTGTACAGGTGGCTGTGACCCTGCCACGCTGCCTGGCACTGCCTGCAGGGGTAATGGCAGAGAGCAGCCTGCTCTGGGGTGGCCCCTGCCCAAGCTGAAGTCCTACAACCCATCTCAGCACCTTGGGACTGACAGCAATGGGTTTGTTTGCTTCCTTAATGTGTCTCCTTTCACACTGGGTTGGACTGTGTCCAGGCAGGCATTTATCTCCCTTCCCACTGGAAGCTGTGCAGGATCATGCCAGCTGCTGTCTGAGGAACTGCTCTCCATTTCAAAAGGAATCAAGTCAACTTTGTTCCCAAGCCTCTATTAATAATTTTTTCCAACTTCTTGTCTTTTAGCAGCAGGCTCTGTTTGGCTGTTTGAGGTGGAGGATATGGGAACCTTGGCTGTCTTAATCTTGGTGTAGCTCTGCTCTTTAAGTTCCCTCCTCCTGACCCTGGTCCTCTGCAGAAAGCTGTGCCAGGCAGGCTGCACCAGCCTGGGCAGTTTGCTGGTGGTGGGAGTGGGCACCAGCTATCTGCCCTGCTTGGAATAATGCTTCTAGGTTAGGTTTCCCACGCACATGAGCTTGCCAAATGAATCATCACTGCATGAGGACCTGGGGTCTCTCCAAATTGTTCCCAATATGAATTTAAAGGCTAAGTCAACTCTAAATCTATGCCTGGCTGTCTGCCACAGCTGCCATGCCCCACTGTGGGTGTGATCTGTTCCCACATGGGGATTGGGCAAGTGCTTTAGGAAAGCAGAAGTGACCTTGTTATGCAGGCCTGCCCTCCATGCCTGCCAGTGCTCCCAGCAAGAGCTCAGGTGGAACTCCTGCTTGGTCACTGCAGAGGCATTTGTGCCAGGAGTGCTCTGGACTTGGAAAAGTCCCTGGTCCTCCCCATGGAGCTGATGGCCCAGAAAGGCTGATGTAGCTGTCAGGACCTGATGTTCATCACTGAAGGCACTCGTGGCTCAGCTGTCTCTTGGGTAGATGGGAACTGCTCAGCCACCACAAGCTTGGCTGCAGAACAACCCCTGCCATGTCCCATTCTGTAGCAACACCTTCAAAACCTCTGGTCTCTGATCAGCAGCCTCTGCACAGCCCTGTGGCCCCTTGGATCCCCTTCCCTCATGTCCAGTCTGTGGCACCAGTGGTGTTTGTCTTGCTGCCATGGGTCCTGGGACTGCATGCAGCACCCAGGGTGACAATGGCATCCATGTGCCACCACCGTGCAGCCAAGCAGGGACCTGCATAAAACCACTTGATTCCCGGGGGCTGTGAGCACTCCTGAGGATGATGAACTGGAGTCAGGGAGGATCCAGTCGTGGGTGAATAAAATGAGCCTTTCCAGAAGCTGTGGCCTTGGCACACTGAGCTGAGAGGGATGGTGGCCTTCAGAAGGGCCTGGCTGTGGATATAAAGGGTTAAATCATGGTTGACATCCATCCTGCTGTGGTTTGTCAGCCTGGACACATGTAGTCTGTGGAGAAAAACAGGCAGAGTAATTTCCTGATTTAAATGAATTTCAGGGACCACCACAGGAAGGAACTTGGAATGTGTCCAAAGGGTAACCAGGCCATGGAAAAATACCAGGCAGGGGAAGGGGCCAGGGGAATCAGAACTTGGATTTTCCCCTTTGTCACTACAGAGGTGACAGCCACCACTGCATTTTCCAGTTATGAGTCCAGTTTAAGAAATTTAGGACACTTTAAATGTCAAATTGTTGAATAATCAGCTTTTCTGAAGAGGAAAATTCCCTGAGAGCCTCAGCCCTTCCCAGCTGGCATTTCATGTTATTTACTGAATTGCTTATTGTACCTGTGTCCTGAGAATAAATCAAAAAAGTTATTTGCTGCTGCCCGCCTTGTCCATAGACGAGACATGATATTTAGGCAAGGCTTTGTTTGAATCATTGTGCTCCCACAGCAGTGCCAGGATCCTTGTCACTCTTGCAGCAATCCTGACACAAACTTAGTCACAGACCAGGTGTGGGATATAAATGACAGTTCAGGGAATCATGGTATTAATAAAAAATATGAGGGTGTCTGAACCTAGAGGGGAGAAGTGAAGCTGAACCAGGCAGCAGAGACCACAGGGCTGAGATTGTGAATGTTCTTGTTCATGTCCTGGGGACTCAGGTGATATTTCTGCACAAAAAAATAAGAACTGGTAGAGCACAGAGTAGGAAGACATAAAGGCATGTCCCATTTATTTTCATCCCAGAGACCAAAACTTCCCCAGCAGCAAAAGCTGCTCAGTCATTAAAAGTCAGTTGAATAGAAAGGCTTCTTGCAAGTGCTGTCGGCACTGGCACAGGCTGGATTGCAGAGATAGTATCTGCAAAAAAGGAATAAAATACAAGCTATAAGAAAAAGTGCTATTTGACCATTAGTGAGTGAATTTATCATCCTGCTTGAGATGCTGGAGTTAATAGAATAAAAGCCTTGTAGACAGTATGGAGGTTATTATTTAAGGCTATCATCACCCTTAATTCAAAATTCTCATTCCAAGGATGCCTGAGTGATCACTTGGGCTACATTAAGAGCTGAGTAAGCCTGACTTTTTTTTTTTCCTTAACAAATTCTTTCACTGTTTTCCTGTCTCATTATATAATGGCATGGCTATAGCATTCTAATAAATTGCTTTTTTAGGTGTAGAAATTGTATGAAAATTAGCACCATGGTCAAAGATTCAATTTGCTGGACTGGACTTGGATTTTTTCTTTTTTTTTTTTTTAAAGAAACTGTGAAATACATGTGAGAATCCTTCAGCAGAAAGGGAACCTCAGCCTTAGAGAACTATACCTCCCAGTATTTGCTGTACTGAGGGCCTGGGGTCTCCCAGACTATGACTGTGAGTTAAGGAGCAGAATTTGATGCAGGGGAAGAGGAGGAATAGGTGGTGTTGCAAGCAGGATGTTGAAGATCCCTCATTCCTGTCCAACAGTGGGATTCACAACAAGCAATGCTTTTTAGGATGAGACCTGCAGGTGTGTCCCTATCCACAGGGTCTGAGCCTGGTGCAGCAGCACAGGAGCATCCCAAACATTCTGCTGCAGGTTTCTGCTGGAAGGACTTGGAGCCCCTTTAGCATTTGTCCTGCATGCAAAATAATCCTGCATTTGCAAACGTGGAGATGGGTGTTTCTGGCCTTTCCTGCTCAGTTCATATTCATGAATGTGCTTTTCATGTTAGTGTCATGCTGCAGTCTCCCTATTTCTTCCCAAGTCAATTTCTTCTTTCATATGGAAATTCTCCCCTCCCTCCAAATATATTTTCATGCACACCAGGTTCCCGAGGCTGGAGCAGGGTTTTCTCAGAGGTCTGTTCCCTAAGCTGGAAGAAGAAAACTGGTGACCTGGGGAGTCTGAGGTGACTGCCTGAACACTGGGAACTCTCTGTACTGATCCACATCAAAGTGCTTGGCTGCATTTTCCACTTTCTTTATGGCTCTGCATTGAGATAAAACCTATGAAAGACCCAACAGTAGATTCCCATGCCTGTCACAGGGCTGAAAGTGGTGATCCATCACATGCTGGCCATCCATCCATCCCTTCCTCGCCCAGCACAGCGCTGGGGATGCAGCTGCCAGATGCTTTCCCTGCTGAACTTCACAGGGAGTGGTGTTTATTGGTCACAACTGGTCCTTGTCATCTCCTTGCAAAAGCTGGGAAGGTCACAAGATGTCCTTTATGGGGTCATTTTAGACTGGGAGCAGACTGGCCAAAGGAGGGGCAGCAGTGCTGTGCAGTAGATGAGATGATAAGGTGGAAAAGTGGCTTGGGCTGGGGAGGATGCTGAAAAGGATATGTGCAGGTGTTAAACCTCTTGGCTGGATGTGATGTTTCTTGTGTTGAAATAAAACTTTCGTTTGCTTTGATTTTGCAATGCCTGTGTGCTGCAGGTGGTGTGTATCCCAGCACAGTTAAACAGCAAACTGAAGGTTGATGATGTAGGAATAAAATAATTTAGGTTGGAAAAGACCACTAGGACCATCAAGTCCAGCCACTAACAAGGCCCAATAAATATTTCTGAAAAGGAATAGGTAGTCTGAAAGTAAGTCCTGCTCCAAGGCAGGCAGCTCTGAGAAGGGGCACGGTGTTCCTGCCCTGTGGGAGTATGTTTGGAAATGCTACACTGGTGGCACTTCCTGAGTTAACAGAGTCTGGGGAGGGAAATGGCTGCAGGTGCAGGATGGAAGCTCAGCTGGTGAGTATTCCACATCCAGGGTCCTCTCCAGGGCAAATGCACGGCTCAAACTGAAAAGCTGAGTTTGTTCCCACACTAACAATAAACATGTAGGAACACAAGACCTGGGAGGCGAGACAAGCAGCAAGGCTTTTCTCATGATACCTCAGAGGAAAGAGGCACAGATACCTGCAATAACTTGCAGTATTAAGCTTAAGGGCAGCTTCTGCATCTTGGAAGCAAGTGAAGTAATTTGTGGTGTCCCGTTACTACAAGTACAGTTCTTTGCAACCAGAAGGAACATGTCATTAGTGACACTGAGGAACCACTTGAGGAAAATCTGTGTGCATTGATCTGCTGCTGTGGATAAAAGGTATTTTGCTGTCTCTTTGCAAGAGGACAAGTTTGTGACAGACTCCCATTTAGTGTGTATTAAAGATCCCACTGAAACCTCCAGATTTATTTATGAAAACACTTCTGGGGCACCAACTACACTCTGTGGAATTTCATTCAGGCTTTTTAGGGGTAGGAGCTTGAATTAAGTGTGTAACTGCCCACGAAAAAGCATTCATTTCATTTCTCTCCTGATGAGAGGGAGCAGAATGCACAGCTGGGATTTGGAGGGCTGCATATCAAAACTACCACTGTCTAGACAGAAAATAAATCTGGTGGGAGAGACATGGCAGCCTGAGCCTTTGCTGTGAGAATGTGGTTGGGGGAGGATGGCAGGGACAGGACAGACTTGGGTGAGCAATGCAGCTGAGGAAGTGAGGGCTGGTGGCCCATGAGTGCTGTACTGTGGCACAGGGTGACTGTGCAGAGATGGCTTTGAGCTGGGGACTTCCCTCTGGCCCGGCTGTGACACTAAGGGCTTAGAGAAGTTTAAACATTTACCTGCCTTAAGCTTTTAAGACCTCTTTGATGGCCTCAAGTACTCATCTGCATGAAGAGCTTAGGGTGTCCTAAGCAGCCTTATGTCCTTTGGGAGGCTCAGGGCTTGGAGCTGCAGCTCAGCGCTGTGGAGCGTTTAATGGGATTTACACTCAGTGGCACGGCTCTGCTGCCCTCCTGCCAGACTGAATGGGGAGGCTGGAGCAAGCCAGAGACACCCTGGGATGGCTGGAGAGGAAGGAGTGGATGGTGCTGCCCATCAGCTTGCCTTTGGGGTACGTGAAGATCCCCAAGAAGAGCAGGGTACCACCAGGAGCAAGGATGCTCCCAAAGGTTTGCATGGGCCTGATGCAGCCAGGGACCCAGCATCCCTGACTCTGCCTGCTATCAGCAGCTCTGGCTGTGCCCCTGCTAATGCATCATCCCTGCTGCCAGGGAAATAGTTCAGAAGGCAACAGGAAAGAGGCAGAGCCAGGCTGAGCTCACTGCTCAAGCAGCCTCTCGAGCAGCAGCGAGGTTGGTGTGCATCGATCGCCCAGACAGAAGTGCCTGGAAGCGAGCAGCTCTCTGTCTCAGGTTTCACAGAATTTACAGCATTTCACAGCAAGCACTTAACAAATTCTCCCTGCCACCCTGCAGCCCCAGCTGCAGTCTCCCAGCCAGGCTGATGCTTCCCAGCAGCCCAGCACACGTGGCATAGCAAAACCTGCCATCCCTCCTGCCCGTTGCTCATCAGAGGTGTGAAGCTGGCTGGTGAACAGCACACACTGTGCTCAGTGCTTCCAGTGAGTGCCTGCCACAGCCACCAGCAGCACCAGGGATGTGTAAATGATCAGCAGAGTTGTTGGTACAAGCCAACATTTACAGCTCTGGCTGCTTTTGGGAAGAGCAAGCAGCTCCCTCCTTGCAGGCAGGGGTTGCAGTGCAGGACAGCCATTCCCCAGGTGCATCCACAGGGACCGAGCCTGGCCAGTGCAAGCCTGCAGAGCATGGCTTTGCTGCCACAGCAGGATTGTCCTCTCCTTGTGGGACCAAGTGACTGCCTCTGGCACTGCTCCTTGCCTCCTCCAGCAAGCCCCATCCCTGCTTCCATCTCTTCAGGTGGAAATAGAGCTGCTGTTGTCCTGGTTTCCCAAGGAAACCAAGGGTTGTGCAACCATGGGTGCCTGTCTGGTCATCTCCTCCCCTTCCAGGGATGGCTGCTGGCATGCCTCATTTTGGGGCCCCAGAAGCAGCAGGAGCAGGCACTGTGGGGGTCTCTGTACCTGGCAGGGCTGCAGCAGGTGTCTAGCACTTGCCTACCATGCACAGACTGCCCTGGGCACCAGCAGGTTTGGGGGGCAGGAAGCAGCTGGGGGCAATCTGCTGGGGTTGTTGTGGGCATTGCAGCAGTGGAGGGTCTGTGGGGAAGAGGTGTAGTTTGTTGTGGAGGCATAAGGTGTTTATCATCTTTGTGGGACATACTTTGAGGCAGAACAAGCAAAATCGTCCTTGGCTCAGCGTGGAGGCAGCCTGGTGGGTAGCTGATCCCCTGCTTCATGAGGCTGTGGTAGCCTAGGGACCCTGGGGATGTTGACAGTGAAAGAAGCAAGTCAGGGTGCAGCCTGCTCATCCCAGAGGCAGCACTCAAGCTGCCTGCAGAGCCGGGAGTGTTTGCAGGGAGCTTCACACAGCAGATAACAGGCACAGCAGAGAACATCACAGCCCACTCATGGCTGATTTACGCCTGGGAAAAGGCAAAGCTCTGCTCTCAGGGTATGTTATCCATCCGTGGCTTTTTGTTTCACTGCAAGGGGTATGTTTTGCCTACAGGTACTCCTGCTCAGCCAAATGTGAACTGGGTAACTCCTGCTTTGCAAGCAGTCAGCACATTTCTGGGAAGCTTTTAACTCAAAACTTTTGTTTAATAGCTGATTAATAGACTAAACCCTCACATGGACCATAGGAGGTTTTCTCTGGGGCTCTCAGAAGAGCAATAACATGGGAATGCAGGCAGGACTGGGAAAAACAGGATCATCACGTCCTCTTATCCCATGTCTCCCTAATCCACCTGAGACAGGGCGGGTGCCACTGGGAGGGGAGCAGGTCTGAGCTTTGTGTTCCCCATCTGCAACATGCATTGCATGAAAGCAGGAGACCCACGAGCCTCCCTTTCCCTCCTGTGGTACAAATTGCCTTCCCAGCTTGACACTAATGTCCCTGGGGACCCAAAGCCTCTGTTACTCCTGGACCAGCCTGTGCCTGCTGAGTGCACCCCATGCCCTGAGCTCCTCACTCCTCCTGCCTTCACTGCTGCTTTGCTCCCAGGGCTGCCTGACCATCTTCCAGACCATGCTGGCCAGCAGAGATTGCCTTGGCTCAAATGGCATATCTCTGCTGACCAGCACTAATTAAACACCCCAGGAGAAAAAGCATCCCTGTAATGAGGAGTAACCTCCTTCATGGAGTGTTCTTGCCACCCTGCATGAAACAGAGTCATGGCTAAAGGTGGCTCTCAAGTAACTGTGAGTCTTCAGCTGTGCTGGAGCAGGCTGTCTTGAAATCCCACTCCAGAGGGTGAAAATGACAGGGTTATTATTAGATGTGCCCCCATCTTTAGCCCTCAGCTGAATGTTATTAGCCTTTCTTTTTTAGCGCTAAGGCTAAATCTAATTTTATATTGTCTGAGTATCTCAGACAAAACTAGAAGGGCCCAAAACAGCCCTGGACACAGCAACGTGCCAGCTGTTCTCAGCACTCTCTGGGTGTCCCCATGCTGATGCCAGTGCTGCACCTTGGCAGAGACTGGCAGTGGGGGATGAGGGGCTGCAGGGGCGATGGGCTGGGGTCCTGTGGGAGCAGCTTGTCCCTCTTTGCTGTTGGGAGAAGTCACTGCCAGGGTTTTGCAGGGTCAGTGCTTGCTTTAAAGCAAGGATTATCTAGTTAAACACACTGGGTCCTGTGTCCCTTGACCAAGCTAGCACCCTGGCTGCTGTCCTCCCTGCACCAGGGCATCCTTTTGTACAGAAACCCAGATTGGTTGCCCTTGTGCCAAGGAGTACCTTCTCTTCCTCCCCTCCCTGTGTAGGTCCTGGCATTACTCTGCCTCAGCTCACAGCTTTTCTAGCAACAGTACACGATGTCTGGTGCAAGCACTGGGGCTCTGCTGCCCTGCCAACACTGCCACAAATCCCAAAGGCTCAACCTTGTTAGCAGCTGCAGGTATGAAGCCAGTCTTGCCTGCCCAGATTACCTGCCTGTTTGGCAGGATAAGACCACTTCTGGCAAAAGCACAGAGGAGAAATCACATCCCTGTGCTGGAAGTCAAAAACATTAATTAAACCTGCGGTATCATTGATTGCTATCTCAGGGGAGAGGCAGAGGGTGAGAAAAAGCTGGGGGGAAGGAAACCCAAGGGAGGATTTGCTAGGAGCATTCCTAATCTTTAAAAATAGGCTGATTATTTCTGCAATGTCGGAATCTTCCTATGGAGAGGCACTTGGAGTAGGTCAAGCTCATGCCAGGGGTTTGCAGGGAGTGCACCCCTTTAGGGCAGGGGGAACACATAGCCCACTGTCCCAGGACCCTTTTCAGCTAAATATTTGGTGCTGCCTAGGTAGGAGCCTTTCCTATGTGGGCACCCTAGCAGGGACAGTTGGATCTTGGGGAAAATCATCCTTTTTTGCCTGGGGATGTGAACAGGGCACCCCCTGAAAGCTGGGCCAGGAGCACTGTCACCAGGCACTGAGCTCTCTGCTCCCCATTTAAAAGATAGTGCAAACCCGTGTAGGCTGCACGGTGTTATCAAGCAAATCTGAAATTACTCTAGAAATATTCATCCAGCTAAACTCCCTCATTATGAGCCATTTGCACCTAGTGACTTTATCTAAGCACAATTGCTTCAGCTGGATTAAGCCGTGCCAGAGGCTTTCCTCTTGAACTGCAAATATCCAGCCCTCCACAGCACACAAGGTCTGTGGCTTCTGAGCGTCCAGCAGCCTCTCCATGGATCCTGCACCATCTCTTTGCTCATGAACAGGGTGGGCAAAGGTCCTCTTTCCTCAGTGCTCTGTGGTTGGCTGGGCTGGGGCTGTGGGCACAGCCCTGCCTCCCTGCCCAGGACATCATCCTGCTTTCCCAGCTGGAGCCAGCAACCTCCTTTACTGGCCAGCCTGCTTTACCAACACCAGCTGCCACCACCAGCCTCGCAAGGTGTCCCTGTGTCGGCACTGCCTTTGGGGAGGGAATGTTGTCCCCATGCCCCACACACTCTTGGGGATGCTCAGAGGGGAGCTGGGCACTCCCACACTTAGGAGTGGTGGCCATTGTCTCTATCTCTTCCCCTGGGGACAGGGAGTGATCTGCTGTTTGTGGAGACTGCTTGGCAGGTACCATGACCTCCCCTGCCAGCTCTTTCACTGGGAATGCTGCACCTGCTGTCCTTCTCCTTCCTGCTGCCCACTGTCCTGCCCTGCTGCACTCCCAGGCAGGGCACCAACAGCCCCCAGCTCTTCCCCATCCTGGGCACCAGTGACCTGCTCAGATGGCTTTGCTTTTTTAGTGGCAATAGAGATGTAGGTGTGGGGTGAGAAGACAAGACCAAGCATGGTGCTGTGGGCAGGATCAGGTGCTGGGCAATGGCTGGGTGGCTGCTGGGAGCAGGGCTGAACAGAGACCAGCAATGCTGGCAGCTGGCAAGCCGGCTGGACAGTGCTCTGGTGTCTGCTGTGGGAAGTGTTGCAACTAATGGGAGTCTGTTCTGGTGGCACTGGCAGATCAGGCAATGACCAGGAGCCATGGGAAGGAAGGTTATTTACCACAGCCAGCATGGAGAGAAGTCCCATTTTGCTCCAGCTTTTTGTCCATGTAAGCATGGCAAAAGAATGGTGGCATTTATTGGTGGCATTTGTAGGCTCCTGCCGGCTGATCCTTTCATCCCAGCTTGTCTGACATGAAACAGTGCAGACAAACCTCCCTGCCTGCTTTGATTGCTTCCCAGGGATTCCTCCATTTGCATTATAATTAAGCGATATTTTGCTGTATAAATAAACCTGAAAGTTGACATAGAAAGGACTTATCGACTCTAAAGGTATTTGCATGCTCCCCAGATGGATGGAGAGACTCACACAGGGATTTAGTAGGGACAAACTTGAAGTGCTGGTGAGTACAGTGAAGATTTACAGCAAGATGAGAACATCGTGCTCTGGCACCTGAAGAAAAGTTGAGCCCAGGGCTGTCATGAAGCAATGAGATGGGGGTTACTGCTGGGGTGAATGTCTGCTGTCTCTGCCTTTATCATCTGTGCCCTTTGCTTTCTGCTGCCACTAAGGAGAGCAGAGGAGTCAGATGGGGTGCCAGGTTGCAGGGACTGGGGGAGACCACCTGCCCTTGCCTTGCAGATGTGTGTGTTCATCCCTCCTGAGCCCCTAGTGCAGGTCAGGCTGGTGCCCAGTGCATCTGACAGTCACACCAACCTGCTTTGCACCCTTTCCAGGATCCTGTCTGACTCCCACCCCAGCCCACTGACAGCCAGGGGTTTCTGATCAGGTTAAAACATACTGGTACATCAAAACCCACAAACACCTGAGTGGCTGGCACTGTGCTGAGCCACATCTGAAAGTGATTTCTGAGTCCTGGCAGAACGCTGGGCATGACCTCTAGCAGACAGGCAGTTCCAAGCTCTGGCTGATGTCTGTGAAAGCTGCTTCCCTGACCCACTTACCCTGCAGCCACACCTCTGGCCAGAGACCAGCTTCTACTGGTGTCAACAGACCTGTGTCTAATCCATAAAAAACCAAAATCTGGGTTTTGCTAAAACACTTGACAGGACCATGGTATCAGAAATAATTTTGTGAGCCAATCAGCAAAGCACAGCAGCTCACCAGCTCCAGAATCTGACAGCACACAAGGCGAGGACAGGAACACAGCTGCCCTGGCATAGCTGCAAGTCCAGCCGGCCTGGCTACTGCTGATGCCATGCTGGCTTCTGGGAAGCTCTTTCCCTTCTTAATCTCACAGTTTTGCTGACAAGAATTAGGGAAAGACATCCCTGTGTGGAGCAGAACACAGGGGGGAGTGAGTGTCTCCTTCACTGGGCAGTGGTGAGGCTGCTCCTGGCTGGTTTTGGGCTCTGGCTTGGGAGGAGGCAGGGGAACTGGTTAGCATCCAGAAGAGAGCTGGCACACTGGTTAGGGCTAGAGGAGAGGTGCAGGACCTGGTCTGCTCCAGGGTAGGGCAGGCCGGGGGAACACAGCAGAGAATTGTGCCAGCTGCTGGCAGCAGCCCCAGACTGGAGTTTGTGGGGTCCAGTTGGGCATTAGGACAGTGGCTGGGACACCCCACCTCTCCACCAGGGACCACTGCCACCTGGCCCCATGTTGGGCTGTGTCCAACTGACCCACATAGCCCTTCTACGTCTGGTAGAGGCAGCCTGTGCTGGCTGGTACCATTACACAACCCTGCCGCAGCCTGATGCCTGCACAACACAATAGGCACTATTTTTATTCCGCTTCTGGTTGTCACAGGCAGCACAAGAGTCCTTGGGGTGGAGGCTTTTCTCCCACATGCTGTTATGTAGGACATTTCAGTCACTTGTCCTTGTGACCTGCTTGTGCCTGTCCCTGCCATCCCAGCACACCAGGACCAGCAGGAGCAGGATGTGGGGTCAGTGTCCTACAGGGAGCAAAGCCCCAGGCTTGGGCACTGGTCAGAGCCTGCCCTGCCTGCAGACACCAGTCCAAGGAGGCACATTTTCCTGGGGAGATGGTGGTTTTGCCCCTACCCCACCCCTGCGATGGCATCACTCCCCAGAGCAGCAGCCAAGAGGAGAGCATCAACACACTGTGCCTGCCTGGCCATGGGCCCCTCTGGTCCAGACCTGCAGGTAGACTTCCCACCTTGACTTCAACCATGGGGCAGCCCAGCAGGGGGACTGTCCCCAGTGTCCTGCTCTGTCCCACTGTGATACCCTGCCCTGCTGTCCCAGGGCCCCCACAGCACCCTTACACTGCCTGGTGTTCCCAGGAAACTGGTGTCAGAGGTGGGTCTGGCCACTGGTGATAGCAAGTTACTGAGAGCAGAAAATCCTCATGTATGGTGGGCATGATGTGGATAGAGCAATTTTCTGCACAATTACTCCAGTTTATTCAGTGTGGTAAACCAATATTAAAGTAGGATGACATGAAGCTTGGATGCAATGTATCTTCCTTCTGAGTCTATTTCTTGCCATATTATACAGCCTGGGAATTTCCTAACAGAGCTGGAAGAAGTGGAGACCTGCAGCACAGGGATTAGATCAGACGAGAAATAAAATTCCTACACTTCCTCCATTAGTTACATGTACTGTGGCTTCAGACTTCTAGGCTTAATGGAATGATGTCTCTGCATGTTTCATGCAAGTACCAGGAGGGGGAAAAGCAAAAGTGCCATCACACAAAAAATCTTTGCCAAGGATGAGGGTGGGGAAAATGAACCTCTCCTGGCAGTTGGCAGTGATGCCACATGGCAAGTGGGAGAAGGTGCCAAGGGATGAAAGTACAGCATGAGCAGGGATGGCAGACCATGTTGGGAGTGAGCAGGTAGTGCACCCCCCTCTCAGTGTCGACATGGTGCCCTCCTGTCTCAAAGCCTCCTCCCAGGGATGCAGATCTCCCTCAAGGAAGAGTGGACAGGGCTGTAATTCCAGCTGGCTGACACGACATCAAAGCACTTCTCCCCACTGCCTGCCAAGTCATGTTTTGCAAGGAGCAATCCTGCACCACCACATCCACAGGTTCCTGGCAGGTTTGGGGTGCTTTGTGCATCCCCCACTACACTGTCAGGTGTGTCCCCTTGGCAGTCCAGTTTCCAAAACCTGAGTTGCAGCACCTCTTGGAATAGTCCTGCACCCCACAGGGCTTCCCTTCTTCCTGTAGAGTTTCATGTGGTCTAACTTCTCTGGCTGGCAGAGCAGTTTCCTGGGGGAGCATGGGATAAAATATCCATCTGGGAATGCTGAGATAGAAACATGGCTACAATTTCATTGCCAGCTGGGTGGACACTTCTGTTGGTGAGAGAGCCCAGCAGAGGATGAGGGTGAGGAGAAGGGCTGCTAAAGACAAACCCCAGTGACTTGGTGTCTCATGGCTCCAGAAAGCACAAGACATGCCCTTGGAGGCAGACTGCCAGCCTCCTGACCGGCTTCCCCCACCACTGCCTCTTTGCTCTGTTTCCTTCCTTGGACCATCTTCCCTATTTTCATTCCCCAGGCCTGGATCTGCTGTGCAGCTCCTCGGAGCTGCTCTCAGCCTCCCCTCCCTGGGGCAGCAGCTCCCTGTGCCTTGCCCTCCCCAGGGGCCTGTGGCAGTCTCTCATGGCACAGAGCCTTGCTGTGCTCAGCAGGAGCTATTCCTCCTTGCCCTTTGATGTGTTGCACCCCTGCTTGGTCCCGCTGATGGGGACAAGCCCTGGCCCATGATCAAAGTCTCCCTGCCAAGCTCTGCCGCTGCAGCCTGGCCCAGTCCCTGCGCCTTCCAGGTGGGAAATCCCTCGTTGTTGCTCTAGGTGGTGGCACAAAGCATGGTGTGGCAGGTGCTGGGAGCTTCCTGCACGCTGCTGGGACCAGAGCCAGCGTGGCACAGCACCCAGCTGTGATAACTGGGCACAAAAAAGGGTTACTCATAAAAAATCACAAGTCAGTGGAGCCAAACCCAGCCACTGGAAAAATTCCAAATATGTCAATATGTTGCATAGGCGTCGCCTGGTGAACCAGCCAGGCACGGTGTGATCAGCACTCAGTTGTTTGCCGGCATGTGCTGCTTGCCCAGGCTGTGCCAGAGGCTTCTGACAGAGCATCTGCAGCCCACGGCCTTCTCTGTGAAGGCCATTGAACAATGACCCTGCTAAATCCACTTCCAGCACTGCATTCAGAGACAGCTGGGAGCGATCTGCTCTAGAAGCCATACTTAGGGACAAAACTACTCCTTCACCTGCCCTTGGTGCTGGGCTGGCAGAGGCCAAAGCTGTATGTGGGTGGTCACCCTGGATCTTTAAGAACAGCAAGCACTGAGAGCAGGAGCTCCTTGGGGAGATGGCTGCATCTCCCTGCAGCTGCCTTCAAGCCCAGGAGTGTCCTGGGTCCCCAAGAGGTGTAGGAAGCAGCACATGGTGGCTCCATGCTGCCGGCAGGGCTGGTGGGACCCATGGGTTTGCTCATACCCACTCAGTATCTCATGTTTTTCCAATGGGAGAAGCCACCTGCCTAATTAAACAGCAGCAACAAGCTTGGCATCGCTGGTCATGCCTGAGCACACTGCAAATTCCAATGACACTTACAAGAGGAAATGTGCTGCCTTCTGGGTCTGTCTGCTAAAATTTAGAAGGCTGACAGCTGTGTCCTGAGCCCAGTCGGTTCAAGGTATAATTAGAAAAGCTGCTTGAATAGTGTTGTTATAAAAGTGATGTTAAAATAATGGTGTGGAAGGAAAAGCCAAGGCCGTATGTTTCTGGGGTGTGTGTGCTACTCTAGGCACTGTGCCCAGTGTGCTGCAGTGATACATTTAAGGCAGCCTCTGCTGAGGGAAATTAGCATCTTTGTGCTGTACACCAGGTACACCATGTTCTTCAGATGCAAGCAGAGAATCATATTTAAAACCATCCAACAGAACATTTTCCAATTTTTATTTATCAACAGTCATCTGTGTATTCCTGGAGAATGAAATATTTATCTGTAGACACATGCATGCAGAATGTGAGAGTGCCAATATATTATTTATCAGCTCTTCCCTCCCGTGGCTTATAAATAACTCATGAAACCTGGTTGCCCAGCAGACCCTCTGGACAGCTACCTAAACCAGCTCCAGCTGCCACCCCATGCCAGCCCCAGACAGAGCATCCCCTGCCTCCAGGTCCTGCCAAGGAGAGGGCTGGCAGAGGGTGGCAATGCAGGGTGGCATTGGCCTCGCTGTCAGATGTGTCCCCACACATCCCTGCAAGTCCTGCTGGCTCTGCACATGGTGGCTGGAGGGGGTCAGGATTCCCAGACCCACAGACAGGGCGATGGAATCCAGGAGCCAAAGGGAGCCTGCATGAGTGGCAGGGTCATTGCTGCACTCCCATGGAGAGAGCACAGAGGGATGTGAGTGCTGGCTTCTGGCTGAGCCACCTACAAGAGCCACCTACAAGGGAAACTGAGGCAGCCCTAGCAGTGAGCCAAACATGCCGCGCTGGGCTCTATGGAAATGTCATCTGACTGCAGGTGCCAGATGATGTGAGCTATTGTGTCAATAACACATCCCCCAGCCCCCACAATATGGGCTACATCACTTGTAGTGAAGATAGGAGAGCTACGACTGAGCAAAATGCCCTGTCCTTGAGGAAGGGATTGGATATGGCAACTCAATGAACTCTTGGAATGGAGGGCTGAAGCTGGGAGCCCTGTGACAGAGCTGGGGTCTGGGTCAGAAACCAGGCTGATCACACACAGCCTTCGTCTGCCCAGCCTCTGGGAGCAGTGCAATAGGGGGGCAGCAAACTGGGGAGGGGCAAGGCCTGGGGTCTCTGGAGATCTCTGGGTGCAAATCAGGCCCCCAGGGGGCTGGCCTGGGACACCAGCGTGTACTGTGAGTGAACAAGAGCAGACGGGTATCAGACATTGTTTATGGCTTTGCACATATAACTCTAGATTCAATCACGTGAAAAGAAAAAATTACCCTTCTGCTGAGCTCAAATAACACATTTCTCCAGTGCTTAAGATGGAAACAAATAAAACAGATACCAGGAAGTTTTTTGCTTCCCCTGTAGAGTGACTGCAGAGAAATCAGTGCTGCTGCAGGAGCCTGGGGCAGGTTACAGAGACCAGGCTGTTCCTGCTGCACTGCAGGGGCAGGTTAGCATCTGGTGCAGAGGGAAGGGGGGAGGATCCCCTCAGCTGGGCCAGGCAGGAGCTAAGGAGCTCACACATCTTGCAGGCACTGCTAATACAGTGCACAGCTCTTACTCCCTGGAACAGCATGAGTCAGAGCAGGGGAGCAATTACAGAAAGCCTAAAAAAAATAGAAAGGACAGTATTAATAACTAAGAATTATACTAAATGACCTCATAAGTGAATTATCCTCCCTACATTACCTGCTGAGAGGAGGAGCATCCCTGCCTTCTCTGCAGAGAGAGAATGGATGGATGGATGGATAGGAGGATGGTTTTCTGGTCTTCGACCCTCAAGCACTGCAGATCTCTGTGCTGTGCAGCATTGCTGGTAAGCGGTGCTCACATGGGTGAGGGCTCACTTTGTTCATTGATAAATAGTGGCTGCTTGGGAAATGAAGTGCAGCAGCCGTTCAGCTTTGTTCAGACATCCTGCACGGCAGCCAAGAGCATGAATCTGGCTGGATGGCAGGAGCAACTTGGCAGATTTGTTACCTTTGCTGTCCCATATCCAGGGTTCACCAACCATCTTGCTTCTGGCTGAGGCCAGGGCTTCTCCAGCAGCCACCTGCCACTGAGTGGAGGAAGACCTGGGATGACTTGGGGGCAGCAGCCCACAGCTAGCTCAGAGGAGTGGCAATAGCACCAGGGTATATAGAGGGGTGGCAATGGGGCTGGAATGGCCTCAGGTCTCGTTGGAGCATCCCTGGCTCCACAGAGTCCAGTGGGGGTGTGCAGCCCATGGCTGAGCAGGACATGGTGATACCAGGAGGTGACCAGCTGGCACTGCTGAGCACTGCCTTTCTCCCAGCTGCAGGAGGTGAGAGAGCTCATTCCCTTCCCAGGGTCACATCTCCAAAAAGAAAGGGAAACTATCCTAGCAGCTCTGTACACTGGATTTGTTCAGGGAGGCAGAGCCCATGGGGAGGCTAACGTGCCTGCAATGTTTGTAGGACCAAAGATGTTTTCCCTCCATCCCAGCTGAGCAAATCTCAGTGCTCATCAGACAAGGGTGCTGCAAGTTCTCAAGGCAGGCCCTGGTGATGGTGAGCCAAGGGGCAGTGTGGCCAGGCAAGAGCCAGCTGCTGGGATGCTGCAGAGAGTCAGCAACATTCATCAGTCTCTTGAGAGCATCATCTAGCCCTGAGCTATTTCTAGGCCAGGGCTGTTATCGGGAGGCATTACGGGACTGTAAGGTACAGTGTGTCTCTCAGCTGGAGGTGTGCTCCTCGTCTTGGGAACAGCCACACGGCATCCTTCAGGGGCTCGCTGGCTTTTGGCTTCACTCCACTTCAAAGCCCAGCTCCCTGTGTGTGTTTTAACGAGGTTCACACATTCCAGGTTTCTAGGCCAAGCGAGGGCTTTCATTCTGTGCTGCGCTCAGCAGCTCTGTGTGGAGGCAGCCCACGGTTAAGTAAGGTGAGAGGCTGAAAGTGGTTCAATTTTGGAACAATAGCTGAGAACAAAGTACAGATTTTACCATTTAAAACTGGGACAAAACAGAGATGGAAGGTTTTTGTGGGATTATTTTCTTCTTTTTCCTTTTAGCACCCAGTAGACTTCTGTGAGTTGAATTAAATTTAAGATGTCAGCAGCCTTGCCTCACGCCTATTTGCATCTGAATGACAAAGCCAGGATGAGGCAGCAGCACCTGGGGAGGGAAGGAAGCAGAAGAAGGGAAGGAGAGGGACCTCCGATTTGGCTTGCTCTCCTGGCCTGGACTCTTTCTGGTCTCTGCTGCCAGTTCCTCTCAGCACTACCTATTTTTGTCTTCTATTTTTTTGTCCTGCACCTAGCACATCCAGCTCATGTCTGGGCCTGGTGTACACAGGAATGACAGCAGGACAAGCAATTAATTCTAACTGACCTCTCCTAGTGACTTTTCTTCTCCTTCCACCTTGGGTTGACTTGCAGAGCATCTCTTCACCTTGGCAAAGAGAATTTTTATATTACAGGTTTAAAAGTCATCATCACTGTAATGGTTCTTAAAACAATCCAGCAAGATGAGCTCATAAAAGCTCCTCTTGCTTAATGCATCTCTGGTAGGTGGGCCATTAGCTCACCTTACTCTGGGAACATGAGCAAGCCCTGAGGCTGAGCCAGGTCCTCTCTGAGCTGCCCCCAAACATGAGAGGAGAGCTCACCCATGCCCAGGGAGAACACCTGAATAGCAAAGCAAACACAATCACTGCCACCTCAGTCACCCAGTGCCACATTCCTTATGGATACCACACAGTCCATAGCAGGCTTGGAATAATTTCCCTCCTCACAGTCTGAATTTGAAATCACCCCACAACCTCCTCCTGAAAACCTGCCGAGCTGAAGCCGCTGCAGGTCATGTTGTGCAATTTGCTGTTGCAAGACAAAGAAAACAAGTTCTTCTTTTCACAATTACCAAACTACTTCATCGAGCAATTTCCTTGCCTCTGTGCTTTGGTTTCAGTTAACAGTATTCCTCAGGGAGGGAAGGTCTAACTGCACCTCCGAGTGCCTTACTGATGGTTCTGCCACTAAAGACAATTGTGAAGAGTTGCTGAAGTGCTGTGACTCCCAGCAGCAGTGGCTGTGCCTTGCTCTAGAGCTGAACCTGGCCAAAGTGAGCTGGTATTGCAGGCAGATGCTGTCTGGATGGCCTGCCTCTTCCCCAGGGGTAAACAACATCTGCCTGTCTCAGTGTGGCTCATACTGGGGGCTTTGCCCTTGCATGTGATCAGCCTGGTCCTGACAAAACAGCCCCTGCTGGGGGCCCAGGCACAGCCCCAGGTGTTTGGCAGCGTTTGGCACTTGCCTGGGAGAGAAAATATCACCCCTGCTTTGGGAAGAGGGCAGGGAGGGCTGTCCCCACAGCCATTACAGGGGAACCTCAAGCCCCCATGTGAAGCAACTCCCTGTGGCAGCTGCTCAGGGCTGGGGTGTCTCTGTCACCCCATGCATGGCACAGTGGGAGCACAGCAGGCACCACTGCCAGCAGCAGAGTTTGGCTGCACCCAGCCAAGGGACAGTGGTTTCCTTCCCATCACACCATGGCAGGCGCTGGCACCGGGGCTGTTCTGGCTGGCAGGTGCTCCCTGGGAGCTGCACTGTGCCAGCAGCAGACAGGCCAGCCCACTGCCAGCTTTTAGGACCGAGCTGTGACAGGCTCTGGAGGCTGTGTCTCTGCTGCTGCCTTTGCCATGCTTCAGGGCTGCCCTGCTGGTGCTTTCCTAGGGACAGAGGACAGCACCAGGACCAGATCTGGGGACTGAGGGCCAGGATCTCCTGTATCAGCTCTTTCGCAGTGCGAGGGCAGCACCCCCATTTCACAGAGGGCAAGACCCCAGGTCTTGGCCCACTGCAGCTCACTGTCAGCCCTGTGAAGCCCCAGTGGCCCCAAGGAGCCCACGGGGGTGCCCAGGCTCCTGTCTGGCCACAGCTCTGCTCCGACCCCTTCAAACTTCCTGCATTTGTTTCACTTGAGCTATTTGGGGGAAGTAGGCTGTTGTTATGTCTTCAGCTCAGCATCTATTTAGAGAAGGATAATACCATTGTGGGGGAGGACAATGAGAATATGAAATGCCTAAAATTCTCTGTCTCTCACTATTTTGACTAATTTTTTTTCTCCTTCAAATGGGTATTTCCTTGGAAAATGAGAGCGAGATTTGATGGGCCCTGATGAGTGGAATAAAGCATGAACCAAGTCCACCAAGATGAGCTCAGACTGATCTCAGCTATACCCCTAGTGCAGGAGCTATAGTCTGCACAGGGGCAGAGCAAGGGAAGGTCAGAGTACAAAAGGGAAAGGATGGCCCACACAGGAGGTGACTGCCCTAGGAGACCTCAGTGCAGAGGACAGCAGCCACCCCCTCCTGCACTTTCTCAGGGCTATGTTTAGCTCCTGGTTTGCTTGGGGAACCCAGATGAGCACCTGGAACATCTTAATGTCATTGTCCCACCAGAGCTGCTTTAGTGGACTTTCTTCGCTTTGCAGGATATAACTAATTGGACCTGACATCAGGGAGAGTCATGTTGGGTCCTGAAATAGCTTTCTGCAGAGCTTTACTCACAGAGGTGCCACGGGGCAGCATGAGTGTAAGTGTACCTGAAACCACTTTCACAGGGAGGCTGCATGGCCACGGAGTGCACCTGAGCTCAGGTCACATCTCAAGTCCTGGAAGCCCAAACTGGGGAGCAGAAATAATGAACATCCATGGCCTGGCTGGTGAACTTCACCTCTAGGTTAGCCCAGAGGTGCAGTAAGGACTCTCAGTCTTACTGTTGCTGCACAACAGGTCCTTGCAATACCCTGTACCTGTAGTGGGCCTCGCTCCTCTGCCTCTCTGGTGGCAGCCTGGACGGTCTGATTTCCTTGGTGTTTCTCTCTTTGGTAACAGCAGTGAGAGCTGTGAAGAGGCAGTGGGTTCAGTTTACTTCAAAGCAGCAGTAACCAAAAGGTCTTTATGGGATTGGGCTGGGAGTCCAAACAGAGAGAAGGCAGATATTACAGTGACTGCCAGCTCCAGCAGACTCTGGTGGACCATAGGGTCTCCTGCACAGCTGCACCATCCTGTATGCTCTGCTAGAAATTTGCTAAGCCAGCACTGTAGCCAGAGGGTTCTAGCAGCAAGGCCATGTATGTGGGATAACTGCTGTACTGGTGTATGTGGGATAACTGCTGTACTGGTGTGTGGGATAGCTGCTGTCCTGGTGTGCAGGCTAACTGCTGTATTAGTGCAGGGACTCCCCTCCTTGCCATGCAGAGCCTTTGCATTACAAGACACTCTCTAAAGCCTGGACATTGCTTAAGAAAGTAAAATTAGATCAGAGCAGCACTAAAGATAAGCAGCTCAGTTCTCATCCTGCAACTTGCCAGAGCACTGTGGCAGGTGGGAGACAGGACAGGACACAGTGTCACCTGTGAGGATGGTGGCAGACTGCCCTGAGGGAACCTGAGCTCACAGACCTGCCCCAGCCCTGCTCTCATCAGAGCTGGATGTGTGGAGGTATTGGAGATGCCTGGGGGGACATTGGGACATCAGGTGAAGTTGTTGGTGTTGAGCCAAGGGTAGAGCAGGGCACAGACATGTGGGTTATGGGCTACATCTCAAATGAAGGCAGATGGTGGGATGGGGAAGGACTTCCCATGGCCCTGGGTGCTCCTCAGGTGTCTGTGCATGATGAAGGCAGCACATACTCAGCTCTCTGTGACTGCATCCCCCCAGGCTTGTTTGTCTCCTGGCCATGGTGCTTGTTGCTGCCGGGGCCCTGGCAAGACACCAGGGTCTGCCGGGGCCCTGGCAAGACACCAGGGTCTCCTGGGACCCCCAGGGCAGGCAGTGGGCAGGCACAGACCCCAGGACCTGCCTCTGCTGCTGAGAAGCATCCATTTCTTCCCAGGTGAGCAGAGGCAGGAGCAGGCTGCAGGGCAGACGTGGTCTTGGCCATGTTCAGGAGTCATTATCGCTAACAGCTTTAATTAGCTACTGCAAATGAGTGTTCCTGCCAGTGGCTGCCCAGGGCCGGCTCTCCGCTTGCACTGCTCTCATCTCCTGGGCACTGTGGACATGGATGGAGCTGCCTCTGGGGGTCATCAACCACAGCTTGGACAGAAATTGCGTGTCTCCTTGCTCAGAAAGAAATATCAGACTATTTTCCTCCATTTCCAGCAGAAGAGATGATGTTTTTACACCAAAGTGGGCTACTTTCAGACAATCATATTGCTGATCCTGGAGCTGAAGTTAAAATCCCTGCACCAGGCAGAGGAGAATGAGGCTTCCCAATGCCCAAAACAAGATGCTGGGGAAATACCACATCCCTGCCTACCGTCCCTGTTGCCTTGTTCCATGTCCCCATGGACCTCTTTCAAGCAGCAGAATGACAAGTCACTGGTAGGAAATGCAGGCAGCTGCATTCACACTTCACTCTATTATTTCAAAAGTATTAGCAGAGAGATTGAAAATGTAATTGTGATAATTAAGCTAGATTGCAATCTTCCTACAGGAGCTACCAAATTATTTATATAAACTTTTCATCCTAATTCCCTTAACTGTTCCCTGCCCAGTGGAGGAGGAACCCTTACGGCTCTGGGCTGCCCGACTGTGCTCCAGTGCAGGCAATCCTCGATGGCATCTGTGAAACAGCAGCAAGTGGCAGCTCTTACTCAGCAGGAAATTGGGCTGGGGAAAGAGCTGTGTGAGAGACAGTGATGCTGAGGGCTGAGCACTTTGGGGGCAAAGACCCCAAATAAGAGGGGAGAAACAGAGGGAAGTGTGCAGGACTGGGAAAGGCAGTGCCCAGCTGCAGTCAGGGCTGGCTGGAAAGGGCAGAGCAATGCTGGGCAGATGCTCAGCAGGGCTGCATTTGGGCACTGCCTCTCCTGTCCCTTGGGCTCCCATGTGTACCTCCCACCGTGATCTTTGGAGCCAGAGGGAGCACAGATCCCAGTGTGGCAGGACTCAAGAGCCGTGGCATGGCCAGGCCAGCCTGGTGTAGAGCCTGGCTCTGCACACAGACCCAGCAGCAGCAGCTTTGGTGCTGCTGCTCTGCCAGCTCCCTCCAGGAACACTGTCAGCCCTAATTAATGTCACAGTTCAGCTTGTTCATGCATCCGAGCAGACTGCGTGCAACTTCACAGTGCTGCGGGAGGAGTGATGAATCCCATGCCAGCGCCTTTTCCTTGTGTCCCCCCTTGCTTGCCTGTGCTGGAGCAGCAGAGATTTCCAGACCCAGATGTGACACCGAGCATGTCACCCCTCTTCGTGGGGTGGCAGCAGGACCAGCTGCAGGAGGCAGGCTGCCCAGCTGCCTTCCATTTTGGAGCAGGAAAGGAAGGGAAGAGCTCTACAGGCAAAGCCCTTTACTGTGACCCGTTGTCCTGTGTCCTTCCCACAGAGCTGAGGACATATGTCTGAGGACATATGCCCCTATTTTGGGGCATAGGGACAGATGATGTGTACCATGATGCACCACCACTGGGTCCAAGACATCTGTCCAGAGGCATGAAAGCCTAGATGCCTGCAGCTAGCAGACCCTGACCTGCATCAGACCTGGGCTATCCTGTCCCAGACCTTGCCCCGTTCCTACCATCAAAGGGGCTTGATTTAAGTCCACAGATTGGAGCTGTGCACTGGCTTACCAAGTCTGAGCACGCAGAACATCTCACATCTTGGGAAAAAGCATTCTGCAGCCTTTCTCCCATCTCCACCCCCCAGCAGCAGCATGGACCGCAGCGACCAAGGATCTTGGGCACAGCTGGGCAGCTGCAGCCTGGAGCTCGGCTCCTTGCAGAGCTGTCTTGTCGAGCCAAGGGCTGGATTGGGTCCTTGTCCTTCATTATATAACTGTTTCTCTGAGTGTTTTCGTAGCACTCAGCCCTCCTGCCAGGCAGAGCCCCCGGTGGCAAGGGGGAATGTCATGGTTTTCTGAATGCATAGCTTTGATTTCCTGCTGGGCTGTAGCAGCAGACAATTCTGCTCCCCCCAGCTCATGCACCTTGCCAGGCATTAACCAAAATTCAGGCCCCTACAAGGCAGCAGGCAGCAAACTGGAGGTGTCACCTTGCCTGGGGTGGGTGATGGTGATGTGGAGAGAAGCAGAACCTCAGAGGCCAGGTCAGTTCAGTTCCTCCATGGGGCTCTTTGAGGCCTGCAGATGAACCGACCTGGCCTGGCCTCTGGGACCCCACGCTGTCCCTGCACTGCCCTGGCTGTCTGCCCTCGCATTCCTGTCCTTGCACATCATCTCCTTCCAGCTGCTGGGGAAAACAGCCCCTGCTGCTACCAGCGGCTGGGGTGAGGAGGGGGAGACGCCTTCACAGCACATGAGCTCTGCGGGAGCTGGGGCTGCTGCTGACCTTGGAAATGCAGGGTTTTTTTTCTTCCCAGCTCCAGGAGAAGTAGGAGGTGAGGCATAGCTGGCTGGCACTGCACCCTGCTTGCAGCACACAGGTTTTTTTCATCATTGATGGGACCCTGCCCACCTTCGCACAAGGAAACCAGGGCTGTGCAGTGCCATCACCCACAACCCCTTGGACAGTTTGATGGTAGATTGTCTGCTCTGTGCCTTGCCTGCAGGCTGAAATTGGGGATTTTTTTCCCACTGAATAATAGAGGGTTCGGTGTGATGGCCAAGAATTGAGGAATGGGACAGTTGTGGTGCCTTGGCGATGACTAACAGCAGTGGGACAGGTCAGCTGCTCTTCTCCAACACACCACCAAGGAGGAAATCCTGACGCCTTCCTGCTTTGCAAGAGTCACAGTGTGTGTGCTGAAGGTGACTTGGAACTGTCCCAGAGTTGTACTCGATACTGAGTATTGCATACAGCCCCCCAAATGGAAGAGGTTTTCACCACTGATCTGGTGCCATTCAAGTAGATTTCACATCCAGGAGTCCAAAGCAGCTCCTCAGCCAGCAGTTCTTGCATCATCACCCCTGGTCAGGCAAACTGGATGTGCCCTGTGCAAGGCACATCTACAAACTGAACTGCAAATAAGTCTGGATCTAAATCAGTACTACAGTGTGGGCTAAAAGTCATTTCATTACTTGGCTCACTCCACTTGACCACTGGCTAAGTTTTCTGTTTGCACATGATATTTTTTCCTGTTGTGGATGAGGAAGACCTAAGGATGGGAGAAGGGCATGATCAGGGCAGAGAAAAACAAGAAGTTGTACATGGGACCCTGCCAACACTTCCACATTTGTTTGGTTCCCCCTCAGCCTCATTTTCAGGAGAAAATCTGTAGTACACCAACAGATATACAGTCAACAGATAGTATTAGCAAAAAGGGCTCTTTTCCCCTTAATATCTTCATATTCTGGGAGCCATCATTGTTGCCTCGAATAATCATGTGCTCTGTTTAGCCATAACACACTCAGGGAACCTCAGGTACCTCGGGCAGTACCTAAGCGGGCTTGTAACAGCCCCATGTACCAGGTTCAGAGCAGGATCATTGCCTTTCCTGGTGGTGTGTTGCTTGTTGTAGGTATTTTCTGTCCAATTCATCACACGCTGCCTGCTAGGTCAGAGATGTGTGAAGTTCAGTGTTCATTCAACCTTGCTGTGCTGGGAACCTCCTTGGCTGGCCCACTGAACCCAGGCAGGGCAGTGATTTGCACCAGGGGCAGATAGCAATGCTTGATATGTAATTCTGCAAACATCAGTTCCCGCATTTGACTCCTTCCCACACAGTTCAAACCTACTGGCAGAGCTATCAGGCTGCCTTTGCTCTCCCTTTGCCTGCCTGTCCCCAGGAAAGCAGCGGTGGGGTGGTGCTGCTGGTTGTTGGAGAGCAGTTTCAGAGCCTGTGCTGCTCTTTGCGCAGCTCTCATGCCTCCACTGCGTCAGGGGCTGATTCACCATCTCCAGCTGTAGGGCTGAGTTAGTGCTGATGGATGGAGCCTGATTGATGGGGAACATGTCTCTGCCGACAGCCTGAGCAGTGCCATGAACATCTGAGCAGTGCCATGCTCTGTGGGACACTGTCAGTGGGGAGAAGGCCTGGCACAGGGGCTGGCATCAGCCCTGTCACCGAGCAGAGACCACGGAAGAGTTTGTCCTCTATATATGGGAGCAGGCCTCTCCCAAAGCCCTGCACCTCCCCACACCAGCCCATCAGCCAGCAGTATGCTTTTCAGCTTAGCAAGCAGCTACTTGTTTCAAAGGAAAAAACAGCAGAAGCTCAGCCTTTTACTCAAATCTATTGGAAGAGAAGGTCTCGCTCTCTCCTCCTCTCCTTTTTCAAGGGAGATGCTCCTTCAAACTTGCTGTGCAGAAAATAAAATGACCTTTTTCTCCTCACGTGCACTTGCTCTCATCTGCAGGCCCAGGCATGCTGCTTTGGGGAGGGCATGGCAGCTAAGCACACATGAATAACCTCACACCAGCACTGCAGACATACATATGACTTTTTTCTATAGTTCTAGTACCAAAATATCCCAGGCACAAAGGGAGTTGGACTCTACAGCTAATGATCTATACAGGCCTCTAAGGAAACGGCACAGTAGCCCTGCTAATGGCTTCAAGGGGAAATGCTTCAGGCCCTGGCTGGCTGCTGCTGCTGCTGCTGCTGAGGGAATTGTGCTTTTAGCTCTGGCATGCGATAAAAACCTTTTCTCACTGTCGCAGGCATGATGGCTCTTCTGGAGAGAGGAAAGGCATTGACTAAGCTAAGGCCATTAACCACCTTTAAGCACACACGGAGGATGTAAAGCAAACACCACCCGATCATTCAACAACCGGGGTTAGTTAACCAACCCCTGTGACTCCCCCGGCGTGCCCTGCTCTGGTCCCCGGGTGCCGCATTGCTCCCTGCTCCAAGCACTACCTGCTCCCTCTGCCCCGGGACAGAGCAGGCAGTGACAGAGCTCTGGGCACAGATGTGGGGCACTCACCTCAGCCCAGGGCACTGAAGGTTCCCTGCTGCCAGCCAGGCGGTCTGGCAAGCCCCATTCTGGGGAAAGCACTTTGGGATAAGCTCTCCCTGGTGTTTCATTTCCCCTTCATGCCCCCTCCCTCCCTGAGAAAGGCAAAGGGAGCTTTGCCTGAGAAAAAGCAGCAAGACACACTATTTCTTTAGCAAGGTGTGTCTCAGCAGTGCCGGCCTTTGTGTGCTCAAATCCAGCAGTGGCCACCATCATTTGCTGCATCTCCACCCAGCACAGACTGAGTGTGACTTGGGCAAGAAGGTGCTCATTCTGAGGGGATTCCCCCTTCTCCCCATTACCCCTTCCCATGAAAGCCACGCCACTGTGCCTCCCTGCTCTGACTGACTCATACTGAGACAATAGCCTCGCTGGTGTGGTGGCAGATTTTGCAATGGGTTTTAATGAGGTATTTACAAGTTCCGAGGCGGGCTCCTTGCACAAGGAGTGTGGCCTGGCCCTGGCAGCTGGTTGGGCTTTTCATTGACATTCCTGCAACTCCACCGATTGCAGCACCGGCGCAGTGGAAAACATTTAGACATCAGAAATGCCAGATGAATTATGTCTTAATTGATACCTCCACTTGGGGACAAATGAAACCGGAACATCTCTCCTGCCCTGGGAGCCTGCCACTTACAAACAGATTTACAGCTAAAAATACCGTGGCAGTCCCGTGGCTAATCAACTTCACTGCTTACCCTGGGTGAGGTTATGAAATTGTCTCAGGCTGGCACTGCGAGCAGCGAGGGACCAGCTGCAGCACCTGGATGCAGGCAGCATGAGAGCTGTGCAGTATCCCCAGTGCCCAGGCCAGGGGCAGCTCGCCCCAGGGCAGCCTCAGGGCTCCACGGTTGGGTTTCTCCAGGCTAGGATCAAGCCAGAGCTCCCCGACAAGGGGTTTTTCACCCTGACAAGGGGTTTCTCGCATTCCTGCCCATTGTTGGAGGCTGCAGAGAGAAAACCTCATCCCCGTGGTTTTTAAGAGTCCTTAATCACCCTGTGTGTTTCCCTACAGTGTAACATTTCCAGCGAGCTCAGGAGTCACAAGATGTTTGAAACAGCCTTTTTGTTCAGTGCCCTCCTGCACCTTCAATACATCCCAAGGGATCTCTCCCCCCAACTCCTTACAGGAATGCGCACACAGAGGCCAAATTGCCACAGTGACCCCAGTTTCTTTTAAGTTACCGTCATCTTTATTTTCTTCACATATGTGCAAACAGAGGAGATCGCAATGGTGGTGTTCTTAAAAATAACAAAATGTATTTGCATACATTTCCCTATGTACAGGTGAACAGCCACAAGTAGTCTTCTTTTGCACAGCAAAAGATCTAGAGCATTGAGACCGGGGACAGGACCGGGGCCCAAAAAAAAGTCTAACTTAAAAATAAAAATAAAAAAAACCCCCAACTTCACAACAGTGCAAACCTCTCGGACACGACAGCACGATGGAGTGACTTTAATGGAGAAAACGGCGGGGGGGCCTCTCGGATGTGAGATTTCTGACTGTAAACAAGGCGCAACACCTCCCTCCCGCCGCCCTCACCGGGGAAAGCTATTCCAGGAATTTGGCAGATCTTCAAGGGCTGAGCCGGAGGTAAACAGCCCGCGGCCGCCTCCCCTCCTCGGGCCGCGGCGAGCTGGGGTTCGGCTCCGGCGGCCACCGGCACCGGCGGGGCGGCCGCTCCTCGGGATGCTGCGGGGCGCGGAGGCACCGCGGGGAACCTGTGGGACCGCGATTTCCCCGAGGGGCCTCGGCGGGGCCGTGCAATCACCTCGGCGGAGCCGGAGGGGTCCAGTGCGCCCCGGTGGGGCCATGCACGCCCGGAAGGGACCGCGCATTCCAGGAGAGGCCGGAAGGAACCCGGTGCGCCCCGGCCGGGGCCGCGCATTCCCAGAGGGAACCCGGTGCGCCCCTGCGGCGCCGCTCACGCCCGGAAGGGATCGTGCATTCCCGGAGGGAACCCGATGCGCCCCGCTGGGGCCGTGCACGCCCGGCAGGGACCGTGAACTCCCGGAGGGGTCGGAAGGAACTCGGTGCGCCCCGGCTGGGCCGTGCATTCCCGGAGGGAACCCGGTGCGCCCCGGCGGCACCGCGCACGCCCCAAAGGGCTCGAATGCTCAGCCGGTCTCGGGGTCGCCGGGGGGCGGCTGCTCGGCGTCGCTGCCGGGCGGGGCGGCCCCGTCCGTGCCGCCGCTCTCCAGGGAGGACTCGCTGCCCGTGCTTTCCCCGGAAAGAAGCCGGCGGACGCGCAGGTCGGCGCGCAGCGAGCGCAGGTCGTTGCCCAGGCTGAGCTCGCCCAGGTCGCGGAGGAGCTGGCCCAGCTCCGGGCTCTCGCCGCGGCCGGTGCCGGGGCGCAGTAGCTCGCCCTCGGGCTCGCCCAGCGCTTCCAGGATGTCCTCGCAGTCGCAGTGCATTGCCCGCTCTTCCTGCTCCTCGCCCAGTAGGTCCTCCGTGATGGAGCCCAGCTTGGGCGCGCTGCGGCTCCGCTCCACCGGCGGCTTGTAGCAGCACTGCCCATTGAGCAGCTTGCGCAGCGGCACCAGCGGGATGCTCTGCTCGCCCACCAGCTGCTGCTGCTGGTGCCGCGCATCATCCCGCTTCTTCAGCCGGCGAAACTCGGCCAGTGCCGTGGCCGAAGTCTGGTAGAGCAGCAGGGCCATGGCCTTTGCCTTCTCGGGCTTGGAGACCAGCACGGCGTGGCAGCGCAGCATCACCGCCTTGTGCTTCAGCTCGTGGCGGTAGATCCAGGCGAAGACGCGGGGCAGGCGCGGGTCGGCCACGCAGTAAGTGACCCGGTGCAGCAGGTAGAGGTGGCCGGGCCGGCGCAGCCCCTTGTCCTCGGCGTGGGCCATGCGGATGCCCTGCGCGCTGATGGTCAGCTTCATCTTGGTGCCCTGCCGGCCCGCCTCGCTCTTGCTCCAAATCTTGCAAACGGCCAGGTCGGTGCAGCCCTCACCCTTGGACTGGATGGTGGTGGCGTTGCCCAGGTAGAGCACAGTGTACGTGGGGTCTTCGCTGGTGACGCGGAATTTCCGCCGCTTGGAGCGGAACATGCTGCCCACGCGGTGCAAGGCGCTCTCGGGGCAGGCGCGGGCCAGCGAGGTGAGGGCCGAGTAGTGCACGCTCACCGCGTACCCCTTGGGCTTGCTCTGCCGCCGCGCCTCGCCTGCCGCCAGCTCCACCTTGCTCCGCTTCCAGGGCAGCATGGCCCCGCGGAGCCGCGGCTAGGCGCCGCGCCGACGGCTCCGGGCGCGGGGGGCATGCCACGGCGGCGGCGGCTGGGCTGCCCGCCCGCCTCACATCCTTGCGGGCGCCGGGCCGCCGCGGCCGTAGATATAGGCGGGCGCCGCGCTCCGCGGGCGCGGAGAGGGGAGGCCCCGCGCACCGAGGGCGGAGCGCCCGCTGCCCGGGCCCGCCGAGCCGGCGGCGCGCTGCTCGCCGCCCGCCCGCCGCCGCCGCTCTGCGCCGCCCGCCGCGGCGCCCCGGCCCCGGCCGCCCCGGCCCCAGCCCCGGCCCCGCCGCGCCGTGGGGCGGGCAGGGGCGGGAACGGGGCGGTGCCAGCGCGGCCGAGCGGCCCCCGGCCCCTCCCTGCTCGCGGCGGAACGCGGCCCCCAGCGGGGGACACCGGCCGGTGCTGCCGCGGGCGCGGAGGAACGGGGAGCCCTCTGCGCCCCGTTCCGCCCCACCTCGCTCCCCGCGGCCACGGGCGGAGGGTGGGTGCTCTCCTGCAGCCTCCGTCAACACGGGCGGGGAGGATGGAGAAGGCACCGCGGGGAATCCGTCTGCCCCAAACCCCCTTAAACTGATAGCAATCCCAAGGCCACTGCGGGACCCCACCCTCTGAGAGATCCCACGGCCGGGAGAGCCCTAACCTCAGCTGCCTGCCTGGCCAAGGTGTGCCATGGACAAGTCCCGCTCTTGCAACATGATCTTTCCTTTGGTTTGGTTAGTCCGGCTCTGAGAGCTGAAGGGCCTGCAGCAAATACTAGTTATTATGTATGAGTAATCCTTTGCTCTTTATTTATACGTAGCAGCCGAATAACAAGAAGCTGTCTTGTAATTTCTTGTTGGGGTTGCTGAGTACACTCACAGACACAATGAGAAAGTTGGTCTCTGTGTTGTTACTATAGCTTCTTGTGTCATGTATCATATCCTTGCCAGAAAGAATACAAATTCCAGCGTTGCAGATAATGGCACTTCATCAGGGTTTGGATAAATGCTTGACAGAAGGGGGGCAGTACGTACTCGTGCAATAAAATATGTAAACACCTGCTTAAATTAGTTGACAAATAATTTCTAAAATTTGGACCAGTATATAATTAACATTGTTGTTGTTACTATTATTATTACTATTATTACATTATGCCATCTAGCCGATTACTTGGGAATTGCACGTAACCACAGTGACCAGCGTCAAACTATTAAAAAGCTCATGCCCATTTGCTTGTATTTCCAAGATCCCCTTCACTGGAGGGCAGCGTGGTCAGCACCGTGCCTTGAGACTGTTCAGCCACAGCTGGTACCAGGGGATGCCTGGCCACAGCCATGGTTTCCAGAGGCCCATGGTAGGTGTGGGTCAGTAACATGCTGAATTTCCTGTCTTCAGCAGCTCTAGTACAGCACTTTGACAGTGTTAGGAAGGCTGTTGCTCGCCCTGAGAAGTGAATGTTAATGCTCCCATTTTCCAATGACAAAACTTCAGTTGGAGAGCTGCATGGGCTGGGTGTGCACCAATCAGCACACATGAGCAGTTGCAAGGCCAGGGCAAACTGGCCGGGGCAAATTGGCCAGGCCCCTTGGCATGAAGCCCAGCACTCACTGGGATGGATATTTGGGCTCAGCACCATGCAGAAACAAGCCCTCTGCCTCTCAGACAAAGTCGCACTGGGACATCACAGGAGGGCAGGTGAGGGGCTGAGGTCTGCCCCACCTGGGGGTCTCTGATGTGGCCCTGATGCAGGCTGGATGCTAGGCATCCACTGGGAGTCCCCATGGTCCTGTTGATGTGGGGGGCAGAAGGGGCTGTGTGCTGTGCTGCCCAGAGAGCTATGCTGTGGCAGATAGCTCCTGCCAGCTTGTGGGACTATTCCACTGCATGGCAGGGAGAGGAAGACTTTGGTTTGTACAGCTGATTCATCTCCAAGTAGCATTCAATGTGCTTTTCATTTGTCTTTGTCTTGCAAGGTGAAACCAGAAGATGCTGCTGTGCACATAAAATAAATCCAATGGCTTAAGGTGACATCTGACACTCACACATGGTGTGGCACTCCCATACTGCCTGAAGATCTGCCTCCTCCCTCAAGGTGTCCTGCGGAAGCACAGCTCCTCTGACCCATGCCTGCCCTGTGCTCAGTGACTGCCACCTGCCTGAGCAGTGCCTGTGAGCTGCCAGGCCGAGAGCAATCCCATCCACTCCTCTGAGACGCATGGGAACAGCAGTCTCTCCATATGACAGGGAGCTGCTTTGCCAAAATCCTGCCTGCCTCCAGCTGTGGGCAGAATAGCCTGTTCTGGGCCTTGGGCTGGTATCTCAGCAGGCAGGTGTTTGCTCCGGGTGGGATGGAGCAAGCAAGGAAGCCCACACACCTTCCTGTGGTGCTGCCTCTGGAGGGAGGTTAGAGCTGGGGGGGCTGCTGCTGGTACAGAGACACTTCTGATTATGATGCCCACAGAGCTTTTTGCAGAGTCATGCTGGGCTCTGTCATCCCTATTGACGTGATCGGTGTTCAGGAATGTAGACTTCAAGTTTTCACAGCATGACTCGTGCAGGCTGCTGAGCCCCGTGGCTCTCCAACAGCCCTTGGGCATATTTGTCTGCAAACCCCAGTGGTCTGTAAGGTGAGGGGGAGCTCTGACCCCTTTGCCCTCCTCATGGCCTCGCCAGTCCCAAGGCAGCAGCACTACCGTTTCTGCATTGCATTCTCAGGGTGGAGGTTTCCTTATCAGCTTCTCAGAGACACACTGGGGGCTCCAGATGGTGGCTAGGGAGCAGCAGCACCCCAGAATATCTGCCTCTGTGCCACTTGGAAGTGCAGGAACAGGGAAGGTGTCTTGCAGTCACGTCCCTGCTCAAGAATGGAATCTGTCTCAGCTCAGTTCCTTGCCGTGATTGCTCACCAGTTGCCAGACCATTTTAGCTTTCTTTGCTTCATTAATGGACCCAATTAATTTAGGATCATCTCTTTCCTGCTGTGTGGCAACTGCTTCGATTCTGGGCATGGATGATTGCCACATGCTTCAGCAACTGAAGAGCACAATACAAATAGTGAGGGTCTATGACAGAATTCCCAAATAAAAAGCTCTGAGTCCTGTGCTGGGCTTTAGAGCTGTGCCACAGCCTTTGGGCAAAGTCTGGCAGCAGGGAGCAGCCCAGTTAATCTGGGGCACCTGCTCCATGCTTGAGGTTGTTCCTGTGGTGTTGGATGTCTGTATTTCACTGCCAGGAGGAGAAGCTGAGGCACAGTGAGAGGGGAGCCTGCCCTGCAGGGCCAGGGCGTGCTGCCTGGTTCCCAGTGAGCACGAGGCTGCCTGCTCACCTGTGAGGCCAGCAGCACCCGTGATGTGTAGGACTTGCATGCTGGGGGCTTATCTGCACGGCACTGTAGCTCCGGGGGAGTGCAGCAGCCTGCTCTCTATTTATGCAATATCCCAGCAGCTACCGAGCATCACCTGCCAGCGTGCACGCATGGAAATCCTGAGCAAGGCGTGGGAAAATCTGTAAGATACCATCTCTGCCCTGCGGCCCAGAGTCAAGAGCACAGTGAGTGCTGCACTTGGCCCTCAGCAGACCCCACTCCCTGCCCCACTCCATCCCTCTCCTGCCCTGGTCACTCCAGCCTGTGCTGGAGCCCATGGTCACACCCCACCATGAGCCTGTAGGTCTGGGGTGCACAGTGTCTCTGGGGTGCAGACAGGTGGGCAGCTGCCCAGCACCTCTGTTGGAGCGGAAGTGCCAGGCTGCCCATGCTAGCTACCCTGTGCAGTGCAGGGAGATGCCAGGGTCTGTCTGATGGGAGAGGGTGAAACCGTGCACGGAGCAACCCTGCTTCAGGAATGACTTTTGTGCCCAGCAGCTGGAATTGGAGCTGATGTGGATTTCTGGTTGGGGAGAGTGGTGGAAAAAGGTGCTGGGGAAAGTTGATATGACAAGACCAATATAATTCATGTGAATGTACTGATTTTGTCAGTGTATGAAAACATGTCAGGCTTTCTCCCCCTAGGTAGCAATAGAACTTCTTGGGTCGCAGCAGCTGAAGTGACACAAAGTGAAACACTGCAAACCAGCATTTCAGTATGTTCCAAAACAAACTATTTCAGAGGCTCTACAACTATGCTACATGTCACAGTCTAGATGCCTTGTTCCAAACTAGGACAAAGGAAATGCTGAACTGTCAGGTTTTTCCACGAAGCAGAAAGACTGAGCGGCTCCTGAGCCTCTCAGGCCATCAGTGGTGGCAGGCAGGGTGCCACGGCCCCCAGCCCCGCCAGCCGTCATCCAGGTCTGGCCAGCAGCAAGTGCGGATGGCTGCCTGTCACCAGGAGCGGGGACAGCCTGAGACAAGTTGGCAGGGCAGGAGACAGCATGACCTGCTCAGGGAGAACGGTCCTTGACAACCTTTAGTGGAAGCCTCATGCCACCCCTGCTGCCCTCCTGTCTCTCTGCAGGGGAGCAGCACCCCCATCCTGCAGCCGGTGTGCCTTGGCAGGGCTCGGGGCGCGGGGCTGGGAACACAGGTGATGCCGGGGCCGTGTGAAGACTGTGGGAGGTCCACGCATCGGCAGCCCTGGATCCCCCGGTGGCACCAAGGGTGATCATAATGCTGCTCAGGGTGCCGAAGGCCAGGAGTACCCCTGGGGCCAGGGCTCTGCTGCTCGGCGGGGCCGTGGTGGTGTCGGCACGCCTCTGCCGCGGTTGTTTTTCAGTCACCGAGAGCGGCACACCCCGCTTCCTGCACGGGCGGTCCCGGCGCTTCCTGCGCCCGCTGCTATAATTAGACGGGGAGCGAGCCGGTGTCCAGTGGAGCAGAGCCCTCCCTTGGGTGTCACAGCACCCTTGGGGGCTTGCTGGGTGGGCTTATGCTGCGCACCTGTCCTCAGGCCATGCTGCGAGCCAAGGGGCACAGAGATGGTGTTGGGGCAGCATCCTGTGCTCAACGCCCTATCCTGCGGGCTGCCGCAATAGGGCCGTGGGGCAGAGCAGCAGTGGGCTGTGGGGATGAGTCTTCCCAGACAGAGCTGGCACAACGGAAGCTGGAGAAATCCCATCGGTTTCCCATCCGGCGCTTTGTGCCATCAAAGAGGCAGGCAGCTCTCTCTAATTAACCTGCCCCCACACTGCCAGGCAAGGAGGTGATTTTATCTTCACAGGGCTGGTGGAAGAAGCGGAGTCTGAAAAACTTGCCTGAGGGCCCCAGCGGGTTTGGTGCCATCTCAGGGCTCACCCTTGGCCAAGCAGCCCTGCTTCAGAGCTTTCCCAGCACGCTGCTCTTTCTAAAGGAGAGCAAGAGCTTCACCAAAAGATGGGGAAGCTTGCGGAACAAGCTCCCACTTTTCCTGCAGTGCCAGTCTGTTTCTGAGTACAGCTGGAAAGAAGGGGGTTCGAGCAGCTGCAGTTGTACACAGAGCAAAATTGTCTCGGTGTTCTTGCAGGCCTGCTTTGGGAAGAGTTTCTTAATGGCTCTGCTTGTCAGGCTGAGGCTGGCAGTACCGCTGAATTGAGCATTGTGAACCTACATGAATAATGAATAGCCATCACATGAATATTTTAGAGACACAGTCCTGAGATCTCCCAGTGCTGCCTTAAAGGAAAATGGAGGAAAAGTTGTACAGAAAGAACGGTGTTCCCTTTAGGCAAAAACGCACTGTTATCATTAGCTTTTGAAAAGGAGCTGTGAGCTGCTGCTAAATAATTCTCAGGATTTGCATCAAAAACTGGAGCAGTGGTTTGGCTCCAAGGCAGAAGAAGTTGGGAGAGAAGCCCAAGTCAATGATTACAGAGTGCTGGAAGGACAGCAGATTTTACTTTGTCTATGCAATGGTTTTGTGAGAATTCCCAATGCTGTGGCCACCTTCCAAAGTGCTGGGCACTCAGGGCATTTCAAAGGAGTGGTGAGAGGTGTGGTGATGCACAGGGGTGCTTTCTCTCCCGGGACAACATCTCAGTCCAGCCCGAGCATCTCTGTCAAAGAGCTGAGTCGTACAAACAAAGCCCAGCAGCAAAAACTGTGTTCATTGTGCATGCTGTGGTAGCTGTTGCATCATATGGGAATGGGCTGCAAATCAACAGGTTTATCACACTTCACAGCAGCATGCCCCTCTCCTCCAAGCTCTCCTTGCCTGGCTGCGTTCTTGGCATGCATGCTCTGGTGCCAAGCTGCCTCTGTGCAGCTCTTGTGACAACATCTATCCCCCTTCATTGGCCCTTTTCACTGTGTGTGATTAATCCATGCATCAATGTCTTCTAGGAGCAGCAGGCTGTCATGTTCAGGTAAGACCAGCAGCTGCCCATCTTGCTTAGGTAGGCACAGCAGAGCAATGGGAGAGGGATGAGAAACATGGCAAGCAGAAATGGGCAATTACTACTATAGCTCTGATGTCTTTGTCACTTGGATCACCCAGTCTATATCTCCTTCAGCACTGCTCTGCTCAAAGTGATCTTTGCAGTGCTGCTGGCATCAGCAAACAGGAAAAATTCCTTGGTGTTTATGAAGTGCCCAGAAATGTATCTATTGCAAGAATGAGGGCAATTCAGTCATTGCTTAAGCAGGTCCCACAAAGGTGGTAGAAAATACCTGCAGTTACTGTCCATGAAGCACTTCAGTCTGGAAGTGGGGAATGGTGGGGGAGAAAAGGCAACATGGGAAAAACATCCCAATCTAAATGCACAGATCTTTGTCCTTCATGTTACCCTCAAACCTCCCTGCCCCGGGATGGGTTGCAGGTGGTGAAGCAAGCCTCCTTTTCCCACTGCACCAGCACTTCTGCCCGTCCCTGAGTGTCTGTTTCCAATTCATGCCACTGGACTCAGCTGCAAGTGTCCCATGGGGGGGTCAATCGAGCTCTGCACTCTGTACTGGCAGTGTCCCCAGCCAACGACCCCGGTGGTGCTGAGGCTGCACTGCCAGGGCTGTGCCAATGGGATTATTAGAGCATTTTGCCTGTGGTCAGGCAGCCTGGGAATGGCACTGCACGTGCCTCAACTGTGGGGTTAGAAGTGCTGCCAGACCCGAGGCGTGGGGATCGGCCAGGCTGGCTGGCTGCTCTGGCTGGTGATTATGCATTGTAGAAGGAAGGTAACTTTCAAGTGAAGTACAAAAGAAAGACAATAATGAGCACTTATATTACTGCTTCAGTGCCCACATAAAGACTTGAAATGGCTTTATAAAGATGACTTGATTAGAAATGAGTTTAGCAAATCTCTGCATGCTGTCTGCAGCCCACCAGCCTTCCATTGAAGCACCTCGCCTAAATGAAAAGGCGACCGCTGAGTCCCTTTTCATCTCTCTCATTTGCCTTTAGGAAGCAAAGGAGGGGCCAGACCAGGCTGGTGGTGGCAGAGCCTGGGATGAGCACGGCAAAGGTTCAGACGTACTTGGGAAATTTATGCCATACAATTGCTGGCTTTGAAAAGGAGAAGAAAGGAAAAACTGTGTCTTCCTAATGGGTGTTTATCATGGGGAGGCATCACAGAGCAAGAGAAAAGAAAAAAGAGAGAAAGGACGAGAGAAAAGAGAGAGAAAAGAAAAGAGAAGAGAAAAAAGACCACTCCTGCCCAGGGGGTTGTGTGTGCTGCCATGCTGTTGGTAGCCAGTTTGTGAAATTAAGCTTTGTTTGCTTCTGTTTTCCAGGGATTAGCCAGGTTATTCTCCAGTTACAACTGATACACATTACAGAGTTATAGTGAAAATTGTCTGGCCTTAACCCAGCACCCATAAAGGAGAAATGCTTCATAAATCAGTTCAGTGAGCAAGTACAGGTCAAGTTGTTTATTAATTTAACCTTCTCTCCCATCTTGACCTGGACCAGCCACAACAGCTGCTGCCGAAATCCATTCAATGGTTCCCTGGCTGGGCATACAATGTCCTCCATCTGGCAAAGATGCCCAGACTCTGGCTTGATTTTGGCAGCAACCTCACAGCGTACCTCCCACTGCTGCAAGCATCCAGGATCCTGCTTTGACACCATCATTCCATCCATATGCACTGATAGCTATATTGGGATGATGCACACTGGGAAAGGGAAACCTGCACTAGGCTGTGGCTAGCACAGGTCTTTCCCGTGAGAACATTTTGCTACATTTCATAAACAAAGATAAAGTTTGGATGTTTTGCAAACAACGTCTCCGGATTAGGTCAGTTCGGGCTTGGCCAATTGGGCCTAGGGGGAGGTCTTGGGTTGACCAATCTGGGTGACCTCTGAAGACTCTATATATATGGAAATCAAAATAATAAAGACACCTTCTCTCTTTCCTTGTCTGAGAACCTGGGTCATTTCTCAGCTAGCGGCTCAACAGCGACACTAGGCTGGGTGTGTTACAGGGCGCAGGGCCAACCTCGGCCACGAGAACTAGTGGCTTTGCCCAGAGGGACACACAAACCCTGCTGGCTCCTGGGCAGAGTTTCACACGGTGTGGTTTGATAGCATCTGCAGGCTGAACCAGCGAGTGGAACCGGCCCTACCAGCACCGGGCTGGGGCTGGCAGCCCTGTGTGTCACCACACTGCCAGGGCCTCGGGCTGCAGCAGGGCCTTGGGGCAGGAGTGAGCCGTGGCCCGGGTTTATCAGTGGTGGCTGCTGTGGGAGGGAGAGGGTTAGAGCTGGGCCTGAGGCTGGGCCAGAGACATGTGTGTCCGTGCTGAGCTCCAGAGGGTGGGAGCGAGGGAAAGGTGGGCGGATGATCACACAGAATCACAGAACCAACTGAGTTAGAAAAGACCTCTGATATCCAGTCTAACACCACATCAACTAGACCATGGCACTAAGCGCCACATCCTTAAACAGCTCCAGGGACGGTGACTCCACCACCTCCCTGCACAGTCCACTCCAACGTCTAATCACCCTTTCTGTGAAGAAATTCCTTCTTATGTCCAACCTAAACCCGTTTGGTGCAGCTTCAGACTGTGTCCTCTCGCCGCGGACGGGCGGGCTGGCAGGGCCGGTGCGGAGCGGAGCGGTGGCACCGCCTGGTGGCGGGCACGGGCAGGCGCGGCGGAGGCGCCGGGCGGCGGAAGGGGCGGTGGAAGCGAGCGGTGGAAGCTGTGCTCGGCCCTCCCCTTCCGTCGGCGGTGCAGGGACGGCGGCACATGGGCAAGAAGCGGAGCGATGGGCTCGGCCGCTCCCTGCAGCGGCAGCGCGGGCTGGAGCGCCGCGGCGCCTCCTCATGGGTAAGCCGGGGGGCCGGGGAGACGAGAGGGAGCCGGGGCGGCCCGGGCTGACGGCGGTGTCTTGTCCCGGCAGCTGCACGCCAGCGAGGTGGTCACGGAGCGCGGCCCGGAGCTGCGGTCGGCGCCCGAGCAGAGCCCGCTGGAGGAGTTCCTGGCCACGGCCGAGCTGGCCGGCACCCGCTTCGTGGCCGGTGAGCGACTGGGACGGGCCCGGGGCTGCGGCTGG
This sequence comes from Entomyzon cyanotis, assembly GCA_024500445.1. Taxonomy (NCBI): domain Eukaryota; kingdom Metazoa; phylum Chordata; class Aves; order Passeriformes; family Meliphagidae; genus Entomyzon; species Entomyzon cyanotis. The sequence continues at coordinate 12,607,178 of JAKEPQ010000780.1, forward strand.
GCCGGGGGCAGATCCAGGGCCCGGGGAGGGCATCCCGGGGCTGGGGACCCGGGGCGGGGTGACACCGGTCCTGGGATGGGTTCTGAGTGGAAATGGGGGCTGGCAGTGGGTGTGGCCGGGCGGGAGCTGGGGAGCAGGTGGCGAGGTCCTGAGTCGGGGCTGGGGTTCAGCAAAGACAGGATGGAGTGGCACGGGTAGCAGGGCTGGGGACAGGTGGCTTTGGGTGACTGTCTCTCCCTTGTGGCAGAGCGTCTGAATGCCCAGATCGTGTCTGCCCAGAGCTGCACGGGGCTGCTCACAGCCCAGGAGGCCCAGCGCGTTCGGCAGCTGCACCAGGAGAACCAGGAGTTCCTGCGCATCCCACGGAGGCGAGTTCTGCAGGGCTGGGCCTCGATGCCCCTTGGCTGAGTGGGGCTCCGAGGCTGAACCCTCCATGGCTGCAAGCCTGAGGACAGCCCTCAGCTATGGCAATACCCTGCTTTTGGAGAAGCCACTAACTAGCCTGCATGAGCCGGCTGTAATGCACAGCACAGGTCCCTGCCTGCCACGGGAGTGCTGCCAGTGCCAGCCCCTCTGGCCTGATGGTGTGGCTCTCCTGCTCAAAGCTTGGCACTGCTGGAGCAGGTGCATCCAGGCTGCCTGGTAAGCCTTTCCAGGGCTCTGTGCATGGCAAACAGAGACAGTTATCCCCCATCTTAAGGGCCATACATACCTTAGCTCAAGAAAACAGCTTTGTGACGTCTGGTGTACATGCTCACAGCTAGTGGAGTTTGGAAGGAACAAGGAAAGAAGGGGTACTCAAAGCTGCTGAAAACAGGTGCATGCACATCTGAACCATTGCCTCGGCATAGCTGAATGTGTGGTGTTTATGTTCTTTATGTTTATTGAAGTAATCTAGCTGGACTGACTGCTATTTCTGACCATTCATTCCAAAATGTGCTTGTTACAGGCCACATTGGGATAGGACAACCAGTGCAGAGGACTTGAAGCAAGCAGAGAGAGAGAGCTTTCTCGAGTGGAGACGACAGCTTGCCCAGTGAGTATGCTGCTTGTGTCTGGGTAAGTAACTGGTGGAATTCAGTGACACAGGAAGCAGGGGGTTTTACTTACCCTTGTTGGATCAATGAAACTAACTTCTCCAGTAGCTCCCTGTTCTGGTTCTGGGAGGCTGGATATCCCAACCTCAGTCAAGACATGTCTTTGTGGTCAGGTCAGCAAAGCTGTCTTGTGTGTGCATGTTCTTTTAGAAAACTTTAGGGTGTCATGTGATGTTCTCCATTTGCCTGTGAAGTAGAGGGTTACTGGATGTGTCTTTAAGAGCAACAGTGCTGCTCTGAATAGAAGGCAGTGCTGCCAGCCTGCATACAGCAGCTTGTGCTGGTCTGGTGCTGCATCTACTGGCTTGGAGAGTTGAGTGGTATTTGCTCACACCATGCAAACCCATGCTTGCCCCGAGTGAAGTTGTTCAGGTGGTGGTAACACCAAGTTAAAGGTTTTGTGGAGGTATTTCAGGTACCATCCCCAGATTTCATTATTTTTTCCAAGGGATACTCAATTGAAAAATAACTGCAGGCACCTGGGATAAGTCCTCTCATTTATTATCATGGCTCTCAAATTTCACAGGCAGACTCTTGAGGTTTTTTTCTTTCTTTCTGTCTTTTACCACTTCTCCATTGGCAAGATCAGGAGCTATTGTGTCAGCACTAAATGAGTGCCACTGATAGCAGTTTACCTGGGTGCTTGATCTGTTTGAAGAAACATCAGAAATAGTATCTATATACAAGTCTGGTTTGATTGCTCTCTGCCTAACTAAAACCTCCTGGATCTAGAGAAGAACTGGTGGTGACCTTAAAGCCTGCCATGGACCAAATGTCACATCTTTTTTTCTGTTCTGCCTTAGCCTTGAGGAAGAGAAAAAGTTAATTCTAACCCCATTTGAAAGAAACTTGGAATTTTGGCGTCAGCTTTGGAGAGTCATTGAAAGAAGGTAAAGTATTTTGCTATCCAGTTTTTGAAAACTGATGTTGAATCTATTTTCATGAATTGCAGCTTTTGAGACAAGACTCAAGTGTCTGAGCACAGGAAAAATAATTAAGTTAGTAATGTTTTGTTACCAGCACTGCAGTGATTTTGTTTGGAAGTGATCAAAATGTGATTTGAAGAAGGGCAGCTGCTTAGTGGTGCCTGCTGGCTCTAAGTGCAGTGATCTGCAGGTGGTTCACTGTGAGTCTCTGAAGATTCTTCAGAGGCTGCTGCTTTTGGCCTTCTCCAGTAACTCTGTGTGGGAGGTCTCCTTTGAGAATGTGTTTTTGAGGTCTCTTGTCAGGATTAACCCCTTCTCTGCTTTCCCAACCACACAGCTGGAGCTGATGTTCAGGGGCAGGAAGCAAGGACTAAATAATATTGGTAAAGAAAGAACCTCTTGGTTCTTGGCCCTTTGCCAGACAGAGAAGTTACAGCAGTGCACAGAAGACAAGAGGCTGTCATATCACAGGAATAGCTTTGTTTACTCTGCTGAGCTGTAATACAATAAGAGTGCTATCTGCTACATTAATCTAACTGGGGCATTTAATTTCACTAGTAATTAAGTTTGATATCATCTCATCTCACTTTCCTAAAATTGAAAAATACTTCACCAGTGAGGTCATGGTGAGCTGGTCCTTCCACAGAAGGGGCTTTGTACTGAGTGCTGCTGGGCCTTTGGCTGGGAGAGTCCTGGTCAGGAGCATCTGTTGTAGGGGTATCATGATGTGCAGTGTGAGTATACTGGGAGTTTTGAGGTGACTGGAATGTGTTATTAATGCTTTTCTGGTCCTGTTGAAGCCTTTTATTTCTTGTAGAGTAAGGCTGCTCTCTAAGAAGTGAATAGAAAAGTCACTCAGTCCTTTAACCTTTCCAGATAATTTGATCTGTTACCAGCCTTTTCCATGTACTTGCTTCAAGCTAGTTCCCAGCAGTGTGATTCAGTAACTTCTCTGTATCTCATCTCAGTACAATGGTGTCAGCTTTCTCTCATATTGATCTTTATTGTCTGTAACTGTGCAGTCCCTCTTTGTACCCATGTGGCTTATTAAATTAGTCCCTTGGGGGAGTAATTGATTTTAATTTTTTTTGATATGTAACAAACTGCCTAGCGAGGCTTGAAATTCTTCCATTTGACCTGTGGTGTTCTGAAGCTGTCCTTGTCAAACAAACAGAATTAGCATGTGGTAATACATGGCAGTATTTTAAATTACCTGCCTCAAGAAGTTCTAGTGGAAGAGGCTGTAGTTAAATCTTCCCCCTCCTTTTGACAAAAGAAACGTGAATACCTTTGGGATTTGAAGCCATGGCATTTTAATTATTGTGTAGAACTAATGAGTTCTAGTGGTGTATGTGGTGGCAACCTAGTGTCTGGATTTAGAAGGTGCTTCCTAGAAACATGTTGCAAGGCCTTGCTGGCATGGGGGAGCAAGATGTTTTACTGACGTCTAAGGCTATTTTTTCATTGTTTTATGCTTTTTGTGACAAAAAGAGCACAAAGGAAATTTTGAAAATGCGCGATACCAAATGCTTAGAATCTACAGGTCATTTGTGGGAGACTTTGTACATCTTATTCCATGCAAGGAAGGCAACAGTATTCCAAAATATCTCACTGTGTAGGGAAACCACCTCTTCTTTCTCTCTGTAGCCACCCTGCCACAGTTGAGGATGAGAACAGATAGAAATAAAGTGTTATCCCAGTTTTTAGTACTAATCTAAAAGATTGTACAAGCTTGGCTCTGTTGGGCACTGAGATGAGCTCTGTGCGCTGCTGAGATGCTCTGTTGCTCAGTAAAGGTATTTAGTAGAATAATACAGTTAAGACTATTAAAATACCAAGCCAAACCTAAAAGTGAATGCTGTGTCTTACTGCTTCCTTTGAGGCAAGGTAAGGAGTACTTCATGGGACTTCCCTTTGCTTTTGCAGTGATATTGTAGTCCAGATAGTAGATGCCAGAAACCCCCTTCTGTTTAGATGTCAAGATCTGGTAAGTAAACCACTTTCTTGAGTGTTGTCTTTATTTTTTTCTTACAATTTATGTGATTTATTTTTGGTTTAATGCATTCAGCCACCTTGAAGTTGTTTTGCTGTTGTGCCTAAGTGGATATCATATTAATTTGTGCAAGTATTCTGGCATGAAATTGTTTTTCTTTGCCTTTTGGTAGTTCACACAGAATATTGTGGATTTATTGGAAGTTCTGTAGATGTTACATCGCAGATATTATATTACTCCTTATTAACCACTAGAACTGTCCTCTCTTAAAGGACTTGTTCTGTGTAAAAGCATAGTGGAATAAAAGTGGGTGAGGATTACTGTGCTGAAAGCCAAGTATCAAGAATTATTGAAGTGACAAATTTTTAATGATAGACTGTAGAACGCTGCATCAGTGAGACATTAAAATGCTCAAATAGTTATTTTAGAAGCTCCTGCTGCAGGGTGCTGATTAATATCTTGCCACAGCTCTAAGCAGACAAGGTGTTTGCATACATGGCAGCAACAAGCTGTATTGTGGTAGTTGCATGCTCCAGTTTGTTCTTGTAGCTGTCTGCTGAACAGCACTTCCACCAACCCAGGGATGGTACACTTGGCTGCACTCATGTTGAGCAGGATGGAGTAACTTGTCTTGCAGCTCTTGTATTATCTTGGGGGGAGGAGGAGTCCAAACCAGAGTAGAAACTGATCCTTTTCTTGTTTTCTTCAGGAAAGTTACGTTAAGGAAGTCAGTAATGACAAGGAGAACATGATCCTGATCAACAAAGCAGATTTGCTGACTGAGGAGCAACGGGCTGCTTGGGCCCAGTTCTTTGAGGAGGAGGGTATCAAGGTGGTGTTCTGGTCAGCTTTGGCAGAGTGTGAGCGGCTGTGTGGAGAACCAAAGGTACTGAGGTGACCAGCTCAAACTAGGTCTGTGCTGGCTGCTGCTGCAGCTAACTTGCTTTGCAGCTATGCTTGTGATATACCTGAGCACCTTTCTAGGAAAGGATTATTTTAAATAATAATAATTTTTTTAATATTTAACAAATAAAAGTATTATTTTAAATAATAATGTGCAACTATAAAACAGCATTTGATATAATCAATTCAGAGACAAAAGTGAGGAGAGTAAAATGGTGAACAAAGTGCAGAACACAGAAACAGCCCTTGTAGACCTGCTTGCAAACTCTTAACTCATTGAAAGAATTGGAAACCTTCCCAAGAGGGATGCTGTGAGGGATGGGGTTATATTATTGTGAAAAGATCTTCCTTTTTGAATGTAAACTCATTGCAAGGAAGAAATGTAGAATTGACTAAAAACAAAACAGCTTGAATTTATTTTAATGAAATCTTTAGACATGAAACAAAATGGCATTGTGTTCTGAACATTTTGCAAAAATAACATCTATTCCTTTTACTAGCATCACCTAATATTTAAAAAAATTAACGTGGGTGTGCACACATTCAGAGCTGTGCTTCTGGATAGGAACTTAACAACTTCACAGAGAAGCTGTGAACAGTCCCTCTTGGAATACTTTTGTCATTCTCCTGATATGGGCTAGTTGTTCCTACATCCTCAAGACCTCTAAAAATCCCTGTGTGATGTAAACACTGAGTTGTCAGCCCTTGGGATTTGGCTGATGAAAATACAGCTGCCTACACTGCAGCAACTGCAGCCAGCAGCAAGGCTTAGTGTTGTCTTTGCATTTCACCTGTGAACTGCTGTTCCCACAGGAACTGGGCGCTGAAGGGGGAGTAGAGCACCCAAGTGGTTCTGAAGATGAAGGCTCCAGTCAAGAAGATGACAACACAGCACAAGGTAGCACAGAAAAAGTGTCCACAGGCAGCACTTGGCAAAGTGCAAACCAGGTTGTGGTGAGCGATGATAACAGCAGTGATGAATATGAAGACTGTGAAGAAGATGAAGAGGAGGACTGGCAAACATGTTCTGAAGATGAAGCTGGTGACAACACAAATGGTGTTGCTCCAGAGAGGATGGGAAGCAGGACTGATGGTGCTGCAGTGCAGCATGGAACGCAGGAGCAGAACAAGAACATCAGGAACTTCAGCCATCTGGTACAGAGAAATGAGCTGCTGGAGATATTCAAAACTATGCACAATGGACCAAGGGTGAAGGACGGGGAAGTGAACGTTGGGCTGGTGAGTTGGACTTTGTGTTTAAATGGAAGTTACTTAATCTAAATTTTAATTCCGTGTGCCCTCCATGGAAAAAATCCATCCTATAGCCTGGCTTCCTATAAGGCTATAAAAACTAGCAATCACAAACCACTGCGGGTCTTGTGCAAAGATTAATGCTGAAGTTCCTGGAGCTCAACGTGCCCTCCTGCTTGCCCTAGTCTTTTTTAGTTCATTTTAATAAAGAACTTTTGTATCAGAACTCTGTAAGTCTTTTGGCATCACCCTGCCTGATACCACTGTTAGCATTCCCATTCTTTGTCATCTAGGTGGGTTACCCTAATGTTGGCAAAAGTTCAACCATCAACACAATCCTTGGAAATAAGAAGGTATCAGTGTCTGCTACACCAGGCCGTACAAAACATTTCCAGGTATTGCTAACAAGTAACATCAACCTTTTTATGATTTCTTTTTCCCCAGTGGAAGAGAGCTTCATTATGACCTAGTTGCAACCACACACACTCACTGAGAACTCTGCCAGCCTGAACTCTGGCCAGCAGAGTAGGTTGGAGAGGGGTGGGCTTGATGTGTATAATTTTGGAACTTTAATTCTTGCTTCTAAACTCTTGGTACAGTTTGAGTCACTCATGAGAGCTGCTGTGCAATGGGAGATGTGTTTTTCCATCTCCTGATTTTATTTAGTTACCTTGTCCCTTCTTATTCCAACACCAGTCATGAGGAGAGAAACTTTTTAAAGTGAGTGTTCCTCTGAATAGCTCATGGTCAAGGTTTCAAACCATCCTTCTTGTCTGCATCATTGCTGTGAATAAATATCATTTTGCTGCTGCATTTTCATATTGATCAAGCTTTGATTTTGAGGTAGTAACTCCAGTGCTATAGTGTGAGACCATTATGGGATTTGTACTTGTTCAATCTCCTAGCTGTTTCAGAAGGTCCAGCACTGTTAAAGGTTTTTGGAGTGCTTTCTTCTCTCCCATTAGACTGGAGAGCTGAAGATCTTGCTGCCCCCATCTGGACACCTTATTTAGGAACTTTGAAAGTGCTGGTGTCTTCCACATTTGATCTCTTTAATTCATTGGCTGGGGCCAGCAGGGCAGGTGTCTGTGTTAGCAGAATTTCTGCTTATTGTAATTTCCATCCATGTTTCATCTATGCTTTTATTTTGTTTTCTTTGTTTGGTTGGTTTTTTTTGATTCCTTTTTCCTCCATGGACACTGACTTGCCATAGTGAACTAATGGGTTATTTGTCATGTAGACCCTGTATGTGGAGCCTGGCCTGTGCCTTTGTGATTGCCCCGGTCTGGTGATGCCATCTTTCGTCTCTACCAAGGCAGAAATGATTTGTTCTGGAATTCTGCCTATAGATCAGATGAGGGATCATGTTCCACCTATTTCTCTAATATCCTTTGCATGGGGTTTATGAGAATGTCTGCAAGGGTTGGATCTGGAGTATGCCAAGTAGCATGTTCCAGCCCTGCTAGCAGCACACGTGCTCATGCTTTGAGGGAGGTGGGCCATACTGGATAAAACAGTCCTGCTGTGTTGGTACTTTCCTATCTCATTTCAAATTTGTCTTGTTGTCAGACTTGTGTTACTTTTCTGGTTTACAACAAAATCCAAAAGTCATTCTTCATGTGTGCTCTTGGAGTGACGAGGGCAAGATTCCTTGTATAGCTGTAAATCACCAGGTGGTTTCCTTCACTAGCTTACGTTTGCCAGCATATCCCACGAAACATTTTGGAAGCAACCTATGGAATAAATATCATAAGGCCAAGAGAAGATGAGGACCCAGATCGAAAGCCAACTGCTGAAGAGCTGCTAACAGCATATGGATGTGAGTAATGATCCTTTTAAAACCTGTCACCTCCACTGTGTGCATGGTCCTGAACATGGCCTTAGGAGAATGTTGTCAAGTTGGGCCCAACTTGGGTTTGTTGTTTGTTGGACCTCTTCAGTAGGGCTTGCCCTCCTCTCAGGAATGGCCTTTGTTAATGGCTTATGTTGTGTGTGTTGCAGTGGTGCTTTGCCAGTCTCATCTGACAGATGTAGTGATGGTGTGGAGGGTATTGGTGAAATGCTCTGCCAGTCTGTAGTGTGGTGCTCTTACCTTTTCAGATATGTCCCACCGTGTCTGAATTAGACCTTTAAAAATGCAGTGAGTTCTGACTCTGCCTTTAAAACAAAAAAACCCCAGCACTTTTCTGCTGGTAGGGAGATGTCAGCTCTCATAGTTCTTTTCAGGTCAGCATGCTTCTGCAGTACCTTTACAGTCAGCAAAGTTCTTCCCTTTTTTTCCCCCTGCTTTCCCCAACAGAAGAGTTTTTCTAAGGGAGTATTTTTTGAGAAAGGACACAAATGTACAGTTGGGCAGCAGAGAAGAACATACTAACATTCTCTTATACTTACACAGAATATACTTTGGATTTCTCCTCCAGGTATGAGAGGCTTTATGACAGCTCATGGACAGCCAGACCAGCCGAGATCAGCTCGATATGTGTTAAAAGATTATGTCAATGTAAGTCCTTCCTACATCTGGGTTTTCTTCCCTGCTCAGAGGTGAACTAAAGGTTACACTGGAGCACAATGAAGTAAATTCTATTTCTCTGGATAAAATCACCATGTTTCAAAGGACTCTTTAAACTGGGCTGCTTTTATGTTTTAAAAGAATACATTTAATTTCTCCAGCTGCCTAATCTGAGAAAGGTGATTGCTTAAAAATACGGTGCCAAATAAATAATCATATCTCTGAAATGGCTAGTAGATATTCAGGAAATGAACCCATAATGTACAGCTGGACCAATATTTTGTACTAAGGACTGTTGCTCTGAGTGTTGTAATACTGCATGCTTCTGCAGCACCTCTTGGCAATTTATTGTTGATAATTTCTTAATAGGATCCTCCAGTGCTCATGGGAGTTCTGCACTGTGGTGTTTGCAGCTGGATGTTGCAGCTGCAAATGGTGCTTCGAAGTAGAACTGGAACAGTACTTTAACTTAGAAGTCAAGCCAGTTGTTGCCTGGGAGGAGAAGTAAGGTGTATGATAGTCTGCCAGTGTAAGCCTCTAAACTTCAGGCCCTTCTTAGGTTTGGGGTTGTTTTCTTTCCTCTCTGAGTTTCTTTTGTAGTAACTGTATCCCATTGCTTTCACAGGGGAAGCTGTTATATTGCCACCCACCTCCTGGTATTGACCCAAATGATTTTCAGCACCAGCATCAAAGATGCCCTGAGAGTAGAGCTGTGCAGAGCACTGGACAGGTGAAGCCTGAGAAAAACACCAAAGCAAAACAAATTGAAAATGTGGTAGACAAAACGTTCTTCCATCAGGTAAATTCTGGAATAGATGTGTTCTAGGAGTTTTTGCTGCAGCACTTACGTGTAGTTACTGGGGGAAAACCACCTTTGAGGATGGAGGTGTGCTGAGTTGAGTTAATGGTTGATGCTGTGGGATTTGCATGTAATTTCTACCCAAGAGCTCTCTGTTCTTTTTATTATCTCCTAAATCATTGGGAATGTCCTGGGTGACTGAAAGACTGCTAATGAGGTGTGCATAGCTGATTTTTCAGAGGTCAGCAGGGTGACCCTTGTCATTATGGATCAAACATCAATCTTGAGCAAACAGGAGGGTGACTGGGAAGAAAGACAAGGAGGAATGACACAGCAACTGACCCAGAACGTGGTTTTGAGCTAACAGGTCCTTCAAACTAACATTCCTTTCCCGAGCTGACATATTTAGAGGATGTGATAAGCTTTTTAAAGACAATTGATTTAGTACTGCTTGGGGGTTTTGACTCAGAACCTGAAATCAGATAAAAAGAATACAAACTGATTTAAAATCCAGTCAAGAAATCTCAAAATTAAGTGGAAACTGGGAGCTTTTCTTAACTTGTAGAGTCTTATTAGATCCCATGGGGAGCTGTTTTGCCCCTGCACTACTGAGAAAGCGTATTAATGACTCATAGTGAAATAAGAAATCCATAGCTAATTAGATCTGCATACCTGACAAGGATTAGAATAGGTTTTTAGCAGTGAAGAGGATGGGTCATAGATAGCATGTTCCATTCTGTTTGGTTAGCTGATGTGAACACCTTTTGTTTAGCATAGCTAAAGATAATCATGCATTTTGAAAACAAGAACTCAGGCTCTTTTTCAAAAAAAGAGTGAGCTATTTCAGAAAACTATGACCTGAAAAGAATTTTTGGGATTACCAGACTGTTGCTCTGTCTGCCCAAAGCGCTGGCATGAGCTGTGAACTCCATCAGTGCTGCCCACGCTCCAGACTTGAGCAATTTATTTTGGTCTGTGGCTTTCCCGGGTGCCAGATTTATTTGTGAAGACAATTTGCTGTGTGCAGAGCAGAGGCTGTGAGGATCCATCCTGGTGCTGGAGCCCATGCCATGTCAGTGGTGGACGCTGGGGACTTGGCACAGCTCAGCTGCAGGCAGAACTGGAGCTGCTGGCAGGCTTTGGCTGCCTGCTGTGACCTTCCTGCAGCTCTGGAGCAGGGGCTGAGCAGGCCCTGCTGGGTTTGAGCTTGCCTGTGGCTGGTTTTACTGACATACTGATGTTCGAGTATCTTCTCCTCGGTCACTGGTGATTGTGTCTCCTTTTCCAGGAGAATGTTCGTGCCCTGATGAAAGGGGTCCGAGCTGCAATGGGCTACCGGCCTGGGAGTGGCCTCGTGCCTGTGACTGCATCCAATCCTGGCAGTGTGGTGGGAAAACCCTGGAAAAAACACGGAAACAGGAACAAGAAGGAGAAAATCCGCAGGATCACTAAGCACCTGGAGGCTTAGCTGTGGCACAAGAATCTTGCCTTTTCAGGGCAGGAACTGCACCGTCCCACAGGCCTTAATTGAGGGGGGAAAAAAGGGATAAGTGGGCGTCACTAGCTCACCTGGGAGCTCTCTGCTGTGGATTGGCCTGGCAGGGGATGAGAGTCGGCTCTGGTGGTTGGAGTTCAGCTCTTCTGAGAACAAAAGAGACCTGGCTGTTCGTGTTATCTGGAAGCCAGCCCAGACATTTGACTGCTGCTGAAACATCCTTTCAATGGGAGCAGATGGAGCTGTGCAGGAATGTTTTTTCCTTCCATAAAGGATGTATTTTATAGCTGTTGCAATCAAAAGCAAGCCCTGTAAAACTGACTAAAATCTTTAAACAGTTGAATTTCAATGAGTGATGTTTGTTACATTTTGAGACACTATCGCTCATCCTTTTTTTTTTTTCTTTTTTTTGGTCTTTGAAGCTTGTTTGTTGATTTGACAGAATGCTTTAGTGTGTTGACAAATGAGGTAAAATGATCTTTATTGCCCTCTTCCTTCTCTGCTTTAGTAGCCCTATTCTGTAGAATCTGTAACCACTCCCTATTTCCCAGCTTGAGCAGAACACAGCACACCATGCAAGGAAAATGTTGCTTTTATATCCTCTACACTGAGCTGGTATCAGTTGTTTTTCTGTGTGACTTCCCACTGGTATTTTAAAATATTAGCTCCGTGTGACTGGCTAAAAATCTGGTGCTAATTTGTCCTTAAATATATTTGAGATTTTACTTCCTATATGTGTGTCATGTTCTGTCTCATTGCCCTAAGTCAGAGAACTGTCTATTTGCAGATTTTAATTGAGTACATCAGTATTTGATGCTAGGAAAACTTTACTTACTTGGGGTCAGATTAAAGTGAGATTTTCTTCTCAGCTGCTGTACTGAGAAAATGTTTGTGCACTTGGTCAGTGCATTTCATTCCTAGTTTAGCACAGGGAGTAATGATAAGACTGGAAAGGCTCACAAAGACAGGTCATACTTTGTTTTTGGGTGGTGGAGTAACACATGATGCTGGTCTCTGATACTAGAAAAGGGATTGCTGTCTTGTAATTTTATGTGGATGGAGAGATGAAAGCAACTGCTGAGCAAAGCCACAGCAGATGTGGGATGTGCAACCAAGCTGGTTTTGGCTTTGTGACGCTTTGTGTGTGTCCTGTAGAGCCAGTTTGCACTGTGTGTGCAGAGGGTCCCCTGACAGCAGAACTCTCACCTTGGCTCCTGCTTCCCTGGGAGTTCCTGCTCTCGAGTTCCTAATTACATCACTGGAGGGAAGATAGCCCTGCCACCTGTAAAGTTAAAGTATAATTACACTGAATTAATATGGTTAATGGTATTTTAAGTCAGTGTACCGTAACGGAAAGTAGATTCTCAGGAGAGATTGTTTAACCTGGTTCTCCTGGTGAAGTTGATCTTTGCCTTTGTTTCCTGAAAAGGTTGTGCTTTAGCCAAATCACTCTGATCTGACTTTCCACCCTCCTTGCAGGTAAGGTATCTGCTTTTGTGCCTTATAATGCTTTAGGAACTTGATTGCTCAGAACCACTCCTTTGTTTTTGTCCTGTTTTCTGTTTCTCTCTTTTCGATGCATTTTGAATTCTTAGCTCATGTTGCATGTACCTGAGTTCTCTTCTTTTGCATTGGCTATCCTTTCCTGTTAGCTGGGTCTTCATGAGCCACCTTGCTGGACAGGCTGTGTCCTGATGTAGATCCTTCCAAATCTAGTGAGTGACAGAAATCCCCGGGGCCTGAAACTTGGGACAACTGCTTGTTGCTTGCAGAAACCTTTAGCCGTGAGACCTGCAAGCAATTTGCAGTGTTTGCATGAGTGAATGGAGGATAATGTAAATATAACCAAGCAAGTACTGTGTGCTCAGGTGTTAAATGCAAACTGCTCCTTGCTGTGCTAAAGGACTCTTGCCTCAACAGAAGGATGTAAAGACCTGTAAATGTTTCATGCTGTTACTGAGCAGTGGGCAAAATGGGGAAGAGGCAAATTAATGCTTTCCTGTGGTGGTTTAGTCTGTTGCTGAACTGTATCCCTGGCTGGGCAGTGCCAGCTGGGCCTTGCTGACAGCTCAGCAGAGCACATGGGAGCAGCTGGCAGGCATGAGGCCAAGTGGGCACTGCTCACTTGTCAGAGCCAGCACAAAGGAGACACTGTGCTCTGCCCTGGCCACCTGTGAATGAGCTTCTGCTGCTGCAGTGCTTTCTGGAGAACGCCAGTTTCTATTCTGGAGTGCTGTTTGCTTCAAGTGCCTTCTTGTGCATGTAGAGGGACTGTGCAGGCTGCAACTGGCTCAAGTCTCTTCTTTGGGATCCACAGCACTTCCAGCACTCCGGTGCTCTGTCTCCCCTCTTAGGCAGCTTTGCTTTATAATGCAAGGAGCTTGTTTTCCTGGCTGGTGTTGTTACTTCTTGCATGAATACCTGCAGCAGAAACGCAGAAGTGGTTTGGGAATATGGTTTGGAGCTGTACTGGCCTTTTATGGTATCTTGCACTTAAATTGTGAACTACAGTTCTCCCTGCAGGTCTCTTCTGCCCAGTTCAGGGAGCCTCACACCAGCCTGCAGTCTCTCCCACAGTGCATGGAGTCCCAGGAGACACATGGGTGGGTCTGTGCTGTGAGTTGCATTGGTTGCCACACCTGTGGGGCAGCACTGGCAGCCTGTGGTGGAATACCAGCTCAGCCCTGGAGGTCCAGAAAGCTGAGGCTGTGCTTCACGCACAGAACTTGCCATTGCATGTCTGAGCTGCATCTAGGCCATGCATCTACTACAAAAATGTGTTTTGCAGAGTCTTGTTTTGACGAAGAGCAGTACTTATCACACTGTTTCTGAAACATGAAGCATCATGGGTGAGCAGTTGAGGGGAGGGGGATGCCAGGATGCAAATCCTTAAGCCACTGTGTTGTGGGTGCTGTGGCTCTTCTAACTACAGTTGGTGGCAGGTGATGTAGGAGCCTTGCTCCCCTCAGCTTGGCAGAGCACCAGTACACAAACAGGTCCTCTGCCCATCATCCCACTGCAGGCTGGGACTGTCCGGGTCAGGTGTCTGATCTTTTCCCAGCATCCCAGGTCAAGGATCGATGGGATGATGGCTTTTGCACCAGGGAGTCTGCAGCAAGGGACTGCCATGTGGGATTTTGCTGGTTTTCTGCAGTCACCACCTGGACCAGAATTACTGTGTTATGTCTCTGGAGGAGGCTGAACTCCTCCTCTCCTACCGTTAGGGGCCGGCCTTTCCCAGGCAGAGGAGCAGCAGTGTTGGATCCTGCTCCAGTTCGGGATCCCAGCAGAGATGTGGCTCACCGGCGACTCCCCATGCTCACCCCTGCAGAGTGGCTCAGGAGCTGCTCCTCCCAGCCACCCTGGCAAGGAGATGGCCAAGAGGACCATGGTGGAGAGCATAGCTCTGGCCATGGCAAGGCAGCAACTGAGTCCAGGGCCTTTCAAGCTGTTTCTACAAAAGTAAAGCAGCTCTTTCCTGATTGTCCTGAGACACTGTTGCTTTAAAGTAAGAAGCAACCTTTTCTCTCTGGTCACAGCTTCTTCCCTCCTGTGAGGAGCTTCATGCCATTGCTTGGCCCCAGCAGGATCCTTTACCCCCATATGTCTGTGAGGAGTGGCATTGTGCTGTCCACCTTCCCTGTGTGGTGGCTCTAGTCCAGCTTTTTTACTGAGGTTTTTTTTTGTTGTTTTTTGCTGCAAAAGGAAAAAAAAGATATTGTAGGAAAATATCATGGGGCAGCTGGGAGAAAGGCAAGGAGCAGCTCTTCAGTACACCTCAGAAAATAATCTCTCTGAGCTAAATGCCTGAGGTGCCCAAGACATCTTGGGACATGAAGAGAGGTCATGGTGAGGACAAGAGGAAAAGAAACCGCTACTGAGTCAGAGGAACTCTGCCCCGGTGTTCTTTCTTGCTGTGGCTGTGGGAAAAGGGTCTGTCCCATGGGTGGTGTCAGGGCAGGAGGACTGCGCATGCTGGGTGGAGCAGACTTGGGTTTGCCCTTCTGGAAATGTCACCAGCTCCATGTCACTTGGGAGTTACAGCAGTTGAGGCAAAGAAGTAGAAACATCGTCCCTGAGGGAAGGTCCTGCAGTTACGCCAGGCTTTTGCTGCCTTCCCAGAGCAAATGGAAGCTGGAAGCCTCTGCAGAGCCCCTTTGTGTTGGCCAGCATTGGTGGACCAGTGTGAGCTCATCTGGCATTTCACAGGATTTTCAGCAAGAGTCATCTCTGCTTGGAGCCTCTCAGAACTGGCTGTGCTCAGGGCAGCTCAGGAACCACTGCTGTGTGGGTCGCAGGGAAAAGGGATTCTCCGGCTCTTGGCACACTCCATGTCTCACTTGGCCACCCCCTGTGTGCTCCTGAGCCCTCTCCTCACATTGTCTGGGCAAGGAGGGAAGTGTGTGAGAAAAATGGAAATCAGCACTGTTCTGCTTTGCGCTTTGCTTGCATTGCCATGGAGAAAGGGAGAACCAAATACTTTCTAGTTTCAAATGCAGCCAGTTCCCCTTTCTGGAAAGAGGCGGTGCAGGTCCTGTGCTGCCCGGAGCCCCCTGGCATCTGCCTGGGGCATTGCCTGCTTCTTTCTCTTCTCAGTGGGACCTTGAGGATATGATGGTGCAGTGGAGCCAGCTCAGCCATGCTGCTCAGCCTTGCTCTGTACTGTGCCCAGGCACCTTCAGAGAAGCTGCAGCCCCTCCAGGATATTCAAGCATCTTAAACAAGCAATAAGCAGCAGAAGGTGCTTCTTTGGGGCTCTCCAGGGGGAGGTCAGAAGCTCTGGGGTGCCACCACAGGCTGTCATGCCATGCTGTGCCTGAAGCACTGCCTGGTGGAGCAGGGACAGCTTCCAGCATCTTTCACCCTTGTCCTGCTGCAATGTGGCATGGGGTTCCCCTTTCTCACCACTGATGGTTTCCTTCCCTGGAACTGGGGCTTTGGGAGAGATGCAGCCTCAAGGCTAGGTTCAAACCCATGTCTCCTCTTGTGATTGTGCTCCTGTTTCCCCCTGCATTGGGGCTTACAAGCCATGCCCAGTGGGGATTGAAGCCAGCTGATCCACCCAGCAAGGCAGGAGAAAGGGACAGTTCCCACTGTGGCTCACTGCTGGTGGGCCATGTGCTTTCTGGTCATCCCTGGCTGCTAACACTAGCACCACAACCCATGGACCCCTGAGATGGAAATCCACCCAGCAGGTTGTGTATGTCTTCAGTGCTCTATGTGGGGGGCTGACCCATGGCATCCGTCATGGTCCGCCATGCAAGGAAGAAAGAAATGGAAGATCATGGTGTTTCAATGCCTTGGTCAATTCTCATCAAGCTCTGCTGCCTGGCACTGCCATCCCTCTGAATGAAGCACTGAGTTGGCACCTTGTCTCGGGCAGTGGAAAATGCACAACTCATGAACAGGGTGAGGATGGGGCCCAGGGCCACCATAGACTGCCTGGTTTGCCTGCAGCAGTAAAAGGAGCCTTTGCAGAGCTCCTGCTGATAAGAAGGGCCTGCATTCATATTTCCAAAGGCCTGAGCACATTGGTGAGTGGCAATGCTCAGAAATCCAGACGCCAGACAATGGAAAGGCTGGAAACATAAAGAAAAGGAAATTCTTCTGCTGTATTGCCTTTCCTATGGTGATAAGATAACCTCAAGTGAAACAAAAGTCTTTGCTGCAGACGCTGGGGTGGGCACCTCGGCTGCTTTCTAAAGCACAGGAGGATGTCCGTGTGAGCTGGGATCTCCTCAGCCGGCAGGACGCAGCCAGTGGGTCTGGCTGTCCCACGGCTGTGCAGTGGGCATGATGTTCTTGGTGCTTCACAATGAGCCTTGCAGCAACAGGTAGCCTGGCCTGCTCCTGCTCCATCCCACAGGACCATCTGTGTCCTTCATTCACACACTTGCAAGTCGTAGTATGGTTTGGGTTGGAGGGGACCTTCAATGACCATCTAGTGCGACATCCCTGCAATGAGCAGGGACATCTTCAACTACATCAGGTTGTTCAGAGCTCCATCCAACCCTGCCTTGAATATTTCTTGGGATGAGGCAACCACCATCTTTCTGGGCAACCTGATCCAGTGCTTGCCCTAATTGTAAAGAATTTCTACATTATACCTAGTCAAAATTTATCCTCCAGCTTAAATCCATTGCCCCTTGCTAAAATGTTTGACCCCACCTTTATCTTTGGTCCCTTCCAAGTACTGAAAGGCAAGTCTAAGGTCTGCCCCAAGCCTTCTCCTCTCCAGGCTGAACAGCCACAACTTTCTCAGCCTCTCCTCACAGGAGAGGTGCTCCAGCCCTCTGATCATCTTTATGGCCTCCTCTGGACTTGCTCCAACTGGTCCATATCCTTATGTGGGGAACCCCACACCTGGGTGCAGTTCTGCAGGTGGGGTCTCACCAGAGGGGAGGGGCAGAATCCCCTCCCTCACCAGCTGCCCACTCTGCTTTGGATGCAGCCCAGGACCTATTTGGCTTTCTCAGCTGCCAGTGCACATTGCTGGCTTGTATCCAGCCTCCTATCTACCAGCACCCACAAGTTCTTCTTGGCAGGGCTGTTCTCAATCTGAGATTTTCTGTGTTGATATCAGGGGTTGCCTCAGCCCAGGTGCAGGACCTTGCATTTGCCTTTGTTCAACCTCATGAAGTTTCCATGGACCCACTTCTCAGGCTTCTACAAGTCCCTCTGGATTGCATCCCATCTTTCAAGAGTGTCAGTTGCATCACATAGCTTGGTGTCTTGCTTTAAGTCTTGCTTTAAATGCTCTGTAAGAGCTGAGAAAAATGAGGCCACAACATTTGATAGTGATATTTAACTATTGGGTGTATGAACATCCCCAAGCTGGGGGCAGGTGTTGAAAGCATTGCTGAGTGGCTGAGGGACAGACTGACATGTTATATGTGTTATATGTTATGTTTCAGAGTGGTGGGGACAGGGAGACTGCTGTCCATGTGGCCAGGGCTGGGAGCAGGATTAGGTGCTGCCAAGGAGGAGGCTGATCATGGGAGCAGGGCTGTGTCAGAGCTGTCTGGGAAAGGGCTGGAAGGGAATCTGTGCCCTGCTGATGTGTGTACAGCCCTGGGCACCCCACAGTGCCCAGAGCTAAACAGGCCAGGAGGAGAGGCACAAGGGGCATGGATGGCATCTCAGTAAGGATAGAGGTGAGCCTCTGCAGCAGTGTCCTGTCCCAAAGATGGGATGTGAGGGGCTGGGTACCATTGGGACAGCAGTGCAAAGGACAAGTGCCTCTGCTGTGTCTCAGAGTAAGGGGACAGGGAGGTCTGAAATGAAGCTGGCTAGAACCAAGTTCAGATTACAGCCTGCAGGCTCAGAGCAGGCCCAGAAAACTGCTCTGCGGAAATCATTGTAGGCTATTTTGGGCAGCAAGACTGGGATGAATGATGAGAGGAGTTCAGGGAGGCAGGCCAGGGCTGGCTCTTTGGCTCAGGAAGCCCCTAGGCTGTGGCGCTGGGAGTGGCAGGGTGGGCTGCAGGAGGTCACCCTGTGCTGACCTGCTCTGCTCTGGCCCGAGGCATGTCCCAACGGCTGCCTTGGTACTCCATCATTGACTAGCTGCACTTCAGAAAGCAGTGGGATGGGTGCTGTGCCCGGCAAGCAGTGCCTGGTCTCTTCTCATGGGGGCCCCAGGATGGGAGCCATGAAGGGGCACACTGGTGTTTGGTCAGGCTGTGGGAAGGGACATTTCAGGGATCCAGCAAAGGGAGGAGCTGTGCAGGAGGTGCTGGGGCACATCACACACTACTGTGGTTTGCAACTTTCCAGCATCTGCACTTGCCCTCTGCCCTGGGGTGCAGCAAGGAGAGATCAGTGACCTCAGCCCTTTCAGATCTTGTATTCAGTCCACCTGTGGTTTTCCCGTTTAGTTTCACTCTGACAGCCCAGTTCTAGAAAGCAGAGGGCTGAGCTGTAGGCATAGGGAGACATGCAGGAATCAGCAACAGCTTTGCTGGGATGGTTGTGACACTTGCAGCATCTGTCAGTCTCTCCGTTCATCCCGTCCTGGGAAGCAGGACCCAGGAGCAGAGCAGAAAAGGGCACAAAGCACCATAACACCAGGTAGGTGTTTTACATCTGTGCAACACAGTTTGCTCTAACTTCTGCCTACTCCCAGTAGCCCTCAGTGGCTGCTTCTGCTGGGGTATCGGGGGAGCTACCACGGGCACCAACACCTCTGATGGAGATCACCCCACCAGCAACCACAGTTGTGCTCAGGGGGATGAAGGGCTTCCCAGTGCAGAGCACAGAAGCATCCCAGCACTGCTGCAAGTCATGCATTGCACAAGCAGTGAGGTTGGCTGCAGGCATCCATCACAGCCCCAGTGCTGCTCCCCCTCCCAGGCAGGTGAACTAAGTGGGCCAGGCAGGGGTCTCCTGTGGGACATCATTGCAGGATCTTGCTGGCTGTCCTGCTGGCCATCACAGTCACCCTGTGGGGCTTCTCCTGCCCTGTAGCTTGCAGCAGATGTGAGCCAAGCACCTGCTGCTCCCTGCTCTGACATGGAATGTGGTTTGTGGGGTACATGGACCCACTGAAGAGGTTTTTGGTCCTCATGACCCTGCTCAGGAGTGTTCCCAAGTGGTCTTGAAGCAGCAAGGAGTGGAGAGATCACGGAGGTGCCCTGCTCTCCTCCCTGCATGGACACTTTAGAGGCAGAGGTGGGTTCACGGGTGGCTTTTAGACTTCGTGGTAAGATGACATAAGCTCTTCAGGTAATGATCATTTTTGCCCTGGGACTGGGAGCAATGTGTCTCCTGTCACAACAGGTATTTCAGAGACCGAGCCGTCCCTGGAGTCAGGCTGAGCGTCCCAGGGGCAGGATGGCCATTGGCCATGCTGGATCGGCTGTGTGGTGACAGCACTAGGCTGAGTGCCTTTGAAGTGCCCGGCCGGCCGTGCTCTCTGCTCTGCTGTTGGACAGGATCTGAGCAGCCATTGTGCAAAGCAAAACAAACCCTTCCTATCTGTCCCAGGCTCAGAGCATAGCTCTGCTTCCAGCTGTGAGGCTGCAGAGCCAGCACAGCCCTGCCAGAGACTGCTGATAACCATCTCCCCTTGCAAAAGAGTTCAAGTCCCCGCTCCAGGCAGGCGATGTCACCTTATCAGCCCTTGAAGGCTCCTGATAAAGGATCAATCTAACTCCAGCCACATTCCCACCTGCAGACACAATATACTGGGTGCAGCCAAGGTGAGGATGGCCGGGGCCCATGTGCTCTCTTGCCTGCAGAAGGGACGTGGCTCCCCAGACTGCACAGAGCACAGCCGCGGCTGGGAACAATAGTGGCCACTGGCGACCACAGGGTGGGTGATTACCGAAAATCACGTGCTCACCCCGGCCGCTGCAGAGGCAATTTGTCAAAGTCCCATTTTCCTTTCCCTGATAAGATAGGGCTCAAGAAATACAATAATGCTTTTCCGAGATACAATCGTGGCTCTTCTACCCGGCACACACACAGGGGAAGCTAATTTTGGCCATGCCGGGCTGGCAGGCCCTGAGACTACGCTTCTATCTGTGCCGGGGCTGCAGTCCAAGGGACAGGGCAACTTTCTAAGCCCCAAGGTCTGGGACAGCCCTAGGGGCAGCAGGGTCACTCCCCCTGTGGGCTGGCATACTTCCTGCTCTCTGGGGCACTCCTGGAAGATGCTACATCTGCAGAAGGAGCTGTCGCTGCTGGCTTCATTATAAGGAGCTGATATGATGATGATTCCATCCCAAAGGTGGCACCAGGGTGCCAGGCCAGTGTTCATGCCTTGGCCAAGGAAAGCTGCCCATTCCCAGCTGTTTGCTCCATGGCCAGCTGGCTGAGCATGGGCGGGAAAGTGATTTTTGCTGCCTGCTGCAAGCCAGTCCCTCTGCAAGCAGCTCCAGTGCCACCACAGTCTCATGGGGAAAGGAGTAAACGGCACCACTGTCAAAGGCAGACCTTATGATCCCCAGCCTCCCTGGGAACCAGACCCTTTAAATAATATATACAATATTTGTAGATGCTGGATCTGGCTTTCCTCGGGAGGATAATGAGAAGCACACCCATCTGGCAGGGCTGATGTTTCCATTTTGGCATGTTGCTTGGGATGCACTTTCTGCAGTTTGAAATCTGAGCATAATCCTATCTTCATGAACCACATTCACTAGTCTGATAATGTGACCCCACAAAAGGTCAATGGAAAAGTTAATATAATTTATTGGTTGATTAAAAAAAAATTCTAATCATCACTTTTTCCTTTTTCCTGACCCCCTCCCCACCCGCACCCAGTGCCCTGCTGACATTTTCCAGCCATTCCTAAAACAATGGCCAGGGTGGGAATGCTCTGAGCGGGTGCAGCTTTAGAGAAGGCTTTTCCTGAGAGACTGCAGGCGCATCTGTCTGCTCAGCCCAAGAGGTGTGGGGGGAATAGGCTCAGCCAAGATCACCAGCCTGGCCAGGAATGAGCCTGGCACCAGGTCAGCTTTGGGCAGACCTAGTGGTGTCAGTGTTTGCTGGGTATCCTCTGCTGTGTGGGGTGACTGGAGCTCACCTGCTTTGCTGTGAGGAGACATCTTTGTTGTTGATCATCTCTGCCTGTTTTGTAGCTGTGGAGAGTAGGGAAAGAGGATCCAGCCAGATTCCTGGGAGTCAGCAGTCTTGGATGAAGCCATCAAGGGCCCCAAGAGCCCTTTCCAGGGACACAGCACACTGGAAGGTCTCCATTAGCTCGTGCTATGCTGCCTCTAGGGAAGGCTGCAGGAAGCCCCAGTGCAGTGCACAGGGGTGAGTTCCTTTGCACGGCTGTGTGTGCTGGGGGGATGTGCTGTCACACAAGCACGTCTCTTCCTTGCACAGTCCTCCCTTTGGGTTTCCCAGCCACCAAGAGCACCCTGCCCTATGCTCAGCCTGGAATGTCTGCAGAACCCCAAGCGCTGTCTGGAGCAATTCAGCAGCCAGGTGTTTGTCAGGGCATGACCTGTCCTGGAGAGGCAGATGAGCTTGCTTGTTAGGGTGGAGCTGCAAAAGTAATTACGCCCTGCAAAGTAATTAGCCCGTTCTTATACTAAAACCTCACGGATAGAGAAGAACCCCAGAGGGCAAGGAGTGGTGGAAAGGAACCAGCAGTTCTCTTTCAAGTTAGCTGCGACTTCGAAGTGATGGATTTGGAGCTGCCACACTGCAGAGGTGAAGAGAGAGCATGGGGAAACATCTTCTGGCAAGAGCTGGAGAAGGAGAAAGCCCAGGACTGCCCAGTTCTGTCAGGCTGCAGCACTGTGAGGTCTGTCAGGGTGCTGCCACGGCTGTGCATGCAAACCCTGGCTCCTGTCAGCAAGTAATTGTCCTTCCCGGCTTCTTCACAGTATGGCTTCAGGCCTGGCTCTTGCCGAGGAAAGACTGGAGAGATGGAGGGAGCCTGAGCAGTATGGCTTGGAAAACAGAGGGCAAAAGAAACACAGATAACTTCCAAAGTCGGTAGTTTCAGAAAAGCAAAATTAGGCTCTAACATGGTCTCTCCTTGTGCTTTGTAAAGCTGGTTTGTGCATGGGGCTGACCACAGCCTGGGGGCTCCCTGGTGTGCAGCTCTGCCTGCTGCCCACCAGCAAGCCCAGCTCCCCGCTTCCCCCATGCTTCCCCCATGTGGGAACTGGGCTCCCACACTGTGAATGCTCCCCTGCCTCGCTTTTCAGTGTCTGGTAGGTGAGCCGATTCTCTCTGGCCCTTGCACAAGATGTTCTTTGTCCATCAGTGCATTTAGCTGCTGCTCTGTTCCAGCTGGTGCCAGGCCATGTGGGCAGGGAATGCCAGTCCCGATGGCAGCAATGCTGTCAGTCTGTGGGGTGGATGGGGAGCCACCGGGGCATCAGAGGGCATTGCAGAAGCACAGTGTCTCAGATCATAATAAACTCATGGATTTTGCCCATTTAGTTGAAATAACAGAGATGAAAAAGTTATTGAAGATGACTGATGGTGGGTCAAATGACCAGACAGCGTAACCTGCCTTATTCTCTGAGGCGCCATGCCAGGGAGAAGAGCTACACACAGGCTTTGGTTCCTGTCCTTTCTGAAAGCAAAGTCTTTGGAGAGCACACACCAGAAGAAAGGCTTCCCAGCCCTCTGCTTTGTTGTAACAGCACTGACTGCCAGTCTGCCGAGCAGTTTCCCAGGAGGTGCTGTGAGAACAAGGTTGCAGAAGTCACTTCAGCAATTACTGCTTGATCTGCTCTGGACCATGCCAAAATTGTGTCCAGTCTCTAGGCACAGCAGGAGTTAAGAGTTGTTCCTTAACCTGGCAGGACAGGGGCATCTTGGTTTGGGATCTGTGGTGAAGTCCTGGAGAAGCTGTGGACACCAAATGACCGTGTTCCTGCCTGAGTTGCAGTCCCCGGCATCTTGGCTGTAATGGAGAGATTTGTGTTTGGCTTCCTGGTGGGAAGGTGTGCAAGATGTCTCTTCATCCTGGATTTCAGAGCACTTCAGCTCCTTACTGCCATCAGAGATGGCCAGGACAGTGGCCTGTGTGGACTTCCAGCCTGGCCCAGAAAATCTGCAAGATCTGCTGCTTCTCTGCAAACGGTGTTGAAGGACAGAAGGTGAAATCAAGGGCTGCAAATGCTACAAAAATCAAATCCATGGTTTGGGGGTTTTTCTGGTTTACCAGGGGAACTTTGCTGTGATAAATGTCTCAGAAACTCGGAACCCAAACAGCAATAGTTCAAAGACATTTTTCCAATGCCACACATCTAAAGCTGCTCATCACAGCACAGCTTTGTTGAGTGAAGTGTAACAGGGATCGTGTCCTCGCTTCCTGCCAAGGGTATAAGAGCAAGGCACTAATTCGCAGATCTTGAAGAATGTGACAGTGGTATTTCAGCAGCTCTAATGCTCTGCAGCCTGTGAAGGCTGCACAGTAACTGAAAGGAAATATCTTTGTTTTTATTCACTTGGCTTTATTCCTAATTCCCTCTTTGATGCCATCAGCCTGGGATAATAAGTTTTCAGAGATATGCTTGAAATTAAGGAAATGAGTCTGATTAAGTCCTCTAAACATAATTGAAGGGAGAAATGTACAACAATCGAGATATTAAAGGTCCTATTTTCAAGCAATTCTAATATGAAATCAACACATCGAGCTACTAGATGGTGAGATCCATTAGCAGTGTGTGTGCGTTCTTCAGCTGGAGAGGATATCACCTCCTTCAGCTAGGAAGGTTGCCAGAGAGCTTGAATCTGTCCTCTGTGCTGGGTGGGCAGTGAGCAGCAGATTCATTCCACAGTAAAATACCTGCAGCTAAATAATAAAAGCAGAGACACTTGCCCTTTGCCTGTTGTATTCTGCTGGGTAGAAATGATAGTTTCTCAAGAGTCTCACGTTCAAGGTTTGTATGTGGGGTTTTTTTAGTTCTGTTTAGATAGTTGCTGTATTTTTCTTAGCAGTCCCGGGGTAGTTTAGCTGTAAATAGATTACCTAGTATGGGGTTTATGCTATCCATTGGTGAGGGTGGAACTCCCCGCGTTGACTGGAATACTTCACAGTGAAGTCAGCAGCTTTGCAGTACCTACTGAGTCCCCTTGGCAACTTTTCCCTGTGGCTGGGACAACTGCTACCAAACTCAACCCTCCATCCTAGTGTGGCAGCTCTGCTCTGCTGTTACCATCACCAGTGCTGATGTGGTGCCTGCAGGCTGGATGAGACAAACCCCGGGCGAGCCATCAGGAAATTGGTGTCCTTGGTGGAGACAATCCCTCAGTGAGCTTTTGTGTGTGTGCTGCATGGCAGCTTTAAGAAATAATACAGTGGAGGTGTGAATGAGGGTAAAGGCACTCAGATCCCACTTTTCCTTAGGTATCACATGAGCTAGGCAGAGGCTGGCAGTCCCACTGACTGAAAGACTTCTGCCTTATTTATAAAAAAAGAAGGGAGAAGGGAAAGGGGCAAGTAACAAAAAAAAGGATGTGCCAAGTAGCTCCACAGTGATTCCATTACAGCTTTGTGGCAGGGAGCCAGAAGAGGAGAGCAGAAGATAACTTCTGTGGAGGGAATACTCTTCAAAGGACCTGAGAAGTAATCTGCAGAGAGGTCTGGCCTTCTTTACTGCTTCCCATGGCAGTCATGAGGTTAGTGAGAGGAATGGGAAAGCACAGTATTATTCATTTCCTCTATTATAAAAAGTGACTTTTTAAGATCTTGTTCAAGTAAATGGAGCAATGAATTCTCCCTTCCCTCTGACTGCTGCTGAAGACATGCTACTTATTAGATATGATGCTGTTGTAATAGAAATAACTAGCCAGGCTATTTTAAACCAAGAAGAACTGGGTGTCTGGGAAATGGAGAAAAAAGGATTGGATGGCACAAGTGAAAAGAAACTTCATCTGTGACAATCTTGGGCACTTTATACAATTTCCTCTTAAAGCAGTTTCACAAGCTCATCTGGCAGAGGAGTGATAATAAATTGTTCAACAACCCAGGCTTGCCAAAGTAGTTTAAGGAGCTTTCAAAGGAGACTTTTAAAGACTTGCGGCTTTCAACGGCACGTGAATCATTTTGAAGAGTGAAACTGTAATTGCAGATTGCTAACCACCGTTTAATGGGTCACCGTATACCTGTCTGTGTGTTCATGAGCTCTGGCACTCAGTTCAAGAGTCAGATCCCATGCCCGTATCCGAGAGCCCAGAGAGATGCCACTGCTGTTGCCAACCTACTGAACTTGAAAATCTCAGCTGGCAGAGCCTGCAAGCAACTGAGCTCAGGGAAAACACATAAAGGTAGTAGTAGGAGTGTCATGTCCACATACACAGCCAAGGCATGGAGCCTTGTCCTCTCTCAGCCCGTTTTCTTATGAGGCTCTTTTTGTTTGCCTAAGGATGTATGGGGATTAGAGAGAGTGGGCTTTGGGGATTTTATCCCTTATGTAACACCCTTGCCAGGAAAATCAAACAAATAGGGTCAGAGGTGTCCCATGGACGCCCCACAGCTGTCCTCAGGGAGGGTTTGTTGGTACAGGGCTAGCAGAGGTGTGCTTACAGTATCTGGGGCCAGATGTGGCCAGCTGGCTGCTGGTGCACTGCAGAGGTGGGTCCCATAAACTCCTCTGAGCTAAGGCACATATTTATACAGCCCTACCAGAAAAGGCAGGGTGGAACACACTAATATATACACATTAATGAGACTGAATAAATAAACAGTACATTTTGATTTATTTTCTCTGCTACTTGGATATCTTAGTTTTGGCACAAGATAGATTTCATACACAAATGTGTTCTCCAGATAGGTTCTTGTCCTGGCTGATTTAGAAACCATGTGCAAAGGAGAAAAACTTCTCAAATGTTCTTAAAGCATAATGATATTTATGCTGTTTATTGCCAAAGCACATAAAATCCTTGGCCCCCCTTCAGCTAGGTAATATACAACAGGAAACAATGCTGGTCTCTGCCCTGAAGGATTTACAGTTATAGATGAGAGATAACAGTGGGTACAGTCAGACTGGGAAAGCACATAAAATGTGATTAGTCAGTCTTGAGACTCACTAAATACTGTACACTTAATGACCATTGTTCAGCTCATTTGTGCTTCACCTGGGAGAGAGTGCAGGGTTCAGTGGGGCAAAGCCGGACATGGAAAACAGCAAACGCCCTCAACACTGGGGAAAAGGTGGTGGGAGGGAGCAACTGAGAAATGGCATGGGTAAAATATGTTCTGCTCACAGAAAGTTGTAAAGGACTTGCAAGTTTTATTGTGGGACTTGTACCTGGTTCAGGTGGAGTATATGTAGCTATGTAATCAAAATAGTTATGGGAAGCCTGTTAAGAAAAGCTGCAGAACACTGCTTCTGTTCTCAAGGCCCAAGCTGCTTACCTCCTCCCACTGAGCAAAGTCTGGAGGAATTACACTGGCGGTGAATGGTCGTAACATTTCCAGAAGCACTGACAATGCTGGATTGTGTTCTCTGGCTCATTTCCGCCTGGTAACCAGTCTCTCTGAGGTGAACTGAATAGAGGAAAACTGTTGTTTTTCTTGTAATTTCTCAAGTAATTTATTTTCTTTTATTCTTTCTACCAGGTTAAACACCTGATGCTTTAAAAGCACCAAATGCTGTGATTTCTAGTGTACACCTAGAAATAATTTGTGATGCCCTGTGACCCGTCCTTTCCCAAGGGAAGCTGCAGCCAGGAATGCTGCAGGAGAGCTGAGGCTGCCAGGCACTTCCAGCAGTACAAACCAGAGGGACGCCAAGAGAGCTGGAAAGCAGGGAGTGTGCCAACCGCAAAATTAATCTCCGAGTTAATAAAAGCCTGCATGGTTTGAGGTTTGTGAAGCAATAAACGAGTTCAAATTTGCCAGCAACTGAAAAAGAAAAGCAATTAGGTGTTAAGGGAAACCTTCTAATGGGGATAAAGATAATACATTAGAATATGCAATGGGTTGAAAAATGTGATGAGAAATTAATCTCTAATTGAAAATTACTAAAGGAATTTCGATGAAGAACATAGAAATGTATGTATCAAAGCAAACCTTTTAACTCCTTTTACTAATAGGGAATGACGGAATAAGAGCTTCTGTTTAATAGCACTAATAACTTCATAATATTTTTCCTCTGAGTCATATGATAGGCTCTTTTTACCAGTCAGTACTTCATCAAAAAAAAAAAAAATCTCTCCTTGGCTTCTCCTCATCATAGTAGTTTCTAGGTCTGTATGACCTAGAAAGCTGTTTCTATGCATGTGTTTTACCTTTGTTTTTCCAACACAGAGGCAGAACAGGTACCCATCTCAATCTCCCTGCATTCCTATGACTCTACTGGAGACACTGCTAGCAAGTTTCAAGGCTAAAAGGAGTTATGAACAAAACTGAGCCTAAGGAAATACCTCAATATGATCCAAATGGAATCTAGGGGAGTCCTTCATCGTGTTTTTAGGTGACTCAAACACTCACAATTTCAATGGCATCAAAGGAGGCTTTTCTGGTTTTAAAACAAAACATCTTGATCAAAAGGGGAAGAATAGGCAACAACAAAGATATTTATAGATGGGAATATGGCAAGCTGATAGCAATGGGCAGTTTAGCAGTTTGCAAAAGGAGTAACTAGCTAGGGAAATTCAGTGAAAATATATTGGCCAGTACCATTGATCACCACCCAGTGGCATTTTCTTGAGGCACAAAGAAAATCCTAGCAGTGATTTAAACTGGATGTTGGACAGCAACAATTACAATTCAATGAAAAAAAAAAAGTAATTGCAGAAGTTCTTCAGTATTTTTTTCTGTTCTTTATTTGAAAAATGGACCAAATGATGTCCCCATATTTAACTGCAGGTCTTTTTGTCTTTCACATGTAACCAGAGTGAATGAAAACTACTGGTTAACACCTGTTTTTAAAACTTCCCTGCAAAGGTATTTTAAGAATTGCCTGAGAGATGACCAAACCCTTAGTACTGATTTCTTAGCAAATACAGTATCACTGAATTTCCAGAGAATCAGGGGAAGTAACTGTTGAGTCATTACATGAAACCCAGTAACTGGTGTGTCCCAAGTAAGCGGAGATGGAACCTTGGCCAGGCTGACACCAGTCTTTGGCAAGAGCAGTGAGGTGTTCAATGAAGTGTGCAGTCAACAGAGAATTGACCTGTGACAGTACAAGAGTTAGCACATTAACAGAAAATAGATGGTTTTAATTTTTTTTTGAGTAGAGGAAGGCGACCATCTGATTTGAGTCAGAGCAGCACAGTAGTATGCTTAATGTGTGGGTGGCTGCCAAAAGGGGCAGTTTTGTTTCTCATTTTCTTTTCCTCTCATTCCCTTAAACAGTGGTCACATGAGCAAATGAGCCAACAGAAAACTATATCTTTCCTTTCTATTACTATCAGAATTTCCTGCTGGATGCCCGTGCTGGGCTGACTCACTCCAGAGCTGTGGAGCCACTGGAGCTGGCACAGGATGTGATGTTGTGCCAGATGGAGGTAACTCCTGTTCAGTCACTGTTGGGGTTGCATGCAATGAGATGGAACAGTCAATGGCTCCCTTCATCTCCAATGGAGAAGAACTACTGGCAAAAAAATAGTACTGTGTGAAAACAAATACAGATCCTGTTGTGGCTTTCAAATCCTCTACATGATTTGCAGTGCTCTTCAAAATTCAGCAGACAGTTGACAGAAGCAGGGATGGGTTATTAAAAGAAGGTGTAGATAAGACAATAGGAAAGACCCCTTGGCACGTCTGTTAGTTGCCCATGCTGGATGGAGTCAGATTCTCCAACAGCACCTGTAAAGGTCTTGGCTTTCTTGCTCCCCATGCCATGGCAATGGGGGTGATGCTGGAAGGTAACTGTCAGAGCTCGACTCCATGGAGATGTCTGCCCTGCAGCTTTTAGGGACAACAGACGGGGGACACACCATGGCCAGCAGACATGGCCTGGGGCACCCCTGGGAGCCTCCACTCGCACCCTGAGGTGAGGCCCTGCAGCCCTACACCCACTGCCATCCTCGTCCCAAGGGACCCCTTGTCCTGCCCCCAGAGCGCCACACAGCCATGTCCCACACAGCCATGACCCACATCTCCATGTCCCACATGTCCATGTCCCACACATCAATGTCCCCAACAGCCATGTCCCACATCTCCATGTCCCACATCTCCGTGTCCCACGTCCATGTCCCCAACATCCATGTCCCCAACATCCATGTCCCACGTCCATGTCCCCAACATCCATGTCCCCCCACAGCCATGTCCCACATGTCCATGTCCCACACAGCCATGTCACACACAGCCATGTCCCACATCTCCGTGTCCCACCTATCCGTGTCCCACCTATCCATGTCCCCCACAGCCATGTCCCCACGTGCTCCCCAGCCCCTCATAAGCCCCGCCCTTCACCCAAGCCCCGCCCCTCCGGCCACGCCCCTCTCGGGCCCGCGCGACACCCCGCTCTTCCGGGGCTGGCGCGTGCCGCGCCGCCGTCACTTCCGTGCCCGCCCCGCCCCGCCCCGCCCAGCGCGCCCGGCGCGTGCAGCCGGTTGGCGGTGGATCCGCTCGCGCCTCGCGAGGCAGCCGCAGCCGCGCGCGCGGCGGGCGGGGTGGGGGGGGAGCGCCGGTCCCGCGCCGGTCCCGCGCCCGCCCCGCCGGCGATGGGGCTGCGCTGAGGCCGCCGGTGAGTGGGGCCGCGGGGTCGCAGGCACGGCCCGGGCCGGCGCGGCAGGTGAGGGAGGGTCCGCGGGCCTCCGGCGGCGCCGGCAGCCTCCGCCGCCCCGAGCGCGGCGCGGCCGCCCGCAGCGCCCTTCAACCGCGCCGGCCGCTCCTCCGCCCGGGGCAGCTCCCGCGGGGCGACCCGGCGCGGACGCGGGGGTCGCGGCGGGGCCGGTGCCGTGGAGCGGGTCCCGCGGCCGGGGCAGCCCCGTCGCCCGGGGAAGGGGCGCGCGTGGCCGGGAGCGCGGGCGCGGGCGCCCGGCGTGTCCCGATCGCCGGTGTCCGGACACGTGCGGCGCTGGCCCAGCGGCCCGGCCGCCCCCCCCGCGCTGCCCAGGGCCTCCCCGGGCCGTCGGGGCACCCTCGGCAGCTCGGGCAGCGCTCCGCTGCCGCTTCCTCCGTTCTTCCAGCCCGGCCCCAGCTCTGGTGGCGCTCCCGGTTACCGAACACCGCGCGTTCCGCTGCCTGGGCACACGTCAGCGTGTTCTGCAGTGGCGGGGTCGGTGGAGAATGCTGGTGGATCGTCTACTAAAGAGAAACTTTCGCAGTCCAAGATGGGGACTCAATGCGTCTCATCTTTTTTCAGCACATGAGTCAGTGCATTCTCCTGCTGCTGACAAGGGTTATAGAGCACGTTTCTATCAGCCGAGCTATGGAGACAGGGATCTCGCACTGCGAGCACCTCTGACAACCACTGCGTCATCCTGAAAAGGAGGCCTGTTTATGGTTGTTCAGGGATAAACAGCTACTAGGTGAATTAAACACTGAGAATTTAAACAGAAGTGATACTTAAAGGGAAGAAAAGCTTGAGTATCTACAGTATCGACTCTGAAAGCTTGCTGCTACCACCAGTGTTCTGGCTCGCGTGCTGGGATCAGTGTATCCCTGCAGGTGCTGTATTTGGAACAGACTTTGGGAGCCCTTCAAGAAGCTGAGGTAGCATAGCCGCCAGCAGTGGGAGATGGTTAACTCTAAACTGTTCTAACATGAGTGCTGATAGTTGTCTGGCCACGCTGTCTGACTGCTTCCTCTTCTGAGGTTGCTGAGTTTTTTGTACCAGCTTTACAATTCATTAATGTGTTTTCTCTGCAGTATGCCCTCAGTAGAATTGTTTGGTGTTTTCTTAGCAAGGACAATCAAGATTATGTTTTATTTAGTCTATTCATGACTCTGACTGTTTGGTTTTTTTTTGTTGTAGGTGACTCAGCTGTTGTATGTATGGGATTTGTCCACACGCTGGCTCTTCAGACAGGTTAGCAATATTCTGCAGCCATCAGTTCCATCATGTTGGAAAGAATTGCTACTTTACATTTTCTTAATTTTTTGTACAACACTGTTATGTCCTGTAGAATATTGATTTTTTTGAGGTTGTGGAGAAACAGCTTCTTTGGCATTATTTAAATTTACTCTGTGGTATAAGTGAGGTCCTCATAAATTTAATGCCCCTGTGTCAGTACCATGGGTGACAGCAATATGTCTTTACTGCACATACACTGAGGAAGCGTTTGTCTTGGTATTTGGCATGACACTGATGACTATGTACTGCTGCTTTTGTAAGCTGCTTTTTCTTGTTGGCTACTTACAAATACAATTTTACAAAGTTTAAAGGAAATGTACTGTGTAAACTTTAAACTGTCCAGTTGACTTGGAAATTGATTGGTATTCATTTAACTCTCCTGATGTCTAAGAAGCATATAATTAACATGAGTTAGTGAAACAAAAATGTCATCTGTTGGTGTAGTCACCTGTGGGAAAGAACACTGGCTTCTGGCTATGTGGAGGATTCCAGTGTGAGCATCTAGGTCAGCTAGGAGAAACTGATGTGCTCCAAGGTTATCAGCTTTTAAAATGCTTCAGAAAAAGAGTGAGAGAGGTCTTTTTGTGAACTTTGGTTTTGGCCAAAGCTGTCTGTCAGTGATACAACGAGGTGAAAGCAGTGAAAGGGGTCTGAGTAGTTCTGCAGACTCTATCAGAGCAGAGCTGCTGGACAGCAGCTGCTGCCTTCCCAAATACCTCCCAGGAGCAGTGGTGCTGTTCCCGGTGCTCTGCTTGGTGTCTTCCAGAAATGCTCTATAGACTTTGAGCTCATTATGCTCTCACCCCTTAATTTTTTTTTGTTAGTTGTCTTCTAGGATCAAGCGTCTGTTCCTGTATTTCTTTTTCATTTCTTTCTAGTCTGGGGAGGACCTCATGGTATGGATAGGCACTGATTCATCCCTAACTTGGAGGCAGAGGGGTGGAAGGTCCCAGCTGCCTGGTCAGGAAGCTTGCAGTGCCTAACAAGGGAGTGTGGGGGCTGCCTAGCAGGAAGGGAAGTTGCATCATGAGGTCTGAGTGATTGAGAAACTTTGTGATTCAGTCCTGTTGTGCTACTGTGCCATGTGACAGGCATGGTGCATCAGACAAGCTATTTTGCTGTGTTCCTAATAAATTATTTTTGAAAAGGAAATAAAAAAAAATTTCTGTATTGACAGGGAATCCTCCGATTATTTTTTCTTGTTTGCCTTGAGGATGTAGTATCCTTACTGTTTTCTGTGTGGAGTATAAAACAGCCAGCAATACATTGATTTTCTGTGGGATGAAGACAAATTCAATTTATTCTGTGGAAGTAAAATACCTTTTTATTGTTAAAGCCGGGTCCAAGTGGATTGTCCAGGTCATAGAGAAAATCTGTACTAGAACTGGGAGCTGACATGGAAAGGTCAGGTTTTCATCAAGTATTTTGACCATTGCACCTTTGTTCCTTTTTCTGGAAGCCTTCAGATACTGTTTGCTTTATTTCTATAAACAACAGAAATCTGCAACAGGGGATTACTTTGACTTAGCTTGTCCAAGGTCTGTTGTAAAAATTATTGCTTCTGTTGTGATAAATGTCCCTGTTGAGTGCTGTGCTCAAGCATCTTTAACTGCAGAGCAGGGAGCATGGTTGTAACACTTTATTTAATGTCTGTGTGGTATGAACCTGATAGTAGCTGTCGTGGAGAGATGAGGTTTCATTCCTTTATTGCCTTGTGAAACAGTCCTTTAGTTAAATCTTCTAAAACGCTGGAATTTTTGAAATTTATTAAAAAAAGGGTTTCCTTAGATTTAATTTACTCAGTGTCCAAACCTTATCAACATAATGTGAAAATACGTTGTTCTGCTGTGTGTGTTCAGGCTCATCTTTTGAATGTCTGCAAGAGTTGCGTTGGAGAATAGGACTTGTATTTAAGTGCATGGGTTTTCAGCAGGGATTACTGGTCTCCACAGCATGGCATCTAATATGGTCAAACCTGCTTTGGGTCTGGAGTCATACTGTGCAGATGAGTAGGTTTTATGGACTTCCAGTGGCAAAAACCCCCCAACATTCCAACTAATGCATGGATCTAGTTGTGTTCAGCATGAAGGAGTTCATACAAGAAAAATACTATCTGAAAAATCCTAATTTCACCAAAAAAATGGAAAAAAAATTATTAAAATAACAGTAATCTGAAAATATTTCCCTTTCACTGTTACACAATGACCTAAAAATAGTTTTCATTCATAAAAAAAAGCTGTTTCCTTTGTTAAATAATCTGCATAGCAGAGATCAAAAGTTCATTTTGTAGTAAACTGTAGTTGTATTATAGCTCCAAGTCTGACACCCTTATTCCTGATTGAAATAAGACTGTAAACTTTAATTTTTGGTAGCTGAAAGGCAAGTTTGAATAAAAAAGGATGGGTGATTCATGGTTTCTCTTCAGGAGTTATGGATGTGATCTACACAAAATGCTGGAGAGCTGTGTCTTGCTGCTCCTTTTGTAAAATGTCTAATTTCAGCACCATCTTCATGGAGCGCTGTGTGCAGTTTGGGATTGGGAAGGAGTCTCCCTGGCCATGGAATCTTGCTGCTTGCCCTGAATTGGTGCCATGTCAATCACATTTGTAATCCTGTCAAGCTAAACCAAATTAGCTGTATTTGCATTCATTCTGTATTTTCACTTTTTAATTGTGTGTTTTGCATCTGAAAGAATTTAGCCCTGGTTTTTTGTGGTTCTGCTTTATTAGAATTGTGACATTGCATTGTTCATCTTAAAGCAGCTCTTTGGAAGAGGACATGGAGCTAGATGTGGTAGCAAGTCCATTACTTTTTAGTTGGATTGAGATTTTTTTACGTGGTATTTAAGACTGAAAGATTATCCTTCAAAATCAAAATACCCAACTCTTTCTTCTTTGACCTTTAGCAAAGTAATATGGCAGTGATATTTTCAGTTTAGAGGGTACATAGAGCAACAAAAATGGCAGCTCCTTTAGATTTTATTCTAGCTAGATGATGTCAAAATGAGAAGTCATAAATGGCAGTGGCTGTGAAATCAGAGCTGGTTCTTTTAAAGAGTAGGAGACAGAACAGTGTAATGGGAAGGCTTTTGAGAAACAGTGAGTGGTAAGAGCAGCTTATGTAACAAGCTTTTACTGACTTGGGATGCAAAAAGAAAATAGATGTAGAGTGTGAAAGTAAGTCCCATTATGATGAAGAACATGTGTAAAAGAGTAGTACAGGCAGATACCTCAAAGGCTGAAGTGCAAATGACATGGCAAGTAGTAAGAGATAAAAGCCAGCTATCTGGACAAGTATGTCAGTAGTAGGAGGAAGATAGGGAAATGTCTCACTTGATTCAGTGGGGAGTGAATGTATCTACAGAAGGTGCAAAACATCTGAAGTGCTTAGCGCCTATTTTGCTTGCCTTCTTTCACATAGAGCCATGCAAGTGCTTAATCTTATGAATGCTTGTGATAAAGTAGTGTTTTATACTACACTGTACTTCCACTAGATCTTTCTGTGTCAACTGGCCCTGATAAGCTTCGCTGTACAATTCTCAAAACAGTTCAAAAATATCATCTAGAACTACTCAGAAGTACTAGAAGATTGGCAAAGGATGAGTCTGCAGACAGTTATAAGGGAAAAGAGCTGAGGAAGAGGAGTTGCAGTCTGACAGTTCAGTTTGTCTTAGTTTTTCCCATCAGTTGACATTAATAAGCAAACATTCTATTTTCAAGTGCTTGGAAGATACAGCAGCATGAACTGATTTGTGGGAAAAGTAATTGTGTCTAAAGCTTTAATACCTTTTTACTGCAGAGCAGAAGGCTCTGTGGCTATAGCAGAAGCAGTGGAGGCTTTGTTACCTGAATTAATTGATTGATTTAATATGGATTTCCTCATTTTAATGGCCTCATAAGTAAATGAAGGCATGATCTGGGGGTAGATGGTCCTATTTGGAGAACTGTAATTAACAATTCAGTGTTAAAATGAGAGGTTATGTTGAAGTGTTCTGTCCTGGGTATGGTTGCCTTTAATGAAAACATTAGTCAACTGACTGATTAAATGTGCTTATTAAATTCTCAGGGACTGTGTGTTGGAGGACACGATGAGAGTTCGAAATAACCTAAAAAATAGCATGACATTCAATAGGGACAAATGCAGAGTACTGCACTTAGGCAGGAATTGCCAGCTGTGGAAATGCAGGGTGAGGAATAACTGGTTAGCTACTAGAAAAGGACCTGGGGGTGTACTGGATCACAAGTTGAACATGAGTCAGTGTCATGCTGTTTGCAGAAAAGGCAAATATCTTACTGGGATGTTTAAACAGGAGTATTGTCTGAGAGATGTAAAGTTTAAATCCATTGGCTTTGTTTGCTGTTGATGTACAGTCTGTGCAGACAGCATCTGTTTTGAGTGCCAAGCTTCAAGAAGAATTTGGACCACTTGGAAGGAGTTCAGAGTAGAGAAATGTGAGTGATCAGAGTTCGAGGAAACAAATTCATAAATGTGGAAGAAAATCCAAGTTATTTTGGCAAGAGATGAGGAGTTTAAGGGGAATGTAAGAGATTTCAAGTATTTAAAAGATTTGTAAGAAGGAAATGCTATTTTCATTGACCATGATGGGCAGGTTGAAATGGGATTAAGTTTCATCACAGAAAACACTAATTAAACTTTTAACTTTTCTCACAGTAAAGACAGTACTTTAAGAAGCCTTTACTTGTGGCCATGAAGAACAAGTTTGTGTGTTTAGAAAGAATGGTATATGATTTAGGTTGGAAAATAGACGCAGCTCACTGTTAATGTCCCTTTCATCTCATTTTATAAGATTCTAGTTTTAGTTGGTGTCGAGTTTGAGCCAATGAGGGAGAAATACACAGCTCTCTTTTTGTTAATCTCTTGGTTTTATCATGTGAGTTTAGATCTTGTACAGTTCAAATGGTTAGACCTGTGATGCTTGTATTGGTTTTGGAAACATGGTGTTCTGGATGTTACTTTATTCTCTTGCATGCTGCCTCTTGCCAATGGAGCAAATTTTCTTGTGCTGTAGCACCTGCGTGGTGGAGGTACTACATGGTAGCAATGTGTATGTGTGTGAGTTAAGCCTAGCAGAGCACTGATGAATTTCCATTCGTTTTAGTAATCTTAGTAGCTTCAGATTACTGCTTTAGACTCAGGTGATAATCCTGTGTTTCTCATCCATAGTTACAAAGGTCCTCTGTTGGCTTTGAAGATCTCTTTGCAGTTCCCATACTGTGGTATATTCACCACTACAAGGCGCCTAAGTGAGGATGGACCCGTTGCAAAGTGGAAGGTCCAGCTGCGAGTATAGCTGTGCTATTTTATATATCATTATTTTCATGCACTGTTATAATTGCCTTTGATTGTCTGCAGTAGACTGCATGACAAAACAAAGGATCCAGCTATTCCTTCTATTTCAGCAATTGATTTGTAAGATAACTGGAATGTGTGAAAACATGTGGCTAGCACAGGTCTTTCCCATGAGAATTTTCTCCTGTGTTTTATAAACAAAGATAAAGTTTGGATGTTATTAAAAACAGTGTCTCGAGATTTGGACAGTTCAGGCCTGGCCAGTCAGGCCTAGGGGGAGGTTTCTGACTGACCAATCTGGGTGACCTCTGAAAAATCTATATAAGTTGGAATCAAAATAATAAAGCTCTCTTTTCATGCCACGCTGAGAATCCGGGTCTTTTTCTCTGCTAGCGGCTCAACAGCGACAAAACACTTAAATTAATCCTATGCAATTTGATGTCATACCACGTCTCCAAATCAATGAAGAAAAGTACAGTTGCCCTTATGAACTCTGCCCTTTAGATCTGCTGTGGTGTTTCATGTCAACAATAGCAAGAGCTTATTTTCTGGAGGCTACATTTAAGGCTGAAGTAGATAGCAGGAGCTGAAAGGTCAATGACAGGGATAATAGTTGGCCTCCAATGGGGAGATTGTACAGTTACGTTGCATTACCTCTCTGACTTTACCTTTACCCCATAATAATATTTATTGAACTGTATAGCTTTTGGGTACAGATTAATTTCCTGAAAAGTCCCATTACTCTTTGCTAGAGAATTTTTTCTCTGAGCAGAGGGATAATTTTTCTTACCTCTGTTTCTCAAACGGGAGCTATTTTTATCTTAGAGGCATGGAGGGTTCTTAACATACCTGCCATTGTCACTATGTTGTGAAGGCTTGATCCAAAGCCCAGCGAATTCAAAGGGCTGTTTCATTGGCTTGAGCTGTCTTTTGGCTGAGGATGCTGCTGTCTGAAAGTGGTGCTTCTGTCACTGGAGCAGTACTCCAGATCTGACAAGCCAGCAAAAAGTTCTTTCTAGACCTAGGTAATTCAAATGGAAACATGAAAGGGCTGTCAAATGTGCAGTCTTGCAGAGTGAATTCTTTAGATTAACCCCATCCTTGGTTGGTCCGTTTGGTGAGGACCACAAAACTTTAGGGAGTGCTTTGAGAGAGTCTCGACATTACTTTCTGCATCATAGCCATGCTTTATTGGTAGAGGCAACACACTGAGCCTTAATACTGGCAATATTGAAGACTTGTGTTGTGGTAAGAAGTAATGGTGTTGAGTCCAGTTTGGACAGCCAGACTTTAAGTGCCAACAAGCATATGGATGAAACCCAGGTTCTGCCTGTTTGTTACAGTTGTACTGCTGTGATGGCTCTCTGCTGCTTGAGTGAGATCAACCTGTGGTGAAGGACATGAGTCTGGAGCAGAGGCAGATTTAATGTGTCTGGGTGAACTGAAGCACTTGGAAAAACATTGTTGTGTAGTCTATGTTGGTTGAAAACCTATTCGTGCTCCTAACTTCTTAATTGTCCTTAGTTGATCTACAAATTTTAATTTTTGCTGGCAATATAAATTGCATTTTTTATAACCTTGTCTTCTCCAGCAGAAATAGCTTTAGTAATGAACATGCAAAAATGTAGGAACACACAAATTTCACAACACAAATTGCATGCCTTTTGTAGAGCAAGAGCACAATGAAAAATAACTTAAGGCCATGTCAGCCTGACAAAGTCCTTACTCAGTAGTGTGCAGATGGAGGTGTCCTCATAGCACTCTTCCTTCTGCCACCTTTCAATTATCCAGCAACATCCCTTCCCCAGAGAGAGACAGGTTTTTTTTCAGTAGGAAGACTGTTGGAATAGTTGCATTCTGAGCATATTATGGAGGATTTTTATGCCTTAAACTGGTACTGGTATGGTGGTAACATTTGTAACCCCAGTTCTTAGCCTGTGGTCATTTCAATAGTGACTTTCTGGTGTGTTAAATAGCTGCTGACTCTTTGCATGAGATGCTGTTCCACATAAGTCCATTCCTGGAACAGGTCATAGAAGTCTTTGGCTCTGGATTCAGTGCAAAGTATTTGGAATTTGTGTTGTCTGCACCTTGCATTTGGAACAAACATAGAGCCTCAGTTTTTTCTGCTTGCTGTCATCCTCTGCTGGCATAAATGTCTGGAAAGAAATAGTATCTTAAATGCCATAATTGTCTGTGTAGCTGAAGTGAGATAACACTTGCACGTAACATTGACGGGTGTGGTAGAACTCAGATGGCCTGCAGTCAGCAGAAGTTGCATTGGGTTGAAAATATTTTGGTGTGCACCCTGAGGAAATACTTTCTGTTGGCCTATTGCTAAATGGAAGTAGTTCACCTTTTGTAAAGCTCATTTTTCTTCAATACTGTAATTTTTAGTAGGGCAGACATTGAGCTACACCTAGGCAGTTGAGTTTGTTAGGTTTGTGGGGCAGTATTTTGTGGTGAATAATCTGCTTGGTGCTTTGCTCTAACTTCCCACCTTACTTTTGCTGAATTCCTGAAATGTGTATTTTATATCTATGCTTTCCTCTATCAGAGAGCATCCTCATTCTTTGGATACACATAGAGTGTGGTAGTATATACAGCTATGAAAACAGGCTTGGTACCTATAACATCAGCTAGAAAGATAGTAAAAATACAGTAACCTGTCCCATAGAAATAAGGTAATGTTCAGAGCTTCAGTCTTTTTCAAAACAGTTTTGATTATTTTGCTTATATTCAGTGAACTAGTTGCTTGGCAGTTTCTTTTTCCAAATGCTGTGGCCAGGGAGAAACCAAAGTGCATGTACATAAAAGCTAATAGACTGAGGGTCAAAATAAAGGAAAAATGAGTTGTCTGTGAACTCAGGAGTTCTTTGCAGGATGTTGGCAAGCTTAAAATGTGCCACAAAATAATTTTAAAAGCCCCAGGAAAAATCCACCTAGTGCTAAATAAGATGATAGGGGTTTTGGCTCGTGAAGCTCTTGAACTGCAAGTCCGTGGTACTGGAGATTGTGCACTTGGGAGCATCATTACGTGACTCTTTCTGTGCTGTCTCCTTGACTGCAGGGGAAATGCACGTTTGATCTGACCTTTCTGGCCCATTGTTTTGTTGCTCTATGAGCCTTCAGGACAACTTTCTGTTCTTCTGTGGCTTTGATACAAGGGGTATGGGGTGAAAGCTACTTAGGCATTTAATATATGTGAAATCATGGCAGTCCTTTGTGGTGCTTTAGGCAGCTGACCTCTGTTTTTCCTAACATTTATGAAAAAAGCAAGGCTGATGGGGGAAATCTGAGTCAAGCATGTAGACTAGAGCTATCTGGGAAGAGGCTTCTGCTGAATATTTGGCTAGACGGTGTTGATATTTCAGTTAGTGAGGTCAATGCTTGAGGAAAAAGCACTTCTTGATACAATGTACTTGAAACATTTCAGTCTTGCTTTTAAGGAAACTGACTTTCCTCCTCACAGCAGAGAACACAGATACAGTTACAACTCATGGTACGGTTACAATTTTTGTGGGCTGGGAAAGAAATAAAATTTTTTAAAAAGGTATTTCAAACAGAGATAAGAATATTACTTCAGACAAGATATGTTAAAGGAGAATTTCTCCCTTAAGCTAAGTGTGCATGATGAAGGTTAACTATAAACGGAGTGATGATAAGCAAAAGCTATTACTTACGGAAGAAGCAAGACTCAAGACCTTTACTGATGGTCATTAGGACTGAGAAGATTGCAGCAGTTGAAGGGAGATCCTTTGTAGATTTTTTCAGTCTGTTTCCATTATACAGGAGATATCTCCCACTACTGATGCTGTGGAAGTCATTCCCAAGGGGCACAGAAGCAATGCACAGTGTCATTTAAACAGAGCTATTTAAGGTAATGATGAAATGTATTGTAGTAGGATGGGGGGAGTTAATTTAATTTCATGGATTATAGAAGTCCTTCTCTGAAATATAACTGTTTACTAAATCTCTAAAGCTCTTCTGGGTTTGTAGGACTGTTGTGAATGACCAGGACATAGTAGCTAGATGGATGTGGGCCAAGGTTTACATTTACAAGCAAGGAGGCATGGAGTTAAATGTTACAGTCCTGTATGTCTGTTCTCTTCTTGTCTTTGTCAAACTACTTTTCATGGAAACAGAGAGTTCAACTTTTCCCCCTTGGTTTTCCCATTTTGCCTCATATGGTAGTTCAGAGAGTAAATTAATCATTTTCAGGAGCTAAGCTGTCAGGTCCTGTAAATTCCTTTGCATTAAAAAATTGTCTTCTACAGCAGTCCAGTCTCAGAATGGAACTTGTTTGCAGATTTTTCTGTTAATTATTTCAGTTACTGTAATTTGAGATCAAGACAAATAAATTGTCAAATGTGACATTTTAAATTGAATTTAATTCTTTTATACAGCCTTTTAACTTAAATATTTAGTGTTGTTATATGATATTTAGAGTTTTAGCAGTTTCTGTCAGGCACAGTATTTCTGTTGATTGACAAGTTGTTTGCACACAAGAGCTCTTTCCTTGCAGTTTTTTGATCTAAGTAAAGTGAATGTGCCACATACCTCAGACTTTGTGTCAATTTATTATGACATTTTTAAAAAAATTGTGCTTTCAGTAAACATTAGAAACCCCAGGTTTAATGTATAGGTTTTCTTACAGAATACATTTTTAGAAATTAGTACAATTTGTGGCTATTTCTATTATTCTGGAATATACTCTTGCATTGTGTCCATTTCGTAGTTACATAGTGGAACTTAAGAATCTCTGAAGTTTTACATTTTGACTTCAGGAAACTGAAGAAATACTGCTGCTTTGTCTGAGAACACTTAGCTGAAAGTAGTGAAAGGTACTAAGTCATAATTGGGAAGGGGAAGGAAGACACTAAAGCTAATTGCCTGCTTACAATGAGTATGACTGTGCTGTAGTCATAGCTGTATGCAACTATATGTGCTTCTGAGGTAACAAAAGTTAAATATCTAAACTTTAGAGGAAAGTTCATCTCTTGTGATTAGTCTGGTTGTGCTTAATGATCTCCTTGCAGACGAATAGAAATTTGATTCAAATGTTCCTATGTTAACCTCAAAAATATTTTCCAAGAATTTAAGAGGAAGAGGAAAAAAAGTCATTGCCTCCTTTTATTGAGCATCCATACTACAAAAGCAAATATATCCCAGGAAGCAGATACTCTACATTGCACAATAAGGCGGCAGCCACACAGGAAAGGCTGGGCTCTTGGCACAACCCCTGAGGGGAAATGCTTCCTTGAAAGGACCCATTGTTGCTGGGTCCGGGTCTTCAGACTCCCAGTTCTTCACTGGAAGGGCTGTGGGTCTCTTGGTGCTGGGATGGGGCATCTTTGCCATCCCCATTTTCTAACCATAAAAGTCTTGCTTATTTAATCACATAGAAGGACTGAGTAAAGTTCACATTGCCTCATGTGAGAAAGGAACGTTTCTTTGGAAACGCTTCAGTGCTCAGCTATTGAGAGCTCACCCTGGGTGTAATGGCGCCATGCCTTACTCAAGATATTTGGAGCAGTTTGACTTTCTCTTCCAAGAACAAACAAAACACAGTCTGTGAATTCTAACCCAAATGTCTGGTATACACTTCCAAGAGAGAAAAGAACTAACAAGCATTCAAAATAAATGTATGCTTTGTTGGATCCCCTGACTGTGGGACAGGTCTTCTTTCCCTCATGGCAGCTAGGTAAGAGATCCAGAAATCTGAAAGGAAATGGTTAAAGACTCTGTGAGCCTGAGAGTGAGAACAAACTTTGGGTGATTGTGATTTTTGGTGCTTGGTTTTTCAGTTTAAATTTTTCATTAATGTGAATAGCTGCTGCTTCTTGAAGTAAGATAAATGAGATGCTGGGAAGGTTAGGAGGTAAAATGCTTGACTAATTGTCCTTGAGATGACCAAAAGCTTTCCTAAATTGTCTTCCAACATATCTTCAAATTCTGCATTGCTGCTACATTAACAACATTTCTAAGTGGTCTGAAAATGATGATCTGAAGACCAGTTAGAAAGTATGTTTAGAGTGTAGTATTGGCTATAGTACTTCATTATCATGATGTATTGACATACTGAGTTTATTGTTAGATGTAGAATTATCTTTCCTTAATGTAGCCTGTACTCTACTATAAACATTGCAATTGCTATTACAGCCTGCAAAAAGTATACTTTACAAAGAATACACTCTACAAATGTAAATACAGTTTTGGTTTGGCGATTGTTGGATACAATGGTCTTCCTTAAGCCTAAACACAGAAACAAAAGCTTGTATTATAACAGAAAGCCTAAGATGGGAAGTGATAAAATAGGTATTGAGTGGAGGGCTTTGTTAAAATTTAGCTCGTGTACTTGTAAAATTTCCATGTATTCATTAAACTATTATGTCATTCTTATTGTTAGAGCTTGGTTAGTTGACTAAAGTGTTAAGCTTTGTTTGTAGTACAAATTATAACCTTAACTCCTTTCAAAATATAGTTGGAGGATTTTTGATCTTCCATAGTTATTTTAGTTCGTGTGTCTTACCCAAGCATCTGTTGTACATTATATGGATAACTTTGTATTTAAAGGTTCAGCTGCAAGAGAACTTGTTACTGGAGAGCTGTAAACTGCATCAGCTCCCATTTCTGTAAGGTGCATTTCTCAGGGTGATGGTGCCTCTCAGGCAGAGTATCTCCTGCGTTTGTAAACCACATGCTTGTAAAAATACAGATACGTTGAAATAATACTGAAAGCTTTACAAGTGCATTTAAACTACATGTGTAAGCTCATGGTAGTGCATGTTGAAGTAAAAGTCATAACCTTTTAGTTTTTATGGTCACAAAAGCGTGATAGCCCCAGGCGTTTGGCTAAGTTGTGTATCCCTTGTAAAGGGATCTGTTTGAATTTCAAGGTGATCTTTGAGTGACGTGGGTTTTATGTTTTGGGGAGAGGCAAAGAGGCACTCACATGTGGTGTCAGGCTTGCCAGGTGGTGTGAGACATCTCTAGCATTGTGCTGCAGTGTGAATCCTTCCAAGTCCAGGGTGCAGCAAAATCTGTCTGGCACACACACCATGGCTGTGGTGTCCTGGGTACCTGCAACAGTGGTACATATCAGAGAAGTAAAAATGTGGAATGCAGGCATACCTGTGTACAGAAGCTCCTTGGAGATTGAGAATCCATAAAAAGGAACTTGGAAACTCTTTCCTTTGAGCAGGTACAGAGACTAATGAAGAATCCTGAATAGACTGATTGGTGACAAGATGTCATAGTGTGCATTTTAGCAGTACTGTCTCATAGCCATTTAAATGACTCCTAGTTTTTGATTCCAAGTCTTTTAAAATGGTCCTTTTTTCATTGAGTGGCTGCAGGTTCTGCCCGTCTGTTTCAAAATCTGCCAGTGGAGAATTTTAGGAAATAGTACATTATTTTTGTAGATGCTAAAATAGGATATCTTAGGTAAAGGAGAAGGACTGGAAAGTAAATGCAGGATTTATGTCCAAAACACAGTGGGCAGAAATTTTGGTTTCATCCCTTGCATGCTTGAAATGTTGTGTTCAAATTTGCTTTTTTGATGATTGATTTTTAGCATGTGCAGCATATTATGAAATGTGTTTTGAGAAGAATGTGCATGTAAATATTTTATAATTTCTTTTTCTGATCCTTACATGTTCTTAATCTTGCATCTTTGTCCATTTATTTATTGTTAGAACATGTTTTAAATTAAGTCAGTGTTTTAGGTTCAGCTTTTCAGGTATTGTATGTGGAACTCATTGGCAGTTGGCATGGGCAGGAGCTGCAGGCTCAAGTAGTAATAGCTGATAAGACTTTTCCTTGTATTTTTATAGCTCCATTTAAAAGTGTGCTTTTTCTGGATCACGGTCTCCTAGGCTATACCTAGAACTTCTTTCCTTGCCCGCTGGCAGTTCTGACATGGGGATAAATATTCCAGATGCAGTGAAAGCAGATGTATCAAATGCAGCTTTGCATGGCCAGCGTT
Source organism: Entomyzon cyanotis (assembly GCA_024500445.1). Classification (NCBI taxonomy): domain Eukaryota; kingdom Metazoa; phylum Chordata; class Aves; order Passeriformes; family Meliphagidae; genus Entomyzon; species Entomyzon cyanotis. The sequence continues at coordinate 12,651,895 of JAKEPQ010000780.1, forward strand.
GTACAGACCTCTCTGTTGTACAGACTGAGAGGTCTCATTAGCACAATGGCAGAGGAGGTTCTTGGGTCAAGAACACGTTTTTTTTGTTGTGCTGAGAAGTATTTCCATGGTCTGGGGGAAGGAAGTTCTTAAATCGTCTGAAATAATTTTGAAGAAGCATTTTCATTGCTTTTTACTGCTGGTACTTAGCTAAGAGGTACTTTGTGTTATATACAGATGGGTAGCATTCGAATTTTGAAATACCCTTAATATTCTGAGCATCTTTTGGTATTTGGCCTGAGGTATGAGTGCAGAACTGTCTCCTTTGATGTGCCAAATGGTCCTGTGCAGCACCTGAAGCACAGCCCATGTAAGGTGATGTGGAAAGGTGGCTTCTACAGCAGGGCAAAAGATTACACTCATCATTCTGTCAGTCACTTGGGAAAATGAGCTGCCATCCTCTTCTGCAAATGGTCAGCTATAGCCCAGGCTGTTTTCATCTTTCCTAAGAAGTCAGATATATTTTCTTATAAGATGCATTTATTCCTCTTCCTGGCTTGTTATGGCTCTTCCAGATTGAGTACTTCTTCAGTTTTAATTTCATTACTGCCATGTATGTATGGCAGAGATTGAGCATTAGCTGGTGGTTTGTGTATGTGAAGCAATTCTCTTCATTTTAGGCCCATTGCATGAATCCTCAAAACTTTTGCTATAATGTTTGGCAAAAATGGACTGTTTGGTAAGTGAGATCAGTGTGTGGGAATCTCATGGTGTTGGAGCAAAAGAACATGCCCTAGTGGTAAACATTGCCTTTGTAAGGTCTGTTCCCTTGTAGGGTTGATATCTTCTTGGGGTAAAGTGTAGAAAGTATGGCTCCAAAGTGCAGAAATGTTTAATTTCTGAGTGACCTAAATAATGTTTGGCTTTCTAGTTGCAAAAAACCCCTTTTTTTCCCTGTGTTTTGGCAGCTAGTTGGGACACAGTTGAAGATGATGACTTTTAAGGTGTTTTAAAATTCAGAAATATGAAAGACTTTTAATGACATTGAGCTGTTAAGCGTCTCTTAGTGAAGGATGTATTTTTTGTAAATAAGTTCTGGTAGAGAAGTTTTAGTCCTTTAGGTAGCTTGTTTGGACCCAGGAGAGCCAGGCGAGTCACTTGCTGGGACAACAGCTCAGATGTCAGGAATAGGAATTGTATTTGATTGTTTTCTAGACAGGTCAGTCAGGTTTTTTTTGTTCTTAATTTTCTTCCTGTATTAGTTTACTTTGTTTGATTCATTTATTGAGAGTGATTATGTAGGGTACTGAGGAAGATTTACTTGTATTAATCTTTGCACAGAAGTGCAGTTTGGCCTCTTTCATGTGGGTCTCTTGCTTTTTCTGTCTCCCTTGCTAATCTCTTCATTTGCCCTTTGTGTTATTACCAAAGCAGAGCTGGTTGAGCCTTGTCTTGTACAGAAAAGTACCTTGTTTCTGTGGTGTTGAGGTAGTGACAAAGTTCACTTTCTTGGCTTTGTAGCACTCGGTCTCTAAAGGTCACCTGCTTTGGTGTGTGTGATTGCTTGGTTATGCTCTGTGATAAACTCTAAAATGCTGAGAGTGAGAAATGTGTGCATTTCTGACCTGCTGCCTTTAGCTCCTCGAAATGAATGTTGTTGTCTTCACTCGCAAGCGCTGTAAATACAAGGAAGGGTTTGGTCAGAAGCATAGATGCTTTTAGCTGGGCAGATAGTATCAGGGCTCGTGCATAGCCCTGCAAGTGTCTGCAGGCTCCTGGGGAGGCATTTGTTGTTTGAATAGAAGGAGCTGGACCGGGTGGCTGATGCCTGGAAGCGCAGCCTCCGCGCCAGCCCGGCCACAGTCTTGCAATTGTTCAGCCACACTGGAGGGAAGAGGGAAAAAAAAGCATTCCAAGCAGTGCCAAATTTTCTTTGATATGTTAATCTTTTGATAACAGTTTGAAAAGCCCTTGGAGACTTTTTTTTAGATTTTAGACAAAATAGTTCATTTGTCAGGACTTCCCTTGTAGATAGGGTCTCCGTTATTAAGAACTGCCTCACTAGCTCATGGTAACAAAAGCAAGTGCAGAGGACAGCTGCTGGACTGCTTGTTGGTAAGAGAAACTATTAGTTATCAGAGGACTTTTTACAAATATCTGAGAAGAATAAAATAGGGAGTGTTTAAGATATAAATGTGTAAGTTTACTTACATATTTTAAGCAGACAGATGATAAGAACATAAGAAAAAGTAGTAACAGTAATTTTTTGTCTGTATCCATATATGGATTTTATTAAAGACTTCAGCTTTCAAATGTGCGTTTTAATCTGAGAAATCTGGGATTTAAATTCACCCAGTGATTGTGGGAGATATAGAAATTTTTTTCTTTTGTAGCTGTAATTTGTCCAGACTTCAAGGTTTTTCTCCTGAAGCTATGAAACTTCCACTTATGTTGAAAAACTGGAAGAATAAACAGATGGCAACAATGTGTGTATGAACTAGTTTTTAAGGATTGTGGAATTGGGACAAATGTTGAAGAAACCAGAGGGAAGATTTTCTTTGCTTCCCACCCCACAAATCAAACTCTAAGGGTAAAATTTGCACTGAAGTAGTTTGCCAATTTTTATAAAACTGACCTGAGGGTAAGCCAGTAGTCCTTCAAAAGTGTGACATGCAGGACTCTTCAGGTGAACTGATGGAGACTTGCTCAGGTGCTTTTAGAACAACTTGCTTAATAAATATGCTATGGGTTCACTTGCACCTTTTATATTGTTGCTACAAATGTTTGTTACTTACAAATATTTTGGTACAATTGTCTGGTATCCTGATTCTTTAGTCAGGATAGATGAGCAAATAAGCAGTGATGTAGTAATTGAGAAAAGGTGCAGCATATTCTTCACTGGGAGGGATGCATATAATTTTAAGCTCTGTACACTGCTGTAATTTCTTCAGTGATCCAATTTGTGATTTATTTTAGCTCCAAAATAGTATCAGCTTAAGTCTGAAGCTGCAGGTGCTATCCTGCTCACAGCTGCATACTCTTCAGCACAGAGACAAATAGAAAATGCTGTTCAACTTAATTTGGATATACTGTATTTTGCAAAGTTGCAGATTTACTGTTTAAGCTTGTGACTCAAGTGTATGCTCTTAGAAGCACTTACAGTTCACACACTGTTCAGCTGATCTCTAGGCCATTTGTTAAATTTGTACCTACATTGTTATAAAATGTTGCAAGTGATTTCATTCTCTTAATCTCTGTGGCAAATAGCGTTTTCTTTTACAGACCTTTTTGTTATTTCCTACTTCTCTGACTAGAATATGCTTAGCTATATAATAGCAACTCAGTAAGTAAAAATTATGAGTGGAGTGATAGTAACTTCCACAATTTCCATTGGTTTTAACTTTCTTTAAAAGGTTGCTATTTTCAGTTTGTTAAAGGGGGAGAGGATTTCTCCAGCTATTCACACCCAGGGAACTTGGGCTGGGGAGAGGCTGAGTGGCAGCCTGTAATGTGCATCAGAGGCACATTATATTTGGCTATTCCCATGTTAATATTGCTCCTTGCAAGTGGATTTCAATCTCACTTCATTTGAGTACTAGTAAAATGTCATACTCTCTCATGGTCTGAAAAGTCCAAGGTTTATAAAGATTTAAAGTAGTGAAATGTTTAATTCCCCATCTTATTATAGAAGGAAGGAAGTAAAACTCAAATGCAGATTCCTAAAGTTTCTTCTGAGTTGGTTAGGTTTCTTCAGTCTGACCCAGCAGCCTGAAGTCAGTCAGGGAGGGCAGCCCTGGTGAATCCATGTGGTGGTGTTCAACCTCAGCTTTCAGCAGGGCAGTGGGAGACAAATACAAAACAGTTACACATTTGAACTCTTAGTGATAAGCTTGGGCTGATGGTGTGCCAGAAGGGATAAGATTGGAGAGAGTGCAATTCTTTGTTGTGGAATAGGAATCATTTTCATGACCCATCAACTAAGAAAATATCTCTCTGGTGTTTTTCATGTTTAGAGATTTGAATTTGAGTTTAATTTGGAAAACTACCAGCAGTATGTGCCATGTTGAGAATGTGTGTATTAGCTGAAGGTTGCTCAGTAAATGAGTCTGTATAAAATAATGCAGATGGAGCTAATGATGTGAGTCAGAAATAGCCTCCTAATTCTCCTCATGTATTCCCTGTCTGATTCTAGCCACTGTTCAAAGAGCTTACTGAATCACAGGAATTATTGCCAGTGCTGAGATTTTCTTCTCTACTTCAGACCCACAACTTGATGTTTCTTCCCAGCAGTGGAACAGCCCTAAATGAAGGCAATTGCACTTCTCTCTCATACAGCCATGATGTCCTATAAGGTCCCTGCGCTGATTTGTTTGCCATATTGAAATCTCAGTTGAGATCCATTGATCTGGAGCTGCTTGCATTTATTTTTCTGCCTGGTGCTTTCCTGTATCAAATTCTTGCTTGATATGTCCATCAGGGTTGGAGAGTTGGCTGCAGGAACCCTTTCTAATGTTACTGTACATTATAGTGGGGAAGTGTATGTTTGTTTAAGAGCAGATAGTTCAAGTATGATTAATCTAATAATTCTTTCCTGTGGCTGTGAACTATATTAGAAGTATAATTCTGCAAATACGCAGAACTTTTTCTGGCTGCATGACTTCTTGATTGAAAATGTGATTTGTGGGATGTACGTAAAGTTGTTTGATGTGATTAATACCAAGATTGTCCTCAGGAGCTTTCTTAGCAATGCTGTGTAGATTTAGGACAGATTATAACTGCTTTTATTTATTATCTATATCTTTCCCAGAATAGAAAGCTGCTTAGTTAAGAAAAGTGGCAATTTAAACAAAAGTGTGGTTTAGAACTTCAATGACTTTTATGGCTTAATTTCCAAATAAATCTGCAGTAAAATTATAGCATAGCGTAGAAAATTTTGACCTTAACAAGGCAAGGGATGTGTGAGCTGATGTTCCAATCAAAGGAGACAGTTGTTGCCAAGTTAGCTTCCCTCCATTGAGTACAAAATGCCAACTGTATCAAGCACTCAATTTATGAAGTACTGAGCTGCTTCTCACCTGAGACTGAGCTCTATGCTGTGATGCACTTCTCTCATTCGAGTGTGTGTTTCTTCTACTAGGACGTTATTTATCAGTGGGAATAGATTTCTGAGGAGATCCAGATTTGGGTAGCAAAAGAAACCTTTTCTGTTGGGTTCCTGCTTCATTTATTGGGTTAACTGGAAAGGAGATTGTAGGTTGCAGAAAACACGTGTGGATGTGATGATGTTGATAGGCTGCAGGAGTTGGGAGGAGGGACCCTTTGAAGCTGGTATTGCTGGTGAACGTAAGTGCATGGATCCCGGGGCTGGCTTTGAGGGGAACTGACTTGGAGTCTGGTAATTTGGTTTGTGAAAATGTTGGGGAGTTAATGATAGAGAAGTTGGTAGTGACTGTACTTATATCAGAGTGCTACCTTAAACTAATAACAGCCTGAAAAAGGATAATAAGAGTAGCTACTTGTGCTGTGACTTAATACTTGGGTAGTGGTTATAAATTGTAGTAGTAAGTGCTGTCTTCTGAGAGATTTATGTATGTGCAGTAAATAAAATAGAAGGCTGCACCATGTAAGTGCAGAGAATTATAGTTAATCCATAGTCTTGTCAGGTGAGCACTGGCTATTTAGTGATTTTAACTGTGGTAGTTAACAGGTAGTTCCTGTGCATTAATTATAAATTATATACAATTAACATGAACAGGGTGTCCAAATGAAGGTTTGATGCAGTTTTAATTTCAAAAATTTGGCTTTTTGACATGGTACTTTTGATTTTACTGCTTATGTGACTGAGGAAAATTCTGATAAGCCTCCTAGTATGTTGTAGCCTTTGTTTGTAGTTCTCCCCTTTTGGAATAAGGATCTGTGTGCACTACATTCATCTTGTAGACAGTGTCATATCTTTTCCATGCCTTTCCTTATTCATGAAAATTGTGATCATAATCTGTCCTCAAAGCACCTCTCAAGATTAGCAACTATGAGAGATTTTGATGCAAATTGAGTAGCAGAGGAATTGGAAAGAAGGGGAAAGACTGACCAATAAGCGTGTCTTGATTTAGAAATAATGAACTGGGGACGAAAGTTTTTAAAGCATTTATTTATTCTTTTGCTCAGATGGGAAGTGTAGATCTCAGGAGTACTGTGCTTTTCCTCTTGAAGGGTAGCCTGGCTTCTGAAAGCATCTGATTGGAGCTATTACATATAGAGTGATACAAACATGTAATATTGACCTACTTTTAAGCTTTTTTTTTTTTTTAAATAGGATTAATTTCCATTTCCATCATGAAGCTTGTAGAATGTACCAAAAACTGCTTGCTGCATGTAGAATGTAGCCAAGTTAAATTGGTACAAGCTTCTTTCCCCTTCTTTCCCCTGCTGTTTCTGCAGTATTTCACTTGCATTCATCTTGTGTTCAATTGTAAAGTGTTAATAGACCTCCTTGGATAGGTACTTCTAGAAATTAGTAACAATGCAAATTGAAGATAAATATTAATATTTTGTAAGTGGTGTGTTGAAATAACCTAAAACTTGGATATAAAATCAGTAATGTTGCTTCAGTTTTTATTTCTTTTTTTCGTTGAAGGTCTTCCATATCTCAAGTTGAGAAGTTCCATATCATACTAAACATGGAGAAAGAAGAAAAGAAGTATGTCAATAAAGCAGAGGAAGATGAGATGGTAATGAATTCTGTTAATTTATTTTTATACAATGAAAGAAACTTTTTCAGGGTTTTCTCTTTAAAGGGGGCATATTACATTAGGAAGTGGATTGTCTCAGTTGAAATCAATTTATAAGGTTATCCTTGGCAATATTTTTTGATATTAAGAAATTAGTCTTGGGATGGGAAAGGTTTTTCTTGAGGGCAGTAGTCCAATAGATACCACATTTTGGTACTTAACATTTCTTTTTCTGCACATGAAAGTTGAAACAAAGTGGGCTGTGTTTTGGAGTTTTTTTATTATTACTATTATTTTGTTGTTTGGTTAGTTGGGGTTTCTTCCCTCCAAATCCTGGAGATTTTTTGTTGTATTTTAAAACAGGTTAATGCTTCATAATGTGACTCAAAGCAGTATGCTTTGACAGGAAAGTACTAGCAGCTAATCTTTAAATTTCTAGCCCACTTTGGGTTCATAGGGTGTTTTCTAGACCATTTTGTATATATAAGGATTTTTGTTTTTAAAAATGATAGGTTTCTGTTAATGGAAATCTTTGTTCTGTCCTTGTGTACACTGCTAGGAAAGCAGTTCTTTGCTAGATAGCTCTAATACAGAGAGGAAGCAAATGCATCTTAGAACAGGAGATGCTTATGGCCTTGTCACTAAAATAAGATCTTTTTTTTAAGAAGTAACTTTATTTAGTCCTAAAAAGAAGCATTAACTTCTCTTACAGTCTTTCATTCTCCTATTTTTATTGCTAAGGGGTGTTTTGGGGCTAACTGAGAATGGGCTTTATCTCTGTTTTTTGTCATCTGAGAAGGTGGCAAAACAAACTTTTCAAAAGCCTTTTCTTAGGAAAGGAGCTTAAACAATTTCTAACACTGTTTAATGAAAAGTAAAAAAATCCGAGAAGTTCATGTCAATATGAGCAATGGGTGGGACTCAATAGGAAACTTCATTGCCCTTTTACAGCAGGAAATATAATCTAATGATGTAATGTGAAACTCCGGAATGTAATACAGTATTCAGTTAGTCACTAAATTATTTTCTGTTCCTGGCTGTCATCAAGTTAAGTTGGTGCTTGCACACTGAATACTTGGCATTTTTTTAATGGGAGAAGAGGATTTTTCTAACTGGTGCAAGTTACAGAACCTTTGAGTATGGCTTTGGAGTTTGTAAAGCAGCATTTCTTGTTAAATGACAGGCAAAATAAGCAAGATTCTGTATTAAAAATGGTGTTTGATATATTTACAGGTTCAGCCTGCAGTAGTAATTCAAACTGTGAATGCTAGCTAATCAAATGCTATGTCATAAAATCAGCATTTGACAAAACCACATGCTTTTGCTCTTAAATGTTTAGCTAACTTGTGCTGTGTCATGGTCAAAAATGTTGTTCACTGAGAGTTAAGGCAGGCTGTGTTGCAGCCTCAGTCCTTAGGGAGCAGTGCAGAGAGGAGACAGGTCCTGCAATGAAATGTTTTACACAGTGTGCATGATCTGCCTCTGTCAGGCTTTTATTGAGGTCTATATTTCTGACTAAGCAAAACAGTATTCCATATTGCTTCCATGTATTAATTGTTTCAAATCTTTCCTTCCCCCAGAAAAGAAAAAGGAGGAAATGGTTTTGAAATTTGATTTGCTTTAAATCCTGCATGTTGTGAAAAATTAATGTTGGCATCCCAAGCCAGAGTAATTAAGAGAGTCATCCTTACTTGTTTCTACTTCCATGCAGGAGATCTATGGCTATGATCTGTGTCGCTGGAAGTTGGTGCTAGTTACTGTAGGAGTGATCTGTTCTGGTGGCTTTCTTCTCCTCCTCCTCTACTGGATGCCTCAGTGGCGTGTGAAAGCGACATGCAAAAGGACTACGCTTAAAGACTGTGAAGTGGTTCTGCTGAGAACAACTGTAAGTGCACAGGGGGATGTGCTTCTGCCAGTTTGCAGTTACTTCAGCTTACTGGCATACACCAGTCTTTACCTGCAGTGTAGACCTGATTGTGTTTTACAGCACTGGCAGAGCTGTGTTCCTCGGGACTGTATGTGGCTTTACTGCCTCTGTGGGAAGACTGACAGCTGTTTGCAGTGGGCATAGCCAAAAGAGAGCTTATCTTTCAATTTCAAGAATCGAATGCATGAATGCTGTTGGCATTGAAAGTTACAGAACAAATACCTTGTTAGTGTAAACTGAAACATGGCCTCCCCTCCCTTGTTCAGCAAAGATACATTTGTTGAAGTAAGGTGTAACTGCTGACCCAAGTGTGCTTTGATTTCAAGGGATTTTCTCCCTGCCCAATTGCTGTGTACAATCCCTGGTTATGATCTTTTGTCAAGTTCTCAGTTACTGGATGCTGCAGGGTTGGTGCAGCTGAATGCATTGCAATCCCATAGTTCCTCCTACTGCAGAGCAGCTGTATTAAATCATGAAGGCCTCAATATGTCGAACTTAAAGTACCAAGACTCATTGCTTACAAAAAATAGATATTTTGGCACAAAAATGCTTTTAGAATTGTGGAAAGACAATTATTCTTAAGGTAGCTGATACTAACTTGGAGATACGTTCTTTAATTGTGTATGGGCTCTGCTAATCTATTATCTGTGATTTTGCTACAGCTGTTGTAATAAAATGCTGTTTAAATGCTCTTTCAATGAATTCATTTTTCCCCTCTCTTTTTAAGGATGAATTCAAGATATGGTTTTGTGCAAAGGTTCGCGTTATGCCTTCTTTGGGAGCCAATCCTTTACAGAATCCTAACCCTCTAGTGCACAAGGTTTCAAATGGCCATGCTGTTCATTTCTCCGAATCTGCTGCAGAAGAGAATAAAAGCGATTCGAAAAAATATTTGCCTGTAAGTAAACCTGCTGTACTATGCTGACTAATTCTCAAGTGTCTCAAGTACTGTTGAGAATAAATACACATACTACAGTACATGTGAGCTGCTACTTTTGTCTGAAAGGCAAACTCATTCTTTGGGCGGAAGAGAAATCTCCTCAGTAATCTGTTACTGGAAATTGTGGAAGCTTGAAAGATTATGTTGAAAGAAAAGTGTACATTTTTCAGTGAAGCTTTTCTAAATTCATCTTCTATCACCTCTCAGAATAAAGTCAGTCAGAAGAGGGGTGTTACGTGGTGCCAGTTTAACGTCTATGTTTTGTTGCCCTTACAGATTCGTTATTTCACACATCACAGTGTGAAGTATTTTTGGAATGATTCAGTTCAGAGTTTTGATGTTGTACGGTAAGAATACTTTTTTCTTATGTGTTGTGCTTCCAACTGCATTTTTAAAGAAATACAATGATATACCTATGACCCTGCTAAAAGTGGGTGTTATTTTCTGACCAGCTGTTTTAGCTCATTGAGTCTGTTTGAACCATGGTGAGCACAGGGAGATTTTAACTTGGTGTGAATTTAGAAGGAAGGTGTTTGTTTAATCTGCCTTTATCAAGCATGATTTGTGTAGGGTGAAGGGCTGCATGCCTCTGCAGGCTTTTTGCCTGTTCTTGGACTGTTACTTGAGAATCAGAGCACCTGCTCCATAGACAATAGTACTGCTTATATAAACACTCAAAAACTTTGCTTATGATGAAATAACTTAGGTTTTTTGTGTTGCTGAGCTAGACCCAAAAGGAGTATCTAGGAAGAAGGGGAATTCACCAAATAATACCTTTTTGCTCATTTTTGTGTAGGTCTGTTGCTACATTTTAGTGTAGTTGAGCTGGATCTGAGCCATCTTTTGTTACTCTTTAGTAACAAAAACGGGTCTATTGCACTGATAAAAAATGCTTTTTAGTGGGCACTACTAGCTTGTGATGCACTGTATTTTCTTTTATCTGGCAGCACTGTTGCATGATGTTACAGTTGAAGAAAGTTTTTCTTTCTGTGATAAGGCTTTCTCATAGTACCACAAGTTAAATGAGCACAGGCTTCTCCATTTTTGGCAACTGTCCATTAAAATAATAAATTCAGATCAGATATATAACCTCTTTTGAACTTAAATCAATGTTCGCTGCATTGAACCATCCTGTGGAGAAGTTCAAGTACTGCATATAGAAAAATTCATGACTGTGACTGAAGGAAAGCAAAACAGCTGATACTTCTCTTAGAAGGAACATACTTTGCCAATGTTGTTTTTTCAAAAAAAAAGCATGCAAATAATATGGAAAAATATCAGCAGTGAAAGCAATTTTAAGAAATTATTATAATACAAGCAATTACAAAACTGAGCAGTCCTCATCTGGGAGGGTGGAAATGTCTCAGTTCATGAGTAAATAATTAAAAGCTTTGTATGCATTTTTTATGCTAAGCCTCGGATGAAATACAGTTATGCAGGTGGTGACACTCATCATTTTGTATTTCAGGCTCCTGTTTTCATGCCTATAATGTTCCTAATTTAAACTGTCCAAAGGGAATAGTTCCCATAGATGAGATTAAGAAACTGTACTTGTATGTTAAGAACAGGTATTGGAAAAAAATCATAGGACTTCATATGTTTAGAAAAAAATGTTTTTCCTTGACATTAAAGCACTGACTTGAAACTTGGCATTTGTGGCTGTTTTACTATGCCTTTTGATGTTCTTGTGATAACTCAGCCAATTTATAAGCCCTGGAAAAAATCTCAGATATGCCTGTGAAGTTATGTGAGCATTTATTCAATCACATTCTTGCTGATAAGCCAAACTTTCATTTGTTTGATGTATTAGCCATGACTGAGCCTGGCCACTTGTTTAGTCAGGTACAGTAGCTGAGCTGGACATGATTATTTAGCTATTGAATAATAAAGAGTAGAAAGAACTGGATCAGAGACATACTGGATACTGTTACAGCACTAAGTCACTTTTGCGTAAGGTCAGATAAAAATGCCAGTTTGCTACAACTTTTCTCTAAAGTGAATGGTCATGTATTGAAGTACTAGATACCATGTGCAAAATAATAGCTGACCTTATGAATGATAAATACTCTGAAAAGAATTCTTTAAAAAATTGTCCTTCTCCCAGATACGTTTTCTTATTCTGCTCTTCAGTTTATATGTATAAACCAAAAATTGGTATTGCCTAATAACATGGTAGAGAATCGAGTTCGTATTTGTAAAGACACAGGGGTTTATAGTAAAACCCTTAAAGCAGGCAGCACACTTGTGGTTGTGACCTAAGCACAGCACTGCATCATGAAGAGCATTCATTTTGGACAGCCAGTTACGCAAGTACCCAGAGACAGAACAGTTGGATCACGTAGTGAAAGGCTTAGCATGACACAGAAGGGAGGCAAATTAAGATTTCTTGGGTAACTAATTCAGTTACAAGAGCTTGAGTTTCATATCATTGTTTTTTTTATATTACCATAATATTAAGATCACTGTTTTAAACACAGGAAATGCAAGTGTAATTGTTCTTGAGCTAAGTCAGGCTTGGTCACATAGCTAAAGAGGATGCAACTCTGACCTTGCATGTCTGTTTTGTTTTAGCTACTGTCAACTGAATTTCTGAGTGGGTTGATGAGTGCTTTATATAATAAACTGTGCGCAGAGGGATTTTTTTTTAAATGCCCTGGGAATTCAGTCTGTAGCAGTAGTGTAAAAAGCAGAGAACATCCTGCTAGAAGCTCTGTCTTTGCATGGATATTGCACACATAGTTATGCATATTTGCACATAAAACACTTAAATTTAGGGACCCTTCTTAAATCCACTCTTACATTTCTTTTTCTGCAGGAAAATAAAAATTATTTGGGATGGAGTGGGAGGAAAGACACAGTTAGTAACAGATATTTGTATATTTTTTATTCTAAAACAGTGTTTTTCAAATACTTAAAAAGTTTTAGAGAAACCTTGTAAACCTAGGGCCAGGTTAACACTTGATTTTCATCTTCTGTTCTTGTACAAGCTGTTGGTGGAAATGTGATCCTAGGCCTTGCAGTAGGGAGGGCGTTTAAAGCTTTCCCTGTGTTCTAGAGAATGGAAGTAGTTATTACTGAATATGCACAATAAAGAGCTGATTTTTTTTTTCACTGGGACACCTCTGAATCCTTTTTGATAGATAGCTTAATAGATATGCAATATAAAAAAAGGTTCATGTGGAATAGTGCTGGTTTTGTCATGACATCTGTGAAAGCCTTTTGGAAGGTAACTATATTTTCCTGTGCATCCAAAGCACGTCCATGAGAAAATGCCTGGATATTGGGCGTGATACATATGATTTACTGAGTTTGGTAGTTAGAACAATCCCATAGCTGTAAATGATGATGTAAATAATTATGTTTCAGGTGTTTCTGCTTGTCTGCAGATCTCCTAGTGCACAGCATTTGCTTTCACAGCATGTAGAGAAGTCATGTGAATATGAGTCTCCTGGTGATAAGAAAGTACTGAAATTGTAGAATGTATTTTCCCTAGTCATGGATAACATTGTGATAATAAGATGCTGCAAAATAGCTATGGTATAGATTCATTTAATAAATTGTTTCATAATTATTTCTAAAATATTTCCATTTCTGCTTAGAGTCAAAAGAAGATAATTTTAAGAAATAATAATCCCCTTATTGATTTAATATAATATTCTATAAAACTTGCTCGCATTTTAGAGGCCTTTGAGTACTAGTTATGCTAGTATTTTGCTTCATTTTTAAAGTGTCTCCATTTTGATTAAAATAGGTATGACTATCCTACAGAGTAAGATACATCAACAAGAAGATTGTTTCTAATGTCTCATTGGTGTCATTGCAGTTATGACAAAACCAGCTAAGAATACATTAGTCCATAGATTTTGTTGTTTTATAAAACAGTTACCAAAGACTTAATTTTAACTATCAGGTTTCTTAAATAACTCACTGACTTTTTCCTTTCCTTAGAGGTCTAGATGAATCTACCTTCTGCTCTGCAATTCATAATGAACACAGCACAGGGCTGACAAAGGGAATGCATGATTACAGGTAATATTGCAGTAGTATTTGAGGGAAGAATTGTTTATGTTCCATTACCTGTCCTCACAGTGTTAAAATGCCTAGAAGACAATTGAGTGATCAGTGGCTGATTTTTTTTTTTTTTTTTGAAAATGAGACCTTCATGCAGGTTAAAATATGGAAGCATCTGCTTGTTCATCTATTCATCATCTGGCAATTTGTATCTTTTTCTACAATAAAAGCCTTTCCCCTCAGATCATTTTAAGGGCTTTTTCATGCCACTGTCATTTAACCAGCTCAAATCCCATCAGAGCTTGGTTTCTTGCTCCCCCTTTCATGATTTGCCTTTCTTTGTTCTAAGAAAAAAGATATAGGACCTTAAAAACAGTGTCTTACTGCAGGGTAAGAGTTAATGCTTGTTTAAGCTTAAGTTAATGAGAATCACATACTGGCTTTCAGAATGACATCTTTAATAACACTGGACCCATACACAGTTTAAAGGGAAATCTCATTATGAAAGAACCTAAAAAATAAGGTACTGTTTAAATTGAAGTTTAAAATAATTATCTGTGTACTGGAACATCTCACTAGGTAAATGTTTTCTGAAAAGTACTTTTTGAAAAAATATGACGAGAGTCACAGATTTAGTGAGATGTTATACTTTCTCATATTAGTGGAATTGCTTTGACATCAATAAGACTCCTAATAAAAATCTTAACTTTTTTTTTGTATTTTTCTTTTCTGATGCAGAAAAGCATTCTATGGAGTAAATGAAATTGCTGTGAAAGTGCCTTCCATTTTTAAGCTTCTGGTTAAGGAGGTAAAACCTTTACTTTAACAAATTAAAGAAGAAAGGTATATGATTGAAAGTTACTTTAAGTGCAGTGAGTATTGACTATTGGAAACCTATACCCAGAGTCCAGCACTGTAAAACAAAATCATATGGACCATTTTTCTGAGCTCTCCAGCTCTCCTTAGAGCTAAGGATCAAAGAGGCCATAGCTGTAAGCTCTACAGAGTTCACAGCCTGGTGCCTCAGGAAGGACATTAGAAAACATGGCAGAATTCTTTGAAAGGGTCAGCATGTTATTTTTTGCAGTTAATTTAAAATGTTAAATGTCTGTGTTCTCCATGAGGAGCCCAGGGATTATATGTTAGAACATATGCAGAAAAGCAAATGTGCTGTTGTATATGCTTCTGTTGGATTTGTTTCATTTTCCTTGTATCAGGTGGATTTGAATAACTGGCTTGTTATCTGTGTGCTGTAATAATGCACAGTAGAACTTCTGAACAAAGAAACTCTCTACCCTGATCTAATGGAGTAGCAACTTGAGGTATTCAGGGCATTTATTAATGGAAAATAACATCCCAATTGGTTTAAGAGTTATCACTTAAGGTGCATCAGATATTCTTATTACCTTGTTTTGAGGTGTAGGGGAAAATGCATGCAGTCTTCAAAGTCTGTGTGTATTATTTTAGTGAGAGCTGTGCTGTTGAGGGGCTGAGGAAGTAGTGAAAAAAAAAAAGGATCCATTTGGCAAAACAAACAGAAATTATATATAAAGCACTGAAACTGTCTCCTCTCTGGAGGAGGATAATTTTGACTTTGTTCTGATAGAGAACCCATGTGACCTTTTGGTGTAACTTGAATGTTCTGTCACTCTTCTAGGTTCTCAACCCTTTTTACATTTTCCAGTTGTTCAGTGTGATATTGTGGATCACTGATGAGTATCACTACTATGCATTAGCAATTGTGATTATGTCTGTAATATCCATTGTTAGCTCACTCTACACCATTAGAAAGGTAAGTTCAAAGAAAAGAGATGTATATTTTTGGCTTTTTACTGATTGCCTTATTTTGCTGTGAAATTGCCTACAAATCTTTAAGAATTTTTCAGAGTTATACACGTATATAGAATATTGTTACGCATTTTCCCTCTTTGAGCTATAAAGAATTTGGATTTACAGTTTTCTTTGAGACCTTTGCAGACTTTCCATGCTGATGAATCAATTGGTTGGCCTCAGATAACAGAAACACTACCTTGCTTAGATAAAACCCGGACACAAGTTTATGTACCAAGTTTTACTGACAGTGGTGATTCCATCTTGCATTGTTTCCTTGTTTGAAAAAGCCCTACAGAACTGAGCACCAGTGAAATGTGTGCATTGTTAAATTGGTGATTTAGTTTTCTCTGTAGACTTAGCTGATGGAAATTAAAATACTAGTTATCCTTAAATTGAAATCTCTGAATTCAGACCAGAGACAAAAAAGAAAGCCCTCTTACTTTAATTCAAGTTCATACAACTACTGCAGCTTTCACTTTTGTCTGTTAATGACCAAATGCTTTTATAACATTTGCATGACAGCGTATATTTGCATCCAGAATGCTGTTAAAAATAGGAGCCTGCACAAGTTGATGCACTCAAACTTTATTTGTCCATAAGTTTTCTCAACTATGTTCAAGAGAATGTTTTGAGTAGCACTTTGTTGTTAAAGAAAGTTAGTAGAGAATCTCATCACTTGTAATTGTAGAGCTAGAATATGTGCATTTAGAAGACAAGCTGTGCTTTTGAATAATGAACTTTTCTCCCCTTTGCAGCAATATGTTATGTTACATGACATGGTAGCAGCTCACAGCATTGTAAGGGTTTCTGTCTGCAGAGGAAACCAAGGTAAATTTCACAGGTGGCCTGGAAGGTTGAATTTAAATTATTCATGAAGCGTGAGTGTAAAGTGGGTCTGCATCTGTTCTTTCTTTGATCAGCTTGAAATGCTTGCATTCCTTAGCAAAATTGCAGGGGAAAAGAAGCTGCAAAGTGGAATTTAGTGTAATCTGTTTAGGGTTGGCCTTCTAGATGGTATTTTCAGTATCAGATTTTTTTCTAGGTTAGGTGCTTGTCCTATCGCTATTTCTCATTCTCTACCATTCCTCCTATGTAACTGTCATTGTAGTTTCTTTCTTGGCTTTGAGATGTGCATGCATTGGGCTGCCATTTCAATTTATTACCCAACAAGGGCTGCAAGATGATTTCTGGACTTTTGCTCATTTGGTTACCACAGCAGTTAAGGTGTGGTATCCAAAAGGTTGGGGTGCCTGGTACTATTTTTTAAGACATACATTTGTGTTGGACTCATGTCTTTATACTGAAGTTACACTGTAGCCAATTGTTAATATCTTTTGTACAAGCTTGATTCCCTTCATTTGTCTTGATGACATGTGCTCTGGAGTTTAATCTGTGGTGAAATTGGGGCCTATCAATGTCTTTTGCTGTATATTTTTAAAGTAACTTCTTGCCTTTAATAAAATAGAGTATAGTCTTAATTGTTACCACCTGGATCTTGGCTGTGAGGATCTTTGTCAGGTTTTGTAGATGGTGGCTATTTTCAAGTAAACTTGTTTGTGTTTTAATATTCAGAAATAGAAGAAATCCTTTCCACTGACCTCGTGCCTGGAGATACCATGTTGATTCCATCCAATGGGACAATTATGCCGTGTGATGCAGTACTGCTCAGTGGCACTTGCATTGTAAATGAAAGTATGCTAACAGGTAAAGTAAACTTGATACACAGTGCTGCATGGCTAAATGGATTAGTTTATACCTGTGTGCATGCTTGTTTGCAGTATGTTTTAGCAGAAGTGGATATGTTTATTTTGTTTGAAATGGTAAGAAAATACACATTAGTCATATTCCTAAGTACTTACATACTTGGGTCCTGCTTATCTGCAACAGCTACCTGATACTGCTTGGAAGCTCCAAAAATGAGTGGTGGTTTCTTGTTAAAAATATTTGTTCTTGATAGTTTGTCTTCCTGCCTCATGACTTGGTGTTCTCAGTGCAGATTGAGTTTGGCAGCATGCTTCTTCAGAAAATTTTTGCCCAAACTTTTTAGCTTCTTCCAAAAATGAAGGCAGTGAGTAGAATGTTCTACTGTGTTTAAAACCACAAATTATTATCTCAAGTTGTAGCTTCATACTCTGAAACCAGGGACCTGATGTATTTAAAGGACAGCTTCACTGACTAGGATGGCCTTTCTATTATTCCTAGGATAATCTGTCCAAATTGACAGCCTTTAGATAACTAGGTCAGAGACTCTGTGTTTTATCATGTTCAATTTATTTGAATATACTTGAACCTCTTGCTGCTGCTAGCAACTGATAAAAATTGATTGCAGCCCTAGCTTGAGTGCACTCGCTCACCAAAGGAGCTGAGAATAATTTTCTTCAGCTTCTAGTTTTTCTGAGTAAAGATGGGGTGATGCTTTTCAGCAAGAGAAGGAAGCTTGTCCTGGTTTTTCTTAATTAACTGTATTTTACACCTCCGTGATTTGACGTAAGTGGAACAAAAATTGTGTTGGTGAATAAGGAATAGAGTTAAATAGAATTTGGGTAAGGAATCTGCTGATCTGAGGCTGATAGGTGAGAGACTACTTACTAACGTGCTCAAAGGAAGATTACTTCCGTAAGTCTGCCTCTGTGCTGGTGAAATGGGATTATATTCTACTCATAGTTGTGAAGGAAAAAATGTCTGTTCTTCTTTGATCTTGCTTAAAGACTTCCTTTCCTTTAAGGTGAAAGTGTTCCTGTCACAAAGATTAATCTGCCAAATCCTTCAGAGTATCCAAAAGCAGTGGGAGATGAGATCTACAGTCCCGAAGTGCACAAGCGGCACACGCTGTTCTGTGGAACCAATGTCATTCAGACCCGCTTCTACACTGGAGAGTTGGTCAAAGCGCTGGTAGTGAGAACAGGTATTGATTGTTAAGTTTATCATTGTCAATGTACTACTCCCTTTTGTAGGTGTGTGTCAGCTGGCTGATACTGCTAAGCTTGGGTAAAGGAATATACCCCAAATGACTTGATAAAAGTCTTACCACAATAATAAAACTAAGATGTTGGTCTGAAGATTAGCCACTGGCAAACAAGAAAGTGAATCAGTCTTCAGCATCAATTTAAAACTTTTTTTAAAGGACATTTTCATGTCCTTTAGATGTTTTTTTAGGGTGTGTTGGTTGGACTACATATGCCTCTTGGAAAAGGCTTGGCATACCATCAGATTGGGTGGGTAGTAGGGAACAGCTGATTTTTGTAGACTCATTCACAATGCCAAATGTTTTTCTTTACCTATAGTTTTGTGAAAGTACATAACATTTGCTTAAAAAATGAGTTTGATCTGTCTACAGAAATGCTTATTCATATGTTAGAGATTTGGGGTTAAATAATACATATATTCTATGAAAAACAATTGCACTGGCTGATGTAGTTGTGCAATTCTGCTTTACAAAGATCATCTTAAGAAAATTACCACAAAATAAATGAGTGGAAGCTCTAATCCAAGGTATAATAGAATTAGATAGAAGAAATGGGACTGCATGGACTAGACTGCTACTTAAAGCAAGTTTTCCAACAAATAACTTCATTCTAATTAGCTGCTTCTTAATCTGATGTCTTCTCCTCACCTTCTGTTAGTCTGCTTTAGCAGTTAAAGTACTGATATTTTGTTTTATTCTCTTTCTTTAGGCTTTTATTAATCCTTTTTTTTTCAAAGAGATGTTTTCCTTCCCTTGAACACATCTGCCCTTTAATAATATCCATCTCAGCTTGTTTTGTTTCTTAAATAAATGTCATGTGCCCAGTCTGGTGTACATGTACAGCAAGGTGAGCCCAAACAGCAGCAGAAATGAACTGCTGAAGGCATGCTACTTCTTCTCTGCAGGAAAGATACTACTTTTTTTTTTTTTTTGAAGTCTGATACTATGGTCTGCAACTCTTACCAGGAGCATTGCAATTGCAACACACTGAGTCTTACTGCACTAACATCAGAAATTGTGTTTGTAAAATGTTCTTTGCCCATGGCAGGTCCACGTTAGCTCCTGTTGTAAACAGAATGAATTTAGCTCTGTGGACTTTGTTCAGGTTTTATGTATGGACAAGTGTGCTTTTCCTGCTGTGGCTATGTATAGAGAGAGGAGCAAAGTGATAAAAAGTCCTCTATTCTCCTGTCTGATTTACAGGAACAGTTTTTAGGCAAGAGGGAATTTCCCTCTCTACAGAACTGGATAGATGTCCCAGCACTTTTATCTTCTTGCTCCTAAGATGTCTGTTAGCAAGAACTAAAATAATTCTCACATAGCGAGAGACAAGTAAAAATCCCTTTACCTGAGGGAGGGAAATGCCACAAAATTGAAGGTACTTGAAAATTTAGTCCGTAGGAGATCTAGGAGAAAAGAACTCGATATGGTTGTGTGCAAAGGCATGTCGTCCTAATCTTTTCATAAACCAGGATATGAGAGTGATCTGTGAGGACTACACTCACACTGCTCTTCAAGTTAAGCCTTTAACATGGCATGTTGATGTTACAGCTGAAATACAATTTCACCCCAATTATGTGAAATACACATAAAATACTGATGAGATAAAGGTATTAATTTCTTTCCTCCTAAAACTTAGTTGATGGATGTCATTGTGGCTCCTGTTGTAATTGAAAAGAATTCAAAACCGGTTACTTTCCTTTAGAGAACAGACTTGCCCACTGAGGTTACCTGGATATCCTGTGTGCTCTAAAGACACCCCGTGAGGTTTTATTGTTTTACTCTGATGTGTTCTATCCTGCGTAGCTACAGAACATTCTGCAAAACCATGAAAAAGAAATTGAAAATGGTTCTAATTTTTTGTAGACTACTGTGTTGAATTACAACACAGCATTCATTGCTAAATACTCAAGTACATACAGATATGGTGAACTTCTCTGAACAGGCCCATGGTTTGCATGCTGCAGTAGCAAATTCAAAGCCTGGAGGCTTTCATGCCTTTTCCTCTTGAGATGAGCTCATCCACTTAAAACTGATGCAATAGCTGCTCTGTTTTGGTAGAATCCTGTGTATGCCAAATATCAGGCTGGAGGACTCAGCCTTTGCTGTGGTGGCTTGCAGACTGAGAAGCTGTCAGGGGGCTGTCACTGATGTCAGAAGACGTGGCAGTGATGTTGAGGTTGTAATAATAGACTTTGAAGTCTCAGCAGATGGGAAATGTTTTGGGCACACAAAATTGGGCACTGATGTTGGCCTCTTCAAATGTCGAGGCAAAGGTTCAAGGAGGACCTCAGGATATCTGTTGGTTGCTCTACTGTAAGACCTTTAGAAGAGCAGTCTCCATCAAGAGATGGATCTCTCTGAGAGATGACTCTCTGCATTGCAGTTTTGTCTGAATGTTTCATTCTGGCTGTCAAGGGCTGTCTTATGGAGACTTGCCCTTTAAATATGTAATTCTGGACTCTGAATAACTTCATTTTCTTTTTGCAAGGACTGGCTTAATTAGACAATAAATACACCCACTAGGTCTGCACTGTGAGGGACAAAATGCAGTACAACAAACTCTGCCAGGCCAAGCCATGTGAGGATTTGCTGCTGCTGCAGAGGAGGGGTTTGTTTGCATCAGCTGCATGTCCTTGCCATAGGAGAGAAGCCCTTAGTATGATGTGCACGTATATTTTTAAAGCACCTTAATTACAGTATTGCAAAACATCTGCTATGGATATTGAGAAACAGTTGTAATGAAATTAGTAGCTTAAGGGTTTTATTGAGGTTTTTAATATATTTGAATAGCTTTGCTTTTGTTTATACTTCTAATACCTTACTCCTTTTTATTTCTAGGCTTTAGTACTGCTAAAGGACAGCTTGTTCGTTCCATACTATATCCAAAGCCAACTGATTTTAAGCTCTACAGAGATGCCTATTTGTTTCTCCTGTCTCTGGTGGTGGTGGCAGGCATTGGGTTTCTTTACACAATTGTCAATAGCATCTTAAATGAGGTATGTGTTCATTTCTGGTCCACTACTGCCTTATTTGAGAAAAGGGTGAGCATGACTTTTGTCACACTTCAGATGATGAGAAATTTTAAGTGAAAATTTTTTTTTTTTTTGCTCCATTTTATATCATTGAAATGGGACATGGTTACTGAGAACAAAATTCGGCACAGAAGCAGAATTTGAATATCTTACAGAGAAATTTGAGTTTACCTCAATTTCTCTTGACCCAATTACTAGATTTTTATCTTTGTTATATGTAAGATTACCATCTGACTTATATACAGTTGGAAGAAATAGGATACAGCACATCTAAAATATGCTGAAGGCAAAAAAATCCTTATCTAGAAATAACCTGATAACCGTTAAGTTTTTTGGGTTTTTTCTTTTCCTCTCAAAAATTTTTGCATTATTCATCTAATGTTTTAAAGTAATATATTTCCAGGGGGAAAAGTGAAAATTTGAAGTCATGTGTTGTGGATAATTTAGGACTGGATTATTGTGGTTGCTAATGGTGTGTAAAGTTTGTGCTAAATTTCAGGGCAATCCAGAACATGCTGTACTGGGGAAAACAATGTCTGGGTTTTGCTCTTGGTAACACTTCAGGGGGATAGTGAATCTTTAAGCAGTGAGTTCTTGTTCATTAACTCTGACCTGTATTGCAGGTTCCAGCTCGTACCATCATCATCGAGTCTCTTGACATTATCACTATCACGGTGCCTCCAGCACTCCCTGCTGCTATGACTGCTGGCATTGTTTATGCACAAAGAAGGTTGAAAAAAATTGGCATCTTCTGCATCAGCCCACAAAGGATAAATATTTGTGGCCAGCTGAATCTTGTGTGTTTTGATAAGGTTAGGTGGATTTTGAAACCTTGCCACCTGGAGGGGCATTGTTTTAGAAAAGGCAATTTTTATATACAAAAAAGGAAAACTCATTACTTTTCATATAAGTTAGATCATTTGTGATCTGTTAGCTTCCAGGTATTCAGTGTTTACATCTGTTAATTCTCTTAATTTATTCTCTGAAAAGTTGTTGTCAATAGAGCTGCTTTCTTATCTCAAGACTCCCAAGTTACTACTGGCACCTCAGAAATGTTAGAGTTGAGGCTTACTAAGAGCTTTATTTAGCACACGGGCTTCTGAAAAACTGAAGTGTGAAGTCAGACCTTTTCTCATTTTCCTTCATTTAAATGAAAAGCCAAGCGAGCATATTTTACTATTCTTAACAAAACGAGTGATTTAACTATGTAAGAAAGTACAGTGGTTTAGTACCTATTTTCCATTGTCCCCAGTCCCTCAATATTGAGATGTTGTGGTCTCATCTTTGGATTTTAAGGGTCTTTTGTATCTATCCTGTCTTCAGTAAGGAGCATGACTGTTTTGAATGTTTTTAAAGTTATTTAGCAAGTTTGGAACTTAGTTACTAGCAAAAAGCAAGGGAGACACTGTATTTTCTGTTCCAAAGTCCTAATTTGTAAGTGAAAACCGGAGAAAATTGTTCAAGTGTAATTTGCTTAAATAGCTATTAAGTTTTGCTTTGCCTTAAGGTAATTTATTTCTGAAGGATTTTTTCTTCATGCCATGCCCCTTGGTCTCTTTTGCAGACTGGCACACTTACTGAGGATGGCTTGGATCTTTGGGGAATTCAGCGGGTGGAAAATGCTCGGTAAGGATGAGCTCAGAGCTGATAGCAAATGTGATACACAGTTGTACTGTAACCGTTTCAGGAGAATAGAATAGAAAATTCAATGTGAGCTCACATATGCTTGCATTTCTGTAATGAGCTGTAGGAATGCCACTTTAACTATGGTTTAGGTGTAGTGCAAGTTCTGACTCCCCTGCGAAGCTGAGGTAGAATTTTATTTGTTAGTGTAAGACCTCATTAGGGTCATACTGCAAAACTGTAGCAGTTACTGTTGCATGTTTCTTTAATCCTGTTTTCCAAAGTGATGTCTTTTTGGGCTGCTAAAATGAATTAGCTCAGCTAATTAACTTAAGTGCAAAGTGATAAGAGGGCTTGGTGTGAGAGATCAAATGAGACAGAGCATGAACACAGAGGGTTTGAAGGAGGAAGAAGTTGTGACGGTTTCTGAAGATTCCAGCCCAGAGTCTTGATTTGTTTTCTGTGATGTGTGAAAATACAAGTGAAGGGACTTGTGCAGTCAATTTTCTTCTGTTAATCTAAACAAACCTTTTGAAGTGGCTCATAATAAATAATTATAGTGCTAAGTATATTATTACTTCATTGTTTCAGTTTCCTTTTGCCGGAAGAGAGGGCTTGCAGTGAGAGCTTGCTGAAGTCAGAGTTTGTTGCTTGCATGGCAACTTGTCATTCCCTTACGAAAATTGAAGGGGTACTTTCTGGGGATCCACTTGATTTGAAGATGTTTGAGGCAATAGGATGGGTAAGTGCCATTTTTTTTTCCCTGAAAATTGCATTATGAAAAAGTCAAAGTTAATGGATGTATAAGTTAGTTGATTTTTTTTTTTTTTTAATAAAGATTTTAGAAGAAGCAACTGAAGAGGAAACAGCCCTTCATAATCCAATCATGCCGACAGTGGTTCGACCTTCGAAACAACTTTCCCCAGAATCCAAGCAAGCAACAGATCAAGACATGGTATAAAATCTCAAAACAATTTATTTGAGTTAAAGAAACACATTTTACTGTATGCTGTGGTTCTGGCTGATAAAATTGAAATGGGATCAGAACTGTGAGGGTTTTGATGGCAAAGACACAACAAACCTATTTAAATTCCTGTTGAAGGTCGTGGTTCAGTATATGCCACTTCCAAAATGAGCAAACTGAATGTCAGCATTATTACCTTTACAGACTGGTTATAAAGTACAGTAATGCTTATTGAGCTTAAACGTTTTAATATTGGTATTGTTACCAAATTCTTACTGTGT
This sequence comes from Entomyzon cyanotis, assembly GCA_024500445.1. Lineage (NCBI taxonomy): Eukaryota > Metazoa > Chordata > Aves > Passeriformes > Meliphagidae > Entomyzon > Entomyzon cyanotis. The sequence goes on from JAKEPQ010000780.1 coordinate 12,676,181, forward strand.
TAATGAAGTGCTTAGGTGTGCTCACCTTGCAGTTTTAGTTAAAACAATAATTTGTTAATGTCACTGTGTGGTGTGTAATTCTTGCCGCTGTTGTACCTTAGAGATATATTAAATGCTGAGTAAAAAACAAAATGTACTTAGCAGATTTTAAAGTTTATTCTAGCTGTAGTTTTTACTATTTTTTAATTCTTCAAGAAGGGAAATTTTAAGCATGTGAATGTATATCCAGATTACCACAGAGCAGGGTAGTAGGAGAGTATAAGAAGTCAGTTCATCTGTATGAATCACATTTTGTAGTGGATACAAGTGTCTTCCTTTTGTTCAGAGCTCAGTGTACGTACACAGCAGTAATTACTGTGCAGCACTTGATACCTGAACATTCTAGAAAAGGTACTACATGATTTTTTGGGGATGTACTTAATAATTGTGGCTTCATTCTGAAACCCCATAGTACTTTAGTCATTTATAAAGGCTCAATAGACAGTTTGGACTGTGAAAGGTCTTGCAAATTCTAATCATGAAGTCAAGCTCTACTGTGCCTCAATTAAAGTAAAGGATACTTTAACCAGATGTGATATATTTATATTCAGCTTTTATGAAATCCATTGAAAAAGCAGTATGACTTGATAACAGTGCTGTGCAGATTCATTTACTGATTTACATTGAGATAGTTTGTAACTGATAAAATACTTAAAAATTAATATTTAGAGTGACTGTATTTTTTCTCTTTTTTCCAGGAACTGTTTGAGCTGTCGGTAAGTATGCTTTTTCATTAGGCTCATACTTATTTCTCTTAAAATGCATGTGGATATAACCCTTTTTTTCCTTCCTTCCTGTCTGACATAGACTGGGTATGAAATTGGAATCGTGCGCCAGTTTCCATTTTCCTCAGTGTTGCAGCGCATGTGTGTTATAGCCAGGGTTCTAGGGGAGAAGAGAATGGATGCTTACATGAAAGGTGCCCCAGAAGTGATTGCCAGCTTGTGTAAGCAGGAAACAGGTAAAGGAGCAAACTATTTTTATTTCTTCTATAGCTCAGCTGAAATATGAATATTTTCATAACTCTGAACTTGACCTTTTTAAAGTTCCTGTTGACTTTGAGCATGTCCTGGAAGATTACACTAAGCAGGGCTTCCGAGTTATTGCTCTTGCTCACAGAAAACTGGAGTCTAAGCTTACGTGGCACAAAGTCCAGACTATTAGCAGGTAAGAGTGACTTCACTTTTTTAATAAGTAACAAGCTTTAAAAGCGGCATGCTTTGAATTAATACATAATGTGTGGTTTTGTTTAAATAAATTACTACTCTTCTTTAGCTTCCTTCTGGCTTGACATACGTAGTTCTGTGCATCATTTAGTTGTGCCCTGGATATTTAAGATAAGGAAGTTTTTTCTTTAATTAAGTGGATTCAGAGGGTGAGCTTTAAACTGGAAATGAACTGAAATTATATTTTCATGGTGTCTGATTTACACTATTATGGCAGAAAACCTCGTCTGATTTCTTCACTTGCACGTACTTATTAAGTATCACCTGTGTTTGTTAAGGAGAGTGGCAAGTAGTGGAAATCCTCCTGTACATGTATGATGCAGTGTCTTTGTCTCCAAAAGGCAGCATGTCCATTTTCTCATTGCAGACCTTGTCAGAAAGGTTTGGAAGGTAGAAAGGTTTCTTCCTTCAAAGAGTAGTAGCTCCTGTTAATTATTTTTCAGCCGAGTCTAGTTTTGTGGATATTATCTTTCCCACGGTGCTTGAATGTGTAGCATAGCTATGAAAATGCTGGCTTTGAATGTGTTCTTTTGCATCAGCCCTGTGTACAAGGTGAACATTTGGCAAAGCAGAGAAATGAGTTTTCCAGTTTCAGGTGTGAAAATCTACGATACCAGTAGAATACCCAAGACCTGTAAATAGAATACCAAGACTTTTTTACGTAAACCAAAGTTAATTCATTTCTCTGCTTAATTAGCTAGTGCCTATTAGTCTTACATGCCTTTGTAACATAAGGTGGTAATTTTTATGGCTTCAGCTAATTTGGAAAGGAGAGATGTGCACTCTAAACATATCTTAATATTTGGCCTGTGAATGCAGTTAGTTTCAGAGCACGTTTTCCAGCCATAACCTTTTTGAGACTGTAATTTCCTTTAGAAGACATTTTAATGGAAGAAACGAAAATTGTGCTTGAGAGAAAATAACATTTTCTCATACTAGTTTTCAATTAAAACAAGGGAAATAAGTAAAAATTATTGTGATATCTCTCACATCACTTTTTATAAAGCAAATTACTTCATGGTTAAAAATACACATTCGTCTTTAGTTCGATAAGCAGAAGATCAGGCTCTTAAAGCTACATCTAATAATTGTAAGTCTTATATAATCTTCTCTTCCTTTTTTCTTTTTTATCAGAGATGCTATTGAAAGCAACATGGATTTTATGGGGTTAATTATAATGCAAAACAAGTTAAAGCAAGAAACCCCTGCTGTACTTGAAGATTTGCATAAAGCCAACATTCGCACTGTCATGGTTACAGGTTAGCATGTAAATATTTGTACTCAAAAATCCACCTCTTTTTGGTCTTGTTCTAATTATGGTGTATGAAGTCAAATTTTAGTGTGTCAGTAGGCTGGGCTTACACTGTGTTTATAGCAACAGAGAAGTTTAGAAACTTGTGAAAATATTCAGACGCCAATTTGTTTCTTTTTGGGTGCAAGTTGCTTTGGTAAGTCAGAGAAACCAGAAAAGGCTTTAATTCCACTTTGTAGTTTCTTCCCCCTAGTTCCATGTACCAACTACTCGATACTGAATTTGAGGATGAAAACCCTTAGAAGTCTTCCAGATCAGGCTAAGTGAAAGTCCTGGTCTAATTTTATGATTGACCTTGCTTTGAGCAGGAGATTGGACTGGATGTCCTAAGGGTCCCCCTACCATTTTGATTTATACTATGAAAAGTCACTTTGTATTGGATTTTTTTGGGGAGAGTGACTTAGGTCCTTGCAAATGTGCTAGGTGTCTGTGCTCAGTGTTTTCCTTGCAATATGTGTTTGCTTTTTAAATCACAGATGTTGCAATTTTGGAATGTTTTGCTAGGCTAGCAATACAACTCTGTGTTTGCATGTTCTGTGACTGAGCTTAAAAAGCAGTATTTTAAATGCCTGCATGTTTTCTGCATGATTTTCCATATACACTAAGATTTGGTCAGTAAGAATCTTTATGGCTCCAAGCAGCACATGAAGTTTCTAGGGGATGGGGTATACCTGGTAGGCTTTGAATGTTGTCTGTAAGCTTGGTTTGCTCTGAGGTTGTCGTTGGTATGTGGGGCAGTCCCCCTCCTAGTTCTAAACTGGCTATGTTAGCTTTTCTCTTGTGGGGAATGTCAGTGTATAATCTTGATTCTTTTCTAACTGAAACCCTTTTAAATGCAATTGTTTAACAGGGGATAACATGTTAACTGCTATCTCTGTGGCCAGAGACTGTGGAATGATTCTACCTCAGGATAAGGTCATTATTGCTGAAGCACTACCTCCAAAGGATGGGCAGGCTGCCAGGATCAACTGGCATTATGCAGATACCCTTGCAAAATGCACTAGTTCATCACCAGCCATAAACTCAGAGGTAATATGACTGTATTATGCCCTTAGAGTGTAAGCAGTTAGTTTTACTGTTCTTTTTATGTTATTCTATGAAATAGTAAATCTGCTGTTAAGTGTCAATTCAGAATTGATGTACCAGTTAACTTTCAGATCTTCAAGTACCAAAGACTACTAAAGCAGGTGAGGCAGATAGTTTCTCAACTGTGATATGACATTTGACATTTCACTTGTGCACAAGACAGGGTTTTTTGTTAACATTTCAATCTGTTAAGACTTCTCTAGCTGCTTGTAGTTGAAACATTAATCCACATTTTCTTAGTAATAAGTAAGCATTTTCATTGTGTAAGGCTTTTTTTCCAAGTGACATTCTTATAAGCCTAGTTTTGTGTGGGATCTCTAGGAATACCTCTCTGAGTATTAGCTTGAAATGGCAAGGTATCTATGTAAATGCATTACAGTTAGAGTATTAAACTACTTTTGATAGGATATTCCAGTTAAATTGGTCCATGAAAGCCTTGAGGATCTCCAGATGACAAAATACCATTTTGCAATGAATGGGAAGTCATTTGCAGTGATTTTGGAGCATTTTCAGGACCTGGTACCCAAGGTGAGCATTTTACTTGAGTATGAGCACTTTCCATGGTGAACAGACTTTGCCATGTGAGTATTAAGAACTCTTCTGTCTTGCAGCTCGTGCTACATGGCACTGTGTTTGCTCGCATGGCACCTGATCAGAAAACCCAGTTGGTGGAAGCTTTACAAAATGTAGAGTAAGTATTTGCTCAAGCATAGAAAGTGAGAGGGTTGACAGTATTGGGTGTGATAGGAGACAAAAACTATGCATGCTGCTAAATGTTTTGCCTAAACAAAAAGACTGGGCTGATAGAACTTCCTTGTGTTGGTAGATCTGCCAATTGGCTGATCAAATAGAATGAGAGTAGTACCATCTGCTGGCTAGTTGGGAAAGTTTCAGACTTCTCATGAAGTTTTAAATGAGGACTATGTGCATAAACTAACATATTTTTAAGCAGTTGTTTGGTTTAATAAATAAACCCATCAAATGTCTTCTGTGTATTACAGAAGTATTAATGATCACCCATTGTTATGCAAACCCTGAATAACTTAAAGTAATATGGAAGTAATTAATGAAATAAGCTAAATGGATTGTGTTTGGAGAATGGTCCAGAATGCTCATGTCTGTTTGGTTTTTTATAGTTACTATGTGGGCATGTGTGGAGATGGAGCAAATGATTGTGGGGTAAGTGTATTTTTGTTTTCCATACAGAACCATTCAGTTAAATTGTACAGCTGAAAGCAAGTTCTAAAATGGTCTCTATTTCAACGTTAACTGGCAGGCACTAAAGAGGGCACACGGTGGTATATCTCTGTCTGAACTTGAGGCTTCTGTGGCATCACCATTCACTTCCAGGACACCCAGTATTTCCTGTGTGCCAAAGCTGATCAGGTAATGGCACTGACTATGAACTTAAATGTGTCTGTGTAACTCATTTTGCATGCTTGATATTAGTATGTATTTGATCCTGTGGGAAACCAGTGTGAATTACAGAACAACCCACACATTTTAGTGGTTGTGTTTCTTTACTGAAGGTACTCTGAGCAAAGCCCTGCCATAGTATGATTTACTATTTTGGTTTAAAATCATTTGTCCATGTAGAGTAAAATTTTCAGGGCATGACTGAGCTTCTACACATTAGTCTTTAATTTTGTCTTAGTGCCTTTGCTAGTTTCCATAAAGGCTGTTTGTAATTGCAAGCATTAAAAATCTTCAGAGAATTGCTCAGCATCATACAAAGTAGAAGACAAATTTTCTAAATGTGGTTTGACCAATTTTTGACTCTAGAATTGGAAGTTAGGTAATGATTTTCTACAAAGTTCAGACAAAGAAGAATCTGGAAGTCTGTGTGGAGCTAATGAAGTAATGCATTATCAGAAACATTTCTGAAGTCAGCAGCTTTGTGGCTGACTGTTTATTCAATCCATGCAGTAAACTAATGCTTCATAGATGCTTTTGTAAACAGACCTTAGTTTTAAAACCTCTGTAGAAAAACCACACCAAGTCCAAAGAGGACTGAAGTAAGGTGGTGGCTGAGTTCAAAAGACATGCCCACAACTTTGATGTTGAGGGAAGTGTAACATTCTGACTGCTGTTTCTCTCTGTCTGCAGCCTAATGTCCCTCAAAGGGTTTGCTGGTGTGTTTAATTGCAGCTCACATTTTTTTAGGCAGAACTTAACTGCTTACACAGAAAGCTTTGTAGTTACGTGTTTGCATCTGTTTTGACAGGGAAGGCCGTGCTGCTTTAATAACTTCCTTCTGTGTGTTTAAATTCATGGCATTGTACAGCATCATCCAGTACATCAGTGTTACTTTGCTGTATTCTGTAAGTATTCTCTAAATACTTATGCAGTGTCAGCATACTTCAGAGATATGAAAGTTGATAGGTAGTTAATGCAAATTGTTGCAAGTCCCTTTGAGTACAACACGTGTATTCAAAAATACATTTAGACTAAAAGTATGGTTAGTATTTTGGGGGTTTTGTTCATATTAACTGTACAAAATACATGGTAGTATCTATTCAGGAAAGGCAATAACTATTGGCTGTGAAGAGAGTCTCTACAGTGGGAAGTCCAAATAAGCAGGTAAGTTAAACAAAAATACAGACTCAATTATTTAAAAACTTTCAGCATTTGAAGTAGCCTAACTTTTTTTTAAAGACCAATGCATTCCTTTTGGATTAGAATTGAAAGAAATTGGAAGTATTGATTTGGGTTGGGGGGGCAGCAAAGTGGAATATTTCCTGTTAATATGAGTGGATTCACAACATGGCATGTGGTAGAAATCCTGCATTTTAATTTGTACTATGACTAAATTAAAGGTGTAGGGTATTAAAGGACCTCTGAGGTGGAAATTTTGACAGCTGTATAAGTACCTAGTGAGGCTGTGGTGTTTAAAGAACTGGGGGCCTAAGCTGCTAATGCATTGGTATGTAAGATTCAGTAATGTAAATTTGATGACAAACAAATTTCAATTACAAATAGCTTATCCAGCTTGAAAAGGAAGTTGTTTCATACTGTGATGCTTCAGGAATTATTCTGTGAATTGTACAGTATTCAGGACTCCTGCAGGTAAAGGAAGGCAGTTTGACAGGACACTGTCTTGTTTACAGAGTGAAATTTAAAGATTTAATGCCATAAAAGTGTCAGTGTAAATTTTTTGTGGTGTGAAGAAATCACCAATGTTTCAGTTGTGATTTCTCTCTAGATCCTGAGCAACTTGGGAGATTTCCAGTTTCTCTTCATTGATTTGGCAATCATCTTAGTGGTTGTCTTCACTAGTAAGTATTGTACTGATTTACCATTGCTGGCCTCTCTGAACCAGTTTTTGCTTGGTCAGATTTTCTTTAGTATCTAATTACATGTGGTTTTGAGAAAATGCTGTGACATACAGTGAAGATATTATGACTACTACATCTATGCATTTAGAAACCCAAACCACCACTGTGTACTGAATGAGATTCATCTGAAATTTGTGAAATGTCCTCATACAAGAAGCAGGTTGTGGGCACAAGCTTGGGGAACTAAGTTTTCACAGTACAGGAAGCTGGTTTTGGAATCAAAACAAGCATTATGGCAATATAATCTCGCTCAAATGTTTTGAATCCTTGCATTCTTACTTTAAATTTCTGTCCACAAAATGTTATACTCAAAGTATTGCCTAGTGGAACATTTTATTCCACATATGAGCCTAGCACTCAATTCACTGGCTGACAGTAGAATTCCATTTTCAAGGTTAATAAAAACCTCTCTAAAAAAGAGGTTTCAAAAAACCTCTTAAAAAATCCTAATAAAAACTGAAGCAATGGCAGTGCAAAAGTGAGGAGGCAAGCTGTAAGTCCTTGTGCCAGACAAAGGGAATTTGGCCAGACACTACTAATTCCTTGTCTCATGGCTGCTACTGTCCCCTATGCTATGCTGTGCTTCTGGGGACCCAGCCTGTAGAAGGCACTGTGGCATTGTTCTAGGGCTCTATGATCTTTTCAAAGTGGTTTAATATTTGCAGTTCTGGACTAAATTTTAAAGTGATGTCATGAGCAAGCCATTCTTATTCCACAGAATGTGAACAGGATAGCTCTTGAAAACCATAATGATGTGTCATTTGTTTTTTGTTCTCTCTGCAGTGAGTCTGAACCCTGCTTGGACAGAGCTTGTTGCACGAAGGCCTCCGTCAGGTCTTATCTCAGGTCCACTTCTGTGTTCCGTGTTGTCTCAGATCATCATCTGCCTTGCTTTCCAAACCTTGGGGTTCTTTTGGGTCAAACAGCAGTCCTGGTATGAGCCTTGGACACCAGACTCTGAGTAAGTGGCTCTGTGCAGGACGCAGTAGTGATTGGAAAGCTATAAGCAATAACTGCTCTCTTCTTTCTTGATCCTCTTTAGGGCCTTTGAAAATAAAACTTCTGTATGGCAGCTTGTTAGTCTGCTGATTTTTTGTGAAAAGCGTGCTAGATTATGGGAGCTACCCAGTGGCTGAAAAGCCAAATTGGGTCAGAGTCAGATGGCTTGGTCTAATGACTCTTCAACTTTGGGACAGTTGAAGAAGAAATTTGAAATTAATGGTTCAGATCTATTTTATCTCTTTCATATAATGAAGTTTTGTTTTCTTGTTAGAGTTACAGTAAATCAATTTGCAAATGAAGAAGTGTTTTAATTTTTTTTTTAAGATTACAGTGTTTTCTTACCTGTCTTTAAAAGTCTATCTACAGTGATAGTTTTTAAATAGTTCATATAGCAAATTTACTAGCTAGCAGCATAAAAGTACTCAAAGCTCTGAATTCACAAAATTTTCTACCTCCCTTCCACAGTTTCAAGTTATTTCTTACTACACGTAATATGTTCTCAAGTTTAAGGTTTTTTACTACTGTAGTAATTTGTTCTGTCATTACTTTTGTAAATAAGTGGACTTTCTTTGCCTCTTCTCCATAACTCAGTATTCAATGTTTTTTATGTTGTAGTGCATGTAATGTGTTGGACGCCAAGAACACCAGCTCTGAACACCATGGGAATGAGACTATTCATGATGAACATTACATTAAAAATTATGAAAACACAACTTTGTTTTTTATATCCAGCTTTCAGTACCTCATAGTGGCAATTGTCTTTTCTAAAGGAAAGCCCTTTAGACAACCATGCTACAAAAATTGTAAGTCCTTTCTTAGTATATACAGTTTTATATAAAACTCCCAAGTGACTGTGCACTTGTTGACAAATCTGTTGTGCCACTTCAGCAGCAATAGTGTTGCTAGGAGAATGTAGTGTAATTAATTATGCTCTGATAATCACAGCTAGAATTAAGGAAATAATGAACTGTATGGAGGAATTTGTGTTAAGAGTTGCTTTGTTTGTAAAGTATATGTGTATATACATTTCAACTCAAGTGAGCCAGTGAGAAAAAGTCAGGCCTTCTGTCTCTTTATGGCAAGCAGCACAACTAGTACTGCCAAAATTTGCCTGGATGGGGTTTAGAGGGAGAAAAGAGGTTGTTTCCAGGAAGTAATGAACCCATGATACATGGAAAAACAATCTAAAACTCTGATGTTTTTTTCTTCTTTTACAGTTCTGTTTGTTCTATCTGTTATAGTTCTTTATGTCTTCATATTTTTCATCATGTTGCATCCTGTTGAACCTATTGACGCATTTCTTGAGGTGAGAGTCAACAGCTCTGTGGGTGTGTCAGCTTCCTCAGGGAACTGATGGGCTGCCTTTGGGGCAAGCGTGACCCCTGCAGAGCTTTAGCTTCACATCAGTGGGTGGGGAAAGGAGAATTTATAATGCTGAGCCTGTTTTGAATGTGTGTTTACTTCACATGTGTGTTTCTAACCTCTGTCAACTTGTTTCCGCAGCTTGTGTGTGTGCCACCTGAGTGGCGCCTAAGAATTGTCATCATCGTTACTCTAAATGCAGTTGTATCTGTGCTGACAGAGGTAAGAAATCCAAATGGAAAAAATGCTTCTAAGTGGTTCTTTTTTCAGGCAGTATGTTTGTCTTTTATTTGAAGGTCTCTCCTCACAGTATGCCAGTATGAGTGGCTGCCATTTTCTTGTTAAGAGTGTCTTTCTATAAATGTCCTTGTAGGCTAGATTTAAGGTGTCACCATTTTCTGTGTTAAAAGTGTAAATTTAAAACCTTTTTTATTAAAACGTGAGGGTGGGGAGTTGAAAGACTTAATAATTCAACTATTTCATATTAATATATCGTATTCACATTAAAATACCCTTCAGAATAACAGCATACTAAAGAACTATATAAAATCCTTAGGGGAGCCCACCTTCCTTCGTTTGAGTCATAACACATAGCTTATTGTTAATAATAATACAGCTCTATGTAACTTGATTGTGTGATATGATCAAAGTCTGGAAGTAGAGACGTTCATGGAAATCTGCTTTTTCTGTCCCTGAGCTTGTCCGAAGTCAGTCACTCTGGAGGTTGACCTCTTCTGCTGTAATTCCATAGTTAATATGTGCAGAAACAACGCCCTACCTTTCATCCAGGTGCCTTGTTGTTGTTTCCAAGAATCAAAGTTTGACAGGTAGATTTTCCAGAAGAAGTCTGGATTCACAGTCAGCAATTTATTCCTGTGGTTAGTTCTTTTCTTTGTTAAACTGAGGTGTCATTTCCAACCTAATATGTTTGGGTTTTGGTTGCAGTCATGAGTCACCTTTTTTCCTGCAAGATGAAAAAGCCTTCCAACATTATCTAGCACTTGCATGCTACAAATACTCGTTTTTACTGAGTAACATTTTCTACAGCTTCTAATCAGTATTTCCATTATAATGTGAGGGATTGCTGTCAATGTAACCAGCATAATATTTGCTTGGATCATATAATTTTGGCCTTCAAAGAGTACTACAACATTAATATTCTGTCCAATTGACATGTTTTTTCCCTTTTATTTGTGACCTAGTAAAAATTAACTCAAATGGTTTTTTTGAGATACTTGAATCAAAATTATCAAGGCTTTGTGTTTAAAATGTTGTTCCAAATAGGATTTGCAAAATATGCTCTTATGTTGCTGCCTATTGGAACATGTTTTTCAGTGTTTTCACATGACAGGCGACAACTTGTCTTTTCCAAAACATGGCAGTAGATACTAATTTTCTTGGCCTCTGTCTAGTTTTTAACAAGTTTATCCACTACTAAAGCTCCTGTGCCTTTCTTACATTGTCCTGTGTCTCCTCTAACCCTTCTTGTGATGTTTTTCCTTTAATGCCCTTAAATTCTTTCCTCTTTTTTTTTGTATTAGTGAATGCTTAATAGGTTTTTTTTTTGCTTCTTTTAATTTGTATGTTGCTGTCTTTACCACTGAAACAAAAGAGTTATTCTGAAGCTTCAGAATAATGGGGTTTTTTTGTCTTCTGATAAACTTACAACAAACAAACCTCCTAGGTAGAAATACTTTTTCCTATTCAGTTTTCAGTCCTACTGAAGTACGTAGAGTTTTCTGGGCACAAATTGTTTGGGCTGTTATGCCTTGTCTTAAACCAAAGACAAAGTTTCTTGGTTTCTTCTGCTTTCAGTGTAAGCTGAATGCTTTGTTTTACAGGTGTCCAACAGAACTGTTGTCTAGCGATCCTCGAATCCCAGATCTTGTTTTACAATACATACTTTACCTTCCATAACTTCAGCTCACCTCTTGAACTGCATTTGCCCAATTCCACAGTGTTACTCTACACTTCCCTGAAGCTTTGTCATGCAATATTAGCTCCTTGGGTCCAGTGTGTTACATAGAAATCCCAGGCTATTTCATTCCTGCACTTCTAGTATAGCTCATTGTCTTTCTTTTCTTGTATGCCTGGCTGGATTTTCTGCTCTCTACACTTTTCATTACAAACTTAGTAGGTGACTTTCTGAGTATCTGGGAGAGGCCACTGGTGGCAGCTTCTTCCGTCTTTTAATGAGGTATTCTGTATATCACCTAGAATTTGTTCTGCTGAGAGCTGGTCACACTTGCCAGTGTGACACTTTTGTGTCACGCTATGATCAGATGTAGTTTTGTCATTGCTTCTACAACAGGAATAGTTTCTGACTGTGGTTGTCCCAAACATATTTTCTGAAATGCTCCAAAAAGCTTTTGCTCCTTCCATGTGGGTGCCAGACTAGGTTCACAAAGCATGCAGATTCTTTCTCCCAGATGATAGAATGTATTGCACAACAAAGGCAGATCCTAGCAGCTGTTCCTCCTCACCCTTGATGCCTGGTTATAGACATGCTTAAACCAGACTGGCTTCAGAAATGAATGTCTTACAAGCTGAAGAGTTGTTGGCAGATGCTTTATAAAAGCACTGTCAGATTCTGGTATATTATAAAATCATAAGCATTATAAAAATCTGTTACAAAAGTCTGGCTAATCAGCTCCCCATTTTCAATGGCCAAGGTTAGTCAGATGTTAGAAATGGAATCTGTCCAAGGATCAGAGTTGTAGGCTCAAGGCCATGGACGTTACACGTTCACACCTGTGTTGTCAGATTTGCTCAAAGCTCTTGAATTTACCCATGCAGCTGCATGAGGATAACCAGATGTGCTCAACATACCATTCAAATTTTGCCCACTTTTAAAAGCTGGAATGATGCCTACCAAATTCCTTCATTCCTGCTGGTGGCTCAGTTTTGCCATCCCACTGCCACCTTCCTGGGAATGTCACTGGTTTAAAACAGACTATGAACAAAGCATAGCTCCAAAATGAAATACACTGTAATGTTAAAGATGGTTTATGGGGAAGCTGCTCTAAGCACTCACGTCTTCATGTGGTGCTTCACAGATTTTTAGGGTATTGAAACACATTAAGAATGTGTATTTATGATTTTTACCCATATTGATGGATGCAGTTTTGGTTATTGTTGCTGTTGATATAAAGGACATGTTCATATTCTTAAGTTTCACGTGAGCAATTTAAGAATGAAAATATTTATCACAAAAGTACTGACAAGTAGCGTAAACTCTCTGTTTTGCTCGGCACTGAATTAGTTATGCCTAATGCACTATTGCAGGTTTTATTTGTAATGTGCACACTAACAACAAATGATCATTAGTTTCTTTAACTCTTCCCGCTCACTGTAATGTCTCACAGAATGTCCTCCTTGATATGATCCTTTGGAAGGTTGTGTTCAATCGAGACAAACAAGGAGAATCTCGCCTCACCATACCCCAGCCGCCTCAGGTTGGAGACGAGTATTTTGCTGTCATCATTTGAGTGCATGTGGCTTAATTTGGTTTTGTCTCTTAATTAGCCATAAGTGTCTGTTGCCTTTTCTTTAGCTTAAGTCTGCTTAAATTAGATTTCTGTAACTAGGATATTAAAAGGAAAGGCTTCTGGGTTTATATTTTTTTCCGTATTGACACTTAAAGAGTTTAGTGTGTGTGCAAGAACTATGAAGCAAACCTAGGGGATTGCTTTAAGACTTTTCTCACTTTAACTTCAGTTTGCACATTTGCAAATTTTATTTATGTTGTCACAAGTTAGCATGCTAGGACTGGGAACATCTTGATTTCCTCAGAAGCAAATAAAATAAATTATTTTGGTTTGGAGTTTTAGATCATTGTCTGAGAGCAGTAATTTTTAGTATGTACAAATGAAACAAAACAAGATGGCAAATGAAAATACATTGTTAAAATTTCACATGGTTTGGAACACTGAAAGATTTTTCAGGTGACCATGAATTTTGGTCTGGTCTGCCCCTCTGCTGTTAACACATGAAAGAAACCTATGTGAATCCCATAAAAACTACTTTTATTAAGCCTGTTGGCCTATTACTTTTGGGTAATTTTACATTTGTGCTTGCTACAATTACAATTATTTACTTCTCAGCACTGAATTTTATTAAATGCATTCACTTCAGATTTATCTTTGTCGTTTTGAGGCTGTTGTAGAACAAACTGTTTTGTGTTCACTGAAGAATGGAAACTGTGCTCAAAGCTCATGTTTGGTTTGATTCACCAATTGACAGAAATTTAGAGCTTGATGAAAACTATAGAATAGATTACCATTGAAATGTCAGCCCTGCAGACTATAGGTGCTCTCTGAGACATGAGAGGGATTCAGTCTTGGGAGTGAGGAATGGTGTTTCTCCTCCTAAGCTAATTAAATTACATGCATGTAAGACTGGGAGAGGAGACATAGGAAAGGAAACTTAAATTCAATAATTTGTGTCTTTTCTAATAGCTATTAATACCTGCACTATTTAGATTTTACTTATCAGCAAGTTAAATTCTGCTACTATTGTCTGACTGGCTGCCTGCAGTTTAACAATTCATGGCTTAAGAAGTGTTCTGAGATTTTGGGAATTTGCTTTTTCTAGACCAGGCTTTTATTCTCCAACAGTAAAATCATTTAATGTTGCCTGTTCTATCTGTGATTATCGAAATTACTACAAAATATGTATAAAAACTGTTGGTGGTCTTAGATGTTACAATAATGTAGAATACTTGTTTTTTCTTAATGTTTTTTGAATGTAATTGGTACCGTAGTATAGAAGAGATGACACAACAGAAGAGCTTCTGTACCACAGGTCCCACGTGACAATGAAATAGTAAATTAAAGACTGAAATAATAGTTTTTCTTCTAGTGTTTTACTGTATTGTTAATGACGTTATTTTTTTTTTTTTCTTATGGTAATCCAATTTTCAAATCTGTTCACTTCTGCAGGAGGCTGGGGACCGCTGTGGAGTCTGTCTCCTTTCTTCCCTGTTTGGTTGTAGAGAGAAGACACCAAAAGCCAAGTATATGCACCTAGCTCAGGAACTGCTGGTTGACCCAGAATGGCCACCAAAACCCAGGACAACAACAGAAGCAAAAGTACCATCCCAAGAAAATGGTTCATATCAAATCATCACTGTAACGTAGCAGTGGATCTTGGTGGCATGTATCTTTAGTAGTATTCAGAAGAATGTAATTTTAAGGCTTTATTTGAAACTGCAGTGTGCTAAATGTCAAATTCTAATGCAGATATTTCCAACTGTTTTGTCTCTCTGAATACAAAATTCAGGGCCAGGCGTCTTATGGCTATACATTTTAAAAATGTAGGTTACCTTAGGCATAACAAAAATGATTGTGTTTCCTTCCACCTTCTTTCAGATTTCATTGTTCCTAAATGAGATGCATTTGAAGGTTTAACTGCAGGGCAGTTAAAACAGGTTCACATTATTTGCCTGGAGTATCTTAATAGTTGTTCTAACCTGCTTATCTGGGCATGTGTTCATGTAAACCTTATGATGTAATGGTTTCATGGCTGTACTAGAGGTGCATAATAACCTTGTCATGGTTTTGGGGTTTTTTGTGTTTGGTTTTTTTGTGGGGTTTTTTTTGTTGTTGGTTGGGGTTATTTTGGTTGGTTGGTTGGTTTTTATTTGACTGATGAAAAGTTTTGTGCCTCAGAACGGTTCTAAAGTTTATGTGTTTGTACCTCTAAGTTTGTCCCTATTAGTAAGGAGTGTTTCCAGGTGTAATGTTTGGGTTCTAAGTTCAATTCTTTAGTCTGCCACAGCAGGAATTGGGAATGCTGTTGAAGCAATATGCTCTGTCCTTAAGAAATCAGCACATTGCTTTCATGTGGTTTCTTGACTTCTTTTCTAGCTAACCACAAGGAAGGGCTTAGGTGGCCTCCAGGGGAGAAGCCATTTGGCTGCACTCTAAAGTTTTTGGAGAAAGAAGGATGGAGAATCTCAACACTTTCTTCTCTGTCATGTTTTATTACATTTAACTATGCATTTCTCCATAGACCTTGCCTTTTCCAGCAGAAGGGTTGGATTATTCCTTTGTGGACCATGTGTTTTTGTAAATCTAAAGATAATTTTCCTATATACCTTGAAGTGGTAAGGCCAGAGTTACTGCTGCAAGGGATATGGGAGTGGGAGGGAGGTCTATTGTCACATGCACATGCTTGGGATTTGTGCACGTTAAGGACATAGGCATGTCAAAGAGTCTGCCAGTGTCTTAAGCGCTACATGTAGCTGTATGAAACAAAATTAAGAGAAAATTGAGCTAAAGTCTGTCTTGCTGCAGAACAATAAGGCTTATGCAGATTTTATTTATTGAAAAAAGAAAAAAGAAAAGCTTGCATCACCACTAATGCTGCTTAAGCACTAGGGGGGTAGCCATACATCATTTTGCCATGAGGCAGTATCAGAACACAAGACCACTAGAAAAATAGTCTGCAAAGATGTAGAGGCAGACAGCGCTTTGACTTGCAAGGCTTAAAACTTTGTTGTTGTTTTTTTTTAAACCATAGATTACTTATTTCCAAACCATTGTCAACTTCATAAATGTTTGGAAAAGTCTTCTTTGGTGTCTCTGGGAAGATGATAAATACTGAGTTTTGATCAGTCTGTTTTTGACCAGATGCAACTGACTGGTTCAGACACCTCCAAGCTTTGGGAGGGGATCTGGGGTCTGAAGAAGTCATGATTCTGTAGAGATCCTTTAGAGAAGGAAGTCAGGTCCTTTAGAGTAGTCGTGGAATGAGGGCCCCAAACTCACTGGCCGGCTGGGATTGTTTTGAAGTATGTATATTCTGATGATGGAATTTGAGGTTTTGGTGTTAGGGATTTTTTTCTTTCTTTTTTCCTTTCTTTCTTGTTTTTCTGGGTTGTCTTGTTTTGTTTTGTTCTTTAAAATTCCTGTGGAGACAATTCCATTCCAGCCTTGTTTTAATAAGCAGAATTTTTCAGATCAGGCCTAATTCCCTTGTGCTGTTCTGTTAGACAGTATGGACAGTGTGCCCTGCTGCTCATAGAATCATTAAGGTTGGAAAAGACCTTCAAGATCATCAAGTCCAACCATTAACCATGTTAATGTCAATCATGTTGTGGTTTCTGCAGTTTTGAATATACTGTGCCAACAGGGAATTTAAAAGTGGTGCTAAATGGTTTGGAAGACCTTTTCCTAGAATTTGGTTGTTGAAGTTACTGCTCCTCATAAATAGTATGCATATGGTGTACTATCTTCCAGTCCAGCTGTCAACTCCTTTCCTGATTTCTGTTGTTGTTGTTGTTTGTTTTTGAGGAGTGGAGCAGGGGGAAGGGGGAAGTGGTTTTCTTAACATTCATTCAACAGAGCAGTGTTCTTATTATCCTGGCTTTGTAAGGTCATAAACATCAAACAACGCTGGTAGCTTTTAAGGGGTCTGCAGTTGTGGACTTGGATAAATTAACTAGTCATGAACCTGAGTCAGTTGGCTAATTTCTACCACTGTTGATTTTACAAAACCTTTGTAGCATGGAATAACTGATGAAGAATAATTCTTAGCTGCGTAAGTAGTATTCAAATCTAAACAAAAATAATATTTTAGTTGAAAAATGTTGTGAAGCTATGCATCTTGGACCTGGGAGCTGTGACTTATCCTTAAACGCATAAGCTTCTGCTTTCCATTTCATTGACCATTTTAGATTTGCTGTTCCATGAGAACTGAAAGAAAATATTTGTGTCTGTCCCTTTTATATGCTTTTGCTTAATACTTTCCCTAAACTGGTAATTTCTCTCGGCCTGTTTGGTTTCTGAAGCTAGTTTTTCAGTCTTATCCTAGTTTGTTAGACTTACCTGGAAAGTGAGGAGGAAACAGCTTATTAAGGTGGGCTTGTCTTCAGAGAGCATTTTAGGGAACTCTTACTAAAACAGAAATTGCCAAGTGTCTCCACTTAACTGAGTGACTCATGGCTCATGAGCGTAGTAAACTTGAATGTTTTGCAAATGGGAGCTTGTTTCCTCCAGCTCTGCGTTCAGGGTTGGTAAATGTTCCTGAGGTTGCATGCTTGAGCTCTGACACTTAGTCAAGAATAATAAATCAGCTTTTCTGAGAATCTGTCTTGTTGCAAGTTCAGCCACAAAATAAGCTTTTGCATTTTCTGCAGTTATTGGGATTTATGCCTTCCTGCCCAAGAGCTGAATTTGACCACCTATAATTTTTCTCATTTTGAGCAGTTTAATTTTTCTGGTTTTCAGAAATGCAGCAAGCTAGATCTGCACTAGTGTATTCAGTTTCTGTTTTGTAGTAAGATGAAATTAATTTTGTAGTGAAAAAAATCTCTTCTAGTGTTCATCTTGGAAATCTAAATTCAGTTGAACAGACCAAGTTAGTGAGCTCCACTAGATACTGAGTAGACATTTTCTTCCTGCTGTATATTTTGGCCTTATGTTGAGGAGTTTGATTTATTATTAAATTATTTGTGTATGCAGACTTTAATCTGTACGTATTTTATTTTGATGTATTAGGATTTGTAAATATTACTGATTTTTAAATATTATTTATGCACATACTTAAAGGACTGGTCTATCCAGAAAAGCAATTGCTAAATAATAAATGTTACTTTTTAGAAATAAATTACAAGATCATGAAATTGTATATCCCTCAGGGTTGTTTTTAAAGTTTTTTTTCCTTTCCCTTCAGATTCAATTAGTAGTAACTCTAGTTTCATGTACTATAGAACTAAATCTACTGTAAAAAGAAAATGCTGCAAATAATGCTTGAATAGAAGCAGCTAAAAAAACCCCACAGAACTGACTGTCCATATTCATCATCACTTTAAATTGGAAACTCTTACTGTTGCACTTTTAAAAAGTTGTTGGATTTTTAATTCTATTTATTTTTTTCTTTCTTCCTAAAGGTTGTGCTGAACAGTCATCCCAAATTGGGTAAATAATCCTGTACTGTATATGTGTATGCAGTATAATACTAAGCAGATGTGGAGTCCTTTTTATGCTGCAAATTTTTAATGCTTATGTTGGTCATCACAAAATGAAAGAGCTCAAGTCCTGTAGGATTTCTCCCATGAAATTCTGAATTATAAACTTAGGGTTTTGTATGTCTAAGGGAAAGCTGTGGGTTTTTGACAATTTTTAGAGCCTTGAATATGTTGATTTTATATACAGTAAAGCTTCAGGTTTTTAAAACTATTTTCAACAAACTGCAGCTTGTTTAATAATTATGTGAACCAGAAACTACTTAGTTTGTCATTAATTCCTCAAGCCTAACACAGATTAAAATGTTCATCATTACAGTGCTCTCTAGAAACTCAGCTTCCTTTTTATTTTTAGATCTGAAATGATACTACATCTTTGTATTTAAAATATGTATTGCTGCTCTAGAATGGTACCCTGTTGTCAGGAGGCATACATAAGTAACTGTACAATAGAATTGTAAATAGACTTGTAAATCATTTTTGTGACTGAAGCTCTTTGAAAATAAAATTAAAATGAATGGATATTTTAACTCTTCTCATTAGTTTCATGAAATTTTTCTTAATTATTCTTTACAGAATTAGATCCAAAGCTTGTTAAAGAACACAGGCTTACTCCCTCTGATGTCATGGATACCTTGCTCAGCGCCTCTGTGTTTTTGCAGATGGGGGTGGGAAGGGTGGATGCTGTGTTAGTGTTCTGCTGTGGAATCATACTGACTGCAGCTTTACATTCTAAAGCCAGACCTCGTACATATGATAGCAACTTGTTTCCACCTTTGGTTATTCAGGTGTTCCATTTGTTTTGACATAAGGGTGGCATGATCTGAGCTGTCACCATTGTCATGGTCATCTTCAGAAAAATCACGTGCAAATAAAGACATCTTTTCCATCCTGTGGCTCACCTTCCATTGAAACAGTCATTGGCAGAGAACATTATTTTAAACTTGAAGATAAGATACTTAAAATACCTTTTTACTTAAAAACAAAAACTTACTCTTTCAATTTCAAGCTTCTATTTTTAAAACTTGCCTTCTCTCTTTCAGCATATTTCAGGTTTTAGGTTTTGTTGGCCTGCCACTCCAGAAGACTTTGAGGAAAAACAGAAACTAAACATGTCAGCCTTGGAATGCTTAGCTAAAGCATTAAGTAAAAAATCCCTTCATTCCTTACTGAAATTGCTTTGACTCCAATCCTGCAAGAAAGTAAAAGTTAGAGCACCTTTGTGAAGGTATGAGCACTTGTTTGTTTAAAGTGGACGTGTCTACTCCTTCAAAACCTGTGTAACAGACTGGTGAAACTGTCTTAACCGATTTGAAGTTTCTGATCACATTTCACATTGAAATGTAGATTTCTGACTTCTCCTAGATTTGCTTTGGGTCGGCTGAATTACAAACTCCAATATCACTATCAAAGAAGCTACAAGTAGGTTTTATGCTGTTGTGTCTGTGACTTAAAACTTTCTCCTGTTGTGTGAGTGGCTTCAAGCTCTAATTTTGGAGTTACATGCAACCTGTGGAAGTTGGTTGCTTGCACAATTGTAGACAAAAATCTGCTCTGAAGCTTAAAATATTGTTTGGCCTTTGGCCTGTCTCAGTTACTGGGCAAATACGGGTGAAAGTGTTATCTAGAGGATGCGTTTTGTTGTTTTACTTCCCATTTAAAGTGCAGTGTCATGGTGAAGCCTGATTGCATGCTCTGCTCCTAGTAAGTTCCTTTAAAAAGCAGATAAGTTTCTAAGGTACAGCTCAAAATTCCTTTTTCATGCTTGTATGAGTTTAGGAACTTGCAAGACAGTAAAAGAGGTAAGCACCACTGTAAGCAATACCTGGGCTCAGTGTTCTATAAAACTAAGTTCAAAACTGATTTGAGACTTTTAATATAGTAGCAGTATTTATGTGTTGCTTCTGTCATCCTTTTGTAGTCTTGAGAAATATTAAGGGGTGGCTGAAAAGGAAAGAGGCTGTACACCAGACCATGGTAAATGACCAGCCAGGCTGGTGCCTTTTCTGGAATGCCAGGTGTCTCACGTGAGGGTTTGAGAGAATTTTAATGCATGGGAATGTATAATTATGATCTTTATTGTGGGTATTACTGTATTCTGTACTGTTAAAATCTTTAAATATTTCTTTTAAAAATACTGTTAGCATCTCTAGATGTTTGAGACCCATAGGCTTATTCAGTTCTTGTGCCAGCACTTGTAGCCTTCTTATCTTGCAAAGAATTTCTGCCATTTCATTGTTCATAAAAACTAGTGCTTTCTATCATTTCTGAGCATCTAACCTTGTCTTCTTGTATACTCTCTTATCTTTTGCTATAAGACCAGGAAAACAGACATCATGAACCTCTGATCTAGTGTTAGTCTGTTTGTGATTTTACAGCCTGGCCTGTAGCCATGGCTTCCAAGGGACCTGCATTTGCAGTTTCTAGCATCACAAATTGGAGGCTTTTCCCCCCATTTGGTTCTCTAGATCCTTATTTCTCTTATCTCACTGAATCCTGTAGTTCTGCTGTGGTGTTGAGTTAAGTTGGTGCAGGTTGAGATGCCAGTCAGGACTTGAAACAGAAATTTCTTAGTGTGCTTCTGGATGGAGGTTCTGCTCATGGGTGCAGGTAGGATCAGGGACAGGCTGAGTTACAAATTTATTGAGGTAAAAGCATGACTGGCTTATGAGAGACTTTTGGGGTAGGGAAGATTACGAGGAGGGTGAGATTCTCTGAAAGATTCTTGTTTGACATGTAAAAGACTTTCCGAAGAGTGAAATCTCATGCTGTTTTTTGGTGATACATACGTCTCATTCAATGAGTTGTGGAAAGCGTACTGAGTACTTGCCTTGTGGCACCATGTTGCTGGTTGTTGATAGCACTAAGTGCCATGTCCTTCCCTTCCTGAGGGAGAAATGGAGATTTCACTAGACTTCAGTGCTCTGAACATAAAATTTTTAATTTTTTCTAAAGCACTTCTTTTTTTTTTTTTTTTTAATTTTTATTTTTATGCAGTAGCTGGTTTGGATCTGATCTGCAGCTGTTTTTGGTCCATAGTGGTAAGTTCTTGTTAGCAGTTCACGAGTGTGAGAAGCACTGCTATCCCTCCTGACCTGTCTTTAAGTGATGGGGGTTGTACCCATGTCCTTCTGTGGGATTGGTATGGGAGAGCTTCATCCTTGCCCCTAAAAAAGGATATGTGGGGATGGAGCCTTCCTCTCCCCACATGTTGCTGCTGCAGAAGACTGACACGGTGTCAGCTATTCCAGTTATGTCTGGGGAGGTTGTGTAGCTATTCCACCTACTGCTTGCTCTGCTGCTCAGCCAGGTGCTTGATATCCAGGTTTCTGATAGACTTGGACTTGTTGATTTCATGAAGGAAGTATTTCTAGACTGAGGGTTTCTGTTTGACTTGCTCTTTTAAATATTGCCATTTATAGCTACAATGATTGCTTTCCTGTTCCGTTCTTTGTTTGGAAATGTATGCAACTTTCCAACTTTGTGGTGTGTTTCATGCCGATCTGCCTTTATTGCTACAACTTTCCATCTAACTTCATGCACTTCTTTCCTCTCATTTCACTGTATTTTTGACACCACTGCTGATAGCTTGGTATTGCGTTAAGCTGTTGAAAGGAGACTCGGTTATCAGAGGCTCACTACTGTCCTGTGCCACATGGGGTCTTCTGTGTTATTTCAGACTGTGTCAGAAATAGCCTGTTCCTTCTTGTGTGTTCCCGGGCTGTTCCAAGAAACCATCACTTGAAAATGCTGACACATGATTTAACTGGACAATGCTCTTTTGCTTTTCGCCACTTAAAATACAGGACAACCTTTTTACCTCCATTGTCTATTTTTGCAGGCTAAGCTTTATTTTTAAACCTCAGATAACTTACCACAGAAAAACACTATGGCTGCAGGACCTTTTGATAATTTTTGAAAATATTTCTGGCATGCAATTTAGTATAATATACTCAACCTTGTCTAGTGGAAGATGCCCCTGTCAGTTGGAAATAGATGATCCTTAAGGTCCCTTTCAACCCAAACCATTCTGTGATCCTGTAATGCTTTTCTGTTCAAATAAATACATGTGTTTTGACTACTTAAGAGTTTCATTGTTATTTTTGTATACTTTTCTTGTAGTTAACTGATATGAATACAAACAAGGAATACTTGATTAACAAAAGTAAATTTATCTGTATTCCCAGTGTATGCTGAGCACTTAAAAAATATTTGCAGGCAACAATAAAAGATTTTAAAGTTTGCTTTCAGGGCAAGGGAAATTTTGCACTCATTTGCAGGTTTTATGATATAATCGCACATCTTTGTGAGCTGCTAAATTACCTGTGATCAAATCCTGATTCTCTCTTATCTCTTGTAACAGCTAATGTTTCTGGCACTTCATCAAGGATGTTGGTGTTAAGTTTGTCAGTGATGATCAAGCTTTTCTTCCAGTTGGAGGCATCTGTTTGTCCTGAGAAGTGCGACTGCTCTTCAAAAAATGCAATTCATTGCTCTGGACCCCTCATAAAAGACCTGGAATCGTTAAATCTGCCTTGCAACATGACAGAAATTCACATAACAAATGCTAATGTATCGTACTTGCAGGATGCTTTTGCGAGGATGGTGGACCTGCAGCACCTCATCCTGTCTTCAAACAACATCGCACTGGTTTCACCAATGGCTTTTAAAGGCTTGGGAAGGCTAAAAGTCCTCAAACTGCTAGATAATAAGCTGGTTGAACTTCCCCCAGGAGCATTTGATGACATGGTGCAGCTTCACCAACTGATCATTGAAAGTAACAGGTTGAAATCCATTGAGGAAAATCTGTTTGACAGACTGGCTGCTTTGCAGGAGCTTTACTTGAACAAAAACCAACTAACAGCACTTCCCAGTGACGTGCTGAAGAAGCTCACCAAACTCAGAGTACTGAACTTGTCAAGAAATTACTTAGCAGCACTGCCTAGAAATATATTTAGTGCATTAGCCAGGCTTGAGAAGATGATGCTGTATATTAACAGGCTGTCTTCAATAGAGTCTGGTATGTTTGATAGCCTGAAGGAGCTGCAGCAGCTTTTCCTGCATTCCAATAACATCCATTCCATTGCCCCTGATGCATTTCGTTGTCTTCATAAACTGAGAACCCTGACACTGTCCAGAAACAGGCTTCAGGTTTTGCCTTCTGGGCTTTTTTTGCACTTGCATGACCTGTCTAAACTGACCTTGTACAAGAACCCACTGAAGTCTCTTCCAGAAATTTTGTTTGGAGAAATGAGGCATCTTGGTAGCCTGTGGCTGTATAACACAGAGCTCTCAACAATACCAGATTTTGTGTTCAGTAACTTAACAAATTTGGAGCTTCTTGTGCTGAGTTTTAACCCAGAGCTTACGGTTCTTCCTAGGAATGTGTTCAGTGGCCTGAATGAACTGCGGGGCCTTTCTCTGCATACAAATAATATTTCTGGTTTGCCAGAGGGAATCTTTCGGAGCCTTCAGAAACTGCAGAACATTTCCCTCTTTGATACGAGGCTTGAGGTTCTTCCTAGAAACCTCTTTCATAATCTCAAGCACCTCCAGAAAGTTTACCTGAATAGTACTAACCTGCAGTCTCTTCCTGCAGACTTCTTTACTGCTTTACCTGAGCTGGAAGAAGTTGTCCTTGATGACAACCCTTGGAAATGCGATTGCCAAATTCTTGGCTTCCGAGAATGGCTCCAAAAGAACACAAGAATAGTTAAAAATGTGCCATCTCTAATGTGCCACAGCCCAATGGCACTGCAGAATATTTCTCTTGTGTCTCTAAGCATCGATGACACAGAGTGCCTGCCAACCACAGCCATGACATATCAGACATTCAGCTCAGCTTACTCCCAGACTCTGACATCCCCTGTGATGGAGCACTTCACATCATCTTGGGAGACTGCTGTAACAGTGGTGCCTGACATGGAAATCATCAGCACACCCACATCAATTCCTCCTGCAACTCCAAGTTTTACCTACTCTCATGTTGAAGATGTTGGACAGCCTGGGTTTCATTTCTCAGATATTACAGTCCAAACTTCTCCCAGCATCATATCACAAACCAACGGTGTCAGAGGGACAGATTTAACTACTCTTGTCTGGTGGGATGAGGTTCCAGCTCACAGCAGTGCTAAACCATATTTAAATCCCAGAGTTACTTATTGCCAGCTATTCTTGTGCCTTCACAGTTTGATTTTAGCACTCCAGACTGTAGTCATTGTGCTCAGTCTGTATGTGATGGGTAAAACCAGGCAACTCTTGCACTCCAGAAATATTCCTGTTCAACCTGTAGTTCTGATAAGAGTATTGAGAAGATAGAGAAATCTAGCCCAAAAAAGATTTAGAAGTGTTCCCTGGATGCTTTTTGAACCTTTGAGCAGTTAATACTCGATTCAGATCTGGATTACAAATATTCATAGCAAAGACCATAAAGACCTTGGCTTTACAACATAATGGAAATGAGTTTTATGCACCTCACAGCATTTGCCAAGAGTGGCTGTAATCACTGTAAATTGCTACAGCACTTGGTGCACAAACCCAGATGGTGAGATGAAAGTATCTGTGGTCACCTCTACATGTGTGCTGTGGGTTTCCTGCTTTGGACTGCAGCCCTGTCCCTGCCAGAGGCTGCTGCCTGCCGAGTGTTCACTGCTCAGATGGAATGCCATCAACATAAGAATTCTTACATAGGAACATGGCTTCAACTGTGCTTTAGAGATTGCCCAAAGTACTCCAGTGCTTATACCTTATACACCTTATACTGCCTGCAGTGTTTTGTCTCCTTATTGAGAAAACAAATGGTATTTTTGGGAGGAGATGCTGTGAAGGACCTTTAAACAGTGGGGATATGGGCAGAATGGTATAGTGCAAGTGTCTTGTCTTCTGCTTTCTGTCCTCAGCCGCTTTCCAGGACATGGCAGGAGGATGGGGTACCAATTAAAGCTAACAACAGAGGAAGATGCTGAGCTGGGAAGTATAATCTTGATGTATTTTTTTGTT
Organism: Entomyzon cyanotis; assembly: GCA_024500445.1. Lineage (NCBI taxonomy): Eukaryota > Metazoa > Chordata > Aves > Passeriformes > Meliphagidae > Entomyzon > Entomyzon cyanotis. Next base: position 12,701,510 of record JAKEPQ010000780.1, read on the forward strand.
TGCTTGGAGGTTTTCTGGAAATCTTGTAAAGTTACTACAACTCTGAATTCAAAGTAAACACTTTCATCCTTAAACTTTGGCCAGTGGTCTGAAAAAACAAGGTGTTACTGGCTGCATGATGCAGGAAGTCTTGAAACCGGAATTCCAGGCAGATGCCCAGGACTGAGGATGGGCTTCACAGGGATGAATTTGTTTGAGAGCTGGTCTTGACTCAGCTGGGAGAGAAAGGAATGGTTTCTAGTGGGCTTGGCTAGCAAAACAGCACCGTGCTGTCAAGGGGCAGGGAGCCTGCCTGAACTGAGGGCTGTGAAGTGTCACCTCCGTTTTGAAGTTGGCTGAGTAATGTACACAAATCCATCAACTTGGAGTGTGGAGTTGCATTTTCAGTCTTACTATTTTTTACCTTGTTACGTAGTGCTACTCCCAGCCCATTCAAGTGTTGATGTGGAAAGACAACTACAAGGCAATCATGTGGGTTTTTGTCTTTATACTAAAATTATATTAAAATTTTGAGAAGTCTGAACATTTCAGTTCATAAGTTGACTGGTAGCTGTCAGACTGCCTGTGCTTTGGTAACTCTTAGATTTAACTATTAGCTTTTATCTACATTATGGGATTTAACTTTTTCTAAAAGCTCTGATGTTGTGCTTAAAAACCTCTGGGTGTGGTTCCCTGGCTTCTTGGGCCAGAGAGTGTCTATTCCAGGAATCCTTTTGTAGCCTTACTGACTTTCCAACTATTAAGAATTTCCTGGATGGCCTTTGAACGCCTTGACAGACAAGGTGAAGAAAGCTTGCATTTGCTGCAGGTTTATGGCTGGTTCCCTGCTGTGTGTTGCTCTAGGCAGTGAGAATAAACTGTGACTGCTTTGTTTCAGGGTGCTCTGCTGCTGCTGGGTTTAAATTCCTCTTCCAGGCTCTGAAAAGGAACAATGTGCTTCTGTGGTGTTAAATGATCATTGTCTTGCTGGTGAGGTTTAGCAAACCTGATTAAATGGGAGTTAGAGCCATCTCTAAAGAAGCAGAAATGCGAGTCATTGCAAGTGGTGCAAAGTGAACCCTGACTGGATTCATAAACAGACACTTCAGAATGTTTGTTGCAATGTGTTTGAGAGAAGCACAAAACCAACAGGAGGCTTTCTCAGTGGTGGTTCTGGGTGTGTGCATGTAGTGTTTAAGAGGAGACAGTTGTTACAAATTTAGGTTCTTGGTCGGACAGCTGTAATGACCACTTAGTGCTGTGCCAGCTCCAGCACTGTCGCATGGTGCCACGCAGGCATCTATCTGCTTGCAGCAGGCAGATCAGTATAATCAGGACTAGTGAGGGAATGGTTCTACAAACCATGCTGGTGATCCTTCCCCTCAGTGAAGGAAGTGTGCTGCAGGCACTTGGATGCACAGTGTCTGATTTCTAAGGAAAAGCACCTGTTTGCTCATGGTATGGGTATGACACTTTGATGTCCAGCCCGAGGACAGTGGGGCAGCACCAGCTGCTGCCTTTGTGAACCCTCCTCTGGCTGCCCAGCCCTGCAGTGGAGCCAGCTGGGCCCCCATGCTGCTCCTTGGCTCCCGGTGCAGTCACTGAACTCTGGCTCTGGCACGTGGGGACTCTGGCACAGAGCTGTGTACAGTCAAGTGCTAAAACCAGGATCATTCCTCTTCCCGGGATGATTCCTCTTCACATGCTGTCATCGGGCTTTCCCCACGCTTGAGCCAGACGGGGGAAGTGAAGTCATCAGACAACAAAAGGCTGCAGCAATAAGTGCCTGGGGTGGCTTACTAACGCTTCCTCTGAGGTACACTGTTTTGAACTCCCTCTGATTCATTGTTTCTTGCCCAACTCTGCTCAGCCCTTCCTGAAAAACTCCCTGGCCTGAGAAATCCAAGGATATCCCTATTTGTACCCCATTTCTGTTTTTTCTGGAGAAGGGATAGTCTTCCAGGTCAGCATGATGCAGCTGTGGCAGGCAGGAAGGCAGCAGGCTGATCCCCAGACCCTCTCTGGGCAGCCCTGCCTCGCTGCTGCCTCAAAGCACTGGTCCCTTGTGTGCTAGGATTTTCTCAGTCCCTGCAGCCCACGCCTCCATGATCTACTGCTCAGCCCTTGCCACCAGGCTGGGCTGGGGACACAGTGGGCTGGAAGAAGCTGGAGGTACCTAATCCCTGGTCCAGTGGGTCTTGCTGTTGGGGAAGGGGCGAATGCAAAGCGTATCTGCACACAGCGGCTGAAGGGGTCAGTTCTGCTCTCTTGGCTCCTGTACAGGGTGCAGAGTCATGGTTAACAGCCCTGCTTGTTATACCTTTGAGTCCAAGAACTTCTTCCAGGACTGCATCTTCCTTGGGAGTGCTTGGATATATGATCACTAGGCCAGCTGTGCTTGGATATATGATCACTATGCCAGCCATAGCTCACTCAGTCCCTTCAAATGCTTGTTGCTGTGGCAGTTTCTCCTGTTTTCTCTGCTTTAGGAAATCCTGGAACAGTGGGAGCTCTGATCCACCCTATGCCAAGCCGTGGGAGTATTCAGTGTGTTTCCAGATTGATGTCACTACAAATGCCAGTCTCCTTTGCTTTTTGGGATTTGAATCCAGAGACTCCCCAAAGCACGGGGCGGGGTGAGGGGGAATGAATGAACTGCTACCATAAGCTAGCAGGATCCCTGCAAGCCACCAGCGCCTGCATCCTTTCCTTGTGTCCTGGTTCTTTCCATCCCACCACCTCTGCCCTGTGAGGCCAGGAACTTCTGGAGGGCCCCTGTCATTGCTTGCAGAGGGCAGCGAGCTTGGGCAGCTGCCTCCAAATCACAGCTCAGCCCTCCAGTGCACAGCAGCAGGATCAGAGCCTGCACCTTGGATCTTCCCTCTCATGATGGCAAAGAGAAGTCGGGAGATGGCAGCTGTGCTTGGAGAAGGCCCCAGCAGAGCTCCATGGTTCAGCAGTGCATGCAGCTGCTGGCTGTGAGGCAGGAGCCCTGGGAGCCTCTGCCTGACATGGAGTATTGGCTGTGTCTCCTCCAGGCCTCCAAACAGCATGCCTTGCTTGGAGCTGCTGATTTGGCAGCCCTGATATCAGAGCATTTCCTAGGGATGACAGAAGAGCAGGGAGGAGACGCAGCCAAAGGCGCGTACCCGCCGGCCAAGGCTGGGGCCATGAGTGTTTACAGACTCACAGTGAGCGGAAGGCCTGAAGCTCCTGCTTTGTCCCTGCTAGGGAGCAGCAAGCCAGGGAAGTGTTATGCCTCCATTTTTGTAGCCAAAATCTGGGTTTACACTCCCATGTGAGTGTTCGTGGGTGGATAAGCCCTGGCATAGTCTCTTACTTGGGCCAAGGGCGGTGAGTCCCACTTCACTATGGGCTGGGGGCTACTGTTACAGCAGCACCCGGGGCCATCCACTACTGGGCTCAGCCCTTCTTGTGTAATCGCTGCTGAAGGACTGGCATGCCAGACTTCCAGCTGTGCCTTTGTGTCTCTCTGGATGGAAAAAAACTCAGGGCAGAGAGCCAGTGATGGCTGGCAGCAGCTCTGCAGCCTGCTGTTCACTCCTCTGCTGGCTTCCCCTGGGAAGAAATGAGGCCCCTTCCCCCTTCGTGTGTTGGGAAGAGGTCCCTGGGGCACTTCTTGGTGCCAGGGGTGGCTTTATAGAGATGAATCTGATCCAGCAATTACTTTGCAGGGTATGAGCCCCATGCCATCGCCTCCTGCTCCAGCTGGTCCTTCCCCCCTTTCACAGCGCACATCGGACAAGCTCTTTCCGCTTCGGATTATCTCTGCAGGCGGACTTGGCTGCTGGCCCCACATTCCTTCCAGCCTAGCACTGCCCTGAGCCTGGGCCAAGCCCTGCGTGCTGCTGCTATCACTCAGGCCAGGGCTGAGCCTGGAGGAGACGGTTCTGCTGGTGGGGTGAGCCCCACTGGAGCCTGAGATCCTAAATGCCATTTTCCTTGAGCACCAGGAGGGTTGTGGTGGGCCTGGTGCTGGTGTTTGGATGGAGGTTAGCCTGATGGCCACCCCTGCTAACCATCCTGTGGTGGACCAAAGATGCTGCTGCTCCCTCTCAATGTTCCACTTTGCATAAGCATTTTCCCAGGGAAGGGAGGACGTGTCCTGAATCCCTTGGGGCAGATGCAGAGCATCATCTAGCCATGAGCAGTGAGGCAGCCCTGGCCTTGCATTCCTCAAACAGGGAATGAAAGTGTCACCAGGGTTGGATCACTGGCCCTGTGGAGGAGCTGTCTGGTTTGGGCTCCTCAAAGGATTAGGGTGGGCCATGGTGAGGCAGGGGCTCCTGGTGTTTCTTGAAGGGTGGGGTTGGCCCCAGCACCAGTTCCTCGGGGACTAATGCCCCTTCCTTCACCCCTCAGCTGTTGCTTGAGCCTGTGAGTGAGGCTCAGGCACAGAGGTGTTTTCCTGTGCTGAAACAGGGGGAGGACTCCCTCTGTGGCCCCTAGCCCAGCCCTCCACCCTCCTCCTCCGGTGCAGCGGTGTTTGGCCTGGTGCCCAGGACCAGCTGCTCTCTGTGAGCACTGGGGGCTGCCGGGGGGTTCTTCATAGCAGGGTGGGCACTTGGCAGCAGTGCAAAGTACCTGGGACGGTTCCAGGACTGCGCTGCAGGGAGCGGCAGGCCCTGGGGAGGTGCCATCCTGCCCAGGGTGCCAATTCAGGCAGGAGCTGGAGGTGTGCAGGGAGCAGGGGCTGAGGGGGGAGCAGCTGGGGCTGCATGGTGTGGGTGAGTGTGCTCAGCTGCTTGGCAGATGAACAATGTGCTCTCCCAGCCAAGCCCACAAGCTGCTAATTTTAGCGATTACATGAGTTTTTCCAAGCAGTCTCGAGTCCCTTGGTGATTCAGAGCCACTCAGCTTTGCTGCATCTGCCACCCTGGCCGTGGGGATGTGCTGGAGGTGTGCCAGCATGGACAGACAGACACGGGACTGTCCTGCTGTCTGGTAGCAAGGCAGACATCCCCAACAATGAGCAATGCTGCTGTTCTGGGGCTCCTTTGTCTCCTGGAAGGTGCATGGATATGGCAGTGGTTCCCCACCGTCCAGGGCTTGGTCAGGGGGTTCAGTCTCTGCCTGGTGAAGCTGGAGGTGGGAAAGGTCCACCGAACAATGCTGAACCTGGAGTTTTCCCGGAGCACGAGAGCCACTCCTCTCCATCCAGCGCCATGTGAGCTCCTGGCCATGTGGAGCAGCCTCTTCCTGCACAATGCTCGTCTCACCCTCAATCATATCCGTTTGCTGTCTCGGGAGCTGCCTCTCCCCTCCAGATGTGCGGGGTGTGTATGTGCTGCTGTCCCAAGCTCTCACACCCTCTTTTTCTCTCCATTGTAAGTAGCCTGGGGCAAACTCCCATGCGCTCACCTCCGGGAGCGGCTGCAGGAGTGGTGCACGGGCTTGTGCAATTTGTTACTCTGCACTGCTTAATTTTTAGGGGTGTCTTAAAAATAATCATCTTTTCCAGCCAGAAGCCAGAGTCCGTTTCCTGAGGCCTGGGTAGAGACAGGTAGGGTTTTGTCAGGGGTGTTACCTGGATTCCTCTGATACTTTGCATGGTGCTAGGGACCATAATCTGATGACTCCCCCCTTACTGGGGCAGCGTGTTTGAGGTTCGCACCACTGCATCCCTGTCTGCCCTGAGGCAGCACTGCTTGGAAGGAGGCGAGTCGGACATTCCTCTGTCGAACTACGCTTGAGGCAGTGGGTTTTCAGAAGTGCTGAGGTTTAGTTTCTGTGTTGCCTTGCTCAAAAGCTGTTACGGATGAGTCAGAGCGGGCAGGAGCCCAGCAGCACTGGCAGTGGGCAGGCAGAGCCTGCGATAAGGCTGTGAGAGCCCTGCTCTCATGCCAGGGCTGCAGGGAGCAGGCAGCTCCCAAGCCCAGTGCCTGACCTCCAGCTGCACTGCTGCCACAAAAGTGGGGAGATTGTTTTGGGAACCATGGTTCCGGGAAACTGGTGTGGCAATAGGGTGGGAACTAGAGCACTTGGTGGGTGGTGTTTTCAAAATGCCCACTCTCTGTGCCCAGATGCCTGGGGTTTGCCCCAGAACAGGTGGGGAGCACGGCCAGGGGTAGTTTAAGCCTCTGTGCTCACTCCTCAGCCAGGGAGGGGTCCGTGCCCATCCAGCATGTCCTATGGCAGATGCGCCTCCCATGCAATGTGACAAAGCAGTGGCTGTGGCCTTCAGCTGAGGTCCCACTGCCTACCACCTTCCCACGATCCCTGTCTGCTTCCTCTGAGACTGTCTGGGAACTCTGCTCTCCATCCCTGCAGTTTGCTGTTTATCCTGGTCTGGTCCCCTCTCTGCACGTGTTCTCTGTCCCTTCCACTGCCCTGCACCCTCCCACCCCTCACAGCATGACACATATTGTCCCCCTTCTCTGGCAGCAGCCCCACGCTGTTCCCATCCTAGGCAGCTAGTCAATGCCCGGAATCTGAGCAGGAGCTGTTGCAACCGGAGGAAACATGGGTGGGCTGAGGCGGGATTAGGTGCAGTGAGGGAAGTTCCAGCTGCCCCGTGGTTAGCACGGGACTGCAGCAGCTCTGCAGGAAGCCCAAAGGGGCCACGTACTCTGGCTCTCCTTAGCTGCTTCTTCCTGAATATCCATTCCCGGTAGCTGCTGGACTGCGACTGCCCTGAGGAGGTGGGGGAGACCTGGGGGGACCAAGGGCACCCCAGGGCACCCGTGTGGGCTGGAGGGGGCAGGGGAGGGGTGGCAGCAGGTGCTCCTGAACAAATTGATGGGATGGCTTGGATGCTTTCCAAACACCCCTGGGTACCAGGCTCCATCACCTGTGTGTTGGGACTGCTGAGAGGGGGCAGAGCAGTGGCAGCCACTAGGACGCAGCCCTTGTGCTGCTCTGGCGGTGCAGAGATGCCTGCAATTGGGGTTCCTCGGTGCCCAGGTGTTCCTCATGGCTTGTGGGCAGTGCTCTGGCTTGCTGAGGGCTCTCTGAAGCAGCCTGGCCCCTGGCTGACACCTGCACAGCTGCTGACCCCGGCGTAGTGTCACTTCCTGGCAGAGCTGGTTGTGGTGACCCAGGACAGAGCCTGGAGTGGGTGCTCGTGGGTTTGTGACCCATTGGCATCTGTGGCTGTGGGGCGAATGAGAGCTGTGACCTGAGCAGGGTTGGTGTGCCAGGGGTCTGCCTGTGCTGGGGGCCCTGGTCTGGGGCACAACTAGAGGTCCTGACATTTACAGGAGCCACAGATGGGGAAACGAGATATGCCTGTGCCAAGGTGGTGCCGTGGAGCAGCCCCAGTGTGAACCCATGCCAGGGAAGGACAGGGCTGTGCCCAGGGGTCTGGCTTTGCCTTGCCTGCCCCCATGGGTCAGGGCACCCAGCTGTGTCCCACTGAGGACCAGGGGGCTCCCGGGACCAAGCTGCTGCCTGGGTGCTGGCTGTTTCACAGGGCCCTCTGTGTGTCTTCAAACAGGAGCACTGGGGTTCTGGAGAGGGAGACCCAAAACTCCATCCTTGAGATGCTTGCTCTGCTGAGGAAATAGGAGGTGGAAGCAGCTCTGCTCCAGTGCTTTCCCTAACCCCGCCACTGCCCCTGTGCTGATTCATTGATTTGGACGGGTTATATACTGGGAGGGGAAGAATGAACCACACACTCTGCTCTCTTGCCAGCACAGAACTGTGCTCGCTCGGCGCTCGTGGCTGCAGGACACTCGGGTAAGTCTCCTTCTCCTACTGCCCCTGTGAGGGGACACGGATCCTGGGGACTCCCAGGGCAGCTCCGAGGGTTGGTGGTGGAGCGGCGGGATCTGCACATTCAGCACCTTTTTATTTGATGGAGATGTTTATCTTGCAAGGGTTCTCTGGAAACAGTGAGACCACTTAAGCGCTGTGGGAGCTGAAAGAGTTATATAGGCAATATATCTCATACAACGACCTGTGGAGAAAATTAAGGAGGGCAAAGTAACATTTTGGGGGGCTGATGTTAGGAACGGTGAGATGCTGAGGGGCTTAACAGTAGGGAATGTTCAGCCTCTTGGTCTGTAACTTTTTTGTCCCTAGAAGAAAAAGAGAGATCAAGTGTTTCAGCTGCCTTTCCTGAAGATTGCTCCAGGGTGGTGCTCTCAGCGCTGCCTTACCAGGGAGTGACATGAGCAGGGCTTTTGATGTGCCGAGCTTTTGGGGAAGTTTATAAATGTCTTGCTATAAACAAAGCTGTTCTTGGATGCAGATTGTTTCCATATGGGAAACATAAGCTGTGCTGGCTTGTGGAGGGTTCCTCCCTCCCTGCCTGAGAGCAAGAGTGTTCCCTGAGGGGAGGGAGGGGAGGAGGGCAGGGGCTGTGCCCCAACACCCTGGGTGCCAGCTGGGGCACTGTGGCTGCACCCCTGTGCTGCCTGACTGGCCTGTCCAGCTGAGCTGTGCTTGGAGCAGGAGTCATAGGTCTTCTTCCTCCCTTGTGCCACATGAAGCTGTTAACGGGGGGCTGCTCCATGCCAGCCTGGCACAAGGCTGCTGCTTTAATCTAGGGAGAGAGGAAGCTCCCAGGCCAGAGGAGGGAGGAGTGGGTGCCAATGTGCTTGTGGGGTAATGGAGAACTCTGCTGTAAGGCTCTCACTTCCCTGGGCACTGCCCCTGGGACCAGCCTGCATCTACATGCCCACATCAGACACCCCACTCTTACGGCAAGAATCAGCCAGGGCTGACACCTTCTGCTGGGGACTGGGGGAAGAGAGGGCCACCCCAAACCCAGCCTATGCTGGGGAGCTGGCAAGTGTCCTTTTGACCCAGGCTCATGCAAGACAGGAGCTAAAACATCCCCAGGCACTGCTTTTGGCTTTGCAACAGGAGCCCAGAGCCAGGAGGGGTGCTCTGGGTGGTGGGGTAGTGCTGGGACTTGCTGTGTGTGCCATGAGCTGGCTCTGGTGATGGTCTCAGCTCTTTGGTGGTGCCAGGAGGCCAGTGCTGCTGGTAGCAGCTCACCACACTCTGTAAAACAGGAAACCACGCTCCTGGCTGCCAGAGGAGCCAAGAGAGCTGGGACGCCAGGGATGCCACTAATAGCTGTGGTATGGTAGCCAGGCACCGTGGCCCCCAGCTCTGTCTTGCTCTGAGCTCCTGCCTGGACCTTGCCTGCGCCCAGCCTTCCTCGCCTGCCCTCCTCTGCCTCGTTGCCATGCTGGGGGCAGGATGGCCACAGCCTTGGTGGCCTTTTCCAGGGAGAAAGCAGCACCCATCCCTGGGAGTGGCCCTGGGAGCTGGGAAATTGCAGGGACTGAACCCCTCCCCCTTTGTTTTTTCTGCAGGCCCAATGGAGCAGGGAGGCTGGCAGCAGTGGCTGCTGCTGCTGGTGGGCATCCAGCTGGCCAGTAGCCAGTGCCCAGAGCAGTGCCAGTGTGTCCGTACTGCCCAGGTCGAGTGCTTTGGTGCCGAAATCACCACGGTCCCCAGCCCCATCCCTGCCAACGCCATGACCCTGCAGATCATCAACACGCGCATCGCGGAGCTGGGCGACGCCGCCTTTGGCAACGCCTCCCTGCTGATCGGGCTGCGTGTCGAGAAGAACGTCCTGTCGCGCATCAGCCCCGGGGCTTTCCAGAACCTGCCCGACCTGCGCTACCTCAGCCTGGCCAGCAACAAGCTGCAGGAGCTCCCTGTGCAGGTCTTCGAGCCTCTGGACAAGCTGGAATCTCTGCTTCTCTCCAGCAACCAGATCCTCCAGGTCGAGCCTGCCCACTTCGCCCATCTGAGCAACCTCAAGGAGCTGCAGCTGCACGGGAACAACCTGGAGGAGCTGCAAGAGGGGCTGTTCGACCAGCTGACCAGCCTCACCAAGCTCAACCTGGCCAGGAACAACATCGACCGCCTGCCGCCCCGGGCCTTCGAGCGGCTGGCGCGGCTGCAGGTGCTGCGGCTCTATGAGAACCGGCTCCGGCACATCCCGGTGGGCACCTTTGATGGGCTGCCGGAGCTGCAGGAGCTGGGGCTGCACCAGAACCAGCTGGAAATGCTGTCCCCGGAGCTCTTTGTGCACAACACCAATCTGCAGAAGCTCTACCTGTCCAACAACCTCCTCACCACTCTGCCAAGCGGCGTCTTCTTGCCCCTGCACGCCCTCGCCAAGATCACCCTGCATGTCAACCGCCTGCGGGACATCTCCCCCAGCGCCTTCGGGCCCATGCCCAACCTGCAGGAGCTCTGGCTCTACGAGAATGAGCTTTCCACCCTCCCCACTGCAGTCTTCAGCAACCTCACCCAGCTGCAGCTCCTGGTTCTCAGCAAGAACCGGCTGCGGTCGGTGGCACCAGGGGCATTCCAGGGCTTGGGGGAGCTGCTGGAGCTGTCGCTGCACTCCAATGCCCTGCGCCGCCTGGATGCCCGGGCGCTGGAGGGGCTGCCCAAGCTGCAGAACATCTCTCTGCACCACAACCAGCTGCAGGCACTGCCGCGGGGCCTCTTCGGGGCCACGCCTGGGCTGCGGCACCTGCAGCTGCATTCCAACGCCCTGGAGTACCTGCCTGCCGGCATCTTCTCCCCGCTGACTGCCCTGCGAGAGGTGAGGCTGCACAACAACTCCTGGCGCTGTGACAAGGGCATCCTGCCCCTGCAGGGCTGGCTGGAGGAGAACCCCCACAAGGTGGGTGAGACACCCCCGCTGTGTGCCCAGCCTCCCGCCCTGCAGGGCATCCCCATTGCCGACCTGCCACGGGACCAGTTCCTCGACCCCCAGCCCCCCACTGCTGCTCCCCATCCCAGCACCCTGCTCCCTGATCACACCTCTGAGGCAGCAACACCAGAGGATGCCTCGATGGAGCCCCCCATGGGGCTGCCAGACTCCCCACGGAAGGAGGAGGAGAAGAAGGAGGAGGAAGAGAGGGGGCAGTGGGGGCTGACACGCCTGCAGAGCGGTGTGGTGATAGCAGTCATCGTGCTGGTGTGTGTGGCCCTGCTGGCTGCTCTGGTGGCACTGGTGGTCTACGGCTGTAGGAAGAAGAGCCACGTGGTGCTCATGAGGATGAAAGCGCCGAACGAAGCCTGAGTGTCTGGCAGACCCTGAGGGCAGAGGTGCTTGTGGGGTCAAAGGACATGACAGTGGCTCTGCATCAGCTGCCCTTGCTGACTGGGATGGAGCAACATCGTGCTGTGTGTACTCCTGTCCTGCTCTGCTTTGCCCTGCCCCTGCTCTGCAGCAGGGCCTCCCCACCGAGGGGCCTCCCATGGCTGCCCTCTATCCCCAGCCCTTCCTGCCTCCAGTGCAGCCTCTGTGCTCACTCCCTGCCTGGCTCCAGCAGCTGAGGTGTGGGATGCAGAGAGGGACCCCTCGAGCCAGGAGCCACAGCCTGGCCATGATGGTGCTTACCCCAAACAACAGGACTTCCCCATCCTTCCTGTTGCATCATTCCCCGCAGTGCTGCTGCCCTCGTGCTGCCCGCTGCCCTCACCCCTGCCCAGACCCTCTTCCCCACCTTCTGCCCCTGCCATGCCTCCCCCCTGTCCCTGTCTGGGCGGGCAGTGTGAGCCATCATGCCGGGCCAGGAGCTGAGCGGCACCTTCACCCCAGGAGAGCTGCATGTCGTTGCGCTGCTCTGTCACTCACGGGTGCCTGGGCAGGGCTCCCCGCAGGGCTGGGTTGCTGCCAGGCTGGCACATCCTGAGTGTCTCAGCTGCGTCGTCGCAGTTGCCCTCCCTGCCTGCAGGCAGGGCAGGTCAGAGCACAGCCAGCACCCTCCCCTGCTCCCAGCATCTGCCTGCTGTGCATCTCCAGCCAGAATAGCCACGGGGCAGTGTGCTGGCACCAGGGAGAGGCAGGAGCAGCCCCCCTGCTCTCGTTCCACACTGGTGCTGACCCTGCTGTGGCTGTGCCCCTGCCTGCAGTGCCCTGCCTCAGCCCCACAGGGTGCCAGGGGCTTGCACTGTGAGGGTAGTTAGAGAAGTGGGACAGTGCATGTGAAGTGTCTGCAGGGGCTGGGAGAAGTTCCTGTGCTTGTGCCCCTGGGCTGCTGGAGCATGTTGGGGCTGCTTCTACTGCACCCCATCCCTGGTCCTCATTTCCTCAATACCCTCCACTAGCTAGTGAGCAACCTGGTCCTCCTCTGCTTGGCAAAGCTTCTTCATCCTCTTCTTCCTGCCTTGAGTGCCCTCCTGTGCGTGCCCAGTGCCCCTGCCTGGTGGCAGCCCTTGGGCAGGGGGGATGCTGGCAGCACACAGGGGGGGTCAGCAAGCACTGGCTGCTCTGCAATTCGCAAATCGGTGCCACACCATCCCCCACAGCATCTGCATCCAGCTGCCTTTTCCAGCTGCAGCACGACCACTGGGGAATTCAGCTCACCTCCATGCGTGGTGCAGTGGCACCAGGCTGCCTGAGGACTGCTGCTGTGGGGCAGGGTGTGCATTTGGTGTCCTCCCAGTGGTGCTGGCTGCTCACAGCACCTCAGTAGCCAGTGCTGGCACAAGCAGCTCCACGCTGATGCATATGATGGGTCACTCCTCTGGGCTGGGTCCTGCATGGTAACAGGAGACACAGGACTGTGTCATGGGGCTGCTGGGTGCTGATGTGTGACATTCCCATTAAAGTACTATTGTCCACTCCAAGTGCCAAGAGCTGTTTATTCACTCCTTCATGGTGCACAGCAGGGGAATGGCTCAGCAGGGACAGGGGCTGTACTTGATTTCCACTCCTCAGAGATTTTTAGAGTGCTGAGGAAAACCTGTACAGGCTGGTGAGGCTGGGGAGGGTTAGTGGGCTGTGTTTGTAGAGAATTTGCGGGTCCCTGGACTCCACCCTGGGATGATGGACCAAGGAGAGCTTTTGGAGAGTGAGCTGAGACCTCGATGGAGAGACCGACTGCCTCCTGCACAGCCCACTGCTGGGGTGGTGGGGAGCTTGCTATGCTCCCTTCAGAGCTGGCTGCTGCTGGATTGTGTCAGCCGAGTTTTTCCATGTATCACCATCTGCTCCATGAGACTAAGTACGGTAAAGTATCCCTCCTCCTGCCCCGGGGGTGCCTCCATGGCTGCTGCCAGCCCAGCCTGTTCCAACACAGGCCCTTGCACTGCAGCTCTTCTGCTAGTGTGTGCTGCTCCTCTGGGCAGGTTGAAACTCCTAGGGAGCCCAGCTGATCCGTGTGTCCCTCACCATCCCACTGCTGGCTGGGATGCAGAACCCCTGGTGACCACCATGATGATCCCACAGTGGTCCCCTCCCCACAGAAATTACAAGGTTGGAAAAGACTTCTAACATCAAGTCCAACCTCCATTTGCCTTGCTGAGCTGTACCCGGTTGCTTCTTTCATGGCAGAGATGTTTTGAGCACCCTTTCCCAGTGAGATTTAATGAAGTCCTGGGGCTCTCTTAGGGGGCTTCTGGAAGCAAGCATGCTGACCTCAGTGTGGGACTGGAGCCACCCGTGACAGCAGCACCCTGCCACCATCCCTGGGCCAGTGGAAGTCCGGGGCTAGGACCTCACTTCCTTGCCAGGATGCTCACAGGCGGCTGCCTCTGGCCTCACCTCCAGTCCCCCTGGGGCTGGGCTATTTTTCAAAGTGCTCCAAGGACACGGGTTGTTGTTGCCGATAAGCAGTGAGGGGCAGCTCCGCCCCAGCAGGAACAGCTCGTCCCTGGCTTCGGCTGGCTTCCCATCCGCCCCAGAAAACACTGGCCCATCTCGGCAAGCAGCATCCCTGCAAATCTGCCGCTGGTTCGGTGACCGTCTCCGTGATGCCACACTTGGTAAGTGGTGGCCACACTGCTGGGGTAGTTTGGGGGGCCTGGGACATTTGGGAGCCACTGTTGGCTCTGGTGAAAACAAGTGAGATGGAGGAAAGGAAATGCCAAGCCCAGAACTGCTCTCAAGTGCTGGTGTAAGTCCAGGAGAGCTGCAGGATAGCTCCACTGATGCGGGGTGTCTGCAGGTGGGCATTGCTGTGGGGAGGGCAATATCTCCCATCATGAGGCAGTGCTGGCATGTATCCCAAGTAGGGAGGAACTGGCAGAGGTCTGGAGGCCACTGCCTCAAAAAGTGCCTCCATGGGCTGGGAATAGGGGTTTGGTCAGGCTGAATATCCCTCCAGCAGGTTTGATGCCACTCTGATTGCTTGTGGAAAAAGAACTACCTGATGGGCAATTAGAAATACAAGTGGTGAAGCTCACTCCTTCTGCCCCTGAGCACAGAGCAGTCCTGCAGTGCTGTCCCCATGACCCACTGTGTGTGCAGCACAGCCCACTGTTTCACATGTTCTCCTGCCCCAGAGCCTGGCTTTGTGCCTGTGGCAACATCTGATGAGGGTACAGGTTTCCCCCGGGACTTCCATGGACCCACACAGGTCCCACCTTGGCTGCTGCTCTGCAGGACGTGGCTGCTCACCACCTTTGGCTAGGGTGGCACCACCCCAGTTGTCCTAGAGTGGGCTGGGGCACAGAGTACAAACCCTGGCGAGACATTTGGAAGGGAAGTGCTCCCCGTTCCTGCAAAGGGAGTACTGGGGAGGTGCTGGCAGCTGGGGCTGGAGGGATGTCCCATGGCCAGGGCAGCTGCCCATGCTGGTGGTGTCCCAGAGGCTGATCCCACAACATTTCTGGCTGCAGAAGCTCTTTCCCCAGCAGTGGCTGCCTGTGGGAGCAGATTTCTGCCTTGTCAAGGCATGGGGTGAGGCTTGGTTCCTTCTCCAGTGCAGGCTGGTGATCTACGTGCTGCTGGGGCTGGGGTCCCTGCTGGTGGGGGGGCTGCCCCCATCCTGCCCCCCTGCCTGCCAGTGCTATGACACCTCCAAAGTCTTCTGCTCGAACGAGAGGATGCGGGAGATCCCAGAGGGCCTGCCAGGGAGTGCCACCCAGCTCTTCTTTGTGGAGACAGCCCTGAGCAGAATCCGCAGCGGGGACTTGGGCTCCAGCACCACTCTCACCAAGCTGGTCTTCATCAACAACAACATCCAGGAGCTGGAGGCTGGTGCCTTTCAGGGACTGCCCAGCCTCACTGAGCTGGAGGTGTCAGGCAACCCCTTGCCAGCCATCAGACTTGGGGTGCTGGCAGGGTTGACCAGCCTCAGCAAGCTCTCCCTGGGTGCCAACACCATCCACACCCTGCAGCCAGGGCTCTTCACTGCCTCATGCCACCTGCAGGACCTGCGCTTGTCGGGGAACAGGATTGAGGCACTGCCTCCCGGCATCTTCCGCCCGCTCCGGCGGCTCCAGGCCCTGGACCTCTCACAGAATGCCCTGGCTGAGCTGCCGGATGGGCTGCTGGCCCCACTTGTTGCCCTTCGTCTCCTCAAGCTCAGTGACAACCTGCTGGCATCTGTGCCTCCCGGTGCTTTCAGGGCACTTGGCCAGCTGACCGAGCTCCACCTGGATGGCAACCGGCTGGAGGAGCTGCCGTCCGGCATCTTCACTGGGCTGGGGAGGCTGCGGCGGCTGCAGCTGCAGCACAACGCCCTGGGCAGCCTGGCCCCTGACATCTTTGCAGGTCTCCTCAACCTCACTGTCCTCAGCCTGGAGGGTAATCGCCTGGCCACCCTGCCTGCCACCCTCTTCACTGGCACCCCTGGCCTCCTCCACCTCTCGCTGGCTCGCAACCAGCTGGAGACACTGCCCCAGGAACTCTTTGCCAACCTGTCAGTGCTGGAAACCCTGGTGCTTTCACACAACTCCATGGATCACCTGCCCACTGGGGTTTTCCAGGAGCTGGCGGGGCTGGCAGAGCTGCAGCTGAGCCACAACAACCTCTCCAGCCTGCCGGCAGGGCTGCTCGCTGGGCTGCCCCTCCTCACCGCCCTGCTGCTGGACCACAACCGCCTGGCCCGCCTGCCCCCGGGGCTCTTCGATGCCAATGATGAACTGGTGCGTGTGGGGCTGTCTGACAACCCCTGGGTCTGTGACTGCCACCTCTCCTACCTCCTGCGCTGGCTCCAGAGCTTTGCTGAGCCCCTCATCCACGGGCAAGCCTTCTGTGCCAGTCCAGCTGCTCTCCAGGGCCAGTCTCTGCTGGAGATCCCCCGCAGGCAGCTGGCGTGCCCAGGAGCACACAGTGTCCCACCAGAGGAAGGTTGGGACAAGGATGCTCCGGGGCAGTGCACTTACACCAACCCCGAGGGCACTGTAAGTGTGGCCTGCAATGCCACAGCCTGCCAGCAGCTCAGCCTTCGCCTCCCTCCTCCTCCTCCTGGGCAAGAGCAGGGCTTGGGGCCAGCATACCAGGGTGCTTGGGTGCTGCGCTCCCGCTGTGGCACACTGCAGGTCAGTGTCCTTGTCACGGCACAGAGCAGGAATGAGGCCACATCACCAGGTGTCCCCACCGTGCCCTAGAGCTCAGGCAGGCGTCTGCTTCAGCCTCTGAACCAGCCTGGGAAACTAACAGCACTCCGTCTCGCTCCGCTACCACTGCCACGGTCACCAGCTGTCACCGAGCTCTCCGCAGCAGTTGGCCTGGTGGTATTTATCCTCCCAGCTATGTGTTTCCTGTGTATTTCAAATATAATTAAAATGTATCTATTATTTCTGTGCAACCAGTTCCCATGGTGGAGAGAGGAATCGTTCTGTTCCCCCACCACTGTCTGTGTATCTGGGAGAGGCAGTGAAGGTCAGTGAGGTCCACTGGGGTCTTGTCAGGGGCTGTGCATGCTGTGGCATAGGTGCAGGTGGCTGGTGGTGAGTAGATGCCACTCTGGCATGCTCAGGGTGTGCTCATATCTGCCCGCTGCACGCACCTTCCCGCAGCACTGCAGAGGGAAGAGAGGCTGAGCTGCAGCCTGGCAAATCCCTCAGGACAAGGGGTTGTGGTGTCCAAGGGAGGTGTGGGTGGGTGAGTGCCCAGCAAGAGGCATGAGCTGCCTGGCTGCAGGCTGAGCTCCAGCCCAGGTTTGCACTGGCAGGCCCTGCTACCCTGTCAGGGCTTGGTCTGCAGCCCTGCAGCCTGAAAATGGAATGTGGGAAGTTCCACACAAACAAGAGGAAGAACTTTACTGTGAGGGTAACTGGAACAGGTTGCCCAGCGAGGTTGTAGAGTCTCCTTCTCTGAATACACTCAAAAGCCATCTGAACAGAGCCCTGGGTACCTAGGGAACCCTACTTCAGCATGGAGGTTGGACTAGATGACTTCCACTAGTCCCTTCTGACCTCACCCGTCCTGTGATTCTCATTCTGTGAGAGACGAAGCACCAAGTCCCAGCAGCACTGCTTACCCAGGGGGTGACAGGTAAGCCGTGTGGCCCCCTGGGAGGGTGAGGGTGGGTGCACATGGGGTGTAAGTCACACGTGTGTCTGTGTTTATCTGTCCATGCCTGTGTGTGTTTGTGTGTCCCTGTGTCCGTACATGGCCATGTCCCTGTCCACGTCCATGTGTCTCTGTGTCAGTGTGTGTCTGTGTCTGTCCATGTCCCTGTGTCTGTCCATGCCCGTGTGTGTCTGTCCGTGTCTGTGTCCCTGTGTCTGTCCGTGTCCCTGTGCCTGTGCGTGTCTGTGTGTATCTGTGAGCGCCTCTGTGCGTCTGTCCGTGCCTCTGTGCGTCTGTCCTTGTCCCTGTGTGTCTGTCCGTGTCCCTGTGGCTGTCCGTGTCCGTGTGTCTGTGCGTGTCGGTGCGGCGGTGCTGCGGCACCATCTCGCGGCAGTCGGGACAAGGTTCCTCGGGCCCGGCAGAGCCGGCAGAGCAGGGGTAGCCCTCCCCGTGCCCCCCGCGCTCCTCGGAGCCCCCAGCCCTGCCCCAGCGGCGGCCGTGGGGTTCTGATGAGGGCTGTGCTGGTTCTGCTGCTGGGCTGTGTGTCCCTGGCGCCGCTGCCCCGCTGCTGCCCTGGGGGACCAGAGTCTCTGTGCCACCTTTGCCCCACCTGCCCTGACCTGGGCTGAGATCCTAGCCCTGCTCTAGATTCTGGACTTAAGAATTGGTTGTATGTAGCACTTAGAGGCATAATGGTGGACTTGGCAGTGCAGGGTTAACAGCTGGACCTGCTGATCTTAAGAGGTCTTTTCCAAACTTCATTGTGGTGACTGCCAGCCCCATGCTCCTGGGAGGAGGCAGGTGGGCAGTGCTCCTCCCCAGACACAATCCTGCCCAGCCATTCTGCTGCCTCTTGCAAATGTGGGACTGCCACTCTGCTGCAGACATCTCCCAGGTGATGTTGGCATGACCACCTCCATACCTGGACCAGGGATGCTGTGGTTGGATGCAGTTCCCCAAACCCTGGCACAGCTGTGACACTGTGGCCTGGGCAGCTGGTGACAATCCTACTGCAAACTCTCTCCCCTCAAGCACCCAGGCTCCTGCCACCCTGCAGCTTCTGGAGCAGCCTGACACCTAGAGGGGACATGGATGCATACAACATTGATACTGGAAAGGGGTAAGGCTGTTTAAAATGTGTAGTAGGCTGTTTCTTAAATTTGCCAGGAAAAGTGCAATGAATCCCAGCAAGCAGAAGCTGAACTTTTATAGAAGCAGGTGAAAACAGAAGAAGACATGTTTCAATGCAATCAGTGCACTTACCCATTGGGAAGCAATGGATATCCTGTCAGGTTAAGTCTTTGCATCAAAAAGAGCATCCCACAAGATGCCCTGCACCAGCCAGGAGCTCTGGGTGTCACTGAGGGAGGGTCTTCAGCTTGGGCTGGGGTGCAGCACACAACACTACAGCCAGCAAGGTGTGGAGCTGTGGGGCTGAGCACAGAGCCCGGGTGTTTTATCTGTCCAGCCACAGATGTTTTACTGTTTATAAGCATTAAAAAATGGCTTTGGAACTGCACCTTTAGCTACACCAGGCAAATCCTGAGGAATGAAACCGCTTTCTGTTGTGTCAGTGGGGGTGGTGTTTGTGAAACTGGTGAGTTACCCTGGTGGAGATATGGGACCACAGAGACCATTGCCTGCAAAACAAGCTGGCCTGGAGATCTTCAGGTTTCCCTGGATGTAACGCGTCAAGTGGTGCCAGCAGATAACGCCTGGGGAGTACGTGACTGTGTCCCTCCAAGAGGTTTCTGCCGTGGCCTCCTGCACTGGCAGCGCAGCTCCTCTGCTGGCTCCCCAGCCATCCCTTATCTCCCCTCACAGACCGGTGTCCTGAGCTCACGTGAAACCGAGCCCTGTGCCTGGGATGTGGATAAAGAGCTGGCCAGGTGATGGGACCCCCATCCGGTGTCCTCTCTCCTCGCATGGCGTGGCTCATTCCGGTGGCTGAACTCGTTTGCAGTTGCTCAGCCAAGTAAGTGATGCAAAATGCTTTTATTTGCTCTTTAAAATGTGCTGGGAGGGGTGGTGTGGAGGGCTGATGGTCGTTTCCTTGCAACAAGGAGCAGGGTGGCTGCAATGCCATGAGCTGAGGCCATCCCTGCCCGGCTGGAGCGGGGGACAAGCAAGGGACTGCAGTGAGAGTTTTAAAAGTGCTTTGCGGTTCAAAACTGTCTCTTTTCATCCCCACACACCCAGACGTTTCCACCCTGCACATTTCACCCATTGCACTGCCCCTGCAGCTTAAGTGAAGGCACTTTTACATCCACAGCCCCAGCTCCTCCACCTGAGTCTCCCTGGGAAGAGGATGGGCAGGGATCAGCAGTGGCTTCTGCCCTGGGAGCCCCGGGGGTCAGCCTGTGCAACAGATGTCACCTCCTATCCATTTCTCTTCAAACCCAGTGGCTATCAGTCTTCTGTATTTGCTGACCTCTCAACATTAAAAAAAAAGAAAAAACAAAAAAACTTTTCATAGCAAATTTACCCTCCCAGAATAAGTTTTTTTGCATGGTCAGCTTTGATGGACACCCAAGAAGCAACCCATACCTCTTTTCCCTGCTCCCACACAGGGCTGTGAATCAAAAGTTGGAAATATGGTCCCAGTGAGATGCTCATGGCAGTTAAACCCCATTTAATGTGTTAGCTGAGTGTTTCCAAATGTTTCCATGGAAGTGGTGGGCTCTCCTAGTAGGTGTGCATCAGTGACTTCACTTCCTACCTGCAGGGTCAGAGCCCCAAATGTTAGGTATTAAAGAGCTCATCTGTGGACATTCTGCAGTGTTTTAATGAGACTTGCTCTAAAGCTTGGTTGCTGCTCACAAGTTAACTATTTCTGTCTGACAGAGCTGCAAAACCAAGGCCAAAATATGGTGCAATCAGCAAGAATCCTCAAAAAGAGATGCTCAGAAGCCGTGTTGTAAATGACCTCCCTGAACTGAGAGAAGCAGCAATGAAATAGCAAGTGCACCCAGCACAGTGTGGAAATTCTGAGCACACAAGGTCCTCTGGTCTTGGCTGGCTCCTGGGACCCTTGCTGATCCCTCATTAGCAAGTGCAGGGCTGACTGCTTCTGTTGTTGCATGAATGGGCTGTTGCCCTGCTGACTAACTGGACCCACTGGGGCAGCACTAATGGGCAGCAGCACTTTGCCTTCTTCACCCAGGCAGACACTGAGCAAACAGCTCAAACATGTGAGAAGGAGGGCCACAGAACAGCCTGTCCAGCCCTTGTAGCTCCTGGAGCATCTCCTAGTGCAAGCCACGAGCTGGCTCACCTTCCCTCTCCATCCCTTGGTACCAACAGCAGTGAACTCGTGTAAATGCACAATATGTTTGCCCAGTCTTTCTTTTTCTCATGAAATGAGTCATGGTATGTGAATAGAAGAGTCCTGAGAGCTGAACAACAGTGTGATACTACAGTTCATGAGCTGTGGACAGAGATTTCTTGTTCTTTATAACTGATTTTTGAAACCTTTTTTTTCAGGACAATGTACCAGCATTTCCTTTTCCTTTTCCTCCTCTTCTTCCCTCCCCATAAATGCCAAGATCAAATCCTGGCTGAAGACCCATATGACATGCCCAAAGACTACCAGGCAGTCTACAGAGGGACAAAAAATGATGTTAAAGAGATCCCAAAGATTGCAAAACCCTTTGTTTCTGAGATGATCTTTGTGCAAACCAGCATCACTGCTATAAGGAAAGGTGCCTTCAGGTACATGCCCAACCTGATCAAGATTTTGTTCATTGGCAACAAGATCAAGACTATTGAACCTGGAGCCTTTGATAATTTGGACAAACTGAGGGATTTGGACATCTCTGGTGCCTCGTTAGAAGAACTATCAGTGGGCACTTTCCAAAACCTCCCAAGCTTACAGAGGTTGGAGCTGAGAGACAGCCAACTCAAATACATCCCCAAGGGTCTGTTTGATGGGCTGGAAAGTTTGGGAGAGCTCTCCCTGCACATCAATGCAATCCCTTCTCTTCCAGAAGGCATTTTTGATTCTCTTGTCAATCTTACTTTTTTGGACCTGTCTAGAAACAGGATCACAACTCTCCCTGTGAATGCCTTTAGCAAACTCTCCCAGCTACAAGTCCTCCGGCTGTATGAGAATGAGTTGCAGGACCTCCCAGAGGGACTGCTGGACAGTCAGCTGGAGCTGCTGGAGCTCAGCCTCCAGAGCAACAGCCTCAGGGCACTGCCACCCATGCTTCTGAGGAGCCTGCCTCACCTGGAGAAACTCCTCTTGGACAACAACCTCATCAGGGCTCTCCTACCTCAGGCCTTTTTTGGTTTAAACAAATTGAAGTTGCTGACTCTGGGTTCAAATCAAATTATGGAACTCCCCTGCTGCCTTTTTGACACCATGCCACACTTGCGGGAGCTGGATCTGGGCAGGAACAGTCTGGCCACACTTCCAGATGGCATCTTTGTCAACCTCACATCCCTTGGCAAACTCCTCTTGTCCCACAACCAGCTATCAGCCCTGCCAAGAGGAGTCTTTGCTGGGCTCAACAAGCTCTTGGACCTCCAGCTGGACACAAATCAGCTCTCTGCTCTGGATGAAGAGGTCTTTGCTTCTGTCCCAAATCTGAAAACCCTCAACCTTCGAAAGAACCAGCTGGAGAGTGTTCCCCAAGGGCTCCTAGACCCCCTGAAGAAGCTCAGCTCAGTGTATCTGAGTGGTAACCCATGGAGATGTGACTGCAACCTCTGCTACCTGCACCGCTGGATCCTGGACAACAGTGACAAGGTCAAATTGTCCACCCAAGTCTCCTGCAAGAGCCCACCCCACCTGGCAGGGCAAGCAGTAATATTGCTGAGGGATGAGCACTTAATTTGCCCGGGCACTCTGCCATTTAACTCCACTTCATCACAAAGCATGCCAACATTGCTGTCACGTGGAGCCCACGTGTCCTCAGCAGCACCAACCATGCTGTCGTTGGCAGCCTTTCCCATCAGGACAGTGCCAACCACTTTTTCACCTGTGCTCACCTCTGCCGTGTTGCCAACCATGCCAGCAGAGGCTGCCTTCCCTGCTCCATCACCAACCAAGCCGTCTAAGGCCTTTGTCACCACCCCACCACCAGCTGTGCTCCAAAAAGCCTTCATCACCACCCCACCACCAACTGTGCTGCAGAAGACCTTCATTGCCAGCCCATCAACAACCAATAAACCCAAGAGCTCCATCACCACACCATCACCAATTGTGCTACCCAAAGCCTTCATCACCACCCCATCACCAACTATTCTTCCAAAAGGCTTCATCAGCACCTCATCACCAGCTGTGCTACCAGAAACCTCCATCAGCACCTCATCACCAGCTGTGCTGCCAAAGGCCACCACTGCCACACCATCATCAGCAGAGATGCCCAAGGCTTCCATCACTGCCACACCATCACCAGCTGTTTCAACTTCAGCCATCGTAAGGCTACAGTCTCCTGGGGCCACCCACCCAGAACCTATTCCACCCACTCCAGCTTCTGCCACCATACTGGTGCCAACAAGCCCACAGGTAGCCACCACCAGACAAGAGCCTCCTGCTCTTTCAGGGCCCAGGGAGAGGCCAGCCACCATCCCACTGGGAACCCCCATAACCTCCTTTGTCTCAGCTTCCTCCACGGCACTCTGGCCATTTCCCAGGACTGCTGCTCTGGGCACAGTCCCACTGGCCTCACATTCGCCATCACACCATGCTCCTCCACCAGACAGGGAGTGGCACCATGCCACCACATGTGACTTGTCCACAGCTGGTGCCCAGCTCACCCCCACTGTCCCCCAACACACTCCTGCCCTGGCAGGCACCATCCTGCTCCAAACACCTCCCGTCCCCACACCATCAGACTGTCCAGCCTGCCCACCCCTAGCCCCCAGTGGTCATCGTGCCTGGGGCTTGTCCCTGGGGGCCGGCCCATGGCAATGTCAGGTGTCCCTGGCCCTGGGGCTGGCCGCGCTGGCACTGCAGGCAGCCTGCACACTGCTGGGGGCGGTGGTCGCGCTCCTCCTTCACCAGGACACCCGCCACCGCCACGGACCACCTGTGAGGCTGCTGAGCCTTCAGACCCTGGCTGCTCCGGGGACTCCTGAGCCAGCCCCAGCACCACCTTGAGCTTTCCTGTCCCTGTATGACCTGGGCTGTGCCAATTTTCTTCCTCTGGGGTCTGCAGCCGTGCTGGCCGCAGGGTGCGCTGTCCCCGGGGTGGGGGTCCCAGCAGCCAGGCTGTTTTGGGATGCCTTCTGGCTGACCCCAGGCGATGCTGGGAGCCTGCAAGACTATACGCGGTGTCCCTGCCTGACGGCCCTTCTGCCAAGGGACACTAGATGGCATCCCGACACAGGCAGTGGCTACCACCGCCTGACCATGGCCACCGAACCGCCGGAGCCCCCGCACCCGTCGGCTGCGACCCCCTGCCCCGCGGACACGGCCGCTCTTTGCTCCTGCCCTGCACCCTGTCTTATTCCCTGTGCCAAGTTGTGGGATGTGTCAGTGTCTGTACCCCCATCACATACAGACCTCCTCCCCTCTCCTGCACCCTTTCCTCCTCCCTGATATTAAAGCCTCCCCTGCCTGTCTGATGGGCTGCTGAGAAGACTGTTTTCATCTCAGGGCTTTTCCTGCTGCGACCTGATGTGGGGGATTCCTGTTGCTTGGTGGAGCATGGGGTCCGCAGTCAGTGCTGGCCATCAGGGATTGGTGCAGCACCAGGGCTGACCCTCTGCAGGCAGTGTCACCGTGCCACAATGGACAAGCTTTTCTTTCCACTCTTTAATCTCATGTCCCCCAAAATCTCTTTGCGATGCTGCCTGCCCAGCCCCTCTGGAAGAGTGATGTTTCAGCACAGCCGGCTGAGCCCTGGCTGGAGGCCGGGAACAGGGAACTGTCTCTTGGGAAGCTTGGGAGAAAGCATTGATGTGAGCCTTCACCTTCACAGTCCTGGGCTCCTGCCAGCCCCAGGGAAGTGCCAAACTTGAACAAAAGTGGCTGTTCCTCTGTGGTTTGTGCCATCACAGAAAGTGTTGAAACCTTCCCTGGGAAGCTTTATTCCAGGCAAATTTGAGTTGATGAACACCGAGGTTGTTCCTTGATTCAGGTCTCTGGGTACCTTATTTTTTGCTCTAGGTTCAGTCTTGATTTTGCCCTGTGCAAGGTAAGCTGCTCCCAAATGTGATCGCCACAGTTTCTACAGGGTTGCAAGTGTCTGTCTTGAACTCCTTGCCATTGCTGCTGGTGCCTGCTCCATCCTGTCCTGCCTTTGGGTGGCCTTCCCCAGTTGTGTGGCATAGGGGCTGCGTGGCTTGGGGGTGTCCCAGGGAAAGAGACCCTGAAAAGCAATAGTCTGGATGTGTTTCACAAGGAAAAGTGGGAAAGCAACTCAAACCTCCTGGCCAGTGAGCCCTGAGCACCCCACCTCCTCTGCCTGGCGCAAGACCAGGGGAGGGGGAAAGGGGCTTTGTGCTGGAGCGTGTGCCTGCAAGCTATGCATTAGGGACATGGATATACATCCTTGCTAAGAACCTGTGCAGTGTTACAGGCCCTTCAGCTACTCCTTGAAGTCCTGCTGACGGCTGTGAAATACGGGAGGCGAGCATGGGGCAGCACATCTGGGCGGGATGGAGAGAGCAGCTCCGGGGCCAGGGCTGGCACAGCAGGTAATGAGATACAGATGAGGGGGAGGCAGTGTTTTTTCTGGCAATCCAGATGGACTCGGCTTAATACTTGATTTAGAGGGTTTGAAAGTGGGGCCTGGCTGCTGGGGAACAGACCCCGAGCACTTCCCGAGGTGATGAGGGGGGGTCTCTGCTGGCTTTTCAGATATTTAATGGCCCAGCGCAGTCTAAACAGGGAAGTACTTCGGGGTGAGATTAGCACAACATAATCACATCTTAAAAGGTCTTCAGAGACACAAGGCACGTCCGCTCTCATATTAATTACTTGTTATTAATAAAGCTGGGGTCAGGCACGAGGTGTTTGCTCCGGAGCGTGCTGGTTCCCTCTTTGCAGGGCGGTGCTGTATCCGAAAGCAGCACAAAGCCCCGCAGCCTCCACCTGTGCCCATCCGGCTCCGGAAGCCAAATGGCCAACATTCCTACAGCTGCTTTTAAAACTAATTTGCCCCATAATACCCCGAAAGGGCCACGTCTTTCTAAGTGCCCAGAACACCTCTAAGTGCCTCAGAGTGCTGTAAAATAATAACAGCCAAGGGTGTTCTCAGCACGGGTATTTCCTGCTATGATCGATTTGTAATTTGCAATGAAAATACAGTGTGCGTGTTGCCGGGGCCAGGCTGGTGCAGCTGGCTCACAGGCAAGGATCCGCTCCCTCCACCATTTTAGATCCAGTCCTTGGAGGGTTACGGCTGGGCTGGGCTGGGAGGAATTAGCAGCTGTTCCCATTTGCCCCTGTTGGCTCCGGTGTACTCCGGGAGAGAAGGGAGAGGGATGCAGGCTGTCCTGGGGGTGATGTGTCTGGGCAGCCTGTGGAGAAGCAGCCTGGGGTTTCTTGCTTGCTGAGCAAGAGCAGCCAAAGAGCACACAGAGATGGGGCAGAGCATGGGGATCTGCACCAGTGTGTGCTGCTCCAGGGCTACAGCCTGGACCCTCTGTGTGTCAGCCCTGCTGGGAGCCTGCCATGCTGTGGGCGTGGTGGCCTGTCCCTGTCACCTGCCTCAGCTCCCTTTCCTGTCCCAGGGGCACCCCATGGGCAGGAAGGGAGCTTGCAAGCCAGAGCTCTTTCTTGTGGCTGGTGGGAAGGGGGGCAATGAACACCTGCTGAGGGGATTTGCACAATAACCTGGGCGAGGAGCAAGCCTGGGCCTCTGGCGGGCAAGTCTCACTGCTGGCTCGTGATGGGAACCTGTCCCAGCTCATGGCCATGCTGCCACAGCTTCCTCCCTGTGTGCCTGCCTCGTGTGCCAGTCCCAGACATGTGCCAAACTGTGCTGGGAGCTGCATCTCAACAGCTGCTGCAGTGGTTTGAGAAGCATGGGGAGCTGGAGGCTGACTGCAGGGTGAGAAGAGACTGGTTTGGCACCTGGTCATGTAAGAGCAGGGAGGTCCTGGCAATGCCACTGGGTGACATGGGACCTGCAGATTGAGGAGCCAAGCTGGGGCAGGTCCCTGGCAAAGGAGGCAGCTCCTGGAATCAGCCTCAGGTCCAGCTGCACAGGCATGTGCAGCACTCATCCATCCCCTATTGCACTGAGCAGAGGTGGCTGTGGGCTGGCAGTCATTGCTCAGTGCCCCCTCGATGCTGGTGATGGTTTTGAGCGCCAGAACACCTCTGTGTGTCCTCTGGATGGTTTGTCTCTCCCTCTCTGTCCTTCACCTTCAGCATGCCTCTGTACACCCACTCACAGTACCCATCCAGCCATGTCAGGCTGCCTCTTGCAAGGAGCCCTGTGAGACACATGGGGCAAGAGCTGAACCAGGACATTCCTTCATTTGCTTTGCCCCTGGCGTCTCACAACCCTCCTGCAGCAGGGGCCCAACCTCCCCAGGGGCAGATGGGGCAGCAAGAAGACACTCAGCGTGGGGGACCAGCCTCAAGCAGATGGGGACACCCCTGGCATTCTCATCCTGCCTGCCTCATGCCTTGGGCTGCCCAGGCTTTTATCTGGTGTTTGGGCAGGGCATGAGAGCAAGGGCCAGAAAAACAAGCTGGTGCATCCTCCCTTGGGCAGTGAGAGAGCCCGGAGGGGCGGAAGTTCCTGTTTGTTTAAGGTGCAAACAAGTGCTGTTAATCTGCTGCCTGTTTGTATTTCTTTAGAGCCCCTGAGTGTGGGGGGAGAGGAGATGGAGTCTCCCCTTTGTGCAGGGGCAGGGTCAGGCTATTGGAAGTGGAGGTGAGAAAACACAGAGGGGCAGCTGGAACCTGCTTTGGGAGGGAAAGATTTTTTTCGGCTATTTATGATAATTAGTGGGAAACGTTCCTCAAGCGTTTCAGATGATTCTGTAATGAAGTTGGGTCGAATGTTTCCGCTTTGTTCCCCTGAAACCATTAAAAATCCCCCTTCTTTGGCTGCCTTAATGCAATGCTGAAAAGGCACAATGGCATAAAAGTGGCTCTGGGCAGGGCGGCACGCCTCCCGCCCCCACCAGATAGAGCCCTTCAGAGCCCAGATTTTCTGGGTTATAAACCTCAGCACTTGTCATGTTCATGCAGAAGCTGCTGTGGATCCTGTGTCCGGGGTTCCTTCTGATGCTGGCCAGTGTGTGTGAGCACCACTGAGCTCAGCGTGCTCAGGGAGAGCAATGGCCAGAACAGACCCAGCAGAGTGACAAAGGGCAAGCACAGCTAGACATGCCATCACTCCACTGTTACAGAAAAGCTACTTTCAGCCTGTGGTTGTGCCGGGAATTTGCTGGGGTGAAATGCTGTGCTGGGAGAGGACCAGTCTCCATTCAGGGGAAAATGGGGGGGGGCAAGCCCAAAGGAAAGTCCATGTGAGTCAGTGCTGTTCTAGGCCAGATCCTGCCCTGCCTGCTGAGCCAGGCAGCACCCAGGCACCAGCAGAGAGCAAGGGGCCTGAAATCCAGCCATGACCCCCCAGGTGAATCATTAGCAGTCTGCAAGAGCTGGCTCAGTCTCATCTTGCTTTTAGCAGTGGAAGGCTTTTCCAGCATATGTGATGAAAAGAAAATCCACCTGCCTGATCTCACACATCTATCAGCACTATTTCCCCAGGGATGATGTGTAAAGCTAATGGGAGCTCTCCTGCTAAAGCTGTGATAAAAAGAGAAAATGGCAAGAGCTTTTAGCATACCGGTGGGGGCTGAATGTGATGGATTTTGGCCTCCCCATCAATATTCTCATGTGGATTCCAGTTGAGCTCAGTGTCCTAGGCTGGGACACAGGGCTGCAGCTGACAGGGGGGAGCTGCTCCCTCTCTGCTCCACTTTTTGCTGGGCAAGGGCAGCTGGTGAGTACTTGGGTACCCAGTGTGGGTACCCAGTGTGGGCACCCAGCATTGGCACAGTCCTGCAGCCCTGCAGGGAAGGAGGGAGCCATGCCTGCTGGCCAGGCACCTCCTCTCCTAACCACAAGTGGTATCTTTCAGATAGTGGCTACTAACTGGGACCACATCACCCTTAATGCCCACCCCTGCCCATGGCTGGAGCCAACATGCCCCAGCAAGGTATTAAATCATCCACTTGTGGAGTGGAGGTTAAGGACTGGGAGCACGGCTCCCCAGGATCTGCCTGTCCCTCTGTCTTGTCTGCCCCTGCTGTAATCAAGCAGTCATTTCAGTCCCCTCTCTCCTTTCAATGGAAGAAAATTTGCAAACAAATTCCTGCCAGCAGGATGTTTGAGCTCTCCTGCATGGTGGGATAAAGATACCTGTCACCTCTGGCCTGTCCCCAACACTGGCTCATGCTGGGAGCTTGGCTGGGGAGCTCCATGCTGTTTCCATGGGGCTGGTGATTCCAGGCAGTGTGGGAATGGGCTGGGAGGGCTCCCAGGAGGAGCAGGAGGGCTTTAGTTTTCCCTTAGATAATGCATGGCCTGCAGTGACAGGGTAACACAATGAGCCCTGCTGTGAATAAGCTGGAGTCCTTACCTCCTGTTTCTGTTACAGCAGGTCCTGAAGCACCACTTGAATTATTATGCCTCTGCCAGTCCCTATGTCTGTACCACTAGTCTTTTTTGGGGAAAAATCTCAAGATATGCAGTAAATTTTCTGTGGAGCTGAGGTGGAGGTACTGGCACGGAGATGAGTATTTGGATGGTGTATGTCTCCAGGCAAGGGTGATGGGTCCTGGGCAAACTGCGGTGTGTTCAGGCTCAGAGATGGGGATTTCAGTGCAGGTTGCTGCCTGCATCATGCTTTAAAGCCTCCACACTGAGCCAAATGGCTCTCTTGGCAAAATCTGCAGTGGGAAACCAGCTATCTTCATGCATAGAAGTGATAATATGAAGCCTTATGGAACATGGCAAGCCCATGGCTTCCTGAGCAGCACTGACCAGCTCTGGCCAAGACTCTGGCAAGTGTGTTTGGTAGACCAGGAAGCTCTGGTACCACCCTGCCAGCACATCTCCACCCCTTCCCCCTGCTCCTCCCCCCACCAGGTCCAGCGATTGCTTTCCAATGAATTATTTACATAAGTTCTCAGCAGCGGCTGGAGACAAAGCCTCAGGTACGGAGCAGCAGCATGCTCCTGACCTTTCCCACCGCCGGACAAATGGAGGCAGCAGCACGAGGAGGGCACACAAAGGCGCTGCGCCGGCCGGAGCGCTGACCCCGCCGTGCCACAGCTACCTGCTGCTCTGCCACAATGGCCCCGCGGCCCCGGCCGGCCTGCCGGGGCGATGAAAAAGGGCCCGAGATAATAATGAGCCTGACTACCACTGCTCTCTTCAGAGAACTGAGTCAACTCCTTGGGAAGAAAGGAGAAAAAAAAAAGAAGGGGGAAAAAAAAAAGAAAACCCCCTCTTGGATAATAAAGAAGTAACAAATGAAGACTGAAAGCCTATAGAAGGCGTCTTAACCCAGCGAAGAAAAAAAATGTCAACATCTGTGGAGCTGTCTGCAAAAACAGACCAAACCCCTAATGAATACCCTCTAGAAAAGACATTCACTCGTGGAAAGGCAAAAGGCTACATTTTTCTATGGAGGTATAAAGATTTTGATGAATCTGCCCTTTCCCTTTCCAGTGCAGTTGAACCAAGCACTAATGTTCATCTTCAGCTGTATTAAAGAGTGCAGAGGGGGGCAGAGGTGGGAAGAGTCTTGATCTGAAAGCTTATGGGGAGGGTGGATTTAGGAAGCCTGGATAGATGTCTGAGCACTAAAGCAAGGAAGAAAAGCAACAGGCATTAGAGAAAATACTGTTTAACAAGAGTTTCTTTAGTCAACCCATTTGAGCAGAGATTGGTGTGCCATAAACGTAATCCTCTTAGTGCTGACTTAAACGTGTTTGTACAAAACAGGGAAATATAATATGAATGTAATAGTCACGTTTGCTAAAATGCTTAATAAAAAGACAAAAGTCCTTTATTTCGATCTTCAGATCCGGTGTGGGCTTGGGGCACCGCAGATGTTTCCTCAGAAGTCTGTTTGAAAAAAAAGAAAGAAATTGAGAATATGGTTTTGTCCCGGCTGGCTGTGTCACATGGCACCTCAGCAACTTCCTGGGCTCATCCCTGGAGAAGGCAGCCCTTGCCTAAGGAGCACCTGGGCTCTTATGAGTGCGAGGGGAACCACTGGGGGTTGAACCTAAAAACACTTGGTGAGGAGCAGCTGGTAAGGCAGGTTTCAGGTGAGGAGGCACAGGCAATTCTCTTTGCTGTGTCCAGAAGCTTTGATGGAGGATACATAGCTAAGGAATAGTTCCCAGCTGGAAATGTCACAGAGTCAGACTCAGACCCAGCCAGAGCTGTTGTGGAGGGACCATAACAGCTGTCCTCAGGTGCATCCCACCTTGTGCTATGGACACAGTGGGAGAACTGATGGGTGGAGTTGTAATCACCATCCTAACATCTACATTAATCACAGATGAATTTGAAAGACACAAACGAAATGTATGGTTTTTTATTTTTCTTTTCTGTAGAACAATTGTAGAAAATACTAAACTGAAATGGCAGAGTTTGGCTTTGACTTTGCTTGATAAATGTCTTTTTAATGTTAGCCAGCATGGCTGTACAGCATCAACACTAATTGGATGCCAGAAGCCAGTAAAATAATATGTTTTCCTCAGTGTTTCTCACACAGATATCATCTTGCCCCAGGAAGCTATGGTTCCCTCTTGGGCCAGCCTGGGTGGG
Source organism: Entomyzon cyanotis (assembly GCA_024500445.1). Lineage (NCBI taxonomy): Eukaryota > Metazoa > Chordata > Aves > Passeriformes > Meliphagidae > Entomyzon > Entomyzon cyanotis. Next base: position 12,732,436 of record JAKEPQ010000780.1, read on the forward strand.
TGCTGGTGATTGGTGTTCAGTGGCTTACAGGACTTGGGCCAAATCTTGAATCAATGCCAGGGTTTGTGCTGCAGGTTTGGGTCATGCCACGATGCCCCTATGATGCCACCTCCTGGAGATGAAGGGGTGAAATTGGGACAGGGCTGTTTGCTTTTTGCTGGAGCAAATGTCAGTGCAAACTAGGTGAAACTTGTTTCCTGAAGAAAATTTCCACTCTAATAAGAAAAGAAATGCCCCAGAGGTTTTGGAAGCACATCAGATGTTTTCTGGTATGGTCCACAATGTGTACAGTGAATGCAAGGCATTTTCTGTGGAGAGCAGATATTTTCCACAATAACAACATATTTTTGTTTAAAAAAAAATCATCCGGTCTCCCAGTTAAGAAGAAAGAAAAAAAGACTTTGAAAGCAGATAGTTTCTGACTGCCGGGGTCCTGTTCTTGGGCACTGCAGCAGTGAGCAGGAATGGAGCAGAGCAGTGGAGGGGAGCCTGGGGGTGGGAGGGTGAGGTGGGTTGGTACCTGTGCCTGTCTCCTGTAAGTGGGTATGTGCAGAGGTTTGATGCATCAACTGGCATCAACCATCAGCCACTCCTGGTCACTTATCACCGCTGGGGAGGATGACAGGCTCTGTGTTTCCCACCATGCACCTGCTTGGGAAAGTCTGCCAGGGTGTGACAGGTGGCAGCTCCAGGGAGAAAACAGGGGCATTTGGAGCCAGACTAGTGGGAACATGCCTATAATGCAGTTCATCCAGATCTGTGCAGCCAGATGGTGATGGCTGGTAAGCTCTGGTGCTGGTCTTGAAAAATCAGTCCTGGTTTGGGTGTGAACTGGTGAAAAAAAGACTTAAACCAGCCAACCTGCTGCCTGCAGAGCATGGATGCATTTTTGGTAATGGGAAAATGGTTAGTTGTTAGGGTCCACTATCACTTTTTTTTTTTTTTTTTTTTTTTGGAGGCTGCTTTGTTGGCTAAGGGAAAATTAAACATGGGAAGGAAGCTCTTGATGCTCAGGGCTGCTCCTTCAGGCAACAGTGCCCTTGTTCTGCTCTGGGCAGCAAACCCCATGTGTCACATCTTCCCAGGTGCCACAGGAGGCAGAGGGAAGTGCTGGAGCAAGGCAGAGTGAAGGAGATCAAAACAGAGCCAAGGGGCCAGCATCACTTGCTGTTTCCCCTGCACTCCGGTCTGGACTTCGCAGGCAGAGGGCAGGGTGTGCAGCGCCATGTCCTGCAGCAGGAGAGCCGAGCAGCGGCCAGTCGTGTCTGGGGCAGATACATGCAAAGGGCTGAAAGGCACAGCAGCCCTGGGAGCAGGGGTAGCACGTCCTTGGTGCCTCCCCCTGCTTCCTCCCACATCTGCTTTGTTTCTCTCTCTATTATCCCGCTGGTGACAGCAGAGCCTCCAAACCTTGCTCTGTTTCCTTCCGGCACACCTGGTTCCCGAGCCTCATGTGCTAAAGGCACATTTCTTCACCAGCGACGTCGTTACTGTAACGGGAACAACGCAGTTTACAGCCCAATAAACCCCAGGTCCTTCTGTGCAGGCTCCCCTTACGTGATGCTAATGCTTACAAGATGTGCAGCGCTGCGGGACAGCCCCGGGAACCAACGCCCAGCGAACGGCTCGTGTTTTACATCGCTCCGCAGCCGCAGCCTTCGCTAATTAATCCCAGGGACGAGCCCTGCGCTCTCGGCAGCCCCGCGGCCGCTGGGCGCCAGTGCCCATTGTGGCTCCAGACCCGGGGCGCAGCGCAAGGCTCTGTCCCGCCCGGGACGGGTGTTCCCGGCCGCAGCCCACCCTCGGGCCCCGCTGTCGCCCGCAGCTCGGGCATGTCGCGGATGTTTATAGCCCAGCGCCGGCCGCGGCTCGGCGGGATGCCCGGGCACCGGGGGAAGGCACGGCATTGTCTCGCAGCGGCGTTGTGATCACACACTGCGTCTAACGTGATTTACATCCCATATTCGACCTCTGGAGACTTCAAAGCCTGGGCGAGAGGGGGATTAAGTGGAGGAGCTGGGGCCAGGGGAGCCGGGGGGTGGGGGCCTGGCTCACCTTTGAGCTCCCGTCATCCCCTCCCCAGTGGACCCGGGATAATCATCTCCCTTTGTGCTGCCGGGGAAAGCCGGGGTGCAAACACAGGGACCTTGTCAATATTGGTTTTCGAGAAGACTTTTTTTCTATTCTCCCATGTCTGGAGTTTTTGTACCCAAATCCTTCTGGGGCTTCCCAGTCTTCCCCTGGGAAATCGTGATCCCAGGGGTCCCTGCTAACACCAGCCATTGATTGAAATTTCACACCCACCTGTTTGCACACAAGATTTAATTTGGTTGATTCTTCATGCCCTTTTCCTGCTTAATCGTCAACCTATTGACCTTAATATTAAAAGGGGCTAAGGGCGAGGGAGAGAGAAACTACATTTCTGTAAGGGAACAAAAGCTGCCAGAGAATATAGTAGGCACAGCCAGCCCTGAGCTAATGAGTCCCCGCCGCACGCAGGAGCAGGAAGCCCTGTGTGCTGCCCTTGGCTGCTGCCGTGCTCTTGTGTGACAGGACACATTTCACTGACCATCCCTTTCCTTGCTGCCCTTTACAGGACACGCAAGTTTAATGTCATGAGGGATGGGAGACCACCCTGGCTGAGCCTGGGCACCTACCAGCCTGCTGGGGTTGCTTTTCCCCCGCACTTGTGCAGGGTGAATGAGTCTTGCTGAAATGTGTCCTGCTCAGTGGAAGATGCCAGGATGGAGGAAACTTGGCTGCAGCAATGCAGCAAAAGCAGCACCAGTGGACAGAGGTCAGGAGCATCCCACACACCTGTACGGCATGCGCTGGTACCTGCCTTATCTGGGTGCTGTGGTGTGACTGACTCTAAAACACACATCAAAGCAGCTTAGAGCCACAGCCTGCCCCCAGAGATAATGTTGCCCCCAGGGATAATGCTGCCCCCAGAGCAATGCTGCACCCAAGTCCTGCTCCAGACCCGGCCCTGTGAGCTGGGGCTGGGCCAGTAGCCCGACTGTGCAGCCTGTGCCTGGCACCAGGCAGGCTGTGGGGCAGAGCTGCCCTGGCCTGTGAACTAAATGCTGCACGGGCTAACTCAGCCCCTGGGCTGGTAGTCACCGGAGCAGCCCTGCAGCAGGAGTCTGTCACCGTGCAGTGGCCAGGCAGCCTCCCTGCTCGCCGGGGGTCAGGCTGCTCCCACACTTGCTCTTCCTCAGAGCACAGACAGTGGAAGGGCAGGAGAAAAGACTTGGGGTGTCCATCGAAGTCGGAGTGGGGGAAACACAGCCTTTCACAGCCCAGTGGAAGCAGGGGTGGGGCTGTCCATTCCTGCTGGCTGGGCTGACAGGATGCACAGAGACCCGTGGGATGCCGGGCTGTGCCGAGACTGAGGGGGCAGCAGGAGGGGCTGGGTGCACCAGTGAAGGCAGGACACAGCCCGCACAGCCCCACGCGTGGTGTGTGCCCCACAAGGGGACTGGAACACAGCTGTTCCTTGCCAGAGGCGAGTATCCAGCCCAGGGGTGGGACCCCAAGCAGCAACTTTGCATGGGGGACACCAGCCAGCCCAGACCCTGGGAGGGCTCTGACCACCTTCCACACATCCCCCTGTTTCACGGGGTAGAGTTTTTGGCAGTTTCTGCACTTGCAGATGTAATCTGCCTGCTGGAAAACCGAAAAGGAAAAGGAGGACTATTTTTTACCCTGCTGTGCCTTCGCTGACATGAAACCGGAGCTGTGTGGGAGCGGGCGAGCGTGTGGCTGTGCTCACACGTGTGTGTGGTGAGCCGCTTGTCCCGGCCCTGGCTGGGGCCGTGCTGGGGGAGCATGTGGGTGCATGTGCGCCTTCCCCAGGGGGACTGGCTTGGTCTGCAGAGTGCGGTCGTGTTTATTTAATATCTGACGTCCCTTCTGTCTTCAGCGCTGACATTAATTGCCAGACAATGAGCAATGGAGCCCAGATGTTCCCTGGCGGTGGCCTCCCTTCCTTCACCAGTGTTATGTGGGTGATACAAAAAATGCAAGGGGGAGTTGTGTTTTGGCCGCTGTCGTTCCAGGGCCAGAGAAGCACATGGGAGACTTGCAGGTCAGCTAACCCAGCAGGGATGCCCATACACGGGCAGCTCCTGCCCCAGCCCCTCTGAGCTGGGAGCTGGGCACAAGCAACACGGGTGTCAGGAGCAGGGGCTGTGCAAAATGCGAGAGGTGAAAGCCACTGGCAGATGGGCTGATCTCCAGGACCTCCCCAAACACCTCCCTGCCCCAATTGCAGAAAAAGGCTTTTGCCGGCTGTGCCCAGCTGCCACGCTGTTGGCGTGCTCCCTTGCCAGCCAGAGATTATCACTGCAGCCTGTCATTTCATAAATGCCCTCACCCGCGAAACAAGAGACAGACATAGCCTTATCAGAGAGCCACAGTGCTGCTGGGGCCCCCACACACCCAGCTGAGCACTGTGCTGTGGCTCTGCTGCTGCACAGGCACTCTGTGTGCCCCCAGGATTTAGAGGCAGAGCAGGGTCAATGGAATACCCCTGACTGGATTGAGAGGGCTGAAATGGCTGTGCTGGGCACAGGAAGGCAGCATCCCCTCTCTGTCCTCTGCCATCAACAGGATATGCCACCATGGAAGGCACTCAGGTGGTGTGGGGGGGCGGGGGGGATAGCCCAATTTCTTGCTCTGCCAGGGGCTTAATATGCACCCAGTGCCAATGATTAGCCATTATTCTTTAGCTGGGAATGAATAATTAGAACAAATGGCACTAGAGACTAATGTATGGGATGTTGTTATTTTTAGAAATTATGTCTCTCGTGGTGGCATCACTTCCTAAAGGGACGCGCGTGACAGGGAGCATAACCAGCAGATCAGCCTGACCAGCAAATAACCCCTTGCACGGTTTCCATATTGCCTTTTTAAACAGGAAGGGAACATGATACAAACGCTATGCGAATTATGATCTGAAAAGTTTTCCTGGCAGGTTGTCACATGAGTTGTTAGTGTCATTCTTTGACATGCACACTCAAAGCCTTTCTGTACCAGTGCCTTAACCCTCTCACCCCTCGAGAGGGCTGCCAGGTGGAGCTTTTCTTCCCCACCTTTTGGATCAGCCCTTTTCCTAAGTACCCTGAGATGTGATTTCACACCAATGCCTGAGCAGAGCTCCCCATCTGCTGAATTTTGGGTGCAGCTTGAGGGGCTGGTGAGCCAGGGCAGGCAGGGAGACATGATGCCCACTGCAGCTGCCCCCTCACCCTGGGACTGCCAGGCTGGGAAGTAGCCAAATAATCCCTCCTGTGCACCACCACCGCCTTGCCCCCAGGGCATCCTCAGGCCCTGAAACCTCAGCCAGCCCAGGCCAGGACCGTGTGGGGGCCCACCTGGGCCAGCAGGGCTGTGTGTGTGGGCGGGGGTCCCTGCCTGAGCGTGTGCTCATCTCCTTCTGGGCTGCCTTGGCTGCAGCTCTGCACAGAGCCCAGCTGCACTCTGGCCAGGGAACATCCGCTGTGGAAACCTGGGAGGAGCTGACAATCCCCAAAGATTGGCTGCACACCCAGCCAAGCAAGAGCTGCTGGCTTCCAGCCTAATTCATTGCAAATGTGCTTCCATGTGGTTCCAATCTGGAGCCCCTGCTCCCCCCGCGCTGCCCCCCAGGGTTCGGCAGGGGCCAGGAGCAGCCGTGCAGGGCAGAGCCGGGAGCAGCCCAGTGCTGGCATGGGCAAACAGCAGCCTCCTTGGCTCCCTGGCCCTAAGATGTGTCCCCCACCCAGTTCTTTCCTAGGGGGCACAGGGAACCTCCACCCCACCAGGGTGTGAGAGAAGTTCACAGAAAATTCCTGCTGGGGACACAATGTCCGGAATGGTCCTCACTAGCCTGCACCCTGTGGAGGGACTAACATCCCTCCTTTGCCCTTAGCCCAGCCCCAGGAATCATCTTCCCGTGGGGATTTGATTTTCACCTGCCACTGGGCTATTGGCAGGCGGCACTGGGCTGGCAGCCAGCAGTGCCCAGCATCCTTATTTAGCCTTTGCTTCACCCTCCCCAGCTGTTGTTCTGTCGTTCATGGCTGTGGCTGCCCCCTCGCTGTCCTTGGGCACAGGTGGGCTCTGTGGGCACACACACACACCCCTGTCCTGCCAGGGAGGCAGGGCTTGGGGCAGAGGAGAGACAAGCTGGGTCCTGCTGGCTGCTGGCAGGGCTGCTGGCAGGGCTGCTGGCCATGCTGAGTCCCTGTCCCTGCTCTGTCCCATCAGCCCTGGGCAGTGCCGGAGACACAGCATCACCCATGCCCGCCCCTCTCACGATGGCTCCAGCAGAGATGTCCCAGAGCAGCGATGGGCTCCTGAGCTCCCCTGCTCCTGCAGTTCCTTGCTGGACTTTGTTTTTCCCAGAACTATCTCCCGCAGGAGCAGGCAGCTCTGTTAGCCCTCCAGCATGGGTGTTGCGGGGTCTCAGGACCAGGGAGATCCCGGTGTACACCCTGGTGCACAGTCCCAGCACCAGCACTTCCAGACAAGCCTTCCCCCTTGTCCCACGCACACACCTGGGTTTAACATCTCAAACTAGTACAAACAACATATATTCATTTCAGATTTTCCACCTGAGGATACTTCTTTATCTTTTGGGGTCCATGCCTATGTCCTGCAATGCCCCTTCAGTGCTGCCAAGCAACTTTAAGCTCAACATAAAATGAGTCTAGACTCAAACACCCTCTCCCCCCAAGCTCATGCATTTCAAAGGAGATTGCATCAAAGCTTCAAAATGGTAAGAAATTGCTCATTAAGCAAAGTTGTAGGCCCTCTCCTCTCCTGTGTTTATAGCAGAACTAAAAATGCCTGGCACAAGGTTAACCCTCAGAGCATTGAAATAAAATGGCATAAAATGAGTTCAGCTCTCCTCAGGTTTCAGGAGAAGCGGGGTGAAGCATGTAGAGGAGCAAGCAGGGCTGGGACCAGCACCTGGAATAACATTTTTGGTGTTGGTGCAGGAGTGGAAAAGGAAATGAGCAGTCAAAGAGCAGGGAGCAGCACGGTGGTGGCCGGGCAGGCTGGGCTGTGATGGTCATTGCATCACCCCTCACCACAATCAGAGCCCCCCTGCAGGCAGTGCTGTGTTGCCAGAAGCCCAGGGGGGCTGCACTGCAGCCAGGGGCAGCGTGGTCCTTTGGGTAGCCTGCAGTGCCCAGGGCATTGCCAGGAGTCATCTGGACATGTGGCTGTTGTGGTGGAGATGAGGAGAATGGAGTCATTCTGTCACGCTTTGCCTCCAGCCATCAGGGTGGGTCCAAGTCCTGATAAAGGGGAAATCTCCCTGGCCAGGGCTTTTGGACACTGGGAAATAAGCATCTCAGCTGAAATACAGCAGCAGCAGGGAGGACTGGGGAGGCTGTGTGGGGACAGGAATGATTCCTGCAGAGGCTTTTGCCACTTGCTGTCACAGCAAGGCAATGCTGGGATGACTTGGCTGGACCTTGCAGAGCACGGGGTGCATGGGAAGCTCTGAATCTACAAGGCTGGATGCCCTCCCTCCACAAAAAGCCAAGCTAATCTCTCTGACAGCACTCAGGGCTGCCATCAGCCTTGCAGGGGCAGTGTTGGGGTCTGCATTGGGGCAGGGGGGAGAGCTGATGCCTGGCACCCTGCAGAGTGTTCAGCCCTTGCTGCTCTGGAGTGCTGCTGTGCTGGAGTTCTGCTGCCCTGGTGCAGCCAGGCGTTGCGCTTGCCCTTTTAAGATCAGAAAGGTTTTTGGGCTGACACAAGCTCTGGTACGCAGAGGAAAGCTGTACAGCAGGGTAATTAAAGTGTAAGAGTGAGGCTGGGTTTGCCTTTAATGGTTTGCAGCTGCAAATATTTTTGTCTTCCCAAGTCCACTTGTAAGCTGTCTAGCTGTATTTCTCATCCTGGCCAATTAGATTCCCATGTGTGCTGCAGGAGTGGAAACATAGAAAGTGAATAATCCTCCAATTCTGCTCTTCGCTGCAGAGGCCTTTGAACCTCTGGCTGCCGGGGGTCCCTTCTACCCCAGCCCCATCACCACCTCAGCCACCCCTCTCTGCACCAGTCCTGGCTGCCTTGTTTGCCACCAAGCTTCAGCAAATCTGCTTGGGCATCACCACGATTCTCTTCAAGCTTTTCTGATCAAAGTCAGGGGCTCTTTCCCCTCCTTCCCCACCTCCTTTTTGCCGAGCTTTACAGCAATTTCCCCTTTTGGATGCTGGTTTTCTGCCAAAAGTTCCACTCTAAAATCAAAAGGGGCAGTCCATTAATACCGGGCAGCTGTAACAAGTACACTATTGTGTTGTCTCTTCCAAGGTACCCAGGATTTTTAATAAACTGTGGGGTGTGGAGAGCTGGTTGCCTGCAAGAAAGGAGAGGCAAAAGGGGAGGCAGAGGGAGCTGGCAGAAACTGCGGTACCATAAAATGAAGCCCAGAGGTGCAGAGCCTACGGTGCACTTGGTGCTGCATGGTGGTGGGAACAGTGAAGGAGGCACTCGGCAGTCTCCTGGCTCCCTTCCAGCGCAGGATCAGGTATCGGTCGGGAAACGCTGCCGGCTTTGATCTCTGTGGGCTGACAAGGCTCCTTGCCAGGACCCATGCTGTGGAAACAGGCTCACTGCCCTGGCTGCCCTGCTCCAGGAGCCCGGGGCTGCCGGGGCGGCTCGCTCCAGGGCACCCATGCACCAGCTGGGAAGCTGGTAGGGAGCTTTGATAAGAGCAATGGGGTGTAAACCTGAAGTAGTCATGGCCATGAAGAGACCAGACCCTGGTCCACAATCAGGTTTGAGTCTCCCAGGGAAATGTCTGTGTTATTCTCAGCCCAGCTGGGAAAGGTCTCCAAGATCTTCTCTGTCTCATTCCCCATGGGGGACATCAGCCAGCACCCAGTGGGGCCATGTGCAAACTGCCTTGTCCAGTCAGGAGGTGTGAATGATGTCCCTGAAGTCCCCAGTAACCACAGCCAAGCTGCTGGAGACTGGTGGGTAGAGCAAACCCCAGCCAGGGCTGCCACAGCAGCCAATTCAGTTGAGCCCCCCTTACTGTAAATCCCTGGAGATGCTGCCCTCTGCTCCTGCGAGGTGCAGGGAGAACCCTACAGCAGAGGGGGCCAAGGGCAGGAGGCAGGTTCCTGCACCAGAATTTGGGATCAGCGGGCAGAGGGGCCGACCCTGCGGGCTCACCATTGCAAGTCAAGGTGAGGCCGGGCTGGGAGCAGATGGGACCTGCTCTGCTGGTGAAAGAGCGTTTCTGCTATTTATGCAAAGCGGTGGGAATGCTTCTCAAGCATTTCGGATGACTCTGTAATGAGGCCGGCCTAAATATGCCAGCATTGTTTGTGCCGGACAATTAAAAGCTCCCCCTTGCCACATGAACGGTGTCTCTGGTGGCGGAAGGGCCCGGGAAGGCGCGGGCGAGGGCAGCCACAAAGCCCGCCTTTTGTTCCGTGCTCCTTTGAACCCGCTCAAAGCCCCCGTTTCAAGGGGTGGCTTTTGTTTCCTTTTCAGCGGGGCTGAACCCAGAGCCGCCTGTTGTTTAGCAACACAGAAATGTGACCTTAATTGACTCTGCTCTCGGGTGCACTGTGTAAATCACTTCTGGCACCCAGGGGAGTGCGTGACGTGCCTCCCTGCCTCCCCAGTGCCAGTACACCCGCGGAGCATCCCTCCTCCGGCCGCTCCCAGTCCCCAGCAGAGTGGACCCCAGCTCTGCGCATCCCCACGTTGCAAGCTGGCAGGGGATCGGGTTGGGAAGTAGGGCTGGGAATACTCCTATCTCCATTGCAGAGGAAGAGCTGATAAAACTCTTTCCCTCTTTTTCAAACTCTCTTTGCAAGCCAGTGGCTCCTGCTCGTGTTTACAGTCCAGCTGGTCTGGTAAGCCTCTTCATCTACCTTCCCTGGGACTCACCAGGTTAAAGCTTATTGCAAAATAATTTAAATGATGATGATGATGATGAAAATGATTAAGTGATGAAAAGGCAACAACTCCTCCTGTGAACGTCTGACGCACACTTAGCCAGACGACTTATTTGTAGGATACCAGGGGGCTGATACATTAACAGATATAATTTGCGGTCTCCCGAGGAGAGGTTAAGGACTGGGAGCACGGCTCCCTGGGAGCTGCCCTATCTCTCCACCTCGCCTGCCCTGGCCTTAATCAAGCGATCATCTCAGCCCGTGCCTCGCTGGCCCCCTCTCTTCTTTCAATGGGGGAAAATTTGCAGACAAATTCCTGCCAGCGGGATGTTGGAGCTCTCCTGGGTGGTGGGATAAAGATACCTGTCACCTCCACCCGGCCCCGCCGCCGGCTCACGCTGGGAGCATCGTTCAAGGAGCACCATGCTGATACCCTTATTTGATTACGCCTCTTCATGCCTTCCTCTGTGCGGGAAGAGCTATTCAACAGCGGCACCGCTGCGCTCCCAGCACGGGCTGGCCCCGCTGCTGGCCTTTTGTTAGCCCCACTGGCAGCACGCCGGGCATCAGGGCTGCACGCAGGGCCCCACACCACTGCCTCGGGCCAGGGCTCTTCCCAGTCCTTTGCAACATGGCCTTGGCCAGGTTGTTGATTTTTAAACAGAAAAATGCAAAAATAAGGGGGAAATAACACTTAAATAGAAATATGAGTGGCTTCATGCGATAAGGGCTCTGTTCCTCCTTCTGCTTCACCACGCTTTTGGCATGATGGAAACACAGCTGCTCAGTACCTGTTAGCTGTGTTCACTGGGAGATCCCAGGGGCATGTTATTGGGATCAACCTGGATACTGCTGGCTGCTAGGTGATCCAGCTCCTCTGTGTCCTCAGGAGCTTCTGGTGAGGTTTGTGAGCTTGCAAAGGGGGGATCAATTGTCCCTCTGCTCAGGAATTGGAAGATCAGCACCTAGAGATCCCTCAGACACAAAGAGCTGCAATCTCAATTGGAAACACCATTTTCAGATTCCCTGGCCAGAAACAGGCACCTCATATCACACTTTCCACTCCTCCTGAGCAGTGCCACCTATTCTCTGCCTTGTCCCAAGGACCAGTGGTGGCAACCTCACCAGATGAGAAGATGTGCCCTCCTCAGCCCAAGCAGAGGGCACCCGTTGCTGTCCCAGCTCTGAGCCTTTCTGCCATCCCCAAAAGTTTCTTGTACCTCATGTACCTTATGTTAAAATATATTGCTCCAGGTGATACTGAGGTGTGAGTTCCCAGACAGCCCACAGTAGCCCGGGGAGGGCAGCCTGTGTTCCTGCCTCTCCTTCTAGAGTTAATCACATGGACTGCTGGAAATGTGGAGCAATTTGCCCTTGTTATGCTTTCCCCTGCTAGATTAAAGAGCTCTTAAGTACCTGGTTTGTTATTTCTGCCAGGATACTTGTGCACCAAGGTCCTTGTGACTGTAATCAAGCCGCCTCTTGATCTTCTTCCTGATAAACTAAGCAGCCTGAGTGTCCTGTCTGCCTCCATCGGAAACGTCCTCAGCCCTTGTCTTGCTCTCCTGGGGTTTCTCTGCAGGCTCTCCAGCTTTGGCACAGCCTGCTTTGGCGATGGCTTCAAGTGTGTTAGGACTGGTGCAAAGCCACTCTCCTGTGTCAGCTCCTCCAAAACAGCCCCTAAATCTTGCAATGCCAGCAGTGGAAGGGATGGGGTGGCTGCACAAACCTCCCTGCCTGCACAGCTGCAAATCCCCCCATGAAGCCTGAAGACTTTGGGCACCTGGCCCTTTTCCCCTTCCCCACACCAAAGTTTACTCTGAGCATAATCCCCCCTCAAATCTCCCTTCAGTGAGCTCTGCTCTGCTGGGCAGGAGCAAGGCTCTGGGGAGCTGTGCTGCAGTGAGTTTGGTTGGGGCTGAGCACCTCAGGAAGTGAGGGGGCTCTCCAAGCTGCCAGGCAGGGACCAGTGAAGAGCAGCCCTTACCTGGGTGTCACATCCGTCCCAGGATCCCCAACACCAGCTCCAGGCTCTCAGAGAGCTCCAATGGCTCAGGTGCCTATTGCTGCTGGTTTCTTCACCTTAGCAGCTGATGGGCCTACATATGGCTGGCTGGACAGTGGTGATCTGGGTAGCCAGTGCAGCAAGGATGGCATCTGGGACCTTGGACATAAGGTGTCACCTGCAGGAGCCCAGTCCCTTGAGTCAGAGCCACAGTGCAAGCAGCGCCTGTGGTCTTTGCTGGCTCCACAGTCACTGCGCAGAGAAGTGCCAGATGGGTCAAATCACCACTGTTTGTAAAGATAAAATGAGTCTCTGGTACTTAATTAAAGTAACCTTCAGTATCTTTTGACTGAATACCCCCATATTGCAGGTGCTTTGCAGATTGGGCCTGGCTCTTATCAAGTGCTTCCTGCCCTGCAGGGAGCATCTCCCAGTCCCTGGTGCTGAGCTGGCCCTGTCACTCTGTGCATGCTCACTGCCCCGGCCGAAAAGTGGCATTTTCTGGACTCAGGTCACTGCCCCCCAGCAAAGGAGCTTTCGGCCGAGCCCTAGCAGCATGTCCTGCCACTGGCACCTCCTGAAAGGACCTTCCGCTGCAACCCTGGCCCATTGTCCAGAGGGATAATTGGAGGGAGAAGTGAAACGGGGCTGTAATGAATTCTGCAGCTATTCAGCAGGGTTGGGAGGCAGAAAGCTCACTACTCCTGACAAAGTGCTGAGGCTGCTACTTCCATTCTGCGTCCAGAGGGGAGGTCTCCGGAGGGCAACTTGCTATTGAGGAAGCTCTGGGGTTGAAACAACACCTGGCAGCTGAAGTTTTACTCTTTCTGTGCGAATGTGCTCTGACGTGGCACTGCACAGGGTCCTTCCCTGCGGGCTTGGCCGGGCTGCAGCCACTGGTACTTCCTGGCTCACACAGCAACGTGTCAGGGTGTCCCCATCACTGTGTGCCGCTGACACCAGCCTCAGCCCTGCTGCCCTTCTCCCCAGGCTGCCCTCCTGGGCTCTGCCTGGCCAAGTGTTCATCCACTCACCTCTGGGGTCCCATGCAAAATTTCCTCAGCCACAGTGACCCCAGAGACCAATACCTGACCCTCCCCAGCACCCAGCAGCATGAGCACAGCTCCTCCAGACCCCTGCCAGGGGCTAGATTGCCCCCTTCCCATGTTTTGGGAGGGCGAATGGAGCAGTCCTGGAGGGCGTACCCAGCTTGGGGGTGGATGGAAAATCTGTGTTCCTCTTTCCAGGCACCCTGAGGCTGCGAAGGGCTGGACGGCGAAGCGCCTGTGTGGTCCCTCCCGCGCAGGCAGAGCCCCGCGGAGGGCAGCGCCTCTCCCACACGCTCCTGCCGGTAGCTGGCCGTCTCCAGACATCTTGCATCGCTTTGCTCAACCCTGCCGCAGCTGCAGCCGAGCTCCTGCTGGGGTCTCACACTTAGGGTGGGGTTCCCCCTTCTGAAAAGCCTCCCGGCAGCATCCGGCTGGAGGCAGGGACACTGCCAGGAGCAGTCCCCTGGGATGCTGGGCTGGCTCCGGCACACAAGCTGGGTTCGTGGTGCCTCAGCCCTTGCGGAAAGCTTTCTGTCAATTTGCCCGAGCTGCAGAGGGATTGGTGGCAGATCTGGCAGCCTGTGCAGGAGTTGGCCTCCTGCACATGAAGCCTGGAGGGGATGAGGGAGTGCCCAGCCGCCTCCCTGGTGCAGAGAGACACCTGGGGGCAGTGAGCCGGTGTCACAGGGCAGTGCCCACGGATGCTGGCATTGACCCTGCCCTGAGGTGCATCAGTCTTATTTTACGTCCAGACGCTCTTTAAGCAAATGCATAAGTAAATCCCTTCTCCTTCTTGCCCATTGGGATGACACAGTTTCAGACCTTGGAAGGGGATTTAGGTCTTTTGTCTTCAGCCCAGCAAATCGGGTGGACGTGAAATCAGCAAACTGCTGGCAATTACAGCCATCACAGTTTTCTGCACCAGTGCCATAAACAAGTGGGAAGCGGAGCCCAGAGAACAGCACCCTGAAGAGCAAGAGAAGACAAACAGGACTATGTTCCAAGGTTTAGAGCCAGCTGCATGCATCCCTAGGACTCACTGCTGCTCTTCCCAGCCCATGGTGCTCTCGTAACACCTTTGCTCAGTGGAACTTAGTAGGCTGTCACAAGCCCCAAGGAAAGCCCTCCTGACCTCCCTGGGAAATGACTCCAGCAAGCAATAAACTGGCTCCTGTTTACTTTGAGAGGGGTGTCTTGTCGGGCCTTAACACGGGAGGGACAGCTCTGAGCTGTGAAATGTGGCTGACACCAGAGCCACGGCTGGAGCAGCCCACAGCCACCAGCACATGCATGGGACCAGCTGGGTTTGAGCCCCGCCTGTGAAGGATGGGAGACCACAGACAGTCCAGCCTGTCAGACCTTTTCCTGTTCTTTTTCACCTGGGTGATGGTTAACCAGTCGTAACTACAGCGTGCTCCTCCAGACTGGCAAACACTGAGTGATAAGAGAGCTCCTCACCCCATGCAAGATCTGCTGTGGGGGCAAGAATGAGAGGAGGGAGTAGTGGCTGTGCTGTGGGCTGACCCAGCCTGGGACAAGCTTCCCAAGAGGTTCTCTATGACCCTCGTGCTCACTGTGACACTGGCTGAGCAAGCACAATGCAGCTCTCAGCCATGCCCCTCTCCCCTTTGCCTGTTTTTTGGCTCTCATCCCACAGCTCTCATCCATTACTCCAGCAGTGGGTGGCCATGGTGGCCCAGCTCCTTGTCCCTTTGAGGAGACATGACCCCACTCAGCCTGTGCCCAGCACCAGACCCACTCTCAAACCCCTGGGGGCAGCTGCCCCAAACTGGCAGCACTGCAGGCAGGGGGCTGCCCACAGGCTCTGCCTGCAGCCTGCCCGCACACAGCTGAGCCCAGCAGGGAACGCAGTGAGCGCCAGCCCCGTCTGTGAGCACAAACATCTGCTTGGAGCCTGCTCAGAAACACCAGCCCAGGCTGTCCAGCTGCCAGCCTCTCTGTTGTGGAGCACAAGAAAAGCTGAAGGATGGCTGAAAGCAAACGCCCTGTGGGAAGTGCAGAGCTCTGTACTGTAGGACATACCAGCATTGATCCCACAGTGAGGAGCAAGGCTTGGCTGCAGGGAGAAAGGAAGCATCCATCAGGCCCATTGGAGTCCTTGCTATGAGACCCTTGCACAGCTGATGACCAACCAGAGCCCTGCCAGATGCAGAGTTGAGTGCTCTGATTTCCCTGTCCATTCACCATGCATGGGACTGGTTTGGTTGGAAACACTGCCTAGTGGAAGGGTTTGCCCTGATGCATCATCATCCCAAAGCTCCCCCTCCCCTTCCAGGCTCATCATCTCCTCCAGCACGCACTGTGATGCAGCCCAGAAGGATGTCCTTGCCCCTTTTCCACAGCCATGCAGGTCTCCAGTATTGCCTTGCATTTACATGTTGCTGTCGAATGCCTGAGTGCAATGGACCATTTGCTCTCCCCTGCCATAAAGAGAATTCATTTCACTGCTGGAACAAAGGCAGGTTGTCTTCCAGGTCCAGACACGAGCCTGTTGCTGATGGAGGCAGGGATGAAGCTCAGCCTGATACTGGAGATGCAAACAAAGCCAAATGTTTCCCACACCTGGCAGGATCAGCTTGTGTTGGTCTTGCTTTATACTAGTCATAGCATCAGTGAGGATGTGGCTGGGCTGGGGGACCTGTGGCCCAGTACCACTTCCTCTATTTGGCAGGTGCCCCATGTGTGTCTGTGCTGACAAAAGAGATGGGGGTTTATCTCTGCCTGGGCTGCAGCAGGGCTGCGAGGGCCAGAGCCAGGCAAGATATGTAACTGAGGTTCAGTATGTGTCTATATCCTGCTCTTTCTCTGGGTACAAACACTGTCCAGATTTCCAGTGTCAGAGGGAGAAACACCAGCCAGATTGTTTTACAGTTTTGGGAACTCATAATGCTTTCCAGAGTACAGAGCTACAGCCCACCTTCTTGCAGTGGAACAAGCTGTGGGAGCCTTCAGCATTGCTGAGAGCCCTCTTGTTAAGGAGATGTTCCTGTCTGACCACTGGGGAGCCGCTCTGGGGGTCACACTCACACCACCCTGCACTTTCACTGCTGGCACCAAAGCCCCTTCGCAGTGGGTGGCTCCAGTGAGCCAACAGATGCCCCACTTGACTCCCTGCACATCCCACACTCACACAGTCAGACAAGTTTCATTCCCTGCCTCAACTACATATTTACCATAACAGAGTCCAGACCTCTGGTTCCTAATTTAATCATGGTGCAGTGACATGATAAAAGGTCAAGCTGTGTGTCACCAGGGAGAGACCTGAACAGCACAATCCCTGGGGTTTTATACCCTCACAGTGTGTGGTAGGTGCCTCTTGGTCCAATGATGATATTTAGTCTGGGGTCTCCTCCTATGCATTGGGTCCTGCAGAGTCTCTGGGTGACCAGCGACCTCCCTGCTGGGTTGTGCCACAGGTCCCTGTGTCCTTTGTTAGACAAAGGACTGATGCCAGTTCACAGAGTGTTCTCGGGCTCCACACATTTCCCCCCAGCCAGGGGACAATGTGCCCCCAAGCCACCTCATGTCCCAGCCTCTGCTCTAGCAGCGCTGTCTGAGCCATGCTGTTGTGCTGGCAGGCTCATTACAGCAGGTCTGCTTTTAATTAAGCAGGATGCTGCTTTTGTACAGCTGAACCCCTTGGGAACTCAGCCTTTGCCCCTGTGGCTCCTGCTGCTCACCCTGTGTGCTGGGTGGGGAGAACCGGGGCCAGGGGCTTTGGCAGCACGTGCTGGGGCGGCGCGTCCCACCCACGCAGGATGTTGGCTGTGTCCCCAGGGTGACAGGGCACGGTGCAGTCTGTACCATGCCCTGCAGCGTGTGTTTGCTCTCCTTGGGCCGGAAGGCAAAGCCCAGGGCTCTTATCGCGCCAGGCAGATAAGGGTTAATGCCCCAGCAGTTGTGCTGAGCTGGCTTTATTGGCAATAAACCCCTTCTGGGAGCAGCTTCCTAATCATTACAGACTGCAGGCAGCCCTACCTCCACGGCTGTCCTTCAGCAACAGCACCTCTGCCCTGCTCTGCTGCCCCTGCACTCCCCTTGGCAAACACACCAGAAGCAGGTCCTCTCCAATCCCGCACCCCTTCAGTGCCACACAGCCCCCTTGTAACCCTCACTATGGTGCTGGCACAAAGGACACATGCCCCCAGTGCTCACTGTGGGTGCTAGCGAAGGGCTAAGAGGTCCAGAGGCTATGGCCTGTGTGGATCATATCACTGTCCTTGGACACCTGCGAGGCACTGGAATGGGGAGCTGCTACCCTGGGGCACAGCTCTGCTCAGGCAGAGACGTCAGAAATCACTCCTGCTGCAGAGGCTGGGAAGGGGAGAAGATTGTCCAAGCCGTTCCCAGCACCAGCTGATCGCATGGCCACAAATGTTTAATAAATGGGAGTGGAGTCATTTGTCTGGGCTGATCCCCCCAGGAAGTCTGTGCTCCACAAAACAAACCGGGCTTTTGTTTGACTTGTTTTAAGTAAAACACATGTCACCCCTGTAAATCACAGGCCCCCTTCCCTGCCCCAGGGGCAGCAGCAGAGCAAAGGCTTTGCTGGCCTAGAGGTGCTGCTGCAAGCCAGAGCCACGGGCTGGCAAGTCTGGTCCCACCACCGGGCTGTGTGTCCCAACTGGAAGCCACGGGGCTGAAGCATCCCGGCCCCCGCAGCACAGTCACCTCAATCTGCTCGCACGCCCCGTCCCACCCAGCCCCCGGGCAGGTCTGCAGCGCTGGTCTCGGGGGACTCTCGTCCTGGCTCCCGCAATCCCCAGCCCGGCTGCCAGGCTGCTTTTTCCCCATCCCACGCTCCCCGCGGGCCGGACGCCTGGACGCAGCCCAAGGTCAGCCGCCGGCTGCGGGCCGTTGGCACGAGCGGGGCCGGTGGCCGCGGACAGCCGGCCGGGGGGCTGTGCCGCCGCAGGGCCGGGGCTGTGCCGGGGCTCGGCCGAGGCGTGCGGGCGGCGTGCGGCCGCGGGCTGCCGGCGTCCGGCCCCGCCGCCTGCCAGCGGGAGCCGGGCGCGCTCGTGTGCGGCGGCAGCGGCGCGCTCCCTCCCGCGCTCCCCACACCGCTGGCAGCCCGCCACCGCGCCGGGGGTTCGCTCCTTTCTCACGACCTCTCAGGTTCCTGAGCTCATCTGGGAGCTATTCATTTCCTGCCAGAAAACAGCCTTGCCTGCTAAAAAAACCACCTTGGCCGCAGAGCGGCCCAGGGCTTGGTACGAGGGCTCTCCCGGCTTAAATCATAAAGCTCCGGCTGTCTGGCTGGAATCAAAGGCAGGGCGGGCGTGGGGGGGGGGCGCGGGGGGCTGTGCCATATGGTAGCACTTAAGAGCCGAGGAGGAAGTAAGGAGGGGCTTTTGCACCGCTCACGAGGAGTGTGGGAAAAGTTAATTGACTTTAATGACAGGTTTCCCGGGACGGCAGCAGCAGCAGATGGAAGGGAGCTGCGGGGATGCGAGGGGCAGCCGGGGCTGTAAGCTCCGTGGTGGGTGGGGGGCAAGGCACAGTGCTGGGGGAGGCAGGCAAAGCCCCCTGCCCACGGACTCCGTGCAGGTGCACTGCAGGCAGGGGATTGGAGCACTGCTCCTTCCCGCTCAGCACCCTCTGGGCTGCAAACGCACCCACAGGACTGTGGCAAAGTGCTGACCGACCTGAGTGGTCATGAGAGGGACAGACCTGCCTCCAGCCCTTCCCAGGGTCCTCTCTGCTGGCAGGCAGGGCTCAGTAAGGTGCCCAGGGAAGCCAACAGGAGCTGCATTCCATCTGGCAGCACTGAGTCCGGGCCCTTTTCCTACCTGTCCTGCAGAGTTCCCACACACGGACACAGCTCAGCCCTGTACCTTCCCTGGCACTCCCCACCCCTCCCTTACCCTTGTGCCTGCTCATCCCACAGCATCAGTTTAAAGGCATTTGTTGCACCTGAAGGAGAATTCCCACACATAATGATCCACAGACCCACAGCCTGCATTTGTCATCCCAATTTGTCACGGGCTCAGTGAACTGGCACCAAGAGCACAGCTCTTGGGAATTGCTCTGATCCCCTTAAAGCTCACAAACTCAAGCAGATCTCTCATGTCAACAGGCTGTGGGATAGAGTAAACACAGAAAGCTTTGGAGAAACCAGTCCAAGCATGCCATATCTGTTTTATACTAGGCTATTTAAACTCCATTAGCAAATAGGTTCATCTTGTCTTTCACTTCTGGATCTGCTGTATGTTCTCCATTAGCCTACAGCAAAGTCTCTTTTTTTCTAATGTGCTTTCCAAATGAACTGCTTCAGCAGAAAAGGAAGACTCTGCTCAGCTGGAGCAGCATTCACTCTTATAGGTGATGCATTACTGGTCTACATCAGCTCCACACAAGCCATCCAGCAACAGGAATTGGTCTGATGCAATTCCAAGACAGGTCCTGTGAGCACTTCTCTGAACACAAGGTGGGCTCAGTCCTACCCTCGGTACCTCCAGTGCACAAAGGTAGCACTGGCTTATGGCTGGTGTAAGTGAAGGAAAGCTCAGCCTGTACAGCTACATACCTGCCTTGGGACCGCAAATCTAATATTCCCAAGCCTTGCACACAAAACCTGGCTGTGAGATGCCTCTGTGAGGGTGGCAATGCAGGCAGGCCAGCACGATTGTTGGAGAAAAGAGAGAAAGGAAACTCATCTGAGGGAGATCAGCTCCTTCAAAAAAAAAAAAAAAAAGCAAAAAAAAAGCTGCCACTGCCCCCAGCCTCATCAGAGAGGCTGTAGAGAGAGATATCCCAGGCACACACCATTCCCCTCCAAAATAAATCCCAGGATGTACTTTCAGATCAGGTGAGTATGTTTCTTTACAGGGAGCAAAGCTGGGGAGTCAAATCCCAGCAGGTTTAATCCATCTGGTCTCACTCTCCCCAGCTTTCATTTCCCAAGCACCTGGCTGATCCAGACAAAATCCAACAAGCTTTAGCAGCAGGATTTGGACAGAAACCCCAGTGGATCCTGGCACATCTTAAAGCTGTCCGCTCTGAGTTAGGACTTGTTAAGAAGGGCCATGCAAGCTGTAACCTGAGACTGCTGCTCACCACTATCTGTGGCTTGCATCTTGCCTGGAAACGGGGCATCCCCAAGTCACAGGGGTCAGCTGCAGCTCATGATTACTGAGAGTCCTTACAGCCCCACATCACTCCCTCAACCACGTGTTTTCCATATAACAGCAGAGGAAATACCCAACTCTATCAAAACCACATGCAAAGCATTAATCATCAAGCAGAACTTGGCTGGTGCTCAGGGTTGGGAACAGCTCTATGCTTTCAAGTCCAGGTGGAGGTGGTGCCCAGTGCCTGCTGCAGCCCGTCAGCCAGGAGACAAGAGCACCCGTGTCAGGCTTGTCCTGCAGAGAGCCACTGCTTTTGTAACATGAGAAACTGGCACGCACTGCTCTCTCAATCAACCTACTGGAGTCACTTGTGATTTACACCACAGCCTGGGAAGCAGGCTCCTCCGGGTCCAGAGCAGGAGGCACACCCAAGCAGCTCAATGTCTTGCTTTACCATGGTTACTCCAACTCCATCAGCCCAAGGTGCCACAACAGAGCAGAGGTGCCTCCCACAGCACATCCACCAGCTCGGCAAATACAAGCTCTTTTTAACAAGTCTGATTAATTGAGCTGCTCCCAAAGAAGCAGTAATTACATCTGCCTCAGGGCAGGGAGAGGGGCCAGGTGATTTCACAAGACAGAGGGGACAGAGGGTCTGAGTGACAGCTCCAGCCTGGTGAACAGGACAAAGCAGCCCTGGAGAAGCAAGACCCACAGGTAGCCAGGAACTAGGATCCCTCCCTATGCACACATGCCAGAGCTCCAACTTTCTCCAAAGGCCTTCCAAAATGGAAGGGAAACTTTTATTTTAAGAGCATTCAAAAAAAAAAAAAACAAAACCCCAACCGAAAAAAACAAGCCCCCAATCTTTGGTGTCACATAAGGAAGGGGAGGAAAGGAAGAAGAAAAGATCTCGTGTAAAACACGAAACACTGTCAAGGGAGTGCTATGGTACAAAGGCACAATCCAATATGAACATATAATCTATGTACAGCCGTGCCAGCAGCACGGGGTGCAGTGCCAAGTCCAGTCCGGTGCCCGCCACCCTCACCAGGGTCTCCAAACCGAGTCGGCTGTGCCGGGTGGCGGGCCTGGCGGCGAGGCAGCAGTGGCAGCTGTGGGCGGGCCACCATACAGAGGCAGCACAGCTCCACCAGGAGCAAAGGCAGTGCTGGGGATGAGGAAGGCAAACTGCCCATCAGAGGCCGGCAGTAGCTGGAAGCCACCGTACACCTTGGCTGCATCGGCACCCGGCTTGCAGGGCATGCCCGGGAGTGGCCCCGTGCCACTGCCTGTAGGAACCAGGGGTGGCCCAAAGGCTGCGGCTGGCGGCAGCGGGGGCGGCGGGGGGGGCGCAGGGTAGTTCATGGTGTTGATCTGGGTCATGCAGCTGGCCAGGTGGCCCAGGAGCCGGGTGCGCACCTCAGTGTTGACACCCTCGCAGGTGGAGAGGAACCGTGTCACCTCGTTCATGCACTCACTGAAGCCGGCTCGGTACTTGCCCAGTACTGTGGGGTCTGTGCTCAGGGCGGCTGTGGGAGAAGAGAAGCAGTCAGCAGGCTCCACAGGAAACAAGGGTGCACAGCCCACCGGCATTTCATCCTACAGCCCCTCTGAGCCAGGAATCCAGGTGAAGCAAGCAGCCCCTCTGGCAGTGTGTCTTGTGTTCCCAGGTGCCAAGAATTTAGATGGAGAGCACAACCCCTCTGCTACCAAGTCCAGCAGCATCAGGCACCCAGGTGAGGAACAGACAGTTCCCAAGAATCTACCTATGTCCCCACACACTGGGGACCCAGGCTGGAAACACCGTCCCTCCAGAGGCTCTTGTGCCTCTCACAGCCCCAAAACAGATCAATGACATGGAGCACAACTCTACTAGTAGAGGGAACTTGAGCTGGGACTGCAGCCCTCCCAGTGCCCTCCAGTACGAGGGATGCAGAAAGAACACAGTGCTCTCCCCAGCATCTCCTTACTGGGATACAAGCACAGAGCATGATGCCAGCCAGCACCGCCGGTAGCAGGGATGGAGCACTGTGTCCCCCGTGACTCCAGTATGCAGGATACAGCTGGGGAGCCACTGCCTCCTGGTACCAGGAATATAGGTACATAACACAGTATCCTCCCTCCATCACTCCCCAGGAATGCAGGTGCAGAGCCTGGTGCTCCTGCTACTCTCTCTACTGAGCATGCAGGCAGACTGTGTGATGCCTCCAGCCCCCGGGTCGCAGGCAGTGCCACCCCAGCTCACTCTCTCCGGTTCCCCCCCGGGACCCACCGGTCATCTGAGCTCGCTGGAGGCTCCGCAGGTGCTTGACGGTCATCTCCAGGATGTCGGCCTTCTCCAGCTTGGAGTGCCGGGAGCTCTGCGGGAACAGGCGGGGCTCAGACCGGGCCGGCAGCGCCGTTTTCCCCCGCACCCCCCGCCCCGGCCCCCCTGCGCTTACATCCTTCTTGAGCGCGTCCAGGATGAGCGTCTTCAGCTGCCCCAGGCTCTCGTTGATGCGCGCCCGCCGCCGCTTCTCCATTATAGGCTTGGAGGACTGCAAGAGAGGCGGCGGTCAGGGTCCGGCGCGGCTCCGCACTGCGCTGCCCGTTCCGTCCCATCCCGTCCCGGCCGCCCTTACCTTGCGGTGCTCCGCCGCCGTCTTCGGTTTGTCAGGAGTCGCATTAACGCTGGCGGGGGTGGCGGCCACCGGCGAGGCGCTGCTCTTCTCCATCAGGTCGGCCGGCATCGTGCGCCGCGGGTTAGAGGCGCCGCGGCGGCGGAGGGGCCGTGCCGGGCCTGGCCGTGCGGAGCGGAGCGCAGCGCTCGGGGCGGGCGGCGGCAGGGCCGGCGGGGCGCGGGTGCCGCGCGCCCTTGGCCGCCCCTACTTATATAGCGCGCGCCGCACGCGCGCGGCTCGTGTGAAACGTCCCCCGCCGCCGTTCCCACACTCGCGCCCAGCCAATGGGCGCCGCCCGCACGCGGCCCCGCTCGTGGACGGCGCCCGCCCATTGGCTGCGCGCCGCGCGGCGGCCGCCGGCCAATGGCGCGGGGCGGGCGGCCGCGGTTTAACCCCTTGGGCACCGCCCGCGGCGGGCGGGGGGCGCGCGGGGAGCGCCGCGCTAATTACCGGGTTAATTGGCGCCCGCGGCAGGCGCGGCCCCGCCCGTTCCCCTCGGGGACCGCCGGCCCCGGGGCGGGCTGCGCCGTGGGGGGCCGCGGCCCTCCGAGGTGATGGCCGGGACGCGGCGGGCCGAGCCCAGCTGCGGTGGCCGGAGCGCAGCTACTGTGTGCGCGGACTGCGTGCTCCCGCGGTGCCGGCAGCACTGCCGCGCTCGCCCGCATCTCCCCAGGGCAACCCAGGTCTGCCCCCGGCCGCCCGGGCGGTGCCACGCGGTGCTGCCCTGTCCCCGCAGGTGTGGCAGGGCTGGCAGGGCCGGTGCCCGAGGAGCGCGGGGCAGGTGCGCGGTGGCACACGCGGGGCCGAGGGCAGCGCCGCCGTGGGTTCTGCTGGCCGGGCTCGCACGCCGGGCTGGCGGCGCGGGCACAGCCGCGCTGACATCGTGGGGCACAGGCGAAACCGCAGCGAGGGAGGTGCCTGTCCCTCGGCCCTGGCCCAACCGCCCTGCTGCCACCTCCGGCTGGTTTGGACAGTTTGTGGGTTACTTTAAAAAAAAAAAAAAAAAAAAGTATTTTGCCTGGGGACTTGAATCCTTTTTTTCTCCCCTCCGCTTGACTGACTTTCTCACACTCCTATTCCCATAGTCTGCCAGCTAGGCCTGAGTCATCCTGCCAAGAACTAGACCTGGCCTATTCAAAAATGTGCTCACTTGCTCTTTCTCTCTGTCTCTCTTTTTTTTTTTTTTTTTCTTTTTTTGAGTATACACTGTAATGTTTTTCCACCTCCTCTTGTACCTGATCTGCACCTGTACGGGGCCAATCCCACACGTATCACCCGATCTTGCCTTTTCAGAGACCGTGAGAAAAATAAAGTTCAAGAAAGAAGAGACATGTTTGCAGATCTCACCGGTGCAAAGCCCTCATCCCTGCAGAGGCTTGCCTGCTGAGCCTTCAGAGTTTAAAAAAAGGAAAATAAATAAAAGGGAGAGTGTCATGTTTAAAACTGCGGAAAAGTACAAATTCAGGCTTTCTTTCAGCTCCTTGATGGAGCCACGAGCCTTTTGATTTAAAAAAAGAAAAAAGAAGAAGAGCAGCCTTTAGTGTGTAAGTTTTAACTTCAGATGAACTATATTTGACACAATTTTCAATTATCTAGGCAGCTGGACAAATTTGAGTGAGGATAAGACTGAGACTGCACTGGGAAGTCAGTGCCGAAAAGCACTTTCACAGTCATCTTCATGGGGAAATCAGAGACAGCAGATTAGCATGAAAACTGCAGTATGTTTTTTGAGAGCTTAAAAGGTTCTCCGTTGGACCAATATTTCTTCTAGTGCTGATATTTGCATATACTGGTGGGGAAGAAAGTTTTGACAATTAGTGAGCTGGTGTTCTCCCTCCTGCGGGGATTTGCAAAGGGCTGAGGAAATGCGCGCTGGGCAGCCCCGTCCCTCCCGGCCGGAGTGAGAACAGGCTGCAATTATGTTTGTGGTAGCCGAGGAGCTGCAAACCGCCTGTAATTGCCGGCAACAGGTCGGTGTCTCTGAGGAACGAGAGCGGGGCAGGCAGCAAGAACAGGCTGTCATTAGGGGTTGTCAGCCCTCGCCCACACCGGCGACCTGGGAATTGCCTGGCAGCAGCTCAGCCCCTGCCCGCTGCAGAGCCTGCCGGCTGCGTTTCGCTTCTGGGATGTGTGAGGAGCCGGGCTGTGGGGACTGGGCCTCTAAAAGCGTCTGCTTCGGTGGGTGCTTCTTAGACCCATCAGCGAGTGCTGCACAGGGCAATGGGAGGCAGCGACACTGTGTGTGTTCCTGCTCCACATCTCCTCCGCCTGCCTGCTGCTGTGAAATGCCTTCATGTGCAAGGGTTGTGATCTCCAAGCGGAAGCACGTATACTTGTGAATTCCCCACGGATCAGGAGAGGAAGGGGAGGATTTGCATGGAAGGATGTCTCTGGAAATGCAATGGCTGAAGCCAAGTTTAGGCTGGAAGGAGGGAGGTGGTGAGGGGGGTTTGTAACCACTGAGGGGACCTGGAACAGATCCTCTGGGCGTCTCCAGCCCCGCCTTCTCTTGTGAAAAAGGTGTCAAGGGGGGAGGTGAAAACCTGCGATAAAGGACTGCGCCAGGGATGCGGGATGTCCCTTGTCCCTCAGTCATCCCAAAATGTTTTTTTGCTTTGCTCTGGCACTCATCTTGGATTACAAATTGGGAATTGTCCAAAACAGATTTGGGAAGAACCTTTAGACAGTGCATTAGGGCTTTACTGACTGGCAGAACATCTTGGAGGAAAAATGTGTTGGCAAGAAAATTTAGACTAGTCCTGGGCACAAGCCCAGGGGTGGGAAGGAATAAAATGGGATGCTGCTGTTGGGGCGGCACACAGGAGGTGAGGAGGTGGCAGGGTTGGCTGTGCCTGCTCTCCAGTCCTTTAGGAAGCAGCCAAGATGAGCAAAATGTGCTTCTAGAGATCCAAGTGTTTTAATATCCAAAGCTTGAAGGATCTTACGAAATACAGAAAATAGAAACCAAGTTGCTTGTAAGAACTGGGTTGCAGGCTGGATCCCAGGAATGGCACACCAAGCCTTTCCTCTTTGGGTCACAGGCTGAAAACCTAGCCTGGCCACAGCTCAAAGTTGTCACCACCCTGAAGGCTGGAAAACAAGCGTTGCATCTCAGGGACACGTCCCTGGCACAGGTGTCTCCTCTGGACAGCCCTGCACACATGCCTCTGCTCGTAGTTCCCGTCCCAGAAGCTGTTGTGCAATCCATACCCAACCGGCTCCCCCGGGAGGGGTGATCTCAGAAGCTTTGGGCACAGGTTTCAGGATTTATTTCCCCTCTATAAACGTTTGCCAGATCTTTGGAACAAGGTCACTTTCAAACTGACTTCCTGACCAAGCTCCCTAGATGAAGCAAAGCTTTCATGGACGTTGCTCCCCTACACACCAGGTCGCTGTGGTAAAGAGGGCGGCTTTTGTGCAGCAGCATCACTGCCTCGCCCCCTCGATGGCAGAAGCAGCTCATTTTAGGGCAGCAGCCTGGTCCTGCCCTCACATTCCACTGGGGACCCATTTCCCAAAGACCTGCTGAGACCCAGGGTCCCAGCTCTGTCAGACGAGCCCTGGGGTGCTTGCGAGGCAGCTGCTCCCCAGGAGCTGGGCTCTTTCAGCTGTTCCCTGTCTGCCAGTGCAGAGGAGAGGCTGAAGTGTTTATTCATTTTACTCCTCACTGTGTGAGTCAGGCTGGGTGTGTGTGGGGCAGCTCTGGCCATTCTGCAGTGACACCCCCTTGTATGGAGGGAGCATCCTGGCCTCCAGGAGCTGATGCCCTTCGTTTGCTGCCCACACAAGTGGGGAGGCATCCCTGGGAATGGTGCAGGAAACTGTGGGATGAAAAAGCCAAAGCTTTGCTTGAGTAGCAAAGTGCCAGTCCGAGAAATTCCAGAGTCTCTAAGGACAGACGTTGAAGAACCATTTTTATCTCCCCAGCCCAGGCTGGGGCA
This sequence comes from Entomyzon cyanotis, assembly GCA_024500445.1. Taxonomy (NCBI): domain Eukaryota; kingdom Metazoa; phylum Chordata; class Aves; order Passeriformes; family Meliphagidae; genus Entomyzon; species Entomyzon cyanotis. The sequence goes on from JAKEPQ010000780.1 coordinate 12,759,096, forward strand.
CGGCTCTGTGCTGAGAAAAGCTCTGGGACAAGAGCCAGGATACCTGGATCTCTTGCTAAGCTGATTTCTCTTGGCAGGCTCCTATCCTGCTGAACCAAGGAAATGCTGCCGGGGAGCTGACAGGGAGGGCATTTTGGCAGCTGTGAAATGCCACCCATGTGGATGGGAATTCCCTTCCTGATGCCCATGGCGTTACTTCAGAGGTTGCTGGTTTGGCTAGAACAGCCACATGTGCTAATGGGCATGAAATGGTGCAGCCCCAGCTTTCCCCTGTGTGCCCTTCCAGAGTCCCAGCTCCAGCCTGGTCCTGTGCTGGCAGCCAGGGCTGGGTGTTGGCAGGCATTGCAGCTGGGAACAAGCTCTGAGAACATCCCTAAATTGCCTGTGGGGCTTGAACCAGTATCTGGCACTGCCACGGCCAGCCAGAGGCTGTGACCTGCCTTATACCCTCTCTTAGAGATGCTCTTTTCATGCAACATCCCCAGAGTTCACCAGACCAGTGATTTGCAGTCTGCTGACCGTGACAGGGCAGTCCCAGTACAACAGCCAGTATCCTTGGCAAGAGATAGGAGCTCCAGGCAGAGGACAGACAGCTGAGCCTGCATCCCTCTGGGAACCAGAAATAAATGCGCAGTCACTGCCACACTCCAGAGGGGAGAAGGAGCGTCTCGGCTCTCATCCTCTCTCTCTGTGGTGGGAGGTGTTGGCAGTGAGAGCCGAGTTATTTATTTATTAAGATCCCACTTGTGTTGCTGCCTGAGGCTGCTGGTCTCTGTGCTGGAGCTGTGGCGCTTGCGTGCTTGCAGGGAATGGAAACACTGCAAGCTATGAAGCAGGAGTACAGATATGAAAATACTGTGAGTTTGGCAGTGGTGGGGCTGGAGAAGGCACAAGGGCTCCTTGGCACAGAAAATGTCTCTGTCCCAAACACCGAGCAGAAGGAACTCTCTTGAGACCCAGATGAAGGTGGCTGTGCATCAGCTCCACATCCTGATCCAGGCTCCAGCCGTGTTGCTGCAGCACTGGTGTGCTGAGCCCTCTGTGATCCCTGACATGCTGTGGCTGCAGGAAGCCCCGCAGGCTTTTCCAGAACACAGCTTTTAAGTCAGATCAGACCAGCAGTGCGGTTTGCAGCCCAGCTGTGTGCAGCTGGGTCGGCACAGCCAGGCGATGGGAAGATGTGGGCGGGAGCGTGGCGAGGTGGGAGTCTTGCCAGTCGTCCTCGGCACAGGGAGCCTGTGGCTGGGTGCGTCAGCATGCCCTCAAATTCCCAGCACACAAGCCCTTTTCTGTGCCCCCTCTGCCCTCTTCCCCTGGCCCTGCTGGCGCCTGCAGCCAAGGGCAGGTGGAAGCCTTGGCATGTGGCTCCTTGGGGACTCAACCTTCACCGACTGCAGACTCATGAATCCCACGGGGCCAGCCCTTGACCATAGTGTCTGTGCTCCTCTGCAGAGTGATCAATCATATTTTCCAACACAGTTCTTTCTCCTTCTTATTAATCAGTCCGAGAAAGCAGCCTGGACTGATCACTGCCATTGAGCTTTCTTCTGAATTTACCAGCTAATCACCATCTTTTCTCCTCATGCCACGAATTGGCAGCAGGAAGTGTGTTGTGTAAACTTCACGTTATCCTCAAAACCCTGGCAACCACGATGATGCAGCAAGAAAATATTTGGAACCCTTGGGAGGTGCTGTGACGGACAGTGCTGGGAAGCTCTGCCGAGGGCAGTGCAAGCAGGACAGCCAGGCCAGGGGCTGTGTGTCCCACCAAGGGTGGGGACAGAAGTTTCAGCTCACCTGGTCTGACCTGGTCCTGGAGCCCCTGCGACACAAGGCATTCCCTCTAGAGAGATGGTATTGGTCACAGCTTGCTAGCCCTCCCATTTCCATTATTCCTGTATGTTTTTATTCAAGAAAACACAGGATGTTTCATGGTACAGTGCTTTCCTACTGCAGAACAGAGCCTTTGCAGAGCCAGCGTCTTTCTTGACGTGTAAGTAGATGGACTCTGATAAATCCAAGGTACAATGAATCATTTGCACTTGGTGCCTGGTCTCCCTGGTGTCTTCAGCTTGTTTTAGTTTGGCAGCACTATGGAGAGAATTAGCCTATCTCACTAATATTGAAATGTATACATAATTTGAAACCTGTATTCCTAAAATCAATATTCATTATTCAAGGTGACAGCAGAGCTCAAATTAGTCCTTTAGCTATATCAAGAGCATCAGGATGATCACGTTATTTGGATTAGCGACCTCATGCAGACACATGGCTTCACACGCGTGGGTAGGGCGGCAGGGCACGGTGCTAGGGTGCGTGGCCAGGAGGATCCGGGGAGCTGAATCCCGCCCTGCCTCCCGCCTGCGGCAGTCCTGGGGAGCCACCTGAACCGCGCCAGAGTTCAGCCGCGGTGGCAGGTGAGGTGATCCGGGGCGGCGTGCCAGAGGGACGCAGGGACGGTGGATTTTTGTTTGTTTTTCTGCCCTGGGCATTCAGACCTGATGTGGGAGGAGGGGACTTGAAATCCTCAATTAGCACTCTTTGACAGCAGAGCAGGGTGTGTGCTAGAATGCAGTGGTTTCTCCCTTATTTTCCTTTTTCCACTTGCTGATGTGCAGCCAAAGCCCTCCATTAGCCCTTTGGCCATTGACAGGTGTTAGCAAGGGGTGGGATTTTTTAAAAACTCCTGTGCATTTTCCATTTGCTTTGGTTGTGCATGGCTGCACATGTGCTGGTCCAGAGCTGTGTGCATGCCAGAGATGCTGGAGAATCATCCTCGTATAGGCTAATATGAGATCTCTTGCGAGCTAGTCAAGAATTGATGTGTTACTAATTGCTGTAATAGAAAATATTATCCTTCAGAGGATGTTGTTGTTTTATAAACAAGGGGATAATTTACAGCTCAATTGCTTAAATAATGCGTTAATTGCTAAGTGTAATGAATAAATACATTTGCAAGTACAACATTTAATTTGCACAGATTCCAGAAGTCTAGACATTAAGAAGCAGATCATTATTTGATAAGTAATCTGGAATGTCGTATGAAATGACATTTATTTTCACATGATGAAATATCCTGAAATGAGGTTTCAAGGTCCTTTTCCTTCCTTCCCTTCAATGAAGGGCAGCGTTGTCATCGGCTGCCTCACGAATGTGTCCAGGCTGCCTGGGAGCACGGGGGAAGGGAGGAATCCTCCAGGAGTGACACAGAGAGGAGAGCAGCAAACCTAGGTTCATGCAGGTGCAAGTGTTTAATATTAAAAAATGCAAAGGGAGAATACAGAGCCAAAAATGGGGGATGTCTGTAGTAGGCTGGGAGGCTTCACATCTGTGCTAACTGGCACAGGATGACTGAGGGGCTGTGAAAAGCACAAGGAGGACCCAAGGAGGTGAGCTGGGAGTATTGGTGATGAAAGGGAGGCATTAGTGCTGCTGCCTGGGCACTGGTGAGGCTTTGGTGCAGTGTGAGGATGCAAGCAGAAGTAGCAGCAAATAAACCAGCAAAGGGGGCTTTTGCAGGCTGTAGCTGTCCATTCGTGCCTGGGGGCTGTTGCTTGCACCGTGGGAGGCTGCAGGAATCTGTGCAGTCTGATCTCCAGGGAATTCTCCAGGGAGTGAGGAGCCCTGCCTGCTGCTGCTGCTGGAGCCGGGGCTGGCTGCTGCTGCCCAGAGTAAGAGGCCCTGCAAACAGAAGGCACCTGTGCTTCAGTTGCTGATATTGAATAATCTTGGGCTACTGGTGCCCTTTCGCAGACCCATATCTTTATTGGAGGCTGTTAAAGCCAAACCTCCCAACAGCAATAACATCACTACAAAGCATTACTAAGAATAAAGTACGTGGGAATAAGGGAGATACTGAGATCCCAGCCAATTTCAGTACAATACAAGTCTGAAGTACCTTATAAAGTTAACAAGTCAAATTTAAATGTATACAAGGCTCAGGAGCATACAGGAAACAGGATCGGCCAAACCTTCAAAGGCCCATCATTGTCTTTCAGAAAGTCCACTGAAAGGCTCATGCCATAAAAAAGGTGTATTCACATGGCTGATACAGTGATAAACCCGGTGGAGAAATGCCAGCAGCCAGAGTGGGCAGGGATGCTCCCTGCAGGGATGCTATGGTGGCCCAGCCTGTTGTTGAGTGCTTTGCCCTTCTCTCTCTGCTGCAGCACCACAATAAAAGAGGGTTCTGGTGTAAATCTGGGGAGTGTTTGGCAGGTGGCTGACTCCAAGACAAGAAGCAACCCTTGCCCCTGGCTTTATGACAGGTCATCCAGCCTCTGCAATCTCGCTGCTGGAGAGGTAAAAAAACAGCTCTCCTGCCTTGCCCAGCACCAGCTGCAGCCAGGAGTGCAGCACATGGTGGTGGCTTCCCTGTCCCCTGTGATATAAACACCCTGGATGCCACATACAGGAGGGGACAAGGAAAGAGCCAGGAGAGACTGCTTGTGCTCCATGCCCAGGAGCTTGTCCTTGCTTTCTCAAAGCTGAAGACACCTGTGGGGGTCTTCTGTAGGCACCTGGAGAACAGCTTGTGAAGTGTTACAATGTGAAAACTATGCCAAAAGGTCCCAAGCCTGCTCCTGTTTAGCTTCCTTAAGTACCAGATTAAGAGCCAAATGTGCTCATGAAATGCCAGAGACCTAGAGCTCCTTCAGCCTGCCTGGGTGGTGTCAGTATGGTGACCTTACCATGCTTGATCTTTCCTTCTCCTGTGTGTTATTTGTGTTTAGCAGGCTGTATTCTGCCTTCATCATGTGCCATAGTGTGTTTATACATCTTACCCATCCATTTGAAAGCAAGAACCAATGCCACAGGACTTACCCAACCAGCCATGTTCTCTAGCAGAGCATCCAAGCAAGCTGCATTGCAAACCATCTGAAGACTGCAGCAGAATGGCAGAAAAGTCTCGGGAAAATGCCCTGCTACAAAGACATTGGAAAATCAAGGTCGTTTCATGGATTGTTTGTGAGGAAGAAGGAACACCGCCCCAATTTGGTGCCCCTGAAGAGGCCAGCAGAACTGGGATGCACGTTGCAGGAGTTGGCGTGCAGGAATTCACGAACCATACGGCCTTGTCAAAACTAATTTTTAAATGAAATGCAGTGTCCTAGCAAAACACATGCCTGAGACTTAAACCAAAACCGAAGTACAAAATGTGGTGTTTAAAGGCTGGGTTCCATCTCAAGTGAATAGAAGCCACATGCATTCATCTGAGATCAGATTTTGGCCTGATCTGAAGTTGTGCTCATGGAGGCTGCAGTGAGAGCAGACAGAGGAAATCATCTTCTCCTACAATCCTCTAGACAACATCAGCCTTTCTGCACTTGCCAAGTGAAAAGATTTCTGACACCAGCCCCTATGTCTGTAGGCTCCCCAGGTGTGGGATGGAGCATCCCAGGGCTGCTCAGCTGCTTGCTCCACACTTTGTTCCACCTGCGTGAAAGCCTGGTGCAGACCTGCATCTCTCTCCTCTTGCTCCCTACAGTGGGTTTGGGACTGTGGGCTCCCAGTGACACCACTCTGTAGCAAGTGTCCCACAAAAGTGCCAGTACTGAGGCTTAACCTTTATTAATTGGGGAGAGAAAGAAATAATGCTGGCAAAATATTGTCAAATACTTCAAATTAATGATTAATTCTAGATGGAGTGATACTGTTTGATGTGGTCTTTACTGGTTTAAACAGGAGAAGGGTGATTCACTCTAAAGGAATTTATAAAAACACAAGTATTTGCTCATGGACAATAAATACTGGGGTAGATAAAAAGGGGGATGAAGTGTTCGGTGTTGTGATAGCAACTCTGCTTGAGAAAACTTTTGACCTTCTCACATCTTAAATCAATGCCCCCCTTCCCCTTTCCTCCAGGCCTGCTCCTGAGGCTGAAGGAGTGGGGTATGTGGGAGCACACCAGGCTTGTCCTGGGCTGTGTTTCTGGCAGGTCCCCCCTGTTTCCCTCTTGTTCCCACGGGGAGGACTCGGCACCTGCTGGCGCCCGCCGAGGGGCACAGGGCAGCACCCGACAGCAGTTTATACAAACTGTGTACACAGCCTAATCTGTCAATTTGCCTGTTGTAAAAGTAAGCACATAAACTGGTGCTGAAGTTGCTGTGGTTTACAGAGCTGCTCCAGGGGAAGCTGAGATTTATGCTGTCTGCTGGCGAGCGAGGCATCCCATCCCATCCCATCCCGTCCCATCCCGTCCCGTCCCCGTCCCGTCCCGTCCCGTCCCACCCTGTCCCGTCCCATGCCGTCTCACGCTGTCCCCTCCCAGCGTGGACAGGCAGGTTGCCCAGGAGGGCTGGCTGCAGGCAGCAGAGAGCCCATGGACAGCCCTGGGGGAGCAGCAGCAGAGGCGCCGGCAGTGCTGCGCCTGCCAGCCATCGGGGTACCTGAGGGAGGGAGCTTGCTATCTACCTTTCCCGTGGGAATACGATGCAGCCAAGATAACCTCCAGACCTCGCTGGGACTCTGCCAGTGCCATTAAAGTGTTGACATCTGCTGATTACCCTGACATGATGCTGGTTTTATTGAGACAAGATTAGCCACTTGCACTTTGAAAGGAGGCTGGGCACACACCGTCACTGGCTGTTCCCTGTCAGGAAGGACTTCAGAGCCTTTTTTACTCTGGTCTTTTTTCTTTTAAAAAATTGAACTATTTTTGCCCGAAAAATAACAGCATGGGAGTGAGGGTGAGAAGCAGAATGAGCAAAGTCCCTGAGCTGGTGTCCAGCCTTGCCGTGTCTGTTGTGGCTTAGCCAGAGGCACAGGGTGGCCCTGGTCACATCACCTGTCAGTGTGGGGCTGATGGAGCAGAGCTGGAACCCACAGAGGGGCTGAGCCCCTGCCTGCAGCCATTCCCGCGGCATCGCCTCGCAGGCTGTCAGCGAGCCTTTCATCACAGCCCCTTCTGACATCAGCCTTTCCAAAACACCTGAGCTCCTTGTGGTCCCTGTGCTCATAACACTTGGAAGTGACAGCGGCTTCTGGTTCCAATTAACCCAGGGGCAGTTTGGGGACTATCTGATTGCACCGCAGTGGAGGGGAGAGGAGAAAAAGCCTTTCTGGGAAGCAGCGGTTGAGTGTGTGGGCGAAGAACTTCTGAAAAAAGCAGATGGTTTCTCTCTTTCCTTCCTCCTTCTTTTCCTTGTCTTTTTTTTTTTTTTTTCCCCTGAATTCCATGGAACAGACAACCCAACAGCACATTTTTCACCATCAAAGCTTTGCTGAAGGGAATTCTCCACTGCTATTTCATTTCTTCCTGATGTTCACAGATTGTAAAGCAAACGGCCTCTGGAGAGCAGGGAGGGCAGCTCTGTCCCTGGGTGACAGCAGAGCACTGGCCGACATCCTTGGTGCACAACAGGATCTCCCTGGCAGCTGGCAGCCAGGGGAAGTGAACACACATCTGCCTTGGGATGCTGGGTGACAAACACAGCACTGCAGCTGGCTGCTGCTAGCATGGGAATCTGGGACACACAGGGATTTGTCAAGGTCCATAACCTCTGCCTTGGACACCTGCACAAGGCTAACAGCCATGAGCAGAAGCTGCAAGCAGCAGGGAAAAGCAGGCAAGAGTTCCTGTGCTGGCCCCATTAACTGATGCTCTCCGAGGAGGAGATGCATTTGCAGGTCAGTAGAGGCAGGTCCTGCCTGGAGCCTTCCTCCCACAGCCTTCCCACCATCACACCACAGACAGAAATCCCAAATACTGTGTCTCTGGGAGAAACGGGGAGGGAGGAAGCCATAATCCCAGGAAATTCCAGCCCACGGTGTGCCAGTCCTTTAATTTACTCTCTCTCACATGCAACATGTTCAATGCCCATCAGAAGAAAGGTGGTTAAAGGAGGAGATGTAAATGGAAAATAAGCTTGAAGGGCAGATGGGGTTAGAAGGTTCTGTTTTGTTAATCTGAGATGTGTCTTTTTATGACACCATTTTTAGACCTGGCAATGCTAGCTGATTGCTGCCTGCTGCGATGCATGGCAGCACTGGCCAGCTGTGGGAAGATTCTCCTTGAAAAGGAGGAGTGAGGATTCACCAAGGAGCTTCAGCACAGGGAGAGGGAGAGAGAAGAGCAAAAACAGCAGCCAGTTGTGCTTGGAGGGCTGGAGGAGGATACTGGAGGTGGCTCTGCTCTCCTTTCAGCAGTGATTTGGACACAAAAAGGGAGTATTTGCTTGAAAAATGTGTTTCCCCAGCCAGGAAAGTGAGACCCGGAGGCCAGCGTGGGGCCTGGAGCTCCTGCCCAGTCCCCTGGTGTTGGTGGGTAGCTGGACAACATGCTTGCTACAGGTACATGGCTGAATAAGAGGAAGAAAACATTAGAAGAGAATGGCAAAACTGCTGGCAAGACAAATAGGACTGAAATGATCACTAGGACCAAGAGGGTCCAGAGCAACTTCCAGCCAGAGCAGTTGCAGTCAGAAAATAACCTCCTTGCTCACTGAAACACGAGCCACACATGAGAGGGACAAGCCAGCATAGACTGGGGACAGGCTTCCCTTGCACTGTGTCTCCATGGCCTCATTCACCACTGCTCACACAGGAGCACAAGCCTGCTCGTTGCCGTGAGCCAGAGGAGGAGGAGGCATTGGAGGCAGAGGTGAGGAGCAGCCAGCCCCATGGGGTTTATCCCTGGGTATGTGTCACACTTGTCACCTCTGACAGCAGCTCTATGCCTTGAAGATGTCCTTTGCCTAAGGAAAAGCTGCTTACAGGCTCCAGAGCCAAGACAGTGAATGGCAGCAAACCTGGATTAGGATGTGGGGGCACTGAAGGGACGGTGCACAGAGATGTCACCCCATGCTCTCATGCTGCTGGCGGTACATGACACCAGTGCTGAGCTGGGCCTGTCCCCACATCCTGGGGCTCCAGAGTTGCTGACCCACACTTGGCAGGTTTTGGGTGAAAGCAGGCTATCTGTGAAGGTACTTCAGCCCTGCTCCCTACGTGTCAAAGGGATGCTCAGTGAGAAAAAGGATACTGCTCACTCTCCGTGCTGCACCCCGGGAACGCATCCGGCCCCCAACGAACTGGCAGTGGGGTCCGTGGGAAGAGGACAAACGCGGGGCTCGCTGGCAGCCCGACAGAGCCTGGCGGGGCAGGAGCCAGCCCAGCCGAAGAGCTGCTGGTTTTCACACCCTGCCAGCCTGATGAGCAGCCCTGCTCCCTTGGCGCCCAGCGCCTGCAAGGGTCAATTACAGCGATTACTTCAAGGAGTCAAACCGGCTGCCGACAGCACTGGGGAAAATCTTTGTTTCGCGTTTGGCTTTGTCAAAGGGAAGGAAAGAAGTGCCTGGGCATGCGGCAGGGGGTGAAAGAGCCTTTGCTGTATGCAGGGCAAAAGTCAGAGGGTGGCTGGGTGTTTGGTGGGGGAGGAGGCCACCCCGGGGACAGCTGCCCTGTTGTGCCAGTGCCACTGAGCAGCACTTGGGGTTTGGGCAGCCTCCAACACACTTGGTCACTGCTGCCCAGTGATCTTAAAAAGAAGCAAACCAGTTAGTGGTGGAGACAGCCTTTAAAAATCAATGTGAAACCTTGGCAAGTTAAAAGTAAAGTCACAATAAAAGGAATTAAAAAGTCTGGGGAAGAACTTGCTAAAGGTATTAAAACCTGAAAATAAACATATTTGCATAAATGCCAGGAGCAGGAAACCAGCCAACAAGCTGGTGCAGGTTGTGGATGATGGAGGCATGAATAGAGCACCCAGGGAAGGCAAAGCCTCAGCAGAAAACCTGATTGGTGGCTTGAGGATGCTCAGGCAGTGTCTGTGTCACCCTCCCTGCAGGGCTGTGCCAGGGACCTGTCCCACAGCAGGGGCCTGCTGGAGATGTCTTCCAACACAGTGCAGGGCTGCAGGTGGCACACGTGGGACAAGGCAATGCCAGCCCAGATGGGGTTGGTGGTACCCAGCTTTTCCTGCCAGCCTAGGGCAGAGGGTGGGGAAGGAAACATGAGCTGCAGCCAGGGGGGCTCAGGGGATCTCATGGGCAATTTGGGAGAACTCATCTATGACAGATCTGGGTCAGTGCAGCACTTAGGGGAGACTCAACACCACTTTGCAGGGGGAAGCCATGCCTCACAAATCAGCCAGGTCACCAAGCATGGGGAGCAGAGCAATGTGCTGGTCATGGAGCAGTGACACTTCCAAAATGTTTTTTTTTTGCCTTGGCACCTCTCCAAAAGGTCCTGAATGTCCAATGGAGTGAAGGGACAGTCACCTTGCATGGGAAAACAACTGGTTAAAAGACTTACAGAGAGCAAATGTAAAGTTCACTTCTGAGAGGCAAAGGGCCAGGCAGGAAGCTGTGCCCTGGTGCCTTGTTTTCTGTGTGCTACACTGGCTCTGAGCTGCCAGCCAGAAATGCTGCCCTGCCCACCACTGTGCAGCACCTTCACCCCTCCCTGACTTTTATGAGCAAGGATTGACCAAGATTTCCTCTGTTACATTGACAAATATCTTGAGTCAGGAAGAAAAAGAAGCAGAACCTGTCTCTGCATTGCACACTGGGGCGATGTCATGGGATCATACAATCAATGGTTAGGGTTGGAGGGGACCTTGAATATCATCTAGTTCCAACTCAGGTTGGAACACTAGATCAGGTTGTTCAAAACCCCATGCAGCCTGACCTTGAGCATTTCCAGAGATAGGGAAGTGTTATGGGTATCTGGGCGGCAGCTGCTGGGTGCATAGCCCGGTGTTCCTGCAAGGAGAGGGAGGCACCGGGCCAGCAGGACTCGTCTGTCAGGGCAACACCTGGCCTTGGCAAGTGCAGTTTTTTTGGTGCAAAGCTGTTTGCTACCTATGTGGCTGGTCAGCCCTGCTGTGAGCCTGGAGCAGTGGCAAGAAAGCTCAGCATCCTCCACAACTCCACACCAAAATCCAGTCCCGCCAAGGTCCCTTCTGCCCGTCGCAGGCAGCCTGGCCAGCGCCCGTGCCCGGCACCCTGCCACCTGCCCCGGTGCTGCCATCCCGCACGCGAGGCCCGGGGGCAGAGACCGGCCGCCGGCATCACTCGCCCTCCGGGGCGCGGGCCTGGGGTGGGATTTGTAGAGATTATGCCGGAGGAATTACAAAGGAGCAGACTTTCCCACAGACGCTTCAATCGCTGCTCTGAGAAAGTGTGTGAGCTGAGGCAGGCCGCCTGCCTCACGGTGCTTTGGGGAGCACACAGGAACAGCACACACGGTTTTTAATAATTAAGTAACTTTAATTGTCCTGGGAAAGCAGCGCTTGCCTTGGGGCACTCTGCGCAAACTCATAATTAATGTTACCGGGAGAGATTACGGGAAGGAGAACTGAGAAATGATTCACTTTTGCTTTTTAAGCCTCTCCGTGTTAAAGCTGTATTATCCCCTGGTTTAAAGCCTCATTTAGCTGTGAAGAAAGCCAGTGTGCTCGCGGGGGGAGGTGGGGGGAGGAAGGCAAAGCACCCTGACAAATTACAAACAGCCACGCCAGGCTCCACCACCAGCCCTGGCGGGATGGGTGCCGGCAGCCAGCACAGCTGGGAGCATCCCGGGTGTGCAGAGCAGCACCGTGCTGGAGAGCCCAGAGGAGCGAACGATGCTCATCACCAGCCTGGCCCGAGGCTGGCATGTGTGTGTAATTCCCACGTGCACCTTCTTGCTTGAGGGCTCCAAAGGCAGCTGCCAGCACAGGAGCTGCCAGACAGTACCGGGACAAAGGCTGGTCTCTCCCAGTACCCCCAGTAGTGCACCAGAGGGCTAAATCCTGGGGAGCCTGAATTTGGCAAAGTGAGAGCTCCTCCTTCAAGTCAGAGGGTGACAAGCCCTTTGTAAATCTGATTTATTCCAAGTAAATAAAATCGGCGTTTAGCACCCTAAACCTGGCTGCACTCCTCTGCCATGACCTACTCCCAACCCTCCAGTGCTTTCCTGTGGCAGCATGTCACCCAGCTTGGCTGTGCAGCAAACAAGTGATTCTCCAGGACACACACGGCAAGGGCGGACAAAGTCCCTGTGTTGGGACATGCCTGAAGCAAGCTGAGATCCCCAGAGCTCCCAGCCCTCCTCCCCAGGCAGCTGCCTGCCCCTCTGGGGTGGCTGAGCAGGGGGGATTCATTCAGCTCAGCAGCTCAGCGGTGCTGAGCGCCAGCACAGACCGAGCCCCACGGGGAACCCAGTGGACAGGCACTGTTGATGTGGCACAAAGAGGTGGGCAGTGAGGGAGGGATGCAAATCCTTCCTAGGGTGTGCGGCGCCTGGGATCCGTGGTGCTTGCTGGCGCATTTCACCCACTTTAAAACCAACAACCTATTGGACTGGAGCGCCTCTTTTCTTTCTTTTTTCCTTTTCTGGTTTTTTTTCCTTCCGCCCAAAGCAAATCACTGGACTCACGCAGGACACAAGGTATTTTACTCTATAGAAATCCTTTTTTCAGGCAACTATGTCAAGAATGTTTTCATACTTTGGGCTGGATGGGAAAAAAAAGGGCTTAATCCCCTGAGATGGTTATTTCTCTGAAAACAGACATGCAAATGCTGGACTTGTCAAACCTTAAAATGTTTTCTTTATTCAGGGAATTACTGCCTGCCTGCTGAGCCCGGGTAATGCTGACAGGCTAAGCCCGGGGCCTTGGCAGCAGAGCATGCAGAGTGTGGGAAAGGGCGGCTGAGGCACGCGCCAGATAAGATCATACAATAAATGATACAGCCCTCCGGAGCACACGGCCACTTTCATATGCAAACAGGCCTCCCTGTACACACACACACACACACACACACACACACACACACACACACAAACACACACACACTTCCTGGGCAGGAGGCAGCACCTTGCTGCACGCCCGGGCAGACGCACCTGCACACGCATGCACACGGCTGCAGGGCTGGCAGGATGCAGGAGGATGCAGGACAGGTTTTGCTCAGCTCAGTGAGCATCCCAGGTGCTGGAGGAGGGGGGATCTTCCCAGTGACCCATGCTCTGGCCAAGCACGTTCCCTAATCATCTTGTCATGCCTCAGTGGCTGCATTTTGATGCTGCTGGTGACCAGGTTCCTGCTGCATCTGGGGCATGGTGGCTTGCAGGCCCTACTGGAGCCCTGTGAAGAACAGAAAGCCATAATCTAATAACTTGGCTAGTTCTTTCTTCCAGCTGTGGGGTAAAACCTGGAAACAGGACTCAAATGGCTCAGAGGATGACAAAGATGATCCAAAATGCACAGGACTTAATTGCATTCTTTTTAGCTATTGTATTGTTTTGGACCTAAGTGAGGCTTTTTGGTACATATGCCTGGGGCTGGGCAAAGCACCCACATATTCTGCCCTCTGACAGGGATTCATTTCTAAAGAGAAGCAAAGAGCATGACCCCACTGATGAGAGCTGCAGGACTGATGGTGCCATGCTCCTGGTGCCCATGGAGGCAGCGCCAGCCTCCCCCCAGGCATCCACAGAGCCCTCGCTTGAGCCATTTTTGCTTTCTCTGCAGTGTGCAAACCTGACTCAGCCGGCAGACGGGCGGGCAGGAGGCTGGCGTGAGCCTCCCTCAAGCTCTAAGTGTGGCACCTGCACATTTGTTTTAATAACCTGGTGCCTGGCAATCCGCAGCCGGCAGCCGAGAGCCACCGTCATGGGTCACAGTGCTGGTGGGTCACACAGCCAGCCACAGCTAATGACCCATGTGCTGGGGTAGGAACAATGGCTCTGAGCTACTGAGACTGCAGCGAAAGCCACCGTGGGAGGGAGCCGCCACAGCAGCAGCAACATTTGGAGCCAAAACTCCCTCGGGGAGTCAAGTGCCACCCCTGAGCAATGCTGGCACCAGCTCAAGCCCCCTTGGGCCATGGTCACTCTTTCCTGTCCCATCATGGCAGCCTGTCCTGCTCTGACACCACCACGCACTGGTGGTGGGTCCTGCTGAGACATGTTTTGCGGGGTGCATCACGAAATTAATCTCAGCACAGCTCCTCCTAACCCGAGTTTAGCTTTTGACACGGTTACGGTTGTATTTTTAGGGCATGCAGGAGCCTGTCTGGGGGGGCAGAAGGCTGCTGAGCACACGAGGGGTGGCAAAATAGATGGCCAGTGATGGATGGCTGCCCTGTACACCTCCAGGGCCCTGCACGCTCACAAATCACAGCTCCTCACTCCTCACTGCTCTCAAGGTAGCTGAGGAAGGGGGAGAGTCACGGTGGGGGCGGTCCTGGCGTCTTACTCCCGGCTTAATACGGTGCATTCACACAGATAATCTGTCAAGGAAAAAATGAGCCAACAAGCTATCTATTCTTGTCTGCGCTATTTTCCCATGTCAGAAACAGGCTGGGCTGAAAAATGTAGGTTTCCCCTTTCATCTTGCCTTTCAGAGCCCCTGAACAAGATGCCTTTCTTTGCCAGCACTCGCCGAGGAGATCTTGCCTCGAAGAGCAGAAAAAGGGGCTTTCTTTTTCTCTTTTTTCTTTTTTTTTTTTTTTTTTTTTTTAATATCTGTGCCCAGGCTATGCCAGTGGCAGGGATGTAGAGTAGCTTTTATTTTCCTTGGGAAGGGAGGGTGCCGTGCTGATCTCCTTGAGCTCCCACTGTTGTTACTGTTTCCACCAAGATGAATGGGGGGTGACAAAATATATTTCCCTTCTACTGCTGGGACTTTTTATTTTTAGCTTGAAAAGAAGTGTCTGGGAAGGCAAAAATAACATTTCCCCAGGTGGGAGGCCCCAGTGAGCAAGAGCCAAGTGATGAAATGCGACTGCATCCTCCCCTCAGCTGTGTGATGCCAACACATCAGTGCTGGACACTCAGCAACACCCATCCTTTCACAAGTGCCACCATCCTGCTGTGCCTCTCCCCTCCATACCCACTCGCCATCCCAGCTGGCTCCAGCAGGGATGCATGTCCCTGCTAGCCAGGCATGCTGTGGTGGAGCCTCCTCTCCCTGCTGTCCACGGGGTGGCAGGGAGCATGAGAGGCAGGGAGAAGATCCACACAGACGATTGCCATCGTCTTTACAAGGCGGTGGCAATCCTCGCCCTCCTCTGTCCAGGCATCTTGGGCTCACATGCCCTTTTTATATACAGTCATTTTGGTCTAATAAAAGCAAGAAATGTATTTTTATAGGCTTTGTGGTCTGTCTTTCATTAATCACATTTCTTTGCATTCTTGCTGGTTTGTTCTACTTCAGTGACTGGCGGTGGCCACCAGCTCTCCAGTGGTGTGGGCTGTTCTGCTGGTGCTGGGCTGTGTTTATTGATTTATGGAAGTGGTTTTCAAAAAATAATATTTGAAATGGCCAGGTAACAGCTAAGTGCAGGGAGAGGACATATCAGCAGCACTTGTATAGCAGCGATCCAGCTATCTGGTTTCTTGTAAAAGCAAATACTTTAAAGGGTCTTAGGCTGTTTGGCTTCCTTCACTATTCTGAGAATATTTTGAGAATTTTGAAAATTGTGGTCTTCTTTGCTATGGTTTCCCTGACCTGGGGATCACACATGGCAAGCAAATAAACTCTTTCTGAGACCCAATTAGTGGTGCCATTGAAGCAGTCTTGCTCAACTTTTTTTCCCCTCAGCTTTTCTTGGCGGTTTTGTGAAGATGAGCAGAAACAGGAGACAAAGCTCTGAAAGCAAATGCTTCTTCCCTGGAGGACATCTAAGCAGCCCTAAATCACTCAGCATGTTTGTTTGTCCTCTGTCACCTGTAATGAGGACAGGGGCAGGAACTCCTGAAGGAAATGCTGCAGAAGAGATGGCCAAAAGCTCAGGCTGCCATGAGCTGCACATCAGTGCCTGCTGAGCCTCACGGGTGCCTGAGTGCAGGGCCAGCACCCACACCCACCAGAGAGCTGTCGGAAGAGCTGCAGGGCTGGGGATGTACCTCTCCACCAAAACGTTTCTAAGGCAGGGCTGCTGGAAGGAACCGCAGGGAAATAGGGATCAGACAGAGCAGGCAGCTAATTGGGAGGAGCAAAATACATAGGTAAGATAAAAGAGAATGTTTGCATTGTCTGGAATCCCCAGGCCATCCCGGGTTTGCCTCCAGCTGTTTGGTGAAAAGCCCTTTCCAGCCTTTAAGAAGGTCATGGTTAGTCTGGAATCAAACAAAACGAGCAAGCGAAGGCGAGCAGGCAGGGAGGAAGGCATGAAACCAGCTCCTTTGACTTTTGGGAGGACTGGGAAACTTGTAAATGCAATTGCTTGTGGTGGTGTAGCACTCAGATTGCCACAGCTTTTGCATGACAGTACCGAGAGACCCCACCTAAGGCTGGAGCTGCTCCAGGCTCTGGAGAAAAGAACCCGTGTCCTGAATACACAAAACAGGAGTGGAAACAGGCAAGAGAAGACTTTCCCACAGGCCGAGTCGGGCAGAGCTGGAGCCGCCATCGCCCCAGTAAAGCCATGGCCACCAGCTGCCTTGCCCTGGGGGCAGGCTCAGGGCTCTGCTGCATAAACTTGTGGGGACCTGGGCAAGAGCTGGATGAGCCCAAGGAATTTTTGGGAGTTCAGCATGCCATGTCAGTGGGAGCCTGAAAGGGCTTTGAGACATGAGAGTAGGGCTGAGATATCTAGGCAGTGTGGTGTCACGACCAGCTCACTCCAGTCTTTGTCCCTGCTGCCAAGCAGAATACCTTGGGACATGGAACACTGCAGTCCTTAAACCTCAGCCTGAGAGTCTCCCCAGAAGAGAGGAAGGGGGTGGCAGGCAAAGGCAAGGCCACCCTCTGCCTCTTCCTCCCTCCCACCAAGCTGAGCAATTGTGGAATGCAGCAGGGACCAGGACGTGCCTGTCCTTGCTTTGGGCTCCCAAAGAAAAGGGACTGAAGCCACAGGTGCTCCATGGGAATGAGCACTGCAGCCTCTGCAGAGTTGGGAAACTGATGTTATCACAAGGGAGGGTTCACCTCAGCAGGGAGGTGAGGAGCAGCCCCCCCAGCCCAGCCCCACAGCCACTGCCCCAGGCCCTCTGCCAGCTCTGCGGGATGGAGGCCCCGGCGGAGGCGGGCTGGGAACCACCTGGGCTGCTCCAGCAGACAGGGCCAATGCCGGTCATGGCACACTGTGAATCACCAGCCCTGGAGTGCAGCCGGATCCTTCACCTGGCAGGAGCTGGGTACACCGGGTACACCTCTCACTTCCCGACACAGGGGCCTTTCCCTGAGCAAGGGCAGGGGCTGTACAGTCTCCTGGCTGCAAGGCAGGGCTGGGAGCAACTGGACTGCTGAAGCCCTGGAAGATACTTGCCAGGGTTTCCCAGGAACCTGCAAAGTGTTTCCAAGGGCTTGGAAGCTCAGACCCCCAGCCTTACCCCATGTGTGGGATGAGGTTCTGAAGTGAGCACATAGTCAGAAAAAAATACCCAATATATGTGAATAAAAGCTTGTGAGGGAAAACATTGCCTGCAAAGAGGGCCCAGATCCTGGGCAGCTGCTCCTTCACTGCCATCCCAGGGAGCATGTGGGAAGACCCTTCCTTTCCTGCACCAGGATCTGATTTGACACCTTTCTGGGTGTTCTGTCAGGCTGTCCCAGCACCCACGGGTGCACCAGGACACCGCCAATCCTCCACAACCCCTGCCTGGCTCCCTGGGCAAGCTGGCCAGCCTGCCTGGGAAGCGAGGCTGGTGTTTGGCAGGAGCAGCTGTGCTGCTCTCCAGGCTCCAATGCTCCCTCAGGCACCAACACTAGTCCCATGCACACCCCAGCTGCGCTCGGGGGAGTGCCGAGGGACACGAGAGATGCTGGGGCAGCGCGGGCAGATGCCGATGCCGCGGGCAGGGAGCGTGGGCTGCTGGGCACCACGCCGCGGGCTGGGCCAAGCCGGGCAGACAAAGGGGAGCCAAACCCCCAGGGAAGGCTTGGATCAGAGCCTGTCCCAGTGTTAAGCAGCTCGCACAAAGCTCCTTGAGCCCAGGCTGGCTCTGCCCCCTCCGCTGCCTTCTCCCTCTGCGGGCAGGGCTGGTGCCAACGTCGGAACCTGTTAATCAGTAGCTGCAGCAGCCGCAGCCTCCCTCAAGCCTCCCAGCCTCCCTTCCCTCCCTCCCGCCTTGACTGCCGGCCAAGCGCGGCCGAGCCTGCCGGCGCAGGAATGTGTGAGAGCCATGTGTCACTTCTCCAGACTGTGGGAAAGTGCTGCTCCAGTGAACTCACAGCAGCTGCCCTGCCCCAGCCCCAGCCCCGGCCCTGGCCCCGGAACAGGAGCTGGGCTGGCCGCCCTGGGACGCCGGTGCACTCCCGCTCCACTCCCCTCAGCGTGGGTCCCCTGCCAGCCCCCAGCCCTGCGGGTGACAAAGAACATCTGAGCCCCCAGCGCCTGCTACAGCCACCGCGGGTGATGAAGGAAGGGCTGCTGACCTGGTTTTCCTTTAGAAACAGTTGTTTCTCCGCACTCTTAGGTTTTGGGGTTTTTTTCCCCTTCCTTAAGTGAGGGGTGTGGGGTGCTGAGAACAGGAGCAGCCACTCGGGGAGCCAGGAGCTGCCCCCATGCCGCGCTCTCACCACCTGGCACTTGTACAAGACTCTCGTCTTCAAAGCCCTGGGCAGACAATGGCCCCTTTCAGGCTGCGTGGTGCCTGCAGCCGGCCAGAGCCCTGGCCATGGTCAGCCCGCCTGGCGTGGGCTCGGCCCTGGCTCCAGCACTGGACATGCCTGCCCCCGTCTGTGAGAGAAGGCAGACGATGCTGGGTGCTGGGGAGGACGCTCCTCAACCCACATTCCAGCTTCTGGGAAACAGCCAGCCCCCTTCCTTTTCTCTAGCACCCTCCTTGCCCACCACAGCCGTTTTGGGTGTTGCAATGGCTGTCAGCACGGCATCTCCTGGAGGAACTTGGTGCTGGAGCCTCAGCGTGGCCCTCAGCTCTGTGTGGAGGAGTTGGCTGCCTCGCTGCAGGAGACCCCTTGCCCAGCAGCTCTAAACTCACACAAAAGCAATACCAAGCTGAATAGAGGGTGGGGAACAGCCTGTCCCCTTTTTTCCCCAGCCCCCTGCCAGGGGATTAATTGCCGACCCAGGGAGCAGGAGAGCCAGGCTGGGGCTTGGCAGGAGGGCAGCAATGCAAAGCACTGAAGCAGTGTGTTCAATGGTTGGCTGGTGCCTCTGTGCCTGCTGCCAGCCCTCCCCAGCTTCCTCCTTGCCGTGCTGGCCCCAGTCTACCAGGCTCGACAGACAAGCACCTATTTCTGCCCTCATTTTCATCTCCTTCTCCTAAGCCTGCCATGGGCTCTCATTAAAAGTACTTGCTGGGGACTCATTAACTTGGCAGGCTCAGTGAACCTGGATCAATTAAAATAAAGCTCCTTAGCTTCTCTACCCTCTGCTTTTCTGCAGCGTTGCCCCCTGTCTTACCCCTGTCTATATCCCAAACCAGGTAGAACAAGGCTAACAGTCCCCGACCTGCAGCATGTCCTGGAGGTGTGCTGTCAGTCCCAGGTCCATCTGTGCCATAGCTCCTGGCCCAGGTTAGCACCAGTGACTCCTGGGGAGCACACTCGTTGAGGACCCCTTCCACAGGAAGCCATGGCTCCCATTAGGGTGGCCGAGGTCCTTGTAATGGCATAAGCAGGTCGGATGGCTTGGCTGCAGTCTGGAATTGTGCTATGACATGCCCTTGGCCCCTGCCAGCACAGCTGGCTGCAGTGCTTTGATGGGTCCAGTGCTGACTTTGTGGCTGCAGACCCCCAAAACACTTCCCATCTGGTCCCCTTAAAGTAAGAGCAATGCTCAGGAGCAGAGCCAGCTCCCCAGGCTCCGTGGTGCCCAGGACATGTTGCTTGGCCACCAGCCATGCTCAGACACTCAATTCACCTGAGACTTGATTCTACAGCTCTTGATATATATTTTGTCAAACATTAAGAGTGGTCTGTTGTCAATGGTAGTTTTAAGGGGTGAGAAGAGAGGTAGACTTGCTCCATTTACACCAAAAAAATTACCTGGATGCTCTGTAGCTAGTGGAGAGCTCGAATATCCCTAATACTGCCTTACTGTTGATTTCTTAATGACTCCAGTCAGCATGTTGTACACCTTTTGCTATTTCAGAAACTTTTGGAGAGCGATGCTGACTATCTGGTCAGAGCTATGCAAATTCAGAGGGACAGGCAGAAGCAGATCTCAGGCTTTCGTCCCCTTCTAAATCTGCTGTCCAAACCCAAACAAACCAAAGCTCTAATAAAATTAGCTTGGAGTCTTTCCTGGGTTGCATACGTGCAGACTGGGAATCTGCTGCTGCCAGACACATGATGATATTAGCGGGTACAGAATGAGGCCATGGGGTGTTAAAGACCATGGGCCAAAGCCAAACACTGGATGTGAATGCTCCCAGGCTCTGGGAAAACCCTGACCCAGGCACTGACTGGACAGCATGGCTGGGGCTTATCTCTGCAAACTGAGGACAGCAGCATGGCCTCAGGCCTTCAGCTGTGGACAAGCTCCAGCACAGTGAGAAAATCTGGGGCTCCAGCACCTTACTGGCAGCTTTTTCACTGCCTGGCCACAACTGTGATGGCTCACATCCTTTCTCACTGCAAGGGCAACGTCTGATGTGCCACCTGCTACAGAACCAGGCAGTGTACACCCTGGGAGCAGAGGCAGACCCTAATTGCAAAATTGCTCCTGCCACTCCCCTACTTGACTGCCAGTATCCCCACACGGCCTCTCAAGTGGAGAAAATATTTGCTGTCAGCATTATGTTTAGACCTAAAGTCCTTGCTTGAAAGCCCTTGACTTGGGACAACTCACATGAAGAGGAACTGTGCGTGGAAGCTTGGGGTCATCATCTTCTCCGTGCCAGAACCGAGCAAGAAAAGCAAACAGCTCCTGCAGCCCTTCTCTGGTTTGGGTTTTGTTACACTTTCCAAATGCATCAATCAAATATTCACAAAGCATCAGCCAAATCTTTCCAAGGCTTACAAGCTCAGTTCCAAATGAGCCTTGGCCTTACTGACGCTCCACAGAGGTCTAGTTGCACTGGCAGGAGGAAGAAACATGGAGTGTGAGGTTTAACGAGCCCTGTTCTATGGCAGCTCATCATCTCCGTAGTGCTGGCCCAGATCCTTTTTAAACCCAGACTGGGCACCCCTTGCAGCTCTGCCCCTCCCCAGTGAGTCACTGGAGCATGGATCACACATGTACCTGAGTGCTAATGACCGTGTTTATGTCCCAGGTGTATTTGCTAGGCAACATTTGACTCTCATGTGATGCAAAGGGGAGAAGAGTGAATGAGCTTGCTTAAGCCTTTCCTGAGCTCGTGGAGGTGCCCAGCAGCACCCATGGTCACCAACGTACCATCAGTGACCAGCTCTGCCTGGCCCAGCAGGCATCCCCAGCACCCATCCCCTACGAGTGAACTAAGAAATGGTGTGCGGTGCATGCGAGGGCTGAGCTACAGCATAGACACATGATGAGGCTGCTGGCTGCCCCAGTCCCACTGCTCTCCAGTGTCCCCTGGCTGGCTTTTGCACAGCACTGGTGCAGTGTGTGAGGAGTCCTACAGCTGTCTGCCATCCCCCAGTGCTGGGGTGGTTGCTGGGATGCTCCCAGACACCCCTCTGTGTGTGCAGCCAGGGCTCCCCCATTGCTGTCAGAGGTGCCACCGTGCAGACTGACCCTGCTGCTGAAGGCACAACTGCAGCAGCACATCCCCACAGATCCCTCCCTTTCAGCCAGCTGGGAGGCAGCAGGTTTGGCAAGCAGGGCAACAAAAATACCGTCAGGGGATTGCCAGCAGGCCGAGGGGTCCGATAGCTTCCCCTCTGCTCTGACCTTAGCTGCTGAACGCTTGAGGGGCTCGTCGGGATAACGTTTCTCCTCACTGCTGATCCCTGCTTAGTGGGCACATTGCTGGGATGGCAGAGCCACCCTGACCTCTCAACACCCAAAGCAGCCTACGGCTCAAATTCAGGGCACCTGCTGCCATAAGGCAGCTCAGGAAACCTGGCCAAGGGGCTGTCACAGTTTGAGCCCCCAGCAGTGGGCTCAAACCCTCTGACAGCAGATCCTGCACTGCCATGTGCAGCATATGGAGTACAAGGGATGGAAAGCAGGAGAGGAGGTCCCACAGCCCCTTGGCTACCCTGAGCTTGCAAAAACCAAGAGCCCAGTGAGACACCCATGGGTGCTCGGTCGGGTACGGGGATCTTGCACCTGGGACAGAGGTGCCACCTCGCCCTGAACTCCCATGCTGGGTTGCTGTCTCCCAGGGGCAGGTCTTGTCCCCATGCCAGAGGAAAGGGACTCTTGTCATCCTCCAGCCCCACAGGTTTCCCCAGTGTCAGCACTATGACACCGTGAGCCGCCTGTCACCACTGGTCCAGGGAGAGGTCTGGGGGTCACCATCACTCTCCCACAATGACAAGGGAGGAGCAGGAGGCTTTGACAAGGACCCAACCCTGCCAAGTCCTGGGAGCTCTTGCTCCTGAGCTCTCTCTTGGAAAAGGAGAGTCTTTAGCTGAACTGGTCAAAAAGAAGCATTTTAGCCAGAAGTTTGATTTTTAAAAATATTTTCAACTGCAGTTTCTAATTGAAATTCAAAAGGAAAAAAACCCTTTAAATTATTACAATTTAAAAAATCTGGTTTTATTCAAACACTGGTGTGATGAAAATCAAAAACTTTTTTGTGCTTGAAATCTTTACCCTAAAAACAAATGCTTTCTGTAACAACTACATTTTCAATAGCAAAAAACTAATTCTTTGATGCTTTTGTTTTGCTCAATCTTTGGTTCTATCTTTAATCTGACTCCATCCAGGATGGGAGAAAACTGCAGTGGTGAGAATGACAGCAAGTTCAGGAACAGGGTGTGGAAGGAAAGCCAGGACAGCTGGGCTAGAGCGTGGCTACCTTCAACCAGATACCTCCAGGGGAAGGCAGGGGAGGAGGAAGACTTTAATAATTAGTCCTGGGCTCTCTGGAGCATTTCCAGTTTGCAAATTACCACTGCTTTATTAGGCTCTAATTCAATCCGCTCCGGGACATTGCTTGCAAAAGCCTTTTTGAAGAAGAGGTGTGGGAAGCGCCCGGCGTGGGGCTCATGCATGGCCCGTGTGGCACACCCTGGATGGTGCCTGCGCTGGCTGGGTTCCACTCCCCCCTTCCCATCCTTTGCAAGAGAACAAAATGTGACCTCAGGGTTGCTGGAGATCGCTGACTGCATTACCCTTGTGGCATGGTAAATCCCACTTCCATGACAAGATATGTCCTTGTTAGTGAGTGTCTATAGGATTAGGTTTGCTGGAAATCGGGGTCTTTTGGGCAGCCTGGGCCGTGATGTCTGGGTGAGGGGCTGGGGACCCTGCTCTGCTCTGGGAGAGGGAAAAGGCTGAAAGGACAGTGAAGCCTGAAGTGCCATCAGAGCTGCCCGTGCTCGCAGACCAGCCCAGCACAAGCTCAGCAGCCCAGGCAGCCCCTCCCTGCTCCCCGCTGGATAACAAAAACCTCCCAGGCTCCCTTCCCAAGACCCTCTGAGTGGAATAGGGTTTTCCAGTGCTGTTGGTCTGGGATCACATCCATCCCCTGCAGGGAGGTCTGGCTTGCACAGACACACTTGCACACATAGCCTGCAGCCTTGTGCCAGTGGGGTCCACAGCACCCCAGCCTCCCAAAAACTGCCTCCTTCCTCTAGCAGCTGAAAAGTCAGTCCCTAACTAAAACCTAAATCATGGCAAGTCTAATATTTGGGTGAGAGCCCACGAGATGGGCAGAGTTTGACTCAAAACCACCCATGAAATGTGTGTGGTTGGACATTGCCACCCCCAGAGATGCTTTTTCCTATAAATGTGACCCCTTGGTTTAAAACTGGATGATTTTCATCCAAGTAGACCTGAAACTGAGTGAGATCCTACAAGGGGACTAATAAAAAGTGCAAGACTGAAAGCCCTTGCCCCTAAACCCTAAAAAAGGGTTAGTCTTGGCTCTTCCCCCCCACATATGGCAGAGAGTTCTTGTGCCTTCTGAGTTCACTTCTGAGAATGAAACGCTCTGGCAAACAGGGTGAAAGGAGAGGGTGGAGAAGAGGGAATGAAGAGGATGAATGGGAGGGATCCAGCCCTGTTCTTATCTGATGGCTGCTGAGTGAAGCATGATGAATTCCCCAGCAACAGGTCTGTTTTGTCAGAAGGCCTCTTATCAGATGGCACAAGCCCAGTGGTCTGGCCATGGCCATTAATCACCCATCAGCAGCTCTCCTCCAAAGAGAAAAGTTTTCCCCCTCCTTTTCCCTGCTGGCCCCAAGCCCTGCTCCCATAAGCTGCAGGAAGCTTTCCACCCAGCCAAAGCCCCCACCCCCAGAGGAGCACAGGAGATGGCCCCGTGATGGGGATGGTGGAGACCCCAACACCCTTCAGATAAGGGAATGGAAATGGGTGTGAGGTGGGGGAGAGCAAACCATCCCAGTCCCAGGACCCCTCTTCCCCTCTGCTCCGGCCTGTGTTCAGTGCAGGGACATAGGAGCAGGGACATACCCCTGGGATCAGCTGGTGTCCATCCCTGAGCTGGAAGGAGTGGTGTGGGCTGGAACAGTGGGGTGATGGGGCACCCCAGACTTACCGATGGCCCCCCATCTCTCATCTCTGCCACCACAGCCAAAGCTGCAGAGCCTCTGGCACAGCATCATTCACACCAGGGGCTTTGGGGAGCAGGTTTGGTGGTCAGTTTGGCTCCCACACCAAACCGGGGGGCCCTGGCACCCCCCTCATCTGTGCTCCCTAATCCCCAGCCTGCTGCTCTGTCATCCCTGCACAGCAGCTGCTGGCTGCCTGGAGCTGCACAGGGCTCTCAGCTCACTCCATTTTCTCACGGTGCTTGTCTGCAGCTGGTGGTGGGTGGCAGGCTCTGTGAGTTCAGCTCTGGGAAGCTCGTTTTTATTTTATAGCTTGTCTTTCCTTGTCTCTCCTGGCTTAGCTGGGACTCAGGAGTACAGATTACCCAAACCCCAGGGTGATGGGGGGACAGGAGCAGCCATGATAAGCAACTTTAATGCAAAACAATTTGTCAGAGCAAAGGGAGAAGATGCAAATGCACATGTGTGTCATCTTGTAATATATGTGGGCATATCAGAGCCCCAACATCAGGGTGGCCCCAAAAGGTGGGAGGATGCCTCACGATCAAAGATGTCCCTCTGCCTGTGTGACAGCCCCTTGCAGCACCTGGACTGTGCACAGTCCCGGATCCCATGGGGACACCAGTGGGTTGCAACCCTGCAGGGCTGCAAACTGCTCCAGCAGTGGTACTGTCCCCTTGTGTCACCACAATGGCAGACTGGAGGGAAATGCTGGATACCAGCTCAAACATGAACACAGATCAAATCCAGGCAGGGGTAACCAGTATCTCTGAGGCATCCAGGAATGAGAGCAATGTTTGAAAGGCAGCAGAGATGAGGGAGGCCACAGGAGAGGGAAGAGGGGGATGCTCAGTCCCATCTGGCCACAGGCATCTCAGCCAGATGAAGAGTGACTGGAATCCAGCTTTTTCAAGCCGGAGGAGTCACTGATCCACTGAGACATCTTCATGCAGCATGCAACTGCTCCTGTAAAACCTTTTGTAGGCTTGGAGCATGCAGAGGTGAAGTTGCATGCAGAAGGCAGATGGGTTTTTTCTTGGGGTCACACTGCCTGGAAGCAGGGCAGGACCACTCCTGTTCCAGTGCTCTGCAGGATGCAACTGGAGTGAGGTGTCTGCCCCTGGCCCTGGCTGCAGTGAGACTGCAGGCTGGAAAATTTCAGTCAGGAGGAGAAAGGAGGGGTCAGTGTCAGGAGCTGTTGGTGGTGGGTTGGTGTTCTCTTGCCTCCCTCCACAGCCACGCCAGGGCTGCCGGAGGAGCTGTCTGCGTGCTTCGGGTCTGGTGCCATCAGCAGAAGGGTGACATTTGTCCCTTGGTCACACTTTCCCCATGCCCAGATGGTGCAAAGTCCTTGCTGTCCCTGTGTCAGCTGAGGCATGGAACAGGGATGCCAACTCGGCGGCTGACACCGAAGCCAGACGTGGGGGGGTGCAGGCAGGGGGTTGCCACGTGTGACTCCTGCTTCAGGGAGTTGAGCACGTTCACCCTCCCTGGAAGATTTTAAACCTTGCTGTTTTTTTTCACAGAGGGGCCAGAGAAGGTCCTTCTGTCCCCTGACACTCATTTTTCTTTTCCCTCTTCTGTGTGACCTCACATGAGACTGCTGCAGCAGTGGGCCACTGTGGAATGGGATTTGTTGTCACACTTAATGAGGGGTTACTGCCAGAAAATTCATCCTGGAAAAGTAAAAGTCTTCCATCGAGGGTCTGACTGAAGGTGAGGTCCATCACTGCATGGTGGCAATCTGTTTGCTCAGCTCCTGGAGCATCCTGGTTTGTGCCAGTGAGGTCAGCACTGGGCCCCACTGTGCCATGCCAACTTGATGTCACAGGAAGGAAAAATAGCCATGAATGAGAGCTCATGGCAGTGAGTAATGGAAAGTAGTTGTCTCTTGTAATGCCTGGCCATAAAATGCCAGATAGATGTAAAAGTTATAAATACATCACAGAGCAAATAATTACAGCACAGCACTAACTCCTTGCTTCAGGGAAAGTTGCTGACCTCCCTGGGCAGCACCCAGCCCTGGGAAGATGAGCCAAGAACAGCCTGAGGATGGGACCTAAATGTGTGCAACCTCCCTTTGCTGGCAGGTGCTTATCTGCTGCCTCTGGCAGTTTGGGTGGGTGCTGCCGCTTGCAGGGGATCTCAGCCCTGCCTGGTGCATTGCTGAGTCTCACGGTGAGATATCTAAGTGTGTGGCTG
The DNA here is from genome assembly GCA_024500445.1 of Entomyzon cyanotis. Lineage (NCBI taxonomy): Eukaryota > Metazoa > Chordata > Aves > Passeriformes > Meliphagidae > Entomyzon > Entomyzon cyanotis. The sequence continues at coordinate 12,785,797 of JAKEPQ010000780.1, forward strand.
TGTTGAAGGACAGTGTGTGCTCCATGGTGTGATTAGCCAGGTGAGAGCCAAGGGCAGACACATGCCCAGCTGCGCTGACCATGGGAGGTATCAGCCTTTAAGGTTTTAGGAGGAGTATGTACTGATGGCAGGGAATTTCTCAACACGTGGGAGGAACAGCCTCCTTTCAGCTGTACAGCAGAGCACCATGGATGGGGTTGTTCAGGTACGTCCCAGTGAACACACATTGAAGAAGGAGCAGGAAAAATCCAGAAGGTCCCCATCCTAGCCACCATGACACTGGCGCAGCTGTCTGGACATGGACTTGGACATGGACTTGGACATGGACATGGACAAGGCTCAGCATCCCCTTGGACCTAACTGATGGATGCAGTGTTCCCAAGGCAAGTGCCTGTGGGTGCTCAGAAGGAGCAGCCAGAGCAGGGTCCTGCAGAGGACTAGCACTGTCAGAGGGGCTGAGTACACTGCCCTCAGTGCCAAGAAATTACCCTCCAATTGCTTGCCAGAAATTTCCCATACGTATATATATACACACACTCTTATACATCTATACATGGCTGTAACAGTTGAAGCAGACCCCAAACCCTTATAGAACATTCCTGAGAAACCTCTCGCTTCTGCAGTGCCAAGACCTCAGAGCATGGTCTCAGAGCTCCAAAGGTACGACTCGAGGGTGAAACACAAGCCTAGCATGGAATTCCTGAAGGAGGGTTTCAGAGCAGGGCAAGATGCAGAGGAGAAGGAGGGCTCAGAGGAACAGGTGCAGGCGGTCTTGCAATGCTTCCCTCTGTCTACAAATACACCAGTGGAAATAGTGAGAGGAGCAGAGAGCAACGATGCAATAAATCTTTTAAAAGAAACAATAAGAGCAGGACAGCTGGCTTAAAAAGGAGCATGTTCCCCTGGCTACCAGTGGCTTTAGGAATGAAAAAAGTGGAGTGAGTGAGGGAAAACATAGTGGTAGGGTGAAAACAATGATTCCGGAGAAATTAAATCCTGGGATCCTGAGAAAGGTTCCCAGGAAAACTGGGTGCTTTTCCAAAGACGTGGAGGAGAGTTAGTCACTATCCAGAACACTATGTGAGGAAAAGAAATGCCAGAAATTGCAGTGCTTGAGCTAAATACTGAAGGAAGAACAGCAACAAATATGTGAAATTTTGGGTTTACTGAGGAGGGATGGGAGGAGGAGGTGCTGAGTAAACAAGTGTGGAGGAAAACCGCTCATCTGAGATCATCTGTGTGCTTTACACATTGATGTTTCTTTCCAAAACCCATGGGGTTTATGCCTGACCTTCAGTCCCCAGCACCTTAGCCTGAGAAACACCACTGATATCCAGATCCATCCTTGGCTCACTGGTGTCTTGGGCTGAGTGTTCACTTCATAAAAACCTGTTTCCTTCTCTGTCCAACTGTGAATTTGCTATTATTTAATTTCTTTGCCTTACCCTCTTGGTCTGGTATTGCCAGGGACTCTAACCCAGGCTCCTGTGCCCCCCTGAGTCTCCTCTTCTCCTATTCACAGCCCCTTTCCGACATGAAATGGGAAGCAGCTTCCCCCCGGCTACCCCTGTGTATGCCTCCAGCTTGTTCTCTTGGCTACATTTCTGTTGAGGAACATGCTGGAATGCTAAAGCCGTGGTAATGAGTAACACACTTCTTCAATGGGACGATGCTTTTGAATGCACTGTGCTTTACAGCTACCATAAATAATGAAATCAGTATTTGTAAACTATACTTTAAGGAATCCATTCTTTTCCAGAGATTTCAAAAGCATGTCATTTTCCAGATTGAGAAGTTTGCCAGTTCATCTATTTTTAGAAATTCTCACTCTACTGATGTGGTCAAGATGGTCGTTAAACAGAAGAGGGTGGCTGCATGCCTTGAAGGTATAAACAGCCAGACATGTGATGGGAAATGCTTCAGAGGTGAGCCCTGCAGACTCCTAGACATCAAAGTTGTTGGTTGGTGAAACTGCAGGGACAGATCAGTGTGCGGGCTGCAGAAACAGGCACTGAAAAACATCTTAGAAGTTACTTTTCTTGGAGACCTGAAGAGTCCTTAAAATAGTCTCACGTCCCAGGAAATCAGACAGATCCTGCGGAAAACTGGCAGTGTGGCCTCAGCCAGAAATGCACTTCCCTGGAAACCTTAATGTGTGTAAACATAAAAGTGGGAGTAAAAAGCAAAAAAACCCACTAGCAAGCCAGGCTGTCTGTGAGGCTCCTCTGGGCTGTGTGGCTCTGCCAGCACCACCAGCTCCCTTAGATGACTTCTCTTTCAACCCCCCATCCCTATCCCTCGGGCAGAGCAGAGCCCTGAGGGCTGCCTAGGGAGCAGGGACAACCCTGTCCAAAGCAGGTGCAAGGACTACAATTGTGATGAGGGAAAACAGACCTAAACCTGAAGACCTCCCAGTATTTGATGTCTCCCAAACTTGGTAATGTTGTGGATACAGCTGATTGTGATCCTGCCCTTTACCCTGCCTCCAGTGCAGCACAGCACGATTTGGTCAAGCTGCTGGGACTTAAAAGTTCTTACAGCCCTCTATTCCAACTTGTTAAGTGTAAATCAAATTTTTGCTGCAATTAACATTTCAAAGATCGTCAATTTGATCAATTTCCTTCCTGTGCACATGCTTTTTTCTATTTAAAACCTGTTGATTTTTTCACTTAAAATACATGCATATATTTATTTGGCTACTAGATAACAAAACTGGGTCATGTCTTGCTGCTGCAGTCTTCTCATTTTGATTAAGATAATGGACTTCAAGTATTTCTCTAGGTATTTAACTTAAAAGTTCTTTTAAGTTATCTTTCACTTTTCAGGCTGTAGCTTTATGTTCACTACATAGAACACCACTCTGCAATGAGACCTTGTCCTTGTTTGAGATGCACTGGGCAACCCCCATAGGAAGGGACTGTCCTGTTTAATTTCAGGACCCCTCTTGGCCACAGACAATGTCCTGTCTCCAGCTCGGTGTTCCCAAGGAAAATGACAAACATCCTGGCTACTCAGAAGCAGTGCCACTTTTGGAAGGAAGGACCTCCCTGACTCTTGCAGGTGCTTAAATTATCTTTCAAACTTCCCTCTGCTAAGCTGTGCTCCTTTTGCCTCTCATTGCAGGGCTCGCCTAATCAGGCCCTTTCTTTGGCCTCTCCCTGTGTCCCCACATTCCTCTGCAAGGTGCCAGTTTTATCACTGATCACCACATCCTTGCAGCTCTCCCATCCTGACAGCACCTTCTCCAGACTCCTTAGGCCTGAGCTGGGGCTTTGACCCAAGGTGACTCCCAGGTCTTCCTTTGAGCCATAACTTTCCCAGGCACTCCTGGCCTCCTGGGCTGACCACGCATCTATTGAGGACCCGTTAGGACTGGCTGTGACACTGCAGCCAGGTGTGACCCCATTCCTGGCTGCACAGGGCGAGGCATACACCCTGGGGCAGCCCTTCTCCTTGTGCTTCCTGGGAGACCAAGCGATGGTGCTCAACACCTCACAGGTGAGGACAACCCTGCACTATGGACACAGCTTCTGTGGCAGCATCCTTCCAGCCCAGCCATGGGCAGAGCTAACGCAAGGATTTGCAGTTCCCCTTGCAGGAGTCACCCCAGCTCTGCTCTGAGCTGCCTGTCAGGACAGGAGGCAGTGGCACACAAACACCTTCCTGTGTCCTGTCTCCCTTTCAAATCTGGCTTTTTCAAACCATGAGACTCTCATCAAACTTGGCGCTGCTCCAACATTCACGCAGGCAGTGGTAGGGTGGAAGGAGGAGGGAAGCAAAGAGCAATCCATAACCTTTGTAGCACTCTTGAGAGCAGCTGTCTGGCAAATGTCAAGCACTGTCTAGGGCTATTTTGGGCACTTTATTTTTATAAAGGATGCTTTGAGGTGGGGGAAGGGTGCACAGGGGGTTTTCTCATTGCCAGCACCTTAAAGAATAAAACCCTGGAGAGGAAAATTCAAGAACCCTCCTTGGTCATGTGGCTGATACCACATCCCATTGGAACATTCCTGGAGGCTCTCAGACAGGTACGGCATTGGAGAAGGGCCTTGGCTTCTCTTGTGATTGGAGACCTCCTGGAGGACCTCAAACCCTTTGAGATCCAGGGTGAGGATGTGGCTCCTGCTGTGGACATGCAGGTCCATGACTGCAATGGGGACCAGCACCCCATGCCACCCAGCTCCCCAGGAGGAGTCTGGGGTGAGAAACCACTGGCTTTTGAATGTTCCTCCTAAGGAGTCTCATAAATATCGTCTTCTTAATTCTGGATGTTTTCCACTGCTGTCCCATTGAACCATCCAAGCCCCCAAGAGCCCTAGACTCCTTCACTTTCAGCAGAGCCAAGACCCAGAGCCAAGATACTACACAAGGAAGAGCAGAGCTTCTAAAAGATCCGTGTCTGAAAGATGTGTGGAGCATAACTGGAACATCCAAAAGAAAACAGAAAATTCCTATTGACAAGAAGGGATGTTCTTCCAAGAGTGGAAACAGTTGCAGAAAGTCAGTGTGTTTGTCTTTGTAAACATTTCTTCCGGTGACCCTGGAGAAAAAAGTAGTTCTCATTTGTAATAATTGGAGGCTTCAGTCCCTCCACAATATGCCTCTTTATCAGAGACAGAAGTAGTATGGAAGTAGGAGAAACAACCCCTCAGTATTTTTTACTATAAAATATTATGTGGCGTGTTTAGTGTTTTCAGACTGGATGATCCATTTTCGGATTAAACTGTAATCAAACTCCCTGAGAGGATCTCAGAGCCATCACTGGCTGGGAAGATGTTCTCTTAGTAGCCCAAGACTAGCAACCACAGTACCCATCTGAGGGAAAAGGAAAGAATAGGGAGTTACAAACCACTTCCCATCCCAGAAAAATGCTGGCATGAATAATCTGAAGCAGTTTTGTGAGCATCTGGAAGTTAGCACAGAGATGACTAATACCTGGTATAGCTTTGTCAAGAACGAGACACGTCAGGCCAATTTAATTTCCTTCAGCAGCAGGGTACAAGGAGCCCGCAGATGGCGAAGCAGCGGTGGCTGTGGGATGGGGATGCTGTGCCTGCCCTGCTGTAGAACAGGGAGCAGGGCCAGGCAGGGTGCTTCAGGATGGGTGCAGAGGGAACGAGGGGACAGTTCTGCAAGAGCAGCTCTCAAAGGCTCTCTGTGGGGCTGGAAAGCTGCTATTGAGCACTCCCTTTAACAGCCAGCATGGAGAAACAGAGAGAGTATTTATTAAATTTGCATGCCATGAAAGGCCCGGGCTGCAGACAGAAAAAGGATTGTGGCAAACTGGAGAAATGGGATGAAAAGCTGGGAGGAGGCTGAGGAGGAGGGGAGTGTGCTGTGGCATGCTCCTGGAAGAAGGGGACAGGGGAAGATGTCCCCTGGGCTGCTGCTGCCTGCTGCCACCTCCGCTGCAGCCTGGAGCTCTGGAGACAGCCCCAAGAGGTGCTGCTGACCCTGCAAACGCAGACAGAAGAGGCTCCCATGCAGCCCTACGGAGCCTATGGTGCCTGGGCAAATGCAGGTGACAGTCAGCTGTGGGCACCCACTACCTCTGGGCTGGAGTGGACTGGACCAGCTCAGGCACTTGTGACATGCTATGCCGTTTAATTCACAGCGCTGTGGTCTGAGCCATTTCTGTGTGGAACTGAATTGATTTAACAGGAGAAGTTTTCAGCACCAGCTGGGTGGCCTCCCTTACAGATGGTAGTGCAGGCAGGATGGAATCCAGCAGCAACTTGAACCCTCCTGCACTGGTCCCAGGAAGCTTGTCCCACTGCAGGAAGGGAAGGCCTGCCTGGGAACAAATCCCTGGTACCCAGCTGCAGCCAGCTGCCAATGCTGGGATAAGGTATGGCTTAAAGTGAGATACTCAAGGGCACAGCGAAAAATTAAACACAAGCAAATGCACAACCTCCCTGCATTCCCTGCCTGCAATGGGAAGAGGATGCTGAAGGAGAGATGAGACTGCAGGAAAGCTGGGCACCCCAGGGCTGAGAAAAAGTGAAGTTGTGGGGCAGCTGCCAGCCTGGGCAGGGATGTCTTTCACCCACCGCAGTGCCAAACAGAAATGGAAAAGAGTTAACTTCTGTCTTTGTCAGCCTGTGGAGCCAGAGTGGAAACAAACCCCCAGATCCTGTTTTTCTGTGCTCTCAGAAGAATGTAAACCTTTTTAAACAAAACCCAAACTTTTTAGCAAAGGAAAAATAGAAAGAAAAAATAAAGCAGGTCCAAACTGTTAATTTGTGTCAAACCCCAGCAATTCAACAGGAGAGAAACCCTGGTGGGGAGAGGCACTGAGACCTGCTGACAGTTCAGCTCCCTGGTGGGATGTGACCCCCTTCTTGCCACCCAGAGAGGATGTGACATCCCAAAACTGTCCTCCCCCAGTCCCGGAGCAGGAGCCAGCCACATCCTGAGCCGCTGTGGCCCCACGAGGGCTCGTGCCGAGCGCTGGGGGCAGGACCTCGGCTCGGTGACAGGCCGGGGTCAACGGGGGAGGCTGGGGCAGGGCAGGAATTTGCCGGCGGGTGCTGGCTGCCTGGCTGGTCCCCCAATGCAAGGCCATGTGGTTTCCCCGTGCAGGGAAATAAAAGGAAGGCTTTGAAAGTTGGCGTGTGACGGGGCGTCCCCCCGGGGAGCGGGGCGGCAGCGAGCGCGTGCGTCTGCGAGCGGCCCTGGCCGGCCGCCACGCTCCTTCCGTTTATTTACAGGGCTTTATCAGGGGCTGCGGGCTGCGATAAAGCTTATGAAAATAAAAGGCATCTCCAGCGGGCCGGGCCGAGAGCAGGCCCTGCCGTTTCTTTCCCACACTGATTAGGATCTGGGCAGGCTTCGGCGCTCCAGATCGCCGATGAAAGCAGCAGGACCGGCAGCACTTCCCTTCCTGGCCCCCGCTCAGGGCCAGAGGCAGCGAGAGGTCAGCACGCTGCAGGCTGCACCCCACACAGCACGGGCTGCACGCACTGTGCCTCACACGGGGCACTCACCGGGCACTGTGGCACCGACACACCGTGCCAGGCTGCACAGCACTGGGCACTGTGGGCGCTCTGCACAGGGCACCCCTCACTGGGCACTGCAGCACCCACCATGCACTGTGCACAGTGCTGTGCCAGCCAGGCCCTGTGCTCTGTGCACCTCATGCCAGGCACCACCCCGATTCCCTGTGCTCCCACGCTCCTCTCGGAACCTGGGGAAAGCCCCTTTGAAGGAGCCCATGCATGCGGGGCAGCAGCAGGGTAAGGCATCTGGTTGGGATACAGCTGCGGCAGGCCCAGGCCTGTCCCCTGCGCGGGCAGCCATCCCCATCCCCAGAGTGTTGGCCAAGGTCATGGCCCCTTTCCGCCAATTGTCTGGTGGCGGCCAGGCCGTGGCTTCCTCCTGGTCACGAGTCTGACTCTCACGCTGGTGTGAGTGCTGGGGCTGACGCCTCAATCCCTGCTGGGCACGGGCACTTCCAGGGCAGGCAGGCAGGCTCCAGGGAACAGAGTCTTCTGCAAGCAATACCTCCAGAATTCACTGGGCTGCACTGCCAGGCAGTCTGGGCACAAACACTCAGGCACATGAGAAACAAAACACAGGGAGCTTTGCTGGCTGGAAAACAGGAGTCTGATCTGACTGCCACTGGGGTTAGGAGGAATTTGGGCAATGGCAGTAATGGAAGGTTCAATCCCCCAAGTGCTGCCGGGTTTGGAAATGTTCAGTTAAGTGTGGGTTTTGTGGGGGATGGTTTTATTGCCCCTTTTCACCTCCAGCACACTCTGGAAGAGATGCTGGGAACCGAAACACTTAAAAGCAACTCATGATGAAACCTCAAACCACACAAATCGTGCTTGGTCTGGGGTTTTCTCACAAGCTCAGAGTGCTGTCTGGGTCCTCAAAGGAGCCGTGAATCCTTGAATGAGGCTGCTCGAAGCTTGTGGTTTTAAGAGAAATGCAGCTCCTCCTCCCTGCCACCTTTTCCCCCCTTACAGACTGGTTCCCTGCCTGGAAAAATCAGGTGGATGCTCAGAGCCAAGCCTCTCTTCAAGTGGTGCAGGATCCTTACATGGACCCTCCTGGTGACCTGGCAGCCCCCCTCACCACCACCCCCTGCAAACCAAACAGCGGGGAGGGCTCTTTCATTTCTTACAGCAAGTGTCAAGATTTATGGGGCACTGGCACCAGATCAAAAGCAAATTCAGTCATTTACAGTAAAATCAAAGCAGGCAGAACAATGAATATGAAGTGAGGTTAAAACACCTTGTTACAGGAACAAATTGCGCAGCTGACATCAAAATAATGGAATTTATGTCCCTGTTGGTTGAAGCCAAATTATTTGCAGTGGCATTTGTCTAAGCATGAGCTCCAGGAGAGGTGCTTGATGTTGCTGCTGCTGAGAGATTTTGGGGTCAGGCAGCAGCCTCACACAGTGTGAACAGTGCAGGAGGGCTGCCCACAGAGCCAGGGCTCAGGATCCAGCTCCTGTTAGTCATCTCCCATCCTCTGAGGTGGGATGATGTGGGGAATCCCCTCCACCTTCCAGGGTGGGTGATGTGCTGCCTGTGTGGTCTGCACAGGACTTGCCCTGGCTGCAAAGCATGGATGCATTTCTATTCCTGGCACCTGCCCAGGAGATGCTGCTTCCTCTGTAATGAATTCTATGTGCCCCATAGCAAAATATCAGGTATGACGGGGCCCACAAGCTCCATGCTCCTCACCTGAGGTGGCCACCAGTCTGGGTGGCATTGCCAGCTCCTTGCTTGGCAGCCAGACTTTCATCCCACCCCTCAACTCTTTTGTCTTCCCAGCACGTTAGGGCACCATGTCCTTTTTCCTTGCCTGCTGAACCCTGGCTGTGCTCATGCATGTTGCATTTGCCAGACCCTAGTATGTCCCAACACATGACACAGCTCTGAAAATCCACCTACTGCTTCCACCTTGCCCCAGGCACAGATATAACCCCACTGCCGCCCCCAGGACATGAATTGGGCTGCCCAATGCTTCCTAAGGGACAGTCCTTCCCTGTCCCCTGCCCATGGCCCTGTGCCAGGCTAGCAGCCCCTCCAGTGAGACTGACCACCCCCAGGAAGGCAGGTGACACATCCCACTCCAGCAGCTCTCCCTGCGTGCAGTGTGGCTGGGCTTGTTTTGAAAATCTATTGTGAAGCACTTCATTGCCATGGAGACTTACTTTATGGACAAATAAATATTTGTCTGTTTTTTCTCTTGCTTTAAAAGTCTGTCTCTTCTCCTCCCTCTCCACATCTTTTTTGTCTCTGTGTATGAGTTTTATATTGGAGACACCCTCCTATCTCAATTTTTAAGCATTTATGCTTTTTGCGAGAACCAAAATTATTTTATCCTCTTAATTCTTGGTATTTGCATCCCAGCAGTAACAGTGCAGCTGTTTTCAGCTTTCCTGGTCCCAGCGCTGTCTCCTTGGTTGGGCTCCACTTGCCACGTCTGATGTTTCCATCAGGATGGTTGGTCCCATCACAGTTGCTCCTCATTGTGGCCCCCGTGTGTCTCTTGGGATTTTTGGGGGGGTTTCAGGAGATCTGGGTGAAGATTTTGCAGCAAAATCTCCTGAAACCCCCCAAAAGCTATTAAAAATAGCAACTGGCAAAGCAACACCACCAATTAACTGAGCAGGGGAAGGGAAGGCAAGACACAAATGAACCTCCTTCATTAATAAATCCTGGCAGCTGTGGAAAGTTTGAGGCAAGTGAGAGCACCCAGACAGAAAATTAAAAAACTAATAAAGTCCTCAGTGTGGGGGCACTGGCATCAGGTCAGCTTTACTTCTGTAGGCACCTCGTAAAGAGACATTCCAGGACACTAACTCATAAGGGAAAGCTGCAGGGGTCAAGGAGAACAGTGGAAAGCTAACCATGGTAACTCAAGTGTACTGGAAAGGCAGCAGAAAAACAGCAAGGAGTTGGGCTTTTTCTTTTTCCCTTCTTTTTTTGTCTCTCTGTTGGTTTTTGGGTGAGCAGAGGCTGCAGTATGGAGAGTCTCGGGCATGGTGGGGCAGCCAAGCAGAGCCCCAGTGAAGAGCCCTCTCTGTGGGATTGTTGGGGATGGGAACCCAGAGCACAGGCTGTTTTCAAGCCAGGAGCAGAAGCTGCTCACTCCCCTCTCCCTCACAATGCCTGCCCTAGCTGTACCACTCCTGCCTGTCTGGGATGGCCAATAGCCTGAGAGCACAGGCTAAAATTCACGATATGCTTCAATGTTAACTGTAAATCTAAATGGGGATGCTTTGCTCTAATGGGGATAAAAGCTGAAAATTATTCCTTAATATTTTGTATTTCTTTTTGTGTCCCCAAGCTGGTGCTGCAGTTCTTACCCCTGGAGTGTACTCCCTACCCTCCCATTGCCTCCCCTCGGGATGGTGAAGGAAACGTGGAGCCTGGTGCAGAGGGAGCTGCCCAACTGCAGCACTTCTGTGTGGAGCCAGGCACACTCACAGCTGGGCAGGGAATGTGCATGTGTCCCCTGCAAGGGAAGTGTGTGCCGTGCCTTTGGGGGCCCAGCACCATGCCCAGCAGCGTGCTGGCCTCTCTCCTCTTCTCTAGCCTTCCAGGTGGAAAGAGCAAGGGAAGAAAGTAGTCTAGCCCGCCCTGGGAGATCGTGCTCACAGTGAAATCCCAGCCTGCAAGTGCCATTCACAGTTCTTTAAAACAGGCAAATGCATCTATCTCAAAAGCAGCTTTCCAGGAGTGAGAAGCGGTGGGATGAGGGGAGGAGGCCTGGATGTGTGTTTGTCCCATGGCCAGGCAGCACGCCCCAGGAGCGAGCAGCCAGGCCAGGGTGAGATCCAGGCTCAGCAAGGTGCTGGCCAGGAGAGCCTCTTACAGAACTACGGCCACAGCACCAAAACCTCCTGCCAAGTGCTGGGCTGGCATCATTCCTGGGCCATGGCTGTCCATCCGGCACCTGGACCAGGATGTGCAGCTCTTGGCCCGGTGCCAGGGGAGGCACGCCATGGATGGTTATTGCACAGGAGTGTGAGGTGGCATCCTGGTCCTTGTCCGGTGGCCAGAAGAAACCAGGAGTCCCAGTCCCACACCCTCATCCTGCTGCAGCTCACCAGCCCTGGCTCTGGAGCTGTGCCTCTGGTTTGTCATTTGTTAAATTCACCTCGTTGTTTGCATTGCCACATCACCTGTGAGCCCAGGATCCCACGGTGCAAGTGCTGGCCAGGCAGCCCTGCCCTGCCTGCCTGCCCTGCCTGCCTGGGGACACAGCATTCTCCCCGAGGCAGGCAAGGCCACTCAAGGGGTCTCTCTGGGCTCCCAGGGCAGTGTGCCAAGTCCTGCTGCCCACACAGCTTGCTGAAGGAGCCCCTCAATTTGCCTGCCTGCGAGAAGCGATGAGCGAGTGTGGGAGCAGCTGCACTGAATATTTCGGCAGAAAAACGTGAGTTTCCCTGGCTTGCCAGAGCCCAGCCTGGAGGGCACTTTCACAGCCAAGCTATAAACCTTACAACCAGGGGTTTCTAATGGAAACATTGACATAACCTGTAGCTGACAGAGCAACAGCCCTGCTCACGTTAAGCCTGTATTTTCATCCCTAATCCCCACAGCTCCTGGCCTGTCTCAGAAACGGACCCGTGCAGCTGGCTGAGCATCCCCAGGGAGCCAGTGGATGGCTGGGCTGAGGGGGTCACAGGGATCTGGCTGCTCCCCACCATGCCAGCCCTGACCTGCCACACTGCAGGCGAGGGGCCAATGGCTGGGGTATCCCTTTGCTGCAGCACGGCAGCCCTCTGCCACCAAAAAGGCAAAAGAAAAAGGCAGAGTGGTTCAGTTGGTTGTAAAAATTAATGAGTTCAGATACAGACTTGCTTTATTCCGGTCCAGCTGCGTAACCACGGCGATTGTGTCCGGCACACTAGACAGTTACATCAGCTCCACACCCCTGTACAATAAGACTCTGTTTGATCTCAGAAACAAGATCAGACTCCTGGGCTTTGCACATCCTGCTTCCTACATATGTAAAATCATTTTATTACCAGCCAGGAGAGTTCATCTAAGCCGCTCTTGCTGTGCAGCTGATGTGGAGAGAACATGCCCCTGTCTGCACTTCTTTTACCAGATGGAGATCTACAGAGAGATTGAAGAGCTGCTACTCCTCCAAGTTGGTTTTGTTTTGTTTTGTTTTTTAAATTCCTTATCTTAGATTGGAAACTCTGGGGCAGAACCTGAGTGTCCTTATGTGTTTGTGCAGTCCCATCACAGTGGGAGGCGTGTATGGCTCAACTCTCCTGAATGTAAGTGGTAAATAAGCAGCCATGTGTTTTTGCTTGGCTTTACTCCCTTTTTGTCCTATCTACCCGGGAGAGGAAGTTCTTATAAAAAGTCTGCTCTGCCCTTCAAACATCTGCTCAAATCCCCCTCGTTTGTCAGGTCCATGAGACACTGGGGAGCTGTCAGATATTTAGCATCCTCCCTGTATTCAAACATTTACCCTGCCCCACATGAGTAACCCAATGTCACCAAGGCAGTTATGACCATGCCCAAGCTGCTACAGTCTTAGTCTGATCAGCCACAGCACCAGAACTCTTTTGCTGATCACAGATGGCTCAGCAGAGTTACAATCAGCAGCTCCCTTCTAACCATGGCTATTCCAGTTACAGGGTCCCACTGGTGGTGTTCTGCCGCTGGCCTCACATATCTCAGCAGCTGAGCTGCAACACATGGATGCTGGCTGTTGTGCTGGTGGCACAGCACTGGTGTGGAGGGACTGCTGGGGTTTGGGATGTGTCTGCAGAGCTGGTGCACATCACTGCATCCCAGGATGCCTCTGCAGCACTGGTGCACAGGGGGTGCTGCAGGGCTCACCCAGATGAGAGCACTTTCCCAAAGAAAATGCACTTTTCAGCCCGGGCGTCCTCTCCTGCCGATGTCTGGAGGGCTGTGTGGCCAGAGCTCAGTGACTCACTGCACACAGGTCATCCAGCAGCTGCCGGCTGCTAACTCTTATTTACTGCTCAGTTGTGGCTGGATTTAAACCAGCAGCACAGGGGAAGGGAGGGGAAATCCCCTCCTTCCCATCCCAGCCCTGCAGAGTCAGCCAGTCTAACTGGAGCAGCTACTCTTAAGTGCATCTAGTTTAGGGCTTTGCCCCGAGTTTCTAGCTCAGCTCTTCTGGCTTTGTTAAACTTCCAGTCCAAAGGCTTCCGCGTGCTTACAGTTTTGGATAAAGCTCTTGGAGACCTAACCCAGGTCACACACCCTGTAGTCCAGCAAGTCTAACACCAGCACATGTCTGTTCAGCAGCAGCAATGAAAATTGCTGCCAGTCCATACCCACCATCCTGTTTGGAAAGGAGAAACTGGTGGCCCAGTGCCAATATAGGAGCTACCAGCATGGGCACAGGCATCCCCATCCCATACAGCCCTCGTACACCTCGGCAGCACTGACTGGCCTGAATCAGGCATGACAAAAGATGCTGATGAATTTTTTTTTCTGAAAACCATTGCTAGCACATGTGCCATACCAGATTAAAGGTCAGCTTCCCTGTATCTATCCCCTGAGGAGCTTTGCTGATCAAGTTATGCATTTTGGGGCAGGGCCACCATTGATTCACGTGTGATGGCATCCCATGCCTCCCATCTTTGTCTCCTGGGCCCATTAGTCAAAGAGGGATCTTATCCTCTCATCAATCTCCTTTCCATCCAAGACTTAGTTTGGAGAAACTGAGGCTGGCACTAAGGCAGTGAGAGCTGTTTGCAGGAGAGGAGGCTGTGGGAAGCTGTGGCCATCAGGCTGGACCAGCACTGTCCCAGCTGGTTTCATGCTCTTTAGTGTGTATTTATCCCATGGCCGCCAGGATAATTGCCAAAGATTTTGCATGTAGCAATGACCCTCCTCCTCTCTGGGGTGCTCCCCAGCTCTTCCAGAAACATTCCAGGCAATTTTTTGGCTGTGTCTTGTCTCTCCCCATCCTCTCTAGACCCTGCTTTTTGTAAGCATATTTTAACCTCAGCGCAGGACCATGTGTGTGTGTTTTCACAAGCAAAGTAAACCAAAAAAACCCCAACTGCCTCTCCAGCCATTCCGTGGCAATGCTGGATTGCCTGCCATTGCCAGTGGCTTTTCCTGTTGTTGGTTTGTAATTACCTTGGGATGCCATTCCCCACATTGCTCTGACAACTGGGATTTAAGGCCCTGCAAAGAGCAGAGCTGCCTGATCTCCAAAGCCTCCCAGGTTTACAGCCAGCATCGTTCTCATCAATCATCTTCTGTCAGATGGGGAATTTGAGCAACCCCAATCCAAATCAGAATATGGAAGGGAGGCCTTCCCCAACCCACCCTCCCCTGTTTGACAGCTCAGCTCGAATAAACAAAACCTGAAAGGGCCAAGGCAGCTCAAAAGGAAACTGTAAACGATCCCATCTGTGAGCCTTGGCAGTATCTCCTCCAGAAGGGGGCGTGGGGGAGAGAAAACAAGCTGAAGGGTCTTTTTTTTCTCTCAGAAGGAAATACCATTGTGTTCAAACGTTGCTACTGCTCCAAATGTCATTCCAGAGCCCAGACCCAGGCTCCTCCTTAGACAGGTCTCGTAGCCAGGATGGTGGCAGGAGCCTTTGGGAGAGGTTGTCATTTGCAGGAATAATTAACAGTAAAGGCATTAACAGGTAAACTGAGCTCAGGGTTGAAGGTGTGGATCAGGGAGCAAAAGCACATGATATGTGTAAAAGTCATATTCCATGGTGATAAATGTATTTTGTAAGGCAGTAAAACAACATCCTTGCTCACACTGGAGCATCCCAGTTTGCTGTGTTCCTGTCCAGGACTCACAGGCACTGGTCTCTGGGTGCTCAGCTGGTCTTGGTGTTCCAAGCTCAGTGTCAGCTGGATGGGGACCTCAGAAAAGTCAGGTCCTGCCTTCAGGCAACCGGGAAGGTAGCCTGGAAAGGTTGTCTGTGCCCAAGTTTAGAAGTCAAGATAGTCCAGGACCATCCAGAAATTCACCATCCTTTCCCCATTCTTGAAACTTGCTCAGTTTTCTATTTTTCAGGGTACAGAATAGCCTGTTAGCTATGTCCCCTACCTCCCTGAGCTTTCCGAGGCAGCCTCTCTGCCTTCTGGCCCCCAACTCGGAGGTTGAGCTAAGCACTTGATAAGGGACATTGCAATTGTATTGGCAGCCTCGGTGCATGACAAAAGCACTGGCATCACAAAGCAGCTTTATCTCACCAGGTTCCCAGCTCTGTTCCCCAGTCTCAAAGGCTGGGATTGTGAGTAAGGGCACTTTGCATCTTCAAAGAGCAGAAGCAGTTTCTGCATGAGCCCAGGGTGCCCTGGAGACCCCAAAGCCCCGAGGGAGTCTGAAACGCAGGTTTGGGTTGTGGAGCAGGAGCCATGTGTGCCAAAGGCAGCTGGGCAGAGCCGGAAGATGTGCTCAGGAAATGCTCTGTGCATCACCAACAACCTCGACTAGCCCTTGCTTGGTTAGTCAGAGAAGCAGCTCACCAGAGACAGATGCAGAAGGCAAAATATCGCAATGTTTTTGATTAACTATTGTCATTTAAGCACGAGTTAATAGTTAATTGAGAATTCAACTTCCAAACATGCCAGTGAGAGTGAGGAATGAACGTTTAAGACAATGTTAATTGCACTGGAGATGAGCTGAGGCAGGGAGAGGTGACCAGTAAGTGATGAAGGGCTCAGGGTGAGGACTAAGAACTTTCTGGTTCTCAGGAGGATTTGGCTCCAGCAGAGTGATACTGCTGTGACTAAACACCAAGGAGGTCCTGGGACACTGTCACAGGAAAGAGCTTATCACCGTCTGGTGCTCACACTGCAAAAGTGTGCTGAAATGTTGGTAAGTGCCAAGAGAGTTACAACAATTACTTGAAGACCAAAATGAGCTGTCTGGAGCTTGCAGAGCTCAACCAATTTTGCATGGAAAAATGAGCAGGTGGTTAAACTTGTAAAAGTGATGATAGGAAGAAGAAATAGAAGAATATTCAATTTAGTAGGGAATGTAATAACAAGACTCAAACCCAGGAAAGAGAATCAGGGCAAGTTTAACAGGAAATCAGACATTTATCTTTTAGGGCTAGGGTCAGGATCCACCGTAGCAATCCAGGAAAAGGAGAGACACATGCTCAGTCCAAGGAGAGATGATTTTCTGGCTCTTCCTGGGGCCAGCTTAGGCATTTTTTGGGGAAAATGTGATGCCTGTGAAATACAGACACCCCATCCTGAACAAGTCCTATCAGCTCCTGCAGCTGTAAGTAACGGATGCTCGTAGACCCAGGGGGAAAATGAAGGAAGTGACATCCAGGAGCAGAGTGGGTGGGTGACAGGTGCTGGTCCTGAGATCCCTGAAGCAGCTGAGGATGAATGAGCATGAGGGTGTAACTGCAGTGGGAATGTGGCCCTGTGGAGGGCAGGCAGTTCATTTGGTGCCAGGCTCTTCCCTTCCACCTCCCTGGAAGTGCCACCCCTTTAGCTCACCAGGCACACACGTGGCCCTTGCTTGCCCTGGGATGTGTGGCCTGGCTGCTCCCTGTCCCCTTTGCAAGCACTGTGAAACAGAGGGGGAATGCTGTTTCTGCAGCTCTGCCTCTGCTCATTAGCTAATGTGAATTAAATCCCTTTTATCTTCACACTCATTTTCTAAGGATAATAATCCCTTTTTGTGTGCACCCACTTTAACTGTTCCCTAACTGAGCTGTAATTGCTGATAGTAATTAAGTTAATACATATTTATAGCCATGTAGAGTTATAGAAGGTCTCCCGTAGTTTTATTTGAGGCATTTTCTTTAACCTGCTGTAAAATCATCAGCAAGTTGTTCAGTGTTAATTGCCTCCAATGCTGATCTCGTCCCCTTGCCTCCGGACAAGGCAGGGCAGCAGATGGCTTCCCTGGACAGCCACTTTCTCCCTGCTCCCACCCTGGCTCTACTGCAAGGCAGAAGTGACCCCCACCTGTCTTTCCTACCAGTTATGATCCGGTTTTGGCAAGTTCATCTCTATG
This sequence comes from Entomyzon cyanotis, assembly GCA_024500445.1. Lineage (NCBI taxonomy): Eukaryota > Metazoa > Chordata > Aves > Passeriformes > Meliphagidae > Entomyzon > Entomyzon cyanotis. Next base: position 12,802,771 of record JAKEPQ010000780.1, read on the forward strand.
GTAACTTTCCAAGCCATTTGCAAAAAGAGCCTTGCAAGAGCCCATGTCCATGCATGCCATGAGGATGGAGGAGCAGGACCCTGGGAGGGCAGGGATCCAGCAGGACACAGCCTCTGCCCCTGCCTGCAGCTCTGCCGAGCTCCGTGGCAGCAACCCCCCCATGCCAGATTTTCTCCTGCTTGCATTTGGGCTTTTGTGCTTGCCAAGAGCCCCAAACCACTTGGCAAACAGTGTATGGTGAGAGATCACCTCGTGTAATCTCCGGGTGAATCCCCCCATTATACAGTTGGCTAATTAACTCCGGGTACAGGGTCAGGATGAGCTATCGGCTCCAGGAATGTCCTCCCCAAAGGGAAGTAAATATCACTGCAAGAGCGGGGAGCCCCTTTCTATGGTACTGAATCCTGATAAAGAGCTTCACTCCGCTCTCCTGCTGTTGGCTCCAGCTTAGCGTTTTTAAAGCTGATTCTCCCTGTGCTAATCTGGAGGGTCCATTCAGCCCAAAGCTCAACATCTGAGTCTATTTGCGAAGTGTGCAGCTGTGTCAATTTGCAAAGACAAAGGAAAGCTCCTCTGTCAACAGGTCGGGGAGCTCAGGTAGCACGAGCGAATTGAGGGCAAGAAGTCAAAGTGGTTTCACAAACCATCAGACCATGTTTAAATCCCATCCAGCCTGAGAGGCCAGGGCAGTGCAAGGGATAAAGGGAGTGCAGAGGAGTGGACTGAAGGGCCAGGGCTACGAGGCCACCAATTAGTGCTATTAAAGAAAGATAATTAGATCTGCTCCATGGAAACCCCACAGGGGGCAGAATGCAATTTCCATTTGGGCTTATTTTAATAAAGGTTAGAAATGCCAGGAGGTGCCAAAATTGCACTGCTGGCAATATGAGCAGGGCCCTTGGTGTGGGGTACAGGAGTTACAGGGCAGCAGGAGAGGACCACAGCCCTCCCAGGACACAGGAGACTGTCTGCTCAGTGTTTGTACCCAAGGGATAGAAACTAAAAATGTTTGAAATTAATAATTCCAGATAAAGAAATTCAACCTCTTTTAGAGGCTTTGCTTCTCTGGAAACGTTTGTTTGCAGGAACTACTCTGCACAGGGGCAGAAGCCATGAAGAGGTTTAGTGGTGATGTGTCCTGAGCAGAGAGCAGGGCTGGGAGCAGTCATTTCCAGGATGGAGTTGTGAGGAAGGCAGGAGGTATCCTGGCATCCTCTGAGAGAGCACGAAGAAAGTAAATCCTGGGGAGGAAATAGGACTTCTCACTTAGACCCTTAATCTCAGTGCCATCAGGTCAGGAAAATTCTTATCCCTAGTTCACATAGGAGAGAGTCTTGGGAAGTCAAGTCTAAGATTTCTGAAGTCAGCCTTTGGTTTATGATGTGTTTTAGCCCAGCCTGGGTACTCCTTAGCCATTGGCAATTGAGGGCCATGGCACTGCAGAGTTCCTTGGGCTGGTGGCAGGAACCAGCCAGGGTTTGAAACGAGCACAGGAATATCTGTGGGACTTATAACCTTCAGAGAGTTAATGAGGAAAGGGAGTAAGGAGTCATCACACAGTCAGTGTAGGAGAAGGTCCTAAGTCTCCTAATTTGTAATAATCTAAAATACTTTCCTGCAGGAATTCAGAGAATTACAAAATAAGTTGTGTTTGAGCAAATCCGTTTTGCCACTGAAAACTTCCCCATCAGAAAAACTTCCACTGGAAATAAAGGCAGCTTCAGTCTTTCTTTGGATTTTTAAGACAAAAAGTAGGACTCTGGTTCGGAAGGATTTTATTGAAACTATAACTTTGCCTTCAGGTTGACACTACACGTGGGAAAGAGGAATTTCAAAGATGAAGAGCTGGAAGGCTGAAACAGCCAACCATGGTTGGTTTTGGTATCAGTCATGTGCTGCTCTCACCCCCAGCACTTGGCCCTCTGTGTGCCTGTGGTGCAAGTTTAACTTCAACAAGTCCCATTGGGAGGAGATTTAGATATTGTCCATTAGATAACTATTCACAGATGTGCAATAATAAACACCATTAAATAGCATTAGTGGGTGGACTTAGCAAAATATACATCACATATAGGGGTATCTCTAGAGAGCAGGGAAAACAGGTGAACTCTTGTGTTATTTCATGACACAAGGTCCAGTGATACTCTGCCCACCTGCTTCTTCCTTCTCACACAACTTGCCAGGGCACATATACAGAGGTGTATACAATTTGACTAGATACTACATTTTCCTCTTACGGGTAAGCATATTTATTTTGATAATGTCTGGCAATATAAAACCTGTAACATTAATAAACACTGTCATCCCTTTCAAATATTTCATACTTACTGAATTTTTTTCTTTGAGATAATAAATCACATGAATAAACCTTATTAATCATTTAAGTAGACCCTTAAAACACTGTTGAAAAGATTTTCCAACTCAAACACCTTTTAAGATGCAATGACATCATGTCTATCGGGACATTGTTATGCAGTGAAGATTGTGAGACGTTTTCCCTCCATAAAGTTGCTGTAATAAAGTTTGTCACTGCAGACATTTAAATTCATGTTTTCTTCTCTTACCTTCTTCCTTTCTCTGGTGCTACCCATTGTTAGGGCGAAAGAGAAAACATACCACAGTGAAAAATTGGGGGATCTAACCATGGAGGCTTCCACAAAGCAAAATGCCCATTGATTTCAGCAAGAGCTGTAATCTGACATTCTGTCTTACATTGACTCCTGGATACTTGCCTCCTCTTGAGAGGTAGAACAAGCATGGAGAGAAAGAGGAAGAGAAGACCCCAAATTCTACCTGGAAAGGAAGAAAAACTGAGGAAATTCTATTGTTTCATGGAACTGAACATCCTGGGAGGAACCAACCCTCCCTGGAAGTCTTAATTTGTGCATCTCCTGGCCCAGAGGAAGGTGCTGGCCCAGCTGACAGGTTCAGCAGAAGCTTTGCCTGCTGAACATAGCAAAGGTTTGTTTGACTAAGTTGAAAGAGAGAGCAAAAGATGGAGGTGATGAGTTTTATCAGTTGGAGGCTGCAGATGCTTGGGTGGTGGCATCTTGTGAGTGAGCTGAAAGCCATAATAAAGATGATATTTGGTGTCTCTTCCTCCTGTTCTAGGAGCTGAGCTGTATGCTGCTTTGAACAGACCCTGGAGGGTTCCACAAGCCCTGTCCCAGCAGCTTCCCATGAGTTCACCCAGCTGTGGTGATGGCTCCTTGGTGGTCTGTGAAACCAAAACCTCAGACGTGCCATCGGTGCCTGTGACTCAGATCTGCTGTGTGCCTCCTCCCTCATCCTGCCCAGAGGAAGAGAAGCACATGTGCAAATGAGTCTGTTGGGTTTGGCTGCTTCCAGAAGTGCCTCGCCTGGCAGATGGGCCCTGCTGGCAAGGGCAGTGCTGTGGAGTGTGTTGTGTCCTGCAAGTGGGGACATTATGTCTGGCAGCACAATGAGCAGAGCACCTTGAAGAGCACTTTCAGCCTGAATGTCTCAAAAGGTAAAGGCTGGAAGAGCCTCCTGAATGCACACACAAAGATCCAGCTGAATTCAAACCCTTAGGCTGGCAGAAGACATTTCCATGTGGCACAGAGCTATGCCTGCTGCTGGGTGGTCCCAGTGGGAACCAAAGTGGAGCTAAACTTGTCTGACACCCAGCTTCCCAACTGCCCTCCCAAATTAGTACACACAACAAAAGCCTAATCCAAGCTCTGACCTACCCCAGCTGCAGTCCCTGCAGCAGGTTTCCTTCCCAAAAGATACCCTAGCCAAATTTAAAACAATTCCCAGGGGCACACCTGCCTGATGCTGATTAGAAGCTGTCTCAGATGCCCCGTGCCCCTGCTCTGCTCCTGCTCCCATGCCACCGCATTGCCCGTGGTTCCGGTTGTCTGCCTCTAGGGACAGTGGCACCTCCTGCCCAGAAACCTGCATGCCTGGCTGTCTTCCTTCTTGCTTGAAAACTAGTCAGAGTGCACAACCCTCCCTAACTGAACAATTAAGCTATTAAGTAACTCAGTTAACAAATTCAGATTTTGCCCTAATACATTTCTAATGACCTTGTCTAATAAATTCAAAGCAATCTGGGAAGAATGCTTGTTCCTATATTTTAAAGGCAAAAGTGATTTATATTTGCTGAGAGAACAAAGACAGCCGCATGTGATTTATTACTATCAGTCACTGTATCTTTCATCTCTTTAATTATTTTCTCTACAGGCAGCTTCAAAAGTGCTCTTGAAGGCCAAATGGTGAGTGCCTTTCAAATTCAGATACTACTTCAGTCTGAACTGCTGATTTTTGCCTTTGTATCTGTAGCTTCAAGTATTAATCATGGAAGCTGCAATTTAGTTTGCTTAGGTTGGACTTAATGCAAGAAAAGATTTTGCATGCTTGGTACCCTACCAGAGCCAAATGCCTGAAACCTCTAAGGCTTTTGTCCATCAGTGATATTTTCCAGCGTGAAAGCCAGCAACAACTACCAACATCCATAGGCTGACTGCATTTATAACAAGGTTTAACTTTTGTTGTCAGACTATAGGCAGGAGGTTTGGGACCAATTCTGAAAGCTGCTCTGGTTTTATTGGACAAAAAGACCAACTTTTCCATTCTTCCCAGAGAGGGGATCTTGCTTGGCATTTGCTGTGCAGCCAAAGGAGAAGATGAACTAAGTGTTGGAAAGCCTGAAGCCAGAACAGGACAAACACAATTACATGAAGAAATCAATCTTGTTTCCAGAGGGAAAAAGGCAGGAATCACCACTTAAAAGCCCCCTGTCTGTCCAGGAATGTGGGGAGATTTCCAGAGGAGCCACATGGAGTTTGGATCCCACGTCCCAGAAAGATAGGGGAGCCAAGTTCATCTGTCACTCATGTCCTTCAGAAAGCCCAGCCTAGAGCAGCAGGGGAAATGATTTATATCCTTGCTCTCTTATGCACCCTAGAACTTCTTAAGATTTGAGAAAATTGGATTTAATCTTTGTCCAGATTCCAGTCCCTGATCAGGGCTCAAACTGTGGGAATTTTTTCTGCCAAGACTGTCTTCCAGCTATTTCCAGGTAGTCCTCAAAACAGGCCTGGCAGGGATTCAGACAGGAAAAACCATTTCTGCAAGACTTTCTGTCTGGCTTTACAAGCCCTATAGGTCTGGAGAATCCTGATGAATCATCTAAAATCTCAGTAAGTGCCTGCATGACTTGTACCCAGAATGGACCTCGGGGATGTAGGACAACACATGGCTTGGTCCATGCAGGGGACCCACAACTGCCTGTCCTGAACAGCCTGGGCTCCCATCGCAGGCTCTGGGGAAGGAGCAATTCCAGCCCATCCAGGTCTGCGTGGCCTGGAAAAATGTTTGTCTCCCAGAGCTGCCCGTGGGCAGTGTTGCAATCTGAGGCTCCCACACGCTGTTTACATGACACGGTCTCAGCCGCCGGCGTCTCGCTAGGTTCGAGTGCTCTGTGCTAAACAAAACAGCAAGAAACAAGGAGCTTCCAAGGTTTCTTCTTCCTTAGATCCTTCCAGTCCCCACTCTGCACAAGCATACATCTTCTCAAATGACATGCCTCGGGTTGAGTCTCTACAGTCAGAGGAAACTTCTAGCAGCATTTTTTGGGGTCAGTTTTTCATGACTGAGACCTAGTCATGCAAACAGAGATTTATTTTTCCTTCTGACCAAAACAACTTTAAGGAGAAAATTCTTTCCCATGACTGAAGCCAGGCTGGAATTTTTTAACAGAACATCACAACAGAGAGTTTCAGGGAAGGGGTCAGTTTGGGGCGATTTTACATGTAATTTTTCTTTTTGTTCTCAAAATGGGAAAAAGCCCACATCTGGTATTTAGTGATTGTCATGAAAATAAGTATAATGGTCTTTACCAAGATCCTTGCCCATTCTCACTGCTATCTAGAATCACTTCTAGCACTGGTTAGGATTGTTTCTGACAGCATTGCCTGGTTTATGTGCTGGTTTTCATTGTGAATGAGGTGAGGTGCCCAGTCATGACAGCCAGTTGAAGCTCAGCCATCCTGTACCAAATGCTTCAAAGCTCTGGAGGTATTTAAAAATTGAATATCATCACCCACCCGAGGATGAAGATACACTAACACCAGGACCTTTGTTTTCTCTTTGATTTAAAGTAACTACCAAGGCCACAGCATCTCCTGAGAGGAGTGTGTGAAGGACTGTGTTCATCAGCCTGGCTTCTGCCCCTGTCTATCCCTCTCCTAAAGCCATGGGAACTCAGATGGAGGGGCCATTTCTTCTGTGCAGCAGTGAAGGGTGTGCACTCACACCAGGCAACAAGGGGCAATACCTTGTCTGGAAGTCAGAGACCTCTGCTCTGCTCATTCCCATTACTGCAGGGGATATGGAAAGCAATAATGTGGTATTTAACCAAGTTACCATCGACAAAGCTTTGAACAGTCAAGCTTTGAAGAGTGCAGACCATTGCTCTTGATATGCCATAATATTATAGCCCAGAGGCTGGCAGAGGGAGCCCCATCTCCTGCACTGCAGGGAAGTGCAGCCCTCCCAAAAGCTGCTCCAAAGCCTGGCTATCTATCTGACTGCCCAAATAAAATGCAGCAACAATGGAAACAGAATTCATTAAACTAAAATAGACATGATTTTATCCTTGTTGGCCTAACCTCAGTTCCTTGTACATAGAAACCTTCCATTTGTGGGCCTGGACATTAACAGATGAGTTATTAACTAGCCATGGCTAATTATAGATAGCTGCATCACCTTCTTAAAAAGGAGACATTGTCAAGGCCAGCTAGGGCCAAGGTTGAGGTCTTGTGGAGTTAATCTTATTGTAAAACCCACTCAATAGAGGATATTTTGTTTTACCTTCAGCTTCCACTGAAAATCAATTTTATGATAATTTGAACAGTTTCCTAAAGTGTTTGCAAAACAACCATCAAAGCAGGGCAGAGGTAAAACAGGTTAGTCTGTCTTCATTGTCTGAGCTGGCACTGAACAGTGTGTATCGGTGAGAAGGAAATCATTAAGCCTTTAAACTTCTTTTCATTTAGATGATATACAATATTGTTAATGAACACAGTTACAGGCATTTGCCTTCCCCAGCTGTATGACTTTTTACTCAGTACCACACTTTTAATCTTCCCACAGACTTACAGAATTGTTATCCCTGAAAGGAAGCGAGACCTCCCTCACTGATGAAGATTTACTTTGCTAATGCTTTTTGATGAGGCAGGAACACAGCGTGGAGGAATTACAGGAATAATAAAATAAACATTTCTACCCACAGAAAGAGGAACCCATCCTCCCAAAGCACCCCTGATTCATGGGTGGGTATCCTGCCTCAGGGCCACACCAGAGCCTGGGGTCCTCCTGAAATTACTCAGCAGGGAGGGCAGAGCAGGGTTTGAATGGTGTAAATGGAGGGAGGGGGGTAAGTTCTGAGGTGGTGGAAGCCAGTGTTGGTGCCTGGACTCTGAGCCAGTGCTGATTTAGCAGTGAGAATCAGGACCTCCACAGAAAATCTCCAAATGAAGACATGTGTGACATTAGCTAAGGCTTTCTAATTAATGGAGAAAACAAATCTGCTCCACCCCAGGCAGCTGCAGCTCCAGCCAGCATGTTACTTATTAGCTCAAATTATTATTATTATAAAAAACACTTGACTTTCTTGTTCAAAAAGTAAAAAGGGATTAGTGGGGTCTCTCAGACAGCTCTCCTCAGACTAACCTTCAACATCTCAGACAAAGCCTCAACCAGAACAGAGACTTTCTCAGGGCATGGACAAAACAGATCCCAAACGGCTGCAATAGAAAGTCAAAGGCAATACTTGACATGGCACTCAACTCTGTTTGCTGACTTTTCCTAATGCATACAATAAAATTCAGCCCAAATATGTCACTGCTGCCAATTACCCAGGGCAACAGCCGGACCCTGGAGCTGGTAAATCAATGGAGACGCCAGGGAAAGCTGCTTTCCCCAAACGTGAAGTAGGTGGAAGACCATAAATGTGAGAAGCACACCAGGAAGGATTAGAGGCTGCAGAACAAAACATGCTGGGAGGGCTCCAAGGGACCGGGTCCCCTGTGGCCACCACCCCTCCCAGCTTGGGCTTAATCCAGGGCTGCACAAACCTGTCCCTGGGAGGCTGCACCCCAGCGCACTCCCACCCAGAGACCAGAGAAAAGGGGGCATGACTCATCAACCAAATGAGGATGCCAAGAAACCCCCATAGGAAGTCTGAGCTTCAGCAGGAGGGGATGGGGCTGGTTGGAGTGTCAGATGCTGGAATGTCAAAGCCAGATTTCCCCAAGGCAGCAAAGCCCCAGGCTGTGTGGGAGGGGGCAGCCAGGGATGGTGTTGGCGTTTGATTAAAAATTATTTGATTGGCAAATCCAAGCTGCCTGGGACTTGGTAGATAACAAGCCACAGCTTAGGTGTGAAGTGCTCTCTTTAACCTGAAAGTATTTTCCTATTAAGCAAACTGCATCATACACATTGCCATCTCTGCCAGCTCTGCTCACAGACTGAAGCTGTTCCCAGTTTTGATGGCTGAAGTACTGAAATAAGTGGAATCCAGTAATTTGTATGGAAATGCTGAACAGCAGTTGGTATTTTTCATCAACCAGACCCACCACACGTGGCTGGGTGCTGTGCAAACACAGTGCTGGGGGTAACAACACCCTTTGGGATGTTTGGAAAATGGCTGAGCCTTTTCCATGGTGGTTTCCTCACCTATTCTTCAGTCCTTATGGAGGAAAGCTCTGCCTCCCAAAGAGCCTGCAAAGGACCGCAGCGTTTGCATCAGGAGGATTTTGAGGAGTGTGATGTTCCACCACTCCCCTTCTGGGCTTTGCAGCCCTGCGTGGTGTGTAATGGTCCAGAGAAAATCAATTGGACACTGCATTTGAGAGATAAGGCCTGGGATATTATTCTGAATAACCTGGTGACCCCAATCAATCTCTGTCCCCAAACCTTCTGAAAGTTTGATACTCTAGCCTGCAATTAAGCCTCCACAACCAAGAACTGTAGCAGATGTTCCAGTTAAAACACCTTTATTAACTACTTATTTTTGATGAATATTGTAAGATACCAGCCAGTGCATTTAAAGACAGACCATAGGTTTTGCCTGACTGGTACATGGTCCAACTAAGATTTCGAGCTACTTTTCACCTGCTTTTTAAGTTTTCAGGATTTTTTAAAGCTGGTAAAACTAAAATAAGCTGCGAAATCCCTCAGACTTCCCCTGTGATAGTGACTCTGGGAAAAGAACTTAAGCCAAACTGTCACAGTGGAAAGAAGAGAGCTTGAAATGTGAAGGGGTATGAGAACACTCTGTCTCCCTCTCCTGAGAGGGAGCAGGGCTGGGAGGATGCTGGGTGCTGCTCTGGGTGCACTTGTTCCATTTGAATCAAGCAAGAAATCATACCTGGTGGGGAGTAGGGATGGCTGCTGCTCAGGGCAAAGCAGATGCTGAAGACAAAAAAGAATCTGGAGAACAAGTACTGAACACAAAGGTTAATTCCTCAGATAATAACATTTCTGCTGAGCCAAACTTAAGCTTGCTTCCTGCTCTGTGATGCCTCTGGGACATGTTCCCTGCAGTATATGCTGCTGCTGCAGGTAGTGCATGCCCTCCTTGTGTGCTTTTGGGCATGGGTAGCAAGGGAGAAGAGAGAAATAAATCCGTGCTCATCAGGCAGCGCAAGGGCACAGAAGGAATATGATCTCCAGGGGATGCATAGAAAAGCTCTTTCCCACAGCTGCTGCCTTCAGATAAGCCCGGGGCACTCCCTGGTGCATCACTCCCAGAGCCAGACGTTTGGCTCTGTACCATGCAGCAGAGCCCTTGAAAGCCTTTCCCTGTCTGCTGGGCAGCTCAGCCCAGAGTCCCCCCATAACTCCTGCAAATGCACCAGCCACATGGTTGGCCATGCAGGGTCTGACCCTGAAGTCCCCAGGGCACCTTTTCCTGGTGGATATTAATGTTGGTGAGTGATGCCCATTTACGCACCCTGCACAGCTGACTCTGCCTACACCAAATCCCCTCGAGCTGGCCCATCCTGGGCAGGGGGGGAGAAGGGGCCTTTGGCGGGAAGGTGTTTTTCATCACCCCGAGAGCTGTGTCCGATGGCATTGTCAAAAACAGCAGGTAGCAGTGACAGGCAGGGTCATTCCCCTGCCCAGCCCCAGCCCCTATTGTGCCGCCTTTCAGTGCGAGCGAAAGGTCAGCCCGCAGCCCCGGCTCCCAGCCTTCGCTTTTTTGTTACGATTGTCACAAGGTAAATTAATCAGATTTACGGCATTAAGCCTTGCCGTATCTTGAGCCTTTCAGTCCTTTCTGCCCCCAAAAACTTCCCTCGTATGAACAGGCTCTTTGTTTATCCTTGCCCATACAATCTTCATTTGGTGATGGGGGAGCGGCAAAGGGACAAAGACTGGAGGAGAGGGCTGCTGCCTGCAGGTACCCCGTGTCACAGTGCTCACCATCCAAAACACTGGTGGGTCCATCGATTCAAATATTTCTCCTGGCTAGCTAGCTGGGGAAGATCCAGTTTTCAGAGCTGCAGTGCCATTAGCACGTCATTTGGGAAGAGTTGCTGCCCCTCCAATCAATAAAAGGCAAGAGCAATTCTGCAGCAGGGGCAAGACGCAGCCACTGTGAGCACAAAGCACAATTTATGTCCCTCTAACATACCTACAGCATATGGGACCACTTACACAGTTGTTTGCCATGGTCAATGGGGCTGCCGAGCCATTGGGGAGCTGGGTCTTATTTCACTTTCTGACGGGGATTTGGAAATGACAGACCCTGCAGCCAGCACAGGGCTCCCCAGCCACGCTCCCAGCGTGAGCCAGCAGCGAGGCCAGGCAGAGGTGACAGGTATCTTTATCCCACCACCCAGGAGAGCTCCAACATCCTGCTGTCAGGAATTTGTCTGCAAATTTTCCCCCATTGAAAGGAACGAGGTGGCTGATATGATCACTTGATTAAGGGGCAGGCGAGGTGCAGACAGGGACACTTCAAGAGACTGTGCTCTGAGGAATTCCCTTCCCTTTGGGAGACTGTAATCCACTTCTCCCCTCTATTTCTCACTCATAGGATCTCACATCTACAACTGCCAGTTTTGTCAGTATGTCTCATTTCTGTAGAGTATACTGCTTAAAAAGACCTATACCTAATCCCTCCGTATGAAAAAGAAGTCTTTAAAGAAATCTTTAAAGAAACAGCAATGAAACTCAGAGAGGGTAATAACTGTGACTGCAGCGAAATTCACAGCCAGAGTAAGAATGGGTGGGAAACAGTATCAGTGACCTTATCTTCCATAGGTGCATTTGATTTTGATTTGATTATCCTCAGGGCAACTCATAACCGTGACACATAAAATACATTAATGCATTTGTTTTGGGCAATGGCATGCAGATAAGAGGAAGATTATACACCACATTTGGATGCTGGGTTTGTCTTGACTTTTCTGCTTCAAGTTTTTTAACTTTTGCACAAAAAAAAAAAAAAGAAAGAAAAGTGAGATGATGGTACATAGATTGTACATTCAAATGACCTCTCCATAATCAGAAAACTTTTGATGTATATTTAAATTTAAAAAGGAGAACCAGATTGATATCCTAAATTCTCATCATCCATCATTCTTTGCAAAAAGACCTCTTCCCAAAGACAGCTGGCAGGCTGACTGCCGTCCCTCCAAAAATAAGCAGCGTGGGTGAGTTTGCACATAATCTTTTGGCCTGGTGCTGATACACAACCAAAGATGTCTGCAACTTTTGGAGTGTGACTGGTGTCACACTGAGTGAAAAATGAGATCTTGTGGTGAGCTGAAAATCCTCTGTGACCCAGAGCTGGTCTGTGAATAAAGCCAGCAGCATTGCTTCCTTCCCCTGCATGTGGGTTGGCCCTCCACAACTCCTGGCCATGCTCCTCCTCCTGCAACCCCGAGCCCATGACTCATTAAAACTGGGAGGACTTCAAATATCTGGGTCAGACCTTCCCAAAGAGCAGGAGGGTGAGCCTGGCATGAAACCATACCTCTGCTGAGTGTCCTGGGTGGTGACAGCAATTCTTCCCTATATAAGATTCTGTTGAGAGAAATTAATGCATTTTTAATGAAACATATGGTCCAGCTTTGAAGAGAAGACTGATTTGTTTTATTGCCACTCCCTATTGACACTGTCCCGCTGGAAAAGCTGCCGGAACTCTCCACCTCTGCCCATCCAGCACACAAGCTTTACCTGCCTCACAGGGATGAGGTGTTTGCAACAGGTTTTTTGCATTTTCAGATTAAAAAGCCTTAATCAGTATAACATATTTCCTAAAAGAAGAAGAAAATAGATGTGAGTCATGCTTTCAGGCACACATCTACTTAAATATTTTGCCAGTGTACATCAGCTACAATCATCATGGTGATTTCCTCAAGATTAAAAAACAGAAGAGGAGGGAAGAACAGGCACTCCCAACTGTGCCTGAATTTTAAAAATGGTGTCATTTTTTTGGCTTTGTCGTTATTTTTATTTCTCTCTTCTCCCTCTCCCCTAGAAATTATTAAATCATTAAAATTATTTAAAAAATAGCAAAGCAGATGTCTAGCCTGTTTGATCTCAAGCCTGAATATGGAAGAAAAAGGAGTCAAGGCTCTGATTATGGAAAAAAATGTAGAAGAGAGGAAAAAAAATTGTAACAGGAAAGTCATGAAGGAGAAGATTTGGCTTTGATCTCCACACTGCACTGGCTTTGCTGGGCGGGGGGCTCTGCTGAGCAAAGCTGGGCTGTTGTGCGGCTGCTTTGCAGGATCACAGGGGCCACACTTTACACCATCTGCTCAAAGGCAAACAGGTCATTCTGAGCAAGATTTTCGTCCTTTGGCTATGAGAAAGCAAGCAAAATACGTATTTGACGTTTGCAGAATGAAGCTAGACCTCAAATCACGGATGCTGTTTTGACTTCTACACAACCAGCCTCCTTCAGCTGAAGGAGACTGATTAACAGGCTGCAGCCTTGGTTTGCTTAATCATTTTAGTTCCTTATTTGGATACCCTCCTCTTTCCCTGCTGCAGGGAATCCAGATGGTAGGAAACAACCATTAGAAATCAGAGCAATGACAGCAAAGAAGGTTAGCAGGCATGCAAAACTAACCTGCTCACACTGCTCCTGGTGATTTTTAACCATAGAAAGTATGCTGAGAACAACAAGGGGTCATTTCTCATGGACTCACTGCTAACATAGTCTCTAGGTATGTTGGACAGAGATTGAGATCTTGGCCACTTACATTTTCACCAGGTCTCCATTGGTCCTTCACTTTTGAGGACTTGTCATTTAAATCAGTCTCTAAAGGCTGCTTGAATTGCTTTCCATCTGGAAGAAAAAATATAAAATTATGAAGATGGACTGAGAGCGGGACATATTATTCAAATCCATCCAGAATTTGGCAGCTCTGATAAAAATGTAAGTGGTACCATGGTGTTTGGGATTGCAAGTTCCTCCAACCTTAAAGCCCCACCAACACACTCCAGCTCTTTCCATAGTGAGACAGAGAAACAGGACAGGAACTATCTTCTGGACCTGATTTTGGTTGTCTGAGAAGCAGTCATAATCAGAGGAGACCCCAGTGAAAATAGTCCAGTCTTGCTTACCCCACCTACTCTTTCCTGAGCTATGGGTTTTACCTGCTGCTTGCACAGCCCCACTCTGAGAGCCCAGCTCAGATGTTTCAGAAGAAGAAAGAAGCGCCGGAAAATGTAGAGGTGGGGAAATCTACCCTACACAGATCTCACCTGCATGACTGGCAGTGACTCAAGCTTCGATCTTCATCAAAGGCATCGATCTTCATATGTCTTCCGGGCATATTTTATGATTCAGCATCTTAAAGTCTACATGGCTGAAAACAATAGATTCCTTCTTTTTGTCAATGCAGCTCCAGGGGACAGAAGAGGATGCTGTGATGTCTTGGGCATCAACACCCAATGCAACTTTTTTCTGCCAGCAAATCCTCTGTGGGTGGTGGCTGTAGACTAAAAAGCTGAGGTGTCTGCATCCATGTAGGGCTCCTAGAGAGAAATTATTTTCAAACATTTGTGTGGAGCCAGTTTCCAGGAGATGATGCTTGGGGAGAGTGATCTTCCTGCAGGATCCATGTTATCCAAACTTTTCTGTCCTTTGGATGTTGTATGCAAACAGCTTCTCACCAGCTGTGGCTGCCTCTTTGCAGTCAGAAAATTTGCCAATAGCAGTTTGAATGAGAGCAGATCAGTCCTGAAAATCTGCTGCTTGGAGTATACCAGGCATCTGATTTTACAACTGGAAAAGTCTTTTACCTTAGCCCTGCTGATGAAAATTAATGGAAGACACATGTTCACAAGACCCAGAGGACATCTGTGTAAGCATTCAGGAAGAAGATCAAGACTAATTCACACCAAGAAGCCAAGTGCTTAACCAGTATCACCTGTACTGCTGACTGCAGACAGGCAGGAGGTGGCCTCGGGGTGCCAGGACACCCAGCTTTCGTATTAGCCACACAGGGAACAGCTCTGACTGTCCCCGGGTATGTTTTCAGCCGTCACCTCCATGGAGATGCAGCCACCCCAGAGCAGACAGTGGCATTTGCTGAGCAACAGGAGCAGCCTCTGATCGGAGAGGGAGCCCAGAGCTACTGGGACAGGCAATGATATGAGCAGAATCCAATAGCATACAGCTAATACAGGAGATGAGCAAAGCAGACAATAAATGCAGCTACACAGAGCTGTATCCACTGGGAGATGTTTCCAGGCTCAGTGTGAGCTGTGGTGAGACTTTCTGAGGGATGACACCTGGCAGCCTGCTCCCTGCCTTTGGACTGTCTGTCCCAGCCATGTGTCCTGAGAAGTCAGTGCAGCTGGGAGGGTGCTAGGGCCTGTGTCAGCTGGGGAGTGCAGACACCCTCTGCGAGGTGCCAGCCATGGAAAGGGTCCTTCCAGAAGGTCAGAGCAGGGACAGATGGAAAATGGTCTTTATTTAGCTTGGAAAGCTTTCCTTTTGGGTGGATCTAGGACAAAGGTGGGGTTCCCCGCCTCCCCCCTTTCCAAAACAAGGCAGAAAATAGAACAAAACCAAAATAAGAAAACCTCGATCACACCTGATCAAACAGAACATTTAACTCAATCTAAGAGAAAAGATTTTGTTTCCTTTTCATGTGTTTCACTTATGGTGTTTTTTGGTTGGTTTTTTTAAATTCTAAGCTCATGTATTCATTCAAAAATAGTAAATTCAACATTTCTCAGTGGGACAGCAGATCAACACGGTATATAAAATTTTCTCAATTCAAAGTATGTGTATTATATTCTTTTTTTACATTAATTCTCCCTCTCTTTTTCCTCCTAAATTATCCTCTGAATGTGGGTAATTCATAAACAGCCCCAGCCACTGTGAACTTGGCAACACTGCCTTTCCACTGAACTGACGACCAACTCATGATGTCAACCAGTGTTACTGGTGCCACCACTGAGAAAAGGGATCTTCTCATATTTCACCATTTCTGAGACTGTCTGAGAAGTTTGCTCACTGGCCTGCCTAAAGTAAGACCAAACTTTTTAAAATGGAAGGTCCCAAATTGGACTTTTGGGTAGAGTTTTGGGCAGCTGAAAATGTCCTAGCTGTGAGGGTGGACAAGCCAGCATTGATACGCTGTTGCAGCCTTGCTCCTGCTGGTGGATGTTTCCCACAAATGGACAGCGGGTAGAAAGTATGGATTTTGCCTCATCAAGGCTCACCAGAGCTCATCTGGAGGCCTCCCTGAGCAGTCCAAGGGAAACCTGTCTACTCTGAGCTAGTTTGCACATGAAGTTAAAGCAAGTCAAGTCCAAGCATCAGTTTAAAGCACGGTTGATCAAAGCACACAAACACAAGGCAACATTACTCCAAGCTAAGAATTCTCCCTGCTGTCAAGCGACTCTTCAGCACCTCTCCCAGGCACTGTGATCTTTCTGTGGCTGTCACCAGCTGAGAGCCAGAGCATGGAGAGGATCTTCCACTGATGGTACCTTCAACACACACCAACGAGCACAAGTGAGTCTAAAACTGGGGAAGGCTGGGAGGAAGCATTGGATCCCCCAGTCCTCGCCCCTTGGGCAACAGGAACAGAAATCCCTCCACTTGCTGCTGTGGGGAACATGTGCTGCACAGACATGGCTGAAAAATGTGGTGAGTACTCATCCAAAAACCCAGTGCAGAATGAACTGATTTAAAACTGAGATTTTAAGAAAATAGTTTAATTGCTTGAAAAGCTCCTAGTCCCGAAATAAGAATTATTGCTCAGTTTCTGTAAAAAAAGAGCAGTAAAAGCTTCAAATCCCAAATGCAGACTTTATCCAACTATGTTTCTATAGAAAATCCTTCTCACTTTCCTGTCTGGTTTGATGCTGGAAACACCTGGTCTTGCTTACTGACAAAAGTGCACCTCATGGACCACCTCTCTCTTCCAAGGAAAACAGCATCAGATACTCAGCCTGGAGCATCTTTGCACCTCTGCCTCCTATAGATTTTGCCACTGGCTTTCAGGGTAGCAAGACCCAGCACAGCACCCCCAACGCAAGCATTTGGAACCAGTTTGCTCTGCATCCCGCTTCTCTCTTGTTAGGGATTAAGGAGAGGTGTTTAAAGCTGCAGGCTGCTGGGATGAGTTAGGGCTGCCTCTGGGGTGCAGGAGTGGCTGGAGGCAGCCCCAGGGAGAGAACTTAGAGACAGCAGCTGTGCCCTGCCATCAGTGTCCCACAGCATGACACTGTCCCCTTCTCCCAAGGGTTTGTACTCCAGTTTTGTCTTCAGA
The DNA here is from genome assembly GCA_024500445.1 of Entomyzon cyanotis. NCBI lineage: Eukaryota > Metazoa > Chordata > Aves > Passeriformes > Meliphagidae > Entomyzon > Entomyzon cyanotis. The sequence continues at coordinate 12,819,552 of JAKEPQ010000780.1, forward strand.
CAAAAGCCTCCTCAGATTCCAGGAGGCACCTCTGCCCTGGGCAGCATAGACCCTATTTTGGAAAGGAAAACCCTTGCACTGCCAGCTGGTCTAAGGCATGAGAGCCTGCATGTCATGCTACAAAGCTGCTGCTTGAGGCCTCTTTAATACCCTTACATCAACAGCTTCTTTCTGGTTCTCACAGCCACGAGTGATGTAAATGCAGTCCAGCCCACAGCACAGGAGTGTGCTCTTGGCCAGAGCAGCTGCAAGTGGTCTCCCAAAGCACAGATAAAGCCTGAACCACTTGGACCTCATAGCTGGAACAAAGCCATGAGCAGCTTTGGGAAGTCCTCAATATTGATGCTTGCAGCTGGGCCAAAAGTATCCTGGCAACAGTATGCTCCTGGCCCTGCCCCAAGCAGCACCTTCCCCAGGCAGGTCCAAGGGGCCTGGGGTGACATCTCTGCTGAGCTTGATGGGGTGTCTGGGGGCACATCACAGGCTGCACAGCAAGAAGTGCTTGGGCCTGCCAGGGTGACTTCTCCCCTCCACAACTGCAGGCCTCCCTTTGGGACTGGAGAGTGAAAACCAGTTCCATCTATCCGTCTGCTTCTTCTCCTTCCTCACATGCTAGCAGCCATTCTGCTGTTCAAGGTGGCATCTGAGCCTGCTTCAGAGCTGAAGCAGAGACATATGAAAGTTGAGTTATGGAGAGACTCCTGACAGGCTGGCAGCAGTCTCAGTGACTCACTAACTTGTGATTTCCTCTGTGGTGGTTTTCCAGCACAGCTGCTCCCGGCCGCAGCACATGGCGAGTGCTGGCAGAGTGAGCACCGTGTCATTTCTCAGAAGGCTGGGCTATGTGGGCAACCTGTGCATTGCTCATGCAGATCCCCACAACAAACTCTAGTAATTGCCTCAGAGGATAACAGGCCATAAATCTGGGCAGCTACACATGTGAGGCACGCATGGTCTGGCTCCTGGAATCAAAGCGCGTGTGTTTTTGCTGTTTGCAGTGGCTGAATGTGTTTCTCATTCTGGATTCCCCTTTGCAGAGGAAACTCCCTCCATCCCACTCACTTCTCTCATCCTCTTTACGAGAGGACCTCAGGCACTCTGGAAACACGGGAGAGGTTTACACCACTCCTGTGAGACATCTCACAACTTCTTCGTGCCATTTGACACATGAGGAAGCTGCACATGGCAATTTTTTACACAGAGCTTGCAGGAGATGCAGAATGAAGTAAATTATAATTTTCTGCCTCGTGGCCCCATATTTTTTTCTCTTGGTTTCAAATCGTAGCATTTTTGTTGTGCACAAATTTGATTACGAAACACCCAGAGTGCCTGGGTTACAAGCTTATTTGCAAACCTGAAACTTACCTCTGTGGTCACAGATCTATTTTGTGCAAACTCAAGGCTAAGGTTTGAGTGAAAGAAGAAAGGAATCTTTTTCCTTGCAACTCCATGGAGGAAAAAAAAATGAAATTTAAAGAGGCTTTGTCAAATAAAACCTAACCTGGCCGGTCCAGGAACCCCACACAAAGGGACATTGTGCTCTACTTAAGAAACAGCAAGTCCAGTCTGTCAAGAGTGTGTCCTGTACTGCCAATGCTCAAGAAAGTTGGACTCAGGTAGCCAAATAACCTGATGACTTCATGTCTGAGAGCTGGGTAAAAAGTATCTTCCTGCCTCCTTTCCCTTCCCGCTTATTTACAGAAGGGACTCTGCAGGACAGATCAGACTCAAACACAGATGACAGGAGCAAGAGGGAGAAGAGTCAGGGGAGCAGGGTCAAGCACAAACCCAGCTAGTGGGACTGATCAGCAGTGGAACTGCATCAGGGGACCTGCTCACCTGCAGCGGTGGCCAACTATGAACATGGGGAGCAGGAGCAAGCAGAAAAAAAGCATGGTTGTTGAGATCAGCAGCTGGAAGCACAAATGCACTGGGATGGCTCTGCCCTGGGGCAGAGCAGCCCAACACTGCAGTACACTATAGTGCCCCAGGAGCCATCCTGAGCGTGGATGGTGTGGAGCATCCTGCTGCTTCCAGGGGCATGGGCAGAGCAGGGTGTGGGCAGCTGAGTGTGACTGCCTGGGCTGTCCCTCAGCTGCTCAGAGAATACCACCTCTGCTCTCTGGAGGATGACACCCTTATTTCTCCAGGACTGCTGGGATTTCCTGGCTTGACATGCTATGGCATGTCCCTCTCTCCTCAACATCTAGCAGTGCACACTCATATATTTAATTTGCTGCCTGAGAGTAGAGGGCACTAGAGTGCCAACAAAACGTCAAGCAGGTGTCTTAGCAGGGGCTTGCACTTCAGTGGCACAGTAAGGAATGGACTCTGCCCCTTGGAAGCAAATCAGTGCCTGTTCCAGTCTGACAGTGCAACCAACCCAATGCAAACAAAAGCAGCAGCTCAGGTCCCTGGCAGCATGTGTGCATATCACCTGTATGGCATTCCTACAGTCTTTTATGAGCATCCTGGGAACCTGCAGCATTCAAAGGGCTGCCAGCTTCATGATTTCTGTCCAGCAAAGACCTTCACACTAAACAAGTGACCTCTCACAGCTGCATATTGCATGTGGCCTGGTCTCTCCCTGATGTGCTGTTTTCCTGTAATACACCTGAGACTTCAAGCCATGCTTTAAATAAAACAGCTGTTTTGACCACTTACAAGAAGGCAGGGAATGCAGCCACACTTTTCCAGCTATGGAAACCACATGAAAAGCTCAACAGGCAACTTTCCCCAGCATTCCCACTCTCCTTCATACAGGCTAATCCCAAAAAAAAGCTTGGCTAGAAAAAGATTTGCAGAGCTGCATGTCATAAATCCAGGGTTTCACTAACATTTGCCAAAGGATTTTCCCTCTTCTAGGGGAGTGTCTAAATCATCCTTGATGTGAAGTTAGGGAACAAAAACCACCAGGTCTCTACAGCCAACAGTATTTCTTTTCTGTTTCTTCTGATGAAACTGTTAGATTGATTTCCAAATCCCTCAGAGGAGGATCCTTCCTATCCCTTATTTTTCATTCTTTCTGATATTCTTCCCTTTTGTTTTCAGCTTTTGTTTTGTATTTTACTGCTGTCAAGCATGGCAGAAATACTGTTTCATTTGTGGCTCTAATTACCTCTCTGGTGTCAATACAAGACTGTTGATGCAGTCTAGACTGTAGACTGAAAAGCCCTCTAGAACACAGCAGAATAAAATCTGCAGCTCATACAGGAGCAATTTTAACTGTTTAAACATCTAAACAGAAAACAAAGCCTTTTCTACCAGGTTTCAGGAGAAATGTACAGTTTTAACAGGGAATTCCATCTCCATGGGTGAATTTACAGGTCATTCAAAAATATAGAAAAATAAGCACTTCCTGCCTAGAGATCCCTGAAATTGAAAGCACTCCCACCACAAGCATTGTTTTTTCAACTAAGCTAATGTTGTGCTATGGAAGTGAAAATGGAGGATGGCTTGTTGGGTGTGGGACATTCAACAGGACTAAGGTTTGGGGCTGAGAGGTTCCTGTATCATAGCTCAGGTGGGTTGGCTACACGAGACCACTTGGCTACTACTGTGGTGCCAAAGTAACCTCCAATAGTTTTGGGAGAAAGGACTGGGAGCACATACAGGCTAGATATGGACTTTCTGTGCTTGACAGAGTGAGGGTACCCATCCAGCTGAGCAGCAGCATGGCTTGAGGAGATAGGCTTGATCCCTGAGGGTTTGGCCCATGGCCTTGTAGGACCCTGCGATTTCTTCCAGAATGGAGCACAGAATGGGGAGTGGCTGTCAAACCCTTGCTGTACCCTGGCTCACAGCCTGGCCATTTCCACAGCCATTTGCAACCTTTGTAAAGGATCTGGATGGGCCCATGTAGCCTTGGGGACTTCATTTCCTACTGTGCAGGAGGTGGGAAGGATGGCTTTTGTTCAGCAGCTGGGCTGCCCAGGGATGTGGGGCACACTGAGAATGGTGGGCAGCAGGCTGCTGTGCCCTCCCAGGTACCAGTCACCTCTCCCATGTCAGCCTCTTTGCCATCTCTGCAAAAAACATTCTTTGCTCCTTTAATAAGGCCAATACAGAGTGGTTTATTTACTTCATTATGCACTGCTTGCCTTCTTCCTTGCTTTTGGGCTTCACTAGTCATTTTTCTGTCTCTGGATTAAAAGAAATTGGTTTACTGGTAGATGCAGTAAAATTGCATTTTGCTCCCACTCTATTATCTGGGCTTTCTATTTGCCATGAAGACTGTTCAGCACTATTAATGGCTGTCCCTTTCTCTCCTCACAACAGGATGGATGAGGAGCATGGCCATAGCCTGAGCGATCAGAGACCCTCCTCTCAGAGTTGTTCCAGAACAGGGGCTTGTCAATAGCTGCCACACTGTGACTGCTGCTCTGTGTCAGCTCATTTACCCCCTCTTGCCCCTTTCTCACAGCACAGCAGTGTTCTTGGGATCTCATCTCTAGTAACAGAACCAGGGCTAAACCCCTTCTTTTTTTGCCCCAAACTGGTATTACACAAAGCCGATTTCATGTTTGAAGGCAAAACTTCATACTCTTCTCCTTGTATTTAAGCTCAGCTGTGAGAAAAACCTGAAGAAGGTGAATGGGAATGTGTGACAGAAGTCAGAGTTATATCCCCCTGCAGCAAACCTGGCTCCAGTGTGGTCTCAAGCAGCGCTCAGCCCCCTGCAGTGAGCTGCTCTGCCAGGGCTGGCTTAAAGGATAGACCAAGCAGGCGTCTACCCACCCCCAGGAAAAGCTTGGGCTGCTAAAAAGCAAGCTTGCTGAAGTAAAAATATTTATTCTCAATTTCCTGTTAAATTTGGCAGGAACAATGACTTTTTTCTTGTAGTATTTTATTAGGAGATGGGGATTTAATGGGAAAACCCAGCAAAACATAATCCATCTCCCCAGCAAACTGGGTGAGTCCAGGGCGACATTTCTCTCTCACAGCTTTAACAAGGACATATCCCTCAGCTTTACCCTTGGACACTGTGAAGAAACCTCTGATCCCGTGGCTGGAGGCATGACTTCACAGCCAGAGGGACCTTAGCAACAAGCCCCTCAAAAATACCTTGAGGAATGGCATTTAGGGAAATTAACTGCCTCTGGCAAGAGCAGCTGCAGCACTAAGGTCACCACGTAAGCCCACTCGCCTGGCACTGCCCTGGTCTTTCCAAGCGAGTCAGACTTGCAGCCAAGCTTTCAGACAGCAGCATAAATGCAATCCTGAAACGGCCCCTGGCTTGCAGCAAGAAATGAGGGCAAAACATAGTGCCTTCTTTTCTAGCTGGAAAAAGAGCTAGAGTGAAATACCTTCATGCTGCTTTGACAAAATTGGTAAGTTATTTCTTTTCCCCAGTTTCCTTGAAAGGTCCAGAATCAAGTTAAAATATGAGTGTGCATCAGTGATCCAAATGTGACAACAGACACTGGGGACCTCCCCACTTCAGGTTGGTTTTAAACCTAGTGCTTTGTATGAAATATAACAGTGTGATTCATCGTAGAGTCAATTAGGCTTTAATCCAGCTGCAGATTTATCCACTCAATGGTTAAACCTGCTCTGGTTGCTAATGACCTCCTAATAAGACAGATGCTGGTGTTTTGTTCTAATTTAGAACACTTAAGTCCTACCTCAAGCTATTAACATGAAGTGAAGGTTGGTTTGTAACACAGGGAAGCAATATAAAGCTATCAGCATTCATTTTGCATTGGGCAATATGAGAACTGTCCCACTTACCATGCCAGCAACTTGAAGGATGGGTCACAGAAGCAGACACTGCATGTACCCCCCAAAACACAGTTCATATCAGAAAAACTTGTGATACCTCCCTGCCACCTCTTTTCATCCAAGCACATCACCTTCCCAAAACCTTTCTCCTCAGAGCCTTTTCTCTAGGAGCATAAAATTATTTGCAGTAGGAGAGGGCAGTGAGATGGAGGCTCTGTATCTCCAGAGACACCCATGAGTCAGTCCCAGATCAGACACCACCCACGTAGGTTTATCTCCATTTTCTATTTGGAGGCTCTCATTAAAGTCAATCACTTTTCTGCTGCCCTGAGAATGATCTCAGAGACTTTCCTCTCACTTCCCTTTCTTCTCATTCCTAACACAGAAACTTCTGGACTGTAGCCAAGGAAAGAAAACTCCCATCCCCACAAGACCTCCCTACCTCACAGCACCCCATCTCCCCTCCAGGGCAGCAAGCCAGACTGCTTCCCCTTTCCCTGCCCCAGCACCTTTTTTAGAGGTATAACTTACTCTTCTCAGGTGAAATCAAGTATACTCTTAATGCAACACACCCATGGGCCTTATTTTCCAACTTTGCAGTCCCTCCTCTTGGTTTAAACACAGCTGCTGATACCAGCTACAGCTGAAGGCCAGCAAGATCTGCACATCTTGGCCCAACACCAAGTGAACCAAGAGCAGTGCATGTCTGTGAACAATCACCAGGCAGGAGCTCACTCTGCTTACACCATGCAAACACTCTTCCTGCACTAGGGGCAAGCTCGTTATTGCCCTCTTCAAAGATTGATCCCATCTTTTAGTTCAGCGTGCAGAGAGTGAATGCACTGACTCCAGAGCCCTTTTAGCAAGCAGCTGTATGAATACTGTGGATCTTGCAGGAAATTTGGGGAGCACTAGCAGATGCACAACATGGTGGGGGAAAAGGGACTTGCAAGGAACCAGGATTCACTTGGCAAATGTACACCCATGCCTCTGGCAACTCAGGGGCTGCCAAAGAGAAGCTTACTCTGTTACCAGGAAAGCAGCTGGCTTGTGCACAAGGGAGGAAATCCTGCTGCTACCTGGGAGCTTTCCACTACCTGCTGGGGAAAGCAGTCAGGGCTTTGCACACAGCAGGCAAGATCATCAGTGGGGTCTCTCCTGAATTTCCAGCTGGCATGGCCTGAGCCAACATAACCCTGTCCCCCAGAGCAGCGTGTCTCTGTGGGCAGACCTGCAAGGTCAGGCTGTGCCACCCCTTGCTGGTGGCACTCCTGCTCCTGAGGCCTGGCTGTGCCCTGGGGTGCCACTGCCATGCAGTCAGGGAGGAATTTTTCACCTTTGCTTAGTTTACTGGAAACCAATTGTGAATACAATGGAAAGTTTCATGCTGTTCGAAAAACTCCTTCCCATAAAGCAAACATCTACAGATGGAAAGTTTTCATCCCGTCTAATGCCAGAGCTGGGAAGGCAGGGCTGCACAGCTGCACCAGGAAAGAAAACCCTGCAAATTGCTGTGCCCAGGATGCAAAGGAGGGAAGCAAACAAGTGTGGACAGAGACCACCCTGTGAAAGTGCCATTTACACTTGTGGCCCTGTGCACTCCAGTGTGCAGTTCAAAGTGCAGGTCTTGGGCTGTGTGACCTGCACGGGCTGATAACATGGTGCCTTCATTTGAAAGGGCCCCCCCTTTTCAACTCCATCGATTTTGTGTATTTAATGGCTTCAGAGACACTTGTGCTAGCAGGCTAACTCTTACCTGGTGAACAAGATAACCATCACTGTGCACCAAAGCCTGCAGCAAAGTCAATATTGACCAAGCTGCCCTGGCTGCATCCTGCCTGGCCAGGACTCCCAGGTGTGCAGTAAGGTTCTCCTCAGGGAACTGCTCAGGTGGGGACCAGCAGAGATGAAAACCAGGAGCTGCAGAGCGTGTTAGACAGGAACAGTGAGAGCAACGTAGGGTTTCACAGTTCTCCAGACACAAGCAGCTCTGCTGACTACCAACAAATAGGAAAAGCTGTGCATGCAAATCACTGTCAGACCAATGTATGCATTATTGATTTTAATAATCAGACACAAATGGAGACAGCCATCCAGTAATTATTCCCATATTACAAGAACACACACATGAGCCATAGGACACGACAACTCTGCTGCTGGAAACGATCTGTAGCTTTACTTTCTGCCTCATGCTATTTTTCACTTGTTCCTCTATCCCAAACATATGTTCATCTTCTAAGTGCTCTGAGGTTTCCTATGCAGAACTCTCAGGCAGAAGGGCCAGTCCTAGGGGTGCAGACAGTCCCACTGGAGCTGGTATCAGTCCCCAGCCCAAGCATCACGACTGCTTGTGGTTCACCTCTCCCTAGACACTCCCAACAGGGGTCCTGCAGCATGCTGGAAATACTCCCCCAGAGTCACACATGAAACAAGTAGAGGCAAGAGGTCAGATGAACCTCAGCTCTCCCAGAAGCATGTTGTGTGGTGCAGAGTTCTCATGCACAGATGGAAAGGAAAGACAGTGTCGGGTGGTTTAAGTGAGGGATCACACACTGCAGACAGCAAACTTCCAAAAAAGCAGCTGCTACAAATAGTTCACGAGCAGCTTCTGCACTGAAACAGCACTTGAGCAGTCCTGAATGATAAATATGGAAAGGAAAAGTCAGTTCAAAGAGAAGCACTGGTCCTCCCACAGGAAAAAACCCTTGGAGGGAAAAAGAGATAACGATCATAAACAATTAAAGAGCAATGGTTATTGAATACACTACCCCTGTGATTAGAGCTCCTGCATCTGCTTATCAGGAGTGGGATGGGTGCAATGAATACTGCATAGCCAGAAGCACCCAAATTGTTGATGAATCATGGAGGGCTCTGTCAAAACAGAGCTTTTCTACAAATGGAAATTCTAGTGTCCCTAGCACTACTGGCTGCTCCAAACAGGAAACTTGCAGTGTGAATTTTATGGTAAACATCTATCTCCAGCATTTAGCTCTGCCTTTCAGAATTAAGACAGGAGAAATGAGTTTGTTCAGCCAGAGCCTTTTCCAAATCCACCACAGAGAGCAGGATTTGTGATGAGATCTGTTTTTAGGCTGGACTGACTGCTTAACCAGTCTGATTAATAAATGCCAGAAGGAGGAAATAACAGGCAAGTTAAATAGAGGAGAAAAATGTCCCCCTACATGGCTAGATAGCAAAAGTTTACAAGAATTCTGTGCCTTGTGGATAATTCTCCCCAGCTCTTATTTAACATTGTTTTAGAAGACGTGATTGCAGCATCTTTGAAGTACAGAGGTGGTGGGATTTTCCATGTCAGCATGTTTCTGGAGGTTCCCAGCCATTTCCTTCTCTCTTCTCACTTCCTGGAGGAAATGAAAGATGGGACACATGCCAGTTGGCAGGAGTCCTTACTTCAGCAGTATTATCTGATGAGGGATGGTTGGTCATAAAACATTTCTTTTGGGTCATGGGAAAGCATTATATTTTTATCCATTTACTGTTAAAATTCTCTATTTTAAAAAATTAAAAATTATTTCACAACTTCTCACAGGAACCTGCCATTTTCCCAGCTGTGGCAGAACAAGCAATTGTCTGAGCTTGTAAGGAGCTGAAGAGCTGTGCGCTGCAAAAAGGAGAGGCGATTCTAGGTATATGCAAAAAAAAAAAAAAAATCCTAAACAAACCAAAATGGTGGAACATCAGTGGATGGAGGTTTGGGGGAAGCTTTTAATTCCTGTGCTTCTTCTGCTGCCCTTATGTGAGGATGTTTTGGAATATTTAGAAAGAAGAACCTCTGTTCTTCATGCTTGGTAACAAGAGTTCCAGAGTGTTACACAGAGCATGTCTGCAGTGAAACTGACTGCAGGACTATGTGGAGATGCAGGGACAGTCAGTGCTGCTGTCGAGCTCTCTAGCTCAGATACCATCACGGGCACATGAAGGTCCTCCTGAGTCATCTGTCCTTGCATTTTGGGAGCTCTGTGCCACAGTGACAAGCCCACTAAGAGCAGTTCCCAATTTGAAGTGATCCAGTGTTTTCACACACATGGCCATCACAGCACTGCCTATAACACAGATCTGTGACACTGTTAGTCAGGTTAAAGCCATGTAGGTATGCTGTGACTAACTCTGTACACATATATACTGGCTTTCAATTTTGTTTCAAGGATCTCTGTAAAAAAAGCTGGAAGAGCAAGAGGATAACATGAAACTGAGCCTTTTCCTGCTAGAATTCCTGGTGAGTTTAAACTAGTGGGAATGTGAAAATATGCTCCATAAAATGGCAAAAAAGTCTGCTATTTCTAGAGATTTTTCTCTCCACTCTGCCTCCTCTCCCAGGCCAGACTAACAGATGGCTTCTGGCTGATTCTACCCACTGAGCTACTGAAACTGATGAACCGAAGGAAAGCCAGTGGGAAGTAATTCTGGGACTCTGTGGTCTATTTCTGCTACACAAAAGCCTATTGCTCCAGCTCCATCCTTAACACAAACGCAGCATGCCCCATCCCTGCATCCAGCAGCTGCCACGTGCTCTCCCCACACAGAGGATGCTGCCTGGTGCCCGGCGGGCACTGCGGGGGCAGGCTCCTAGCTGGGACAGGCTCAATAAGGCTCTTGTCCTATTCAGGCTTGTGCTCTATTGCATCCTAGAGCTCTGGAGCCCTCTGCTCATCCTGACACAAACCTGGGAATGAAAAAGATGACAAGGCACAGGAAATTTTTCCGTGTGAGCAAAAAGGATGTGGGGATTATTACTGTGCTCTTTCAGCTCAGAGAAATCGATTAGATAGGATAGAAGGTGTTTAAGAATGATATTTTACTGAGGTCCCAAATATCTAACAATAAACAGTAAAGTCAAAAAGGCAAAACTCAAGGTATTTACTCTGCCAACTGCTGCAGCACACGGAGAGCCAGAGCTGGGTGTTTAATTGGGAGATTGACACTGACCTTTAATGCTGCTGAAAAAAGTAAATAAGAAAGCTGCTGAATAATATGCTCAGTGATGTTTTTCTTCAGGTATGTGAACAGCTATTAATTTATTTTTGTTTATCTATTTGAAATATTTCTGTAGTCTGATTGAGCCTTGGTTTGGAAACAGTCTTTCAAGCTCAATGCAAACATTCGATATTCAGAATTGGAGTAGCCTGGGTATGTTGGATTGGACACGTAACCCAGGTGTCATGATTTCTTTGGCCAAATGAATGGAAATCTTGGAAACACTTCAAATGGTCTTTTTTATAGGTTTCAAACTCACTTTAGATAAACATTTGCTAATGACTTCAAACTGACCATGCCAGTAAGCTCATTTGATAAAAAGGCAACAGCAAATGCATACAAAAGGATTGGAAGCACTGCAGTCAGCTCCAACACAGATCCAAGCAGACTATAACACTGAGGAGAGCTCTGTCAGTGGCACAGAAGTTCAGAGTGTCCTTTCAACAGCACTCGTCATTGCCTCAGCCTGCCATGGCTACAGCGTGCTGAAATCTGCAGCACGCCTGGAGTCACACGGTGCTGGGCACTGTGCAGCTCTATCATCACAGGCTGTTACCACTCTGGATGTACCAAGTGACACTGCAAACGCACAGGGCCTGCCACAGGAAGGTAGTCCCGCATCAGAGTGTGCTCATGAACTCATCTGTTCTTTCAAACAAATTAATCCAAGGTATTAGTCACTCTGCCAAAGGATTGATCTGCCCTGCTGCTGGGGACACACATTCCTGGGAAGCACCAGCTCCAGTCCTGCAGTAGTGCCTGGATGTCGCCTTGCAGGCTGCAGCTCTTCCACATCATCCAGAAATTCTGCTGCTTGTAGCCATAAACACTTTTCCTGGCTTTCATTTCAGTGCAAAGCACCCACCTCAGTAATGCCCTCACTGCACCCCTCAGTCCTAAGGCTGAACAGGACCTACAACAGAAATGAGCCAGGGGTTGCAGTGAATGAACCTATTACATACTCAGCCTAAAAACATATTTGTGCCAAAGTCCTTTTGAGGCTCTTTTCCATAGCACTGTTTGCTCCCCATTCTTTGGCTCCAAGGGAGGGTGGAGAAGCTCATGCAAACATGAGATGACAGGATCTACTACTCTCATACAGTCATGCAGCTCTTTCCATAAACACCAAAAAACCCACAGACAACTATAGGAACTCTCCAATGTCAGAAAATAAAGGAGTAAACCTCAAGAGCAATGAAAATTTGTACAATCTCTGAAGGAAAATAGCCTGTCCTTCTCAGAGCCTTCACCCGAAACTGCCCATGCCCTCCACAACCCCTCAGTCCCCAGCCCTGGCAGCTGAGCACAGCCCTGCCAGGGAGGACAGTGCTGCATAAGGCAGGGGCTGTAGTCTGACCCCAGGCAGTCGCCCCTCATCCAAAAGGTGATGCTCAGAGCCCAGATGGCTCCATTCATACAGCCCCTGGCTGGCCCTTAGTGACACACAGTGCCAGACACAGCAGGGAGAGGAGCTGTAGGTGCAGCAAAGGCCACATTCACAATAAAATCTCCTGAGTGCACATTTTATCTCAGTCATAACATCAAGCTCCTTTCCTTAGACACGTACTTTTTTATTTTCAGTCTATCTGTAAAAACATGAAGTCTTTTTTTGTGACATGGTGGAAATGAAAGCACAGAGAGCCTGATATTTAAAGTGTAAGACATGTTGGTTTAATCCTGTCAGGACTTTAATGTAGATTATATAGGGACAGGCAATGACCAGAGGGAGGGAGAGAGGTGTAAATAATCCAGAGGAGTGTGGACTTGTTGGCAGGGTGGATTTATGTCCTGTCTTAATAAAGTGTCCTTTCATCTCTGGAACCTGGGCTCAGTAGCCAGTCTAGACAGGAATTAATGGGGCTCCTTCTCCACTTACAGATCTCAAGGTTTCCCAACTCTGTGAGCTCAATCAGCCATGGATACTGTTTTTTACAATGAGCTTTTAAACACAAGTTCTGACCATTCACTGAAAAAGGTCTGCCGCTAGGCCAGGAGACAAATTAAATTCACTTTCTATGTATTTTCTTTTTTAATGTGATTGCCACCCTGTGATGAAGGCAAGCAATTGTGAGCCTGTTGTAAAGAGATGGAGTAGGGCATGCCAAGAAAATATTAGTGTGCATTGGTATGGACCAGGAGTTGGTTGTGCCTGGAAACCATGCCCAGGAACATGAGTTACTCAAGGCAATACAGCACTAGGACCTGCAGATGCTGAGCTGTGTGAAGTCTCCTGTGGTGAAGGAAAATTGTTGACTTCTTTTCTGCTTGCAGTAAACCTTCCCTTCTGTTTATCTGTCTCCCTTAGGGGTCCAAAAGAGTAGGTGGGAATGGAGCATTCAAAAGCATTTCTTAGTAAAGGATGTGGGATTTCACTGGAGTGTGCAGTCAAGAGAAGCAAAGAAAGCTATGAGCAAAAATGTACATGATCAGTGGGATTTAAAGCATTTAAAGCAAAATTCTTTGGAGAAAGGTTTGTTAAGGATTATAATTTCTTGAAGTCTTTATTTGGTTTTCCTGGGAAAAGCTCACATCTTAATCTCTCATCTCCAGCTATGGACAAGGACACCCAGATGCAGAGAGATTCAGCTCCTAATTTTACATCTGTTTAATTTTCAACAACAGGAGACAGGGAGCAGCAGGATGCACTGCCAGCTATTAGGGAGCCCTTTTATTATGCAAAATCTGGATCTTGTCTAAGTACAAGGCCTCCAATGAGTAAAGACAGAGCCAGTTAAAGGAAAGGAATAGGAGAACAAAGTGGTCTCCAAAGGCACAGCAAGAGGTAAGATCCCACTGCATGCCATGATGGACAATGTGACAAGCTCTCTTCCCAGGGTATTTCTTCTACAGACAGTTGGACAGTACAGACAGAAGTGGCCAAAGAACTTCCTTCTGGGCTCTCAATAGCTGCTGGCTAGGCAAAAGGAGTGCAATTTGTAAACTCTTAAATTAAGATATATAAAAGTCACAGGCAATATGTAAGCAGTCCTCTGCATGATATTTTATTCTGTTTATATAGCTTAGCACTCAGAATGAAAAAACAATGATGTCTCTTAGTGATAGTTGCCCTGGGCTGCCTGCATCATGCCCAGGGCAGCAGGAGCCCTCTCCTTCCTTCTCCTGCTCCCTGAGGGTCAGTTTATTACAAAAGCTCTGCTCCTTGAGGATCCCGTGCCTAGGGAAGGAAGGGTGGCAGAACATTTGTGTTTGAGGAATGACGGCTGCAGGACCGTGGATGATATGCCCAGCTCCACTCATTAAATAGCAATTGCCCTCTTTGCCCCAGCCCAGTAATCTCCTGGAACTGCCTTGCAAAGCAGGAGCCACTGCCAGAGAACGATTGAAATGAGCTCCAGGCCAAAATGCAAGATAGCTTCTGGCCTGGTGAAAACCAAATTTTCCTCCCTGTGCAAGAACCAGCAGTGAGATCCTGGGAGAGGAAGCATCCAGGCTCAGTTAACTCCCTTCAGGATTATACACTTTTTAGCACCTGCTGAGCTGTGCTGCCTGTCCCTGTCTCAGCTACAGCTGGAAGCCTTACAGCAGTTGGAAGTAAGGGTGTGGAAGAAGATCAAGGGCTGCTTTGTCATGCAGGGTTTTGCGCATTAGGGGAATTCATTAGTGGAGCCTGATAATAAAGAGCAGTAATAAAGTGCATTAGACCACCCTGTGCCTCCAGAGCTGTGCTGAGCCAGGCTGTGGCAGGGTGCAGCTTCGGGCTCTCCTAGCTCATATCTCAATCTGCAGCCAGAGCACAGCAGTAGTCAGGGAGATCCAAACCAGATGCTGCCTCTCAGCCTCAAGCAGAGCTAATATCAACCAGTACATCCCTGTCCTCCCAGCTGTGTTCTCCCAAGACACTCGCGTGGGCCAGCCATGACTAAGTTGGAGCACAAAGCGGTGCAGGCGGTGAAGGCATGTGCAGAATGAACTTCACCCCTCACTGCTTCAATCCCAAACACGTGTCGTCTCCATGAAGGCAGGTTGTGCTTCCTTCTGCCAGGTCCCACTCCACAGACAATTTAGAAGCTGGCACAGGCTCTTCTAAGATTTTATTGTGGATGCCCTGGTGTGTTTTGGGCTCTGTGCTGGCTACCTTTTGGTTCACAGTTACAATCTTGCCTGGGGCTGGGTGTTGCAGTGTGGGAAGAGCAGAGCCAGGGTGGCAACAGAGTTCTGTGGAACAGGGGAGAAATCCCCCATTATGCACCCCCTCCTAAGAGCTCACATGGCAGTCAAAAACTTCCCACTCCCTGTTAGGTAAGGAGGACACAGAGAAGTGGATGGGAGGTGGCATTTCACATGTTGGGACATCTGTGTCCAGTGCCCTGTGAGTGGCACAACTGACCACGCTGGGTGCAAGTGATGAGGGTCTTGCTGCTACCACCTCACTGCCCGGCAGCCCCTTCCATCCTCTCAGGAAAACTCAATGCTGTCTTGAAGATGTGTCAGAAAAGGACCAGCCTGCAAGGTCTGTATTCACAACTCTTTTGGTGTCTGCATCTGTTCCCTGCTGGGCAAGTGAAGGTGTCAAGGACAAGACCTGAGGCACTTTCTCACAGCACCATCTCTGCAGTTGTTGAGCCCAGTGAGTGCCATTAGCACATGTACACAAGGCAGCCCTTTCCCCTGTCAATGCCATGGGAAGCTGTCACCTGGTACTCCAGCAGCACTGACACCTGTCCCCATCTGCCCCCAGTGCCTGCAGCTCTGCCACTGCCTGGGCACAGGGCTCAGGGGGGGCAGGAGGGGCTGGGCTGGGCTTTCAAAGGAGCAGTTTGGGCTTATGGCCCCCCAGATTGCACAAGCAATTTGCACAACTGAGCAAGATGCCGCCCATTGTGGCCCAAAAGGGGCCGGTGTGAGCTCTTCCTCCCACCTGCACTGTCCCCTCCAGTGTCTTGCAGATGCTAATGGTTGTGGGGGAGGCTGCCTCCAGACTTGGGGATGCCTGCAGTGAATTTTCCTGGCTTCCTTAGCTCTGACAAGTATTCATTAAGCAAAACTCAGAGCTGTGTGCCCACAACAGCTGCAGGTGTTTGAACCCCAGCTCCTGTGCTGGATCCAGCACTGCTGGGCTTGTGGTGTACTTGCAGGAAGGACAAGGGAAGATAGGGAGTAAGGATATGTGAAGACATCTAAAAAGTGTGAGCTGGATGTGATGGACTCTATACCATAGTGAGACAAACATGGCCTGTGTTCTGGGAGCAAATTAGCCCAGCAGAGGTAGCAGCTCTTGTCTAGGTTGGTCAGGGTCAGAACGTGAGAGGAACTGGAAAAGCCATGATGCTCCATAAACTGTGCACATTCACAGCCCTCTACCCTATCAAGGTAAAGGGACCTGGGAGCAGAGGAGTCCCATGCCCACTTTCTTTAGACTCCCTTAACACTTGGCACCTCAGTTCCACTGGAAACTACCCACTTCCCTTTGAGGACAGTCACCACTGACTCTCACTTTTCAATCAAATGAAACGTGTCAGAGTGTGCCATTCCAGTGCTGGGCTGCTGCCTTGAGCACAGCATAATGACAAGGGAGAATCCTAGCTCAGGGGAAGGGGATCTTGGTTATTTTGGTAGGGAGAGACATGGGAGACCAGTATTTGAAAAAGGAGTGGGGAGCAGTGGAGTCTCTCCAGATGGACCTGCATTCATCCAGTGACAATTGAACCTTTGGTCCCAAAGGAACAACTATTTCAGGAGTTTGAACCAAAGTGAGCTGAAAATTGTCGTTAATCACTGACCCCTGTGATGCTGAAAGTGCTGCATTAGGGAGGAGGTGCGTACATGAAACAAAAGCCTACAATTCCATTCCAACAGTGATTAAATTGACAGAGGTTGTGTCCTGCAATGCAGCATTATGGAAGACAAGGCAAACAAGATTAACCCATATTGACAAGGCATTTATCCATGGCTAAGAAGAGACCCACGCCACAGCATCTCTGTCCCACAAGTTTACACCAGCCCACAAGAGTCTAATCCCTCATGGCCTGTCAAGCTATTAGGCAAATCTCTGGCTCTCATTTGCCTAATCCAATAGCTCCCAGCTTCATAAGAAAGACCTCCTAGGGGGCCTTAACAACCATGTTTGTTAGGCCTTATGTAAGTAAACAAAGCTCTTAAAGTCGAACAGCTTCCTCTTCCATATGGGATCTCAACACTCTTAACCTGGAGATAAAACCAACCACACTCAGGGAAGGAGGATGTGTTTATAACAGGTTGAGTTCTGCATCCACAATAAGCAGCATTTGAAGGATTTTGCCATCACTATCTCTATATTTAACACTTACTGCAGAGTTGCCAGGTGCCTTCATATCATAAAGGATTTATTGCACAGCTAATAAGGTCACAGTGCTCATTCCCTGTTCTGCCAGCTTCAGTGGAGGAATAAGCAGTGTTAAAGCATCCTTTCAAGACCAAGATGTTTTGTGTCCATGTGTGAACATCACCAGGAGACCAAACACTTTCATGGGTTTGTACACCTGAATCTACAAATGCTTTCTTGGAAACCCTCTAAATTTAATTTTTCTGAATCCTACATTGGCAGTGATACCTCTGACATGAAACAGGGTGCATATATTCTCTAGTCCTTGAATCTGAGGTCACCACCAGCTCTGCTCTAAAGATATACCCCTCCCAGGTGCTTTGGCCAAAGATCCAAACTGTCTCAAAACTCTCTGAATCTCCTGGGGCTGAGAGCATCTCTTATGTCTGACACACCATTAACAATGTCCTTGACAATGTGGTTTGCTCCATAGACAGGTGAATCTTTAGGGAGGGTTCAGGCAGATGAATAATTACTCAAGACTTGACTGCCTACTAGTCTTAGCCAGGCTTCTGCGGATTAGGACACTAAACTGAAAACAGCACAGAAACAGATTTCCTAAGGGGCCTTCCCATACAGCTCAGGTGAGGCTGGGATCAGGAAGCTGTAATCTCATTTTCTGCCACTTTCTCCACAAAGTGCATTTGCAAATGCAGAGCTGAGAGAGTACCTTTTAAGGAGAAATACACAGTCAACAACAGAGGTCCAGTGAACAGGAGCACTAGGACAAGCACCTCAATGGAACAAAACCCATGGGCTGTTATAGACAGTTCTCCACTGGCTGCCCCGACCTTAGGCAATTTGGGGATGACCAGATTGTGGAAGTAGCAGAAGAGCTCTGTGTAGAGGCCACAGACAACAGCTGAGGATGCAGAATGAGCCTTTGTCATGCTGTCAGCACTATCCATGTCCACCTTCACTCCCCCACCACATGCATGATAATTTCAAGGGACAGGGCAAGACTGAAAAATGAGTCTTTTCACTTTAAAATATAAAAAGGCTTCAAGATGCTTTTTGGCCATCAGAACCCCCAGCCTCTGCACTTGCCCAATCTCCAGGGATGCAAGTATGAAACATGATGTGTTTTCCATTAGTCCGGGGTGGAGTTCCCTCAGAGACTGGTGGTGAGAAGGGACCTGATCTGGAACTGTAAATCCTTCACACCCACCAGCTGAGCAGCTGTTCAGGTTAGATCTCATTTATATGCAAAGCAGTTCAGCCATCAGAAAAGATCTCTAATGATGCAAATCAGTCGTGTGTCATCCTAGCAATGAAAGTCAAGGGAGCCCTTACTTGCTTGAATTCAGCACATTTCAGCAAAAGTGCCATTTAGTAAAAGAAAGGAGATTTTTACTGTGGAGTATGGCCCACCACCCTCAGTCACTTTCCAGCTGAGATCACAGCTAAATCGCTTATCTTTACATTTTCATACAAATCTGATTATCCTTGAACAGCTAATTGTTTCGTAAGTGCCACTTGGAAGCTATCCATTTCCAACACAAGTAGAGAAATTGCACTATAAAACTGTCTACCTTTGCCATGAGTCACTTTAGCACATAGGATGAATATTTGGCACTCTTCACTTTTTCAGATTAACTCGCATATTTATTTTGGAAGAAAAAAAAATGGACTGCTTTAATTCCTTCCCATCAGAATTCCTCATATTTGCTTAGCTTATTGAAACTTTTTTAATAGACTTTACAGTATGTATGTTATATAGTGACTGCTGATGGAGGAGACATTCACATCTCCTTTCATGTAAAGAAAAAGCTGAAAAATATCTGTGAGAGCATTTGATACTTCATTAAGAGAGTCAGTAAACCCTACAGATTATGTCACCTGCCATAGAAGAAGGGTTTCATCCCTTTGGCTGAGGCCATGGAAACATCCAGCAGGGATTTAAATTCAGTGTCTCATGGATGGAGTATGTGTTTCTCTTCCAAAGAGTAATTCTAATATGTTGCAATTAGATTTCTTAAAGATCCATTCTGAACAAGGCTGGGAAAGCCCCTGAGAAAGAAAAGAGGGTTCTGAGCTTCAGAAAGCAAGTCAGATATTTCCTCAGATGTTCACTCAGTCTCACGAAAAAGTAGTTATACACCTTTGCAAAAGGATGTTGCTTAGCCTGAGTAAATGTGTCCCATGTGATCACATACATAAGCTACAATCTAAAAGAAAAAACAAATTTAGCTCAGCATCAGTTAATGACAGAGTTTATGAACATCTTTGGACTACCGTCTTAAAAAAAAAAAAAAAAAAGTAATGTTCTTCTAGGTGTGCCTGATCTAAATGTCATCTCCAGGAGCTGAAACAAATAGTTCCAACTTCTGAAATGAAGAGTTTTGCATTTTGCCAACTAAAATCCCACAAGGTGGAGAGACTGCAGGAAAAAGAAGTAACAGAAATCATGGGCATCTCCCAAAGTGCCATTGGAGATCCAGGACAAGGGATGTGTCTCTGTGCTATGTATTCTTGGTCAAGTTATCCCAGTCTGCAAAATGTGGCATTAATTAATGAATACCCAGGGAAGAAATTGCAGAGCAATATAAACAAATGGTATATCATTACAAGAAAGGATTGCATCAAAGTCTACTATTTTTGTAAACATAGGTGAAATAGATCTGTACAGTGACCTAACCAAAGACTTCAAAGCCATAGGAAATCAGAGGTACTTCATGCATGCAGGAGCCTCCCATTCTGAAAGATTCTCTGTAAGGAGCTACGTGCCCTCCATTCCTATCAACTGCAAGGAGGGCTGTGGGTGCTCCTCCCTCCCTAGACTGAAGCCTAAAATTGTCAATTAGGAAAACAAATGTGGGTACTAGACATCTTTTTGTGAGTGGCAGTTCAGCAATCACTTTATTACAAGTAATTTTAGTATTGAATGTAGTGCAATTTCGGTAATTTAGCAAAGTACAATGATGGATTGAAGTGCCTGGTGATAGACGTTTATTTCACCTTCTGAAACACAATTATTATGCACTTTACTCAATAATAGTATCTTGTTCCAACTAAAATACATGAGTGTAGTTCTTTAAGCTGTAGAATCATAGCAATTAGAGAGGGAAATGGCTGATTAGGTCACTGATTCCAGGCTGTTGCCAGCCCACGATTGCTCCCTGCCCTTTATCAGCTAGAGTTTTTCCCAAACCCCTTTCTTTTACATGTTTTAGTGATGATGATATCCATCAAAAACAGGGAAAAAAAAAAGGGGAAAAAAAAAGGAGACTTCAACCACAGCTGAAAGATTCAGCCTTTTACTGCAGAAAATCCTGCATTTTCACAGTGGGAAGGGTCTGAGGGGTTTTTACCTTCTTCTTATGGCAGATGGCTGAAATGCTTTCATCCAGAATGCTCTTCAATGACCTTTTTTCATGGAAGCAGCTTTGCTCAAAAGATTTCCCAGTTTCCCTTCTAAATTAAAAGTCCTGCTTTTCAGTCTGAAATTCCTCTTACTTTTTGCCTAATCACAGCTTAATATTTAGCATTTGCTAAAACAGAAATAGAAAGAAAAAAGAACCTGACTGAAATTTTATTCAAGAAAAGCCACCATTCCTGACCCATACACAGAGGTGTGGTTGGGAAGTGGTTTCAACCGGTCTTTTTTAGAAAACTCAGCTACCCAAACCATCTCACTGCTCTGAAGACCAGAGCTCTTTCTGCTGATAGATGCTGGGTAACCCTCACCACAGCCCAGCACAGGGGAACTGAGTAGACACCCAGAACCTCACATTTTATTACAAGTACAGACATACCTGCTGGAATGTCCGCCTTCTCTGTGTTTATCCATGGGGAGTATCCTCGAGAGCAGGTGCAACCTATGGAAACAGGACAAATAAATAAAAGGGAATGTCTTGAGAAAGCAGGCTTTCAATGTGAACTCATGGAAACAGGTGAGCAGAGAAATCTGCACTGTGGAGTTGTGCTCTTCCAAACACTCGAGAGACAGACCAGCAGGGAGCTCCACGTGCAGCTGACACCTCAGGGGGTGGCCACCCCTTACAAGTGTGGCCCAGTTGTACCTGGGCCAGTGAGGCATTGCCCAGGCTTGGCAGGGCCAGCAGTGCCCTTAGGGTTTACCATGCAGCTGGCACCAGCAGAGGACACCATGCTTAGACACAGAATATGACAAGTTTTCTTATCACAGATAAGCTGAACTAATGATTAAAAAAGGAAGAAATGTGTGATTCTTTCAGACAACTCAACCAAGCAAGCAGAGCCACAGCTTCTGTCATCCATCCATAAGCCCAGTCCTCACTCCATTGTCCAGCTCAGGAAGCAGCTTACTATATGCTATTGGAGTCAACAGACATCTCCCAGGGTAAAAGACTTTCTGTGCAAGCTGGTATTAAATTCTGCCCTATGATGTCCTTTTCCCCATATCTCACCAGTTCCCTGAGCCTTCTTGCCTGGTTATCCTCCATTAAGGCTATCCTGTAACTGAGCTGCACACAGGAATATGAGTACAAAGATGCACTGGTGCAACTGGCCCAAAATGAAGATCCAAACTACTTCTGTTGAATTTCAGAGGTTCTGAGGCTTTAGCCACAGAGTGAATGCCTGTGAATCTAGAGACTGGAGGAAAAAAATTTCCCTGGTGCAACTGTCAGTTGCCATTCAACTCCAGCCATGAAATCACAACATTTACTTTGTAGGGCTGTGCCTGTGTCTTGTCAGAGGCACAGCCTCTCACAGCACAGGAACAGGCTCTGTTCCCAGCTCTACCACAGACTTCCTGCATCTGTCTGGAAAAAAATCACTAAGAAGTACATCTGAAAAAATGTTACACACTCAGCTCCAGACATTTGATCTAACACCTGGCCTAGCTCTCAGCAGCACTGGACACTGCAAACACTGTTGGTCTCGACTGGGGCACTTGTAAAATCCAGACCTGATGGATGCAATGGGGATGGAGGGAACATCTGCTTCTTCACTGCACTACACAGACTTCACACTAAGGTACCTTTTCAACAGAGCTGTGTACAAGTCAAACCAGTTAAACCAGTGAACAGTTGCTCTTTGTTCTGCACACATGCCAGAAATTAAAAACTCTCACAGTTTGGCACCAGAAAGACAGAGACCCAAAGCTAGTGATGGTGTTTGGAAACGGGAGACATAAACTCTTTTAGTTCTGTTTTCCCACATGTAAACAGAGGATGCCAATTCCTGCCTGGCCTCTCCAGGACTTAGGACTCCCAGGCATTTGGAAAGCACTGAGGGCATCCCATAGACAACATAAAAAGCTGCTTGGAATACTTCTGTTTTTAAAAAGTTAGTGAGGTGCTGGCTGGACACTAGTAATGTTTGCTATGTCAAGCACAAAACAAGATATTGTTGCTCAGGCTATACAGCAAATTACTGTTGAGCATGCTGAATACAGGGGCTGCTTTTTGACATTTCATCTGGTGTGTTATATCCTGTCCTAGACAAAGAATAAGTGTGTGGAAATAGTTGAAAACTGGACATAACTTTAAAAGAAGAGAAATATAAAGTTTCAAAAGTGTTTCTCTGCCTTGCTGGATTTTTTTGCACATAGCACTCCCTGTAGAAGTTTTGAGGAGGAACTTCTCTGTGACAGTGTTTGCATTTGACAGGTGTATTGTTGGAGCAGCACACCTATGTTGCCTGACCACTACACGCAGCAGAGCTGAACATGCTGCTCTGCAGTGATGGTCTGTGAGAAAGGAGCACCAGACCTCATGCTCCAACAGGTATTCATGGTCTGGATGTGTCATCTCAGCTGAGGAGGCAGAAACACGATGGTTATTCAGTGCCCATCAGCCCTGACGCCTGATTTGGCTGTGTCCCAGGAGCTGTACCTTCCACTGCAAGAGACCTGGGGATGAGTGATGTTTGCTGCTGTGGGGAGAAGAGCAATCTCAGACCTCCTCCTGTGTGATGGTGATCGCAGGCAGCAAGGGTGCTGCAGGCAAGCAAGGGTGCCTGTTGCTCCCCTTCTCCTCAGGGGCTAGTCAGGCAGTACATAGCCCTCACTGTCACACTCCACCAAGTCTGCTGGGACATGCCATGGCCAAGGATCACTCCTCATCAGGGCTTTTTCAAATAAGCAAAAGAAAGTGAAATGTCAAATAAAATAGAGAAGAAAAGAAAAGTGGCATCTTGTGTTCCTCTTATCTCCTTCATTCCCAGGAGTCTCAGATGCCTTAAGAGAGTGGCAACCTTTCTGAAAGCAAACCTTTTTGATAAATGATGCAGTTATTTATTTTGCAGAGAGCTGAAATATGTCATGATGCCGTTTTCAAAGTAACACAGCATCTAACAAAGAGAATCATTGGCGATTTACTGCATGACACTCCATTTGTCTCAGAGGAAGAAAGACCTTGTTTCAACCTCTCAGGATCTGAACCTGTAATTCCACCAAACCAAAGGCTTTGAAACCTGAAGTTTTCTCCCTGAAGACAAACCCAGGTTTTCCCGTTCCCCATGAATTATAACCTTGCAGACTGCTGTGGAACATGAATTGCCCACTACACAAGAAACATCAGCATCCGTACATCCGATCAGCAAGAGGTGACCAACGCAATAGTGCGATCATCCGTGCCACCAGCTGCTCCTGCTGGTGCTCCCAGGTTGGATGTCGAGGATAAGGGAATGAGATCTTGCATGTGGGATGCCTGCTGTCTTCTCAGTGCTGCACACTTCCAAGTTGCTCCACTGTTTATGATCACTTCAGCTTCTTCTGAGGCATCTGACAAGCAAACAGACTTATTTTCCTTGCCTAAAGTCCCAGCTTTGCCTCATGCTACCCCTGCTAGGGTATGCTTTAATGATTCACCAGGAAAAGTACATGTGAATCCAGAAGTAACTGCAGGTGCCAGCAGTGCCATCACAGATTTGCAAGATTTTAACCAGAAGATGACAAACTTGGAGTTGATCTGGAAGTCCTGCTTAGCCTAAAATCCCCTCTGCCCATCCCAGGACCCTTGCATTTGTCCTGCAGCTGAAAATGCAAATGCAAACAGACAAATGCAATCTTTACAGCTTGGATCAGCACTTGTCTCCTCCGGGAAGCATGACCCCGTTGCTCTGACTGTTGGTTCTGATGCAACAGCCAGCCATTGCACCGGGGAGGACCTCAGAGACAGCCCAGGGCTACACTATCATTGCGAGGTAAACACCCTGAATTGCTCAATAGATCCTATGATGATCTGAGGGTGGAAGGACTGTGCTTTCGTATTCTGCTCTGCTGACTATCACACCCACGACCAGCAAACCCATGCTGACCCGAAAGGGCTGCAGTCCCTTGGGGCGTGGCAGCCATCCTTGAGGGAGTGAGCCTGAGCCAGGCTGTGTGCAGGCAGCCCCATGCTGCTAGGAGGGGCTGGCTCTGGACACCCAGCTACTCCCCCAGCCACTGGCAGTACTGAATTGTGGCAGCGACCTGAGCACACAAAACCACTGGAGTTTCCAAGGAGAGAGGCATGCAGCTGGTGACAGCATTTTCCCCAAGTGTTACCCAAATCTGCAACGAGTCGTAACAGGCTTCTCATAAATCTGCACTGCCAAACTCTCCCTGAAAGAATCTCTCCTGACACCCAGGAGGGCAGACCTCCCCTCCCCAGAGAGGAGGGGAAGGAGGTGGCTGAGGTGGGTAACCAGACACTTCTTCACTGTCTCTGCTATGTGCTCAAAGCAGCCTGCCATGGCACATTTTTGGAGGTCGGACACCTTGGGAGGATGGCTGCTTGCCAGGCAGGTTATGGGAGCTGGGCTCTCTGCCCAAGACAAGGCCAGGAGGAAGGAGAGGCTGTCTGCTGCCCTGGGTGATAAACCCCCATCTTTCCCCAGCTCCCTTGGAGAGCAGCTCGGCTTTACCACCTGTGCTGTGGTTCACAGGCCCTCTCTGTAGGCTCAGAAAATCCCTGTTCCATCCCCAGGGAGAAATGCTGCCCTCACAGACAATTATGAGAGCAACTGCTTCCTCCTGCATGCAGCACCCTGAAGATCACATGTTCACACCAAATGGCCATGGAAGCAGGGAAGGGGAGCCAGGCAGGTTCTATGAGGATTTCCAGTACAAGAGAAGGAGGGGGTCATGGTCAGAGCACAGGACAGGGAATTAGGACATCCAGGGTAGGATCTGTGCTCACAGACTGAGCTGCCCAGCAGCCATAGAGACATCCCATGTCTGTGTGAGCCTGATCCTGCTTAGCTCAAAGCCTTTCTGCTGAAGTCTCCCATGCTGTGCTGATGCTTGTCACACTGGCATAACATGTCTGTGGGGATCTGCAAAACAGCTCCGAGAAAGACTTAACTTTTCCTACCAATTGCTTCACTTTTTACCACCAAGCTGAAGTAAAACATTTCCTGGTGTTCTGTTGTGGGGAAACTACATTCTTCTTTCCATTTTAGCATCAAAAGCACAGGAAAAAAACAAAGAAACATAGTTAGCTCTCAGGAGGTTTTTGGCTGGAGGAGAAGCGGCAAGGGCTAGGGGCAAGAAGAGGCGATTCAGGCCAAGCAGGGCTCTCAGATCAGCTTCAGAGAAGAGTCTCTAAACCAGACCTGAACTGCAGTGTGGAAGCAATTTGTAAAACAAAATCAGAGACCAACAGAGATACCATGCACACATGCTGCCAGTCAGGTGCCAGCAGCGTCACTCCCCTCTCCCCTCTCTGTTAGCATCATCTGCCAAGCAGGAGATCAAGAATGTGAACACCTGCATCTACCAGCCCATGAACCTGGGGTCAGAGTGAGCTGCTATGACATACCTGGAACATACCTGTGCCTGCCTGGCCCCTGGCCCCCAGCACTGCTGCCCGCAGCAGAGTCAAACCAGAGCTGGTTACTGACAGGGCTTTAGCAGCAGGAAGAATTAGCAGAGAAGCTTTTGTGGCCTTGGATCTTAATGAGATTCATTTCCAAAAAAGCCCAGGGTCTCATTGCAGTTTCCAAGCAGAACGAGATCACCTGAGGACTTTGAAAGGGAAAGAAGAGGTACTTCATTAGTGCTACAAGAGCAGAGCTCGGCAGGAAGGGAGAGCAGAGTTGAGCCCAGGCCACACACATGGCAGGGCAGCTTTTTGCTCCATCTGTGTCATGGACATGCGAGTATGCTGGATTCCAGGTTAAAGGAAGACACACTTGTGCATATTCTTCTACAAGCAAGTGAGATGCCACTTAAAGGTCACACTGAAGCTGGCCTCTCTGTGATTCCCTTGGAGTAAAATCAGATTTGAGGCTATTGTAATTTAAGAAAAAAATACCGGAATTTCTGTTTAGGCTTCACATAGCCTGGGATCTGGTTTCAGGGCCTTTGCAGGGACATTCCATGCCACTTCCAAGGACTTGTTAAAAAATACTTAATACTAGCAGAGTTCTGTGGGATTTTTTTCTTGCTAGTCCTGCAGGCTACCATGGGGAAATTCACTAGCAGGATTTCTGTAGGACTCTGACTCACACAGGAACTTTTATTACTGCTTTTACATATTTGACTGCCTTTTGGCTGCTGGCAGAAAAGTTATTAAATGTTTTACCAGACAAGGCCAGAAACTTTTTATAAAAACATCTTGGCCTGGCATAAAGCATATGTCTCTACTTATCTCTGTAGCATGTGCTCAAAGCTTTCACATGTCCCCTGGCAGTGGAAGAAACTTGGGACCTTCATCTTTCTAGGCTGTGGATAAACAGAACATCCAATGCCCTGTGCCTGGGTGAGTAAATCTTCTGGTATGGAAAAATTCCTGCTGCAATAGGCAAGATATATCAAGTTTGCAGGACTGAAGAGGACGAGGCCCTGGTACAAACACTAGATTATGGTTCATATGAACAAGAGCTCTTATTCTTGCAAGTAGTTAATGTCACTAGGTTGGATGGCATTTCCAGTACTGTGTGACACATTGTTTCTTTGCTTGAAGCCCTTTCCCCTCCATCATTGCTTCTTCTCCCTTCATCTTCCTTATGTAAATTAAGATGAAACAAAGAAAGTGCCCCACAAACCAGAGCAGAGATGAACTGTGTCCCAGTGCTGCATGGAAGAAAGCAGGAATAAAATCCCTGCCTGTTTCTGTTTTCACAGCAGCAGTAAATCAGGATGGGCTCTTTGACAGAAGGACTTGTGCTTGTATTTTGTTGCTTCACTCCCCGGTTATTTTGTTGTGTGATACAATGATCAAAAGCAGTGGGTTATCACTAAAAGTGATTGCTGCTTACCTGCTGAGATAGCTGTGCTTCAGGAAAGTAACAAATGCTTCAACTTTTCAGCATCCCTCTGTGGGCATCCTGTAGCTGAACACACCTGCAGCAGGGATAAACACAGTGGGTAAGCAGAAGGAGAGAGGCTCTGCACTTCAGGGACCGAGCAGACTGGGAGCAGCCCCATTTCTACTGCATGGAGCAGGGAGTATGCCTCGACTGGCCCCCACTGTACAGGGGTTACCCCTAAAAGGAGCAGCTCTGGGGCTGCTGCCACCCAGCCTCAGCAGCTCAGGCATGTAGGGGAGTTCATGCTCCAGGAGCCAGGCTGCTCCAGGCTCCTTCCCACGCTGGCAGCAGCGCTGGAGTGGAGCAGCTCGGAGCTAGCTCAGGGCTGTCCCTGCGGGCTTCGCTGGGGGCAGAGCTCACACGTTACACTGCTGTCAGCGAGGCTGAACTCTGCTGTAGCGCAGGGGACGCTCGGGCCCAGCCTCTGACCTGCCCCATTTCATTGCAGATTAACCTCAAATTCCACATTTCAGCCACCTTCTGTCGGGGTGCAGATGATAGCGTCGGGCCCCGCCAGGCAGGAGGCGCAGAGTGACCATTTGCGGGTTCCAACAGGCTGCCGGTGCCCTCCTGGATGTGAGCCCTCCTTTCCCCCGCAGCTCCACCGCTCCATGCCAGCACTGTGTGCGCCGAGCGCTCCCAGCAGCACCGCCGAGCCCTCGGGGCAGCAGCCATCCCAGCGGGCCGGCTTTGGTTCGCAGGCTCCTTCCTCCCACGGCTCCGCCAGCGCCGGGAGCAGCCCCGCGTGTCCCGGGAGCCGGGCAGGGCACAGCGCGCACTAGCAAGGGCCGCTGGTGCCCTCTGTTGTCACAAGAACGCATAGGAGCTGCCGGCAGCACGAGTGGGACGTGCCACCCGCGACGGGCTGCTTTGGGCTGCGGGCGGTGGGACAGGGCCTGGCAGCGCCCAGGGAACTGCCCGGCCTCACGGCAGGAAGGGCTCGGTGGGTTTGCACCCACACAGGGCAAGAACGGCTGCAGCTCATTCGGCTCTTTCACCCTCTGGCTGCATCAGCCAGGGCATCCCAGTGCATCCCAAGATGCCTTCCTAAATAGTCAGAGATGAGTCTGAAACAGCCCATGGAAATCACAGCTGGGTTTCCCAATTAAATAGTACATGTGCAAGAGAATCTGCTTTTTCTATTAAAAAAAGGAGTGAAACTTTGCAGAGGGCGAGGGCTGATGGTTCAATATGTGCAGTGGCACCAAGGCATCTCTGCTGAGAGCAGGGTTCAGCCCTTGCTGCCCAGCTCAGGGAAAAGCTGCCAATTCACACGACTTACCAGCTTTTCTCAACACAACTTACCAAGTGTGTTCCAACACTGACTGCTCTGAGCATTTCCCTGATTTGGGCACAGGATCACACCGAGTACTTGCAGGGCTGCAAGCGCTGCTAGGAGTGACACAGTGACTTCTGATTTTCTTATAATTTTGGCCCAAAGACCCACAGTATGGGCCCTGCAGGCTGTGTCCCCAAAAGCCATGTCTGTCAATGCAACTTGCAGCACAGCTTTCCCCCATCCTCTCAAGGGGCAGCATGCCTTGCACCAGCCTCCAAGCACCTGAAGAGCCCTCTGGGCATAGCTCAAGAACAAGGTTTAGGGCTCTGCGAAGCCAGGCTGCAGCCTCCCACCTCATTCCCAGATGCAGCAGGGTGCTTACATTCCCTACTACTCTACACTACACTAATAGAAGCCCAGCTTTGCTGAACAGGTATCTGTGTGTCCTGCGGATACCTTAGGCTCAGACACATTTCAAGGCTTGCAGATGATATGATGATACAGCCATTACCTTAAAAATTAATATATGCAAATAGGGTCGTAACTGGAGCAGGCAGATTTGACTCTATTCAGAGCAGAACAGACATCAGCAAGAAGCAGCTGGATTCCATGTCCACAGCAATGGTCAGCTGTAATTTGTGTGCACACCACAAGGCAGCACAAGTTAATTATTATTTTAATACTAATTTTTTTAGCACCTATCACAAACAATTCCCCCTTCCTTATGGTCTGTACTTTTTTGTGTAACTAAGTCATAGCATTAATTGTCGCTGGAGATGAAAGAAAAATTGCTATCTGGTCAACTCAGTAGAAATCTTACTCTTTGTGAATTATCTCTGGAAATATGCAATTTCTCCATATTTGTTATTAAAAACAGCTACAACAATTGCAGCCTATGATTCCTCTTAACTCCTTGCTAATACAGCAGCTCAGGAGTTTCAGATGTAGCAATTAGGTCCTGTATTACTGCTGTTTTGGAATGGTAGTAATGACATACAGGAAATCTCTCCTAAAAAATTGCACTGCTTCCTTCAATCTCCACAAACACACCTGCCTCCAAAGGCCTCATTGTGAATAACTGTGGGAATTACAGGCTAAGGAGCAACAGCCACAGCTGGGGCAACTCACACAGCCCTGAGAATGAATATCAATCAAATACTGGGCAGCGCTCTGCCTTCAGCACAGATGACCCTCCCTAGAAGTTAGAGTCTTCTCTGAGAGGGCAGCAGGACTCTGCTTTTCACCAAAGGAGTTTTTCACACAGGCAGCCTTAAGCTCTGCGCCGTTGCTCGAGCAGTCAGTCACAGAATGGAAATGCAAGGTAATAGAGTGATCTGGCCTGTTCTCTGGGTTCTCACAACCACGACTCAGAGCAGACCTTACACTTGCCATGCCAGCTGCCAGACTGACCCCAGCCCTGCATAGTGCTCCCTGCAGACAGAGCCTCTCTGCGTGGGCAGCACTGCTTCCAGCAGAGGCAAGCCTTGTACTGCCAGCCTGTACAACCTGCCTCAGGAACTCCCAGATCAGCCCTGTCTATTTTATTTAACAATCCCATTTCCTTTTCCTGAATTTCTGGAAAGAGTATGGCATAGATCCAGGTTTTTCTCTCTAAAGTGTAGCCTACATATGGAAATAAAAACATTCAGAAAAGTATTGGCCATGCTAATTGACTGAACACCTCCAGCAGCCCCAAGATGCTCAAGGAGCGGAAAGAGGTGTGGAGCTTCACACTTTCTCCTGTAACCAGAGAGAGTCTGTTTCCAGTGCCAGGAATGTTTGTTTGTGCATTGTCTGCCTCAGCTGCCTCTATCACTCAGTATTGATCTGCTGAAGGCAGGGACTGCCAGGCCAGACAGGGCTCCTGCACGCACAGGGATAACGAGCTTTAGGAAGGATTGATTTCATGACAAAACCCATGTAGGAGCACAGCACGCACAGTGCTCTGCCTGCTGTAGACCACACAGATAAGCAGAACTCCTTGCTGTGGCCTCAATATTATTTAGAACCAGTAAATGTTAATATAATAAGTAACAAGTAGTTTAACTGCATTTTGAAGATGGGTCTGATCTTGTAACAAAGCCTTTGTGGACACCCCCATGCATCTGTATAAACCAGGTAGGATCATGCAAAGTGCTTCAAGGACCCTGTTGTGGTGTTACAATAACATCTTCAGGATGTTTGTGGGTCCACCTGGATCCATATCCCCTGAAAGTGCATTGGAAATGTTCCCTCCAAAGGGCTCATCCATTGCCATAATTTACAGAGGGGAGATGACCGAGGGGAGCAAACCCCTGGCTAGAATAATGCCAAAAATCACCCGAGTTGCTCTTTCATGGACAAGAGTGCTGTCTGGTTCATTTGAACTTAGGTGGGCTGAAAGAACTTGGAACTGTTCAGCCTGAAAAAGAGATTTATCAATGTGTATAAATATCTGCAGTAAGAGTGTAAAGACACCAGAACCAGGCTCTTCTCAGTAGAGGCCAGTGAAAGGACAACAGAAAATGGTACACACTGAAACATGGGTTCTACTTAAACAGAGGAAAATACATGTTTACTATGAGAGTGGCCATAAACCAATCAGGGACCAAAGGGAAGCCAAAAGAAAAGGAATCTGGTAGTCAGATCAAGCTGGGTGCTTTCACTTCTCAGGCTACTTTCTTTGTGAATAGGAAAGCCAGGCCAAGCTATTGCTAAAAATATATTTTTAGGATTATAATATTGAAGATTTTACTTTTAAATTTAATTTTTAAAATAAGTTTTATTTATTGTTTTATTTTTAAAATATAGCCTTTGGTTACTAATCAGTTTGACCATGTATTTCTCCTGGAAAGTAGGGTTTATACCCAAACTCAACATTTTTCTGGGCTTTTAGATTCACAAGTTAAACACAGTAAAACCAGGTATCTTGCCTCATTGCAGGTAGAGAAAAGCACAGCATTCTTGGCATTTTAATCACCTCATGAAGATCAATGGATGATTTTATGCTTTTTTGTGGAGAAAGACAGGACAGGGGGAAAAAATCACATATATTGATTCCCAGGCATCAGTGAAATGAATAATAGGGTGAAACATCCAACGTAAGTTCCTTGCAGGTCTTGTGAAAGCTGCCTGCCAAGGAAATGTAGCTGTGCACGTAGGTTGTGATTATGCTAAAGAGGCACTAAATTAGTACATTACATGCCCCATTTAGCACTACTGTGCAAAATCTGAGAGTGCTAATACATTTTGTTTCTAGGGTCAAGAATCATTAAAAGAATGGATTCGTGGTCATTCATTAGCCAGGAAATTAAAGTTTGACAGCTGCTTTTCATTTCTGATTTCTCTTAAATGGCAGTATTATATTAGAAGCCTTCTTTTCTTCTTTTTTTTTTTTTTTAAACCTGAAGGATGTGGAATGGTGTGTGTCATCCCAAAGCACAGTATCCCCAAGCCATCCAGCCAGACTTTCTTCATAAGAGTGCTGTGTGGCTTTGGAGATTATTTACGGGAGCTGAAAATGCTGCTGTGTGCTATTGAGAGTGGTTTCTTGCTAAAGCTATATGGTTGTAAATGACCTGGGGTTGGAGCTGTAACCCGGCTCAGTTTGCATTACAAAGGCATCCTACATTGTGCAAGCAGAAACAGCACCCTGCAGTCCTCTGTGGGCCACCAGTCCCAGGAGGGCAAATGGCAGGTGTCCATGTGTGTTGGGAGAGAATGAACCTCTTCATTAAAACAAAAGGAGCAAGCAAACAAACAGTCCTCTCAACTCTCAGCAGGGCTCAAGGTAGCAGAAACCCTGCTTGGCCGCTAAAGACGGCATGGGACTCAGGGAAAGTCCTTGTAACCCTGACAAAATTCCTAGGATTAGGGTCTCCGTCCTGCAAAAGCCTCTGCACGTGAGTTGCTTCTGTGAGCTGAGGGGCACAGCTCACATGAGTACACAGCACATCACACACACAAGTGTTTGCCAAAGTGCTGGCCCACGGGACGTGCAGCCCACGGGACAGATTGGCTGACACTTGAGATGGCTTTGTTCCCTGCTCTGCATCAGCACCCACTTCAAATACATAAGCAGACATTCCCCTTTACTGTTTTCCAGCTTGCTCCCATGAAATTTATATCAACAATAGGAAAGGTCTTGCTCCACACAACAGACATCCTAATGAGAGCCATGTTTAATGCCTCCCTATCATTGTTCTTCCTGACATGCCTAAAAGCGTTTTGTACACTCCAGCCAACATCTAAGAATCCTCACTGTCCTATGGAGCTAACCCTGATTTTCTGTGTGAATGCAGCTAGTTTCATGCTGATCTCTCTGAAGAACTAGTACCTCTCTCTGTGAAAAAGCAGCTCTGAAACAGCAGCTTTGCATAGGAGAAAAGGATGGAGCAAAAAAAAAAGAAATTACTCTCAGAAAACATAACCAAAACAATAAAAAAACCAGAACACCACCCCCCCCCCAAAAAAAAAAAAAAGCCCCAAAGAAACCCCCAACTAATAACCCAACAAACAACCAGACCCCAAAAAACCTGAAAACCTCAAAACCAGGAGTGTGGAGCCTTCTATTGATCAGAGCCCATGGGCTGCCTTTGATTAATAATATCTGCATCAATACTGCAACTGATGTAATACTCAAATATGTTGCATTAAAAATGCCAGCATCCAATGGGATTGATCTGGTTATTTGTACTACAAGAGACACTCAGTTCCAGTAAGATGAATAGTGATATGACCAACTGTTTGACTAAATAGGAAAACTTAGAAAAAACAGTTATTTCACATTCCAGTCACCACAAAACACTGTCCCTTCCAGGCAGACCATCAAATAATGCCAAAAAAATTACAAAGTACATCTGAAAAACTAGGACACTAAAATAGCAGAAACAGACTAAATTCAATAATTTATTCATTAGAAATTATTTCCTCCCTTATAAATTGGTAGAATCGAAAGGCCATATTTTAATGATAAAGCCTTGCTTAGTTCTGAAGATCCTGTGCTCTTTGATAAATTTATGCTGAATGCATTTCCCTTTTGCTGAAGTGCTGCTGTCCCCAGAGAGAGGAGCAGGCATCATGGAGCACTACCAGCCTGACTTCAGATTTAAGTGCTTTACCCAGTCCTGTCTGGGAGGTCTTCTGCACCAGAACAGCCTGCTACTATCCTTGAGGATTATCCAGATGCCCTAATATACCTTGCTATTACTGTGCTCCCCACTCCAGGGTGACATGATGCTGAAGTTGAAGTTTGGTCTGGTTAGAAGGAGCTCGGTGGAGATGCTCTGTCTGTGTGGTGTGATCCCTGGCCACCTTCAGTGGGCACCTCAGAATCTTCACGGTATGCAATGTTTCTTGAACCCATGAAATTATTTCCACACAGTGCAGCATATGGTCTGCCATAACCAAATGACTACAGGAGCTGCAGCCTTTTGAGAACAAACAAGTACCCAGGAAAACACTCAAATATCCAGATCCTCAAACCAAACCACAGAGAGCTGCTGACACGCAGCTTTGGTGCAGGCAGTTTAGATGGTGGTTTTTCATGCCCTGCTTAACTCCCAGTTGTGTTTTCTGGTACAATCACAACTGAGCAGAGATGGGGACCCAAACAACCCTGTTGTGCTGGGACCAGACTGCAAAGCCCCACAGTCAGGTACAGCCATGTTGTGCCCTTTCTTGTTGCTGCCTTCTGCCGCTGGCTCCATCACAGACATCCCACTCCAACAGCATCTCTGGGCCATGTCTCACAATGCTGGCAATTATTCTCTTGCCAGGCTGTGAAAAAACTCTAATTAGTGTCTTCTGGAGAAACCCCCTCCCTGCCACCCTAGAAAAGATGCTGCAGGAGGCAGATGTGCAAGCACAAGGCAGCAGGGCAGAGAGGAGGGTGCTTGAAAATACTCCATGAGACTCCTGGGCCAAGCGTTATCTCCTGTTTCCTTTGAGAGCCCACAAGAGACAGCCTTCCCAAAGCAACCTCTGAGGTGGCCCGTTCAGCTTTTGTCTCTCTCAGCAAAAAAATTTCTGCCCCAGCGGCTCTGAACAAGGCTTCCATTAACTCCGTCCCCGTGAGGGCAGCACGTGGGACAAAAAGCCCAACACTGCGTCCCAGCCCTCAGACAAGCCTGGAAACAAACGTTGCAGGAATTTGTCAGAATAAAATCACCCACTCGGTGTCACCGCATAAATTTACCTACCTCAGCGCCTATTCAGGGCCCTTCCAAAGAGGCAATATTAACAGAGAGAGATCGGACACCATCTCTATAGCAACACCAACCCGGAAAAGTTATGGTTTCCCCAGCAAAGGGAATCCCTGGTTTAGGCACACCACCACGTCTAGGGGTTAGTCTTGATTTGAAAAACAATTCCCCTTCAACTTACTTTTGTTCCTTGCAATAAAACTTAGTTAAGCAACAAGAGCACAGCAACCTGAGCAGAAGGAGAGCAATCAGAAGACATCCAGCACAGAAGGGATGCAGCAGAGGTATGGTGTGAAGTGCTGCAACACACATGTCTGTCAGCAATGTAAATCACTAGCCTGCTGCTGCGGGGAGAGCTTTCTGGTGCTGTTAAACTCACAGCAAATCCCAAGACACAAAAGTTATCTGATGCCACACCTGAAAACTAGGATGAAAAGCATAGGATAGAATTCCAGTTTTCATCTAATTAATAATCACCAATTTCCCATCCAAAAATATTCTTGAAATTAAATAAAGGGCCTTTAAATAGTGGGCAAAAGAAAGGTGAGAAAGCAAAGAAAGGTGCTAGAGAGCATGAACTGGCAGAGGAAAGTGGGATTCATTGAAATGAGAGCTTGATCCCGCATAAGATGTTAAAGCCAATCTAGCCAAAGATCTTTAACTCTAAATCACAGAGGCAGATCTGCTCTGTGTGGGGTAGAAATGAATGAGAATTTAGTTATGCCCCAAACCGGATGAGCACAATGCTCCAGTTTGTGCATACAGAGATAGGAGTCTGAGAGCAGGGATTGGGTGACTGATGGGAACAAGCATGACAGTGTCATTTGGGGAAAATCGGCCCACGCAGGTTAACCCACTGCAGAGCCAGCAGCAACTCCATCTGCATGCTTTTTATGCTAGTGGCATGATCCAGTCCTTAGCCTCTGGTAATGCTTTCCATGTTGGAAAGCATGCCAAATGCTTGGAAGCTTGGGTCTCAGGTGATGAATTTCTAAATTTGATATGCAAAAAGCAGTTTTGGAAGGCAGGTGATCCAGCAGCATTGCAGACACTCTCACTTCATGATTCTTGACAATTTACGACACTGATCTGCATTAAAACCAAATGAGAAAGCTTGAAATAGCCCCATAATTATGCTGCAGAGAAGCCTTAGATGACCTTCCATTAACACCTGCTCTGCACTAAATGCTGAGCATGAATTCACACCAAGATGAAAACTGGGCTTGTAGCTGTGTTTAACAAGTGCTCAGCACCCCATGGCTACCCTGGCTGCAGATTGGTACTCCTGCACAACAATATCTTAATTAAGGTATCCTGAATAATGGGAAAGGCTCAAGAAGCTCTGCCAGTGGGGGCTTTGTGGGGGACAGCTGGAGGTAAGACCTTGGACTGCATAGCTGAGCTGTGGCTTCACACAACTTTCTCCCATTGAAGTAAAAACTTCTAGATCTGGAGCTATCATAACTTACTTGAGGCTAATCTGCCTGTCCAAACTCCAGCTGCAAAGTAAACTTGTCCAGCTGAAATACCACTGGAAACATTAATGTTAAGCAAATGCATTAAGTACTGGAAAGGCAGGAGCTAAGGCAGTTGAGATAAATAAGGGGAAGTCTTCGTCTAACATACATTTGTACAGTTACATTTCAAGTATGCTTGCCAATAATATGTACTATGGAATGACTTCAACAAGTAGAAAGGATAAATTGCAATCTATTTGCACCCAATGGTTTCACTAGGAACATCATGCAGAGGTGCCTTCCCTTCTCTGTGGCTCCTTTCTCCCACAGATACACCAGATTCCTCCCTCTGCTCGCTCCTCCACCCTTCCCAGGGCTCTGGGCTTTCCCACTTGCATAGCACCAGGTCATAAGACCTCATATCCATGGACAATACACAATCATGGCTTGTAACAGGAAGCAGCCCTCTCCAGATACCTGCCAAAAGCTTTTAGAGACCAGTACTGTCATAAGAGAGGCTCCCTTCTTGGTCTCTTGTTTCTGCCCTGCCAGATTTACTGGATAACCTTTTCTGCAAAGTGATTCTCTCAGTCCCAATGGTAAGAAACATTTAGTGGCTGATGTTGCATGTGATAAACAGCACAACCCTTGGCAGCAGTAAACCAGACCCTTCTCCTCAGCTGTGACCACAGCTTCTCCTTGTTAAGCTCTTTATGTCATTAAGTGGCCCCACTGGGAACAGCAGAAAGCACAACCTGGAACATTAATGGAGATCTACAGCATTACAAGGAAAAGCTCAATGAATCAATGCCTCGTGCCTTATTCCCATGGCTGTGACCTGTCCCCATTAGTAACGGGAGAGGGTTTGAAATGGGAGAGATCTCCCCTTCTCTTTCTCCCTTGAGAGGTTTGTACTGCTCAGCACTGATAGATGCTTGCAGCCAACAGAAGTGACTTGTTGCCCTCATGCTTCCCTTGTGTTAGTCCTCACACCCAAGTGGTACAGACACCAGGAGTTGGGACCAGCACTGGCTCTGTCACACATCTCTTCTGTCAGCTGGCGGCAGCTACGTTCACTGCAAAAGCAAACACCCACCTTCTCTTGTGACAAAAATGTGCACAAGGGCTCAAAAGTGCAACCAGCAGGAAATATGAGGCAGAAAGGGAGGATTAGGAAATTTTTAGGCTGCTTTAGGAAAACCCAAAAAGCATGTATAAGACAGCGGCTTGCTCAGATAAGAAGCAGTTCTTATGTCCCGAAATGAAGATCTGAGGCACATGTTCAAAGTGTACCACAGGAACCCAGGTGCACGGCCAGGGGATTAGGAAAGGGCTTTACACCTGCCCACATTCACTCACAGCTGGGTTCATGCTCTGATCAAATAGCTCAAGCAGTAGGGGGGATTGGGTGAAGGAAGGGGTCAGGGGCTTCGTGACCGTTGCAAAGTGATTAAGTGCAGATCAGGCACTGCCACGAGCTGTTGTGCTCTGTGCATGCCACCAGCATCTCTTGTCCAAGTCCCCTGCCCTGCTGCACAACCCTGTGGAACGAGAAGTGCTTGAGGGGTTCCTGCACCCACAAAGACTTTCTGCAGGAACAGATCTATGCTTTTCAGCACTGGGTCACACCATAGGAGCATAGAGGTGTCTGTCTGCAGGAATGAAGATTGGTGAAAAACTTGAAAACTTTTGTTGGTATTTCCTGTACAACCTTAGCAAATACACCAGTAACCCTGAATTGCTCAATTATACTAAATTCCATACTTAGAGTAATCCAGCCATAGGACAGGGAGATACATACATGTACCCTCTCAGTAAGGTAACAATTTATCTGTGAAAAGACTTAATGCTTCCCCACCTTGCTGTGTTTTCCTCAGGCACAAACCACAGCTCCTGCTCTCTCCAAACCCTTCTCTACCTCATCAGCCCATCAGTGCCTCCTCTTTCTCTAGGTTTCTTCCCTTGGTCCTCATGGGTAACCTGAACCACAGAGTCAGCCTCCATAAGGGCAGGACGTGCTCCTGCCACTTGACCCAGAGTTACCAACACAGAGGCCACTTCTGTTCCTTGCAGGAGAGCTTTCCCCAAGTCTCTGTATGGTGATTTGCACAGCCAGGATCAGGGAGCTGCAGTTAGGGACTGGCTGGTACCACACAAACATTTATCTGAGTGTTTGTGATGGTCTTGTTCTGACCTTGCCACCAGGCAATTTAACCTCAGGGATTTAAAGTCTTAGAGAAGGTCAGCCAGACAGCAACTTTCCCTCAGGTTGGAAAATCCTGGGACAGGACAGTGCAAAGCAACCCCTTTCAGCAGACAGCAGCTCCCAGTCAAAGAGGGCCACAAATCTCCTTAAAAAGAGAGGACATAGAAAGGGCTTCATCTGTTTTGGCCTCTGTGCTGAAAATCACAACGAAAGAGCATGTTAGCAACTGCTCACACCAAAATCTTCCTTTCACAGCACGACAGTGACCAGTGGCATTAGCAGTGGTTCCTCGACCCTTCAGAAACACCTTGAGAGCAAAGTGCAATGCCAGGTCTGGGAGCCCAGCTCCAGCTCATGCTGCCTCATTATCTTCTCAGCCCTGTTTAGTCTTTGTCTCTAATGTAGATGGTAAACTCTCAGGGGCAGTGACCATGACTCAGTTCACTGCATGCCAGACAACTGCTGGAGCTCGGTTAATGACGAGACAACTCCCATGGGCCCATTGTCTTAAGTGGGAGTTTTGGCTAAGTGAAGACTTCAGGGATTTGCCCAATAATAAGTCAGTAATTCAGGATGCACTTAAAGACACATTCAATGTGCTTTTGCAGCAACATCCTTGGGAAGTGAGCATTTGTACTCCAGAGCACAACTGCGAGGAAGTCTAATATTAATTAGGAAGCAAACTCAAGGGCCCTGAATAAGCCCTTATAACAAAAGATCTTTTATTGAATAACTGTAGAGGAGTGCAATGCCAAAGTTTTCATGCCAAACTAACAATAAATGAACTGCAATTAATGCCTTTAAGGCCAGTCTGTAAGTTCAATCTTTGCTTAAACAAAACAAGGAGCTTCTAAAAACATCTTTTAAAAACAGTAAGAGGAAGAAAGAATGAATATAAACTTAAATAAAATACACAGGTTGATTCAACCTGTTTCAGCTGATAAACGGCGTGGTACTTGTTCTGTGCCAAAGTGACACTTGACCTCTATATATCTTCTTAATGAAGTCAGCAGAGAAAGACACCCAGTGAGCCTTTGTAACACTGCAAGCAAGTTGCAAGCTGGGCTTCACTAATGGGAGCTGTCACTTGGTTTTTTCCAGGTCACAAACTAAGAAGAGCAATTAAATCAAATTGGAGGCTGTACAGATTGGAGCAAGCCTCAATAGACCAGGTACCTAAATCATTAAAGACATAGTTCTTTTCCATGATAAATTGTTGAGGAGAGTGAAACATGCTGCTGGTCATTAATCTAGGCTAATCAGCTTGAAAGCTAGGTTGTTTTATTTAGTAATTAACTGGTTATTTGAAAAAAATGATACATGGCCTATAGAGCTGCCATCCAGCAGATAATAATGCAGAGCAGTGGGGAATCTCTTGAGGGCAATTCATGCCTTTTCAATTATAGCCATTGGCAAACTCTGAAAAATGGCTCTAGGTTTGTATTGACATGTAGCAAAGAAAAACACTCCAAGCAACATAGCAGGCATCTTGTGCATGCTGGTAATTGCTCTGGCCTGCCCCTTACAGACTGCACTAAAGCAAACTAAACATTTTGGAGGAATCCTTCCTCCCACCTCTTGGATTTAGTGTTTGTCAGACTCTTCTACTGGAACTGGGTGAAAAGAGCTGCTGCATGTCGATGGCCAGCTCTGCAATAAAGGGGGCCCAGCCTGCTCTTTTACAGGTAGGGGCTGCTGCATCTCCCCACACCAATGCACAGGAACCAGTCTGGACTGCTCCAGTGGTGCTCCACAGGTCCTCAGTTGGCTGACACCAAATACAGTCTAAGCAAAGAAGCTGAAGTCAAATGTCTGGGGAACCTGCTGAGCAGGGGCACAAGTTGATCAATCCTGCTGTCCCACCTATTTATTGATGGGCAAAATACAAAGGACTGGCTGTGCTGCAGTCAGAAAGTCTCTTTGCAAGAGCACTGAGAGGAATCAGCCAGTCCCCCCTGCCATGGCAGCGAAAGGTCAGTGTCTCTCAGAGCCAGACACAACCATGACAAAGTTTTTTCACACTCAGCCCTTCCACTCATTTTGCACAGGGGCACCCAACACCTTTGCTCCAGCCATGGATAAGTAGTTTTCCTTTGGTGACTGAGACAGGTCTTTTAGCATCATCAGTAATTGCTTCCAGGTATCCACAAAAAGCCACTCAAATGCAGGGATCATGTAAGTGAACCCCATGTCCCCACAATACTTTTTGTCCTCTGTTAAATTATATTGAATACATAGACAACAGCTCTGCCTCAAAAAGCTCCTACCCACAAGCTGCTGGAAGACCACATCAGAGTATCATGCACACTTGTCCTGGTTTTCACTCTACCCTAGGCATGTGCTGCTGGCTAAAGTTGGAGACAGGATACAGGGCTATCCAGACCAGTGGTTTGATTCAGCATGAGTGCTCTTTTATTGGATATGTTCTCTCCCTAAGATTCAGAGGAAAAGAAATGTAAGGCTGAAACAGCAGCAGTAATGATCTGGGCTGGAGGGAAGGGCAGTACCCTTAGCAGGTGTACTAAGCAAGCACTGTGCAGATGGATGGGCTTGTTGCTCAGTCACTGTATCTAACCAACTGTACTTCAAAAAATATTTCCTCTTTTGAGAGTCTTTGATGAAGATTTCGGAGGCAGGAGGAGAAAAGAAAGAGCCTGCTCAATGGGGCAGGAAGCAGCATCCATTGTGCAGAAGCAGCATCCACCATACATACAATGCTTGCAAATACAGGCCACGCAGGGTTATTAAACCTGGCTGTGGGGGTCAGGAGAGCCCCCAAGCCAGTAACATCCCACAGAGCAAGCAAAGCAAGTTCCAACCAGCTTAAAAAAGCACCCGCTAATGAAAAACTTTACCAGGAAAGAAGATCACATCAAGGCCACACAGAAGCCTCAGATCCTTTAAGCTGCACTTTGAAGACCAGTGGTGACAGACTGACAGATAAAGGCAAGGTCACAGGCCATCGAGACCCCCTCCAACACACCATGCAGCTGAGTTGGAAAAAAGAAGAAAAATCATTGTTGCTATTTGACTAAACATTATGAACTAAAAATAGCTGAATATCTCTGATTAGGAGAATTCCAAGGGCTTACAATCCTTGCCACTTGGGGTCCAATTTTCCTCTCTTTTATTATGGGCATTAGGTTTTGGACAATACCAGGGCTACAGAGGGCATATGTTAAGTTAGTCTAAGCCGGCACCACGCGAACCTTTGCACCCTGTAGGCTACTTTGCTGAATATTTCTGTCTCCAAATGAGCTGTAAAGGTTGCAGTTTTTCTGGCAGCAGCCAGTACAGTTCCCATTAACATGTTTCACGAGTATAATTTTCAACAATATTAATAATTGTCCTCATAAAAGTCCATGAGAGGAACTTAATAGACTAGACTGTTTTATTTCCATGAAATTCCTGGTCTTTTAAAAGGTCTCCATGCCTGGAATTAATATTTTCTACTTTCAGATCTCGACCAACTGTTTCAAGGCATAAACTTTCCTACTTCAAGTGGGCTAATGCCAAATGAAAAGCCAAGTGACCTAAAGTTCTGCCAGACCCCTCAAGTTAGGTAAAAAGCCAAAGATGAAATGGGCACTAAGAAAGGATTTTTTGACTGCACCAAGGATCTCATCAGCCTTTGGGAATGCTCACTGCAAGGTCTATCCCACAAGGGATGGCAACCTGCCACATATGGGCACACAGATGTAAAACCATAATCCAGTTCAAGACCAGGACCTTGGGCCTGGGGTCAGGCAGTGGAGGAGCAGCAGCCAAGATTGCTGAGCTGGTTTTGCATGTTTGGCTCATTCAGCCATTCTTACATTTCCATCAGCAAGGCAGGCTACCAATCTCTGCAGGCACAGAACACTCTGGGCATTGAAAAGCAACAGCACAAACTATTCTGGCTGAAGCTGGGAGAGTCTGCTTAGAAACCCAACTTCACTGCCTTTGCTTAGGCTAATAGGGAACAGAATAACCTCCAAGTTCAACATCCAGTCATAATTAACACTCTGTGAAAATACATCCAATTCAAGACAACTCTTAGTGCATCAGATAAAAGGCAGAATGAAATCTCAGTGCTGGGAACTACAGCATAAACTTAGTCAAAGTAGGGTGGTGTTGTTTACCAATGACATAATAAGCTTTGCAAACTTACCTGGTGACAAGATCCATCACAGAGGATTGTTACATCAGCCCTCGATGCTTCTTTATTGCAAGTCTCCTTTAGCCCAGTAGAAGTTTGCTACAGATGATTACAGTGACACATTCTGCTCTTACCACCTAGAAATACCAAGAAGTAGGAATTGAAATACATGTAATGAATGCTTACAAGCAGGTAATGAATTTTTATTTGCTCCCTGACATCTTTAAATTCCCCTAGACAATCCATTATTAAAAAATAAGGAAGACATCTCAGATGTAGAAATATTTTTCTTTATGAAATATTTATTTTGAACTGGAAAACTGCCTAGTAAAAATAAAAACTCAAGGAAGAAAAAGCACAAAAGCTGGGTCTGGCTCAAATATTTCGTGCCAAGGATTGCTGAACTCCTTTGACTTCCACTGTCAGTAGAAGCAGCAAAAAATAGCAGCAAAACCTTCATTTAAGTCAGTGGATCCCCACCCAATCAATATCAAACAACCTTGAAAATCCCAGATTAATGTTGACAGAAAGAGACCAGATGATCATTGGTGTGCATTATACCTCAGAATCTCCTTTTGACCAAGCAAACAACTCACCTCTGTATCTTACACCTAACAGGTCTGTTTTCAGCTTATTATAAATGAAACTGTGTTATCTTGAAAATGTTTCCTTGAAATGTTATATTTCTCACTAATTAACCATGTTGTCTTCATTATCACCTAAAGCCCTCAGTTTTGTATGGGGGTGTTTGATTGGGACAATCTTTCCTGAGTTAATTCTGCCCTTGCTCCTCATCAGAATAATTGCAAGCATAGTTCTCAGCCCTGTCCCAGTGACGACCACGCAGAAACGTAACGAACAGGA
The DNA here is from genome assembly GCA_024500445.1 of Entomyzon cyanotis. Taxonomy (NCBI): domain Eukaryota; kingdom Metazoa; phylum Chordata; class Aves; order Passeriformes; family Meliphagidae; genus Entomyzon; species Entomyzon cyanotis. Next base: position 12,862,940 of record JAKEPQ010000780.1, read on the forward strand.
AAGTCATTCTGGGGGATCTGAAAATCAGAATACTGGCAAAATTGCTGAAAAGGAAATACACAAACTCTTGGGAATTTATGCCATAGTTCTCCCAAAAGGTTTTGACTTAGACTTTGCACACCCTATCAGTCCTCTATCATCTAACCTAAGGTGATTTCAAGGAGATCCCATGATCTCTTGACCACAAAGTAAGCCCTACATACACGGAAGCTATTTCCAGAAGGACTTGGAAACAGGGGATTTCAGACACAGCATATTTCAACAATGAGGCATTGCCAGAGAAAAAGTCTGTAGCAAAGCACTAGTTTTAGAATTCTAACAAGCAAAAAAGCCACCCTTGTACTTCTCATCAGCCACGTGGGTTTGCACAATTAAAACACAGTAGTTTCTTCCAGGGCTTTGTTGAGCCTGGAATGGCCCTATGTGAGTGTGCAGTGTGGCATACCATGCCCATTCTCTTCTCTCTGCAGGTCTGTCTGCCCAAGGCAGCTGCTCTGCTCCATGCAAACCTCTTTCTCCCTAGACGTTGGAAAGGAGCTGTAGTTTGCTGAGTTTGAGCAGTGTTTCTCATAATGTTTAGGATCAGGTGTTGGTAAACTCCAGGAAATACTCAGTTCAGGTCACACTGAAGCCTTTGTTCGAGTGAGTATTTCCTTAAATCAGAATGCAATGTTCACATTAGCACTTATTTTAAAAGAATCAGGCCCAAATGAACATGACAAATTCTGGGAAAACTCTCTGACCATACACGAATGAACATTTTCAAAGATAAAAGGTCTTACTCAGGGATTTCTAGGTCTTTTTCAGGGATTATTTTCATCCTAAAATCAACTGTGCAGGTAAAAACCAATGCAGCCAGTGGTTCGAAGCTGAGTGCTTACAATACATTCTGATTATGGCTTAATGCATCTTTCCACTTTTTCTGAGGTGGATTTGATGTAGGCTACTTAAGACTGCTTGGCCTTTTTCCATTATAAATTCTGATTATCAGTGGCTGAAAGAACCATTACCAACATGTAACTGTTCATGATAAAATTTCTGCTGCTGGTTGGTTGGTTTCAGTTGATAGTCTTTTTGGGGTTAAGACACAATTTTGGATAATTTGGAAGGAGCAGAGCTAATGAACTGACACTAGATCCATATGGGTACTCCCAGGCTGTCATACACACATATGCAGTTTTCAAGGCACCCACAACCAAACCTGTTAAATCAATAGACAAGTATTTTAAACAGCAATATAAAATGTTCTCACATTTGTTTAATACAGAACCAGCTGTCCATTTGTACAGGAATGGTAGTTTGTTATCATGTAATAAGTCCTACTCTAAAGCCTCAGCAGGGTGGAGGGCTGCTGCCAGCTGTGTTTGGCCTGATGAGTTCCTTCTGGCAGGGAAGCTGGAAGATGCTGCCTCACACAGAGTCCAACTTATTCATCAGAAGGCTGTCATTCCCCTTCCCACATGAACCCACTACTGTCTTTCCTGAAGTACCAGGCTGTCCTTTCCCCCTCTGGCTCCTTCACCCAAAAAGCCCACAAGCTCTGGCTGAGCCTTTCTGGGAACTGCTTCCTTCAGAAGGGAAGCTAGGATCTGCCAGTTAGTTGCAAGCCTCATTCCTAGCATAGAGTGAATATACATGTATGTCATCTAAAAGCAAAAAATGGCATGATCTGTGCTTACTGTATAAAAATGAGCTTTAAACTTGTGAAAAACCCAGACACCAGAACTGGGTAGCGGCAGGGAAATCAGCTTTCACTGTACTCAGCTTTGGCTGGCTTGGCCAAAGCAGCAGCCACTTCTGCTAACCACATTTGCAGGTGGACACAAAAATACTCCAGCTTTATGGGAAGGTCAGCTCATCTTTCTCATAGGGCTGATGGCTGCTTTCTTTGTCTACTTCACAGCTATTGCTAGGGAAAAAAAACCAAAAGTGCTTGCTTTTGCAGAAGCAAGAAACAGGTCTGACTTCTCCCTTCTGGCTGGGATTTTAGTCAAGGCAAGGACAGTGAAGGCCTTGTTCTCCCCTGGAAGTTCAAGACTGTTTTGTTTAGGGGAAATAGAGGCTTCACCAGCTGCTTTTTGGTAAAAGGAGCCTTATGCACAATAGGTGAATCATACCCAAAAGCAGTCACTTGACATCAGCCACAAAAGCTTCCAGCCTCATGATCAACCAACCTCTGAACTAATATAGAAAGAATTACGATCGCATTTTCCTGAAGCGTGTAGCTTAGTCTCTCCCTTTTGCTGGCAACACAATCACAATCCCATCTCTCATTCCATTCAGCTCTGAGTGACCTAAGACAAGTCTGAAACACTACAAAACGGTCATAGGACTTGTCCCATCTCAGCACCTGGTAGTGAAATTCATGCTGGCCTCTTTCTTTTTTCTAGGGCCTTAGATTTCTATTTAGCATTTGACTGCATTAACCCCAAAGGCAAAGCTGTTGGGTTTTTTCTGAGACACAAAGAAAAAAGGAAGCACCAGTAGCTAAACCCAAAAAGGCAATAAACAGCACATGCTGTCACTACCTGTGTCTCCATCAAGGATATTAAAAGCTGTGGATTAATTTTTTAATACTTATCTGGAGGGGACCAATCCTGCAAGCTGGTGGGCACCAGTTGAGAGCAGCAGGATCCAACTGGCTCCAAATGCTCTTTCTTGCAGATTCACCTCCAATCAGTGTTGGGCTAATGTTTTGTATGTAATATCATAACAGCAGATGTGCAGCTACACACTTTTCAAATGGATTCATTGTGATATAGATTACCATTATATCTTGCAAGCTGGTCTAAACAAAGATTCCATGCACTGCACGTGCAAAACAAACTGCAGGTGAAAGTGAAGATGTGAAGCAAAGGAAGGGCAGATCTGTTTTAATCTTCACCCTTGACCTCAATATGAAATAAATAACAAAGCTGTAGTGAAAAAAGACCAAAGGTAGCAGGGAACAAAATCGTTGTTGATGACACTTCTGGGGTACATCCCCCATGAATTGCACACAGCTGAACCACGCCAGTCTGATCCAGAGAGGTGACATACATTAGCAAAGGAGTGAACCCTTCTGGCAAAGAAGGGAGAGACCATGGATTGAAGCTATGGGTGCTGGGTCACAAATGGCCCTGGACCTTCACAGTAGTCATGGAGAGGTTTAATTTTAGAGAGGAAGAGGAAGAGGCAAGAAGCAGTGCTCTGTTCAGGTAACAGGATGTATGTGACGGAATTTTTTCAGCTCATTACTCTTTTGCTCTTTTTTCTCTTCTAACATGCTCTCCTGGAAAAGAAAGAATTGACAGTGGACTTGCAACATAGCATTTCCTTTCCAGTGGGATTATTGCTAAATGTACCAATCCAGAGTGATATTTTTCTGTCTCTTTTTTTCAGACTCTTGAGGCCTAGTCTGGGCCTCCCAACGTAGACCTGCAACATAATAAAGGAGGGTGGTACAGATAGCTTTCAAAAAGAGAAAAGAGCTCCTTCAACAGCAGTCATGCTGTCACCCTCCAGTGTTTTCAGGAAGAGAGTGGATTGTTTCAATATCAGTTTGAAGTAACCATGGCAGAGACAGATGTTTGGTTTTAGAGTGCAGGCAGTAAGTTTATATTGTCAGAGCAAACACTTGGGACTCCAGAGCACAACATCCCTTGTTGTTTACCAAGTGTGTTATGCCAGAATCAGATGTGAAGATGCACTTCATGGTAACAAAAGAGGACAATGCTTTTATCCTGCAACTGTCAACAGTGTTACAGTGCTAAAGACTTTAGTTCAATATTTGCCAAGCAGTAAAATGAGCAATGCCTGTCGGTTTGTTGACCTAGATGCACCAGTTACTAGAAAAACTATATTGAGCAGACAGCAGTTCAGTTTCAAATTCCAGCCACAGAACTAAGTGCTATTCGTTACATTCAGATTAACAGAAAAACTGTTGAAGTATTGTTTGGGTGCTGTCACTGGGATACAACAAACAAACACCCTTATGCTGAGACACATTGAAAGCAAGTGTACAACAGTTTTGTCAGAGCCAGGCACTCCTGCTCCTGCAGACTAAAATTCCAAGAGGGATTTAAAATGTTGTAATCATCCTTCCTGAAAAGGCTGAAAGTCTTAAAAAAGATGTTACTTTTGCCTTAATGCAGAATAATCACTCTGGCTTCACTGACAGATGTCCTGCAAGCGTTAGGTTATGGCACATGTTGGCATGAGGGTACATTTTTACCAAACCATAATTCTGCAATCACCTGCCTCAGCACAGCCAGAAAGGCTTGAGCTGACTGTGTATCCCTGCTGGGAAGGCTGATGGGCCTGGGAAAGTGGCTGCCCTTGTCATTCATCAGGGCACATATAGGGAGGATCAATACTCCAGTTGCACCCAACTGCGTAAGTGGCACAGACCTGAGGCTGGAAGCAGTCTAAATGTCCTGTGCTTGCATTCACTGTGACACCTCCCACTGCCAAATCACTGATCTATAGCTGCAATCCATGTACAAGAGAGTCACAAACCAGCAGAATGGGCTGACACATTCCTGCAGAGAAAAAGCAAGTAACAACACTGTAACAACTTTTGTTACTGCAAGTAACAAAAAGATCGAGCATGATCTCTTCTGTTTACTGCAGGCACTGTTTCAGGCTTCAAAGGGATGACAACACTTAGACTACAGCTAAAGAGCTGACAATCATCCCTACCCCACCAGGCTGAACATGCAACTTCATGCCTGCAGGTAAAAGCTGTCAGGACAGGATCAGCATTCACGAGAATCCATTTTCACCCACATCCCAGTGAGACGATTTTACAAAACCTTGACTGGTGAAATCTGTTATAGAATGTGCCTTTGTGCTGCACTGGAGAAAAGCTGGCAAAATACTTTTCCCCATCTTTCCCAAGGAATCTGCCTTTCCCAGAGCATCCCCTGCCACTCACTGGCCTGGAACTGTGTCCTGCATCAATCACATACTGCAACTGTTTCCAACTGCATGGACTCTACGCACGGGGTGTTTACTGACTAGGAAGCACACCAAAACAGGCATGACAAATACCCAGTATATTAAAGGCAGAGGCCCACAGTTGGCTTTAACCCATGCTTTTCTAAGACAATGCACATATGTCACAGAGATTCCTCTCCAGCTTATCCAAGCTCTCAGAAAGGCTTTTCATTAAGTTTTAAAAGAGGCCTCGGATGCTAAGATACCATTCTGCTTTCTTAAGTAATGTCACAAGACTTCTGGTTTGGCCACACAGTTGCTTTTTAGAAATGAAAAGGAGATTCCGTGCTTCTGCTTGGGACAAGTGGCAAAACCACTGCAATCTTTTTTATAAAGAGTGGAGGCGAAAAAAAGAGGAGAAAAAAAAAGGATCAGGAACTGAGTTCAGTCACTCTGGGAACCCAGCCTTTATGTACTGTTTACCAAAAGGATGAGCTGGGGAAAAGGGGTGAAGGGCAATAGTGTGCATTAGGTCTCACCTGCTGATTCTCAGGAGTCATGAATATTCTCATAATCCCCATCTCTTGGCCCAACAGGCTACAGGCCTTTTCATCACAGAGCTTGATTTCACTGAGGATCTGGGAGTTGCTCTAAGCTTCAGCAAGTGGTATAATATTCCCTTGTTTCCACATGAAAACAGCCTCTTGCCATGAACCACTCTCCAACTTTTCTTCTTTGTTACTCACCTACTAATGGCATTTGTCTTTCAGACTAGATTAGATCAATTCTGTTTTGGGCTATGCAGAGATCAGTCAGCGAGTCATGATTTCTGAGGCTGTCAGCATGGTTTTTTTTGCATAGATATGCATACATAATATAAATGTTGAGATACAGGTATATTTATAAAATGTGATACATGCCTGTAGCTAAAACCAAGACAGCAAAAACAAAACTGAAAAGGGATATGAGCAGTAGCAGACAGAGCAATTTTACCGTATCTTTTCAAGGCAGATTATTGTAAGCATCTGATCTGACTTTCAGCACCTCACAGGCCAGAGAATGTCACCTGGTGTGGGCATAATTTGCATGGTCATGGGGCAGGGAAGGAGGTTGTGCTGGCAGAGAAAGCAAACAGGGCATACAAAAACATGCAACAAAGCAGTGTCTAGAAATGAACCTTCCCCAGATAACTTATGGCTAGCTGTACTTCCATAAGCTTTACGGAATTCCAATTTTCAGGCACTAGGCAATGGAAAATTATTTTCTTTTTCTGAAAAGGGATGTGTTATTTCCTTAAGCTGAAGGGATGGACTTTGCCTAAACTGACCGGAGGGAAAAAGGACTTTCTGAAAGAAAAGCTCTTATTCTCCTTATAGCAATAGTATCCAGTGGTAATGAGTATTGGGTCATAAAAGAAACATTTAATAGCTTATAAAAAAGCTTTCTTGCAAAAAGATCTAATTGATCAGTACTTCCAGATAAAAACTAATCTCTGACCATTGGTGAGAGCAAAGATACTATACAATAAGAACAAAAGGGATAACATTGTCTTCCTGGTTAGTGTTGGAGAACTTAAAAAAATTTAGTTATTTATATGTATTTTTGAATGGCTTTATTCAGATAATATTCCTGCTGGTCTTGCTTGTGAGATAGCAGGCAAGGCCTACACAAGGCTATACATCTGCAGTACTGGAATTTTGTGAAAGCATGAAGCGTTTTAGCAACAAATCCAGGAAGTGGAGCAGGGATGCTATTCCATTTGGATTAAAAATTTAGTCCGTAATTAGTCCTAAATTACAAAATATTTTGCACAAGCAAATAACTTTCAGTTCAGGTTGGTTTGAAATTACATCTGTTAGATGGACTTACTGTCCCCGAGATATACAAACATAGCATTGAGGAATTACAAATGAAGCATGAGCAGAGTTTGTTTTAGGGATACCCTGAATCTGTACAGGATGTGGAAGTTTGCTTTTCAAGCCTAATGCTGCTTATTCCATAACATGTCATTATTATTAGTCTGTAAGTGTATGCAGAAAATATGTTAATATGCATAAGCATCTATGTGATAGGTAACATCCCTTATGTTTGCACTTTCAAGTTACAGTCTACCAACATAAAATCATTAGTACCTACATTTTTTAAGGCAATGTGGGGTATGACCATCCTCATTCATCCCCTTATGCCTGTGTCTTTCATGTCAACTCTGAGGTCTGACGTTCTTGTAGATTTGTCCCAATGCCTGTTTTGGCTTGTGGAAACCTTTAGTGAAGGATAACTGCAACACCAAGTGATGAGCTCAAATGATAAACAGGCCTCTCACCAGGTTTGTGCTGGGCTAAGCAGATGGACACTGTTGAACTGAACACTTATGACACCACAAAACTTACTGTGTTCAATTAAGACTTGGAAAAAGTAGTATTTTTGCAGGGTGAGGAGCTGTACTTCAATGATCCTTATGGGTTCCTTCCAACTCAGGATATTCTATGATTCTATAATTTGTGCTCTGAGACCTTCAGAATCCATTACTCAGGAGGCACAAACAATCCTCCAAGCATCATGGCACTGACAGTGCAGAGGGCAAATTTATGACTCTGCAGGACTGCTATAGTTGTATTCCCACCTCATGTTTGGCTACTGGTCACATTCCTCTACTCTTCTTTCTACAAAACTATCTTCAAGGATGCAGAGCTCAGGCAACTCTGGTGTGAAAGGTCTCATTGCTCTTAAGATTCAATCCTGGCACACAGGAAAGCATTGCCTTCCTTACCATCAAACACATGATCCAAGATCAACCCCTAAACAAACAAGCATGATTCTCTTCAAGATGCACTGTGCCAATTTCAGGTATCAGTCCAAAATACTTCTTTGAAACCCAGCGGTGTTTGGTGTATGCTGTACTCAGCTTTTGCCTCACCCTCACCTCCTTCCCAACTAAAACACAACACCGGGCTGTGCAAAGGTCATTCTTTGTTTGCTTCTTGACTGCTCTTAAGACAGATGTTTCAAGGCACGACAGAGGATACAAACACATGCACGCTGGGGTAAAAAAAAGGTGTCCAGGTGTTTAAGCAATGCCAAACGTGAAAGAATTCCAATTCACTGCCTTCTCCTTTAATCTGGCAATTCCAAGGGACCAAGCGTGTCACAACTTGTACCCCAAACACTTTCCGCTCGGGTGAGTTCAGACAAGGTCTGCATTAACTCCCCAACCTGCAAGAAAATTATTTGAAACAAAAGGTTCAGATATGTCCTTTTCCCTCCAACAAGCCTGGAAACAAATGGTACAGGAACAAGGTCAGAAAGGAATCATCCGCCTACCATACCACTGAATTCATTTACCTACCTCAGAGCCCATTGAAGGAAAGGGGTGGGATGGGGAACAAGGGATGATATAAAGCAGAATGAAGCTCTGGGGTCGCTTGCTACATTACAAGATTTGACAGGCCTTTGCCAGCCTTCAGCTTCTTTGTGTCTTTCACATAATAGAGAAACACAAACTGAGCAGCCTGTGATCTGGGGGTTGCACTATTAGACAGAGCAAACCCTTTGCAAATGCTAATAGTATTGTAGCATCCTGTCAGGCAGCAACACAAAAAAGGATGTTGATTTTCACATGAACCAGAACAGACTCATTGTAAGGAAGGCTGCAATGAATGTTCCATCTCTTAACATCAAGATGCTACAGGCAATTGGCTTGTGGACATGAGGCAAAACGCCGCTTCAAATGTTCCTAAATATAGGGGGCATACTGTTACCTCAATACTTATTTCATGAGGCTGGCAAAGAGAGGGCAGTTGCTTGAAATGGAAGTGAAAATGGTCTTCAGTTATGATTTCTGTAGTGAAATAATATCTAGATCTAAATAGGCTTTTGTTGTGCAATTTACTGCTTTCCAGCAGTCTGGAAGGGATGATCCTTCATGAAACATGAATGTGCAGATTCAGTCCAAGGCAGAGTTTATGTTACTTCCAAATTGTAAGGTTGGTAGTAATAGAGCTCAAACCTGCTTGTCCTTTGCAGTTCTAAGGATGTGGCAGCTGTCAGTCCTGTACAGTAATGCTCACCGAGGTACTTCCTGAAAAAGTCTCTAAAATGTTATAGAGGATGTAACATTTAAGCTATTTCTGTTCTAAAATTTGTTATAAAATACCCTTTTAACTCAAACTTCACATCTTCCCCCATATTAGGAATAGTAAGAGGCAATGTGTTATTGCACCACTCTGACTAACCTTCAAAAAGTTTCTTCTTGCCCTTTGGGTGAAAAACCTGAACAAATTTCACCTTGCTGGCTGTCACTATCAAGAACAATTCAGAAAGCCATTTTAAAGTTATATTGGGAAACCACCACTGCTCTAGAAGTCCTCTTGAAGCCTACAGACTCCTAAGAGCAGCAAATAAAAAGTCTTCTATCAGTGTTCTGCAACACAAACACACAAGCATTTGCAGCTAAGAACAGTAATCAGCTTTTCAGCAGATTAGACTAGAAATATTGCTGGAATTGGCACTGGAACAGCACCTAAAGCCAATACCAAGAAACTTAAGAGTCCATTTCAGAAATGTTTCTAGAACAGTTTGTGGGGTTGGCTCTAGAACTGTTTCACCAGTACTCTCAGAATTACTTCCTGAATCACTACTAGGCAAAACTAAAATCAAAACGAAAGTCTCTGACTTTCAGCACTTCTTACAGAACAACAGCCTGGATAATTTCACCTTCTGATATGCTGAAGCACTGAGGTGATGGCAGATGCAAGCAAGATTTGTATACAAAGAAATATGCATAGGTTTCCCACTCCAGCACCACAGTATAAACAATCATTACAATCTCTGTACCATTTCAGCTTCTTCCCAACCTTTCTGTATAGTATTTTATATTGAAGAACCCCTGGCAACAGCCATATGCTATGAAACGTCTGTGATCACAGCCATCTAGAACTTACAGCACTGGTGAAACTACAGCTTTGGGAGTTATCTGACTATGTAGGACCTATCTTGCAAGGCTTTTACAATGCATTTCATTTATCTTACTGAAAAAAACTAGCAAGTGATTGATCATGGTCTGTAAAGATTACTGCAAGGGATGATGGATTAGTGAACTAATTAAAAAAACAGAACAGGATCCAAGAGCTTTAAACTGACATTATTACAGAAAAAAAAGCATTTTTAAAATGGATATTAAATGTATCCATTATTACTTGGATATGGTAAGTCACTAAGACGTTAAGTTTTTTCAGACAGCCATAGACGCTAAGTTCTTGTGAGGATACTCCCAGTATCTGAGTAAATTTCATCACCATACATCCCATCTGTGCAAGGAAGCATTGCTGGAAGACTTCCCTAAAGCACCTTAGGACCTAAAACCACAATCCAAACAGTCAAAAAACATCTCACGCTGCAGTTCTGCAAGAACACAGAGGAATCACCACAGACAGTTCATATGGCAACACCTTCCCCGATGGAAGAACATCCCACAGACGTCTCCACTACCAAATCCCACCAAGAACAAAGAGTTCTAGCTGACTTAAGGGATCCTGGGTCAGATTTAGAGACCCCAGTATTTCAACATTCCAAGTAATGAAATCTCTTACTTCTTTTTTAATATAATTATTAAGAATTACTAAGCTGCATTTAAGATACATGAAAATTCGCTAAAACTTTAGCCTTTGAACTATGTCGTAACTCATCTTAGGTTCAAAACATACTCAGTAAAATAACCAGATTAATGTGTCCTTGATGGTGAAGCAGAGCATACCAGTGTATTTGAAATAACCAAGAACTTCACTTGATGTATTCACCCCCTAACTTTACGCTTGTTTTTTGCACTTCTAAACATTTCCAAGATTTTCTCTCATAGTCTGATAACTTAGGATGAGGTTACTAGTAACCACTGAAAAGGAATAATTCTTGACATTTGAAAAGACACCATTTGTATCTTTTTCATGAAGAAAAAGGGTCAGAAAATCCCTTGGCCATTACTATTTAAACCTTGGCTCATAAACGGTTCATTTTATAAAAAACAGAAATATCTTAGCATATCTACATGATAGTAATAAACATGCTTTGGAAATGAAATATCCATTTATGAAACAACAATGTTTACATCTGGGGATTCCCCTCCCTAAACTCAAAAAGATGCCAAAATGACAGATTAGTCATTGCTTCTTACAATAAATTGCTTTATGCAGAATCTGAAGGTAGTCTATGTAATAAAGAAAAGCATCTTGAACTTGTGCAAACCAGTTTGGAATAACATACTCTTCAGTACCACATGAATTTTAGGCAGTTCAAATAATTGTGTTTTCTATCTCAAAACTGTTGTAATATTCAGCACATCCTTCTTATGCTGCTTGACATAACTCCAGCTACTCATCTAGTAAGATACGCCTTGCAAGGAGCAATTTTAAAGTAGCCAACAAATAGTATTTTAACCCATCTTCACTAACTTACCAATAAGATAAGCACTTGTCATAACACTTCTTTCCTTGAACCTTAACATAAAATCTAATAAAAACCAGCAAAAATTACCTGTTGCTTATTTGTCAAGATGATTTTTTGCTTAGTTTAACCATGAGAGCAAATAAATGTAGAACTACAATCCTCCACTGAGCCTAACATGCCCATGTTTGCAATTCAAGCTTTGTGGAGCAAATCTGCTGCACCTTCAGTGTCACAGTCTCCAGTGAATAGGGTTTGTTTTTTCCAATTGATTTAGTAAAACTTTTCTTCATCTAAAACAAAGAAAAAAATAAGAAAAAAATACATTCCTGAATCCATGGGTTGGTAAGCCGTCTGCTCTTTAACTCTTAAACCCATTGCCCCAGTCTGCATGTTTATTTTAAACACACCTGAAACTAACTCTCCAAAACAATCTTCAGCCGGATATCAGTTCATTAGCTCAACTTCCAGTGAGAGAAGCTTCCACCATAATGATTTTCCATACAAGATCTTTCTCTAAATGTATTATATAAATGGCACATTAATTGATATAGTAAAAGATAACACCTGGTACAGTTACCACTAACCTGGTGCTGACACAGCACTTCTGAAGCAGACATTTTGATATCATTAACATATACTGATATTATTAATGTATACTTGTTCACAACATAACAAATGAGAAAAAGAAGGTCAAAGTGAGTTCTTAATTAGGTGCAATGGCACCATGTTCAAAACCCACATTTTATTATTCCTTCAGTTACATTTTTATTCAATAAATACCTAGTTTTCAGGGAATACATCATGCTAAGTCTTAGATGAGCAGCACAGAGAAGTTGGAACTAAACTCATAGGAACAACACACTAAAAGAAATGAACATTGGGCCACTGGATGCAATATTTTGCAACATTTACATTACACAGAAGTTTCAAAGAGTGATCTCTAGGTAAATGCAAAAGTTTTTGTTTGTTTGTTTGGTTCGGGTTTTTTTACAAAGTACAGACATTTCACTTGCTATACACAAAGGTGTCTGCCTTCAAAATTGTGCAAACTTACATTTCTGAAGTTATCTTCAGCAAACGAGGATGACACAAGCCATTTTTCATTTTTCACTTCTCAAACACTCATTTTCAGGAATTAATTTTAAACAGAAAATCTCCAAACATTCAGTTAGATCACCCTGTAATATTTAACATTTCAACATAATTTTAAGCTCCATGTTAGCTTTTTGTCCACATGGCTGAGTATTTTATGCCCAAACATTTGGGGAACATCTTACCAAACTTTGTATTGTTTTCTCTGAGAGCAAACCAAAATGATAGCTGTTGGAAAACATTCAGATTCTTCTCTTTTCATTTCCACATATCAAAATCAATTGCCTTTTCAAAAGGGAATATAAATCTAGGTCAGTTTTTCAATGCACATAATCAGACAACTGCAACACAAATTGTTTCAGGCCTAATACCTTCTTCCACACAAGCATTCAAAAGTGTATCCAGATAATTTGTGGCAAAGCGTAGGCAGAGAAATGTGATGGTGATTAACCACCAGGCACCTATGATAGAGGGCTTGTATCATGCTTGAAATTTGTCAGAAGTAACATTTCTATGGCAAAACTGAAAGGCAGTGAAAGAAAGACTCCTTACTAATTTTACTGTCATGAATGACAGACATCAAGTGTGTGTGGAAGGACCTTGTGCATAACAGTCTTATAGAAGTGATTTTGGTCTTACAGTAGCTATTAGAAAATATGAAATTAATGACATTTTTCATTTTCTTTTAGTTAGGAAGTTGGACAAGTTGGAATTGTACATTCATTCTTTCTACATTTCACACCTACTCAATCAGGTTACTCTGTACCTATGGTGAAGGGAGAAGTTAACAAAGAAATCCGAATCTGTGCAATCCCAGAAATGAAATGTAATTGGCTGACATTCAAGAGTAACAAAATGTATTAGGAAAGAACAGGTAAAAGGAGCAGCTGCTGACATTACTTCCTGAGCCAAACCTTTTAAGGTGTCACTGAATAGCAGTCTGTGCTTTCAGGTGAAAGCACTACAAGAATCGCTTGGATGACATCTCTCAATAGTTTAGGAGTTTAACAAAATCCACCACTTCCTCTCAAGATCTCAATACCATGCTTTTAAATCTGTACCACAGTGATCAGCAAATGCTTCAACACAGAGCATAACAAATACAAATGGCATTACTTAGAAGGGCATTTTAATGTACATACAAATACTAAAATGTTATGTCAACCTCCCAGGATCATTTGCAGGCAAAAAAATGACAACAGATAAAATCATTTTATGAATCTGATCCAGCTCTACCATACAAGACACATACTAAAAATAAAAAGCTTTTTTCCCTTTCAGGAAAAAAAACCTTAAATGTACAACTTCAGCAAGCTGCCAAGCTATCTCATTGATACACAAATCAGATTCTTCTGTGCATGTGGCTTCAAAAATTAAATGAGCAGGTGGATTTTAACCGAACTTCTCAATCCCATGAGACATTATTTTCTTTCTCCTCCAGCATTTCAGGATGCTCCCCAAAAGATAGGAAAGAGAATGGGACACAAAAGCCATTTCAATTCAGTCTTTGTGCAAGGTATCCTGGAGAAGGCTGCATTCGTGTGTAAAGTTGCTGTTGAAACAGAAAGACAATTATTTTAAAATATGTATAAATGCATGACAGCACTTGGGCTTATGGATTTGAGAATTAATAGAGAAGCAATTTGGAATTTTTTTGCTAACAATATACAGTGTGTTTAAGAACCAAAAGAATCAAAATGCTTCCATAGAAAAGTGTCCCCTTAATTTTGATTCCAGCTAATTATACTTTCTTAATACAGATAAAAATAATGAAGTGAGGGTAATCAAATAGCCTACAGTGATTCATAGACAGTCAAATAACTAGTCAGTAATTGTATTTCTACTAAGTTTCATATTTGCTTTTCAAGTAAAAGCTGCAAGTATAGTTCTGCAGATTAGAAACAAGAAGCAGCAGCAGCCAGATAATGGAATAAAACAGACAGGAATTTTCACAAAGTCTGCATGAAAACATGCATTTAAATGAGATGGATAATAATTTTATACAGAACAATGAGATAACTGTAGCAATCTCTTTATGATCTAAACATGATTACCTGCTTGAACTATCTACTTTTCTTGATGGAGGGCTTCTATGAAGGCTTCAAGTTTCTCCTGGATTTCCCGAACTTTTTCTGGTGGAAATAAAAAGATCACCATTCAAATACCTATTACTATTAAGTACCTGAGGACAGGTACAGAAAGAAAAGAAAGAAAAAAACAAAACCAAAAACCATAAACTATCAACAAAAACATGCAAACAGGAACAAAAATTAATGCTGTCATCAATATTACCCTAAGCATTTTGTTTCTCAGTTACACAGGTTCACAACATTTTTCTACATCAGAAAAAAAGAAACCCTGTCCTGTTCAAAAAACTCCTACAAGTATGTTTTATGATTATCCTCTTCATTTAACAATTCAAAAACTTACTGAGGGAATCCAATGCTAGAAATGTATTTCAAAAACTGAAATTTCCATCATATCATGCACAGAACTACTGTATACTTGTTACACGCAGGGAGTTAGCTTTTAAATAATGCTCACTAGCCCCTCTCTTCTCTAAGCAAATATCCTCATTCCCCACAGCAAGTGCAACAAACACCACTAATCATTCTAAATAGAGTTGAAAGCTCATGCCCTTTCATCCAGGAGAATTTCAGGGAACCACATGTCAGTATTCAAGACACCTCCTCAAAAGGGCACACACAATGTTAGGAATGTTTAAGACTTGCATTTTATTTTCTTGCATTTCAGTAGTAACCAGATGGATGTGGGCAGAATGTCATTTTATATAAAAAACTAAATCTGGAAGTTTATTTCTCTACCAAAATACAACTTGACCACAAATACAAATAGTTACTAAGAATGAAAAAGCAAAACTGATTGCAAAATATCCAGGGGTTTAGGCATTTTTCCACTCTTTTCTCAATTCCATACAACACTTGTCATCATACAACCTATTTAATTCATTAAATTGCTTATGAAGCAAGATTTAGAACATAGCTGGAATCCAAAGCCTGTGAGATTTCCTGCTTCTCTCTCACCACATCCTCATTTGAAGCTCCTTCTGTGTGTGATTATAGCCATGAAAAACACTTCAGAAATATGAAGGAACGGGGGGAGAGCAATAGGACAGACAAAAATAAGTTAGATGAGCATAAACACAGACAAACATTTTTTCCAAGCTAAAAATACTATTGGATTAAAGCCATATGTTCCCTTGCATAAGATAGAGGGTTTGAGCTTTTTTAAAAAAAAACAAGCTTTCATTAATGTTTTCTTCTCTTTAGCAATACCATATGTTATCAACTTGCTTTGCTGAGCTGCAGTAACAGCAAAACAAAAAGAGAAATAAAACAATCAGCTTTAAATGTGATATGTAAGTACAAGTGGAAGAAACCTACCTCCAAAGAGAACACTAATGTAGCTACAGGAACTGAAAGTTTAATCTAACAACATGACAACCCCAGAAACAAACATAAAATCCATCTTAGAGTAACAATAATAATAACAACAGTAACAGCTCAAAACCCCCCTGCAGTCCTGTTCTAACAGAAGTAGAGAATATTAGTTAGCATTTGAAATAAAGTATGGAAAATAGCTTGCATGAGTATGAAGAAACCTTAAGCTTCTATCTTTATCTTGCAATTCTTAGGTGATGAAGGGTAACCCTCTGACACTTTCAACACTTCAGCCTGCCCTTCCCCAGTGGTGATTATCTACAAACACAGAAGTACACTGAGGCTGAATCACAGAAGTACACTGAGGCTGAATCACACTCAGTCATAAAGAAAAAACTAAAGAAGCTTCTGGAATTTCAGCTGTTTTTTTTTTCTTTTAAGTTACTTTTATATTAAATGAAGATTACAGTCTGTGTGAGGGCAAAAGCTGTACCTTGGAAGTTAAGAAACAGCAGTAGCTGATTTTTGCCAGGTTAAAAAAAAAATCTGATTCAGTTCAGCAGAATCTTTGAAACTGTCAATGAAAAAAAAAGGTAGTCCCATAATCACTTCTCCTTACTGAGCACATTCAAAGTGTTTTCATAACTATCTTTTTAAATGAAAAAAAGAATATGCATTGCATGTCAATATATAAACCTCTAGTGTAAGGAGAATGTTATTTCTGTGGCATTTATTTAGGCAACTACTTGGCTCAGCTTCCAATAATGTTGCTTTATTAATGTTTACAAAATCAGCCTTTGAAATAATGTTCCACTCTTTTGGACAGAGTTAAAATAATTTTTGACCTTATCATGCTGAATGGTTCTTTGACCACCCTGGACAAGTGTAAGGTGCCCCTAACTGTGGCAGAGGGCTTGGAATGAGATGATCTTTACAAGTGCCTTCCAACCCAGACCATTCTATAATGATTCTGGTTTTGAAAATTATTAATCCTGGACCCTGCTCTCCAAAAGGAACAGTAGGTGCCAGTGACAACTGGGGATTAAGATCTCACGACCCAGAAGATTTCATCATGCTGTGCTTTCAGTGGCTTTCTGTGGCACTTCTTTTTCCCAACTGCTACATGTTTTCCCAAGTGTGTTCTTTGTATTGATCAAGCCATCAGACCCAGTGAAAGCAGGCAGATTTAGCAGTATTAATTGCAAATATTTTCCTTTCTCAACCTCTTGCTAATGAAATATTCCAGCCCTGAAAATTAATAGCATCAGCAAAACCCTGTAATTATTATTTCACCCTTAAAAAAAGGTTTGTGCCAACAAATCTATTCTAATTTTCTGATTAAGGCATATTATAATAACAGGATAGCAAAAATGTATTCCACCAGAATATACTTAATCAGCTGTGTTTGCTCCGAGAACAGGCATACTAAAATTGACTGCATATTATGAGCACTTTATTAGTTTTTATACTTGGACTGAATTGAAATGATTACTTAACTGTAATAATTACGAGGTCTTGAGGTAATTTAATACTTTGAAATAATATGCTGGCTATTCTTAAAAAAGAACAGTTACAGTAAGTGCCAAATAGCTGCAATTATTCATGCCATGCCCTGTATTTTTAGCCATTGTAAAGCCTTTTGCAGCAGCAGACCCCAGGCAACCTGTAACACTCTCCTGCAAGTCCACTCTGCAGCACAGAACAGCAGTCTGCTGAATTATTTTACTTTTGAAATAGGCTGAGGGCAGAGTTATGCATTTACACACTAATCTTAATTAACTAGTAAACAGAAGTGCTCAGATAGAATTAAAATTAGAGGAGTGCAAGTGCAGGGTCTGCTGTTCTGGGATAACTGCCTACAGTTTCATCAGCACCATGTGACTTTGTATGTGGAACAACAATTAATTCCCACAATTCAAGAGTCAGATATTACCCATCTTCAGGGAAGTTCTTGCCTTTGTGAAATGCACAATCTCTGTGCCCACATTTGTAGGGTTTCATAGGGTTTTGACACCTAGATCAAACTATCGGTGATTTGCACTTGTAAATTACAGTACATTCTGTTTTGAAGGAAGTTTATCAACATGCCAAACAGAAAATCATTTGGATTTTGGGTAAGAATACTTATTGCAGAAGTAAATTTTGGGGTAGACAAAAAGTGACCCATTGCTCCATGTTTTGTGGTAGTGTGTTTTTCCAAGGACAACCAAACCACAGATTAAAAGCATTCAGTTTACTAGCAAATTGCTTCTGTAACTGGTTGAACTACCCAAGCTCTTTTATAAAATGCTCCCAAGTCACAAAAGGGACTTTAATGAAAGTACTACACTCTTATTACATGGTACTGCATAAGTTTAAATATACATATGGCTTACACTGGATTCTAGAAAGATGATGTGGTCTTCGGTAGCTCTAATGCAGACCTAAAGTTACAAATACGCAATTCTTCCAGCAACCGTTAAAAACTGATCAAAAATCAAATTAAATCAATGAAGAACAACTGTAACTAAACCCTTGTTTCCATCTTAGAACAGTAAAATTCACAGGCCTAGGTGCCATGAATGGTTATTCTATTTGCCATTTACCCCATGTTTACCTAAAAGATAAGCTGGTTCATATATCAATTCATTATGCGTCTTGATCTGGTCATGAATATTCCCATAATCCTCCCTCCATATCCCATAAAACTTCACTGACAGAATGAGGAAATTCTTTATTCAGATGTCTTGAGATCCTCATTCATGCTCAGTCTCTCCTTATCTCCCTATGAAATGATATTGCTACCCGCTCATTTTCTTTTCATTAATCCTGTGATCCTAAATCTAAAAGGCTCAAAACCAGACTAATTGAACTGTAATGAGGATTTGGATACACTGTGAGTACAGAAAGATGCAGGCACAGATAAAGTTTGCTTTTCCTAATATCATAAGCTGGTCAGAAGGGAACCCCCTGAAATATTCACTCCCTTACAAGGAGGGTTTGCTTTCTGATTGCTGCCTGAGATACCTGAGCTTAGTTACCAATGAACAGTGCTAAAATGAAACAGCTGAAGTTAGTTATCAAGCAAATCTCCTGAGGTAAGGCCAAATAATCCCAAAATAATATTAAACACAGCTTAGAAAAGCAAAGTGCATTGATGATTTACTTCAAACACACTCCTAGAAACAAGAAAAGATTTTCTTGTATTTTCCAAATGCGTTAATTGATTTAATAAAAGATGTGGCCTCTGTCCACAAAACCTGTCTTGCTTATAGTTTTGAAGATAAATCATTTTGAGACATTTAAATACATATTTACCCATTTAAAACCAATAGTTTAGCACAGAATTTTAAAGATGTTCATGTCTGTCTGTGCCAGAACAGGAATAAAACCACATGAGTACTTTGGGCAAATCAAAAAGCTTTCCCTTCCCATTTACAAATGTGCTTATATGATACCAAATTTCAATTGCAGCAACAAAACAAATTTTAAAATCTTTCTGGACACAGATCCATCTTTATTTTGTGCTTTAATGAAACTTACAGCATGAAATGAGCACAAAAAACGAAGTGTTAATACCCTCCTGTTCTACATTAAAGTGATTTCTATCTCCAACTAATGTTTACATGGCTTTGATATTTGAAAGCTCATGGTTGTTACTCCTTTTGCCCTGGATTGTGTTTAGACTTGAGTTCTCCCCTTCCTATTTTTTTTTTCCATCTTCCTTACTTTCTTAATCCCTTCCTTGCCTATAAACATTCTCACTGCTTGCTGTGCTACTTCTATGTTATGGTTAGTTAACCATAGAGGCAGAAATTTGGAATTTACTGCTGTGAATGCATCATCTTTCCTCTAGTAAAAAGGAAAGCCCTGTCAGTCAGAATTCATCACAATGCCCAGAAACACCATTAAAAATGAGAGATGTCAATCCAAAGTTTTCTGTTGAAAGCTGATATTTACCTTAGGGCTACCTAAGACACAAACTCCGTAGCTGTATACAACCCCTCTGAACAGTCAGCTGGAGAACAGGGGGGAATCATCTCTTTGGAGTTCAGCCTTTTGTGCCACATTCCTCAATTTTCCATGGGCCATGTGAAAGCTTTACTTCTTGTTAAAATGGTATGGGACAGCACACTCACAGCCACTCCAAAAAATGCCCTAGAAAGAAGACTTCCCAGCCACAGTTACAGACCTGCAGCAACATGCTAACTAACGTCTCATGCGAACACTGCCATAATTCCCTGATCACTGCAAGGTCACGTCCTGATGAATTTTAGAAAATCCTTTGAAACTACCTATCACATTTTTTGCCAGTTTCCTCTTGTTCACATACCATATTTTCCTCTGAATAAGGCTGAGAGGAAAGCTAAAGTTTTAAGGGGGGAAGGAAAAAAAAAGACAAAACCACCCAGGCTGCCCTTAAAGAGACAGAATATCATTTGTCAGCTGCAAAGACAGATTTATAAGTGTAGGGCCCCCTCTGTTCCTTTAAGGCTGCAAAACAGATGGGAAGT
This sequence comes from Entomyzon cyanotis, assembly GCA_024500445.1. NCBI lineage: Eukaryota > Metazoa > Chordata > Aves > Passeriformes > Meliphagidae > Entomyzon > Entomyzon cyanotis. The sequence goes on from JAKEPQ010000780.1 coordinate 12,883,281, forward strand.
GAATGGACAGTCAAAGGGTCAAGAAAACACATGGGAGGTGCTGCTTGTATGCTGTATGTATGTTCCCAGCAAAAGAAAGAGGTCAAGATTGTAACTGCATGGCTGGGTGCTGGAAAGGCCTTTTCTTTAAGCTGTTACAAAGACAAACGCTGTTCTTCATCCTGCTGTCAAACTGCTATAAATATTGCTTGTCAAGAGAGTTTCAGCAAGTTTTTTTTAAAAAAAGGCTGAGCAGGAGGATGAATCATGTGAATGATTCTTAAACAATTAGCTCATTAGTGTAATAAAAGCACTGCAGAATCCTGAAAAGTTTGAATAGAATTTATAATAGTTCATATAGTAAATCCATGAATCATTAAGAATATACAGCCTTTAAAATGCAAGCTTGCAGAACATAGCTGGCATGGTCATCAGTTAACAGTAGTTAGACTGAATGAAGATGCCAATTGATGCTGTATTGTAGTAGCTTTCCTTTAATGCTATGTTTCTTGTATGTGTTGCAATCCATCATGAGATTTGAATTTGCATCCAGTTTGATCTCCTTTTGCATGGCCATAACAGGAGAAAACATCAAGGAGCCTGTTTCCTACAAACACATTTTTCTTTTCCCTGCTGTAGGCAAATCCACCTCTAAAACAGGAGATCACCTCCAAATTATATATTTAGCCTGATGCGGAAATATAGTAAAATTAAGAATTCATTTTAGACACACCCCCCCCCCAAGTAACAGCTGCCATCAATGAAGTTACTTTGTTGCAAGTACTAGTATCATATTAATTATTAATCCCTTCACAGCATATTTGAGCAAAACTGCCAGCTGCCTGTATGAAACAGTATTACCTTTATTTCACACTAAAGGTGACCAAGTGGCAGCACAAGACAGCTTGTCTGAAAACACTTCAGTTGTTTTTGCATGCTACTGAACACTGGAACAATATTTTAGCATTACTAATAATGATCTTTAGCTCCAGAAAGGGGAATTTTGCATTGTGCTATTGAAATAGTAGATTACTAATCAGTGTCTTGAGCTATAGCTGCTCCAGATTCACAAGCAAGACCTCAGCAGTTTAACAAAACAGTTTTGGCCACATATTTCCCCCTGCTCGGTGGAACAGAACAGAAGCTGGCTGTGCTTCTTAGAGCAGTCCCCAGGGCTCCTCAGGCTGGTAAGCATGAAATCCTTCTGTCTCTGACAGAACATTTCAGATCTGAGCTATGGGGCTGAAGCAAAACTGACAACTATGTAGACTACTGACTTCATACAAGAGATGTTTCCATGAGCTATTACACATCGGTCCTGCTTGGCTACAGAAAGGACACTAAATATTACCAAACTGTGATGTGAGGTCACAAACTATTTCTACACTGTCATTGAGATTAGCCTAATGTACCAATGATTATTACCTGTACTAAGTTGCATGTTTATGAGAATCACAATGTCAGCAATATCAAGGTAGGACTTGGGCATCTTTCAGTCGTCTGCCCCTTAGACATTTTAATTAAAACTGTTCTAATAACTCAAGTCTTTCAACAGAATTTAGCTGTGTTGCTTACTAGACAGCTGGAAGGAGCTTAGCAGAATGACAAGGCAACCTTATAAAACAATCTAATACCTTGAATTAGATTTACGGATACAGAAAGACTGGACCTCAAAACTGTTAAACCAGAATTAATCAGAATGTGGTGAGATGCTCATTATTTTGGGTGGAAATTGTGAAAAGCACAGAGGCAAACCAGAAATACTACCCACTGATTCATCCAGTGATGTAACAAAAGATTAACTTTTTCTTATGCAGAAAGGACATACACAGCTATAAAGACAAATTACTTATGTAAAGACTACAGTAACCTTAAGGCTTTAAAACTGTAAGAATACTTTCACATAAAAGATAGCTGATATATGTTGTTTCTCCACCCAAAAGAAAGCATACACTGTAGTTACATAATAAAGTAATATGGTATCAGGACTATTTAAGTTAAAGTCTCTCTAGAATATGGCAGAAAATGAAATGGTGTTTAATTTTTAGATGATCATAATAACTTAATTTTTAATAGTCAGAAATGCAACCCACCATATCCTGAAGAAAAAACAAATGGTTCTATTATTTTTTTCTTTGCTATGACTCCTATGGGGAAAGTGGAGTCTACTACAACTGACATTGGGCAACATACACTACCGTGACTTCTCCTGCTTTTGGAAATGGGAATGTTACATTCCACAGCTCCATGCTACTTTAGAACAAAAGCATATATTGGTCCATTTACAAGCCTGTAATTCATATCAATAGTAAATCTCTCCATCATAAGTAAATTTCTCTATGGTAAGCACTTAAATTTTGATTAGTAAATACCCTCAGAAGCAACCAGTACTAAAGAGAAAATAGCATCCAATTAGATGTTTTGATGCTTGCATCATCCAGAAAATTTTAGGAAAAAAAATAAGTTCAGCAGACAACACCACAATGACCCTCAAGTACAAGAGCCATGGGTCTAGGGTAAGATTAATAGATATTAAATATGTCATTATTCATGTAGCAGTTTATCACTATTTTTCAATGTCAGCTTTAAGTGATAGGCTTCTTTTAGTCAGTGACAAATGTGGTGAACTTTGTAAGGATCCGTTTTAGGGCCTGGACATCAGTGCCTAACTCTTCATCAATAACTAAGAAATCACAGCAGACAGGCTTTGGTCATCTGGGATTCTTAAATTAAGTAAACCATCACTCCATCACAGGATGTCTACAAGTGATGTATGCTCTCCCCTGAGGATTACTTCCCTCTCTGAGAAGATGCAGATTTCTAAAGCACTTTCTGCCATGACACAAAGCAGGAACTACCTTATCTGCACTTTGACACACAGACCATCCTACACATTCTTCTGGTTTTAATTCATTAGTTTCATGCTGCTGCCCCAAAACTCAAAGGAAAAAAAAAAAAAGAACTGGAACATTTAACCAGTGTCTTTCACATCCAAGCGTGCTTACTTGGGTTGATTTCTTAAATTATTTACATGGAATTAAAAACATGGTAGACTTGCAAAAATAGTTAATTCGCATTCTAACAGGAAGTTTGCAAATCTATTGTGAAATATTGCTTTGGATCAAAACTAGGGGAAATCGAAGACAGTCTGACTTTCACATACAGACTGATTCCAAGCACACTGAGCCCCAGCTTCCTGTCATGGAGCACCAGGACCTCTACAGAGCTCAGAGGGACCACAGGAGTCATGCTGCCACCAGCACACTGGTGACACCAGGACAAGCTTGAACTCGTTAAGAAACAGACAGCCCACACTTTGTGACTGATTGAGATTTGGGCAGAAATGAATGTGCTCTGAATGACAAGCAGCCTCTGATAAGACACAGGCCATATCAGTGCTCTCGGGAAAGCTGCTGGCAGGGGACTGTGAAGATAGCAGCTACCCTGCACATGCTTAGCAGAAGTTGGAGATCTGTTTGGTGATTCCCAGAGGGAAATGGCTGCTGTGCTTCTATCTGGGTAGAAGGCCACATCATCTCTTGGTGTAATATTCTGCCTGCTCAGGGTGAGATGAGTGAGTGCTCCTCACTGCTATGACCAGGAGAAAGGAGAATGAGATGAAAGCAAGACTACTGACACCTCTGGAACTGTCTCACAATTATGGAGTAACCTAATTTTCACTTAAGTAGCTTCTAAAACTCCAATATTTAGGCACTGTGGAAGAAATAGGAGCACAAAACAACCCTAATTCTTTAGATCTGTTAAAATTACTCCTCCATTTGCATTTCCTAAGATGCTTTCCTCTTTCCTATATCTTTGGGCAGCAGGGGTGACATCTGGGCACTACCTTCAAATATCTTGAAAATGTATTTTTTCTGTATCTTGTAAACACTGAAAACCTGTAAATCACTGGTTTTGATTTAAGGACTACTAACCACTGCCTTTTGAGTTGTTTTGTCTCCCTCTAGTTTCTAGTGAAAAATTACCTATGATCTGCTTATTTGAGAGATCTTTCCCCCTACATCTGAGCTTTGCCCCTATGAAACACTGTGACCTTTTAAAAAAAGTTAAAGCTCATGACAGAAAAGCAAATGGAAGCAAAGGCTTTAGAAAGCCAAGTCAAAGCCTGATTTTAAGGAGCACATGTAATCAACAATGTCATGAAGGACAGAGGTCAAATCAAAACACGATTGGCAGTCATCACAAGGAACTGAAATTTAATTAGGCTACAGTAATGACCACAACATAGGATTACTTTCACACAACATTTCTGTTCTGCAGCTAACAGCAATGAAAGAAAAAATGTAACTACAGAGCAAGTAATTATATGCAAAGTACTTTTCACAGGCTTTATCACCAACTTTGCATAAGCGCATAACAAAGAAGGGGACTCACTTGGATTAAAACCAGTTTCTTACATAGAACAGACACAACAGAACCCATTCAGCTTAGCCAAATCACAGGAACTCCAGGTCCTGAGTCAGCAACTTGCATATGGAAGTGCCAACCTTAGCTAACTCCATTAAAATGGCAAGTTTATTATATGCCTATATGATATTAAATCACTCATGCTCCAAGTTAGCAAATGGCTTAAATTCAACAAGAGAAAAAGTAAATTAAAAATTTAATGCTGTGACTTCAAAGCAATGACTTTAGATATAAAACTTGAAAGTATTTTACTGTAACTCTGGTTTGTTTAGTTTTTATACATTTTAGTCTTTACAAGAAAATAATTAAGTTCTGTAAACTATTACATTTCATAGCTTACAAATGTATGAGAGAATTGAAACAAATGGCCCTGAGCTGTCTTTTCTTCATGTGAGGGCTTACTCCTCCATGTTTCAAAAAGCTTTTGTGCAGAATGAAGTCTCAGCTAGCACACAACACCTGTACAGGTGTCAACATTACTGACAAATGAACTTGGAGGCTGATCCATTCACATTCATACCTAGCAATTTCAGGATCAAGCTTCCACAGGCATTCCCACCTCCTGCCAATGACTCTCCCATGCACATGTTTTTACTCATAATTTGGTGAAGTTCTGGGTTTCTTTTCCAACTTGTGAGGACACAGGATATTGGATGAATAGTATGCTGACCTCGGAAAGCTGCTTTGTATGTGTTATGTTTTGCTTATCCTGTGGCTTTGCAACATTCATAGTTTTGCTGTCCAAAAGGAGCAAAAGGAGAAGATATAAATGAAGATAGGATATATGTATTTCTTTTGGGTCTGTGAGATTTCAGCTCTGGTGAAGTGAATGGCAAAGTTCCTGCTGACTGCCTGAAGCCTGGATTCACCTGAAGTATTCAACATCTATGTGCACCATCTTTAAAGCACTAGCATGCTTTAAATGCTACTGCAACACGGAGAGATGGATCCTAGCTTTAGGATAAGACACTGGCAGGTCCAATTCCTTTCAGAAATGATTAAAGGATTCAGTTCCTAACAATTTTTCATAACAAAGCTTACTAAACTACTATTTTCCATGCTAACCATAAATGTACAGCTGAGAAAAAAAAAATGACCGTCCTTTACAGTCCTCATAAATTACATAAAAATTAAATAAAAAACAGAAAAAACCCGAGGGGGAGTGGGAAACAAGAGGTATAAGGACAGGCAAGTGTTTCTTATTCCAGAGGCGGGAGGGGGAGCCCCGGTAGGAGCGGTGCGGCCGCTCAGCGCCACCGCGCGCTCGGCGCTGGTACTGCAAGTGCCGGGGCGCACTAACTGCACAGCCCCTTGGAGACACAGCAACCCAGCAGAGAGCAATGCTGGAAACTATTAGAGAGGGATAGGAAGCCTTTTACTGGGAACTCAGCATTTTAAACAATTAGCATCTTAAGAAGTAGTCTACAGAGAGGTAAGATTTATTCACATACTATCAGTTTGAACTACAGCATATTTCTGATGAAATTACTAGTCTGGCATTTGTGTTAAAAATAAACCAAGCAGAAAATACGTTATATATGTTGAAACTGAGTTCTTTCACCCATTATTTTTTTCCCCAGATATTTGCCCAATACTGAAAAACATAACTAAAAAGATACAGTTCTAGGGAAGGTGTGACTTCAAATAATTGTCTTTCATAAATAACCAACCAAGCCCTTGTTATAAAATACACTTAACATTTAAAATCTTCAGTAACTTCAGAGGCAGTCTGCATGAATGCTCAGTATCAGTCCCTTTGGGAAGTTAAACACAAATACAGGAGAAAATACCATGAACTTGCAAATACGCTAAAAGATCACTGATAAAATTAAAGCATAATATATCGATTCACTTATTTTCAAAGGTACTGTAGGAAAAAAAGGTAGTTAATATTAAAAAAAAGCAGGTGGAAAATATTTGTGTAGAGCTGCACACACCTGTGTGTAATAAGGCTGCAGGAATTTGAAGGGACTGCCTTGCCACCATTAGCAGATTTTCCCTCCACCCTGAAGCAGTGCCTTAAAGCCTGCAATACAAATAGGGCAGTCCTGGCAAGAGGCTTTTCTATGAATTTATTTATAAAAAATATTAATGTTAACCATTGTACTTTTAGCGCCTTCTATCCCACTTCACTTCTTATGGAACACAGCATATTTAAGACACTGACGTAGCTAAGCAAATACTAAGTTGTGTGGATATAAACTTCAAAGTATTTTACCCTTCAGCAATGAGCACAATGAACACGCAAGTGCCAACTGGAAAGTAAATGTAATTCTTCTTGCTGCTGCTGAAGCAGCATACCCAAGTCAGGGCTATGTTTCTCAACTGGCAGACAACTTTGGTGAAGAACATCAACAAAAATAATGCCCCAGAGTTGTTAAGGGAGGTTGTGAACCACTGCATTAAAACAGTTTCCTACCAATGGCTAAATAAGCCTGAAGTACCCAGTTACACACGTAAGAAACAGACAGCAAATTACTCTTGTTTCTGCATCCTCATAATAAAAAAACAATAAACATATCTCAACTGTACCTACAGCTTAAAAATATGACAAGGAAAGGAAAATGTCATGGCTGTTACTTCTCACACAAAAACTTGGGAGTTGTAGCTGATAGACCACTGCAGCATCAGCTCACTGCTAAGTAACAGGCAAGAGAGGAAAAAGACTGCACGGAATTAGTGTAAAAAAAGCAGAATAAAACTCAGAAAGCATGATAACATGACTGTACAAATCCATACTGTAGAGGTGCATTTCAAATATTTTGTGCAGGGTCTGCTCTTTCACCTCAAAAAGGGTTTAGCAGAACTAAGAAAGAGGAAAAGAGTGGCAAGGCTGATTGAAACTAGGAACAGCACCCATGCAATGAGCAACTACACTACAAGAACTTTTCAAGTCAGAAAAAAGAACATCAAGTGCAGGTAGCACACACATCTATGAAGTCATGAATGGCAAAAAAAAATGAATAGAAAAAGCCTACTGAATGTTTTTCACAGTGCAAGAACTAAGGCGAACCAAATGAAACTGGCAGGTGGTTCAGAAACAAACAAAAGGAAGTACTTTTTCTCACAATGTGTAGTTGAACTCTGGAACTAATTGCCACAGGATGTTGCAAATGCCAAAGTTTACATAAGTTCAAAAAGCAATTAGAGAAATTCACAGGAGGGAAAAAAAACCCCATGAATGCCTATTAATCACAAAGATATTACCTCAGGATTAGGAAATCTTGGAACCACAGAGCATAGCAGGCAAGTAGTACTGTATGCTTCTGCTATTCCCACGCCTGCTCATTGGCAGGGTCAGGACACTGGGATACATCAACCACAGGTGTATCTTTCAGCACAAGCACTCTTGTAGATGGACTGCATTTTAGGACATTTTTAAAGTCACTTTTCCCAATTCAGTTATCTGTACTCTCCTCTGCCCCTTTTTGCACCTCATGATCCTTTCTTCCAAAAGGACTCTAAACCTAGGGCTTCTTTTTTTTCCATAAACTTAGTAACTGTTCACTGATACAAGTATCATGATAATACCTACATTAAGGAGCATATTTACATTACATTTAGACCATATTTTCGACAAAAAAGCAACCTTCAGTACATTATAAAATCAGTAATTCGTTTAAAAGATCTGTTTACCCTCTTTAAAATACCTAGAATAAAATTTGAGACATGGGCACTGAGAAGTAGCAAGATTCAGGGCATGAATGTCCTTAAGCAGTATTCTTACATAGGACTGAAATAGCATTCAAGGCTGTAGAACACACACAACAAAACCTGCTCAAGTAAGTTTTGAGTCCTGTGTGAGCTCTCATCATGAGACTGGGTCACTCATATTAGTAACAGCCATAGACCAATCTCCTGATTAAACAATAAAACACTTCCAGTACTTCAGCATTAAAAGACTGATGTAACAGCAGTGAGACAGTGTTCCCACATCATCAGCAACAAGGGGAGGCATTCCACCCTCAGGTGTATAAATAATTTACATTTGCAAGCAGAGTTTCTAATCAGGAAGTGAATCCCGGCACCATATTTACAAATTTAGACTGGAAATTAAAAGACTATTTGTAACCACCAGAAGAATGACATCCTGGAACATGTTTTTAGTGTCAATAGTGAGCCCCAACAAGTAACTGATTTGAAGATGGAGCTCAAGATATTTGAATCAGCTGGGTTATATAAACACAGCTGCATGGAATAGAGAGACTGGGCTTCATGATTCAGGAGATCACTTCCCTTCCTAATTAAAATACCAATACTTCTATGAATGTATGTCACAGGAGTCGGGATTCTTTTTCCTTTAGCGGAGTCCTGAACTTTACTAAGTGCTATAAGAAGGAAATTATTTGTATAGCCATCTGAGAGTTCAATGCTCTATGCTATCAAAATCTGTCTTGGGTATAAAAAAAACTTCTGCACCATAGAAAAGCATTCTACTCATCAAGGGAAAGGCAAAAAAACCCCCTTTTCCTGTCATATTCCCCCAAAAATTACTGCCACTTAGCAATAAAAGCACACAAAAAGAAAACAGCTGATCTGAGTACAGAGCTAAGCAGTGGTAGTTTTAAAATCTTCCCACAGGTACAATAAAGCAGAGCATGTAATCATACATTATTTTGTACTGAGTAACAATTATTTCCTTAGAATACTGTGTGTGGGATTTGTGACCTCCTGAATCTAAAGAAATACAGTGCAATGACATGTTTGTGCTACACAGTAATTTATGAAATGTAAACTACACACTTGAAGCATTTATACCAATGCACTGACACCTCAGGTTATGAACACACACAGGCTGCTCCTACAGGTTTAGTCTTAGTTTACAAAATAACGACCACAGCCGGCACTGCTTTGAAATGGGAACTCATTCCTGAGGCTGGGGAGAAAGTGGAAGTCTCACAGAACAGCAGAATGCTGCCAAAAATACACCTATATGCACACAAGACAAGGCCCACAGCTAAAGATCAGACTAAACCCTACTGGATGTGCAGGTGACAACTGGAAACAATCCCAGCCTGCACTGTCACTTTAAAAACTTTCACTGCTTAAAATCTTACTATATTAACCAGAAAACCCCTTAGCACTTTTTGAGTGACCCAAAGCATTAAACTACCACAATCCCTCTGGAAGAGGAATCTCCCTTTAAAATATGACAGTGCTTTAACTTTTTTTTGTCAATATACTGGTGCTGTATATTTACATCAGTGAAATCACATCTCATGTAAATTATATTGTTTTGTCACACTATACTACCCAAGTCCACTTTTGAATCAGTATGTTCGGGCCATATTTAAGAAAAATTCCACATGATTAAATAAATGCCAAAACATGAACAATCAATACCACACTGAATGTTCTCAAGGACAGTGATGAGTATTTGCTTCATTTCAAGCTCATTCTAAGACACTGTAAAGTGGGTACTTACTGAGATCCTCTGCAAGCTGGACTCTCTTGCCAGTTAGGAGCATCACCTTTTTTTCATTGTCCTCAGCAAAATCTTCAAGCACTTCCTTTACATTCTTCTCCAAGCGCCTTACTGTAAAAAAGCAAAACAACAAAGCAACCAAGAAAGAGTGAGTAGCAACACTTTTGCACCTCCAGTGACCTAAGCACAAAATTTTGGGAAGGTCTGTTGGAGACACATTTTATGTTAGCAAACTTAGTAATCTGATAGGAGAAAAGGCAAACTTCTGAACACAGAAGCCCCTACTTCAGGCCATTAAGATAGGAAATTCTTTGAGAAAGATTTTAAATTTCAAAGGGTATTTTGTCTCTCAGCAAAATTATTATCGGATGACTTTTTTAGAAACAGATAATTTGTTGTTTCAAACTGACTGTGGGCCTTACCTTCAGTGTTAGTGAGCTGCTGTCTCAGTGTATTTGCTGTAATTGCCAGCATTCGCTGTATTCTCCAGAAGAGGACAATGTCATTACATTCGAGCTGGAACAACAGAACTTGTGGTGTCAGAACTCTGATGTCCAGGGAACATCACACACACACCACACACACAAGAATCTCTTGACACTTTTAGCAGCAACTGTAACCTCATCTAAATATACACAGATCTTGCACAAAACCCCTATAGAATTACTGGTGTAAGTAACAAGGAAACGCATCAAAAATACTTCACAAGAACCACATCAGCCTTATTTAATGCACTGTATCACCTTCACATCTGCTATTTTCAACAGAAAGAGTTGTATCATGGGAAACCAATCTGCACACACTTTATGCAGGCTGGTGAGTGTAACCTAATGCTCACTGGAACACCACTGCTGTTTATAGCAAACACATTGAGAGACAACAGCCAAGCTCCAGGCAGTGCCTCCCTGCCTGACAAACGTTTCTGTAGACAGGGCTGGGCCAAGGGCTGTATTTGTTAACAACAGAAGAGACAGTTTCTACACCTGCAAGGATGGCAGGAGGGAGCATTAAGTTCATATTAGGACACCTTAAAAAGGACAGCAACATGAATAGGAGTTCAAGTGTCATGAAGAGGCAGCTCTCCACGCTGTGATCTTATTCTCCCTTATCTCTTACAGGCAAAAGTATTTTTGAAGTAACAGGGATTTCTGGTTTCATGGCTCATTAAAAGAAAAACAAAGTGAGGAGCTCTACCTTTCCAGTAATTTTTCTTAGATTTAAAATACAACTGTAAGAAAACAGTGTATTCTTTGTGTGAATTGATGCATACTGTCATGGGTTGCGTAAGCTTACGTTTGCAAAACTGGAAAGTCATTTATAAAGACCTGTTTGGAAACTCCATAGCTGTTCATGTTTTTTCCCACTGACCACACATGGTTCTAAGCATTAACTTTACACACTTACTGATCATACTTTTCCTACAAATCCATAAGGACGTTTTCTGAATTTTTTTTATATCAGTGAAGTAAATAATTATCAATGGGAAAGCGGGAGACATGGATAGCAACAACTTATCAATAGCTGTACACTACTGCTTTTAACTGGGCACTTTCAATACTCATCAGTTAGAAACAGATGTTTAGGTCACGGCTGATCCCCAGTGGTCATTTTACATAATTACCACCAGGATGGCATTTTATCCATTACAAGCCTCATGTAAAATGCATCTGAGATCATGAGCTATGTGATCATGCTACTTTGAAGTATTTTTAGATTTTTTTTTTAAACTGAAATAGAAATATTAAGGCAAAACACCAGTGTCGATGAAGAACATCTGTTCTTCAATTTACCTCCGAATCCACAAAATGCCTCTGATAATAATAAAAGCCTCTTCGACACAGATTGCAGTGGTTCAAAGCACACTTCAAGAAGTATCTTCTATAAATTTGGTGCCATGTGTCTTTAATCTAGGAAAAGAGTATTTAAATTTGACTAAATAAAGAAATAAATACATATGCTCACTATCGTGCTTAGATTAATGATTGTACTTAATTTTAAAACACAACTCCAAATTCCACTATTGCTATCACGTAACATATGTTTAAATATTTCTCAGCAATTTGTCTGCAACTGGCATATGATTAATGCATTAGTTAAACTTGGCAAACACTACAGATGACTGTCAATTTAAAAACCTACTCTTCCATGCACATAACTGAATGCTTAAAAGTACTGTCTGCAGCCAAAACACGTTTAAATTATATACTACAGAATGATCTTTACATTAACACTGAAAACACATTTTTGAGTTGTACCCACTAATTTACCAATTAAACCAGATTAAAGCTTAGAGAAATATTTAATGGGTCTTACGTAAACAAACATTTATAACTTTTCTTGATTAGGCTTATTATGTTTCAATTCTTCAAAATTAAATATGTGTATCAAGATGCCTCTCTGGAAACCCCATAAAACATAACTAAGAAAATCAGTTGCTTAGCAAGAAAGAAAACTCAATTTGAACTCAGCCTCCTGGTGCAGAAGATGTGGATCACTACTACAACCTTTATAAAAAATGGTAAGTGCTGTATAGAAAAGGAACAGCAGATATTTAAATAATTTTCTACCGAGAACAAGTGCATGTATTAAAGTTGAAAAGGTAGCCAAAGTTACTGCAGAAAATAAATCACTGCTAAAGGAAATCTACATCTATTACTTACTAATATCTGAATTCTCGTTTATTTAAAATCTTACATTTAATTAGGTAAGAGGTCTAATTACCCTTTAGGGCCTTTCAGTGCAATGAGATATGTCATTTTCCATATGTGCAATACAACTCCCTTTTAGACACTCTAAAAAACCTGCATTTTTCCAAGTATTTAAAAAAATTTCTCTCTTTTCAGTGTACCAATGAACTTCAAACTCCACATACAACCACATTGAAAGCTTAAGGATGAACAGTATGTTTTTACTGTATCTTGCTCACAAAGGCCTTGATTACATCTGAGCAATAATTTCAAACAAGCTTTATTATAATACAGGCAAGAAAATCTGCTCAGCAGATTCTGGTTCCAGTCTAAATGGACAGATTCCAAAGTGCTGTACTGCCTTTGTCTGACAGCTAACAGAAGTGTGTGAATTGCGTGCAAGCAGTCATTTAGTGATTCGTTTGGAAACATCTGGATTACAAACTCAGGATTCAGAGGGAGTCTCCCCTACGATATCTAGAAAGAACATTCAAGTGTTCACAGGGGGCTTCCATGTGTCTCGTTACAATTCTGCATCTCACCAGACATGGATCCACTGCTACTCCTCTCGCTTCCAGATTCTTTCTGACAGTTGTCACTTCATCATTTGCCAGATAAGCTGGATGATCTTCATTGCACTTGATTAATTTCTCAAGTTCATTTTTTGTTTCATTACGAATATTCTAGGATAGGAATTAGTTGGAATTTATTATTAGACCCAGAGATCATCAGCACCTCCTCAATAAACACTCCATTTGCTTAATAAGCCAGGGCAGAAAAAACCTCTGACATTATTAACTATCACTTTTAAGTTACTTCAAAAGGAATTTGTGCAAATACACATTAAATATAGTATTTTTAATGGATAATTCACTGTCAATTTAATTTTTTTTCCTTTTCATTATACAAAGAAATGCAGAACAAGAATAGAATGGCGAAAAAGAAATCAGGGTGTTAGCCCCCTTTCCCCTCTATGAATATCTGCCAGCAGGATTCACATACTGCTTGTGACACTGATGAGAATCGTAATTTTTGCCTATTAGCTGGCAGGAATGCTCCATGGATTCATATTTTTAAATTGCTCTTCATAAAAGTCAGTCAATGCAGGTTGAAGTCACTACCTTGCTCCCAATACTTGGCTGCATACAGTTGACTGTAAAACCCCTTTCTCTGAAACAATTACTTCCTACTCAATCCTTTTAAACTCTGATTACTTCTTTAAAGTACGAATCAGTTTAAGAAACATCTAGAGAAAGTAATATAAAAAGCCCATCACCTCTGGGCATCGAACAAAAGGTGCTATTAAAATTAAAAAGCCATTTCCAAAAGCTATGTGCAAATGAGAGGAGATGTTACGATGAATATGGCCAGTCAGAAGATAAAACTGTGATTACAATGCTAGTGATAACGTTATCACATACTAATTAAATCCAAACAAAGCGTGATAAGAAACTGCATTTGACTCCTGCTTAAAAGGCAGGCATGGAGAGTACAGAAGAGATCAGTTACCAGCTGTTTTCATTGATTTCTTTCTACTGCAAGAACTTTAATACACAGGTCAATTGCATAATAGCAAAGATGTAATTCAGCTGAAAAATGGAAAACAGTTTACAAGTCACTCTGTAGCTACAGAATGGAAAAAGTATATGAAATTCTCTGTAGTATTTAAAACAATGACAAGTGATTTTTTCTGTAGTCATCTAAAAATGTAAAGAGAATTGGTAGTTTTGAAAATTTATTGAATAATAATCAAAGGTTTCTAAAGGTAGTGAACTGCAAATTGTTAATAATTTTTTCATTTTACCTGTTCTTTGGTGCGGCCTACCCAGTACAACCATCTTTTTTTCCAGTCTGGACCCACCATATCTTCAATAACAGATTCAGCTGAAAAAGGAGGTGTGATATTAACTATCAAACAAAATATACGCAACCAGACAAATTTATACTTTTAAAATTAAGTACATGAACAAGAATGAACATTTTATGTCACCATAAATTACACCATACTAAGTCAAGTCAGGTATCTTTTACTTCAAGCAACAGTTGATGTATTTCACTAAAATTTAAAAATTACTTCCAAAGAGTAGATACTTCAAGAAATACTTAAAAACCCCAACATCCCTCTACTGAGACTGCCATCCTGGTTCCAAATCTGGCACTTAAAATATATTTAAATCTTACCTTGCTGCAATTTGCATCAAAATTGAGCATACTAGAAACCATAAACAGACCAACTATTATTCCTGAATTTATCCTGTTCTCCTACCTGTGCATTTGCACCATTTTTTGACTCTATAGGTCTCTACCGCTTATCCTTCAGTTGCCTCTTTGCAAGAGCAAGAGCACTAAAGCTTTTGAGGCTGTATTTTGCTAAATATTTCTATCCATATCGGTATCACCTCAGTCACCACAATGTCAGTTGGGCTGATATACAAGGGCTGCACTTCAGTGAAGTGAACTAGATCCAGACTGATCAAGATTAAAAGGAGGAGTGGAATACATGACACAACTCACTGTCTTTGAGCCGACTTTGGAGCGTCTCTTCCATGAAATGAATGGCTGCATCCCACTGCTGTTTATCAGATATTGACCGATCTTCTAAAGCATTGTGCTGGATCACTCGCTGCAACAGAGAATGTCACTTTAGCATGCAGTAAATAATTTATTCAGGATTTAGTAAAATAAACATTTCTAGTATTCTCTTTATTTTTCAGTGTCTGCTAAAACAGATTATATTGGGCACATGACATATTCAAGAGGCACCTTTCAAAGCACTGCCCAAATTATTTTTGTGTGCTTCTGGCTCTTTTCTACAGCCTAGCATAAATAATGTAAAAAATAAAGCAGAACAAATGAAATCCCTCTGGATTACAGAAACTATAAAGATGGTAATGAAATTATGTTATGTGGCTACACCGAACAGAACAAATAAGCTGACACGGAACAATTCTCACC
Source organism: Entomyzon cyanotis (assembly GCA_024500445.1). Taxonomy (NCBI): domain Eukaryota; kingdom Metazoa; phylum Chordata; class Aves; order Passeriformes; family Meliphagidae; genus Entomyzon; species Entomyzon cyanotis. Next base: position 12,898,755 of record JAKEPQ010000780.1, read on the forward strand.
AGGCTGTCCTTGTGCAGCCAGTGAGTTCTGGAGGACTTCTCTGAACCAACCAACACAGTTTTATTAGATGCTATTTAGGGCAATAACTAATAAAAGATAATAATGAAATGAATTCAGAAACGCTGAATTAAAACATTATATAGAAAAGGTGAGATGAACACAATAACAATAATTTTATGATTACAGCAAAATAATGCAAATATACCAGTTATTTAACTGTAATAAAAAAATTTCAAGGCAAAAAATCCACTACATTATACCAGGCTATCCTCTGCTCTCTCATTCCATTTATGTCGTTTAATAGTTTCTTCTTTGACAGCTTGTTTCAGTTTATCAAAGATATCATCATGCTCTTTTCCTTTTTTTTCTGTCATGAAACGGGAAAATTCTTCTTGCAAAGTCTCCCATGCCACCTGGAAAGTTAGCAAACAATTCATCCTGAAATGGACCATTACACATGCACTAATTGCTAAAGGAACATTTATTACAATTCTTGCAAGTACGAAAATCTGGAGACTTTCAAAAAAAACCATGCAAGCATAAATCACCTACTTTTCCTTTACTGCCTTATCCATTACTAATAAAAGCAACACTGAACTTTGCTTCACTGTGTTGCAGCAAGAGGAATTCTGTTAGACTTGCATAAACCTATTCAATGTGAATATGCCTACTTGAAGCGTTTGTTAACCTCACAAAAATAGGTTGTTTTTCTTCTTTAATTCACGGGCAAAATTCACCGGAAGAGCAAAATACAGTATTTCTGCTCTGTTTGCTTCTGAACATCAAGATCTTGCCAGCCTTTTCTAACATGTACGCTGGTTAAAAGAACTGCAGTCAGGCATTCAAACATCATCTTGCTTCTCTGGAGTTACACTTTCATTTTAAATTTCAATTAAGATTTTTTTTTTAAATTTACATAACTAAATTCTCACCTCTACTGCTTTATTAGGCAGTTGCTTGTCAGTCCACTGCTTCAGTTTGATGTCCACAGTGGTGTTAAACGTCCCTGAGTTTGTAGTCTGTGCTGCTGGCAGGTATATGTTCTCAATCACATGAGTAGATACCCGTTCCCATAAAGTTTTCTCAAGCATTTCCTCCCTAAAATGGAAGTTGTAACACATGTGGTGGTTTCCAATACACAAATGACTAATAGGTGTGCATTCAATTTTTTAAAAACAGAAAACAAGACTACAGATCACAGGAATACAGTACATTGTCCAAGAAAAAGTTTTTTACTTATATTTGAGAATTTTGTTTACTAGAACTCTGTTTTAAAGGCAATCTTCTCCTAGTTAATTATGAAAAAAAAGAAAGAAATACCATACCAGTGCTTTGGTGTGACCTGAGTCAAACTTATGACTTCATCAAGAATCTCATTCTTTGCTTTTTCAAACAGTTCATTCTGTGCAAAAGGAAGTAATAATATTAAGTATACTTCAATCATATTGCCATACAAAAGGTAAAAAAATCCAAACCTTTAAGGCCTTTAAGCCTCAAATGATACCTTCTGGTCATGCTCTGAACAATGTGCCTGCCTATCATCAGCTACCCTGGTTTACCATACATCTTCCCCCCATCTCTTGCATGCCTCTGTCCAGGCATGGCATTTCAATATTCAGGAACTCTACACAAGAATTAGAAAATGAGATCCTAATTGTTTTGTTACTCTGTCTGCCTGAAAGACCAGGGAATGTAACTTCTCTTTGCCAGTTTTATCATGATCACAAAGAAACACTGACCTGTTCCTGGAGGCAAGTTAGGTCAGATAACTGTATACAAGAAGAGTGAAGGACTTAAGTGTTGAAGTATTACAGTTTTGAAGAAACAGAACTCATTATTTCCATCTCCTACAATAATTCACACTGTTCTCACATTTTAAAATGTCAGTACTTCATGGTGACTTTAAGAAACCTTTACAAATAAGACTAAATGGCATAAATTTTATTTCACAGTCATCAACCCTTTGTAGCACACCAGTGAAAGCAGTAGTGTTATTTACCCTGTCAAGCTCTCGCAACCGGGGGTAATTGTTCTTCCATTCTGTCTCAAGATTGAAACGTGTGGCTGCAAAATTCAAAAATGGGGCATTATTTTTTTAATTGTCTATATGCACTTCATGGCTACGTTAAGTTTAGCAGGTCTAAAAATTGCCACAAATCTTGCTTATGATGAACCCTCCAAGCCCTTTAAGCACGTCTGCAAATGAGCAGAATTTTTCTCTGTCTATGATGAGATACTGCAAAATTCATGCATCAAAAAAGCACCATATAAAAAGTATGAAACACAATTGCCCAATCATGCTGGCAAAACAGTATTATATGCATATGGAAGAAGTAACTGTTTAACAGCAAGTTGCTATTTCTCTTGCTTTTTGAAAACATGTTTACCTTTAAAAGCATCTGCTTGCTGCTCCACAGACTCTCTCACCATTTTCCAAAAGCAATCTGACACAGCAAGACTTAAGTTCTTGGTTGTTACCTGATGTGCTTTCAACATACTTGTCCTGTAAGGAAAGACAGTCAGAGGAAATTCTCTGCATACCCATCATTTCTGGCCCCCATATTCTCCTCTCTAGAATAAAGCTTTGCTTCTTAGAGCAGAAACTAACATGTAACTGTGTACCTAACCCAAATTCCAGTCTCTTCCTCCAAAATATTCAGTGTAGATGATCACCAGAACAAGGGGAAAAAGCCCCAAAGCAAAACTCATGAACAAAAAACCCCACCCTAAATAAGATTTTATTTTAGAGGTTGCAGTGCAGGTACTACAGTCCCAAAGATCATGTACTGTACTTTCCTGAGAAATACCAGCCTGTGAAACCAAACTCTATTCAGTGAACTTCCCTCAGAACACACAAAGTAACTCTTTGAATACAACATTGTCACACCAAGACAACTGATGTTTAGATGCACTAAAACTGATTTTTGGGCTGGATTCACTCCTCTCAGCTGCATAACATGCTTAGACATAGGCTGAAACTTAGTTCTTGTAGAGCCAATGAAGAGACACACAAACCTTGGAAGAGTGGCCCAGAACAGCAGTGGAATCAACTGTTGCCTGAAGATGCCTGTCTGACTTACAGCAAGCATTAGGAAACCAGGATAACTTGGTCACCTCAACACGATACTTAATTTAAGCAGATTATATCTCAGTTTGTGTTTCCATGCTGCAATCCTTGTAAATTCAACAAGCAAAACTGATGCTAGCATTTACCAACACAGGCTCTTTTTAGTAACCAAAAAAAAAAAAAAAAAAAAAAAAAGCAACATACTTTAGCAGCTTTGAATTTTGAAAGAACTCCTCTTCATATTCTTTAATAGATTCAATGCTTTCACTGCTGTTTCCTGCACAGAGAAAAGAGTGCTGCAACAGTTCCATTTAGACAGCCTTCTGGGCTATCAGGGACAAAATAAACAGAGCTAAAGCTCTCTTTACCTTTTCCAGTAACAACTGCAAAATAACCCAAAGCTTTCATTGGGAAGAGTTTGCCTTCGATGATTTGCTGGATCTATGAAAATAAAGGATTAAAAAAAACAAGATTAACTTTGTACAGAGACATTGTTTCCTTCAGCATACTTTTAAGGTCAGATCTACTTGCACCTATGCATAGACTACTGCAGGAAGCAGTTTGGTATGGGACTGTGTGTTCTATTGAGATTGAAAACAAAAAAAATACCCAAACAAACAAAAATAAAGACATAAATCAAATAAGGCATAACACAGCAGAACACAACACAACAAAAATGCCTATCCCAGAACATGCTTAAGACTGTTGGGAAATGGAACTTGCTCAGGTCACCTTGATGAAAGGAATCAGTATTATAGCAAGCTGAGACTGAATTTACATAGCGGATCACCAAAAGCAATGCCTAAGAGAGATTAAAACAACAACCACCAAAAAGAAAAATCATATTGAATACAGAAATAAGCACTCAAAACCATCTAGAACAGTCAGGCGAGGTCCAATATCTCTGACAGGGTCTCAAGTCTTTTACCATACGTGACTTCAGCCAGCCCAACATGAGAAAAACAGTTTCAACTCACCCTGTTTGGGCTAGCCACATTTTTCTCTGCAAGATCAACCTTAGTCAACACAAAAATTGTCCTTTTTCCTTGGGGATCCATTTGGCTGACTAAATCTGTGACAATACTGCGTTCTGCATCCACTGACCCATCTAAAATAAATACAGAGCTTATTTTAGGGACTATGTAATCTAACACACAGTACTCAAGACACAGTAGCCAGCAACTAAGTTTCATGTTACAAATTAAACCCAGTAAAATCAGACTTATGTTCCATTTTTGGATACACACAGTAGAGAAACTGCTTTGTTCCCGGAATCATAACAAACTAGTTTGTTATAGTTCTGTAAGTTTTGAACAAGTAGCAGCTTGCTCAAAATATTCAACATTATGTTCAATGTTATTGCATGCCACCTCCCAAAACACTTTTGCAGAAAACTGGAATTTTATTATCACCATTTTTCTTTAATGCTAAAGAATTCTTATCAAAAAGTTGCTTTTTACCATAGATTTTGCACAGATTGCCTTAATTTAAAAACAGACATTCTACAGCATGCTTTTTTGCTCACTACACAAATTATTATAAAAGGAAAAATAATACCATCAGAACAGACCCCAGAGTAACAAAAGAAACATGATTAAAAATATAAATGGATAAAGATTTACAGTCTTACTACCTTGAATACAGAGGATGATGGCATTAGGATTCTGCATGTAGGCCTTGCTGATGCTAAAGATAGTTTCCTTCGTATCTGGTGCCATACCTGATGTCACAGTCTTTAACATGCATATGGAGATAAATATTTAAAGAAAAAAAACCAAAATGATGTTAAAAAAACACTCCAACAGCTAATGTTCTCACCAATAACACCACCTTACTTATATGTCTTATTTTTTAATTTTTTTTAAAAATTATTGCATACTTACACTAATGACTCCAGGTAAATCAACCAATACCATTCGCTGCAAACCAGGACCTTTCACACTTAAGGAGATGGTCTGTGAATTAAAATTGGAATTAAGAGGTTTATACACACATCTACTTTGCATGTAGTTACATACACAAACATACATATATAAAACTACATGAACACATATTTACACACATGCTTTAATCAGCAACAACCTGTAATTTCAAATAGGAAGCAAAACCTTAAATGCAAGTAATTGTGATATAGAACTGATTTTAATAGTCCAAATACACTTTGTATAGTGCAAAATATTAAGTATACACAAACTGGACTCACCACAGTCTCCCAGCTGAAGATTACTTACAAAAGATATACATGTACAGATATTTGCCATTAAATATTTGACAAGTCTTACCTCAGTGCTAACAGTGCACCCTTCTTTCACACTATTTCTCATTCTGATTTCTATTTCATTTCTCAAAGCTGCAAGCTGTTATAAGAAAAGCAAAATATCAAACACAAAACTCTTTATAACCACAATAGAAGAAAAATTACCTACACAGAAAAACACGTTTACTTAAGGATGAACGTTTGTAAGTATTATATCAAATGTATATTTAGTAAGCCTGGTAAATGGAGAGGGCACTAAATGACAGGTTACCTGCAGATCCCTTCATACTCCAAAAAGTATCTTGACACAAGAAGAACACTACATTTTATCCACTTCAGTGCCAGCCAAAAACCACATTAAGAGAGAATTTAATAACTAATACAATGCCTTACCCCACTAAACATCTCTCACTCTAATTAAAAAGGGGCTTAGAGATCACAGAGACACAAAATTATTCAGAGAATTATTAAAAGTCTCATTAACTTCTAGCCACTTTATTATACTTACATCCTCCTCTTTGGTCAGATCGAACTCCCGAGAGCTGTCTTTGAATAAAGCCACATGGTGGGGACCTTCACTAAGGGTTACCTAAATGTTAAAAGCTTTAATGAGAAAGTATAGCAAATCTAACACAGAGAAACACGAGAAGTACATGGCAAATGTGCACTTCCCTCAGTAGAAACACAATTATATGTAGTGCTTATTCAGCACAGAATTACTTAATAGCAGGTACTAGTAATAATGCTCAGACAGTACACATGGATCATATCTAGATCTGCAGAGGTTTTGGCTGAAACAACTCCCTTGCTTAGAGACCATTTTATAAACATATGTCCATGTGTACTTCAATGAATGTCATAATCAGAGGAAGAACAATAGTGTAAATGCTAATTCAGAGATGATGTTTCTTACCTTAACAGGGGAACGTGTCATCATCTCCCCAGACCCTCGAGGGAATATGCGGGCCTGGGCGATCATTTCCAACACACTGGTTTTTCCTGCACTTTGATCTCCAACCACCACCACCTTAAGTGAAAGTTTAAACAGCCATTGGCTTTCAGCAAGACATTTTGGCAGTGTAGACAAAAGCTGACAAAAGCTGGTGGATCAACACCAGCTGTGTTCTGCTTGATAATAAAGGCATTTGTTTAAAGGTGTAATCTTTGAAGAAATACTAAGTTGTAGTCAAGTAAAAAAATTGACTTGTGCTTGAGACAGCACAGCACACAAAGCACCCTGCCAGGGCACCTACTGAAGAGAGGGCTTGCTGCTCTCAGGGCAGGCAGCTCTTCTTGTACAAAATCCTTTCAGCGGGCAAAACAATACTCATCTGGTAGATGCTTCTTTGGCCTGGAGAGCGCTGAATTCTGAATTTTGCTACCTTAGCGGCTTCCTATAGCAGCTACCAGTGCTACAGGTGGTTGTGCAAGCAGGAAGCATTCCTGGCTCTCTCCTACACCAGCAGTCAGGCTAACCCCTTCCCAAATCCCCCTCCAACAGCAGCACTGCTGTGGGGAGATCCACAGGGCACCTTACCTGCTCAGCTCCAATTACACATACTGGGAAACAACCACCATTTTACAAAGCTGAGGAGGTTGGGGTGCACAGACTGAAACCATTTAAAATGAAAAGCTAAGCATAGCAGCCATATCTGAATCTAGACAGGGTTTTATCTATGAGCCAAAACAGACTTAACTGGGTTAAATTGATTATTCTTAAAATTATCTTATTGCTTTTAAAATGGAGGACGTGTCTTAAGCAAAAAGGTGGAGCTACAAGAAAATAGCCTTGCACTATTATTCTGTAATATAATTAAATACCCTGTTAAATTATAAAACTGGTACTTTAATAAAATCTATTGAATTTGTTATCTACTTACTCGAGGTAGGTGATCTTGAGTGTTGTAACTGGCATCATAATCAGACAGGATGTCAAGTACTTCAGAATACATATCAATCAAAGATTTCTACAGAATAAAAGTACAGAAACAAAACACAGACAATTAAGACAACGAAGACTGGTTTCAGACTACTTCATCTGTAAACTACTGTGAAAATGTTTTTATTCTCTCCTGATGGTTTGAAACTACAGCTGTCTATACTACAGCACAGATCTTTGTCCTGTGAAATACAATACCAAGTCACTCCTTGACTACTGTGGATGAAAATACTCTAGCATCTTGCTGAAGGAGGAAAATGAGAGTTCTTCTCTACAGCCTAAGAGAACAACCAAATGCAAACTTTGCAGTTTTCAAGTTAAGCTAAGCTGAATTTCTTCCATCAAATATCTAGACTTACATCTTTAGTTCCATAAGCAATAAGCATTAACAAGGATACAGAGTTATCTAGTCTCATTCTATAGAAATAAGAACTCATCTTTCAGTTCCCAGAGGAAAGCGCAAGATCCATATTGGTTAACAAGTGACACAGAGAAGCAGAATACACCTGTTTTCAGAATGCTGAGGATGTTGGCAGGCAAAACCAAAAGCCAGTCTCCCTGGATTTATACAGTCATTAAATGATGTTCCCTGACCCGTTAACTTGTTCCTACAAAACTCAGTAAGACTCATGACAAAGCACAAAGGTATCAGACTGTGTGCACAAGAAGAGTTGGAAGCAACATTATTCAAGAATACAGTGAAACTACACAATAAAACCGATCCACATTTCCCAACCATTTAGGTAAGTTATTTAGTTGGACATGGTAACCCCTCTGTGTTTTCAATTGAAGCTGCTTCCAAAAGTTATACAATTAAAAAATAAAGGATGTATAAAAGCCTTGAGGACTCAAAAAATTAACAGAGGTATCTTAAAACAAATGCTGCAAGTTCATATATGAATTGCAAATGCAATTTAGAATAGCATCATGGAAAACATGGCATAATTGTATTTCTATGTGGTTTTGTAACACATAAATACCTTTAACTTCCTCTGATGAATTCCCTTGTCGTCTCTTTGCAGTACCAACTTTCTTAATTCTTTGTTCTCCTTCTCTAATCGCTCAAGCATTCTTTGGTATTTGAGCTATAAAAAAAATAGTACAAATATATTCATGTCATTATGAACATAATAGATTCACATGAGCAAAGTTTTACCTCTGAATAACCTATTGTTCTTCAGGCAGGTCTTTCAAAAATACAGAAACCTTTGTGACCACTATTGTTATTAAGAATACAAGGTCACCAAGAGAAGAGTGTTAGAATTACTTTCTTTTTGCAATGCAACTCCTTAGCTTCAAAAGTTTTAGTAAGATCACACCGTTCAAACTTGGGGTCACACAGGTCAATCTTTAAGCATCTTAAGCATAATTTTCAAAGAAGCTACATATACAGAATCAGACAGAAACTAGTAACAGTGGGAACTGGCCGTTCAATCAAAAAGATCATAGAGCTTAAATGTGAATTTGCAAGCCTAGTTTAGACCCTTTGCTCAGCATACAACTTCAGTTCAAGACACAAGTGTATCAGCTTAGTCCTGTTCAGGAGATTGTAACAGGACTCTGAAGATGAGACATATATAGTTTTGATATACTCTGAAAATCCTTTTCTATAATATGGAAATGTATTTGGCCTGGGTGTACTTTTAAAAACAAACCAAATTTCAATATGTTATTTAAAAAAGGTAAGTAATAAATGTACTCAAAACTAGCAAATATATAATGATGTCATGAAAACCTGTATAAAACAATGTGGCTGAGCCCAAGAGCCAGTCATTTTAGAAGCCTTCAGACAAAAGATTAATTGTACAACATTAACTTCAATGAGCAAGAAAACCAAAATACTGACAAATATGACTAATGTGCATCAACCCTGAAAGAATCTAGGTTACAAATAACTAGTTCCGCCTTGCTAATCAAGGAGATATTAAAACTTGGTGGGAACGAGGTCTTGCATTCTGTAAGTCATTGTCAGAGAGGAACAGACTACACTGACCTTTGGTCTAGGCCAATGCAGGGGACTCTGCATTGACACATTCAAATATTGAAAAAAGTACTGCATTTATACATACATATATATGTGTATATATATATAGATATATATACACACACCACACATATTTCAGGTTTGCTTTTGTCTAGTAAATCTGAGTCTGCTGCATATAAATCTACTACTTAAGGCATCAATAACTCAGCAAAGTCACCTGAGTGCGTAGAAGTTCTTCTTGAAGTTGATCAATCTTCTCTTTGTCAGAAACCTACAACGAAAAATAATCACAGCTACCATCACTTGTTTAGTTTAAGCACTGTAAGTAACCAAATCACAAACTGAAAGCTTCATTCCACATAAGAAAAGTGATTTTACATGCATTTTACAGCAAGTAAAATTCTTCAATTAGCATTTGAAACTTAACACTGATGGAAAGCTCCATCTGCAACAGAAGATTCACATCAGAGTTGCCTGAATTTCAGTACATGCAAATGCAAAAATTAACCCTTCAGGACTTAATATGGGGAAAACGGGCTTAAGGAAAAGTAGCTTCATATGGTGCTGAGTTTTCTGGCCACTGAGCTAAATGTAGTTTTGGTGGTCCAACTCTCAGGATCTCATATATTCATTTTCTGAATCAGCACCATCTTAATGGGATGTAATCATTAAACACCTGCTTGCTACAGAAAATATTTTCAAGTGAGTATTCACTATTTATGAATATTCATAAGGATTCTGATTTGATATTTGTTTGTCAGAATTCTAAACATGCTGCATTCATTTCTGATAGACAGGACAGTCTTGAAGGGTTATTTCAAAATTACTTAAATTACACTAAAAACTGGAAGAATTAGGATATTACAGTACAAGAGATTTTGAAGTTCAAGGCATTAATGTAGTAAGATCAGGCACTAAGAATCATTCTAAGTCAAATATTCCTAAAATGTGTTCATCAAAATGTAGTAAACAGTTGTTTAAAACAATCCTCTTTTAATAACACAAAGACAAAAAGCCTAAATGGTGCAATACAAATTCCTATGATGTAAATATTTACAATAACAAAATCTAATGGTTGACTGATGAAGTAGTCAATTTAGAAAAAATTATAATCTTAACAATTACTGAAAGTGTCAATATTTAAATAAAGTTCATGGGATAAAGCTCATGTGACATTTACAACTCAAGTTAGTTTCAGATCAGAAAGAACATATTATCTAATATGCAGAGGACAGCTGTTATTTAGACATAAATTAATTCCACTGCTGAACAACACAACAGTTGTTACAGACTAAACAAGAAAAATTCACAATTATTCACAGTGATCAATATCATTTAGCTGTTAAGCCTGAAGAATTGTGTCTGCACTTTATAGAAAGAAATCCAAGCTGACACTTCCATCTTTATCCAACTGTGTTCCTTCATAAAGAGCAAAGGGAAAATGCTGTAAATTAACGTTTCATTACTGTTAATTAGTTCAGTTGTAGCAAAAGTGCATCAGAAACGGGGTTAGTTGGACACAGAGGACTTGATGCATGCAGCCAGAAGGTGGTATATGTAAACAGACATTTACATATGAACACACCTTCAACACCTCAGAGACATACGGAGAAACTAAAAATAGGAAGGCAAAGAGAACGATAAGCAGAGCCAAAAGCAGCAAGAAAATTCAGGAAAGAAAAGGAAAGCAAAGTGTTTCCAAGTGCTGCAGAGACTTTCAAAGGAGGTAACATTTTCCTGCTCTCTGCTGCTCTCAAAGGACTTGTGGGGCCATGATGCACCTCTGAAGTGCTTCCCTACAGACACCTCCAACCATGGGCACTGTCTGTATGGGCTGATGCTTCTGTTCAACACAGCAAGCCAAAATACTGCACACAGTTTGAAGCTGCAAGATCTGAAGCAAAGAATTATCGAGATGATTAATTCTAGATGATTAATTCTAACAAGGACATTAGGAAAGTTATGTCAAAAATAACAAACAGCTCTAGAATGATGTCTTTGCCTTAGTGCTTGGTGCAGGTGTGATTTCAATGTTAGTACATACAGTATTTTAAATGTGGTCCAAAATATTGCTGGAAATTTTCTTAAGTTGCCAATGAAAGCTAAAGCTGATATAACAATTTGAAGTATTAAAAGTCACATATGACTAATCTGTGATTTCTACCTCCCACCAAAAATCAACTATTAAAGTATATATTTATATAGGCACATCAGTATTTGTTTAATCCAGTTCCGTATGGTTTGTACATCAAGATTCCTCCTTCTTTCCCCATTGCTACCATAAAGAGTTATGAGAAAACTGGAGTTATTTTTAATCAATCTTGCACACAGATATCTTTTCAGTAAGAAATCCAAAAGCTCCTTAGAGAGTTACACATTTTGCACAGCAGTTGCCTTTCAACAGCCTTTGTCATATATTGTATAAAATAATTACGTGCATCTGAAGATTCAATACCTTTGAAACAACAGTAATGTCTTGCGTATTCTCTAACTAGACTACAAATAATTTAAAAATGATTATCTGTGGAACTACAATGATTTCCAATAATATAAATGAAAATATCAAGGCCAAAACCAAATGTATTCAAGCAGCCATGCACAGTGCAGCTGTACCAGACTAAACAATTTTACTACTGAATATTTATCAATAGGCTGTCCCCCCCCAAAAAAATTTAAAAAATCAACAGGAGACAGTTACATTTTTGTTTTTAATACCCTCTTCTGATTATGAGATGGCTCTTACTATTACTCAATTTACAACTGCAGTAGGTTTAATATGAAGTAATTAAATTAAAATGGAAAAATATGCAAGTAAATTGGGCAACAAAACTTCCAGGAATGGAAATAAAATTATCATGTTCTCTTACAGACAGGCAAGTAAGCTAACTCAGTTAAAAAATAAAAAAGCTTAGTTTATGCCCTGTCAAAAGGGCCTCAATGATTTATTTCAATGACTGCAACAATTTGTTCTGCCAAAGGAGAATGTGGCTCAATGATTAGAATCTTTGAGCCATATCCTCCTATCAAGGTATTGAAGACAATAGTTCACTACTTCTTTCAATCTGATTCAAGCACAAAGGTTAGCGTGACAAGTAAGACTCACTCCTTGTCATACGGCATGTATGCCAAATGGCACACTGAATGCTGAATTAGAACTTTCTATATGCAAAGGAAGGTAGACTTTCAACACTGAAAACACTGAGCAGTACCCACCATAGAGGGCAGGATAACATTTACAAAGACAGCCCTTGCAGTTTCTTCACAGCTTGGGAATTGTGGAATTAGTTACAACAAAGCAGACTCTCAATCAGAAACAAATATAATATCAAGCTCATTGTTCTTCCTAATTGTGATTATTAAGCTGATATTTTTTTTTAAAGCAAGTATTTATTGCCTTTCCAGCAATTTTTACAAGTTCATACATTCTATTATAAACTTCAATCTACTATTCCATACTCCAGCTCTCTCAATAAATTGTATACAAGTCAAGGGAGCTTGTAACTCTAAACCATATAAAATAATATGGCAAAAAAGTAAAATATTAAATTACTACTATACTTTCGGAGAACATTGATCTTCCTCTGTTGATAGACTAAAAAGTATGACAATTACAGCTATGCGAATATATCTAAAAGTTTGATTCACATTTAGTGCATTCCTCTTTCTGTAGTATTTATCTTCAGATGTACAGAAGATCAAGTTCTGTATTCAGTGCTCAACTCCAAAGCTGTTGAAAAGTATGAGTAATCAAAGCTTTTAAGGAGGCACAAAAGCCGCCAACAAAGCAATGTGGTTAAGAATTTCAGATTGCAACAAATCAGACAACTAAAGTATCCCAATTTAAGAATTTCCAGTCAATCTCAGTCATATAATAATTAATAAAATGATCTGAGCTTAAATTAAATAAGTAAAGAGAAGTGCAGATGTTCAACAAGCACAAAAAAAAAAATCAGTAAAAATTCCACTTTTAAGATAGAAAACAGACAAGGGACTACCTTTGAGGAATATACAGTAGATACTCTTGAGGAATATACAGTAGATACTCTTATTATCAGCAATATTTAATTGTCTGTGCAAAATTATTACTAAGGACCTGCTGTCATTTTCAGATTGGCAACAGCATATAAAGTAGGGGAAAAAGTTCCCAGACATATTCCCTGTAAACAGCCACACTCTTACAAGGTAGAGCTACAATAAGGAAGCAACAGTAAATAGATTTGACATTAATTCACATACTTTTCTTAAATGCATTTTTAAGGTATGAACTTTAAATAACAGTTTGTATAGAGGCACAGACCATACAATTTCAAAATGACACTAACTACCTGTTTTGCTTTTAACATCATGCTTTGAATGCACCTTTGTTAAACTGAAACAGGACTATACATATGTACTGAAGTTGGCCAATTATTTGGGTCCATGATTTAATTAGTTAGATTTTTCTAGCTCAAATGCAGTTGGCTGATGTATTTGATTAAAGTGAATGCAGAACATATCGTCCCTTAAGCCATCACCTTTCGCTTCTGCTGGGAAGAGAAGCCAGCGGCTCTGCGTGCTTCCTCTTCGTGCTGCTGGATTTGTTGTTGTAACAGAATGAGCTCCCCAAGCAGGCCCTGCCATGAGTTTACAATAAAAAGGAGAGGAAAAATTTGGGGTGTAAGGAGAACAAAGTTAAACCAAAAGGCATGACAAAGACAGATGAAAACCAAGTACGAATGGGTCAGTTCAAATAAAAGTGAAATTTCATTAGCAAGACTGCTAGCTGGAGTGGGTAGAGCCAGCAAAACCAGGCATTTTGCAAATCCAGGTAGAACAAAACAACCAACATTTAGCTACATTTTACAATTATATTCAACTTTAGCTAAGCAACTATATCTTTTGAAAATTCAACTATCCCAGCTTTAAAATATTATCAAATTGTTCAGTTCAGCTTTGTCAGCAAAAGTTCTTTGGAGTTTTTGTTCTCTTTGTTTTTATATCCAGCAAAATACAGACAATTTATAAAAAGATTATTTTTGCCTGCTACTTAACTTTCTCAAACTAGCAGAAGAAAAAGTTTCTCAAGTATAAAAAAAAGAAAGCCCTCTCCCAGCTCTGTAACACACTGCAGTTTAAATTCATGCTGTCATAATCCTCCCTGATCACTCCAAAAATCCCTGAAACTTGTAGTTTATTCCTTTACTCATTCAGCATTTCCACAAAGATTAGCTCTCTTCTCCCTTCACAAACAATCCTATAATGGTGAGCTGTCTTTCAAAACTGGTTGAGAGATACTATGCCAGCATCTACTGGAACTCTATGAACTGTTTATTTCAGAGAATGTAGAGAAAAGCATTAATAAATTATTTAAAAATTGCTCTTTAAAAATATTGCATAATTTTCTAAGAAAACATTCAATGAAATGAAAGATTTTGAAAATGTACTTCAGGAATCAAAACAAACTCTGAAACAGAACTTTGGTGTAAGAATTCAAGACAACCATCATCACATTATACATTTGTTGCATGAAATACATACACAGGCATGTACACATACGGATGAACAGCACAGAAGAGAATGGGTAAAAGGAGACCAAATGACCAAATATAAACATTTGTTAAATAGTGATTTGTATAATTCGAAGCATAGAAAAATCTTCTAATTTGTATTTTACTGACACACTTTCAGATTTAATAAATGCCTCTACTGCCAGACTAGCAAATGCATTAGAACTGTGCCAGAACTCAGGCAAAAGATTTCATTTCTATACAGCAGCAAGGAGAGTGAGCTTCATGGCTACATTTAGTATTTGAAGAACAATAGTAATATTTTGCCATTTTGCAGACAAGGAAACTCTCAGTATGACCAACACATTCCTTTCAAATATTATGCTATGGGTCAAAAAATGCAAGAAAAAATACAGAACAAAATCTGCCATGATGGCCTTTCAGCATTTAAACAGGAAACGTAACAGAAGTTTGATATCACCAAATCTTATTATTTAGTGAGTAATTACTTTCAAAGACATCTGTAAATGTGATTTATTGCACAATAAACTAGGAAAGGTCCTGTCCAATTACAGTCAAACCATTTAATATAATATTCAAATAAAAAGATTGTCATTTAAAAGGCTTCTCTGTAACACTTTCTTCTTTTGTATGTATCAGTTAATAATCTTACTATTTCCTCGATATTTTCCTTAGATTTTCTTAATTGTTCTAAATTAAAAAATAAATTAATATTTAAAAAATCAAGAACCTTAAATTGCACAGAACTATACACACAACACCCCAGCTGGCATAAAACAAGATACAAACAAAAATATTTACATCTCTCTGTCACTGGACACTATCACTGCATGTCCCCTCCATCAAAATCAATCTGTCCAGTGTAAAACTAGGTTTATTTTAAATAATTTTATCTAGAAAAACCAACACTGATCAATTAATGGGATTTAAAAAAATCAAGTTCTTCACAATCATTACATCATTCTTTTCATTGTCAAAGAAAAATGTACAGGGGAATAACAGCAGTTGACAGACATACTGGGAACAAACCCTGAAAAGTTGTAACGAGAATCTGGCTGCAAAAGGAGTTTTAAAAAATGCAGAATAAATGCTGACATTGTTACAGTGCATTCTTTAAACTTCTCTCACCTCCTATTATATTAAAAGTTAATATACTGTACTTCAGCTGAGTATGACTCTCTCTTTGATTTAAAAGGAGCACAAAGGAGTGAAAACAGGAAGGAAGGTAAAGAGATCAATTTCTAAGACTTTGAATAAACATCACAATTTTATGCAGAGTACCTAGAACATGAAACTGCAAATTAAATTGGAAATGCAGTAGTGCTCTTAATAGAACAGAGAGAATTATGGAAACTTCATTGCGTAAGTTGCAAGAAGGAATGAAACTAACAAGAATGCTAAAAAAAAAAAAGATCCCAGTAAGTGATAGTCCTCACTCAAGTCTCTTTCCCACTCTCCAGCAGCAGCTGTAGTCAAGGGCTCTGGGATATTGTGCTGCTCCTTACACCAATGGAAAGAAGGTGACCCTGCGCAGGCTGAGTGAGGCAACCACACACTGCAAGTGCTCCCCAGGGCAGCAGCGTCTCCAAGGCACGAGATGGTACCAAAGAACCAGAGCAGAGAAAGGACTATCTAAGACCCACATCAAGATCTGAGTCACAGTTTTCAATCTCTCTCAAACTTACTTTGCAAAACAACTGGTTTCTCACTCATTCGACTGAAAGCTTTTAGAGACCTGTCTGAGGATCACATCCATTAACAATTCTTAAAAAATTCCTCCAAATGAGTAATTTCCAGATTTACCAATTACTAATCTCTTCACAACAAAACAAAGAAAACCAGCTCATCACACACATTTAATACCACGCTATAGCACTTTATGCACCCATACAATCACAATTCTTAAACTAGCATTGGTTGGCAGTATGAGCATCAAATGCAAAAAGGCCATCTTATCCATTGTCTTGAAAATAATAATTTTGCCTGCCAATAAACTCAGTGGTTATGCTCTATTAGGTATTCATACATACCTAGTTTGAAATATTCTGACCAAAACTGATCATATTAATTAGCAAACTAACAGTTTCTTATCAGATACAATTATTAGACCGGACAAAATTTTCTTAACAGTACTGATTTAATTTGGTGATATCTTCCATACCACATCCAAAGTGAAAATGCAGATGTCACTGCATCCAGAAAAAAACACAGGATAATAACAAGTGTTAATGATATTGCTGGTATTCAGTAAAAGTGTCAGTTATTCTAGATATCAAAGACAATAAACTAAGATGGCCACTTCTTCACAAATCAACAGTAAGGTATTTTTTATGTTTTACACAGTGAAACCTACGCTGAGCAATCACTCTAGATAAAAATATAGATAGTTTACAGACAAAGGGGAAATAAAAAGCTGAGTTAATTCTCATGTAGAAATCCATCACTGTTTTACAGGGGAGAAACAATGGTTGTAAAATGTGAGCTTCACACAGGTTTCACTATACATTGCTATGCAGAATTAATGCAGAATAAATGTATACATGCCTGCATATACAGAAAAGTTGTTTATGAAAAAGCCCAAGTTATAGTTCAGTAACTTTCAGTTGCAAAAATAACTATGAGAATTTACAAGTTCTCTGATATAGATTGTTTTTCTTCCATTTTTTAAATTATTTTTAAAAAATAAACAGAGGAAAAATAAAAAGCCTTGAAAGAATGAGCAACATGACAATTTAGGAATTTAATAGAAATATTCATGAAAACAAAAAAATTAAACTTCACCTTCTTGATTTCAAGAAAACAAATGCTAAAACTTAAAGTTATCAAAATACAGTAACATCATTTTACAAAGAACAGTAACAAAAATATGATGTATGCTTTGTCTAGGTAAAGAAAATAAAAAGCAGATGGCTTTAAGAAATGGAAATTCTTTACTAAGGCAGAAATTCTTAAGTAAGAATTACAACTGTGAAAACGTCAACAGAAATAAAGTTGCCTAAATGCCTAAACCAACTTCAGTAATAAGTTATAAACTCAAGTGCCAGTGAGAATATGCCCTAAAAAGTGCACATATAATACCTAAAACCACATTGTTAATACAAACCAATTTTCTTAATAATGCAATTCATAAACATTTTTATGTCTGCCTTGTATTTCCTTACACCAAAATATTTATTATCATTACCATTTTTATATATGAAATGCAGTAATGCATACCAATTTTCAACAGTAAATTCTTTTTGAGTTGCTTCAAATGAACTCCTGCAACAGGCTACTGATGCACTTGCGAAAAATAAATACCTGTTTATCAAGACATTTTCAGGTTTGCAAGTGTGTAATTACCTTCTTGAACTGTTTGTCATTGTCATATCCCTGGTCAGTTGCCCGGAATGCTGTTTCTCCTGGAGAACCTAGGACACAGTTACAGAAACTCATAATAACATGCAAAAGGCACTTAAAAATTCTCAAATTGCACCTGCTATAAAATTAAAGCTTCAACACCTATGAGTTAGTAATTCAATAATCTTTGAAGTTCCTATAAAAAAAAAATTCATCTTAAGAAACTGAGGAAGAAAATCAGTTTAAAACTCACCTGAAAATTTTTTATCTAATTTATGACTCAGATTAGTTTTATCACAAGGGAGTAGGCAGCTTCAGTTAGACTATTAAAAGTTCCCAAAATATTTTAAAAATTAATTTTTGAGAAAGACAGAAGGATAATACTAATTCCACTGGTGCTACTGTAACAAGAAAAAAAAATCCTTCCTATTGTAATGACAGGTTTTCAAAACAAGCTCCTGGAACAAGCCTGAAATAAAAAGCATCTGCTAAGGACTTTGGCAGAGATATATCAACCATTCATCTCTTCATTCTCACAGGGGAGGACCAGGTCAGGAAAAGGTTCTTCACCCAGAGGGTGGTTGGGCACTGGAACAGCTCCCCAGGGAAGTGGTCACAGGACCAAGACTGACGGAGCTCAACGGGCTTTTGGACATCACTGTCAGGCACATGGAGGGATTTTTAGGGTATCCTTAAACAGGGCCAGGAGTTGGACTCTATGATCCTGATGGGCCCCTTCCAACTCAGCAGATTCTGTGATTCTGTGATTCTATTAAGTATTCTTAAAATAGTTCAGAAGTATTTCTAAATCCATTAAGTCACTGTAAATAGTTGTGTTTATATTGATATTCACTCCTTAGTCTAGCAGTGCTTTAACAGTTTGCTTTAAAAAGGCAGGTTAAGGGCAGGAAAAAGGGCTTTTACACACCTAACAACAGAAGTAGATCAGAAGCTCCTATGACTTCACTAACCAAATTGTAACCTGTGAAAAATCAGCAGAAGAGGGGAAATAAAAATTATAAATACAAAACAAAATGCAAAAGAAAGATGAGGGATTTTTGTCTCATTTGGAGGACCACACAATCAGAAATGGCCACTACGCCAGTGTGAGTTTGATAACAAATAATAGGCAACATCTCAACATCAGTCAATAACAACACAATTTTAAACTGTTAAAATTTTAGACAGCCAAAATACATAGGAGATTGTAATCTACTTGTCACTCTCCTGAACTTGGTCCCTACTGAGATTCTTGCTGAGTTTCTAAGATTAATAAATTAGTTTTGCCATTGACAATATTTCAAAGAAATGAAAATACACTGCTTATGCACTCTGATATAATAATATTTTCAAACACACTTAGAACAATGGTACAACCCCTCATTTTCATGAATACAAATTTATGTGGTTTGATAGTTACTAAGGTATGTAATAGAAATAATCTTGCAATTTATTATAAGAATGAGTGAAGTTTTGAGTTGTGTTCATTAACAAGTCAGGTATGATCAAATGATCAAATCTAATTGTTCTCAGTTTTAAAAAGCCCACTGATAGAAATACCTCATTTAAGTCTGTTAAAACCTGAAAACCATTAAGCCTGCTACTGCCTGGATACACTGAAGAGACAAACCATCCCCCTATCTTTTGTGAAGGGTTTAAAATTCTTACCTGCTCCTTTGAAACGCAGCCCCACCTAACCTAAATCTCCAAGCAAATTTTTCTGGGGCCACATCTAGATGAAAAACATCATTCAACTCAAAAGAACACATTCGTTACTAATCTCCTATTTCACAAGCTCGCAGCATTAAGAACCTTCATTCTTAATAATCCAACTCTTTTCTCCTATAACAGCTGTGATATTGCTCCTGTCCAGTGACACTTACCAAGTTCTAGCTGGACACATCCTGCTTCTCTGACTCACCAAAGCAAGCGAGCTTTCAATCTGTTACTTTAGAGTTGTACAAGAATTCCTGTTTTCTATTCAATTTCATATTTTGGTTCCCTGTACTTGCTACTAGAATTCTTGCTTTTAAAAATACGTTACACTTACCTCTGTCCACAACACTTTCAGAAGAGATATTCAATGCAAACACATTTTCAGGATTCACTTTCTTTTAGGGTCTAAGGACATACCTGCACCCTCATCTTAAAACAGCTTATGCTTTTAAAATTAAAACTTAGCTGAAAATTTGTTCTCACCAGAAGGAAGAAATCCTTTCAGTGAAGCGAGGCTCTCTCCAATCTTGTCAAAGTCAGGCAGAAGTCTGGCAAGGTCATCTGCATCAGGGAGGGCTTTGAGAAGTTTTTCTAGGAAAACAGTACAACGGTTAGTGAGTAGGGCTTTTTAGTATTATTTTTGTGAACAAAAATAGCTTAGGCTATAAAACCTAGCAACTGTTTCAGCATATGGCTTTTTTAAACTTAAAAAAACCCCAAACTATTAAGTTTCTTTCCATATGCACCTCCCCCCACTAGTGTTGAGAAAGACTATCAGATCTGAAAAAACCAATTGCTTTTTTAGACTTTGAACTTCCTGATAAGTTGGTTGCCTCAGGTACTTTATAATTGCTGAAAACTTATTGCTGCATTTTACCACATTTCATACATTATTCTTTGACATACTTTGTAGAGGATGTTTTAAAATTACATGAAACTATGCTCTCATGTCTTAAACATTTTAAGAAAAGCTTAGTTTTCAATTTCATAAACAAGCCAATTTTACAACCCTTAAAGTCAAAATTATTAAAGTACTACATAAATGTAGTGTCCACAGCAATAAGAATAAGAAAACACTATCAGTTTTCAATCACTGCATTTATCTATGTAATACTCATACAAGGTATGGAGGTTGGAACTAAGTATCTCTATAGTCCCTCCCAACCCAAAGTGTTCTATGATTCTATGCAGTAAAATCTTCATAATGATGATTTTTTTTTTTAAAAGAAAGAACACCACATTTCTACCCTGCATATAAAAAGTAAGTCAGTGCTTGATTTTCAGATTTCTATCTTTCATCTGAAAATACACAAAAGCCTCTACTGCAACCTGAAGGCTCAGGAAAACAAGTGTCCCTTATTTTTAATTTTGTTTTCTTCTGTATCTTCAAGTTAATTTTGTAGACAGGCAGGTTCACTATTCTGTACATATTTTTTACCAATCTATTTATATCTTCCCTTATAAGTTATTCACATAGAAAGAACTTTCTGCATAATAGTACCAAAACCTGTGTGAGTCCCCTTGATCATGCTGCAACTTTCCTTTCACTAATGGGATTATATGGCTTTATGAAAGGACCAAGAACATTCTCAAATGAAAGGATTCATTATGGAATATCCATACTAAACAGCGCTTAATTTCATCTTACAAACACACTGATACAAATTGGTGAAACACACATCAGACTCCAAAAGTAAAAGTTCACTCAAATTACAGCTAAAAAGCTACTCCTGGAGTGAGGCCCTGATGACCTACACTCCTGTGTTTAAGTTTTACACATGCCAGTCTTTAGACAGAGTAACATCATGGCTTTGTGATACCGAAGTCGACAAGTTCATCAAGCTCCCAAACGAAGTCAGGAATAATCCACTTATATTCCTCGAGATCTGGTAACATGTCCTTCCACTGCTCATATGTCTAACACAAAAATAAAAGAAATAATGGTAGAAATAGAAATGTACGTAGAGAAGCATATGAGCAACTAATACCTACACATAAAACATATTAATGTATTAAGATGGTGGCATCTTTAGATATGAATAGTACTTGAATCTTTTAAAATCTGTAGTAGTTTTCTAAACAATGTCTTCCATATTCACTCATCTTTATTATCATTAGTTAACCAAGCAATGGCATCATGTATTTCTGTGGCTATAAACAGAACTACTGTTTTGAAATATGTAATAACAAAGACAAAATGCATAAAACAGCTTCCAGAGATAAATACCTTCTTAGCTGTATAGCCACCTCCTACTGCAGATCCTAAGATGAGATAGCGAATTTTGAGAAGCCTGGAGGCTAATCTGGCCAGCCAAAAGTTCCTGTGGGACTGGTATCCATGTTTCACATTTAAAAGTTTTGTTTTGTGAAGGGGAAGACGATTTAGAGAAGAGAACAGCTGAATGGATATCCTTAAGGGAGGTCTCTGAAACTTTGAACTTGGATAGTAGGGATGATGTATACTTCGGGAAACAAGATGCAGGTTTTGAAGCGGCGATTTTCTTTTTATTCCATAGCTGCCGTTTGCTAGACTCCTGCAGATGACACTAAAAGAAAGAAACAAAAACTTTTACTGATTTCCTCAACACGCCATTAACTCAAACACCTCTTTAGAAGCAATTCACATCACATTTTAGCTGGTTACAGATAATCTTATTACATCACCCTGAATGCACAATTTCCAGCCACTACTGCTATGCTTATGAGGAAAATAAAAAGCTGCTAACTGCATTAATGGTTATAGTATTTTTAGTCATTACAGACACAAAACCGTAACTACAAATTCTGAAGTCCATGATGAATTACATTTAACTTTCACACTGCAGGAAGGCAAGCAACATGTGTGTGGTAAAGCATCATTTCTGCTAAGAGTTCATAGAAGACTTGCAACATACAAGAAAACAATTTGGCCTGTCTTATTCTCTAAACGAACTTTTAGAGAACATTAAGCTTATAGAGGATCTTCAAACTTTAAAACACCCCAATACACAGAAAAAATATCCTTTGCAATTTTGGCAAAGCAGACTCTCCTTTGGAGGTGAATGCTTAGTGACATCTTTCAGCTCCTTGCACTCTAACTTGCTGTGGTTCTAGGATTACAAGATGATGGCTTTGTCTTGGGTCATGCATAGACAAGATTAGTTCTGGAGATGGCTGCACCATGTGTGTTGATGCTTTCATGAAGGAACTCAGACTTAAGAAGGAAAATTTCAGTGTGAAAGATTTGACTCTGAAAACAGAGCTCAGCCATGAAAAGTGCATGTTAAAACACAGAAGCCTTATCAATCCTGCCTGTGTTGAACAAAAACATGGCCTGGAATAAAACTTGTGTACTTTTGATTACACTATCTGCACACTCCAACAATTTGAGGTAATTTTGTTAGTTTAGGGAAAAGACAACTGCTCTGAAAAAAGTAACAACTTCTGTAACTTTTCGGATGTACCATCACATCAGAATAGTTAATATTAAATAATTTAGTGAATGCAAAATATGTGTGAAATTACATTCTTGAAATTTTAAAGCTTAAAATGAAAGCTTATCCTTTGATGCTTTTTTCAGGATTTTCAATATTATTAAGCGCATTTACTTACAAATGGTACAAATTGAAAAAAAGAAAGTGCTTCACACCACTGAAATGATAAACTGTTAATCACACAATCCTAAAATATTTAAAATTAACAGATTTCAAAGAGAACAAGTGAATCATAGTGGCATATATTACAGCATTTTCTAATAACATGCTCTGTGATCTATGTATTTCTTTGCCTCAAGATTTTCAATATACTAGAGATGACAGGCATGTTCTTAATGTCCAAATACATGAAAGACTTTGTTATAAAAAGAACTTTTGATCCAGAAATTGAGCTTTTGGAAGATAAGTTAAAAATCAGAATTCAGACATTTTTCTCTCTTAAAAGACCATTTTTGCTGATGATCTACATTTAGAAATTTCCTTTAGTGCAATGGAAAGTTTAATAAAGGAACTCCAGGGACTGCTCTGCAAGTCCTCAGTCCTCAGTCACTATGGTTGTGAAGGGCACCCTTTGCTGCTATACTAAACTATCTCTACAAGGCTGTGACTTGGCAATAAGAAACTTAGAACCTAGAAAGAGGTTAATAAGCAGGAACAGAACACTCCTTAAACCAGTAACAAGTTTCTCCTCTTGGAGATGGAATTACAAGAGGCTCAGAAATTAACTATGAATAGTACCAATACAAAAGTGCCTCCACACTTGAAATGGTTTATTTGCCACTTTTGAAGCCAAGTTTTTAAATCAGGGTGTCATAAGCCTGTACAAAGCAAGCCAACGACTGGGCTGTTCTTTATTTTGTTTTGTAGTCATTACCATTTCACAGATATTTATTATTTGCAGCAGAGACCATGTGGTAGCACATACTATGGCAATCACTTCTCATTATCAGTCTTCACCTGGGCTAAAGGCATTTTGTGTAACATTATGCAACTTTCTTCTCTGTGGATTTTTTTCTTTAGAACACACTTTTTTATAGCAGTCTGCGTGTGTAAACTGAAGGAAAAATTGAATTCCACCACAGTCTTCTGGCAAAAACTCAGTCCACGATTTGCTTTTGAGTGTTATTGCTTATTTCAAAGTCAACTGCTTTACTTGTGCATCAGAAATCTTATAATTCATTAAAACCCCCCTACTCCTCCATTACACCAAAACTTCCATTTTCTATTTATTCTCTCCTCCTGCTGCAAAATCTCCTGATGAATACAAACAAACAAACAAACAAACAAAAAAACCAACACAAAAAACCCCCAAACAACAATAAAAACCCAACACCTTGAGATCTTCACTGAAAAGTGCAGTCAGATTGAAAAGGATGACAGAACAATGCCATTAAATGAAGTACTTAGTGAGTTCCAAATTTCAAGCCTCTGCAATGCTGGTTTTAACAATAACAAAAACTATCCCTCCAGACATGAGTAGTTCTGCCTGATTCCAGCCTGCAACGTGACTACTCTTAAGTTGCACCGAAATTATAAATCAGTAAAACACAAATAAGGGGCCTGCTATCCCTGTGACTACAAAGCAAACGTAACCCAACAAAAAGCGCATTTTCTTTCTCATTCACCACCAGACAACGCTTATTTTCCCACTGGTGCTCCCCAATAGGGGTTGAAACTAGATGATCTTTCAGGTCTTCTTTCTACCCAAACCATTCCATGACTCTGTGAAATTTGCCAGGGAACATATGAAACTTGCCAAGGAACATCGCGCTATTACCGGCCATCCAATTTCACTGCTCCAGCCTGGAATGGCGTAGTAGAACGGTGCAAAATAAGCGGGACGCAGCTGGGAGGAACAACGCCTGGATACGAAAGCGGCCCGAGCCCCCCAGGGCGAGAATGCGGGAGAAGCAGCTCCCTTCTACATGCACCGCCTCCTCCAGGCCCCAGAGGAGCTGGAGGCTGGGAAACTGCCCAGCCCGGGGGTGCCAGGCTGCCGCCTGCAGCAGCCTCAGGCCCAGCCCTGCGCCATTCACACCCGCACCTCGTACCCCAACCCGCTCTGCTGCTCCGCCTCCCCCGCGGGTGCCAGCCCCGCCTGCAAACCGCCGTGGCCCGTCCCGCTTACCAAGCCGCCGCGGCCCGCGTCCGCCACATCCTAAGGGCCGGGAGGGAGCGGGAGCGGCCCGGGAGGGAGCGGGAGCGGCCCGGGAGCCGCAGCGGCGCGGCCGGCCTGAGGGCAAGGGCAGCGGCAGCCGCTTCCGGGCACCGCGGTCCGCGCGGCCCGCCCCGCCAGAAACCGGGCCTCCCCGCGCAAAGGTTCCGGGCTCGGCGGCGGAGAAGGGGGGAGGGTTTAGCGGGAGCACCGCGGGGCCGGTCGGTCAGGGGAGGAGGATCTGGAGTCCTGTGTGCGTCACGCTTCGATCGTGGATCCCCCACACCGGGCTCCGTGCCCCCCTCACACCCCAGCCATCGCCCCGGGGCCTCGTTCCCGTGTGCCTGGCTGCCGCAGGACACCCACCAGGGCTACAGAGGCTGGTGAGGTGAAGCGCAGCCCCGGTGCTGTACCAGGCTCTTCCACGCTGCGCAAATAAGATTCTCGGATGAGTCCCCAGCTGCTGTCTTGAAAACCGGAAAATACCAGGTGTTTCTCAGTGGGCTTCTGTGAGTTGTTGGGTTTTTTTTTCCGGCCACATGGAAGCGGGAGGCACAGGAGGCACCAGGAGTTCATCAGATGGTCTGTCTGCCCTCACGCAGGATCCCCTCTGGTGAGGCCGTTCCTGAGCAGTGTGTGCCGCACCTGGCCCTAGAGACCACAACCGCTGCAGTGTTCACCTGGCCAGTCAGCCAGTGCTTGCTGACTTTAGTAGAAAGTATTCCCTTGTGCCTGATCTGAATCGTTCTTGCAGTATGTCCACAGTGGACATGGATAATATTACTTTCTCCAATTATATGTTTGAAAGCTGTTGCCATGACTCTTCTCAGTCTCTTTTTCTTCAGATAAAACAACCGTGAGTCCTTCTTCCATATTTTATGACTCCTTTGTCATTCTTCTCAGTGCTCTCCTGTGGGCTGTCACCGGTTGATTCACAGCTTCCTGCCTGTAATGTGGCCAGAACTGGGTGTCACATACTGAGAAACTGAAGAAGAGATTTAGGGTGTTTTAGAGGTCAGACTTCTGTTTATACTGTGGGATTTTTCGAAGCAAAATAAATTGCACAAGGATGACATAATACATACATGTATTTCCAGGACTGAGATGAAAGTTGCTGGGATGAGGTGAGGCACATGTTTTTGTCTCTTTCTTGCCTACTTTTTGACTATTTGTTTATTTATAAGTTTAAGGGACTGTGTTTTAAATCTTACTTTGCTTTTATATTTTAGCTTGACCAGTTGTTTTTGTGATTTATGTATGATTTTCTTAAGGCAAGTTTCAATTTAAAAATAAGAATGGTGATACTCCATAGGATATGCTAGCAAATAACTTTTTATTAATAAATACTATGTAATTTTTACTCCGACCAGTAGAGAGCATCATATAACTAAAGGTTCCAATTCAGGCTGCTTTAGAGGTGTTTTTTCCAGGACATGGTGAACATGCTCAAGAAAATAAACAAATGTCACCATCTTCTTTGGTTCTGGATTAACAGACTTTGATGAAAAATTATCACAGATTGTCAAACTATGGAAATTATGAACGTTTTACACCTTTAATCTGTTTTTCCTTTGCTTTCAATTGTGAAGGTATAAATACCCTGGTAAGGGTTTTCTCTAGGAGCACAGAATACCTTGGAGCTGGAATAAACCTATGAATCATGAAAAGATTGTGTGAGCCTTGATGCTTCCATGGAGACCCTGCTTTGGTGGGATACTCTGCATCTCTCATATCTGTGACAGGGCAACCAAGGACCCTTGCTGCACCCTAGTCTGCTACAGACACTAGAAAGAGCAAGGCTGATGTTTGGGAAAGCAGCAAAAGCTGACCAGGCAGAAAAATCGTGTGTGACACTCCTGTTTTCCACCCCTGGCACCTCCCAAAATAATGAGTCATTTCCCAAAATCATCAGCCTGCCTTAGAAAAAGTACCATTGCAGTTGTTTCCTGTCTGTTATAACGTCTAGATAGCAATGCTCATTTTTTCCCATGTAATCAGGTTTATCAGAAATGGAATTTAATAAATTCTTTCTTTTGGAATTATAATATAAAATTGTGGCTCCAGTGTAATAACTAGAGTTCCCTTTGCTCAGTCTCAAGAACAAAAGGGTAACATGAGAGGCTCACAGGGAGTTGCAGTGGGAGGAAAGAGGGAGTAACACTGGAGCTGGGTGTGGAGAGCACTTTGCTCCCCCTTGATCTTTAGATCACCCTTACACAGTTTAGTACAGTTGTATCCTTGTCAGTGCAGCCTGAGGTTTGGGCTCCTTTTGGAAGTGTGGTAGGTGTCAAAACTGAACAGCTTGGCTCCAGTGCTTATCACCAGCATTTTCAAACACATCTGTTCTGTGCTGTGCATAAGTGCATATCTGTACTAACTGACTTAATTTCTTCATTTTCTCTTCTGTGTTCCCTGCCTTTTTCTCCTTTCAGTTTCTCTGAGCCTGCTCACTGGAGGTTAGGCAGTGGACTTTCCTGGTGCTTGAGATAAGACTTGTACAAGTCCATGCCACGTGGTAGTAAAATGCTAAGGAATAGGTACCAACTTGATACCTTTTGATCTGTTTCGGTCACCCTGGAAGTAATATTTTAGTTTTCTTAACATATTTGGTGGAAGAACAGGTTTGCCTTTCCTGACCTCATTCCTAAAATATTTCTTGTGTAACTTCTTAAAAGTAGCAAAGTACAAGGAAATAGTAGTGAAATGGGAATGAATCACAAGACTGATCAACAAATGCAGCTCAATAGTAGCAAAAAAAAAAAAAAAGGAGGTGGTAAAACCCTCAGTGTTGTTTTCTTGCCAGCTTCCTTTTGGCTCTGATTTAAAGGTCAGAGACAGCTAGGTTACTGACCTCAGTGGGTAGCTCCAGTTTTCCCCAGGAGTGAGTAAATAACTTCAGAATAACTTCCGTGGTGTCTCCCAAAGCTATATAGTGAGATCAGAAGACATTCTATGAGGATGTTCTTAATAATGATAAAGGACCTGGTTACAGATCCAACTTGGCTGAATACTGACATGCAGTCGGTGCATAAATCCACCTGCACAAACTGGGGCCCCTTTTTACTGTGCCAGAGCTTGATTTATTTTCCACAGCATATATAGGGATCACTGCTGGACACCTAGTTCAGACTGGTTGCTAAGAGTGTTAACAACAGCAATACCTATTTGGATTCTTATTTGGATACACTCCTGGTCTCCAGTGATTCTATAATCTCTTGAAGAAAAATACTCCCCTCTTGCCCTCCCCTAAAAGAGTCATGCCAGCAGCACTTGCTTGCACCTACCAGAGTTATGCCCTGCAGTCATATTGTGGCAAAGTTCAACTTCTAAAGTTGAACTTTTTCTTTCTGGCATTGTGTTGGAGTGAATTCTGCATGACCCCTCACAATTGCAAAACTCCAACAACAGAAAGGAAGGAGGAGGGATAAAGTGTTACCTGCTAACCCCAGAGAGGGAGGAGCTCCCTACTTCAAACATCATCAGAATTATAAGGAAGGTGTGTACTTAGAGCACTTCCTCAAAGTAGAACTTCAAGCACACTATGCTGAAGACCTGTCCTGAGGGTGCTCTAGAAAGTCTCCAGAGGGTCATTTCATGGGGGAAAATCCTGCCAAGAACCATTATGCACAGCTTAACCAGGGAGAAGAAAATGAGATGGTGAGTTGTATCTCTATCTAGGTCTTTCTCAGCTTGAAGCAGAAGGTGGCACGTGTTCTGCAGTAAAATGCTACAGACTGTAATTGAGTTGTTGCTGGTTGGGGTGTTTCCACAGCAGAAACATACAGTTAGAAAGGGATATAATTCTTTTTTTAGCAGAAAGAAAATAAGTTTGGTTGTGTCCATTGCATTTAGCTGGTTATCCCCTCCAACAGGGGATGGCTCAACAGATTATTCATGTGGTGTTACAAATCTAGATGGAGGTGGTTTAATATGAGCTTGAGGGATGGGCCAGAGTGGTGTTCCTATCCATTTGACAGCTGAATCTCCAGGGTCAGCTCCAGTTAGAGAACTGGAAAACTGTCTTTCCTCAGAACATAAAAACACACCTTATGTTTTGCATAAATTACTGGCAAATGCAGTCTGTTGAGTTGGCAACACTATCTCAGACGGAAACTGGGACTCCTAAATACAGAACTACTATATATCTTTCCAGACTTTCCCAGGGAGAAATGTGTCTGCATACATTCTGTAACATCTGGAAGTAAGTCCTATGTTCACACAAAACATCTGGTCTCCTGCGTGGCACTGCTCTTAAATAGTAATGCCAGTGCATGACTGAAGCGAATTCAGTGCTTTTAAGCTGTTTTGGCATTACTGTGTGTCATGAGTCAGTCATTCACATGGATTCTGTCCCTCTAGTAGATTCTGCTGGAGATGTTAGATCCATGATGCAGCTGTACAACAACGAGTCTTAGGCATATCTGGTAAATGCAGTGCTTCTCAAAATTCGTGTGCTGCAGAGCCACTGGAGCTCTGTTGTGAGTGCCTGCAGTATTTCTGGGTGTACAACAGCAAAGCTATTGAAACACAGACACTTAGAAGTTGACATAACTGTTCACTTTCAGAAATCCTGGAGAAGTCTTCAAAATCTCCTCATTGCGATTCCTGTTCTCGTGAAAGAGACTGTTTCGTGTGCAAACATGGACGCCTGTTATCTGTAAAGACAAACATAGATTTTCAGACAGCTCTCCCAGCCATCCAGGGAGATGCCACATTTTGCGTAATGCAGACCTGGGTAATCTGGGATGTGCTAGAGAATGCAGTACAGAGTCACCCAGCAGCAAGAACTGAGCAGTGCAGGAAGCTCAAGGCACTGCCTCCGAGGGTGGGGACTAATTAGCTCGTGCAATGCAGAACCCGACTGGCTCTGCCGCCCAGTTACTAAACCTGCTGGCAGCACCCCGCTGCTGGCTCTAGCCCTGGTGCTGATGTGCCACTGCTCCCCAGCTCCAAACAGCTGCTGGGTTTGTGTCTCTGCTCCACCCTGTCCTGTCCTTCTAGGACTATAAACAGCCTGTTTTGCTGTCACCAGCAATGCCAGAATTGAGTCTGAGCTAATTAGGTCTAAGTGGATTGTCTGGTGCTGTGTACAGTCACACTGTTGTACCCTGAATGTTCACTTCCCGCTGTGCGCTACTGCGACACCCAAGCTGTATTTGTATGAAGTCAGTTATCCCAGTGACATTCTTGTTTCTCACCAGTATTGTACTGAGCCCATGTGTCCTGCATCTGGTGCTCAGGGATCTGCACTGTGATCAGCACGTGCACAGCTGCTGTATGTGCCCAGTGTGAGTCAGAGTCTCAGTGTGGTTCAGAGTCTCCACTGTGAATCCAGAGTGTCTGGCAGTTGCCATGCTCTCCATGCCTGCAGTGAGCGTGATCAGTGCTCATTCACCTGGGGTTCCCAAGTGGAAGTCAAAGAAAAAAGACTTGTGAAGCACTTAAGTAGTAAATGCAATTAAAACTATAGCCAGATTATGCTAAATTAGGCAGGAATGTATGTGTGTTTCTTACCTTTAAGTAAGGGAGAAAAAAAAATGAGATAGAGGAAGATATCCATGAGGATGTGTGAGGTACAAAGAGGATGAGAAAAAAAGCAATGTGTACAGAAATAGAGAACGGCTAATATGTGTATTTGTGTGGAAGAAAAAAGAAAGTAATATCTAGGTGACAGTAGTTGTGAAGAAAGAGACAAAGAGGGCTCTGTTTAAGCAGAGGAGTGAAGGAGAATACATGAGTTAAAGAGAATTATGCAGAGGTTCTTTCTTTGTTAAAATAGTGTATTTTAAATTACTGACAACCACAACAACTGGAAGTGGCACATTATATCGCCATGACCCTGCAACATCTTTTTTAAAAATTCAAATCCATTAAAAATATTGTTTGATGTTGTTTTCAACAGTCAGTTTAATCTACCTGAACCAAATTATTAACAAGCAGTTCTTGACTTCTCAAACAAGATCAGATCACTTGGTCTAATAATGTAACAGCTGACACTGTGCAAGTGCCAGTTCTTCCACAGTGGAATAGTTCAAGTAATCTGAAAGCATGCAAGTAATTAATTTGACCTCTGGAAGTGCAATGCTTGCCTGTGTTGAACCAGCTGTCCAGTTTGCTGAGGAAATTTAGGGAGCTCTAATAAGAAGAAATACTTTCAAGTTTTCTTTTGTATTTCCAGCACAGCTGAGATACTAGATAGTCCTGGATTTAAGAGTAATCACTCTGATTTAGGAAATATACCCTGTATATCCTTGTGTATATCTCTGGGATTACTTTACATTGCTGCAGAACATTTGCTTGAATGAAAGTTCACTTTTCGGTATGCAGCTAAAATTCGGCAAAATATATTCAGAGCATGAGATAAACTGTCTCTTTCTCCATAGCTATTTGTAGTATCAGGAAAATTTTAGTACTGTGAGAGCACTGTGGACACAGCAGCTTGCCTCAGAGAGGGCTAATAGTATGGTTCCCTTCAGAAAAGTCTGCTTGAAGATGTTTTTGAGAAGAAATACATTACTGTGGAATAGGAAGAGGAAGGGAAAACACAACTTTATGCCCTCTGCCAATTTGATCCTCTTTGCACAGTTTGGGAATAACCATTCCCTTTGCACAAAAGCTGAAGTGTGAAGCTTAAGTCTTGCAGTGCAAAAGATTGTGATAGACTTTAACAGGCTACTACTTCGGGAAGGATTTGCCAGAAGCCTGTCTTAAGCATGTGTTCCCCCATTGCTTGTGGCTGAAGGAATGGGAGAACTGCAGTCAGTCAGTTTACCTATGCATATTGGCAGCTGTCTGCCTCCTTTGAGATGCTAGAATTCTGAAAGGAATCTGATATGGGATTTTATATACTTTGAGTTTGAAAAATTTAACTTCTAAAATTGAAATAGAAGCTAAAAGGTAAAATAGTGAATGTTGCTACTGGTTTCAGAGGGAACAGGAACAAACCTCTGATGAAACAGATTCTGGTTGGTAAGAATGGGATTCAGTTATTAAATTCCTTGTGAATCTTAACCAGTCTTTCAAGTCTAATCCTATTATGTGTTGTTATAGCAACAGGTTGTTCATAATAGGGTACCTGGTGTTGAGGTTGCCAGAAATATGATCATTCACAGCTACTGTTTAGGCTCCCTGATGGTAACTACAGGCTTTGTTTCCACCAAAGAAAAAGGTGTCTGAATTTGTTTGACTTTTGCATTTAAATGCTGCTTTGCAGATGACCTGGCAGTTAGAGGCAATTTTTCTTCTAAACATAAGAAACAAAGACTTGCTGGACACTAGAGTGATAAGCCCTTGAATGCTGGCTTTGTGTGGTTGTAAAAGGAGCTAAGAGCCTTTTTTTGCCAACTGAGCAGGTCTGGCAGCTTTTTCTGTCCAATAATCCAGGCCCCTTCTTAGACCCTTCACTCACAAGTCAAACCATTTTGTTACAGTCACTCCTCTGACTGTTGGAAGTGTCAAGAGAAAAGGGATGTTAACAGATGAGGAAACAAAATTTTACAATACACTACAATTTATTAAAAATTATTCTATACAGATGAGATGAACACTGTATACCTATTGGTATACCTATTTGTATAGCCTATTTGGTAGATCGTGTTACCTCCTTTGAGATAATAAGAAGCCCTTTGGAGTCTTACAGATAGCTAATCTTCGCTTTGTTTTCCACCATCTCCTAGTTTGGTGCACTCAAGAACTCAAGATTATATGACTGTGAAGTGTTTTTATATGCCAAATGCTAAAAACTTGCTCATGCATTAGAAAAGTTGTCAAGGTGCAAATCTGTATTCATCAGACTCCTTTTCAAAACAAGCGTGTCTGCACCAACACAACAAAATGAAACACAGCAAAAGTTATTTTCTTAACAACATAAAACTAACCTGACAGACATGCTCTTACTGGTGCCATCAATACCAGGACTTCTACCAGCCTTGAAAGTATTGTTTGCCATGGTGGACATGCATTTGCTTGGAGATCTCTGTAGCAGAGGCTGAGTGAATCCTGAATAAGCTTGAAGAATTTCCAAACCCTAATTACTATAAGTCATTCATGTGGCTAAATAAACCTGCATCATGTGTGTGCCTGTTTCTCCCTTCTTCATGAACATTGTGGATACCTCTTTTATGGGTCTAATATTCACCTTTTTTGTGGAAGATAATTGTTTTGAGAATTCTTCTGAAGAATTTCATTTTGACTTATTTGACAAGTGAGAAGTTTCTGTTTCAACAAGGAGTTATTCATGTATTAATTTTTTTTAATGAATGCAGCATTCATTGCTATAATCCTTCCAGCTGAAAGCACAGGGGCGGGAAAAACTCCTCAACCTAACAGAACATTCTGTACTGAAGTTAAGCACTGAAAGGTTCCGGCTCAGGGAACTTTGGCACAAGTCAAGTTGGAGCTCAGTCTGTTTCCCTGCCTAGCTTTACTTCTCAGTGATGTGGCCCAGGTAATCTGTTCCAGACATTTCCAAACCATGGGAAACTATCTGCTTTGATGAGAGATTCCTTCATGAACATCCAGATGCATCAGTTAACATCTGATGTTTATTCTTTCCCAGTTTACTTCTTGTAGAACTCCTGAACAGCTGTATTCAGAAATGTCACATTCATCGAGACATGAACCAACAAACCTGAACCAACATCTCTGTTCACATGGCAAATCATGCCCTTGAAGGGTCAGAAGAGATCAATTGTATCCCTCTATGTGTCTGTCTCAGGAAAGTCCCTTTTGAGAAGCAGCAAGATCCAGCACACAGCGTAATAGATCTCTTAAAGAGCGTGGCCTTTCTTTTTCCCAGATGAGCTGTTATCCTTGTTTTCCTCTCTTGTGTTTATCAAGATGAGGAATACTGATGCATGCTTGGTTTTGAGGAGTCTCTTAGGATCTATGGATTCAAATCACTTTTTGAGTCCAAACTATTCTGGAAAAAAAGGCCTTAAAACATATGCAGGCATAGGGGGACTCAGATAATATTGGTGCATGGTTTCCCAGGCAGAGAAATACAGAGTCTGTTCTAGCTCTGTGGTTATGTTGTTGTATCAGGCTTGGGGAATCATTGGACATTTCAGTGGAGAAGAACACTGCTAACAGAAGATGATCCCAAATGACTGCCAGTCACATGCACAGCACCCACCATCTCCTTTCTTAGTTGTGTTAGCTACAGCCTTGCTGACTTCTCAGACATTGGGTATAAGGCACAAAACCTGAAAATTAAAGGAGTGATTCATGGGCAGAAGCAAGTTCCACATGACAGCTATCTTGTTCCTCCCTACCCTGATATTCATGCCCATCCCAATCTGAAAATATTATTCCAGTTATTCCAGGTCCAGCCATATACTGGAGGACCAGTATATGTTCTTTTAACTGTTCTTCCCTTAGGCATCTCTGTCTCCTTGGGAGATCCTTTGCCTTGCTGACAAGCTGTGAAGTCTGGATCCAAGCATCTGGATCTTGCTAGTAAACAATTGCTGTGAAGAGTAAGTTCACATTGTCCTATGTGCTATTCTGTATGCTGGTGCTGGCACTAATTCTTTAACATTTCTGTTAAGAGTACAGCTAGAGATGCGTGAATGGAGACCCTTTACCTGTATGTAGGAGCATGTGAATATTAACAGGATATGACTGTCCACACCAACTACCTCCTGGCAATCTTGCCTGTCTGCTGTACTAAATGGGCTTCCTTCTATCTGCTGCAGAGTTGCTTTATTCTCCTGCTCTGCTCAGAGATTACAGAAGCCTTTGAAAATGCTACGTGTGCATCTCACAGGTGGTATAACCAGGTCCTGTGCAGTGCAGGCCACTTCCGTGTGTTGTTTACCATACCTATTCCTTACAGTTGCCAACTTCTTCCCCTTAGAAACCTCTTGGAGATTGCCTAGGATGACAGTCTGTCATTTGGAGAATGCCACAGAGCAAGTGTGCCGAGGCAGCGTGTGGAACCACTGGGCAGGGCCTGCATTTCACATAACAAGCCAAGACAGCAGCACAGAACCAGGAATTATGCATTAGTCATCCTTACAATTTCAGTGCCTTTTCTTCTCACCTTATAAATGAATCTTGCAATATCTGTGGCTGCAGATATCTGATCCTCAAAGCAGATTGCACAGTTGCTGCAGATATACTCGCAAGAAGGGGATTGAGGAACCTTAACCCTTCTGTTGGCAAATTCTCCTGGTCACTAGATATAATTGCAGCCATGGAATCTCTCATCTTGGCTCAGGCTGCATCTCCTCCATAAATTCACTGTATATATTTAATTTCATTTCATGTTTACCAAGTCCCTGCTAATAGTACTGAGAGGAAATTTGGCCATGGTACCAAGACCTGCAGATCTTGAAATGTAAAGCTGACAGACATCTCTTT
Organism: Entomyzon cyanotis; assembly: GCA_024500445.1. Classification (NCBI taxonomy): domain Eukaryota; kingdom Metazoa; phylum Chordata; class Aves; order Passeriformes; family Meliphagidae; genus Entomyzon; species Entomyzon cyanotis. The sequence goes on from JAKEPQ010000780.1 coordinate 12,934,554, forward strand.
GATCTTTTGGGCAAGTCACCTAGCCTCACTGTAACAATTTCTCCAGCTTTAAAAATGGAATAATAACACCTACTCATACAACTAAAATGAGCCGCTTCCTTCCTTTGGCCCTCTGAACATGTAGAGCATTCTGCAAGTGTTCATTACATGTTCTTACTAACAGTTATTATTATTATTATTATTATTATTGTTATTATTATTATTATCATTGGATATTAGGCCAATGGCACATTGGCAAGCTCCAAAATGCCCATACTGGAGCTGTCATTACAGATTGGAACAGCTACAAAGGCTGTGTCTGTGCCAAGTTGTGCACAGCAACTCCAGCTGATGCAGGCAGAGTGACATTCAGCACTAGGCAGAGACATTGGTGAGTCTCTGAAGTGTGGGTGCATTAGTGCAGATCACTGCTAGGGCAGGGCAGCAGCAGTGCTTCTGGTGCTGAACATACATCAGCTGCTGCAGTAGCTCTGCACTGATCACTCACCATCCTCCGGTGCAGATGTACTTAAACTCTTCAGCTGTGTCACCCAGGGACCTTAACAAACCTGACCATCAAATCTGCATTCCTGACTTGGAACAAAGGTTTGAACCTCTAAATTTTGTTATCGTTCCTGCTCGTGCACACACAAAAAAGTGTCTCATGTCGAGTTTCACAATTATGTAAAAATAGTGGTCAGGATACAGAAATCTGGATTTTGTGAGGTGGATGAAAAGTTCTGTTGAAGATGCAAGTTTTTGGTAGTCATGTTTAAGACATGTAAAGCAGCCAAATACCAGTTCTATGACTTGTTTTTTCACATTACTATACCTAACAGTACCTATGGGGGAGTAGTGAATGATGGGAAGGTATAGTATTCCAGGCATTTCTTTAGGAGAAATAGTAATGATTTTTCCCTTCTCGTTGCTGTACAGGACATATTTGGCTACAAAACTCAAGGCTGCCGAAAGGCCCTGTGCATTGCTGGATACATCTTGTCCTGTGGGGCTCTGAGGCTGCTGTTTTACTGGAAGCCAGAGTGGGATGTGTGGGCAAACTGCATCCAATGCAGCTTGGAAGAAGCGGATACTGTTCTGCTTAGAACAACGGTAGGTGCCTACTTTAATCTTTAAATTAGTCCCTAGTATGTAGCTATTTGGAAGGGGACTTAAATGTAAGGTATTCAGTTAGCTGGAATCTCTTACAGTGCTGGTTTCCTGCAATAATACCTTATGTGTACCATTGTTGATCTAAAGAACTTTCAAGTATTCCACAAATTACGTGTATGATGACGATGGGAATGGCAGGTAATAGCTGATCAGACAAGATGAAAGACATTGGGGTGATAAAACCCATAATATCTGTGGTTTCAAGACCGTGTCTTGTTCTCAGTCCTTCCTCCTCCCTTCTACCATCCCTGTGCTTTCTATATTGTAGCCTTGTGCTGCAGATTCTAAAGCATCTGTTTGTTTGGCAGTATCCAGCAGATCCTTTTACCCTCACTTGGCTGTTCTGGCAAAGATGCCCCTCTCTCCCAGAATTTATCTAATGGGCCAAATTAAACATTTGTCTAGCACTGTCCCCAGCTGTGTCCAACAGTGTGTCATGAGGGATCAGTACACAGAAGAGGGCAAACTTATACTGCCTGTTTTCTTGGCTCTATGTTTCCATTTTCCATCAGCCCTTCCCCATGTCCAATAACCTTGCGATCCTACAGTTAATGCTTTCAGAGCTGTTATGTTTTGCTAGTAGTTTCCTAATGCAGGTCTCTATCTGTTGAGGAATGTACTGAAGCACTGCAACATATACAAACCCTGGTTTTATTTCATGGAAGCTACTGCAACACTAAAAGAAGCAAACTGAGACTTGCTTCTGAATCCTAGCTGAGGCTGAATACTCCAGGAGCTGGCAGGGTTGGTTTACTTCCAGAAATTTGATTTGTTCTGCTTCAAAGATTCCTGAACAATGGCATTTTCAATGTTTGCAATTGCAAAATGGATCACTTGCTGCCTCTGTGTTTGAGCTGCCCTCTTAAATGAGCAGAGCAGCATGCAGTTAAAATCTCAGGTTTTGAAAATCGCTGATCTGCCTGTTGAATACTTTATAATGAGACAATCTGCATCCTAATAGTCTGGGGGTATGTTTTTGATTTTTTTAAATACATCATGTTAGGGTTAATATCCCTTTTTAATCTTCAATTCAGTTTGCATTTTTAATTACCTATTCTTGTGTGTTATTTTAAAAACATGTGCCATGCCAAGTACTTTTCAAATAAATGAGTTTTTAATGGATCCTTTGTGTAATTAAATGGGAATTGAATCACATTGTAAGTTCTTGTTATCAAGAAGCTTTCTCAAAGTATGCTCTGGGTGCTTGAAAATTTCAGATTTCCTTCATGATTCTTTGTGTTAAAATGACAGTTTTGTTTTGTTTTGCTACATTCTGATTACATCAGTTCTCAAATGTGATGGCTACTGCTAATGAGGATACAAGTTATCTCATCAGCTTCATCCTTGGAATTATCTTTTGCTTCACATAAAACCTTCATTCTTAAGTCATCATTATCTCTGCAATTGCAATATAAGAGCCTATTAACTCACTTTTGTTATTGAATTTTGATTCACTTTAGTTCGAATAATGAGCACCTGTGTTATTCACTGCTTCCCATCTCTATCTGCATCCCAATGCCTACTCATTCTGAAATCTAAATTAAAGATAAATATCAGAAAATAAATGTTATTCTACTCAAAAGACCAGTTTAAGAAGAAAAGTGGGCGAATAAATAAGTGACATAAACATTATTAAAGTTCTTTTTTTAACACTTAAATTATTCCAAAGGACTCATATTTGGTACAGAAATCTTTTTTACTGTTCCCGTTTCCAATTGAAGTTTCACAACTACAAAACTGCTCACACACAGAATGTAAGTCAATCTCATAGCTGGCTTTAATGCATGTAGTTCCGTGTTTGGGACTGAAACTTAGCATACCTACAGCAGTTGCTCTAATCTCTGAGACTGTACTACCAACACTTGTTAACAGGCAGTTCAGTTTACTTTATTAAAAATAGGTCATGAACTCAGTTTGCGGTAAAAGCTTAAAAAGGTGCCATAAGGAAGGTACAGTGCTGACACACTTCTTCCAATGAAGTATTAGCTCAGGAATGGCTGTGTAGAGGTACTGGCACTAAACATCCATTTTGCAGCACAGTGCTGTGTTCCTTTTGATCTTCCCTTTACAGTATGGTCACTGCATCTGAGATTGTCCTGTACTGTTTGCCTGTCCTAGATCTTGACCTGGGTGTTCACATTCCATCCTTATCAGACAAACACCAGACCTGTGGTCACTGAAGTATTTGCAGTACTCACATTTTTACAGGACGGTGGTTTTGTTCCTATTCTAATGATTTTTCTACCAGTCACAAGTGTTGGGAGGCTTCTGTTGGTTAATCCTTAAAAAAAGTCAGGGCAGTGCTCTAGAAAGGCTAATGTGATCATTCACTCCAGGGTGAAAGTGAGTTGGGTCTAGTTTTGGGGCGAATTGTGACACTTGTCTTCTATAACCATTTAGGATGATTTTCGGATTTATTCTCGTAAAACTGTGACATGGATCTCTGTGTCATCATTTATCAAAAGTAGATCAGATTATCCAGACACTGAGGAAGACTCAATCTTCAGCAAAGCCATAATGAAGCCAAGTTTGCAAGTAAGTAAAGTATTCCCTGCAGCATCTGGGAGATTATGGCAAATCTCAGCCATGCTTCATGGAGTGAAAGTGAGTTGTGAAACATATCCAGCTAAGAATCATGCAGCTTGAGGAATACAGTGAGCTGTGGAAAGAAGAGAACTGTACTCAACTGTACTCACCTCTGTAAAAATCCTCTCTTATTCTGAGGAGGGTTATGAAAAGAGAATTCTCACTATTTCTGAGAGAAACCTTTGTTATAAGTAGGAGAGCTTCAGGAGACTGGGATTGGCGATGAAGAATCAGAGTTCCAAATTAAAAAATCATTCTGGCATGGGAGTCAGGGAATTTAGGGGTGACTATGGGTCTGAAAGGAGACTGTGCAGGACTGAAGGCAGCTGCCACAGTAACATGGAAACAGGGATGAATGCAGCTGATGGGGAATAGAACAGAAAAGTGCCTGAGCTGCATCAGTGTTTCCAGAAATGTTTTATTAAAACATTTTGCTTCCTTGCCTTTCCTTGCCTTTTTGCTTCAAAGTACATTTGCTGGAGTCAGTTTAACAGGAGTCACTGTTAACTGTTCTTGCAAAAATGTATCCTGGTCTCTGCCAGTTCCATAGATTTGACATCCCAGTGATGCACTGGGGAGAAGGTAGACGATTGATCCAAGCAGATCTCAATGTCCCTCATGAGCTGAGTAAATGTAATTACCCCGTGTCTAGAACAAGTACCAGACAGTTCAGTTATGTGTCTTGCTTAGCATTACATGTTAAGTTTGTGTGAGAAATAGGAATGAAAAATGATACATGTGCTAATATCTGGCTCTTCATTGTAGATACTAGGGCACTGCACTGAGGAATCCATAAAAGAGCTATTTTCTCTTTCAAGAAATAAATTTCAAACTTACTAGCATTTACTTTTATATCGACAAGAATTTTTAGTAAATATTTTCATTATAAATCTAAATTTAGTTGAGCAAAGCTATTGCTATTACTGCTGTGGACATATATTAATGTACATAGGAACATTTAGTGCCAACTAGTTTAATCAACTGGCACAGTATGAAGAAAGTGGAGACTGGTCTGTGACATTCTTCAGAGGATCAAATTAGTAACATAAAAAAAGCCAAATATGGCCTCAAATTATAGGCCCTTTGAACACCACTTTCATACAAATCAAAACATCTAGATAGAAAAGACCAGACTTCAAAGCAGCAAAGAGAAAACAGTTTAATCCTTCCCTAGCAAACCAAAATCCCCTACTTGTAAGTAAATTATAAAGCATTTCTGCCATTTAAGCTACCTGAGTCCAGAGTTGTGTATAGTGTTCAAGAGCTGTCCAAGGACCTTTTCTGACAGAGAGCTGAATCCCTCACTTGCAACTCCACTTTTTAGCATTGCAGCTATTGCAGCTCCTATTGCATGAAATCCTAACTCCATACCTCTTGTTAAGTTAATGACTGTGGTTGTAGCTCCGTTTTGAGTCAGTGGATGAGATGAGTCTGGATTTCATTGGCCTATAATAATGCTTATTGCACTGGGTTGGTAGAGTCCCCTGGAGCTGATTTCTTTATCACTGATGTGTACAGGTGTATAGCCCTGCCTTCTGCCAGCTGATAGGAAGTGCCATTATCTGTAATAGGCTTTGTTATTGTTGCACAGGACAGGACAGACTCCTCTTGCAAGTTATAAGTGACAACGTGTGTTCCTAATGGATAACTGCTCTGCAAGGGCTTAGCATTAGCAGTGACTCAGTATCCTGGGATGGCCTTTCTTGTCTGTTGGCACATCTGTTTAGCTGAAGGACTCAGCACCATGCCTGGAAGTGGCCCAAAGCCCCCTGCTTTCCCCAAAGCCATACAGAAGACAAGGGAGCTGTTGGCTGAAGACAGGATTTTGCAGCTGCCTGTGTACTCACAGTAGCATCAGTGATCCCTTACCTTCATTCTGTGAAATCAGGGTGAAGATTGTTCATTTCTTCAGAAAGAACACTGCTTTGTACTTGCTTGACATAAAAGTCTGTAAAGCTTATGGAACTTGCACTGAGGTGAGGACCCTAATCTATAATTCAACTAGGGAGTCAGTGTATGCAATCCTGTCTTCTCTCCCCCCTTGGCCTCCCCCATATAATTTGCTTTATCTGTATTTGACCCCAGTGAGGATGCCTAGCTGAGCTCTGTAAGCAGGCCTGGGAGTACTTTTGTTTGCTGTGTTGCTTGTGTTGTTGTCCCTTTTTCGTTTTGCAGGTGAAAACTATCCAAGTACAAAAAATCCGCTATGTCTGGAATATCTATGCAAAACAGTTCCAGAAAGTTGGGTGAGTTCACTGCGCTGGTTGCACAAGTCTCTGAGGAATTCGAGCTTCTTTGTGAATAATGTCCTGAGGAAAACACTCTCTTTCTATTTTAGAGTCCTAGAAGACCACCACACTTGCTCAGCTATACATGACAAATTTGGTTCTGGTCTCACCTGCAATGAACAGAATTTCAGGTACACATTTTAAAACATGAGTACTCAGCCTATGGATTTCAAAGAGATGTTATTTCACTGCTGTTGGTGCACTTCCAAGGAGTTTCTTGTTTATTTATTAATATGCACATAATTTTAGATTAAATGACCATGCATGAAAATATTGAATGAAAAGGGCTGGAGAATGTTTTGTATTCCTTCTCAAAGTTTTTGAAATGTCTCAGTGTTCATCACTGTTACTGTTCTCAATCAGGAAATAACTATGTCCTGTAACTAACTTTAAGCAGCTCTTATTTGGAGTAAGTCTCTGTGAAAGAGTGCATATAAGTTATGTGTTTGCTTCTTCACTGGGGCTCCAAATCGACTAGTTCTGGTAATTGAATTTATTCTCATAAACCACTGTATCATTAGGCAAGTTACAGAATATGTATTCATAAAACTGCTAAATAGAGAAATGATCTTCAGTTGACTGAATATTGAAAATCCAGCTCCTGACCCTAGCTCATGTCAAATCTTAGGTTCCAATCACCCTTAATTTTTTGCAAAATTATTTGGCTTTGGATCACTTAGTTTTAGATGCAGAATTCCTTTGTTTATGGTGTTTCAAAGTAATTTTTCCATGATGGAAACATTTGCCTAAAAGGTTGTGTTACACCTCTTGTCTATGTAAGTAAATAGCACTGGTACAGTCAACTTTTCTGACATGAGCATGTAAGGGCATTTAATTTTTTATCTTTTCCTTGAAGAGAGATCCTCCCAGCCTTTAAACTGGGATTAATACAAACTCTCAGGACTCTCTGAAAGCTGTAGTTTCTTGAGTAAAATTATCACTATGTTACCTGTAAATGATGTATCTTTATCCCATACAGGAGAGCTATATGCGGGCCAAACACTATTGATGTTCCAGTGATCCCTATCTGGAAACTACTCATCAAAGAGGTTAAGAATTTCTGTTGCTTTTATTCTAAGCTGCTCGGGGAGGCCACGTGTGCATATAATTGATTCTATATCTGATTTAACTTCCCTCTACTCATTCTTCAAGCACACCTCTTTTTCAAATCCTGTTTAAAGCTGTTCCATGAAATCATCATAATCATCCAATCTGATTAAACTAAAATCATTGCTAAGAAAATTAGCAAGGGGGTCAGGGGTTGCAACACTTAATATCTCTCATTGCAGCTCTTTTCTAACAGCTTGGACTGTCTAGGTATATCTGGGCCATTGGAATGTGGCCAGCTCTTTACTGTTGTTGTCTCTCCAAACAGGTCCTAAATCCATTTTACGTGTTCCAGCTGTTCAGTGTGTGTCTGTGGTTTGCTGAAGATTACATGGAGTATGCCATTGCCATCATAATCATGTCTCTCCTCTCAATATTTTTGACTGTATATGATCTCAGACAGGTGAGACACCTCACCTTTTTCCACAAGGAGAATTTACTTCTAATGTCTGGGAAAGCCCAGGATGTTACAACATGCACACAGTGCTATGAGATTTACTCAGAGGTTTAGTGTTGTGACATTGTGTAGTGCAGGTGCAATGGCCTGGCCTCCTAGTCATCATAATCTGTGTGGTACCTTACCCACATCCTCCCTTCCCCATTCCAGTGCTTTGCTTTGTAACATTTTGTTACACCTTCTCCATAATTAGGGTGGGGAGTTTCTTTCTCTGAGTGGTTGTGTAGTTCCTGGTAGAGTCAGACCCCAGTTTCTGAAGGCTCTCATAACCACAAGTAAGAAAAGGAAATAATTGTTAGTGGACAAATTGCATCATGCAAGTAAGATGTTACACTTTTGTGTGTTCTTCTTTAATTTATAGCAATCCATTAAACTGCACAGACTGGTTGAGAGTCATAACAACATCATGGTCACTGTCTACAGAAATAAGGAAGGTGACTCTATGCTTCTTTTTCAAATGTGTTTTGTTTCCATAGCAATTTATTTCAAACCCAAGCATGTATAGTACCAAATTTATTCTAAAGCAGTTTTCCTCTTCTGTTTCTCAGCTCAGTTAACTTACTTCTGCACACAAAGTTAATTTGAGTTAGAAATATGTTGTGGCACATCAGACATATTAACAACTGACTTCAGCCTTAGTAGAAAATTGTTAGGGAAACTAAGTAATTTTTCTTAAAACAGTGCGGACATAACCAACAAGGTAGCTAATTAATGGCTGTGAGTCCACCTAATTACTCAATGCAAAGTCTTTTCATTGTCAAGGTATTTAGAGCACAATCCAAAGAGAGGAAGTTAAAGTAAGAAATGTAGATCCAAGGTTCTTCATTTAGGTCAGTGCATTGGAGCAGTAACCATTGGTTGGGCTCCTGGGGAGATAAGAAAGAATTCTACAGTTGGAACTGATGCCTAGGCTTTTCTAAATATTGGAGGTTGTATATTTAGGTCCTACTGTGGTCCTTTGTTATCAGCCATTACAAAGAATTAATGATCTATTCAGCAAGTAGTTCCTTGTATATTTTCCCCTTGCTACAGAGAAATACATGAAGCAAAAGTTTGCATTACATGTAATTTACAGGCTTCCAAGAGCTGGAATCACACCATCTGGTTCCTGGAGATATGCTGGTTTTGAAAGAGGGCAAAACCCTTTTGCCTTGTGATGCCATCCTGGTCAGCGGGCAGTGCACTGTAAATGAAAGCATGCTGACAGGTACAGCTCATCCTTCCTTTAGAAAAGAAAAATTCTAAATTTTACTTGTAAAGTAAAATTTCTGTAAACTGGTTTCTCTAGTAAATATCTTTAACTTGCCGCCTAGATGTCTAGGTACTTATTTGAAAGTCTGCAGGCTGTTATTAAGTGTACTGCAGTTTTCCTCATCTGAGCTAATTTTCTCTAGGAGAAAGTATTCCAGTAACAAAGACCCACTTACCTCAAGCTGATAACCTCAAGCCCTGGAGAGTGTACTGTGCAGAGGATTACAAAAAACATGTCCTCTTCTGTGGAACAGAGGTCATCCAGACCAAGGCAGATGACAGAGGAGTAGTGAAAGCTGTGGTGCTGCGGACTGGTCAGTCAACACTTCAGTTCACTTTTCCTTCCATGATTTTTCTCACTGGAATGGTCTGACAGTGTATCCAATCACATTACATTAAAGGCACTAATCCATATTCACAACAGTCAGATGGAGAATCATTACCCTGGACTGGGCTAAGTTATTATGCATTGTTTCTGTTTGCTTGCCATAACTTCTACAAAAACTGCCAGCATATGATTATGAAGAAGAATTTTTCTTTGCTTCTGAGACACTGAAAATATCCTTCCCCCTAAGACAAAAATAACTCTTTTCTGTATTCTGCAGATAAGGTCACTTACACCAAAATGAAACACCTGGGCCTTCTTTCATAAATTGCAGAGACTATGAATAATTTTGAAGCCCCCTCATTCCTTGCAGAGAATTTTTCGAAATATTTTTCCCTTGGAATGCTTTTAATTTGTCTTTCCAGGTTTCAACACAGCCAAGGGGGATCTGGTGAGGTCCATTCTCTACCCTAAACCCATGAACTTCAAGCTGTACAGAGATGCCCTTCGGTTCCTGATGTTCCTCATAGCATTTGCAGCCATTGGAATGATCTATGCAGTGTGTGTGTTTGCACTTAATGGGGTGAGTTACTAAATGCAGGAGATTTGCAACTGGAGTGACTTCCTAAACATTCATATATAAACAAATAGTCCTTGTCACTCTCCTTTTTACCGTAGTACATGAGTCCATTTTACAATGCAATTGAATTGGTAACAGTACACGAACTCTTATACATTCAATTCAAGATGCCAAACCTACTTCTGCCCTGTAATAATTTCTTCTGAGATCTTGGAAAATCCTGTGCAGCCCTGCATGTGTTATCTGCAGCTCAGTACCCTGTAAGAACCTTTGACAGGGTTTTTGTGGCACGTTTTTGTACATTCCTAGAAAAAGTACAAGTGAGTCAGGAGTTAAATGGGACAGAGGCTGATGTGTTATTGTGAAAGGCAGATTTCCAAAAGTTTCAGTTAGATCAAAGATCCATCTATCCCTGTCTGCTGTCTCCGAAAGTAACTGGTGTTAAATGCTGATGTTAAATGGTTAGGAAGTAGGGCAAGTATAGAGCAATTCTTACCTGGTATAGTCTTCTAACTTCTTGAAGAGAAAGGTTTAAGAGTTCAGTAAGCTGTCTTTTGTGTTTGGATCCTTTAGCTGTAACAGTCACTGCAAATCTCCTAGAGTGTAGTTTAAGCTATTTCTGAATTCATCTGAGTCTTGGACCGGACAGCACTGGTGGCAATGACTCCCATAGTTTCATTATCTACTGCGCAAAAATGTTTTTAGAATTGGTGTTTGAATCACTAAAGGCACTGTAGATTTTGTTTTAGAGAAGTAGCAAATATCTGATTTCTATTTGCTGCTTCCTGTACTAGTTTTGTCTTAGAGATCATTGGCCACCCCTTTGGCCACCTTTCTCCCATGTTACAGAGCCCTGAGCAGTACAAGTATAAACAGAGATCATTGAAAATTACTGATATTACAAAGAACTCCCTATTTTCTTCTGTCTTTTTCTCTTGTATCTTTGTATAGTCATCTGGGCAGGGTGGGGTGGTGGAAGGGAGATAACCAGTAAACAGCAGTTCTGCAAGTTTTAAAGCCTAATTGGTTTAGAACTTCTTCAGGAGCTTTCAAGAAACCATTTAATGGTGGGATAATTATGTGCCAATGTAAAGTCCAAGTCCTGAGTTGCAAGGTTGATCCTGTAATTCAGCTTTTGTGTAATTTTTCTCCTGGGGAATAATCTGCAATGAGTTGGCTCAGAAGATTATTTCCCCTTAGGATATCAAAGAAAGTTTAAGGACACATTCTTGTGTCTGCTTTGCAGCTTTTCCCTTTTTTTTTTTAACATCCCCATTGTAATATATAAAATACATGCTGATTTTATCTTAACTGCTGAAACTATCTTGTCAATCTTGTAAAATTGAATCACAGGCTGTACTAAATGCTTTCTCTTCTGTGAGTGTTTATGTAAAGGTGGGTGGTAAGTACTTCATTCTAACATAAAATAGATACAAAATATTATCAAGCTGGTGTGTTCGGTGGTCCGAGACAGTATCAGTGAAGGGAAAACCAGAACATGATGGAAATTCAGCACATCAAATGCAACATGATTTACAGTCAAAGTCCCAAGCTCAGAAGTAGTAATAGTAGATCTCTGTGATGGTTTGCAAGTCTTTCTGAACTGCACATTTCCTTTAGTTTGCAGTGTCTCAGTTTGGGACCCCAATTTGAGACACATTTGGTTCTTTAGCACTGATATCAACTGCCCAGAATAACGGTGCCCACACTCAGCATCCTGGCAGTCGGTTTTACACTGACCTCTAAGCTCCCAAATTATAGATTGCTTTTAGAAATACAGCTGTTACTTCCATGTCTCTCCCTGCAGGTAAAAGCAATTTTCTTTCACAATGCCTAGAACATAGGGTCAGAAGAAATCATTAGCTCATACATTCTGCCCTCCTTTTCAGCGCCATCCCATATGTCTCACCTGTCACCTTAACATGGAATCCAGAGCTGTGCCTGTAGGCATTTGGATGAATGCCCATATAAGTAGCAGATTCCTGTGTGCTGTGTCATGGGAAAATGGGTTTGACTGAGGGTGCAATAATCTAGCTGGCATGTTTGAACACATGTGTTTTGCAGGAGGCTGGGAACTCTACCTGGCAGGTTTGTTTGCATGGAGAATGAATGAAGGCCTGGAGGGCGATCTTTAGCAGTGATGAGGCTTTAAAGCCTCTGGTTAAATCAAGCCAATTAATTTCTTATGGAGATGAATACATGATGGACCATGGGCAGAAAACAGAATAGCCTGGAGCACCTGCAGTGGAGGGGAGGAGGGATGAGGAGGTCTATACTCAGTGCTAGCAGCACTCCTTGCCATTCTCTTCCTGATAACTGTCTTTGTTATTATGTCAGGAGGAGACAGGAGAAGTGGTGAAGAAGGCTTTGGATGTTATCACTATTGCTGTCCCACCAGCTCTGCCAGCTGCCTTGACAACAGGAATAATTTACACCCAGCAGAGGCTGAAGAAAAAGGGCATCTTTTGCATCAGCCCACAGAGGATCAACATGTGTGGACAGCTGAATCTTTTCTGCTTTGACAAAGTAATGGCTGTGTGGTGATTATGCCCTCACTGGTGATGGGAGCTGAGCTGGGGATGGGAGAATGGGATTTGACAGAGCATTTCCATTGTATTTTAGAAATACACTGACCAATGCTGTGTAATTAAGTTTTTGTTGTCTGAGCAGAAGCTGTGGCAAATTATTGTTTTTCTTGGAATCTAGGAATTGTCTGGTAGTCCTTTTGCTCTGTGCTGGCATTTTTTGGACAGTAACTTCTTAAAATAAGTCTTGCTTTTTATTCTTCTTGGAGCTTGCATGTGGGAAGTTAATTTAAATGTACATTTTAACTTAGACTGGCACCTTAACAGAAGATGGCCTGGATCTTTGGGGCTTGCTGCCCTCTGAAAGAAACTGGTAAGGCTCCTTGACACACCAATGGCATCTAAATTTGGTGGGATAGTGATTGGATTCTCCTACTAGTTATATGAACAAATCTGAAAGACAGGTCATATTAAAGAGTAGTTTGAAGGTCCTCATGTTTAGATTTTTAATTTTATTTCTATAGTTTCTGGAAAATGAGTTGTTTGCCTTATGGTAGAGGTCCTGCTCTACATGAAAAGATGCAGCCACTGTTGTCAGCATTTGGCACAGTGTGTCCAGGCAGACAGTCTGCAGTAGACAGGCTGGGTTAGATCTCAAATCTGCAATGTAATCCCAACCCTTTATGACAGGAAGTCACTGCTACCCACAAGATTGACTCTCTGTTCTTTCAGTGGCCTTGATTTTGTCCATTTACATTCCCAGAAATGTGCATGCAGAGTTGCTCGAACTTGTATCAGCTTCAGAACTCAAGAGTCCTTGCACAAGCCTCAAATATTATTATTTTGTAATAATCTGTTCCTCTCTTCATCCCAGCTAGACAGAACACACCTGTTCTAAGCATGTGTATCCCAGCTTTAATAGGTGCATGAAAAGTGGTTTATGGGGGAGGACAATTCCCTAGAACATCCTTGAGGTCTGATCTCAGAATGGGACTTTAACTGCCCCTAATTTAGGATTCTTTCTCTATTAGTCTTATGTTGTTTGGTGTTCTCAGGTAGTAATTTTTATGTAGTCTTTTGCTTTAGCTTTCAGAACCTTCTCAGTTTCCCTGCAGACCACAGCTTGCCTTGGGGTCCAGTGTTCAAAGCAATGGCAGTTTGTCATTCATTAATTGTTTGGGAAGGCAAGATCCAAGGAGACCCACTGGATGTGAAAATGTTCGAGGCCACTAACTGGGTAAAGCTGTGCTTTGTTCTTATTCAGACCACACGGAGAACACCTTGCCATCTCAGCTTTAGGCAGGCACCCATCAAAGTTACAAATTAATCAGGAATTCTGTTAAATAATTCCTGTGAAACAGGAATAATTGAGTGTCTTTTGACACCAAAAAATATTTTTGTTCCTTACAATCATGTTGTGATGATATAAAAATGCAGACGGTTTGTGGAATACTTGAATAGCAGAGCTTTCTACAATAATACAAGTTCTTGTGTATTATTTTCTCATTGAGTCAATGTTATATCTAAAGGTTTTTGTTTATTTATTCATGTGTTGCAATGAATAAAGGAATCATTGTCAGTGAGAGGACATAATCTATTTGCTGTGCAAGAGTACAGCAATGTCTTAGTGAACCTGGTGAAGCTTTCCATTTGATTGCCAAGAGAGGCAGTGGATTTTCCATTATTGGAAGCTTTTAGCTTGACATCAGACAGACCCCTCCCAGGAAGGAATGAATAAGATACTTTGTTTAGAGGGAAGAAAATGCTCCAAATGGATCCTTGAGGTTCCTTTCAGCTATACTGGTGTTACAGTCGGAAATATTTTTGTCTTTCAATGCACAGGTGATAGATGATTCCAGTGGACACCAGATTGAAGGTCAAGGATCCACATATGCCACAGTTGTTAGACCTGGACCTAAAGCCACCACTGTAAGCTATTTGCAAGATTCACATCCATGATAGACTGTCAGTGTGAGGGTTCCCTTTCAGTATAGGAAAGCTTGGGTGTCCTTGTGTGTCCCCACGTTGTCTTTCCTGTAGTGCCTGCAGAGAGATTGCCTTGCTCTCTCTGATTACAGATGCCTGGGGGAGCTTGCTGCTTACACCAGAACCAGGGGGATGCTGAATTAGAGGTTGTCCAGATCAGGGATTTGCCTGTCCTGGTGGCTTGAGACTCAATCCAAATTCAGCTGAGAGGAGAATGCAATGGAGTCTGGTTGCTGATGTCAGACGCTTACTGGTGACATATATTGGGACACTTTCAGACAACTGTTTTCCCTTTGCAAGACCAGTGTAAGATCTAACAGAGTCTTACTAAAGGAAGAGGACTAGTGAATTCCTTTCAGTAAATTACATTTAATAGTCTGCTGAAACTGTCAGTGAACTTTTCCTCCTGCTTAAGCTAAATATTTCTGTACAAATTTAATCTCATTTTAATATACCAGTAATTTCTGTCTAAGTGTGACAAATTAGCCCACTATACAAGTTTAGCTTCTTTCTATGGCCAAAAGGACAGATCTAAAATCCTTTGGTCTGAGTTTAAAATCCTTGCTGCAGTATGTAATCCACTTGCTTTTCTCCTAGGCCCCAGTGGAAGGAGTTACCATTTTACATCAGTTTCCATTTTCCTCAGCCTTGCAAAGAATGTCTGTCATTGCCCAGGAAATTGGTGGGGAGCCACAGGCCTTCGTAAAAGGAGCTCCAGAAACAGTAGCCATGCTGTGTAGAGCAGAAACAGGTAACTATAATTTATAAATGCTTCCTAGAAACACATGTGTAAGTGATTTTTGATAGTGCAATGACATGGAAGGTCCAAATGAGATTTCTGCGTCTAAGATTTCAACCTGAAAAGTCTCTTTTGTACTCCAAATCTAAGGCTAAGCTGTCACACAGCCCTTCTCAACAAAGGATTGCTGAAAGATTAAAGTAACTACCAACTCCTGTGCAAGGGGTACAGTCTCTGCCAGAATCGATATTTAGAAAAGTTGTCTACAGGTCTGTGCCCCCTCAAAAAAGTTTTCTTTCTTTCTCCAAACCTGGGGAGTGCAACTAGAGAAGCACAGATCCTTTGTGACACCCTGGAAGAAAGTCTTTGCAGATTAGTTTAGGACCTAAGTTCAAAATTATAAAGGAGAGGCAATGATTTTCTTATTGAACAATATTCATTTCAGCACCTTTCCTTGATGAGCTTGGCTATTGGTAGACTCTATATCTATAGACATAGAACTTTCCCACAGACATAAACCTTCCCTGGTCCAAGGCTTGGTTTTGTTAGAATGCAGTTAAATGCTGTGCTAAACTGTCTTTTCCTCTTTTGCACAGTCCCATCAAACTTTGAAAGCAAGCTCCTGCTCTACACAGCACAGGGCTTTAGGGTCATCGGGCTGGCCTATAAATCTCTCCAGGCAGGGAAGCAGCCTGCTGCTCTCACAAGGTAAGTCACAGAGCACTGTTTCTAGCCACATTCTAGCCATGGGCCAGTGGTGCCTCACATGGCACCATCACCACCTCACCCCTGCCAAGAGGAGGGTGTAGTACAGAGGTTTGTTAGATTCAGGCTGGAGGGAATATGATTTAAATCTTCATAAAAGTCTGAGAATAGATAGAGGGCACTCTTATAGCACATGCCCAGAATCCTTGCACATTTCTCAACTTTTTAAACTTAGGATTAACATAGGAAGCATAACTCTATTACACTGCAGACTAGTACACCCCCCTGCTTCCATCATTTCCACCAGTCTGCTTGAAGATTTACCCAGGCTTTCAGTTGAAGTCCTTTAAAAAACAAAGTTAAATTATCATGCTCTTTGATTAACCAAAGGGAGCAGATGACCCCCATTACTGTTCTATATCCCAGTCAAAGTCAGAAACTATCTTCTGCTGTTGTGTTGGTCCAATCATGTAGCTTTCTAGCTTTAGCCCTCTTTAGTTTCTAAAGAAGTAAATAAATTCTTCTATTATGCTCATGGTATTTGTTTGTCACAAGCCTCACGAAAGAACACTCACACATGAATCCATATAGTTTTTCGCAAATCCCTTTTGCTTTTGCCTGTGATGCTCTAGAAACACCACTTCTGGAATATCTGCAGTTACTGAGCATCTGCTGTCCTCTCTCTTTACTAGCTGCAGGTCCTAATCCAGGTGAGGCTCACTTGCCTTTTCACAGGGTTTTTTGCTTTGCTGAAAGGGCCAATAACACTGAGGCAGAGTGCAAGTGGTTGCTTAACTCATGTGACAGGTGTCATAACAGACCTATCCAACCCAACGAGCAAATGTGTGTGAAATGGCCCAGATTTTGCAGTTGTGTGTGCAGTTACAGCATGTGTGATGTTTATGCTGCCAGAAAAGGAGAGCTGCTGGTTGAACACAAGATCTGCAGTGAAAGCAATGGCTATTCAGGCACCACCTGGCTCAGCTATTCTGACTGCCATGCAAGGGTTTGGCATCACCTTCTCCCTGGTGGCTAAAATAAGTGCTTGAAAGCTTTTCTTCTTTTCAGATTCTTGCGAGCCAACCTGTGTCCCTGAGAGACCTCTAGTTCATGACTCAGGGATGGTGTGTTTACCAAATTCTGTTCTCAGCTGTATGTGTTTGACTGTAAAAAAGAAATAGCAAAACTGAAAAGAAAAATGTAGGGGAAAACAGAATCGGAGTTGCCACATACTGGTTGCTCAGGTCTGACTGTCAAGAGGAGCAGATAGGTTGACTAAGGTGTGTTTCTTTGTGGTACAGCCCTCAAATGAGAAGGTCTAGTGTGCAGGAACTTTCCAAATCAGACCACTACAGCTTGGGAGTTCTGGAGGGAATTCGGGGTGCTGATACTGAATTAGCACTGCTGATATTGAAGTAGCACCACAAAAGACAGACATCCTGAGACTGCAGAAAATAGACAAATTATTTTAATTCTTTTGAGTTAGGTAGGATGGTTGATAGTTATAACTGGATATCACCAAATCTAGTGGTGATAAAGGCAAAATAAATAATAAAATCTGTCTGTCTCTTTTTGACTGTTAGGGAGGAGGTAGAATCTGATCTGACATTCCTGGGTCTGCTGATAATGGAGAATCGATTAAAGAGGGAGACAAAACCTGTCCTGGAAGAGCTCAGTGCTGCCTGCATCAGGACTGTTATGGTCACAGGTATCTAAAAAAGGTGGATTATTTGTGTGGTCACTGGCCCAGAGAGGGAGTCCAACAATGTTTAAGTGAACAGTCTGCTGTTGCCACCACCACTGGCAGGAAGGCACAGATATTTAATCCAAGAAGCATCTGGGTTTCAATAATGACATAACGTGAACCATGTTGTCCCTGGCAATTTCACCAGGCTGTGCCTGATTCTAAAAAAGGCATGTCATGCAAGATCCCTTTTTTATAGGGCCTCCTGAAATGAGCAGGGATGGAGCATGCATGCTCAGGACAAATCTCCAGACCTTATGACATCTGTAACTCATGCCTACCAGTGTCTGTTTATGCTTTTTTTTTTTCTTGAAGTGTTGTTCTATCCAAATCCAAACCAGGAATTGGATAAAATAACCCCAAGTTCTTCCATTGTCCAAAGACTTGGGTCTCACCCCTTTCAGCCCCCCTACACCAAAGCCAATCAGTGAGAATCAGGGATACTAGCAGAAACTTAACACTGAACCCCTTACTGGTTTTTGTCTAAAACAAGTAATCTAGGAGCACATTCCCCATCTGGATTTCTTCAAGCTGAATATGACAAAATTAATCTCCAGATCAAAATATTTATTTTCCAAATGAAAAGGTGTGTTATGATTGAGACAAAACCTTATCTGCAAAGTTTTAATCTTTATCCAAAACTTTCTTATGCACAGACACTGAAATCTTACTGGTTCTTCTTGATATATTTGAAAATTCAGAATTCAGGAAGAGGTTAATGTTTCCTCCATAAACAATTCCTCACTGCAGAAATTTTTAGATAACACTCCCTTTGATTTTTGTAGGGGACAACATTCAGACAGCTATAACAGTTGCCAAAAATGCTGGCATGATTGCTCCAACACACAGAGTGGTTCTTGTGGAAGCAAACAAAGTGCCTGGATCTTTTTCAGCATCTATAACCTGGAAATCCCTAGAAGAAAACAAAACTGAAGATTACAGAAGCTTGGTGAGCATATCAGAAGCAGGGTTTGTGCAGCAGGAAAACAAGCTAAGATGGAATGCTTTAAATAAGGAGTGGGATTATGCTGGTATAATAGAGACCTGCCATTCAGCATCAGAATACGTGCTAGAAGAGTGTTTATGGAGAGGGGATCTTTATAAAAATGTATTCCCCTAGAGCTTACTTCCTAGCATAATATCCTGTGAACATGTCTTTGCTAACTGCCTAGCTGGGTTTGAGAACAACTTTGCAGAAATCCTGGAAAGATTTGTCTCTAGGCCTCATGCTTAGCTGATGCCAGTTTAAATCCTTCTTTTCCCTGCAAGATAAATTTGATGGTATAGGTGTGGACGTAAAATCTGTGGAGCTGCACTGAATGAACCATCCCTGTTCAAGCAGGCGGAGTGTTAGCACTTCCCCATACTTGCAGAATTAAGACACAGATCCACTGTTGAGAAATTGCACATACAGAGTGAAACATAGGCAAGATAGGCTAAGAAATTTATTTCATCAAGCGTCTCCACAGAGAAGCTGGGGTGAAGACCAGTTACTTTCTCCCTGAAGAGTTAGTCTGTAGGTGCTGACCTTTCTTTGGGAAGTATAGAGTCAGGCAGATGGTAGGGAATATCTGCAGGGGCTGCTGAGTGGCTCCTCAGCCTGAGCAGCTTCTGCCCTGTGTTTCACTGCAGAAAGACTTGCTAAGATGTGGTGCCCATCTGCTGTCCCTAGTCCTTCTCATTTCCAGTGCAGCCCACCAGATTTGCACTGTTGCATGAATTCGACCAAATGCAACAATCCTTTTGCTAGAACAAACATGCAGTTAACGCTGAAATTATTGGCATTACATGCCTCAATCCCTTTACAAATCCAAGCAAAGGCAATGGGCCTTGAACCCAACTCTTCCAGTCTTCAAAAGCACCCTCCTCACGGTATGTCCTTTACTTTGTCTGCAGCAGTGTCTGTGTGGATGCAGAGTAGCTTTTGAGGGCCTGGCATAGCACTCATTCTATCTTATATTTTAGGAGGATGACAGTCAGACTGAGCCAGGAATCAGACTGGCATTGGGATCAGACCAGTACCATTTTGCCATGAGTGGAAAATCTTACCAAATTGTAGCACAGCATTTCAGGCACTTACTTCCAAAGGTAAGATCTGGATCATTTATCTGGAGTAGCCTTGCCATTCAGGAGGTATGGACTGTCCTGGGACAGTTAGCTGAAGAGACCTGTACCAGGACATCTTTTAGAAACACTTATAACCTTGAAATACTTATGGCCTGGATGAATCTCTAATATTATCATGTGGGGAAGGATGTGAAAATCCCTGTATTTTTCTCTGCACATGAGACCTGCCTCATGGTGTAAGGACATGATTTAAACATTTGTGCCCATATGCCTGCCTCTTGCACAGCACTGATTCCATCCTGTTTTGGAGAACAGGAGAAAAAATGGTAGTACACATGGTGCAATGCAGCACAGCTTGTCTGTTCCATAGAAGGAATAGTCTCATCTTATAATTCCCTGCCTGGCAATTTGTGTTCATCAGGTAACTCAAATGGTATACCAGGCATACTTCTTGTCCTTATTGTCATTGTTACTTTTTCAAAATATTGATCCCCTTTATCTTTGATCGTCAGCCTTTCCTGCTTCAGAGTCTAGAATCAGTTGTTTATAAATGTGGTATTTGGTGATTTTTATTCAGATTATTACTGAAATCACTAACTTCAAGTGTTATAAAAATAATTTCCTTTTTTTCTCCCTATAGCTCTTGCTGAATGGAACGGTTTTTGCTAGAATGTCTCCTAGTCAGAAATCCAGCCTTGTAGAAGAATTTCAAAAGCTGGAGTAAGTTTCTTAAGAATTTGAAAGTGTTTGTTGAATTTCCAGGCTTGAAAAGAGTCTAGAAAGAGCTAGCTTTTTTTCTAGCATAGAGTTTCATGGAACTGCACAAAACTGAAACTTCCACTGTTCTACAACTCGGCAATTAGATTCCAAAAGCCTGTTAAAAAAGAGACACTGGGCTCCATGCTGGTTTGGCAACCTGTCAAAGATCAAACACTCCCATGGTCCTGGCTTTTGTTTGTTCACATTATCCATCATTTTCACTTCTCTCTGGGCCTGAATGATTGGCACTTGTCTCCCCAAGATTTTTAAGAACCTCTCCCAGCACTGCAGTTTCTCTGATTCTTGCTGCCTTTTTACTGTGCTACTGCTGGCTCAATGTGATGGGTTAGAAAATGTGGCAGGGCAGTCTGGATTGCTCACAGTCATGGTGGTGTGTATATATATATATATATACATATTACATATGTATACACATATATATAATATATATTATATATATGTATAAAATATATATATAAAATATATATATTATATATATTACATATATATATACATATATATATATTCCTGAGTGCCAGGCATCTTGTTGCCTGTTCCTCAGCTGTTTCCCAAGTCTTTTGAAGATCCTCACTCTTACTTCACCTAGCCAGCCCCAGGCCTTGCCCTAGAGCAAGGTGAGCTTTAGGCTGCTCCAGATTATCAACCTCAGTGTGTGAAGTTGTAGGCACCTCAGCTTCTGTCTGGCCAGAAAGGCTTTAACTTTCCAGAAATGCTTTTAACAAAAAAGCTTGTGTGACTTGCATGAATTATTTGCATGGAGCAGGCTGATTCCTCACTTGCCTTGTCATTGTTTTTTAGTTACTTTGTGGGCATGTGTGGAGATGGAGCCAATGACTGTGGGGTAAGTGAAATGGTTTAACAGTATATTTTAAAAATGAGAAATGAATGCACTGCCAGTAGAATACTCCAAACTGAGCACATGCTGGAGATGGGAGTACACCACTTATTCCCAGAGCAGCTGTATTATCACCAGTATTGATTTAGACCTGATCCCACAGTGTGGTCTTTACCATGCAAGAGCTGTCCTAGGCAGAGATTTTTGCAGTTTGTCATTTCAGAGACTGATTTTGGAAAAAACACCAGAAGATTCTCCTGGGGGAACCAAGCAGAGAACTTAGACTATCTGCATGAGGTGTGAGAGCAAATAAGTGCTAAAAAAGGATGCAGAGCCAAACCTGTCTTCTGCAGCTGGTAGTGGATGGCTCTGGGGTCTGTGGAAAATGAACTTTCCCACGCTCTCATCCCCATTTTTTCCGGGGGACCCAACATCTCACTGGAGGAACCCTCAGGGTGGAGCACAGCCAGGGAGTGAAGAGGGACTGCTTTTCATAGAACACATCCTGTAATAAGGGGGACTGCCTGGCTGACATGGAAGTTGCTGTGT
Source organism: Entomyzon cyanotis (assembly GCA_024500445.1). Lineage (NCBI taxonomy): Eukaryota > Metazoa > Chordata > Aves > Passeriformes > Meliphagidae > Entomyzon > Entomyzon cyanotis. Next base: position 12,956,227 of record JAKEPQ010000780.1, read on the forward strand.
GTTCCTGGTGAGCACTGAGGAGGAATGTGACTTTCAGGCTTTGAAGGTGGCACATGCAGGGATATCACTGTCGGAGCAGGAGGCATCTGTGGCTTCACCTTTCACATCCCGAACCCCCAGCATAGCCTGTGTGCCAGAGCTGATCAGGTAAGCATGGATTTTTGTTTCCTATTTCATACAGAAGGCATGTATGAAACATGCCTTCTGTATGAAACACTCCTCTCAAACATTAGTCTTGGGTGTTCCCACCAAGTCACATTATGCGTATCTAGAGGAAAATAAATGTGTTTGACCTTGAAATTGCCATTTGCCTAGTACTTGTCTGAAATTCCTTTAAGATACATTAATTATCTCAGAACTACAAGAGGAGGGCAGTTACAGTTGAACTTTATGTCATCAAAAGTATTTTAAATGCAAAAGAAATAACAAAATGAGCAACTAATTCATTCCATAAAGCTGAATTAAATGTCCATCAGCCAACCTGTACACGAATGACAGGTCCTACCTCTGATACCTCTGAAATTATGTAAGCAAAATTTGGCATCTGTTATGCCAGGATCCTGATTTTGGTTACTGGGGTATTTGAGTAGCCAGGGAGAGTGCATTACCCTCATGGGATAGTGTAGGTCCACTGTAGGAGGAGAGGACTTGCTAGTTTTGAACTCACTGATAAGCTTTGTATGTTTTTCCTCCTACAGAGTTGTTATCTGCACTATTAATGCCAGCAGAAAAAGTTTCTGGGGTAAATTGTAGTGTACAGAACACAGGCGACTGCAGTCAAACCCATTTCCTTGCAACAAGAGAGCTGCAAGTGAAGAGTTTACTTTCATTTTGGTCAGATTTTATTTATTTCACCTCCCAGCAAGATACTGACAGAGGCTTCTCTGCTTGTGACGCATGCCTTGTTTTCAACAGCCTTTTGAGAGGACTGGCACCAGGAGCAGATCCATCACCTGATTGCTGTCCTTTATTCATGTCTTCACACAGGGAAGGCCGTGCTGCTCTTGTCACTTCGTTCTGCATGTTCAAGTACATGGCACTGTACAGCACAATTCAGTACCTTGGTGTTCTCCTGCTTTACTGGGTATGTATTGGGAACACATTGGCTGGAACTGGATAAACTACTACTCCCTGTAGTACTCTACTGTAGGAGAAACAGGGCAAAAAAGCCACATGAAATTTGGGGATGGGGTTTTACCTTTACCTGAGCTGCAAACTTCTGTGGTGTGATCATATGGTCCTCCTGTACCCTCAGCTGAAAACTGAAAAGATTATTCCCATTAACTTCAGCCAGAGGGCTCAAGATCCAAGCTGGGCAAAAAGAAAGCTGAGATACTGAATGGTGTTTTGCATGAGGGCATATGTCTGTGAAAAGGAAGAATCTGGTGTAAGCATATGCTGTTACAATTTATTCAGCATTTAAAGCATGAATTAACTTGACAGTAAGCAAATCCCCTGGAGTGCCTAAAACCACTTTTGCATGGCTCCTTCCCAGATGGAGAGGAGGGCTTAGTGTTCAGAAGTAACCCACCAGTGAGAAAGCAGTCTCTTCAAATATTCTTCTCTTTTATTGCATGGAGTGAACTGGAAGTGTAGTTAGTCCAAACAATGTGCAAAATGAGAATATTCACCGCAGGGCCAATGGTTAGGAACCTATTGGCAAGGTGGTGAAATGTGTGATCTCCTATCTGTAGAGCAGCATTTCAGAACAAACAGCAGAGCAGTAGCTCCATGGATATAATAAATACGGCTTTCTGGAGACAATATAAACATACCCATGGCAAATGTCTGATTTGTGATTCATTTTTCTTTGTTTTCCTCTTTTCAGCAACTAAACTCCTTTGGGAATTACCAATTTTTGTTCCAAGATCTGGCTATTACCACTGTAATTGGTGTGACAAGTAAGCCCCTTAGCCATCCTATGCATTAATGAGAGAATGATCTCAAATATTTTTCTCCTCCTTGGAAATGCATAATTCTATGTACAGAAAGGAAGAAAATGGAGACTAAGCTTCCTACATCCTCTATGTAGAGTACAGGATGTTTAGATTAGTAGAAGAGGGGTCTTGTTTGAGAAAAGCCCTGAAGATGGGTAATACTTAGTGGTGCATTTGCTGAGCATGTAGGTTGTTGCTAACTGGGGTGCTATCTTTAGAAGGAGTAAACCCACGCCTAGTGCAGTGGGAAGTCTATTTGGGCTTTTTCCTGTTGACTTAGGAAGGCAGATTAAGAAGATATTTGACTCCATGCTCAAATGAAAAAGTAGGGATTAACTTATTTTAGTCCAATTCACATTTGAAGCTGTGTAGGCTGGAGCCCCAAAGGAAAAGGAAAATGTAGGAGAAAGAAATGACAGATGTCAGGCACTACAGAGCAGGGAGTTGTAAGCCAAGAATAAGAGAGGAAAGCAGTGCTGAGGCAGAAAGAGAAAATGTTATTGAGATAGAGTAAGTGCAGGGAGAGGTTTAGAAACAAGAATGGAAAGGACAGAGCCATGAAAAGCATACAGCAAAACCACATCCTGGTGTGTTCCATCCTTGCTGGAACGCAGACAACAGGAAAAGACTTTGATTAAATCAAGCCCAAAAAGGTCAGCCACAGCAACACTGGGTGCCAAAAGCTATATTGCTGTAAGTAGCCCATCTGGAATGACATCAAAGCTTTCTGCATAGCTCTTTCACTCAAAGTCTGGATAACTTTGTTAAACTTAAGAACAGAGGAAAACCTGTTGTGTCAGGTAATGCAGTCCTCCTCCAGTTTAAATAACCAGGCACTAGGTGTTTAATCCAGGAGGATGCACAGAACATGGGGAGGAGAAACTCCCAAGCCACAGTTGACAAATGACAGAAAGAAAACAGAAGAGCATAAGTATATGTTCATATCCTTGGGCTTGACAGTAGTAAAATAAAATAAAAAGCCAACATATTGTTTTTCAAAAATGCCTTATGACAGTTAAAAGCCATAAATGAACTTCTTCTGTGTCAATATGATTTTTTAAGAAAACAGCTCTGTATTTTGTACTTGACATCTTTGTATGTTTTATAAAGAATATTACAGACTGTAAAAGTGCCATTGATACAGTCAGTATTATACAGCAGTGCTGCTCATATTTTGGACACGCTAGTAAACACGTCTGTGCATGTTTCAGTGAGTTTCACAGGTGCCTATCCAAAGCTGGTCCCCTACAGACCTCCAAGCCAGCTCATCTCACCCCCACTGCTGCTCTCTGTTGTACTTAACATCCTCTTCAGCCTCAGCATGCAGATCTTTGGGTTTGTGGTGGTCCAGGAGCAGCCTTGGTATTCCAAGACCGATATCCACAGGTAGGTCTCCTTTCTGGGACTCTGGATACCTAGCAGGGCAGGTCTGCATGATACTATCGATCAGCCTAACCGCAGGATGAGCAGCTGCAGCAGACCCTGTGCTGCCCACAGGGTGCAAACGCTTTAACCAGTGTTGTTTAAGGTCCCTAAGCTCTCCAGCATCCTGCCACACACAGCACATGTGGTGAGAATGTTTCTGCATAGCACAGAGAGGAGGACTTGATTGTAAGAGAGACTAGGTTTGAGCTCAAGCTCTGACAAGTTCAGCAAGCTCAACCCAGTGGTGAGATTGAGGGCATTGCCAATAACCTATATCACGGCTGTGAGGGAGGATTCCGGGTAGATGATAGTGGAAGATGTGGGAAATAACCAGGACAGTGATCATTCCCTGACCAGTGTGACACTCTTTTTCAGTGCCTGCCTCTCAGTGAACAACCATGAGGGGAATTCATCCTCCAGCCTGGGGCTCCATGGAGTGGGAGATGGAGCCCAGGAGCAAGCAGACAATGGCTTCAAGAGCTATGAAAACACCTCAGTGTGGCTGCTAAGCACCATCAATTGCCTCATTGTAGCACTAGTGTTTTCCAAGGGAAAGCCTTTCAGGCAGCCTATCTACACCAACTGTAAGTATGGGGAGAGAGGAACGCGTGTATATAAGTCAACTCAGGAGGTCAATTTAATAAAGAAAATTAAAACTTCACAAAATTATGTCAGCCAAAAAGTCAGGAGAAAGACTGTCATGTGAAGGGAAGATGAGCACATGTGTTTGGGACAGTTCCAGAAGTTGCAGTGAGTCGTGGAAGAGCTGTTCTTTTTCTCTGTGGGACAAATCCCATAGCAGTCTCTAAGAGAAAGCTCTCTTCATCTCTTTTTATTTGCTGGAGTGTTAAAATAATGCTGCAGGTTTCATGGCTTTGGTGTTTCTGCATAGTAATAGTGAGGAGGGGACATTCCTCCCAGATAGCAGAAAAGTGGATCATCATTCTCACAGAAAAAGGCAAAACAAAATGAGGGGGTGGAGGGTGAAGTTTGGTGCATGCCAGCTGGAGAGAAAATGAATTTACTCATCACTGGAACAAGTGCCTACAGCTGGGGAGGGTAAGAGGTTCTCCATCACTTAGATTCTTTAGATCCTGATCAAGAGCAAAGTCTTGACATCACTGAAGTTGAAGGCAGCATTGCTAATCATATTAACAAGATCAAGAATACATCCTGGACATTTTTCTGAATGACAGGATATGCTGAGATCAGAGAGACACTCTGGCTGGCTGTAAAGCTTCTCATATGTGAGAGGTCAAATCAAATGTTCAAAATACCTGTTTTATGTTTTAAATCTGTGGCTACGATGCTTGTCCCACACTCATGTATAACTACTGGACTGAGTAAAGCTGGGGTTTTACTCTGTTCATTTTTCTTTTGCTGGAAGTTCCTTTCTATTTCATGGTTTCTTTTGATGACTGTGTAACACAGAAAATTATCACAGTCTTCTACAGTAAAGACAAACAGCTGAGATTGCTCATGAGACCTGTGGGTTTCTGTCTTTGCTCTTGTCCCTGCAGATGTGTTTGTCCTGGTGCTCATAGGGCAGATGGGCATTTGCCTCTTCTTGATGTTTGCTGACATTGATGATCTCTACTCCAAGATGGATGTGAGTATTGTTCCAAGAGGGATTTTCTTCCTACTCCCAGTCCCATTATAAGCACACTGGGATTGTTTCACCAAAAGGCACAGACTTTTGCAGGGAGACCTGGCACCTCTAAAGACAAATCAAATTTAAAGAGCTGGATTCTAGATGATGGGATTGTAGAAACTTCTGGAAATATGGTAACTCCAAACTAGTATCTGTGCATTCAGCAGGACATCAACACATGTAATTCTGATTGTTTCAGCACACTGTCCAAGCTACAGAAGATGATGTCACTAAGCTTTTGATGTGTGCTATGTTGGTGGCTTGGGAAGCCAAGAGCAGAACAGGGCTGGGCTCTGTAAATTTAAAATAAAGCACCTTGTGATTGTGTTTCTCAAGCTGTGCTACTCTGAACAAAGGTCCTCTTGCCAAGATCTGCCAGTTGGCACTCAGAGCAGCTCTCAGTTCTCTGTCTCCAGTCTTTTCAGGCTCCCTGTTTCAATCTGAGAGAGTCTGCAATTTCCCAAAGCAGGATTTGGGTTTAGAACAGTTGTAGAGAAAGACCAGTGGGGCTTTCATGGCAAGAGAGGATTCATCTTGATCCTTGATTAATAAATACCAATAGGGCTTGATTTATGTAGTCTGGCAGAATACAAGCTGGGAGTTGTCTTGTGCAAATCTATTCCAAGGGAACTGTGAGGGAAGGATAAGATCTACATCAGCTGAAGGATGGGGTTGTCAGTGGACCTGACAATTAGTTTGTTGAGGCTGGGAGATGTTCACCTCCTCCACTGTGACACTCTCACAGTCTTGCTGTAGGAGTCACAGGAACAAAACAACAAAAGCACCACACGGCTATTTTTCTGTACATTTGCAATCAGAGCAATGAAATGCAGTGGCTTTGAGTCACAAATGCTGAACACAATGCAGCTTCCAGTCCTGTATGCATGCATGACAGTGAGCAAGTTGGTTTAGAAGTGGAAATAATGGAACTTGGAAAGAGAAACAGAGTCAAAGGGTTTGGGTCTCGATTTTAAATGCCAAACAGCCTAGCTAAAGTTGCCTTACTGTGTAACTATTTGCAGAGCGCGGCTCAGCGGGTAGACCCAGTAAGAGAATCTGCCACGAGATGGCACTTTAAAGCAAGTCATCGTCCTGTTGTGGCGTCTGGTGACGCAGGACATTTTTCAGCACTGCAGCTGCAAGGGGAAAAAATGCTTTTGGGGAAAACTGCAAAACTCCCCGCCCAAGCAGTCTGGAGGAAATACACTGGAATTGCTGAGAAGAGAAAAGAAGGGAGTAGCAATAAAAATCTCTGCAATAGCCTAACCCTGGAGAAACTGCTGATCCAAATTTTGGATCTGAGCTGCATCTCCAAAAGCAGTTGAGCTACAGCCAGAAAGCGAATCCTGCCAGCTGTGAGAAGCTGGAGCTGGGTTTGGAGATGAAATACTCAGTTTGAACTATTTCTTAATAGTAGAAAGTAAAAAGGCAGTTAGAATTTTAGAATTCCTTTTGCAGTTCTAAAGAGTAGTTTTTTCTACTGCATCATAGGTTTAAAAGCGTCTTTATCAGTAATTCCTCAGGACAAGTAGCAATATTATCAACAGGGTAAGCCAGTTTGGGAGTCTGGCTTTTCATGACACGAAGCTGCTGAAGGGTCTGTAGCACCAGTTATATAAGGAGTGGCTGAGGGAGCTGTGTTTGTTTAGTCTGGGGAAAAGGAGGCTCAGGGGAGACCTTAATTCTTTTCTACAATTATCTGACAGGAGGCTGTAGCAAGGTGGCTGTCACTTTTTTTCTCCCATGTAACAAGTGATAGAGAGAAAATGGCCTCAAGTTGTGCCAAGGAAAGCTTAGACGGGAGATAAAGAAAAAATTTTAACTGAAAGGGTTACAGGCTGGAACAGACTGTTCAGGGAAGTGGTTGACCCATCATCCTTGGAAGTATTTAAAGTAGTGTAGCTGTGGCACTTAGGGACATGGTGGACTTGGCAGTGCCAGGTTTGTGCTTGGGCTCAATGATCTTTAGGGTTTTTCCCAGCCTAAATGATTCTAGGTTCTATTACTCAAGTACACACCAGTATTTACTGTGGAGAGTTGCTGAACAGCTTCTCCTGCTTCTTTCCCAGCTCGTTTGCACCCCTACCACATGGCGAATCTCCATGGTGATAATGCTTGCAGTCACACTTGCTGTGTCCTTCCTTGTCGAGGTGAGTGTGCTTCACTAGATGTACTGGTCAGCACTAATTGGAGAGATAAAATGATCAAGTCTTGCTCTTTTTCCCTCCTCCACTGACCAGTTTGGGAATATCCAGTAAAACAGGAGTTTTACATTGCTTCTACCTCGCTCTTGCTTCCTTTTTTTAAAGCCCTCCCATCTGAATGCTAAGGGAATGCAAGGACTGGCTACCTTTTCTTTCATCTAGTGAGTGGGATTATCAGGCCCTGCCCCAGGCTAGAAAAATATGGGCAGTCTGTGGTGCTTTTTACTTAGATCCTGAGCACTCTCAGGAGGAGCTGGTCACAGTTCTCTGGTGGAGAACTCTGGTGGAGCTGGTATGAAAAGTCATCAATAAAAGGCTGTTTAAAGGATGTGGATGAGTAGCGCAGGGGGCAATCTGGGTCTCCAATATTTGCCCCATGTGTGTACTCTGGATGAAGAGTAAACTGCTATCCAGGTCCTCTAAAATCTTTTTGCTTTTACGTTTACAGGAAGCTGTCATTGAGAACAGAGCCCTGTGGCTGCTTCTGAAGAAGACCTTCCAGTACCACTCCAAGAGCCACTACAAGAGGCTGGAGCACGTGTTAGAGCAGGACCCAGCCTGGCCACCTCTGAATGAAACCTTCTTCTCAGATTCTGTGGCAGTAACAGTAGAGGGAAATATGGGAGGCCATAGCAATCCGACATTTGACAGCAGTGAGGACTCACTCTGAAGGAAGCTGTGGTGGACACATGTCCAGGACAGTTGCATTTGGCTGTAAAAGGACTCAGTGGCTTCAAAAAGAGGAAGGACTGGCTCATCACTGCTCCCCCATTCTAGGACTAACCAGCTCTTGCTTACTTTTAAAGTAACTGGAAGCACAAAAGCTGCTGTGGTAACCTAAAACCACAATGATGTTTCCTCTGTCCCCACACGGAAATGGTTGCCAGCTGTAAATTGAGCACCTTGCTGAATATTGGTAAAGTATTTGTGGTTGAAACACCCCATTGCTGCATCCCTCTGTTGAACTGCATTATGCAATCCCTGTGGGTGGGAGATCTTCCAGATGGAAAGTAGCTAATTGCAATAGCAGCATCCCACTTTGAGAAAACAAAAAAAACTTATTCCCAGTGGAGGCTGCTGAGCATAGGCAGCTGGCCTGCCTCCTGCATCAGCTTTCCTAGTGCCAAAAGAAGCAAACACTGAAGGGGTTATTAACCTCAAGGACCTAAGGCCTGAAATAAAAGATGCAGAGCCAACTAGGTCTCAAAAGAATTTTATTAAATTCTGTGGCATGCTCTTAAGTTGAACCATCTGAGGTTTTGTCTCTAGTTTCTCCATAATTGTAGATGCAATTTATTCATCAGCTCAGATGCCTCATCTGTTAACCTTTGCTGTGCTGTGTTTGCCATACAGAAATGCAACAACACTGCACATTCCTACAAGTGTTACCTACTCAAAAAAATGCAGCTTCTTCCTGCACATACTCTCTTAGCCCACTGATGTTTATCTGCCTTCCTCCTCACCGCTGGTCCCCAGTTGGGTGAAACAACAAGATAGTCAACCAGAAGGGCTTTGGACCAAGAGGAATACTTCCTTCTTTGGATAAGGTGTGCAGGGGAGCTGTGCCCTCTGAGTTGACCGCACAGTTTGTTTCCCACAGCTGGAGCTCACCCACGCCTTTTCTGGGTGGGGCTGAGAAGCACTTTCTTACCGGAAACTGTATTTTCCCACTATTGTATGCTAAAGCACTCTTGTGCTGCCACAGAAACCCAGAAACTGGGCAAGCTGGGAATCATGGGAAAGGCTTCTTTAGTTTTTAGACTTAAAAATTAGCTTGGGAAGGAAACAGCAAATCAGAAGAAATGATTAATTGTTTTGAGTCAACATATCTGCACCAGAGTAGAGTTTGAAAATAATCTAGGTTGAATCTAAAAAAATCTAAGAAAATAAATAAATATTAGCTAAGAAGAGAAAAAAAATCCCAACAAACTCAAATCACTAATATTTCTACCTGAACAAAACATTTGTTTAACTCAAAACATTTTTTTATATTTTTTTCACAAGTTTGACATAAGAAAACGGAGTAAATACCTTCCTACCTACAGTAGTTTACCTAAGGGTAAATGCCTGTCACAAAGCCACACAACTTGACACAAACCAGAAATGTTTAATATTTATTCCTAAAAGTGTCTCCAAAGTTTTTATGAGTTCCCAGTTCACAGCAAAATCCACTGCAAAGTCTAGATGCTCTGTGCATTCCTTACAGCTTGAGGCACCAAAGAGCTTGTTGGTGGAGTTACTCCTGACATCCTGTCTTTTAGATACAGTAACATTTTTCTTGAAGACAGAATTTACTGTCCTATTTATGAGCTCCCTCACAAAACAAATAGTAGCTGCATGAGATACAGTGACAGCTGCAGTAGCATTGCTGACCCGCCATGTGATTTATATTTAGATACCAGTGACACTGTAAAAGTATCAAGTCTTGGCACGCCTGTGGTAATTGCTGGGTTGACCTTATAAAGACCTGCTTACCTGCTGCTGGAATATAGCCTTGCCTGCAAGGAAACAGAATTCAGAAATTCAGATGCTGGGTAATGTTACCTCTTTTTTTGCTATTAGCACACATTCCTGGCAGAAGGTTGCAGGGAAGAATAGGAAGCTAAGGAGATGCTGCATACTTGTAACATAATATTTCCCATAACTAAATATTTCTCTCATGGTGACTGTGTCCCTTCTTGGAGAGCAGTAGGGTCAACAACTGATCTCCTCCTCCTCTGCTGTTGGCCCTTATTCCCGACAGAACTTTACCTGTGGACAGGGACATCTTGCCTCCTGACGGAGCAGTGACACCGACCTGGAGTGCTCGAGCATTTTGCACCAAATCATTACTGCCCTTTCATGGAGGTTCTTGATAAGGACCTTGAGTGGCGTTTTTTTGCTACAGCAAAGGCACACTTGTTCCTCTTTTATAGCCTTAGTTTATTTAGTGCAGAGACTACAAAGCACCAGAGAAATGCTGCTGCTGCTGGGCTTGCTTGTGGCCTCAACAGCAGTGTAAAGCACAAGTGGATTTTAGAATGGAGGGAAATATTTGCAAAATTGCTATTTTTAATTGCTTTATTCACTTTGTAACTTCTTTTTCTCCTGTGACATAGACACAAGACAGTTTGGTTTGGGTTTTTTTCCCTGCATAAATGAGGACACTCTGCAGCACTGATCTTCTTCTACAGAGGAAAAAGCAAACAAATCTTGTGGATAAGAGGAGAAACAGTTATGGATGGTTACTTGCTGAATTTGCATCTAGAAATGCCAGGCATGTATTTCTGCCAAACTGTAAGCAGGGGGTCTGCATACAGGATAATGTCATGTCATCTGTGCTCACTTTACTGGGCTATGAATGCTACATGAGTGTCCTTAAAATGGGAGAGACCTATGAATGCTGAGACTCTAAACTGGTATGTGCCTGAACTTTTAGTGGAGTATGTTTGAAACCCTACAAAACACATTAAAAGCTCCAGGGCTCCTGGAATTGGTTGGTTTTGATGTTACCAACCTTTCAGTGCCCTCTGGAGAGGGGTTTTGAAGAGAACTTCAGTGTCACACTCTGAAAAGTTTATTTAATTTGAACTTTGCACTTCCATCCAAAGCTGAAACTTCATGTTTGAAATATTAATGGTAGTGCCTGGAGGCAGACTGGTCCTCATAAGGTTGTGGTATTTCAGTCCAGATACAGCTTCAGTGTCCAAAGGCTGGCACCCTGATTTAGTGTCTGTCTCTTTGTCCGAGTGAATGTCGAAGAATATATTAAATTTTCAATGAGGGACCAAATTTGTCAGATGAATAATTCATTTTACTTCCAATCTTTATGCAGAAAGCACTTTCACTGCCTGTTTTAGTTCCACTGAAACTAGCTCAACAGAATAGTCTGTCACTCCTTCAGAGAATCTGAGTGGTGAGTAAATCTCTGAAAACCTTCATCTAAACCTTTTGCTGTTAGTTAGGTACCACAATAACCAAAACTGTTCTCAGATATCTGTGGGGTTTGTTGCCTGTTTTCATAACACACAAAAGTGAGTGATGACTGTTAAAAGGCTGAGACAATGTAGAGTAGCTAAAGGTATGGAAGTACAAGGAAATCAGGCCTTCATTTTAAAAATAGTCTAAGGCTGGTTACTGCTGACCTCACAGATCATTAGGTTTTCTTTTTTCTGAATAAATATCATATTCACAGATACTCTCTTAAGTCAAAAAATATTAAAGACTTCTATGCTAATTCAGTCTTCCCCCTCCCCCTTACTTGGGTACTGTCTCCTGACTAGCAATTGCCTATCAGAAACACCATGGTAACCTCTGTCAGACGGCTGTTCTGGGAAATCACATGATTTACAGTCACTCAAGTCTGACTTTCAGTTTCCAGCTCTGTTGTTGCCAAAGGGGCGTTGGTTCTCAGTTCTCAGTTGGTTCTCATGTCTAGTTATAGACGTGAGTAAGCTGATAAGCAATGCCCTGGCAGCCAAGAGGGCCAACCATGTCCTGGGGGGCATCAGGTTCAGCATCACCAGCCAGGCAAGGGAGGGGATTGTCCTGCTCTGCTGTGCTGTGCTGTGCTGTGCTCTGCTCTGCTCTGGGGCAGCCTCACCTCGAGTGCTGGGGACAGTTTTGGGCACCACAATATAAGAACAACGTTAAACTATTAGAGAGCATCCAAAGGAGGGCAAAGAAGATGGTGAGGGGCCTTGAGGGGAAGATATATGAGGAGCAGCTGAGGTCATTGGTCTGAATGCTTTTTGAGAATTTGGAAAACATTGCCTTGATTTCTGAACCCACTTTAAAATACCCAGTGAAGGTAAAAAACATGTGGAGAAAGCATATAATAGGGGAAAAAATAGGGAAATTATATGAATGGAATTATAGATTGGAAGGAGTGATAGGAGTCTGGAAGACAACAGTTTAGTCTCTCAGGTCTTGATATTAGAAATCCTGCTCCCCTGTATTGTTAAAATTTAAAAGCAAAAACGAACTGGGGATTCCTGACTCCTGATAAATGTTGTTAACTTTCAGGAAAGACATAACAGTTAGAGGTCAACACTGAGGACTGCAGTTCCCTCTGGTGTTGAGGTGTGATTAGAGGTGGTGGAGGGGTGAAGGGGTGGCAGCTCTGAGGTACACTGACCTGTTTGTCATGATCCTGTGCTGCTTAGAGCCAGGCACAGCTTACATTGCCTCCAAATTCACTGCTAAAATCATTGTTCCTGCGCTGAATTGCTGGGCAAGGGTGAGATTCATCCTTCTGAGAGGTTCCTTGAGAAGGTGAAGTGCTGTCTGTGGAGTCTTGCCCGGGAACACTTTTATTGCTGCCTCCCACTGATCTTGGCAAACTCTGTGTGAAGAGCTGGGGCTTTTGCCAGCACAGGTGTGTTGGCTGCACATCACATTTTTGTATCTCCCATATCTGTAGGATGTGTAGCACTCCCACATTGAACAAGTGATCAGAGATGCCAGTGTACTTTTGTACTTAAAGAATCAGTGTCCATCATGTTGCAATTGCAACTTTTAAATCAAGATAAGGCATTCTCTCTAATGGCTTTGCAATGACAATTAACTTCATCATTATCTCAGGAGATTTAATTGTGTGAATTAGATTGCAACAACTGCCAAAGCACAGACACCCAACTAAATTGGAATTTCTGTATTTCTTCTTGCTATGGAAGTTTTATAATGATAGTCTTTACAACTTGGTGGTTCTGTTGATGTCCTGAAATTGCTGAGAACAAATAAATCTTCTACTAAGGGACTGCAGATAGCAATACTGCAATTAAGGGGGCTGACTCTGGCATGAAACAGGAATTGCTCCTTGAAGGCCAAGGGAGATACAGGGCCATGAACTGGAATAAACAGAAAATTAGGTCCATGTTCCAACCACAGCTTGTTCTGGGTTAACTTGATGAACTCACATCCAGACTTTTAATGAGTGGTGTAAAACCTCCTGGGGACACTCCAGCTCCTGGAATCACCTCCTCCTTCATGTTGAGTATTGGTGTCTCAATGCTGCAGTTTCTCTCCCATCCACAGCTTTCCCTCCCAAGCTGCACCGCCTCTCTGAGAAGCATAACTAAGTTCAGGTTACCATCTGCACCAAGGGAGGAGTGACTCACCTGCATCTCATTTTCCTCACCAGCCTGTATAATGAACTAACATGTTGAAATGTATCTGGAATTGCACAGCAAAGGAGGAATGGGGCAGAGGGAGGTGAGGTGGGCAGGGCAGCAAGAAATGTGGACACAGCCTGTATGATGCAGTAATGATGCATCTGTATCTGCAGCATCTGTCATGACACAGGTGAACCCAGTAATTTGTGTTAAGAGTCAAAAACAGCTTGGAAATTTAATTTCACAAACAAGCAACTAGATAACAATTCTGGCCTTCCAAGACCTGCTTCCTGGCTCTGCTATAGGCTGTTTCCACAATCTTGTCAAGCAGCTTGCAAGTGATTTTTAAGGAATCTAGGCATACGGCTCCCATCGTGGTATGTGCTTTCTTTCCCAGCCTCAGTTCCTTGCCCATAAAATATTTTTGCCTCCCAAAGGCATTGAGATGAGCAATAGTTAGGGTGATGGGAGATGTAAAGGCCTTGGGTAAGTTTTCCTGGTTGGGGTGTTTTATGGACACCAGGCAAATGAAAATCAAGACACTTGAAGAGAGCTTCAAAGTACTAATCTTTGAGTTGTTTTTCAGTCAGTATTTTTTCTAAGAGGCGCTGGTTTAAAATAATGTGATGTAGACTATTACTGATATTGTGTGTGCCTTAATTTAACTGCCCAAAACTTGTGCACAAGAAAAGTTTGTATTGTTCTACAGAAATCTTAGTCCCTGGAGACACATTTCTTTTAGATGGAAAAAAGTTCTATCTCCCCTGTGATGCTGTCCTGCTTGATGGAAGCTGCACTGTGAATAAAAGGGTGTTCTCAGGTGCAGCACTGGAGTTTGAAATGCTAAGGTTCTCTGAAAGGGAGATGTCTCTATCTGTTCTGACAGCAAATTGTTTACTATTTATTGGTGGGGTTTGCAGCAGGAAGGGGAAAAACTGTGGCTTGAATAATTCACAGTTGTCTTAAGCTTTTGAACACCGACATTGTGTAATATGTGTTTCTTATCCACATTATAAACAAGTGGCATTAATGTACTGTTAGGAGTAGAAAGTGAAAACATTGAAATACATTGAATATGCATTTTTTTAGTTTTTGGATTCTGATGTTGCAACAGTTCAGCTCAAGCACGCAGAGCACACAGAGGTCAGTGTTTGCCCTAAACATCAAGACACTGCAAGGCATAAACTTGGTTCAGGGGCAAAATTTGACCCAACCTCCTCGTACAAAATGTTTGGGAAAACCCATCACAGAATGGGTGGGTGGTGGCATGAGGAGGAAAGGGGTTGTTCTTCTCCCTGCCATGTCTTTGCCTCGAGGGGTTCTGGATCTCTACAGTTAACTACCTTGTCATTTTTTCTCCTCCAACCATTTTCTCAAGAGAGATATCCTGGTGTGTTTGGGGAGGCAGAGTGCCATGGGTGTCCCTGCTTCCTGCTCAGCTCCTTCTCACAGAAGAAGGCACCTGGGCAGTGCTGTGGCAGGTGTAGCCATCGAGGTCACTGCTAACTCAAGGCAAACAGAGCTCAGCAGCAGCCTGAGTGTTTGTAATTACCCCGAGGCCATTAGGAGAATATGCATAGGGCTGTCCAATTATGTCATTCTCAACACAGTTCAATAAATATTCTTAATCTAGTCAATAAGGCTTTCATCATGTAAATGTTAGGATAATGCTCCTTCTGTTGAAATTAAGTGTTGTTGATTTTGGTGCTTGTCAAATCTCACCTACCCTCTGTAAATGACATGAAGCAAAATCCATGAGACCACAGATTAGAGCTGCAGAGCTCACATGTTTTTAGGGACTTCCTTAAACCCTGGCAGGCTACACCCCAATTCCAAGCCTAAAGACCACTGAAATCCTAAAGAAATAACCATGTGTAAACATTAAAGTTGACTATATTCAGAACTGTGCTATTTAATTCATATTGCAAAATACAATAACAGACTTCAGCACTTCAGTGCATGTGATGCCAAACTCAAAATGTTAATCTTTTCCAGTGGCCAGGACAAATCATGCACCCCATATCAACCCCCAGGATCATTAGTAGTTATTAGTGCACCAGATACTTCAACACCACAGAGATAATTATGCCGTAATGAATGAAAGAAAAAATTCATTGCACGAGGAGAATAATCACATTCCCAGTACTTCTTAAGAAAGCAGAGAGGAAATTACTATCTGATGCAAATTAATGAGATGAAATTAGTAAGTGTCAACCAATAAAATACTCCTCCAGTGGGACCAAACTGCAGGCGAGTAGCACAATCTCTTCTTGGCCCTCCTCCAGCGCTCCAGGGAGGCCCTGCTGAGGAAGTACATGTTGAACAGACTCACAGCCCACCAAAAGGCAGGCAGCTCAAGCAGCGCCAGAGTGATTTCCACCAAGGTACCCTTGCAGGCAGTGTCTCACATAAGCAGCAGAAAAAAAATGGATCCATGTGTCAGAATAAATTAATGTAATAAAAAAATCCTCTGTAAGGTATGACAATGTAAAGCTCCTTTTGCAGACATGTCCAATGTGCATCCAGCTGGGAATGTGCTGGTGACTTGCCAAGAACACGAGGAGGAGCTATTGCTGTGTGCATGGATCTCATTAGCCTATTTGCATAATTACTCTTTCTTAAGTGTTCACATTTTTAAATGTATTGTAAGACTAGCTGTCAGCTAAGCTGGAAACTGTGAGGCAGTGACAGTAAAAGAATTTAATTCTACTTACAAAATACCCTATTGTATGTTTAATAAGATATAAATGTTTGTTCGTTTTATGTGATGTTTAGTAGCTTCATGGTGTCTCTCAAGTATTAATTAATTAATAAGCCAATTACGATCAGGCTGAGAACAAGGTATAATGTGCTGGAAACAGAAGAGGCTTTGATGGCCCAGAGGGACAACAGGTCCTGGATTTATTGTGCTTTTTAATAGAGCTGCTTGCTTCCAGATTCATTTCATCGTGCCTGTGCTAGTAACAGGGGATGCTAGTGGTGATCAAAGATAAATATATCTGTTTAAAGCGCTCCTTAACAAGCCAGACTAAATGGTAATGGGCCGTGTTGTGGTCTGGCAGACACGCCTTGTCAGCCAGCAGCTTCTTAGAGGGGAATGTGTGTGTATGAAAAGAGAGGACTCTGATAAATAACTTCCGTGATGAAATTATAGTGTCTTTACCCAGCCCAGCCTTGCATGTCTTCAGTCTGAGCTGCATGCCCAGGAGGGAATAAACCTCAAGGCTGAGCTGAAAGAGAAAAGAAAGGAACAGAAAGAAGTTTCTTTCATAGAAAGAAGCTGGGGCATCTGTCAGTGAGTTTTGCTGAGGCACAGTGTCAATAGGAGCTAATCAATTTACCCAATTTTAACACCAAGATGTGAGGGACAAGGAGCTGTCTGTGGCTATGCAGATGTAAAATTTACAGCTGGAAGTGAAGCTTGGGCTCTTTACGGCTCTTTCAAGTTGCTCCCAGGGTTGCAGGGAGCAATCTGACAGTGCTTATCCACCCCTGATATCAGTGCTGGTGAGTGAGCAGCACCAGCCCAAGCAGGTGCACTCCCTTTCCATGCTGCAGCATCCTAGTCCTTCTCCAAGGACACATTGCCAAGATTTTTTGAGATCCCTGCTGTAAGCTGTTTCCTCTCCAATAGGGCTGTTTCTGCTCAAACAACAATGGCTAATGACTCCTGTCCCAGCCCATCAGAATGTTTTAGCATCTCAGTTACTTCACATCAAGCTGAACCCATGAAAATTAATAATTGGGTACTTTTTGGCCCTCTTAAAAGCAGTCCCACTAACAATATAATTTTAATCAAGTTTCAAAAAATCCCCAGGTTTCCATCCTTTGCCTGAGGAACTGTGTGTGGAGGCATGGAGAGCTGTCATCCACTGGTTGTTTTGGGTAAGGAGATTCAGGGAAATCCCCTGGATCTGAAAAAGCTTTGAGTGACTCAGAGGTGCCTGCATTTGCACTCTTAATTTTACTTTGAAACACTGGAGTGTAAGGAAGTGGAGGGAGAGCCTGGTCACTGTTTGCTGAAAGCAAATGATCAGACCACACTATGGACTTCATCTTCAAAGGCCTTTGGGAAGTTCTGTGTTCTGACAGCTGAAAATATTGACCCAACCAACTTCCTCCAAGCAGAAGGAGGAGGATTTCTTCTAACAATACCAAGAAGACAGTGCTATGGCAACGATGAAATCAGTCTTGTTTCTAAGGCTGCTCTGTTCCCATGACAATATCACTGTGACTCATCAAATTTCAGTTTCCAGTTTTCCAGGACTGTAGATTCCGGATTATTACATTGATACATGTTTATTAAGAGAAAGGCTGGGACAAAGCCTGGAAAACAAGTGAAGTATGAAGAAAGCCACCAAGACTCCTGGGAAGTATGCTGAGATTACAGCTGTTGAGCCCATGAGTCATAAACTTGAAATTAGTGGTCTGATTCCTTAGCCAGAAGGCAGAGAATGTGAAGCTGCCAAAAGCAAAACAGTCACCTGTTATTAATAAATCACTTTATCCAGAAAGACGCAAAGTTCAGAATGGAATTGGTTTGGGTAATCAATGACCCAGAAAATATCTCACTTTCCTGACCTCTTCTGGGCTCCAGTGGAAGGAATAAAAATCCTACATCAATTCCCATTTTCTTCTGGGCTGTGGAAAGAAGAAGATCGGGGAGGAACAGTACAACCTGTACATGAAAGAACCACCAGAAATACAGTCCAGCTTTTGCAGACAAGACACTCGTGGAGTTTCTATGCTCATACAGAAAGAGGAACTTTATAGTGTGTTTGACCTCAATCAAAACTTTAATCAGAGCTTATGTTGAGGTTGAAATCCTAAAAGGATTTCCACTGGACCCACTGCAACTGCAGGTACATGACTCCTCCCACAAACTAGCCTTGGGCTCATTAAACATCATTAGTTAATGCTACAAACAAGTTTTAATTGCTTGTAAGTTAAAGATCCCCAGGCTGAAGTTCAGCAGCTGTATATCTCCTAGTTGACTTGCATCTGCTGAAGATTTCATGCATAAAGAATATTGATCTGTCAAAATATCCAGAACAGATGTAGGATCATGGTAATTGCATGTGTCACATCAAGTGTGTTACGCTGTACAAGTTGTTAAATTTCCTCCTAATATATTGCCTTGTAAATTCAGCATTAAGAGACTGACCCAGCTTGTAAGGTTTTAAATCTCAGCAGTGCAAAGCTCACAGTGGACATGCAAATTACTGTTATTAAGGATAATTGATA
The DNA here is from genome assembly GCA_024500445.1 of Entomyzon cyanotis. Classification (NCBI taxonomy): domain Eukaryota; kingdom Metazoa; phylum Chordata; class Aves; order Passeriformes; family Meliphagidae; genus Entomyzon; species Entomyzon cyanotis. Next base: position 12,974,780 of record JAKEPQ010000780.1, read on the forward strand.
TTAATACTTGAGGCAAGACTCCTGTCCTCTTGTTGCAAATAAACACAGGCTTTTCTCTTTTGTGTGTGAAGAATATTACAGTCTTGCACACAAATTTGTCTGCAAATTTGAAACTCAGGTCACCCCTATGACACACTGAATACCTCAGAAGAATCCCAAGCAAACATAGAACCAATGATCTGTGGCTCTGTGGTTTGTTATTTTAGGTGTCACTGACCTGAAAACAAGTGAAGGGCTCCTCAGTGCAAGAAAGACAAGTTGCTACTGGAGAGGGTCCAGCAGAGTCCACAAAGATGATGAGGGGTCTGGAGTACCTCTCTTATGAGAAGAGACTGTGGGATGTCTCTTCTCATAAGAGAAGTACTCCAGAAGTATTACAGTTCTCTGGGCCTGTTCAGTCTAGAGAAGAGACAACTGAGAGGGGGATCTCATTAATATATATATGAATATATATATAATATATTAAAAGATATAAATAATATATAAAAATATCTCAAAGGTGCTGGTCAAGAGGATGGTGCCAGACTCTTTTCAGTGGTGCTCAGTGACAAGACGAGGAGCAATGGCCATAAACTAGAACACAAGAACCTTCACCTCAACATGAAGAAGAACTTTTTAATATTGAGGGTGCCAGAGCACTGGAACAGGTGCCCCAGGGAGGTCGTGGAGTCTCCCTCTCTGCAGACATTCCAAACCTACCTGGATGGTCCCTCTGTTACCTGCTCCAGGTGACCCTGCCTGGGCAGGGTGGTTGGATTGGGTGATCTCCAGAGGTCCCTTCCAACCCTAACAATTATGTGATTCTGTGAAAACTGTTTTGAGGAACAATGTGAAAATTTCATTTGCAACCACATAAGATCTAATGACACGAACCTCCAAACAAGCCAACAGCAGCAAGAAACATGTCTTCAAAATTATGTTCTTCTTTCTAAGGTTTCTCAATAGCTCCTCTTATCCTATCTAGGTTGTTTCACTACTGATTGCAGCTTAATGAATTATTAGGTACTGCACTGTAAAGCTGTGATTGCAGTATGTAGTAGAAAATAAATGCAGAAAAATACTGCAGAATTAGCAGGAACTCTTTGCTTTTAGGATCACGGGAATTATCAGAAAATGTAGTATCCAGAAGAATTCTTACATTAACACATAATCATAAAAACAATTCCTCAGTCATGTGATTTATTACTAACAGGCAGCAAAGTCAGGCTCATTGAAGCACACAGACTGGAGGGCTCCATTCCAGCATCCATTGCCTGGCGATTAGCACAAAAATGCAAGGCAAACACAGCTGCTCCCTGTGTAAGCACAGCCAGGGATGGCTGCTTTTGAGTGCCAGGGGGAATTTAATGCTTTTAATGCCTAATCACTGTCTCCTTGCTGGGGACTCAGAAGTAGCTCTGAGGAACAGAGGAAACCTGGGGGCCAGTTCATATCAGCCCCAGGGTATAGGAAGTGTGGTAAGGACTATATGTCCATTGGGGAGAAGTCATTAACAGAGTGGTTCTTTCCTCAGGACTTGTGGAATAACTACATGAATAACTGTCAAGACTTTGCAGATGCAGTGGCCACCTCAGTCAGGCTTGAAGTGTGCAGAATTAATGCAATTCTACACACTTGTCTGTGTCACAATTTGCTGGGCCAAATTTCAGTGTCTGAACTAGCAGCCTGTGGCTAACAGAGATTAGTTATGTGTGGAAATGTAAAGAATCAAGTATTGCCAGGTGTAAAGTTTTGCAAAAGGGTGCTGTGGAGGTGTCTCTGGTTTCCTGGAGGTAGGCTGGAAGTGAAAGTGGTATGTTACAACCTCAGTCTGAGAATAAATGTTGTCTTATTTCTAGTAGGTGTATGCTAATTCTGAGGTAAAGATCACTATGGGAGAGAAGCCTGAAACCATTTTGCAATGAATAGAAAGTCCTCTCAGGTTATCATCAAGCACTTCTGCAGCTTGCTGCCAAAAGTAAGTTTAGAGAAAACAATGCACTTACTTGTCCCTCCTGTTTTATTTCATGTCAGGGGTGTTCTGTTGGGAGAAAGTGTTTTTCTGTCAGCAGCTGTAACATTACTTCACATTTTGATAACTTCAGGCAACCTCCCACCATGCCTCAGGTTTAACCTGAACAGCTTGCTTTCAGCATCTTGTAACACCTCAGATGACAGGGTGGCTGTGGTGCTGCCAGCAGCTGCTCAGTGGAGTTACTCCACGGTCACCTTCTCAATTCCAGTTTAATTAAAAACATCATCTGCATGCCCATGTGTCAGTTCCACAGCCAGCAATGGCCTTTGCTCAGCAGAGCCATCAGAAACGTGAAATAACCACCTCTAGCAGCAGAGATCTTCAACTCCTGTCACTCAGTCCATAAAATAGCTGGTGCTGGGACAGATTTTCAGATTTTATACTCTCTAGCCATATTTTTGGGTAGAAGAAACCTCAGGCTGAGCAGTGTTATTGCTGCTGCCATCAACCATCTGTTCTGCACTTGGGAAGCACCTACAATGCCTGGCTGCTCTACGGGCTGCTGCAGAGCATGTGGTGATCACTGGCTACTCAGCACCTCTGACAGAACAGGTGAGGCAGAAAACAGCAGGATAAATCTGAAGTTAGCGGAGACTTAACCAAAGGGAAACAAAATCAAGTCAAGGTTTTAGGATTGGAATTAGGGCATTTTACAGGTGTCAGGCACCCACCAGGGAGGTCTGATCCTGCTCAGTGGAGCAATGGAGGCACAAATGCTGTCAAGGCAGCCCATTGCTCTTTCTTGCAGATAATGGTGAATGTGACAATCTTTGGCAGGATGTCTCCTCGCCAGAAGTCCAGCCTTGCTGAAGAACTCAAGTAAGGCTCTCTTTTGTTTTCTTCTGGAAGCAAATCAGTAGCATGTTTTCTTGAAGTGTGATTGTCCCAGCTAGTGCTGCTGCAGGTTGAACTTTCCCACCTTGCCCTCCTCCACAAGTGATCCCCCTTAGCGTTCTTTGTGGAGACCTTCCTTCCAGTTCCCTTCCAGTGATCCCTGTGCATCAGGAGTACCAGCACCCCTCACCCAGACAGAGCCACTGCCTCTCCCCAGCACAGCACAGAAGGCAGCACTGAATGAGGCTGAAGGAAAAGCGCCAAGGCAGATGCCAACATTTACAAATAGCACCAAGCCCAGCAACTCCTGCACAGTTGCTGGTGCTGTCCTACAGCCTCACAAAGCTGAAAACAACCTGGCATAGTTTGGGGGTTTTGACCCCAAAGATGCCCCTCCAGGTCCTCCAAATGAATGTTTGCTCCCCTAAACATGATTCTCACTAATTATGGACATTGCATTCTAAGCATAAAGAAGACATGATACCTTTCTGAAAAAGCAATGGTTAATTATTCATTAATTCTGAGGTGGGAAGGATATTTCTCTATCTCCTGACTGCCACGGATTTCAGGCTTTGAAAGTGGTCCATGCAGTGATACCATTGTTAGAACAGGAAGTGTCCATGGCCTCATCTTTCACCTCCCAAATCCCCATCCTCCAGTGTCTGCTGGAGCTGATCAGGTGAGTTTGCTGAGTGCAGTCATGGGGCGTTGCTGCCTGCTCTGAGCTTGGTTTATGGGGTTGTGAGTGGGAGCATATTGCTCTCAAAGATGCTGATAAACCAAACTTAATTCCTCAGGAACTGTGAAAAAAAATATACCAGAATGGGGGTTTGAATTGACTTTGATCCTCAAATTTCAGTGCTGGGAGGTTTTTTGTGGTGTTAGGAGAGCTTTGAGTGTGGTAGCTGATGTTTCTGGAACGGGTGCAGAATTGGAATCACGTCAAAGGGCAAAATACAACAGTGACCATAGAATCAATTTGCCTGCCATTACTTAAAAAAATAAGTCTATCCATATGCTGCAGTCATGGAGCAGCCAGTAGCAATGCCTTTTAACCAAATGTATGAAAAGATAATTATCTATTTGTGTACAAATGTGCTTGATTCCCCGAACTGTTGAGCAAATTAGTAATGTAAAAGCAACAGCAGCTTAATCTGGGTATTAAAATTGTAGCTGCAGAATAAAACAAAAGAAACAAACTGCTGCAGATGAAGGGTAGTTAAATAGCTCTGCAATATCTTAAGGCAAAAGTATTTGTCTATGGAGTTTGAACTGTTTTCTACTCTTCTTAGAGAGCCCAAATGCAAATCCTAAATGCAGAATCCATCTGCAGCACTAAACCCACAGTACTATAGCTGTAAGTGGTGTTTGTGTTTTGTGTTTCCAGCAGGGAAGGTTGAGCTGCTGCCTTTGCTGTGAACACCTGACCCTTTGGGGCCTGATTCAGTTTGTTGGTACCACTCTGCTGTTTTGGGTCCGTGCTGCATGGCCATCATTTATCAGTACGTGGTTCTCACCATAGGATTTTGTCTTGATTGGTATCACTTGGCAGGGAAGAAAGGTCATACAGGGCTTCAAGTTTACCAAAGATGTGAAAAGCTGTGTAACTACAGTCAGGGCATAGATTGATTGTAGAGACCTTGAGAGTTGGGAAAAAAGTCCCACGATATATCTTCATGTCTTCCAAAAGAAGAAGGGGAGCTAGAAGGGGTGAGTGCTGCCTAGCTGGCTGGCGGAGGCCCAGAAAAAGGACTTGCTGTAAAATGGGGCTTTGGGGAACCTGGGAAGAAAAAGCCTTGAGAAAAGTCAGTGTCTCAGGCAGGTGAAGGAGGATAGTTGAGGAGAAAATAATGTTACGTATTAATAGTATGTGATAAACCCCTAAAAATTTAATACGTTACAAGAAAAAGAGTGAAGGAAAATTGTGTATGGATTTACTCTGGGTTTCCTCTCCTGGTTTCAAAAATATGTGCCTCCAGAAGATGAAGTGGTAGATTTAGTGCTGAACTATGTATTATTGTGAGCACAGAACATATGAGGGTCAGATGTATTTATTTTGAAATACATATATCAAAACGAATTCCTCTGAGATTCAAAGTCTTACCTTGCCTGATTTCCATGCCTAAAGGAGAGAAAAGCCTGTGATGATAATATCACTGTTCAAAACCTCTCTCTCCTTTTCCGTTTGAGTTCTGCAGAGATGATTTAGCCTGCTTAGCTCTCAGAAACAGAAACCTCATGGGCAATTGCAGCTTTTTGTTAATGGATGAGAGGGCAGGACTTTGTTTAATCTTAGCAGAGTTGACTTCTTAGGAATTTTGTTAAACGGCAGGTCCTAAACCCATTTCACAGCCCACTGATCCCCTACAGAGGACAGGTAAGACCACAAAGAAGCTGCAAGTAGCCAGGCTGAGATGGACAGAGGACTTTATCAGCTGAGAAATCTGAACATGCTTCTCTATGTTTTATCCCTGTTTGGTGACCACCCCTAGGAGAAAGCAAAGGACAATTCCCTTGGTTTAACCATCCACGTAGCTTTGCCTCCTCTCCTCCCTAGCAATGAGGAAGTTGCCAGGAGGCCCTTGGGAGCTGTTGACCCATCCTGCCAGAAAGTTTTAGGATGCTCAGTTCCTTTCTTTCCTACCTCACACCCTCGCAGGAGCTGCTCATTTAGGCACCACAGGCAGGGACTCCAGGACAACAGCACATGCCTTGCCTCCCCTTTTGCAGACCTGGCAACCAGGACTTTTCCACTTACTCAGGCCCTCAGCAATACTTTTACATTACCTTTTCATAAAGCTAAGGCTAAACTCAATGAGTCATAGAAAGATCCCATAGGATGTAAGTGATAAAACCAGGATGTGGGTAGAAAGCCTGTTCCAGTCTTCAGAAAAGCATTGAAAGAGAGGTGGTGGGGGAAGAAATGGAAAATTTGCTTGCAAGTGCTTCCAGAGTACCACAAACATCATCACAGACAATGAAATAAAAGCAGATGTAACAAACAGGTTGGTGCTGCCAGGGGTCACCTTGAATGGTGACATTCTTAACTATTTCTAATGGGATTGCAGGGAGGAGCAAGGCTGAACAGCTGAACTGGCACACAAAGCTATCCTCAGATAAAAGACAATTTCAAACAAGACAAGTTTGGATTCTTACATTTTATTAGATCTTTGTGTTATTTATCACAGCAGTTGCTAGTAAGGCTTCATGTCAGTTGTGGCAAAAGCTGCACAATGAGAACGGATTCCATGCCTTGCTTGAGCTATTCCTAACAGCACATCTGTTCTAGTATATCATACGGTGATCTCTGGAACTTAAGACAATTCAAGATATCATCAACTATGCTTGTAATTAAACCAATATTGGCAAAAAAACTGACACCGGCAGCAGCCAGAAGAAAAGGATTGGAGGGCACAATACAAGCACCGGCAAGGCCTATCCCAGCAGCAGTAGTAATGCCACTGCCACCTGTAAGTGCTTTCAAGACCTGTAAAGGGAAAGTAAAATACAAGATAAAGATACGATAAGCACTTATATTTACTCCCACCAGCAGGAAAATATAGAAAAGCATGGGATAATCAGGATAATTAAATCAAGGAGAGGCATCTGCCCCATAAACAGAAGGGGTAACACCCAAGGTTTTCCCCCTTGGGAGGTGGCATTCAGTAAGAGGGCACTGTCAGGGTGCAGACAGAGCACAGTGACCCTCCAGGTGCAGGGGCTCTGGGGAGGCCAGAGGCAGTGCTGGTGTGCAGCCCACGGCTGGCACTTGGCTGTGCCCATGCACTCTGCAGGCTGTGTCCCAGCCCCGCGGCTCACAGCCAGCAGCCAGGAGCTGCTCTGGGAGGCACACAGGGCCTTAGCCCATGTCACTCACCTGGCCACCATAGCGGAGAGTTTTCACAAAGCGCTCACAGTTGCTGCCAAACACATGGTATGTCACCTCCATATCAATTGAGTGCTCAGCACGCCACATGATCTCCTCCACTGGGAGAGGACTGCAGTACTGATCAAATTTGTTGTTGATATGCCATTTATTTTTTCCCACCACGACCTTCAGGAGCTCCTTCTTCACCTTTCTGACATAGTCTGGCAAACCGCGGAGTCCCAGGGCTACCTTTTTTACCTGTGTATGGCAGGGAGGAGTAAAGGCAGACAGACACTCTTTGGCCCCTCCAAGACCTCAAACGGATTTCACTACTCCTGGAAAGGTCACCTACACACACACACAGTCTACCACCAACCCATGGAGGGACCCAAGGCTCCTGGGACACCTCGAGAAGGTGTATCTTGCCACAAAGTATCTTGCCAGATTGCAATACCCTTACCTACAGGTGTTAGGCTGATGACATATCCATCCCCCAAACAGAGGGCCCAGTGCTGATGACATGGCTGGTCGATCTCGATCAGGTCCCCAGGCTTGGGGTGGGAATTGCGCTGTCCCATCTCAGGAGTGTGCAGTCAGACACACACGTGTAGCCGGGCTGGCTGAGCGCAGGGCAGAGCGGAGCGGGGAGCCGTGGGCTGTGCACAGACACCTGCCGGGAGCGCAGGCACGGAGGGGGTCAGGCCGAGTCCCGAGGGCAGCGGCTGCAGGAGCGGCGGCCCCACCCGCCCGCCCCGGCTCGGGGCCGCTCCCGCTGTCCCGCCGGCGCAGGGCGAGCGACGGAACGGCTCCGCTGCCACCCAGCGCATCCGCCGAGGCCGAGGCCGGGCCGGGTGGGCGTCCAGCTGCTGCCGCCGTGCCCGGTTGTCCCCGGGGGTGCCCGCCGTGCCGAACGTGTCCCCAGGCTCTGGACACCTCTGGCCGCCCGGCAGAGCCGCGCCCGTAGCCCGCAGCCTCGGCGGGACCGCATCCTGCTGGCAAACTCCCACTCGTATTTCCCGAGCTCAACTCACCGCAGCGCCTGTCCCGCTAGTTGTGGCCGCGATCTTGTTATTAATGGAGACAGATGGTTGATAGATTTTTGCAGGTTGCCTAGGTCTGTAACAACTGTCAGTTAACCTATTTAGAGTGACTAGCACTCCCTAAACCCAGTCTCGTTTGCAAGTTCTTTTAATGATGGCCGATTAGGTCTAATATAAACTGGATTACTCTTTATTAGATGTGAGAAAGGTCCTCTCACTATCTGAATTTTGAAAGAATTTATTTGCTAATTTACCTAGTAAAAACAACGCTAAGAGGCTCAGAACGGCCATCTACTTTTACAAAAAGCAAAGCTAATGACAACACACATAACCTGCAGCCACACAGTTTCGAGGGCTGTGTCACTACAATTTATTCCCACAAACCCTGCCCTATCACCTCCCTTAAGCCCTTCCCTAAGGTCCGAGGTGATTGGCTGGAGATTGTCAGTCCCTTCAATTGGCTTGTCGCTTGCTTCCAGTTGTCTGGGATCTTACCATAAGCTTGCTCTTCATCCCATATCTCCTTGCATTTGTCCCTTTATGCAAAAATCCCACTCAGACTCCTCCTTCGATTACATCCCCAGTATTCTAGGACATTCTAAACCTCCCTGTCATTGAAATATATTATGTACGTAAGTTATAACTGTCATTAACTTACAACAAAGGTATTAATTTGACAGAATGTCAACTGCCTAAAATACAGCCATTTGAAACAAATTCATTATCCTTCAACAAATGAACAGTATCAACAACAACCATTAGAACCACACTTTGATCATAACCCCTCCCACCAATTAATTATCATCTGCGAAAACCAACTCCAACAACCTGTTTTTAACATTAGACACAAGAGATCACAGAACAAGGAGCCAAACAACGTTTATAGTACACAATATAGGAAAACTAATTTCAGCTAAACAATTATATATTGCCCAAAATAGGAAAACTACAGATAGCTAAGCAAATTATATATTGCCCAAAATGGGAAAACTACTAATAGCTAAGAATGCAGCGCGCAAAAGGTACCTATTATTGTTGTCGTTATTGCTAGCAAAGAAGAATATAATTTAGGAAACCAATGATCTTACCAAAATCCAGTTTTGGTGCTGGGATACATCAGAATCCTACCCCAGTCCTGCAAGAAGTTGTCACAGAGTTGCATCCAGACTCTGGGGAGAGGCTTTTCTCATGCTCCAGTGTCCATGTAGAAAAGCTCCTATCTTTGTGGAAATCCGTGAGATTATTATAGGATAAAAGTGTGCCTTGCTTGGTCAGCAAGTATAGTTCTCTTTTCACATCCTCTTTTCAATGCAAAATATGAATTAAGGTTAGAGGTCTTAGACTTTTGGGTGCTAAGTGATAACCCCTGCGAGGCTGTTGACCCCACTGGAATTACCTATCTTCTGCCATCGAGCAGAAGGAGAGAGGGGAGAGGGGGGAACGTCCTGCCACAGATCTCAGCCGCTCCTTCCCACTATAAAGAGTATGGCAGAGGAGATTGTGTGAATCCTGATGGGCTCACTGGCAGCACTGCCCCGGAGCCATCCCATCCGGTCCCAGATGACCCCCTGCTTCTGGCAGGACTCCAATTCCAAAGGTGGTGCTGAAACCATGTGCAGAGTGGAAAATCCCATCTTGTACCCGAGGAAGTCAGGCCAATGCCTTGCCGTATGGAGACTCTGTCCCGAAGTCAATCTCCTATCAATGATGAACAACTAACCCTGTGCCCTGTCACTCTGCAGGACATTATTTTACAGAACAACAGCGGCCTCTGGATGCTGTTGAAAGACTGCCATGGGTACCAGTGAAACAGTTGCCACCACAACTGGCAGAGGATGCTGCAAAGGGATTTGAAACGGCCTCGTGTAAACACAAAACACTTTGCAGCAAAACCCATGAAATATATTTATGTTAAGATCAACTACAAACGCAGTGAAGAGGACCAGTTGAGATCCTGCAGCTGGACTTGGGGCTGCATAATGCTGGGCCTTCCCTGGTTTGCACTGAATCAGCCCAAGTTTTCATCCTCTAATGTGCTCCAAATTCAGTTGGTTGAAATCCCTACAAAACCCCTTCCATTTAGGATCAGGCTGTGCTCATGCTCGCTGTGCCCCAGAGCACAGGCAAGGATTGTTCTCTCAGCTGTTCGTAAAAGAACAGCCTTGACTGTACTCCATGGCAATTCAAGGAGGTCTTGGGCCTTGCCAACATTTCCTAGAAAGGCTCAGAAGTACTGAATACAGCAAGTGATGGATTCTGCTGCTCTCCTCTCACTCTCACCTCATGCTTCAAGCAGTGGTCCCCCAAATCCTGTCAATGCACCCACCAGGCTCCGTGGAAAGGCAGCTCACAATGAGCAACATCACCTTGACTGCAAAGAGAAGCAAGGTACAATTGCAAACTTCAGCATTCTGTGAAATGTTACAGTTTTCAAGAACAAGAAGAAAACTCCGCAGAGGAAGTAATTCCAGTATTCGTTCCTTCCAGGTTGAAGTAGAGATGTGAGAGGTCCACATGCCACCTTCACACAGAGCTCCCTTGCCAGGGGCTGCAGACAGAATGCTCTGAGTACAGAAAGGTAAAAGCTCACAGGTTACTGTATAACCACCTAAACAGCATGGCCATGAAAGAAGTTTAGATTCCATTTCCAGGAATCCAAAAACAATTTTCCATTTTATTGATGCTTTCCTGTATTAAAACTAAGAACTTTATTAAGGTGTTACAAAAAAGGACAGTGAAAAAGAGAACTGGAAGTCTTTGCCTGGGGATTTCACACAGTGTAAAACAGCTGATTAAAAAAAAATTGTGAATTAATTTCCTGTTTATCTTGGCTTGCTTGCACAACTTCTGTTTTACCTACTAAACCATGTTTTCCTCGAGCCACAAGTTCTTCACTTCAGCTCTACTGATTTCCCCAGTGATGTGGCTGGCAGGGGAGTGAGTGAGCAGCTGCTTGCTGACTGGCTGGGATTAAACCTGGACAACATGTTTAGAGCAGACAAAACCAGCCAGCCTCTCACAGACAGCTGTTCAGCTCTCACCTCTCCCGGCAGCCCAGGCAGTTGCCTGTAACAAAAGCAGCACAGGATTCTGTGTCTCACACATGTGGAATGCAGGTAACCGGGTTCCAAACACTTAAGGCAAATAGTCCAGGTAAAGGACAATAAACCACAATTTCCCTAAACAGTTTGCTTCCAAGACGATCCATACATCAGCTTTGTGACAAGGAAATAATTTGGCTCAGTACATTGGGAGGTGAAGCATAGATGCCTCACAGCTCATTCTTCACATACCTCACCTCCAGCACTGCATGGACCCTGGCTTTGCCTTCCTGCAGGCTGGAGGATGATTGAACTGGTGCTGGGAATATGAACACTTTACAATCAACACTTGGTGACTGAAGTGACAATGGCCCCAGCTCTGGCAGGCAAAGGCTCCTGGCTGCCCTTGCCATTCTTAAAGCCTCATTGTTTTGGCACCTAAAAGAGCACAATCCTAGAATGGGTTGTGTTGGAAGGGACCATAAAGGTCCTCTAGGGAGCTTGCTCAGGTCCAATGCCAACAATCACTGCACTTAGAGGGGTAAAGGGGGAACTTTTCATGGCACAGTGGAACAAAGAGGTGACAGAGAAAGAGCCAGATGGGTATTTCTGTCAGACCTCCACCCATTGGGGCATCTGCTGCTCGCAAAAAGAGTCAGATCAGCCAGGGAAAGGAACAGTTTTAAGGCAGGGAAAAACTGAGCAAAACACCATCATGCCAAAATCAGAGCACGCCTGTAAATCAATTACTTGTTGCTTCTTAATGGGATGGCAGGGAGAAGCAAGGCTGAACTGTTGAACTTGCATACACTCGGATAAAAGAGGACTTTAGAGCAATATGAGTTTGGTTTTCTTACATTTTATTAACGCTTATTGAAAGTTCGCAGAAAGGGTGGCACACTTGCTAGGGAGCCCTGGTGGCAGATGTAGCAAAAGCTGACCAGCTGTGGCCATGGGCTCCCCCTGCCTTGCCCAGACAGGTCATCAGAAATACTCTCTCTTTCCTGGATGATTTCCCAGAGAAGTAACTCACTCTGGCTTCTGAAGAACGACAAAAAGAAATGCATCTGCAGCTGCTGGTGTTGCTCCTATTAGTCCTGCTGAAGTACCAACAACTGCATTTGTGACCTATAAAAGGGAAAGGAAAGCAGGCTGGAAACAAGATAAGGACTTTTGTTTACTCCTCCCAGCAAGATAATATAGAAAAGGCAGGGAAAATATGGGTGAATAAATCAGTGAGGGACATCTGCCCCAGAAAAACAGGAGGAATACCATCCAGTTTTTTACCCCTTAGGAGGTGTCATTCAGTAAGAGGGCACTGTCAGGGTGCAGACAGAGCACAGTGACCCTCCAGGTGCAGGGGCTCTGGGGAGGCCAGAGGCAGTGCTGGTGTGCAGCCCACAGCTGGCACTTGGCTGTGCCCATGCACTCTGCAGGCTGTGTCCCAGCCCCGCGGCTCACAGCCAGCAGCCAGGAGCTGCTCTGGGAGGACTTTGCTCAATCTTAGCAGAGTTGACTTCTTTAGGAATTTTCTTCAAAAGGGAGTTCCCAATCTTATTTTACTGAGCACTGATTCCCTACAGAGGACAGGTAAGACCACAAAGAAGCTGCAAGTAGACAGGCTGAGATGGACAGAGGACTTTATCAGCTGAGAGATCTTCATGTACCTCTCTGAGTTTTATCCCTGTTTGGTGACCACCCCTAGGAGAAAGCAAAGGACAATTCCCTTGGTTTAACCATCCACGTAGCTTTGCCCCCTCTCCTCCCTGGAAATGAGGACGTTGCCGGGAGGCCCTTGGGAGCTGTTGACCCATCCTGCCAGAAAGTTTTAGGATGCTCAGTTCCTTTCTTTCCTACCTCACACCCTCACAGGAGCTGCTCATTTAGGCACCACAGGCAGGGACTCCAAGACAACAGCACATGCCTTGCCTCCCCTTTTGCAGATCTGGCAACCAGGACTTTTCCACCTACTCAGGCCCTCAGCAATACTTTTATTTCGCCTTTTCATAAAGCTAAGGCTCAAATCAATGATTCATAGAAAAAGCCCATAGGATGTAACTGATAAAAAAAGGATGTGGGTAGAAAGCCTGCTCCAGTCTTCAGAAAAGCATTGAAAGGGAGGCAGTGGGGGAAGGAATGGAAAATTTGCTTGCAAGTGCTTCCAGACTACCACAAACATCATCCCAGACAATGAAAAAAACCAGATGTGGCAAACAGGTTGGTGCTGCCAGGGGTCACCTTGAATAGTGACATCCTTGACTTATGATTTCTAATGGAGGGAATGACTTATTATTTTTGATGAAGGGAGAAGGAAGGCTGAACTGTTGAGTTTGCACACAAAGCTATCCTCAACTAGATAACAGACAATTTTAGGCAAGGTAAGTTTGGATTTTTACATTTTATTAAGTCTTTGAATTATTTATAACAGCAGTTGCTAGTAAGGCTTCATGTCAGTTGTGGCAAAAGCTGGACAGTGACCAGAGACTCCATGCCTTGCTTGAGCTCTTCCTAACAGCACATCCATTCTATTGTATAATCCTGTGATACCCAGACCCTGCGACAAGTGGACACGTGAAGAGGTGGGCTGGGAAAAAACGAGTATTGGCCAAAAGACCAATATTGGCAACAGCCAAAGGAACAGAATTGCTGGCCCGAATAGAAGCACCGGCAAGGCCTATCCCAGCAGCATCACGAAAGGAATTCAAATATCCGTGTACATTAAAGACCTGTAAAGGGAAATTAAAACACAGGCTAGAGACATGATAAGCACTTATATTTGCCCCCAGACATGAAAACTGAGAGCAGGAATGGATAATCAGGGTAATTAAATCAGTGACAGACATGTGCCCCATAAAGAGAAGGGGTAACACTCAGGATTTATCTCCTTAGGAGGTGGCATTCAGTAAGAGGGCACTGTCAGGGTGCAGACAGAGCACAGTGACCCTCCAGGTGCAGGGGCTCTGGGGAGGCCAGAGGCAGTGCTGGTGTGCAGCCCACGGCTGGCACTTGGCTGTGCCCATGCACTCTGCAGGCTGTGTCCCAGCCCTGCGGCTCACAGCCAGCAGCCAGGAGCTGCTCTGGGAGGCACACAGGACCTTAGCCCATGTCACTCACCTGGTGAGAGATACTGACTGCGTAGCGAAGCATTGTCACAAAGTGCTCACAGTTGCTTTGCAACAAACAATATGGCACCACCTTGTCTTTCCATTGCTCAGCACGCCGGAGGATCTCCTCCACTGGGTAAGGACAGTACTTTAAGTCATACTTGTTGTTGACACACCATTTATCATTTCCCACCACCTTCATCAGGAGCTCCTTCTTCACCTTTGCCCTACTGGTGACTATTGTCACAGTGCTGGCTGACAGGGGTGGAGCATTTTCATCTGGGGAAGGAAAGAACAAGATAAAGCAGACAGGCAGACACTCTCTGGCCCCTCCAAGACCTCAGATGGGTTTCAGGCTGCTCCTGGAAAGGTCATCTACACATATAGGGTCCACCACCCACCCACAGATGCAGACAGGGCTCTGGAGACACCCCAACACCCACTCTGCATCCTGCCACGCTGCACCAGCCTTACCTACAGCTGTCACATGGATGACATATCCCTTCCCCATGTAGAGGGCCCAGTGCTGGTAACCTTTCCGTTTAATCTCAATCAGATCCCCAGGACTTGGGTAGTGCATGCCATGTGTCCTCTCAGGAAAGTGCTTTTCTCCACATGTACAATTCACCACCTGCAAAACACACAGTAAACACTCAAAAGGAAATTTAGTTTGCTTTTTAAGAAAGTTAAGGTTAAAATTGATATTTCCATAGAAAGAGCCAATAGGATGTAACAGATAAAACCAGGATGTGGGTAGAAAGCCTGCACCAGTCCTCAGCAAACCCTGGAAGGGAACTGGAAAGGAAAATGTGCTTTCAGGTGTTCGCAGACTACCACAAACAACATCAAAGCCAAAAATTAAAAGCAGATGTGACAAACGGGCCAGGGCTCCAGGGGATCACCTTGAATGATGAGATGGTTGATTAGGTATTTCTTAATGGGATGGCAGGGAGAAGCAAGGCCAAAATGCTGAACTTGCACAAAAAGCAATATTCAGATAAAAGAGGATTTTAGCCATGATGAGTTTTGGGTTTTTCCGGTTTATTAATGCTTTAATTTAACTCTTTCAATAAGAGTGGCAAAAGCTGGGCAGACACCCCGAGCAGACAGGGAATCCCTGCCTTTCTCTGAGCTCTTCCCAATGGCTCATCAGGACTCTTTCTCTCTGGATTTGACCCTCAGCAAGCCCACTGACACTGTAAAGACAACAGCACAGCTCCTACTGCCTGTATGCAAACAATTGGCATCATGGCAGGTAAGGGGAAAGCAAAACACAGGCTGGAAACATGATGAGCATCTTTATTTAGCCCCAGGCAAGGTAATAGAGAGTAGGCAGGGATAATCAGGATAATCAAATCAGTGACAGGCATTAGCCCCATAAACAGAAGGGGTAACACCCAGGTTTTCCCCCTTGGGAGGTGGCATTAAGAGGGCACTGTCAGGGTGCACAGAGCACAGTGACCCTCCAGGTGCAGGGGCTCTGGGGAGGCCAGAGGCAGTGCTGGTGTGCAGCCCACGGCTGGCACTTGGCTGTGCCCATGCACTCTGCAGGCTGTGTCCCAGCCCCGCGGCTCACAGCCAGCAGTCAGGAGCTGCTCTGGGAGGCACACACAGCCTTAGCTGAGTTACTCACATGGCCACCATAGCGGAGTCTTTTCACAAAGCGCCCACATTTGCTGCCAAACACATCATAAGGAAGCTCCTTGCCAATGTAACCCTCTGCACGCCAGACGATCTCCTCCATTGGGGGAATATTGCAGCAGTCATGCTCCTTGTTGACACGCCATTCATCATGTCCGGCCAGATGCGTCAGAAGCTCCTTCTGCACCTTCACATTTCTGGTGATTATTGTCTCATTGCTGGCTGACACATTTTCATCTGGGGAAGGCAGGGAGGAGATAAGGCAGGCAGTCAGACACTCTCTGGCCCCTCCAAGACCTCAGATGGCTTTTGGACTGCTCCTGGAAAGGTCATCTACACACACAGGGTCCACCAGCAGCACATGGAAATAAACAGGGCACCTGTGGCACCCCAACACCCACTCTGCATCCTGCCACGCTGCACCAGCCTTACCTACAGTTGTCACATGGATGACATATCCCTTCCCCACGTAGAGGGCCCAGTGCTGGTAACCTTTCCGTTTAATCTCAATCAGATCCCCAGGATCAGGGTAGCGCATGCCATGTGCCCTCTCAGGAATGTCCATTTTTGCACGTACAAAATTGCTCAGCTGGAAAACTCACAGTAAACACTCAGCAAGAAATTTACTTTATTTTTTGAGAAAGTTAAGGTTAAAATTGGTTTTTGCACGCAAAGAGCCAATAGGATGTAGTTGATAAAACCAGAATGTGGGGAGAAAGCCTGCACCAGTCCTCAGCAAACCCTGAAGTGAAGGTGAGAAAAGGAAGATTTGCTTTCAAATGTTTGCAGTCTACCACAAACGCAATCACAAACAAAAAATTAAAGCAGATGTGACAAATAGGCCAGTGCTCCAGGGGATCACCTTGAATGATGAGATGCTTGACTCATTATTTCTTAATGGGATAGCAGGGAGAAGCAAAGCCAAAATGCTGAAGGTGTGCACAAAGCTATATTCAGATAAAAGAGGATTTTAGCCATGAGAAGTTTGGGTGTTTGCATTTTATTAAAGCTTTCACTTAATTTTTTCAATAGGGTGGCAAAAGCTGGGCAAAGACTCCATGCATCCAGGGAATCCCTGCCTTTCTCTGAGCCCTTCTCGATGGCTCATCAGGACTCTCTTTGTCTCTGGATTCAACCCTCAGCAAGCCCATCTACACTGTGAAGGCAACAGCACAGCTCCTACTGGCAGCATGCGAACAATTGCTATCATGACAGGTAAAGGGAAAGCAAAACACAGGCTGGAAACATAATGAGCACCTTTATTTAGCCCCAGGCATGGCAAAGGAGAATAGGCAGGGACAATGAGGATAATTAAATCAAGAAGAGGCATCTGTCCCATAAACAGGAGAACTAACATGCAGGATTTTACCCACACCCACGCCTGGCACTTGGCTGTGCCCATGCACTCTGCAGGCTGTGTCCCAGCCCCGCGGCTCCCAGCCAGCAGCCAGGAGCTGCTCTGGGAGGCCCTGTGTGCCCATGTCACTCACCTGCTCGCCATAGCGGAGTTTTTCAACAAAACGCCCACAGTTATTGTGAAAGAAACAATTTGGCACTTCCTTGTCAATGTAACCCTCAGCACGATTGATGATCTGCTCCACCGGGAGAGGACTGTGGTACCAGTCATACTTGTTGTACATACGCCATTCAGCATTGCCCACAACCTTTCTCAGAAGCTCCTTCTTCACCTTCGCCTTCCCGGTGAATATTGTCTCAGTGCTGGCTGACACAGTTGGAACATTTTCATCTGGGGAAGTTAGGGAGGAGATAAGGCAGGCAGGCAGACCCCCTGTGGCCATTCCAAGACAACAGATGGCTTTTGGACTGCTCCTGGAAAGGTCATCTACACACTCACAGGGTCCACCAGCAGCTCGTGGAGATAAACAGGGCTCCTGGAGCTCCCCAACACCCACTCTGTATCCTGACAGAGTCCACCAGTCTTACCTACAGCTGTCACATGGATGACATATCCATCCCCTATGTAGAGGGCCCAGTGATGATGATTTTGCCATTTGATCTCAATCAGTTCCCCAGGATCAGGGTAGCGCATGCAATGTGCCAGCTCAGGAATGTGCAATTCTCCATGTATAAAATCCCTCAGCTGGAAAACACACACTTAACCCTCAGCAAGTAATTTACTTTTTGTAAAACTAAATTTCTAAAATTACTTTAAAAAACATTTCAGGTTATCATCAGTTTTTCCATAAAAAAGACAATAGGATATAACTGATAAAACCAGGATGTGGGGAGAAAGCCTGCAGCAGTCCTCAGCAACGCGGTGCAGAGGAAGTAGCAGAGTAAAGAAAGATAAACTTGTTTTCAAGGGTTTGCAGACCACAAGCATCATTACAGCCAAAAAATAAAAGCAGGTGTGACAAACAGGCCAGTGCTGCTGGGGATCACCTTGAATAATAAGATGCTTGACTTGTTATTCCTTAATGGGATGGCAGGGAGAAGCAAGTCCAAAATGCTGAAGGTGTGCACAAAGCTATATTCAGATAAAAGAGGATTTTAGCCAAGATTAGTTTGGGTATTTGCATTTTATTAATGCTTTCATTTAATTGTTTCAATAGAGGGGGCAAAAGCTGGGCAGAGACCCTGTGCATCCAGGGAATCCCTGCCTTTCTCTGAGCTCTTCCTGATGGCTCATCAGGACTCTCTTTCTCTCTGGATTTGACCCTCAGCAAGCCCACCTACACTGTGAAGGCAACAGCACAGCTCCTACTGCCAGCATGCAAACAATTAGCATCATGGAATGTAAAGGGAAAGAAAACACAGGCTGGAAACATGATGAGCACCTTTATTTAGTCCCAGGCATGGTAATGGAGAATAGGCAGGGATAATCAGGATAATTAAATCAAGGAGAGGCATCTGTCCCACAAACAGGAGAAGTAACGTACAGGATTTTACCCACATCCACGGCTGGCACTTGGCTGTGCCCATGCACTCTGCAGGCTGTGTCCCAGCCCCACGGCTCACAGCCAGCAGCCAGGAGCTGCTCTGGGAGGCACACAGGGCCTTAGCCCATGTCACTCACCTGACCAACATAGCGAAGTCTTTTCACAAAATGCTCACATTTTCTGCCAAACTCTTCATATGGCACCTCCTTGTCAATGTAACCCTCAGCACGCCAGATGATCTCCTCGATTGGGAGTGGAGTGCAGTACCAGTCATACTTGTTGTTGACACGCCATTCATCATTTCCCACCACCTTTCTCAGAAGCTCCTTCTTCACCTTCACCTTTCCACAGAATATTGTCTCAGTGCTGGCTGACACAGTTGGAACATTTTCATCTGGGGAAGGCAAGGAGGAGATAAGGCAGGCAGGCAGACACTCTCTGGCCATTCCAAGACCTCAGATGGCTTTTGGACTGGTCCTGGAAAGGTCATCTGCACACACACAGTGTCCACCAGCAGCACATGGAGGGATACAGGACTCCTGCTGCATCCCAACATTACCTCTTCACCCTGACAGGGTCCACCAGTCTTACCTACAGATGTCACATGGATGACATATCCATCCCCCATGTAGAGGGCCCAGTGATGATGATTTGGCCACTTGATCTCGATCAGGTCCCCAGGCTCGGGGTAGCGCATGCCATGTGCCAGCTCAGGCACGTTCATTTCTCCACGTATAAAATCATTCAGCTGGAAAACTCACAGTAAACACTCAGCAAGAAATTTATTTTACTTTTTCAGTAAATTAAGTTTGAAATTGGTTTTTCCATACAAAGAGCCAAGGGGATGTAGCTGGTATGTCCAGGACATGGGCAGAAAGCCTGAACCAGTTGTCAGCAAAGCAGTGGAGAGGAAGTGGCAGAGTAAGGAAAAGGAAAATTTGTTTTCAAGGGTTTGCAGACTATCAGAAACAAGCATCATCACAAAAAAAAGCAGATGTGACTAACAGGCCAGTGCTGCTGGGGATCACTTTGAATGATATGATGCTTGACTTGTTGTTTCTTAATGGGATGGCAGGGAGAAGCAAGGCCAAAATGCTGAAGGTGTGCACAAAGCTATATTCAGATAAAAGAGGATTTTAGCCATGATGAGTTTGGGTATTTATGTTTTATTAAGGCTTTCATTTAATTGTTTCAATAAGCGGGGCAAAAGCTGGGCAGAGACCCTGTGCAGCCAGGGAATCCCTGCCTTTCCCTGAGCCCTTCCTGATGGCTCATCAGGACTCTCTTTCTCTCTGGATTTGACCCTCAGCAAGGCTACCCACGCTGTGAAGGCAACAGCACAGCTTCTACTGCCAGCATGCAAACAATTAGCATCATGGAATGTAAAGGGAAAGAAAACACAGGCTGGAAACATGATGAGCACCTTTATTTAGTCCCAGGCATGGTAATGGAGAATAGGCAGGGATAACCAGGATAATTAAATCAAGGAGAGGCATCTACCCCATAAGCAAAAAGGATAACACTGAGGTTTTTTCCTCTAGCAGTGTGGAAGGACCTTTCTCCCCTTATACAGCCAAAGCCTATCTCTCTGTAACATATGGCTAGGTTAGGCCAGAATGATTTGTCATGCAATGAATTATCTCGAATGAGAACCTCCTTAGCCAGCAATACACATCCTGGCTTCAAGGGTGACGATGGAAAACCTAAAATTAGTTACTGTAGAACACAAGCAGTTTGACCAATATAAAAGACCACTATTATTTTCATGCAATCAGGAATCTCTTATAGACTACCTGAGTGTGTAGAGAATTATCCTCAATGTTAAGACCTTGGCATCAAGGTACATTCTTGGGATTGAGAGAAATTAGGAGATTCTCTGCACACTGCTGTCATTCATTGGCAAGTGACCTTGACCTGTAATCTACTTTACTTCTGCACTAGCTGTAACGTAAGTTAGCTCTATGATTGTGCATTGTATCTTTATCTACTAGTACTTTTTATTTTGTTTTATTTGTGTTTAGTAAGTAATTCTGTTTAAATCTTATGTCTGCTTTCCTTGGTCTATGCAATAAATAACTCATATTGTAATAGGCCTGATCGGTCATTATTAGGACCTTGCAAGAGAGAGTGGTTTTGGGGTGCTGGTGGCCCCAACAAAGCTACTGTGTACTGCCAGAGGCGTGGGCAGAGGCAGAGACTTGTCCAAGCTCTTTGCTCATCTCCCATTCATAATAAAGAAGGGGCATTCAGTAAGAGCACACTGTCAGGGTGCAGACAGAGCACAGTGACCCTGCAGGTGCAGGGGCTCTGGGGAGGCCAGAGGCAGTGCTGGTGTGCAGCCCACGGCTGGCACTTGGCTGTGCCCATGCACTCTGCAGGCTGTGTCCCAGCCCTGCGGCTCACAGCCAGCAGCCAGGAGCTGCTCTGGGAGGCACACAGGGCCTTAGCCCATGTCACTCACCTGGCCACCATAGCGAATCATTGTCACAAAGCGCTCACAGTTGCTGCCAAACACACTATATATCACTTCCTTGTCAATGTAACCCTCAGCACTCCAGATGATCTCCTCCACAGGAAGAGGGCTGCAGTACTGATCATACTTGTTGTTGACATGCCATTCATGATATCCCACCACCTCCTTCAGGAGCTGCTTCTTCACCCTTCTTATGAATTCTAGTGCATCAAGGACTGCCAAAAATAGGGCCTGTTCTTCACCTGTGTATGGCAGGGAGGAGATAAGGCAGGCAGGCAGACACTCTCTGGCCCCTCCAAGATCTCAGATGGCTTTTGCATTGCTCATGGAAAGGTCGTCTATACACACAGGGTCCATCACTACCCCATGGAGGGACACAGGGCTCCTGGAGGACTCAAAGAAGCCCTCTGCATGTTGCTGGACCGCAGTACCCTTACCTGCAGGTGTCAAATGGATGACATATCCATCTCCCACGTAGACGGCCCAGTGCTGATGATATAGCTGGTCGATCTCGATTAGGTCCCCAGGCTCGGGGTGGCAATTTTCCTGTGCCATCCCAGGATCGTGCAGTCAGGACACACACGTGTAGCCGGGCTGGCTGAGCGCAGGGCAGAGCGGAGCGGGGAGCCGTGGGCTGTGCACAGACACCTGCCGGGAGCGCAGGCACGGAGGGAGTCAGGCCGAGTCCCGAGGGCAGCGGCTGCAGGAGCGGCGGCCCCACCCGCCCGCCCCGGCTCGGGTCTGCTCCCGCTGTCCCGCCGGCGCAGGGCGAGCGACGGAACGGCTCCGCTGCCACCCAGCGCATCCGCCGAGGCCGAGGCCGGGCCGGGTGGGCGTCCAGCGGCTGCCGCCTTGTCCGGCTGCCCCCGGGGGTGCCCGCCGTGCCCAGCGTGTCCCCAGGCTCTGGACACCTCCGGCCGCCCGGCTCGCAAAAGCCCGTTCGCATCTCCCGAGCTCTACTCACCCCAGCGCCTGTCCCTCTGTTTCCGTAGCTGGATTCCCGGCCCGCTGCCCCGGTATAACTAGAGAGGAGACGGAGCATCTTTGAACATGCCGGGCTCAGTGGCGTCATCGACCGAGGGCGTTCCTGGCCAATCCCCTTCTCCCTTCCCATCACGCCACCCTGTCCTGTCTCTCACCGTCCCTCCCATGCACGGTTTCCGCTCCCGAGATTGTTGCCAAAACCCCTCGCTTATGAGCACGGGCCAGTGCCACTTTTCCGGAGGCTCTGCCGCAGCTCCTCGAGCCTCTCCAGCCGCCGAGAGGCTGCGGTCCTGCTCGGCTTAGCGGTGAGTGAGTATCCCTCACCAGGAAACCTTTGGAGAGAGAAATGGGATGCTGCCGTTCTACTTCCTCACTGTGAGGAGAAACGGAGGAGGTGGAGCTCTGAGTGAAATGATTTTAGGGAGATGAGAATTTTAGGATGTATTTTTATGACGTGGCTCAGACATTTCCTTCAGAACATCAGAGGAATCTCATGATTGTGCCCAGCAAGGGTCGTGGTGCAAGAGATGGGCACAGCTGAGCCTGTACAGCCATGTCCTTGATGGGTGCTGGCACAGTGTGCTAAAACTAACAACAAAACTGTCCTCTGAGCTGAACTAAGCAGTGTATTTAAAATGGCGCTTTGAAAGTTAGGTTAGCAAGCTGGTTGATTTAAATGATGAGAGGAGTGCAAGATTTGTCATCTTTCTGTCTTCCACTGGCATTAAAATTGTTAGCTCTGTCTGTTTTTGTGGCTGTGTCTCAGGTCCCTGTGCCCTTAGTTATGTCAAGGGTCAGCACCAGTTCAGTTAGGCTTTGCCCCCCAGAGCTCAACCTGCTCTGGACACCTTTCATTAGGCCAGGTTGCTCAAAGCCCCATCCAGCCAGGCCTTGAACACTTCCAGGGACAGGGCATCCACAAGTGCTCTGGATAACCCATTCCAGTGCCTCACCGCCCTCACAGTGCGGAATTTGTTTCTAAAATCTAATCTAAACCTACTTTCTGGTATCTAACCTAAGCTACTCTCTTTCAGTTTGAATTCTGACCACATCAGTCTGTGGTTTGTTGATCTCTCAGAGGTGTGTATGTGATGATGTGCAGCACACTTGTGCTCTCCAGGTCTGTCTGAACTTTGTGTTTTTCAAACAGCCTTTGAAGACAACCGCGTCTCTTGTGTCAGTTAGCCCATATTTCAGTCTGGGCCTACAACATGAGATCTGAGAGATATTTTAAATGAACAATTTCAAAGCTTCTCCGCAAATGCCATGACAAATTTATTATAATTTCTTCTCAAAGTATTACAAATGCAACTAAAATACAAAAGTATGACAAATGAATAGGAATAATATTGTTTACTCTAGGTGTATATTTGGGGTTCATTTTGATCATCATTGCACATTCTCTGCCTCGCTAAAGCTGCCAGTGCCCCCCTGCCACCTGTGGTTGTAACTATACTGAAGGGGGAAAAAATCATTCTTGGCAGCCTGGAAACATCTTTTACTGTTTTGTTACTTGATCTGTCCTGATATGTATATATTCTTCTAAAGAACTATTACTCCTTTTTTCTACATTTTTGTTTGAAAGCCCTGTAATTTTCAACGTTATAATAGTATGGAGCAAGGGGTCTTCTTTCCATTCCAGGAAGGTTCCTGCCTTCCTTGGTAGACACTTGTCTTTTAAACCAAGACATTAATTGGCACCCAATGTGGTCTTGAGAGGAAAGGGATAAAATAGAATAACAGTTCATGGGTAATCCATTTGTGTATTGGATATAGAAACCTCATTAGGTATCACCATGTGGTCCTGCTTGCCCCAGTTCAGTTGGCAAATGATTGTGTTCAAGTTTTTTCCATTTGCAGATCACTGTCTAAACATGGGCCCCACAACTAAGGCCATTGTGACTGTTATTAAATTTGTAGAATGGATCATTTGGGTGAGGAATTTTATTACATTTGTAGAATGGATCATTTAGGGGAGGAACTTAATGTTTTAAACCTCTTTTGGAATGTGTACATGTGGCTATATAACTATCACAGCCGAAGTTCCTATCGTTGGGAGTTCACTGAAAATGGTACCTATTTGGGGGGAGGAATGCAGGGGGGGCGTTTCTCCCAACCCTTCACCCACTTGTTTAGGTTTACTACAACAGCTTTTGAAGGGTTTAAATTCCCTCTGGATGCTAAAGACACCATACTCCTGCTGGTGTTGCTGCTAAGTCTCTTCAATGTGGTCCATCTAGCATTTAGAGACACGGTGAGGTTGCCTTGGGTAGCTAGCTCAGAATCTGCCCCAGAGACTAGGGATGCTGCCCAGAAACCTGACACAGGGGCAGGGACACTGCCCAACAGCCTGCCACTGCCCGAGACTCTGCCTTAGAAATGAATCACTGGGATTGGATGGGTGTAAGAATAGACTCTGTGGGGTTTAGTTATGCGGATAAAAATAGGGACAAGAGATCTCTAAAGATGAGTTTTAGAACGTGAGGGTTTATTGCGAAAGAGCGAGAGCGTGAGAGGCCTGCTGGGCTGCAAGACGCAGCCCAAAGCAGGCCAGAGAAAAGAGAGAGAGAGAGAGAGCAGAAAGAAGAGAGTAAAAGAGCGTAAAAAAGAGAGCGATTTTCTGTTTACAATGCAATAAATCATCTTCTCTGTTGAATATTCTAATTCCCTTTAACCAATCTAAGACAAGCTACAAACTCTACAGCATTTACATACAACCTATAAGAATCATCACATTACCATATGGGGTCATGTTTCAGACCTTAAAAAAACTGCTTTTTGGGATCTCTACCAGGCAGGTAGGGTCTGCTCTGACCTTTGGACTTGCCTGGGCAGAGGGCATTGTTCTATCAAGAAGGGGGATTACCTTCTGTGGCTATACCATTGCTCTTTATTTACTCTACAACTCGAACCTTGTCTTCATTTCAATCTCGCTCATATTTTCCATATCCTCAGCATCTTTTGAAAGGTAATCATATCTATAAGGCTTTCCTATTTCATCTTCCCCAACAGATGGGGGTATGGGAGGAGATAGGATGGGTACTGAAGTAATACTCTGCCCTAATTGTTTGGAAACTTTCCCCTTGACCAGACACAGATCCCCAGTAAGATTGCTCAGTGTTGGAAGGAACATCGTTCCATGAATTCCGGAGATGGCCAACTCACTGCAGTGTGCTGGACCATGGCCAACACTTACCGCACCATGGTCTTAACACTACAGCACCACCTACAGTCTGCAGAAAGGTGGATAGCGCAGCAAGAAAACCAATACATGTTACAACCATTCAGGCTCCAGCCAAAGCAGCAGAAGGGCGCCCAAAGCCAGCAGCAGCCAGAAGGCAGGGAGGAGATGAGGAAGGCAGGCAGACCCTCTCTGGCCCCTCCAAGACCTGAGATGGCTTTTGTACTGCTCCTGGAAAGGTCATCTACACTCACAGGGTCCACCAGCAGCACATGGAGGGAGTCAGGGCTCCTGAGGCATCCCAACGTTACTTCTTCACCCTAACAGGCTCCACCAGTCTTATCTACATCTGTCACATGGATGACATATCCATCCCCCACATAGACAGCCCAGTGTTTGTAAACTCCATGGTCGATGTCGATCAGGTCCCCAGGCTCAGGGTGGCAGTTACTCGGGGCCGCTCCCGCTGTCCCGCCGGCGCAGGGCGAGCGACGGAACGGTCCCGCTGCCACCCAGCGCATCCGCCGAGGCCGAGGCCGGGCCGGGTGGGCGTCCAGCGGCTGCCGCCGTGCCCGGCTGCCCCCGGGGTTACCGCCCTGCTCTCCCGGCCGCGCTCCGCTCGGGGCTCTGCTGCTGCTGCTGCTGCCGCTGGGCTCCTCTCGGCAATTGCAAACTCCTGCATTCTGTGAAATGTTTCAGCTTTCAAGAACACCAAGACAATTCCCCAACTGAAGTAATTCCAGTATTCTTCCCTTGCAGGATGAAGTAGGGATGTGAGGGGTCCATACACTGCCCTCATACAGGGCTCCCTGTCCAGAGGGTGCAGAGAGAATGCTCTGAGTAATAAAAATTTAAAGCTCACTGTTTGGCCATGAAAGAAGTTTTGATTCCATTTCCAGGAATCAAAAAAAGATTTTCAGTTTCAGTCTAATTAGAGTACGTTTTCCTGTATTAAAACGAAGAACTTTATTCAGATGTAATAACAAAGGGCATACAAAGTGCATCCAAACTCTTGGCTCACAGCTCATTTTTCACATACCTCACCTCCAGCACTGCATGGACCCTGGCTTTGCCTTCCTGCAGGCTGAAGGAAGATTGATCTGGTGCTGGGAATATGAACACTTTATAATCAACATTTGGTGACTGAAGTGACAATGGCCCCAGCTCTGGCAGGCAAAGGCTCCTGGCTGTCCTTGCCATTCTTAAAACCTCAGTGTTTTGGCAACTCAGAGTAGAATCCAAGAATGGGTTGTGTTGGAAGGGATCATAAAAATCAGCTTGTTCAGGTCCAATGGCAACAATCACTGCACTTAGCGGGGTGAAGGGGGAAACTGATGGCTCAGTGGAACAAAGAGCTGATAGAGGAAGAGCCAGATGGGTATTTCTGACAGATCTCCCCACATTGGAGGGTCTGCTGCTTCCAAAGAGAGTCAGATGAGCCAGGGAAAGGCACGGCTTTTAGGCAGGGAAAAACTGAGCAAAACACCATCAGGCCAAAATCAAAGTACTCGTGTAATACATTGAAGGATACAGCCTAGAAGATGTGCCCTTTTCTCCTGCCCCCTGGCCTCCCAGGAGCTGCTCAGTTTGTGCAGCACAAGCACAGGCTCCAAGACACTGCACATGCCCTGCCTGTCCTTTTGGAGACCTGGCTGTTAGGGCTTTCCCACTCTTACAGGTTGAGTGAATTTTTCCCATTGCCATCGTGAAGACACAGGGACTGGGAGAGGATGATTGCCTGGAGATGGATGGTGGGTGAATGAGTTATATAAAGGAAGTGCCTGATAGCCCTGGCATAGCAGCGGTATCTCTTGGGGAAGGGAATGGGGGCTTTGGCAGTTTTGTAGCTGGTGGTGATCCGGGGCATCCGGAGCTGTGGGGTGGTGCCGCAGGGAGTGGTGCGCCCTCGCCCTGGCCTTTGCTGCGCTGTAGCTCGGCACTACGATCGAGCAGTTCCCCCCCGTGCCCGCTGCTGGGGAGAGGATTGCAGGCTCATCCCCTGGCTGAGTTGCCCTGGGCAGATGCAGTGCTGAGCTCACTGCTGCCCGTGGGAGCAGCCTTTGCCCCTGCCGGGAGCAGCCCCTGCCGTGGTCATGACCGCACCGAAAGGGACAATGGTGCTGGGCAGGTCGGGAGCTTCTGCTGTGGTGTTGTTGGTCGTTCTGTAGTATGTATTTTCTAGTAAAGAACTGTTTTTCCTCTTCCTATATTTTTGCCTGAAAGCCCAGTAATTTGGAAATTAAATAATTTGGAGGGAGGGGTCCTTCTATTGCAGGAAGGCTAGTGCCTTCCTTGGCAGGCACCTATCTTTTCAAGCAAAACACCCACCTATGCTGGGCCTCAGTTGGAAGGCACAGTAAACCCTCAGCAGTACTTTCATTTTAGTGATACACAGAAAGAGCTCACAAGAGCTTTCTGATCAAAACAGGATGAAAAGCCTGCACCAGTCCTCAGCAAAGCACTGGACAGCAGGTGTGTGGGACAGGGAAGAAATGGATAATTTGCTTGCAAGTGCTCCCAGACTACCACAAAAATCTTCACACAGAATGAAATAAAATCAGATGTGACAATCAGGCTAGTGCTGCTGGTGGTCAGCTTGAATGGTGACGATCTTGACTTTTTATTTCTTAATTGGGTAAGACAGGAGAAGCAAGGCTGAATTGTTAAACTTGCACACACAGCAATACCCAAACAGATAACAGAGGATTTTAGGGTGATATGAGTTTGGTTTTCAGAGGTTGTATTAAGGCTTATTTAAAGTTCACAGCAAGGGTGACACATTTGCTAGGAAGCCTTTATGGCAGGTGTAGGAAAAGCAGACCAGTGACTGCTGTGGCCAGAGGCTCCTCCTGCCGCCTTCTGACCACTTCCTGACAGGCCATCAGCAATACTTCCTCCTGGATATGTTCCTACACATGCTCTTCACAAGAGCATTGCCAATATTGTTAGCAATGAAACCTCCTGGAGCAATAGAAAATACAATTGCGACCTCTAAAAGGGAAAGTAAAACACAGGCTGGAAACATGCTAAGCACTTATATTTACTCCTCCCAGCATGATAATATAGAAAAGTTAGGGATAAACAGGGTAAAAAAAACAGTGAGGGACTCATATCCCATTAGCAAAAAGGGTAACAGTGAGGTTTCTACCCCCGAGGATGTGGCATTCAGTAAGAGGGCACTGTCAGGGTGCAGACAGAGCACAGTGACCCTCCAGGTGCAGGGGCTCTGGGGAGGCCAGAGGCAGTGCTGGTGTGCAGCCCACAGCTGGCACTTGGCTGTGCCCATGCACTCTGCAGGCTGTGTCCCAGCCCCGCGGCTCACAGCCAGCAGCCAGGAGCTGCTCTGGGAGGACTTTGGTCAATCTTAGCAGAGTTGACTTCTTCAGGAATTTTCTTAAAAGGGAGGTCCCAATCTTATTTCACAGAGCATTGATCCCCTACAGAGGACAGGTAAGACCACAAAGAAGCTGCAAGTAGCCAGGCTGAGATGGACAGAGGACTTTACCAGCTGAGAGATCTGCATGTGCCTCTCTGTATTTTATCCCTGTTTGGTGACCACCCCTAGGAGAAAGCAAAGGGCTATTCCCTTAGTTTAACTATCCACTTAGCTTTGCCCCCTCTCCTCCCTGGCATTAGGGAAGTGGCCAGGAGGCCCCTGGGAGCTGTTGACCCATCCTGCCAGAAAGTTTTAGGATGCTCAGTTCCTTTCTTTCCTACTGCACACCCTCGCAGGAGCTGCTCATTTATGCACCACAGGCAGGGACTCCAAGAAAACAGCAACCTGCCTTGCTTCCCCTTTTGCAGATCTGGCAAACAGGAGTTTTCCACTTACTCAGGCTTTTACTTTTATTTTACCTTTTCATAAAGCTAAGGCTAAAATCAATGATTCATAGAAAGAGTCCATAGGATGTAACTGATAAAAAAAGGATGTGGGTAGAAAGCCTGCTCCAGTCTTCAGAAAAGCATTGAAAGAGAGGTGGTGGGGGAAGGAATGGAAAATTTGCTTGCAAGTGCTTCCAGAGTACCACAAACATCATCACAGACAATGAAATAAAAGCAGATGTAACAAACAGGTTGGTGCTGCCAGGGGTCACCTTGAATGGTGACATTCTTAACTATTTCTAATGGGATTGCAGGGAGGAGCAAGGCTGAACAGCTGAACTGGCACACAAAGCTATCCTCAGATAAAAGACAATTTCAGACAAGATGAGTTTGGATTCTTACATTTTATTAAGTCTTTGTGTTACTTATAACAGCAGTTGCTAGTAAGGCCTTATGTCTGTTGTGGCAAAAGCTGGACAGTGAGCAGGGACTGCATGCCTTGCTTGCGCTCTTCCTAACAACACATCTCTTGTATTGTATCATACTGTGATCTCCGGAACGTGAGACATTTATAGATATAATGAGATGTGCTGGAGATTAAACCAATACTGGCCAAAACACCGACACCAGCAGCAGCCAAAAGAAGAGGATTGGTGGCCAGAGAAATGGCACCTGCAAGGCTTAACCCAGCAGCAGTACTAATGCTATGGCTATGTGTAAGTGCTTCCAAGACCTGTAAAGGGAAAGTAAATAAAAGATAAGATATGATAAGCACTTATATTTACTACTTCCAGCATGGCAATATAGAAAAGCCAGGGATAATCAGCATAATTAAATC
The DNA here is from genome assembly GCA_024500445.1 of Entomyzon cyanotis. NCBI lineage: Eukaryota > Metazoa > Chordata > Aves > Passeriformes > Meliphagidae > Entomyzon > Entomyzon cyanotis. The sequence continues at coordinate 13,004,520 of JAKEPQ010000780.1, forward strand.
AAGGAGACGCATATACCCCATAAACAGAAGGGGTAACAGCCAGTTTTTTTGCCCCTAGCAGGTGTCATTCAGTAAGAGGGCACTGTCAGGGTGCAGACAGAGCACAGTGACCCTCCAGGTGCAGGGGCTCTGGGGAGGCCAGAGGCAGTGCTGGTGTGCAGCCCACGGCTGGCACTTGGCTGTGCCCATGCACTCTGCAGGCTGTGTCCCAGCCCTGCGGCTCACAGCCAGCAGCCAGGAGCTGCTCTGGGAGGCACACAGGGCCTTAGCCCATGTCACTCACCTGGCCAGAGACAGCCCATCCATAGCGAAGCATTGTCACAAAGTGCTCACAGTTGTTTCGGAACAAACGATATGGCACCTCCTTGTCAATCCATCGCTCAGCACACCGGAGGATCACCTCCACTGGGTAAGGACAGCACTTTAAGTCATACTTGTTGTTGACATACCATTTATTATTTTCCACCACCTTCGTCAGGAGTTGCTTCTTCACCTTCGCCTTTCTGGTGACTATTGTCACAGTGCTGGCTGAGAGGCCGGGAGCATTTTCATCTGGGGAAGGCAGTGAGGAGATAAGGCAGGCAGGCAGACACTCTCTGGCTCCACCAAGACCTCAGATGGGTTTTGGACTGCTCCTGGAAAGCTCATCTACACACACAGGGTCCACTGCCAACCCACAGTGAAAGACAGGGCTCTGGAGGCATCCCAACACCCACTCTGCATGCTGCCAGCCTGCAACAGCCTTACCTACAGCTGTCACATGGATGACATATCCCTTCCCCATGTAGAGGGCCCAGTGCTGGTAACCTTTCCGTTTGATCTCGATCAGGTCCCCAGGATCGGGGTAGGTCATGTCCTGTGGCATCTAACAAGGAAGAATTTCTTGACATAAAAAAACTGACAGCTGGAAAACTCACAGTAAACACTCAGTAACCCTCACTAACCTCAGTGGCATATGGGAGATGCACAGAGGCTCACCCCATGTCACTCACCTGGACACAATAGCGGAGTTTTTCAACAAAATGCTCACTGTCATTGGGGAATAAACAATATTCCACCTCCTTGCCAATGTAACCCTCAGCACGCCGGATGATCAACTCCACTGGGAGAGGAGTGCGGAACCAGTCATACTTGTTGTTGACACACCATTCATGATTTCCCACCACCTCCTCCAAGAGCTCCTTCTTCACCTTCGCCTCTATGATTTGTATTTTCTCAGTGCTGGCTGTCACAGGTGGAGCATTTTCATCTGGAGAAGACAGGGAGGAGATAAGGCAGGCAGTCAGACACTCTCTGGCCCCTCCAACACCTGAGATGGTTTTGGACTGCCCCTGAAAAGGTCATCTACACACACAGGGTCCACCAGCAGCACATGGAGGTGAACAGGACTCCTGGGGCACCCAACACCCATTTTGCATCCTGCCAGGCTGCACCAGCCTTACCTACAGATGTCGCATGGATGACATATCCATCCCCCATGTAGAGGGCCCAGTGATTAATATCTGGCTGTTTGATCTTGATCAGGTCCCCAGGACTGGGGTTGTGCCTGTCCTGGGCCATCTCAGGAATGTTCATTTCTCCACGTACAAAATTCCTCACCTGGAAAACACAGTAAACGCTCAGCAAGAAATTTAGTCTACATTTTGAGAAAGTTAATGTTAAAATTGGTTTTTCCTTAGAAACAGCCAATGGGATGTAGCTGATAAAACCAGGATGTGGGCAGAAAGCCTGCAGCAGTCCTCAGCAATGTACTGGAGAGGAGGTGGCAGAGTAAGGAAAAGAAAATGTGCTTTCAAGGGCTTGCAGACTACCACAAACATCATCAAAAACAAAATACAAAAGCAGATGTGACTAACAGGCCAGTGCTGCTGGGGATCACCTTGAATGATGAAATGCTTAACTTCTTATTTCTTAATGGGATGGTAGGGAGAAGCAAGGCCAAAATGCTGAACTTGAACACCATGCTGTATTCAGACAAAAGAGGATTTTAGCCATGATGACTTTGGGTTTTTACGATTTATTAAGACTTTCATTTAATTGTTTCAATAAGGGTGGTAAAAGCTGGGCAGAGACCCTGTACAGCCAGGGAATCCCTGCCTTTCTCTGAGCTCTTCCCAATGGCTCATCAGGACTCTCTTTCTCTCTGGATTTGACCCTCAGCAAGCCCATCTACACTCTGAAGGCAACAGCACAGCTGCTACTGCCTGTATGCAAACATTTCATCATGGAAGGTAAAGGGAAAGCAAAACACAGGCTGGAAACATGATGAGCACCTTTATTTAGTCCCAGGCATGGCAATGGAGAATAGGCAGGGACAATCAGGATAATTGAATCAATGAGATGCATCTACCCCATAAAAGGAGGGGTAACACTCAGGATTTGTCCCCTTAGGAGGTGTCATTCAGTAAGAGGGCACTGTCAGGGTGCAGACAGAGCACAGTGACCCTGCAGGTGCAGGGGCTCTGGGGAGGCCAGAGGCAGTGCTGGTGTGCAGCCCACGGCTGGCACTTGGCTGTGCCCATGCACTCTGCAGGCTGTGTCCCAGCCCCGCGGCTCACAGCCAGCAGCCAGGAGCTGCTCTGGGAGGCACACAGGGCCTTAGCCCATGTCACTCACCTGGCCACCATAGCGAAGTCTTTTCACAAAGCGCCCACATTTCCTGCCAAACACCCCATATGGCACCTCCTTGCCAATGTAACTCTCTGCACGCCAGATGATCTCCTCCACTGGGAGTGGAGTGCATAACCACTCATACTTGTTGTTAACACACCATTCATCATTTCCAACCACGTCCTTTAGGAGCTCCTTCTTCACCTTTCCTTTTCTGGTTACTATTGTCACAGTGCTGGCTGACACAGGTGGACCATTTTCATCTGAGGAAGGCAAGGAGGAGATAAAGCAGACAGGCAGACACTCTCTGGCTCCACCAAGACCTCAGATGGCCTTTGGACTGCTCCTGGAAAGGTCATCTACACACACAGGGTCCACTGCCAAATCACAGAGGCAGACAGGGCTCTGGAGGCATCCCAACACCCATCTAGCATGCTGCCAGGCTGCACCAGCCTTACCTACAGCTGTCACATGGATGACATATCCCTTCCCCATGTAGAGGGCCCAGTGCTGGTAGGCTGTCCGTTTGATCTCGATCAGGTCCCCAGGATCAGGGTAACGCATGTCCTGTGCCATCTCAGAAGGAAAAATTTCTCGACGTAAAAAAACTGACAGCTGGAAAACTCACAGTAAACACTCAGTAACCCTCACTAACCTCAGTGGCATGTGGGAGATGCACAGAGGCTCACCCCATGGCACTCACCTGGTCACCATAGCGGAGATTTTCAACAAATTGCTCACTGCTGTTGCGGAATACAGAATATTTCACTTCCTTGCCAATGTAACGCTTAGCATGCCAGATGATCAACTCCCCTGGGAGTGGAGTGTAGAGCCAGTCATACTTGTTGTTGACACACCATTCATGATTTCCCACCACCTCCTCCAAGAGCTCCTTCTTCACCTTCGCCTCTATGATTTGTATTTTCTCAGTGCTGGCTGTCACAGGTGGAGCATTTTCATCTGGAGAAGACAGGGAGGAGATAAGGCAGGCAGTCAGACACTCTCTGGCCCCTCCAACACCTGAGATGGCTTTTGGACTGCTTCTGAAAAGGTCATCTACACACACAAGGCTCACCACCAGCACATGGAGGTAAACAGGACTACTGGTGCACCCCAACACCCATTTTGCATCCTGCCAGGCTGCACCAGCCTTGCCTACAGATGTCGCATGGATGACATATCCATCCCCCATGTAGAGGGCCCAGTGATTAATATCTGGCTGTTTGATCTTGATCAGGTCCCCAGGACTGGGGTTGTGCTTGTCCTGGGCCATCTCAGGAATGTTCATTTCACCAAGTACAAAATTCCTCACCTGGAAAACACAGTAAACGCTCAGCAAGAAATTTAGTCTACATTTTGAGAAAGTTAATGTTAAAATGGTTTTTCCTTAGAAACAGCCAATGGGATGTAGCTGATAAAACCAGGATGTTGGTAGAAAGCCTGCAGCAGTCCTCAGCAAAGCACTGGAGGTGGCAGAGAAAGGGAAAAGAAAAAGTGCCTTCAAGGGCTTCCAGTCTACCACAAACATCATCACAAACAAAATACAAAAGCAGATGTGACAAACAGGCCAGTGCTGCTGGGGATCAGCTTGAATGATGAGATGCTTGACTTGTTATTTCTTAATGGGATGGCAGGGAGAAGCAAGTCCAAAATTTTGAATTTGCACACCATGCTGTACTCAGATAAAAGAGGATTTTATCCATGATGACTTTGGGTTTCTACGATTTATTAAGGCTTTCATTTAATTGTTTCAATAAGGGTGGTAAAAGCTGGGCAGAGACCCTGTGCATCCAGGGAATCCCTGCCTTCCTCTGAGCTCTTCCCAATGGCTCATCAGGACTCTCTTTCTCTCTGGATTTAATCCTCAGCAAGCCCATCTACACTGTGAAGGCAACAGCACAGCTTCTACTGGTAGCCTGCAAACAACTGGCATCATGGAAGGAAAAGGGAAAGCAAAACACAGGCTGGAAACATGATGAGCACCTTTATTTAGTCCCAGGCATGGTAATGGAGAATAGGCAGGGATAATGAGGATAATTAAATCAATGAGAGGCATCTACCCCATAAACAGAAGGGGTAACACCCAGGTTTCACCCCTAGGAGGTGTCATTCAGTAAGAGGGCACTGTCAGGGTGCAGACAGAGCACAGTGACCCTCCAGGTGCAGGGGCTCTGGGGTGGCCAGAGGCAGTGCTGGTGTGCAGCCCACAGCTGGCACTTGGCTGTGCCCATGCACTCTGCAGGCTGTGTCCCAGCCCTGCGGCTCACAGCCAGCAGCCAGGAGCTGCTCTGGGAGGCACACAGGGCCTTAGCCCATGTCACTCACCTGGCCACCATAGCGGAGTCTCTTCACAAAGCGCCCACATTTCCTGCCAAACACCCCATATGGCACCTCCTTGCCAATGTAACTCTCTGCACGCCAGATGATCTCCTCCACTGGGAGTGGAGTGCATAACCACTCATACTTGTTGTTGACACACCATTCATCATTTCCAACCACGTCCTTTAGGAGCTCCTTCTTCACCTTTCCCTTTCTGGTTACTATTGGCTCAGTGCTGGCTGACACAGGTGGACCATTTTCATCTGGGGAAGGCAAGGAGGAGATAAGGCAGGCAGTCAGACCCTCCCTGGCCTCTCCAAGACCTCAGATGGCTTTTGGACGCCTCCTGGAAAGGTCATCTACACACACAGCATCCACTGCCAAATCACAGAGGCAGTCAGGGCTCTGGAGGCATCCAAAAACCCATCTTGCATGCTGCCAGGATGCACCAGCCTTACCTACAGCTGTCACATGGATGACATATCCATCCCCCATGTAGAGGGCCCAGTGATGATTATTTGGCCATTTGATCTCGATCAGGTCTCCAGGCTCGGGGTAGCGAATGCCGAGTGCCTTCCCAGGAATGTTCATTTCTCCACATATAAAATTTTTCCACTAGAAAACACATAGTAAACACTCAGTAAAAAATTTAGTTTACTTTTTGAGAATGTTAAGGTGAAAATTGGTTTTTCCATAGAAAATGCCAATGGGATGTAGCTCATAAAACCAGGATGTGGGCACAAAGCCTGCAGCAGTCCTCAGCAATGTACTGGAGAGGAGGTGGCAGAGTAAGGAAAAGAAAATGTGTCTTCGAGGGCTTGCAGACTACCACAAATATCATCAAAAACAAAATACAAAAGCAGATGTGACTAACAGGCCAGTGCTGCTGGGGATCACCTTGAATGATGAGATGCTTAACTTGTTATTTCTTAATGGGATGGTAGGGAGGAGCAAGGCCAAAATGCTGAATGTGAGCACACCATTCTATTATCACATGAAAGAGGATTTTAGCCATGATGACTTTGGGTTTCTACGATTTATTAAGGCTTTCATTTAATTGTTTCAATAAGGGTGGTAAAAGCTGGGCAGAGACCCTGTGCAGCCAGGGAATCCCTGCCTTCCTCTGAGCTCTTCCCAATGGCTCATCAGGACTCTCTTTCTCTCTGGATTTAATCCTCAGCAAGCCCATCTACACTGTGAAGGCAACAGCACAGCTTCTACTGGCAGCCTGCAAAAAACTGGCATCATGGAAGGTAAAGGGAAAGCAAAACACAGGCTGGAAACATGATGAGCACCTTTATTTAGTCCCAGGCATGGTAATGGAGAATAGGCAGGGATAATCAGGATAATTAAATCAAGGAGAGGCATCTGCCACATAAACAGAAGGGGTAACACCCAGGTTTTACCCCTAGGAGGTGGCAGGAGCTTTCACCCCTGATAGAGCAAATGCTTATCTCCCCTAACACATGGCTAGGTTAGGCCAGAATGATTTGTCGTGCAATAAATTATCTCGGATTAGAACATCCTTAGCCAGCATTGCACATTCTGGCTTCAACGGTGAGAAAAGAAATCTCAAATTAATTACTGTACAACACAAGCACTTTTACAACTGTAAAAACCACAATCATTTTCATGAAATCAGAAATCTCTTATACACTACCAGAATGTGTAGAGAGTTCTCCTTGTTGTTAAGATGGGGGCATTGAGTTATTTTCTTGGGATTGAGAGAAACTGGGAGATTCTCTGCACACTGCTATCATTCCTTGGTAAGTGACACTGACCCATAACCTGTGCTATTTCTTTACTAGCTTTAACAGAAGTTACCTCTGTAATTCTGCACCATATCTTTATCTCCTGGTAAAGTTATTTTGCTTTACACCTGTGTAGTAAATAAGTGTAAGTCTTACAAGAAGAAATCATCTTCTTGTAAGAACAAGGTAAACATCTGTTTACCTTGGTCTATTCAATAAATAATTCCTGTTGTAATAGGCCTGATTGGTCATTATTAAGAACTTGGGAGTGACAGTGCTTTGGGGTGCTGGCAGCCCCAATAACGCTACTGTGTACTGCCAGAGGCCTGGGCAGAGGCAGGGACTTGTCCAAGCTCTTTGCTCATCTCCCATTCATAACAAAGAAGGGGCATTCAGTAAGAGGGCACTGTCAGGGTGCACAGAGCACAGTGACCCTCCAGGTGCAGGGGCTCTGGGGAGGCCAGAGGCAGTGCTGGTGTGCAGCCCACGGCTGGCACTTGGCTGTGCCCATGCACTCTGCAGGCTGTGTCCCAGCCCCGCGGCTCACAGCCAGCAGCCAGGAGCTGCTCTGGGAGGCACACAGGGCCTTAGCCCATGTCACTCACCTGGTCACCATAGCGGAGAGTTTTCACAAAGCGCTCACAGTTGCTGCCAAACACATGAAATGTCACCTCCATGTCAATGTAACCCTCAGCACTCCGGATAATCTCCTCCACTGGTAGAGGACTGCAGTACTGATCAGATTCGTTGTTGATATGCCATTTATTTTTTCCCACCACCTTCTTCAGGAGCTGCTTCTCCACCTTTCTGATGTATTCAGGCAAACCACGGAGTCCCAGGGCTACGATCCCATTTTTACCTGTGTATGGCAGGGAGGAGATAAAGCAGACAGATCCTCTCTGGCCCCTCCAAGACCTCAAATGGATTTCCACTCCTCCTGGAAAGGTCATCTACACACACAGGGTCTACCACCAACCCACGGAGGGACACAGGGCTCCAGGGACACCTCGAGAAGCCCCCTGCATCTGGCCAGACTGCAGTACCCTTACCTACAGGTGTTAGGCTGATGACATATCCATCCCGCAAATAGAGGGCCCAGTGCTGATGAAGTGGCCGGTCGATCTCGATTAGGTCCCCAGGCTCGGGGTGGCAATTGCGCTGTCCCATCTCAGGATGGTGCAGTCAGGACACACACGTGTAGCCGGGCTGGCTGAGCGCAGGGCAGAGCGGAGCGGGGAGCCGTGGGCTGTGCACAGACACCTGCCGGGAGCGCAGGCACGGAGGGGGTCAGGCCGAGTCCCGAGGGCAGCGGCTGCAGGAGCGGCGGCCCCACCCGCCCGCCCCGGCTCGGGGCCGCTCCCGCTGTCCCGCCGGCGCAGGGCGAGCGACGGAACGGCTCCGCTGCCACCCAGCGCATCCGCCGAGGCCGAGGCCGGGCCGGGTGGGCGTCCAGCGGCTGCCGCCGTGCCCGGTTGTCCCCGGGGGTGCCCGCCGTGCCCAGCGTGTCCCCAGGCTCTGGGACCCGTCCGGCCGCCCGGCAGAGCCGCGCCCGCCGCCTCGACGGGGCCGCATCCTGCTGGCAATCGCCCGCTCGCATTTCCCGAGCTCCGCTCACCCCAGTGCCTGTCCCGCTGTTTCCGTAGCTGGATTCCCGGCCCGCTGCCCCCTCTACAAGTTGTATGGAAGAGGCGATTGCGCAGAACTTGCCCCGGACACAGCCGGCGCTTCCCCAGGTCTGTCCCGTTACACAGCGCCCCCTAGCAGCGCTTGCAGTCAGAATGTTCTGAGTAAAGAAAGGCTGAAGGTCACAGGTTGATCTATAACACCCAATGAGTTTTGTCGTGAAAGTGGTTTCGATTTCATTTCCAGGAATCAAAAAAGGATTTTCACTTTCAGTTTGAATGTGCTTTTGTGTATTAAAACGAAGGACTTTATTGAGATGTAACAACAAAGCACAGTACAAAATACAACTGGAGTTCTTGTCTTGGTTATTTCAAACATTGTAAAACCGGTGTTTTAAAAAGCAGTGAATACTTTCCGGGTTTGCTTTGCTTGTATGTACTGCTCCTGATTTACTTCTAAAGTGTCTTTTTTTCAACCCACAAGCTTTTCCCTTCAACTCTTCTGATTCCCTCCCTGATGGGGCTGGCAGGGGAGTCAATAAGCAGGTGCCTGGTGTTTGCTTGCTGTTTCGGGTTAAACCTGAACAACACCTTAAGCGCAGACAAACCCATACAGCCTCTAACAGACAACATCGGGGACACACAGAAAAGAGCCTACAGGAAGTAGCTGATAAAAACAGGAAGAAAACCTGCACCAGTCGGCAGCAAAGCACGGGAAGAGAGGTGTGGGCGAGGGGGAAGGAATGGATAATATGCTTACAACTGCTCCCAGACTACCACAGAAATCATCACTGAAGAATAAATAAAAACCGATGTGGCCACCAGGTTAGTGATGCTGAGGGTCACCTTGAATGGTGACAGGTTACTTGTTAATCCTTAATGGGATGGCAGGAAGAAGCAAGGCTGAATTATTAAACTTGCACACAAAGCTATATTCAAATGGACAGAAGAGGATTTTAGGACAATAAGAGTTTGGATTACTGACATTTTATTAAGGCTTATTTAATGTTTACTGCAAGGGCGGCACATTTGCTAGGGCGCCTTGGTGGCAGATGTAGCAAAAGCTGACCAGTGGCTGCTGTGGCCATGGGCTCCACCTGCCTTGCTCTGAGCTCCTCCAGACAGCCCATCAGTATTACTCTCTCTCTTCTCTGGATGAGTTCCCAGAGAAGCCACTCAAAACAGCGGCAGCAAGACCAGCAAGAATGACACCTCCTACTGCTGCTGCTGTAGTACCAACAACTGCGTTTGTGACCTATAAGAGGAAAGGTGAAACACAGACCAGAAACATGATAGGCACCTATATTTACTCCCTCCAGCATGATAATATAGAAAAGGGATAATCAGAGTAAAAAAATCAGTGAGGTGCATCTGCCCCATAAGCAGAAGGGGCAACACCCAGGTTTTTATGCCTAGGAAGTGGCGTTTAGTAAGAGGACACTGCCAGGGTGCAGACACACCACAGTGACCCACTGGGTCCAGTGGCTGTGGGGAGGACAGAGGCAGTGCTGTTGGAGGATGTGGGTCACAGAGACCACGGCTGGCACTTGGCTGTGCCTATGCACTCTGCAGGCTGTGTCCCAGCCCCGTGGCTCACAGCCAGCAGCCAGGAGCTGCTCTGGGAGGCACAGAGGGCTTTAGCCGAGTCACTCACCTGGTCAGAGACTCCCTCTCCGTAGCGGAGCATTGTCACAAAGTGCTCACAGTTACTGCCAAGCACATCATATACCACCTCCTTGTCAATCCATCGCTCAGCACGCCAGAGGATCTGCTGCACTGGGAGAGGAGTGCGGGAGCGATCATACTTATTGTTGACACACCATTGATCATTTCCCACTACCTCCTTCAGGAGCTGCTTCTTCACCCTGGCTCTTCGGGTGAATATTGATATGGTGCTGACTGACAGAGATGGGGCTCCTTCATCTGTGGAAGGCAGGGAAGAGATAAGGCAGGCAGGCAAACCCTCGCTGGCCCCTCCAAGATCTCAGATGGGTTTCAGACTGCTCCTGGAAAAGCCAGCTACCCAAACGGGATCCACCAGCAGCACATGGAAGGAAAGAGGTCTCCTGGGCACTGCATCATGCCCTCTACACCCTGACAAGCTGCACCAGCTTTACCTACAGGTGTCACGTTGATGACATATCCATCCCGCAAATAGAGGGCCCAGTGCTGGTAAAATTTCCGGTCGATCTCGATTAGGTCCCCAGGCTCGGGGTGGCAATTTTCCTGTCCCATCTCAGGATGGTGCAGTCAGACACGCACGTGTAGCCGGGCTGGCTGAGCGCAGGGCAGAGCGGAGCGGGGAGCCGTGGGCTGTGCACAGACACCTGCCGGGAGCGCAGGCACGGAGGGGGTCAGGCCGAGTCCCGAGGGCAGCGGCTGCAGGAGCGGCGGCCCCACCCGCCCGCCCCGGCTCGGGGCCGCTCCCGCTGTCCCGCCGGCGCAGGGCGAGCGACGGAACGGCTCCGCTGCCACCCAGCGCATCCGCCGAGGCCGAGGCCGGGCCGGGTGGGCGTCCAGCTGCTGCCGCCTTGTCCGGCTGCCCCCGGGGGTGCCCGCCGTGCCGAGCGTGTCCCCAGGCTCTGGGACCCGTCCGGCCGCCCGGCAGAGCCGCGCCCGCCGCCCGCAGCCTCGACGGAGCCGCATCCTGCTGGCAAACACCCGCTCGTATTTCCCGAGCTCCGCTCACCGCAGCGTCTGTCCCGCTGTTATCGTGGCTGGGCCCAAAGTCCCCTCCAGCTGCTGCCAATAGCGAGGAGGAGTCACTTGCGTGGATCATGCCAGGCTCACTGCCGGCACCGCCCAGAGCCATCCCGTCCGGCCCTACTCTCCACCTGCTCCGGGAAGGTACCTCTCGAGGTTGTTGCCAAAACCACCGTTGGGTGAAAAATCTTGTCCTGCCACTGTCGAAGTCGGGCCACGGCCTCTTTGCCAAGAGCCTCTGTCCCCAAATGGTCCAGTGATGGGCAACATCCCTGCTCCTGTCACCATGGCAGGACATTGTCTTGTAAAACCACAGCCTCGGGATCATGATTACAGTGTGGCTTGGGTACCACTTAAAAGGTACCAAAACCATCAGAGGATGTAAATGGCCAACATGAATGGACTCGTGTAAATGCAAAAGACTTTGCAGCAAAAAGCATGGATTAGATTTATGTTAACCCTGCCTACAAACACAGTGAAAGGGATCAGGTGGGACCCTGCAGCTGGGCTTCGGGTGCACAATGCTGAGGCTTCCCTGGCTTACACTGAATCAGCCCAAGTTTACATCTTCTAATATGCTCCAAATTCAGATGACTGAAATGGCTATAAAAGCCCTTCTGTTTAGGGACAGGCTATGCCCGTGCTGGCTGTGCCCCAGAGCACAGGCAAAATATTTCTCTCACCTGTTTGGAAAAGAACAACCTTGACTGTACTCCATGGCAATTCAAGCAGGCCTTGGGCCTTGCCAGCATTTCCTAGAAAGGCTCAGAAATGCTGAATACAGCAAGTGATGGATTCTGCTGCTCTCCTCTCACTCTCACCTCATGCTTCAAGCAGCATTCCCCCAAATCCTGTCACTGCACCCACCAGGCTCCATGGAAAGGCAGCTCACAATGAGCAACATCACCTTGACTGCAAAGAGAAGCAAGGTACAATTGCAAACTTCAGCATTCTGTGAAATGGTACAGCTTTCAAGAACAGCAATAAAATTTCCCAGATGAAGTAATTCAAAGTATGCTTCCCTTACAGGATGAGGTAGGGATGTGAGAGGTCTACATGCCCCTCTCATACAGTGCTCCCTTGCCACAGGCTGCAGAGAGAATGCTCTGAGTACAGAAAGGTTAAAGCTCACAGGTTACTGTATAACCATTTAATTAGCTCAGTCATGACAGAAGTTCTGATCCCATTTCCAGGAATCAAAAAAGGACTTTCAGTTTTAGTTTGATTATATGTCATCCTGTATTAAAACTAACAACTTAAGTTGGATGTAATAAGAAAGGGCAGCACAAAATAGAACCAGAAGTCTTGGCTTGATTTTTTTAGGCCATGAAAATAGATATTTAAAAAAGAAGTGAATTAATTCCTTGTTTTCCTTTTCTTGCATGCACAGCTGTTGATTTACCTACTAAACCACCTTTCTCTCAAGCCACAAGTTCTTCACTTCAACTCTTCCAATTCCCTCCCTGATGTGGCTGGCAGGGGAATGAGCGAGAAACTGCCTCATGCTTGCTTGCTGACTGGGGTTAAACCTGGACAACGTGTTTAGAGCAGACAAAACCAGCCAACCTCTCACAGGCAGCTGTTCAACTCTCACCTCTCCCTGCAGCCCAGGCAGTTGCCTATAACAAAAGCAGCACAGGATTCTGTGTCTCACACATGGGATGCAGGTCACCTGGTTCCAAACACTTAAGGCAAATAGTCCAGGTAAAGGACAATAAACCGCAATTTCCCTAAACCTTTTTTTCCCAAGACAATCCACACATCAGCTGTGTGACAAGGAAATAATTTGGCTCAGTACATTGGGAGGTGAAGCATAGATGCCTCACAGCTCCTTCTTCACATACCTCATCTCCAGCACTGCAAGGACCCTGGCTTTGCCTTCCTGCAGGCTGGAAGAAGATTGATCTGGTGCTGGGAATATGAACACTTTACAATCAACATTTGGTGACTGAGGTGACAGTGGCCCAGCTCTGGCAGGCAAAGGCTCCTGTCTGCCTTTGCCATTCTTAAAGCCTCATTGTTTTGGCACCTAAAAGAGCACAATCCTAGAATGGGTTGTGTTGGAAGGGACCATAAAGGTCCTCTAGGAAGCTTGCTCAGGTCCAATGGCAACAATCACTGCAGTTACAGGGGTAGAGGGGGAACTTTTCATGGCACAGTGAACAAAGAGGTGACAGAGAAAGAGCCAGATGGGTATTTCTGTCAGACCTCCATCCATTGGGGCATCTGCTGCTCCCAAAGAGAGTCAGAAGAGCCAGGGCAAGGAACAGTTTTTAGGCAGGGAAAAACTGAGCAAAACACCATCATGCCAAAATCTGAGCATGCCTGTAAAACAATGATTTGCCATGTGTTAATGGGATGGCAACGAGAAGCAAGGCTGAACTGCTGAACTTGCATACAAAGCTACACTCAGATAAAAGAGGACTTTAGAGCAATATGAGTTTGGTTTTCATACATTTTATTAAGGCTTATTGAATGTTCACAGAAAGGGTGGCACAGTTGCTTGGAAGCCTTGGTGGCAGATGAAGCAAAAGCTGAGCAGTGGCTGCTGTGGCCATGGGCTCCCCCTGCCTTGCCCCGACAGGACAGATCATCAGCATTACTCTCTCTTTCTTGGATGAGCTCCCAGAGAAGTAACTCACACTAGCTTTGCAAGAACGGCAAAAGAAATTACTGCTGCTGCTCCTAGTAGTCCTGCTGAAGTACCAACCACTGCATTTCTGGCCTATACAAGGGAAAGGAAAACACAGACTGGAAACATGATAAGGACTTTTATTTACTCCTCCCAGCAAGATAATATAGAAAAGGCAGGGAAAATGTGGGTAAATAAATCAGTGAGTGACATCTGCCCCATAAACAGGAGGAATACCATCCAGTTTCTTCCCCTTAGGAGGTGTCATTCAGTAAGAGGGCACTGTCAGGGTGCAGACAGAGCACAGTGACCCTCCAGGTGCAGGGGCTCTGGGGTGGCCAGAGGCAGTGCTGGTGTGCAGCCCATGGCTGGCACTTGGCTGTGCCCATGCACTCTGCAGGCTGTGTCCCAGCCCCGCGGCTCACAGCCAGCAGCCAGGAGCTGCTCTGGGAGGCACACAGGGCCTTAGCCCATGTCACTCACCTGGTCAGAGACTGGGTCTCTGTAGCGAAGCATTGTCACAAAGTGCTCACAGTTGTTGCTAAGCACATCATATGGCACCTCCTTGTCAATCCATCGCTCAGCATGCTAGAGGATCTTCTCCACTGGGAGAGGAGTGCGGGAGCGATCATACTTGTTGACTTGCCATTCATCATTTCCCACCACCTCCTTCAGGAGCTGCTTCTTCACCTTGGCCCTACTGCTGAATACTGATGAGCTGCCACTGGACAGGGATGAGGCTCCATCATCTGGGGAAGGCAAGGAGGTGATAAGGCAGGCAGGCAAACCCTCGCTGGCCCCTCCAAGACCTGAGATGGCTTTTGTACTGCTCCTGGAAAGGTCATCTACACACACAGGGTCCACCACTACCCCATGGAGGGACACAGGGCTCCTGAGGCACCCCAACACGCACATTGCATCCTGCCACGATGCACCAGCCTTACCTGTCACATGGATGACATATCCATCCCCCACATAGACAGCCCAGTGTTTGTAAACTCCATGGTCGATGTCGATCAGGTCCCCAGGCTCAGGGTGGCAGTTACTCGGGGCCGCTCCCGCTGTCCCGCCGGCGCAGGGCGAGCGACGGAACGGTCCCGCTGCCACCCAGCGCATCCGCCGAGGCCGAGGCCGGGCCGGGTGGGCGTCCAGCTGCTGCCGCCGTGCCCGGCTGCCCCCGGGGTTACCGCCCTGCTCTCCCGGCCGCGCTCCGCTCGGGGCTCTGCTGCTGCTGCTGCTGCCGCTGGGCTCCTCTCGGCAATTGCAAACTCCTGCATTCTGTGAAATGTTTCAGCTTTCAAGAACAACAAGACAATTCCCCAACTGAGGTAATTCCAGTATTCTTCCCTTGCAGGATGAAGTAGGGATGTGAGGGGTCCATACACTGCCCTCATACAGGGCTCCCTGTCCAGAGGGTGCAGAGAGAATGCTCTGAGTAATGAAAATTTAAAGCTCACTGTTTGGCCATGAAAGAAGTTTTGGTTACATTTCCAAGAATCAAAAAAGGAATTTTCAGTTTCAGTGTAATTATAGTACATTTTATTGTATTAAAACTAAGAACTTTATTCAGATGTAATAACAAAGGGCATACAAAATGGATCCAAACACATTGCTTAATTATTCCAAACATTTTAAAACAGACATTAAAAAATTAATTAATTCCTTATTTTGCTTTGCTTGCTTGCATGGCTTTTGATTTACCAACTAAGCCACCATTTTCTAAAGCCACAAGTTTTCCACTTCAACTCTTCCAACCCCCTCCATGATGGCTGGCAGGGGAGTGCGTGAGCAGCTGCCTCATGCTTGCCTGCTGGCTGGGGTTAAACCGGGACAACATGTTTAGAGCAGACAAAACCAGCCAGCCTCTCACAGACAGCTGTTCAACTCTCACCTCTCCCTGCAGCCCAGGCAGTTGCCTATAACAAAAGCAGCACAGGATTCTGTGTATCACATATGGGATGCAGGTCACCTGGTTCCAAACACTTAAGGCAGATAGTCCAGGTAAAGGACAATAAACCACAATTTCCCTGAACAGTTTTCTTCCAAGACAATCCACACATCAGCTGTGTGACAAGGAAATAGCCTGGCTTAGTACATTGGGAGATAATTTTTATGCAGGGAAAAAGTGAGCAAAACACCATCATGCCAAAATCAGAGCACTCCTGTAATAAACTGAAGGATACAGCCTGTAAGACCTGCCTGACCCTCTGACCTCCCAGGAGTCTCTCAGTTTAAGCAGAAGCACAGGCATCAAGACACTGCACGTGCCCTGCCTGCTCTCTTGCAAACATTGCAGCCAGGGCTTTCCCACCTGCATAGAGCCTCAGCTAGAAAACCCTCAGCACTACTTTTATTTGACTTGTTCAAAAATTCAGGGTTAAAATCAGGGATACATAGAAAAAGCCTACAGAAATCAACTGATAAAAATGGATGAAAAACCTGCACCAGTGCAAGTGCTCCCAGACTACCACAAAAATCATCACAAGCAATGACATAAAAGTAGATGTGTCAACCAGGCTAGTGCTGCTGGGGTTCACCTTGAATAGTGACAACCTTGATGTTTTGTTTCTTAATGGGATAGCAGGGAAAAGCAAGGCTGAACTGTTGAACTTGCACACAAAGCTATAGTAAGCTAAAAGATGATTTGGGGGCAATTTAAGTTTGGATTGCTGACATTTTATTAAGGCTTATTTAATGTTTATACCAAGGGTGGCACAGTTGCTAGGAAGCCTTGGTGGCAGGTGTATCAAAAACTGAGCAGTGACTGTTGTGGCTGTGGCCTCTCTCTGCCTTGCTCTGAGCTCTTCCAGACAGCCCATCAGTAATATTTTTTCTCTTTCTTGGATGTGTCCCCACATAAGCCCTTCACAACAGCAGTGGCAAGACTAGCAAGAATGACACCTCCTACTGCTGCTGCAGTACCAAGAACTGCTTTTGTGACCTATAAAAGAGAAAGTAAAACACAGGGTGGAAACATGATATGCACTTACATTTGCTGCCCCCAACATGATGAAATAGAAAAGGCAGGGACAGTCAGGGTAAAGAATTCAGTGACAGACATATGCCACATAAACTGAAGGGGTAACACCCAGGTTTTACCCCTAGGAGGTGTCATTCAGTAAGAGTGCAGTGTCAGGGTGCAGACAGAGCACAGTGACCCTCCAGGTGCAGGGGCTCTGGGGAGGCCAGAGGCAGTGCTGGTGTGCAGCCCATGGCTGGCACTTGGCTGTGCCCATGCACTCTGCAGGCTGTGTCCCAGCCCCGCGGCTCACAGCCAGCAGCCAGGAGCTGCTCTGGGAGGCACACAGGGCCTTAGCCCATGTCACTCACCTGGTCAGAGACTGGGTCTCCATAGCGAAGTTCTGTCACAAAGTGCTCACAGTTGTTGCCAAGCACATCATATGGCACCTCCCTGTCAATCCATCGCTCAGCACGCCGGATGATCTGCTCCACCGGGAGAGGAGTGCGGGAGCGATCATACTTGTTGTTGACACGCCATTTGTTATTTCCCACCACCTCCTTCAGGAGCTGCTTCTTCACCTTGGCCTTTCTGGTAAATATTGATGTGGTGCTGGCTGACATGGATGGGGCTCCTTCATCTGGGGAAGTTGGGGAGGAGATAAGGCAGGCAGGCAAACCCTCGCTGGCCCCTCCAAGACCTCAGATGGGTTTCAGGCTGCTCTTGGAAAGGTCATCTACACTCACAGGGTCCACCACCAGCCCATGGTGGGATACAGGGTTCCTGTAGCATACCAACATGCCCTCTGCACCCTG
Source organism: Entomyzon cyanotis (assembly GCA_024500445.1). NCBI lineage: Eukaryota > Metazoa > Chordata > Aves > Passeriformes > Meliphagidae > Entomyzon > Entomyzon cyanotis. Next base: position 13,021,931 of record JAKEPQ010000780.1, read on the forward strand.
CCAGGCTGCACCAGTCTTACCTACAGGTGTCACATTGATGACATATCCATCTCCCAAGTACAGGGCCCAATGATGGTAAAGTGGCCGGTCGATCTCGATCAGGTCCCCAGGCTCGGGGTGGCACTGGCCATGTGCCATCTCAGGATGGTGCACTCAGGACATGCAGCAGTAGTCGGGCAGGCTGAGCCCCGGGCAGAGCGGAGCGGCGAGCCGTGGGCTGTGCACAGACACCTGCCGGGAGCGCAGGCACGGAGGGAGTCAGGCCGAGTCCCGAGGGCAGCGGCTGCAGGAGCGGCGGCCCCACCCGCCCGCCCCGGCTCGGGTCTGCTCCCGCTGTCCCGCCGGCGCAGGGCGAGCGACGGAACGGCTCCGCTGCCACCCAGCGCATCCGCCGAGGCCGAGGCCGGGCCGGGTGGGCGTCCAGCTACTGCCGCCTTGCCCGGCTGCCCCCGGGGGTGCTCGCCGTGCCCAGCGTGTCCCCAGGCTCTGGACACCTCCGGCCGCCCGGCTCGCAAAAGCCCGTTCGCATCCCCCGAGCTCCGCTCACCCCAGCGCCTGTCCCGCTGTTGTCGTAGCTGGATTCCCGGCCCGCTGCCTCTGTTATAAATAGCAAGAAGATGGCGCTTGCCTTGATCCTGCCAGGCTCAGTGGCGACACTGACCGAGAGCTCTCCCGGCCAGTCCCCTTCTCTCCCTTCCCACCGCCCCACCCTGCCTTCTCCCTTCCCACCGTCCCTCCCATGCGGAGGCTGCGCTCCCGAGATTGTTGCCAAAACCGCTCGTTTATGGGAGAATCTGAGGAGGACGGGCCACTGCCACTTTTCCGGAGGCTCTGCCGCAGCTCCTCGAGCCCCTCCAGCCGCCGAGGGGCTGCGGAGCATCCCTCACCAGGAGAACTTTCTTTGAGAGAAATGGGATGCTGCCGTTCGACTTCCTCACTGTGAGGAGAAACGGAGGAGGTGGAGCTCTGAGTGAAATGATTTTAGGTATATATTTTTATGACGTGGCTCAGACATTTCCTTCAGAACATCAGAGGAATCTCATGATTGTGCCCAGCAAGGGCCCTGGTGCAAGAGATGGGCACAGCTGAGCCTGTACAGCCATGTTCTTGATGGGTGCTGGCACAGTGTGCTAAAACTAGCAACAAAACTGTCCTCTGAGCTGAACTAAGCAGTGTATTTAAAGCCCAGCATTTCAAAAGTTAGGTGAGCAAGCTGGTTGATTTAAATGATGAGAGGAGTGCAATATTTGTCATCTTTCTCTCTTCCAGTGACATGAAATTGTTAATTCAGTGGAGCATTGAATGGCAGTTCTGCTTTCTGTATCATCCCCTTCTTTAAGTCTCAATCATTTACAAAACTTTGCAGTGGAAATTGAATCACCAAGGCAGTTCATATGATATTTGAAAAAAAACTAAAGGTATATACGGAAACCCAGAAATCTACTTTACCTGGATGCAGCAGGTTCCTGTTGCTTGGGGGGAGCCTGAGCTGGGATCCTGCAGGGCAAGGACGGGCCTGTGCTCCCACCGAGTGCAGAGGGAGGAGATTGTGGTCAGCACTGCTCTGCAGTCACTGAATCACAGTGTAGCAGGCGTGAGAGAGAGTGCAATAGGAGCTGCCACTGAACAGGCAGCAAAGATGGTGTTATGAACACAGTGAAATTCCAGCATAAAGTTGACAGTTCATTTGTGCACCAGTAGCTCTCTCTCGCTGATTCATTTTCATTGTGTAATGAGGTTAAAAGGCCCTTTCTATTCATACCCCTTCCAAAATAGCAGTGGCCTGTGTGTATGGACAGCTGGTGTGTTCTTGAATGGACCAGAATAACCGAACTCACCATGGAGACTGCAAGTATTTCTTTGGCTAACAGTGCACGTGAGTTTATGGATACGAGGGAAAAGAGAGAGTAAATAATAACCAGCATTGCAGCAGGAAAAACAGCAAGCCCTGTTAAAGAAACCCTGCTCTTTGACCATCCAGCACTCACTGTGGCAGTCACACTTGCAGCACTTGAGCTGGAACTGAGACCTGATCAGAGTGGGTGGCTCTAGTGAGCCAACGGGTGTCCTGCTGGACTTGCTGTGCACCTCACACACAGTCAGACAAAGTCGTCTTACGTGCTTGCCCCCAGATTTCCCATAGCAGAGTCTCAAACATCAGAATCCTGAAAATAAGTTAATCATGGTGCAACAACACAACAACAGCTTGAGCTGTATGCCTCTGAGGAGGGACTTCAAATAAAAGGAACCCTGTGAGTTTTATACCCTCACAGTCTGGGGTCCTCGGCTCCTGCTGTATCTCTGAGTGTCAGATGTTCATGTGGCTGTGTCACAGGTCCCTGTGCCCTTTGTTCTGTCAAGGGTTGGCACCAGTTCAGTCAGTCTTTGCCCCCCAGAGCTCAACCTGCTTCTCACACTGCAGCTGCATACTGAGCTACCTGCACTAAATGTCTTCCTCAACAATCAGAAAGTAACATGCAACAAACTGGAGAAGAACCAGAAACATTTTCATGGTGCTTTGCATCTCAAGGCTTCACTCATAACCCCAGAAATCCATTCTGATCTTGGACAAGGCCCAGGCAATGCTTCAGTCCCTGAGCTTTGTGAGTGGTCTGTCCTGGGCTGGATCTCACACACAGCAGGTTACTAGGCTTTGCCACAAACACCTTTGGCCTTCTGATGTAGGGCAGTCCCTAGCATGCTCTGGGGCTGAGTTGATGCAGAGCTCCTCTCACATCCATCAGTGTGGCAGCTTCTGAGTCTGCAAAGACCCCAGGGAGAGTTTATGACAGGATCTCATTCTTCAGAAAGTTTTTGTTAAGTTGTGTTCTTGCTTAGCCCCACAGGTTGGGGACTGATAGCAAGCCTGCTTCTTGTCCCCTCCACTCTGAGGGGATAAGGGGGATCATCCTTTTTGCTACACCTGCCCTCAGGTGAGCTCAGTGTCTTCTTGTTTCTTTCTGTCCCCAGCTGGACTTGCCTTGCCAGAAGAGGAGTAAAGAACTGTGTCCACACCAGTCAATGAATCCCTTTCCCATGGAAGGATTTGGGTAAGGTCTCATAAAGACCTGCCTGGGATGCTGTAATTAGTTCATAGGATCATGGAATGGTTTGGGTTGGAAGGGAGGTAAAGATCATCCAGTTCCAAGCCCCTGCCATGGGCAGGGACACCTTTCATTAGGCCAGGTTGCTCAAAGCCCCATCCAGCCAGGATTTGAACACTTCCAGGGACAGGGCATCCCCAGGTTCTCTGGATAACCCATTCCAGTGCCTCACCGCCCTCACAGTGCGGAATTTGTTACTAAAATCTAATCTAAACCTACTTTCTGGTATCTAACCTAAGCTACTCTCTTTCAGTTTGAATTCTGACCACATCAGTCTGTGGTTTGTTGATCTCTCAGAAGTGTGTATGTGATGATGTGCAGCACACTTGTGCTCTCAAGGTCTGTCTGGACTTTGTGTTTTTCGAACAGCCTTTGAAGACAACAGAGTCTCTGGTGTCAATTAGCCCATATTTCAGTCTGGGCCTACAACATGAGATCTGAGAGATATTTTAATTGAACAGTATCAAAGGTTTTCCACAAATGCCATGATAAATTTATTATAATTTCTTCTCAAAGTATTAGAAATACAATTAAAATACAGAAATAAAAAGTATGACAAATGAATAGGGATAATATTGTTAACTATAGGTGTGTACTTGGGGATTCATTTTGATCAAATGCACTGTTCATGATGTAGCCATAATCTTGCTCACGTACTCTGGCATCCAATTTATCCCTGGACCATTTCAAAGATGAATCTCTTGTTATTGTAACTCTATCCTCCTTTCTCTTCCTTCTGTACAATGGGGAAAAAAAAAGAACAACCATTTTTAATTTTTATTCCTATTTATAGTGAGAGATGAAACAATGGTATGAGCATGAATGGAACTGGGTTTTGGAGAAGCTAGAGTTTCATGATAAGTGATGCATATACCCTGTGTAAAAGAAATTGCGTGTGTTCATTCCTGAGAAAAGAAAAATTAGGTTTTCTCATATGCCTCAAAAGAGATCCCAAATGCTCTGACCCCTTTCTGGCCCTGCAGGTTGGTGGGAGTTTTGAGGTTTACAGGTGCTAAAAGAGATGTCTTGACTCTGCTGAATGCAACAAAGCTGGCAAAAACCTTACCTTAACATGTACATTGTAGAGGAGATGAGAATGACAATAACTGCTACACCTGCCACAATTCCAACGACGATGACAACTGTGAGGTCCTTGGAATCCTCTGTGCCAGGGTCTTCAACTGAAGAACAAATAAGAGCCCTGTCACTGGAAGCTAACCTTGCTATGAACAGAAATGGTTTTTCTCCACCCTTGCCTGTCTGGTTTATAGTGTGTTGTCTGTGGCTTTTTGGGGTGGTGTCAGACCCAGGTCCTGCTGTACCAAGCCCTGCTATCCTGCTTTCTGGCCCCTTTCCATTGGGTTCTGACCCTTCTTTCTGCTTGCATGACCACAGGCTGGATGACCACAGTGGATGACACACTGGGTAACAATTTGCTTCATGAAAATGAAGAGCAAGCGCAGTCTTCTCCATAACAACATTCATTTTTGAAAAAGTTGTGTGTAATGCAGACAGGGAAATCCAGAATAGTTTTATTACCTATCTTTTCAGCCTCGCAGTTTGGTCCTGTGTAGAGTTCTGAACATTCACAGAAGTGGAGGGAGGTGCTGTTGGTAGTTTCAGAGCAAATGCCATCATTCTTACAAGGATTTGGCATACATGGGCCACCTGGGAAAAAAGAAGAAGCACTTGACTCTCAGATAGTCCAACCCTGAAGAGAGCTGTTCTTGCTTAGATTACGCTGACTCCTAACGCTGCACATCCTCTGTATTTTAGTGTGTTACTTGTATCTGACAAGAAACGCTGTTTCTCCAGTGAAACATCAGAGCAAGATCCCCTGTAAGCTTGTCTTCTGTACGCTCTCTCTTGCAACTATCCCCAACCCAGTGATGTCCTTTACAGTAAGTCAAGGTTTCATAGCATCCAAGATAATATGACAATGGTTGACTCACTCCTGTAGCATCCATGACTGTAGTTGGAAATGCCACAGATTTCTCCAGACCCACACACTTGGTCAGAGCAGAAAACAGTGGAGCTTTCTGTGCACTGGCACATCTGAGAGCAGTCATCAGTGGTGAATATTTCTCCAATCTAGAAGAACAAGAGTTAAAAATATCAAATAAAGTCAGCCAGAAAAAGCATGAATGTAGCTCTGGGTCCCTCATTATACTCTCTCCAATGCTTTCATGATGAACATTAAAAGGGCAGACTGGGGTTTTTTAAAGTAGTTTGTACAAAAAAAAAGAAAGCAAAGCAGTTTACTAATGCAGCTCTTTGAAACTCGAGGATGGCCCAAGAAAGAATGCAAACAAAAGAAGGGTTTGGGGCATGAGATCCTAACCTCAGGCAGGATACATGTGCAACCAAAAATGTCCAACTGTTGTTGGAGATGAGTGGCTGATGCATCACATCATACCTCCAAGGCAATATGGAAATGCTATCTGCCATTCTTCTGAAAAGTGCCACCTGTTTACAGTAAATCTTTACTGGCTTAGGCCTTTTCTGTCCCAAATCTCTAGTGATAAACCAGGAATCTATGAGATAATGAAGCTGCTCTATCCTGCAGTGACAATGAACGATTCTCCTCAGAATCCAGATTTGCTCAGGGCCCTCTTCATGTCCTACCCAACTCTACAGACTCCCAACCCTGCCTAAACTGCTCTTGACTGAGAAGAGCAGGGACACAGTGACGCACAGAATTTTTCTGTAACTGGTGTGTTGTAACCCCTAAAGCCTGTGAGACTATTTTTCCATGTAACAAAGGTCAAGAATTAACATTAGTGCAATCACATACTTTCCCCAGATGTCTGCCTTGGACTGGCAAGGCAGAGTTTCAGGGGGAGGACCAAGAGATCTTGATCTCTCTTTCTCCAGAAACCAGAGTTTTATTAAACAATTGCTCTTTGTTTCAAATGTTTCTAATGCAAAATTACGTGTTGAGGATTATGAGGAGATCGCCAAAATAACTAACAGGAGAAAATACTGCTTAGTGCTGTGGGAACTGTCTGACCCACAGAGAGAGACTGTACCTCATAGTATTTGTTAAGGTATGTGCAGCCACACTGTTTGTAAGGCACACAGTCAAAGCCACTGAGAACATAACCAGGGAGACATTCACAGCCTTCAACACAGGGTGATTCACACTCAGAGGGGCTGGTCAGGTCATTGCAGGATGCTGGGCATGCAGACATGCATGAGCTGTACTTGCTGTTGGCAGGACATGATATACCTGTAAAAATAAGGAGTCCAGTTATACCAGGCTGCTGTGCATTACTTGAAATAAGGTGTTTTCCCTTCAGGTTTGTAGCTTGTGATGTTCTCAAAAACCTAAACTTTTCATCCAATTGGGAATGGGGACATGTTTTCTATCACAAAACTTCTGATGATGGGGAGCTGACAGCTCTGATTTCCTAAGTATCTCTCTAAGCTGGGGTTTAAATGCAAAAACACATAAGAGAGGCCAGAAAAGCAATTGTGCTAAACTGTGAAGAGTTAGTGAAGTGTGAATCAACATGTTTTTACTCCCTGAGAAGATCTGATATACAAAAAGGCTTAAACTTCAGATTTTGAGAGTCCTGTAGGTAGAATCTCTACTTTCACTTTCTTCCTGTGCTTACCACAGTCTGTCTGTTGTCTCCAGCCATCCACACTGACTTCTTGCTGCTGACAAGCCAGCACATATTCCTCCAGACTGCGACACAAGGTAGCAGCCTCATCTCCTTCCACACACATATCGAACAAGCAGCTCCTATGTGCAGCATGAGAAAACATTAATTACCAATACATTTGTTATTGTTCGTTTTCATCTACTTCTCTGCCTGACTCTGAGTTAGTTTTGTTTTCCAGTATCTGGCTAACAGGAAACAGGAATAAAGACACCCCAAGCATGTGATTGGGAAGATCAGGTAATTTGTTGTGCAGCTGCTGCTGCTGTATGGGTTGTCCATATAGAATCATAGGTCATTAAGGCAGGAAAAGACCTCTGGAGATCATCCAGCCCAGCCTTTAACCTAACCCTGCCAGGTCCACCACTAAACCATGGCCCTAAATAGAAAATTTTCCTCTTATGCAATCTAAGCCTCTATCAAGCAATAAACAGTTACCTGACTTAACACAGTAAGTTCTTCCTTGCTTTCTGCTTCCGTTTTGGGCTACATCTTGCTTGTGGACTTTTTAATGCTGATCAGTCTTACAGCTGAACTACACACTTCTTTCAGTACACTGGCACCCTCACCCTGCCCCTGTGCCTTGAATGTTGACACAGAATTCTGTTTTATACAGTGTTTGTTTGCCAGTGCTACCTTCTCAGCTTTGCTCATCATTTGAATATCCATGGCCTGATTTTCAGAGGCATTGAGATCCAAGATGAATGGAATCTGCAAATATGCAGCACCTCAGGAAAATCAGGGCACCACTAAGCAGGTAGGACAGGCTGCCCAACCAAATTCTAGAGTGAGGAGTAAAAGTAGGCTTATGTTAAGAATCAGGATATATATATATATATACACATTTAAGCCATTGGTCCACTTTATTTGGCTTAAGATACTGGAGTCACTGGGCCCAGTTCTCCAAAGACACTTATTATCCCCAGCTCATATTAATACCCTGGAGATTGCAGATGACTGAAGATAGTTCTTATCAGAAACTATTGCAAAAAAGATTTTGCAAATGAGGAGAACAGTAGGCACATACGTGAAATAGAAATCTGGTTGGACTGCAGAGTGACACTTGGCAAAAGGACCATCCAAGTCAGTCAGGATTTTACATCTTGAAGTTGTGTTTTGCTGCTTCAGCTGATTTTCATTGCAACCTTGGAAAAGCCCTGGATCTGGTTCCTCCTCAGACTCATTTTCTGAGCTGACATCTCGTCTGTAAATGAAGTCATTATGAAATCATCAGTATTCTGTGTACATCCAGCATTCATGGTACTACTCTCTGAGTAACACTGTAAGAATACTTCTGCCTTGTGGTGTAAACGTAAGCTTATTTCTCACTCATGATTTATCCTGTATGGGAAGGAGATATAGCAAATCATGTACTGGAACACTTCCTGCTATCTCAGAGATTTTTGGATATTTAAATTAAATGGGATATCTATAGATATCTCTTTGGGAATTCTGCATCCATTTTCATCCATTTTCCTCCTTTAACCAATCTATTCAACAAAAGTTGAAAGTTAGAAGGATGCAGCTGGCATAAAGCCCTGTTTCTAGGACATATGTTCACCTTCACTAAACAACTGGCTGCATGCCTGCAGTGCCAGCATTCTCCTGTGGGCCCAGCCTCCAGAGCCCCTTCATGCTCAACACTACCTCACATTTTCTGCTATTCTGGCAGACAAATTTTTGCAGCCAAAATGTATCCTGACAGCTAATACAATTCCATTTACTTGCTGAAAAAGCAATGTGTTAGTGGCTAAGCAATGTCCAAAGGGCTTTCAAAGCAACAGGAAGGGAGGGAGGGAGGGAGGAAGGGAGGGAGGGAGGAAGGAAGGGAGGAAGGAAGGAAGGAAGGAAGGAAGGAAGGAAGGAAGGAAGGAAGGAAGGACGGACAGGGAAACCTGTTTCAATGTTGTGTATGGACTATTTAGCACAGAATTTGCCTGACTACAAATATTATGCTCATTTATAGGCTAAAGAATGTCCTTACTTTTCATGTTCCTGCAGGAAAAATAGAGTTAGCCACAAAAGTAAGAAAATCAGACTCTTCAAGAACCTTTTTCTGGGAGGAATTGTGAATTTATGTTGATGGATTTTGAAGCTACCTTCATATTCCAGAGGAAAGACTGACACTGAATCAGGATTTGCACTTACTCAGGCCCATCCAGCACAACATGTATTTATCTTTGCCTAGAACCATGAGCTTGGCAAAGATGTTATTCATCCCTGTGCCCTAACAGTTGGAATGGCTCTGACCCCAAAGAGGGGTACTGAACTGGAGAAATGCATTGACAGTTCAGGCCTCTTTTGGCCAGATAGAAAGGCACTGATAGTTCAAATAATGATGAGCAGGAAAAGTCCCTACATAAAAACAAAGGGAAGAAGAAAGATAAGACAGAAATTAGACAGCGTAGTTATTCCTAGAGGTTAACTATGGCTTAATTCACTCACTTTTAGTGGCAGTGCTTGCTGTGGATATTAAATAGAAAATCAAATACCTGAGACGAGAGCTTCTTTTCAGAGGAACTTTCCAGCTTTCACCAAATACATTCACGTTCCTCACCCAAACACCATCTGGTTTTGTGAAGTCATTTCTGTGTCCCCCGTCAAAGTCACCACACAAGCCTTCCACTCTGCTTCTGTAGGTGGTGGCCAGCTTTATGTCTAGGCATAGTCAGAAGAAGAAAAAGCTGTTACACAGAAATTGTTGCCACTGAATGTATGGAAGAGGCCAAAACCAATGCCAAGTGCCACATGTCATGATTCAGATTGAAGCTGGTAATGTGACATGGGCTTAATATGTAGCATAAGAGCACAGCCCTGAACATCCCTGTTCATACATGGATTCACAATTTCTGTGCTCTGCAACATGGATCATGAAAAAAGAAATTTCTTGCAGTAATTTATTGCAATATAAGTTTTTATATAGCCTGACATCACCGCCTGGGTGCTCTTAGTGCATGCTGCTTACTGCTTTGCAACAAAGTGAATGCATCACCCACTTTTTACCCTTCACTTACAATCCACTTGATCATTGAGAAATAGAGTTTCAATAGACAGACTCTTCTTTTCTGTAGCTGGAATTTCAGGTCTTGGAATGATGGCCATGGAAATAAATAGCCTGGCACTTTCACCATACACTCAGAAATACTATAGCTATATGCTGTGTGTCCAGTTTACACGAGGGACTTGGGTGTGTGCCACGTGTAAATCCTGACAAACACTAAAGAATGGGATTATCTTGAGTAGGCTTGAGAGGAAGCATGCAAAATTATACACTCACAGTGTATAGCTTAAGGATCTCAGTCCTGTGAGTCCTGTGACTGGGTTAAGCTGGCAAAGGGGCAGATCCAGACTTCACTCCATCATCTCAATCAGCAATTTTAAGTGATTTGCTTTTTATTTTATCATTCAGGCTTTACTTAACATGAAAAAAAGTACGACAGCCTGACTCTACATCTTTCTCCTAAATTCAGTGGGATCCAGATAGAGAAATGCCAGTTTTGTGGGTTTTTTTGGTTCCTGGGAAACACTCGTTCTTTTAATTTTCTGGTATTTCATATCACAAAGGACCATAAGCTCAAAGGGCAAAGAGTTCAAATTTTGCCTTGGGTTTAGACCTCTTTTGGAATGAGAACATTTTTTGGGGATGGTGCATAAATATTTCTGCACAGTTTTTTAGTATCACTTACCTGCATTTTGACTGCCATCAAAGCTCACGTATAAGCCAAAATCTGTCTCCAGGTAAATTCTTGTTGTCCTCTGATAGATACGAATACCTTCATGAGGTCGAACAGGGGGCCTCACCCTCACACCATCCAACTTAGAAGAAAAGAAAAAATTAAAATTCATTATACATAGGCCAAATTAAAATCTGGTTTCAGTACAGATCAATGCTACAATCTAATACTTCTCTGGTTTTATGAGAAATGTATCAGATAATTTAACAGTATGTATTTATTTTAAGTTAACAAAGTCATGTATTGAGGAAAGTGATCTGGACACAGTACTTTATATCATCCTAAGAAATTTCTGTTACTGAGCTAAAAATGTATATAGGAGCTATGTATACTCTTACATACCAACAAAGAGAAAGGAACTGAAATTATCCTAGTATAAAACAAACCTTTCCTTACCACAGATAAAATTTTGCGTGGCTTTATTGTAAGCATTGAGATATTTGATGTTTCATTTCTAAAACTCTATTAATTTATTTGTTTGAAGAAGAATTATATCTTTCATAGCTATGGAGAAAAAAGACTGAACACAACTGAAAATCTCATTTGTGGTTGCCTCACAGCACTGCTGTAATAATTCAGTTTGCTTTAATACTTTAATTGTTCAAAACAAATGTCCATTACTCAAAGGTGTTTTACTCCAAGGGAGGCCTTTTCTCTTTGCTCTGCAGTCAGGGAGAGACTTACCAGAACCTGCTTGTTCTGCCTGAATCGCACTGTGTGGTTGTAAACATTGATGAGCATCTCTTTCAGGTAAGTAATGTGTCGACTTCCACGTAAAGGATAGTTCATGCCTTCAATGCTGAACTGTGTCAGAGTGTCAGGTAGGTCAGGGACAGTCTCAGACAGGATATAGGTGTATTTCCCTTGGAAGTGGTGCACCAGCCCATCAAAGGTGATGTAGTGTGGGTCGCCCATGACCTGGCATCTCCCAAAACCTGAAAGGGAAGAGCTTCCTTAATCTCCAGTCTAAATGTGCATGTGGCAGATCTCATGCCTGGACTGGTTCAAAATGTTAGATAAAAATGATTGCTGCTAGGATGAAGGTCTGAAAGTAAAGATAGGGACTAAGGCTTCACTCTAGTGAATGGACACTCAAATGGAGAGATGGACAGAGAAACTCATTCCTCTTCTGAGAACAACTGTGAGCCAACTGAGCTGATGCAGAGCATTAGGGTGTATAGAATTTATAGAGACTAAGTTGTGCACATTGGCCCTTTGCAGAGGAATGACTCTGCCACACAGCATTGCTTGCAGTGTACTCTCAAGAGATGTTGTTTTCATAACCTCTGCCATGTGTTGCTACAACACTGAAAAGCAATGTTTAATTTTGTTGACTCAGTGCTGTCACTGATTTCCTCTGAGGTTAGTAAAATTATCACTTAATTCACCAGACCTAACAATCAGATGCAGCGACTATCATTTATGTATTCTCCTTTGACCATTGAGCACAGAGTAAACCATTATGCCAGGAGCAAGGCTATCCTTAAAACTGCTAGGGGGGCTCAGCTCAGATATTTTGCCAAAATGTAGCAGGGGTACACTGGATTTGCCTTATGTTTTTGTACTGATCCTCAGCACAGCAGGACTGATGCCGTGCTATTCTTCAAAATTGAAGTGTAAAGACACTATGCAACAAGCTGTCTTCTAATCAACCCAATTTACCTAGAGAATATGGGATTAACGTTGCCTAGCCGAAACAAGTATTGAATGAAAAGCACCAAAGATCTCTGACTGGCCTATTAAGTATCTGTTCATATCTGCTCTGTCCTGGTTTTTGGTTATTGTTTTTCAGGGTTTTTTTCTGTTCTCAAATCAACATGCAATGAAAAAAACAGGGTCACTGTGATAGGATTCACAAACTGAGTTCTTGTTTTGGTATAATTTTCTTTCTTAAAATTTTGTTTAAACTAGTCAGGCTGAATTGTCAAATTTCTAGATAGAAGTAAATTATACCAAGGTATCCATTTCCCTCTACAAATTCTCTGTATGGAATAGGAACCTTCTGTTATGAGAAATGAGGCCTTTTTGTATTCAATAATGTGTTGTCAATGACACAGTCAGAATTGCCTTCTTTCCCCGTGAAAGAATTGAATTGCCGTGAAAGAAAGAATGGACACACACATCCTCCCTCCTGCAGCCCTCGAGTGAACCCCAAGTGAAGACCTTCTTGCACATACCTGTTGGATTGCACTTGTGTTTTCCATTTTTGATCACGCAGGTTTCTGTTGAATCACAGCTATAGCTCTTACAACTGATGACACCATTCTTCTGGCACTGGCATCTTTTGGCGCAGTGTGGAGTAATCCATGTCTCCCCAGCCTGGACACAAGTTGTGTTAATAATATGTTATCAAGGTGCTCAGCTTTGCAGTGCAATGGAAGTTCAATAGCCAAGGGTGTGGAGACTGGCTAGGTGCAACCTTGCCCAGTTGGCAATTCCTCAGCTGCTTGAGTTAAGTGTAGTCTCACAAAGAGCCTGGGAGAGGGGATCTCAGTCCATTTACCTTACTGTCTTCAACATGAGAATTTGAACACAAAACTGGACTAGGACAGACTGCCTGAATAACTCTGATCAATTGATTGTTTTCAAATAGGCTTCAGTTTTGGCCTCAGGTGCAAAGTACCAAGCAAGTTTCTCCATCTCCTAACACCCAAGCCTACAGCTCTTACTAACCAGATGAAAGGTATTTCAGAGACCCTGAAGTCTTTGATCTCTCTCTATTTCATATTAAGATGGACAGGAGACCAATTTTCTACAAGTTTTGAAATCAGAGATTTGCTCCACAAACTACTTACACTGTAGTAATTGTTGTCATCATCCCTACAGCCACAGCTGCTCAGAGGGACACAGTTGCCATTACTGAGCACATAATTATCATCACATTCACAGCCCTCTGTGCACTCTTCTGTCTTCTCACAAAGGGAGGAGGCAAAAATGTCACTGCATGTTGATGGGCAGGCAGAAACACAGTCTTTGTAGTGGCTCCGGGATGGGCAGGGCAATGCTTGTGGGAGAACAGAGCCAGTGTTATTGAATACATTTACAAAGTGCACTGCAAACACTGAAAGCTACACCTTGGCCTATGAAATGGTAGTACAGAACTGCCTTTTAATAGCTTATTTTCATCAGCAGCTGGTTTTTATTTTTATATTTAACTTTAAAAAATCCCAACAAAACAACCCCAAAACACATGCTCTTTATAACTGCTTATTCAGTTTTTATTACAGGTATGACTGAACCACCTGGCACTAGATTATCCAGATTCAGTATTCCAGTTCAGTTGCAAATGCCTCTTTGGGCACTTCTAGAAATGAGAATCTTAAAGGAAAATTCCTTTCAACCCTCCATTGATGCAAACCAGGTGTAAATTTAGCTTAATTACAGACAGGCAATAGCAGCAGATATGCGTTGTCAGACTTCAGGTTCATCTAGCTCTAAACACTATTTATGCCAATGACTGGAGATGCATGAGGGGACAGTTCAAGAAACACTGTAACATGACTAAAAGTTTTGTTAGTCCAGTATTTTCTCCACTTATGGCAAGGAGGCAACTAGGTATTTCTGATGATTAAACATTCATCTGACTTGGTTTTTAACCAGTTAATTGTTTTGTCCTCCACAACATTATGTAATAATCCCACAACACAATAAAAAACCCCACACAAATACAACCCCACTATATGATCTTTAGAATTTTTACATCATTTGTAGCTTTGTTGAAAGGGTGCAGTGAGGCACATACCCTGGAAATTAATCTGAGAGCAGGATCCTTAATAATCAGTTGGGCAAATTGACAATTTTTGTTCAAATCACAGTGAGTGGCATTGAGCCCTGTGTCCTAACATAGTGTCTCACTTTGTTTTAGTCTTCTGGTTATGTTATTTCTGCATTTGAGGATCACTGCAATATCTCATGGCACTCATTTGGCTACTAATGCTATTCTAATTCCACATTAATAGCTGTAACTTGTCTAATCCTGAGACATCTCTGGGTTTATCTGAATGTGAACACAGTTCAGTGCAGCAATGGAATCATGATAGTAGAATTGCATTTCATGAGAATTTGGATTTAATTTTCTTTTACATAACTTGTTCACCTAACTCTGCTAATTATTTCATGCTATCAGTCATTCAGGTTTCATTTTTTTCACTTGCTTTTGTACTTACGACAGAATGTGCTATTCCTCCATTTAATGATGATTCCATGATTCCTGCAGATGTCCACATAGGCTTGAACTATGTCGCAGAGAGCAGACTTCATACCATCATACTGGCACATATCATAGATGCAGATCTCGATGAAGTCATCAGGGTTGACTATACTATGGCATACTTTGAATTTGTCTGATTTTAGAACATTGCACTGTCTTTCAATGACTGGTTTATTCTCAGCAGTGCAAGGGGTATCATCATCTTCTCTAAAGTCTGGCAAACAACTGCAAGAAAGCACAGACAGAGGCATCTAAGTTTCAAAGGCATAGATAAGACAGAGATTGAAACTGAAAAGTTTCTTTCCACTGAAAAGCAGAAAAGGCTGGAGACTACAACTTCCTTCTGTCAATGAATGAAAGACTGGGCAGAAGTAGACCTGCCTAACAACCACCACACTGTGTCTGACACTCATTACTTTCACTGAACTTGGCTCTGATAAGAGGATTGACTTCACAGCTTGGCCTTGGATCTGTCTCATGGCTGCAAATTTCTGTGGTGACCTGGACTGAGCCAGGCTGACCTCAGCTTCCATCCATGGGGCTTGCCTGCTTGTCTCAGTCAGGTAGAGTGGGATGGACCCTGGTGGATGAGGCCACAGTTTTCTCAGCTGTGTTGCCACATATGGCTCCCTGTCTGCTAGGGAGCAGCTGGCCTTCACCTTTCCCCAGCACCATCATCCTGCTCTGGGTGTTACCAGTGTAAAATAAACAGAGTCCACACTGTAGACTGCCCCCAAAGCCTCATTCCCCAAGTGTGTATATAGATCCATAGAATGGCTGTGGTTTCCCTCTGGCCTATGCAGTGTTTTCCTATGGGGAAGTATTTCAGCTTCAAATTGAAGAAAAGTCTCATATGGGCTGTTTATATGTTGCAAAGTAGCAAACAGTCAAAACAATTGAAAGCAATTCACTGTTTCCTGAAGTAAGATGTGAGGTACGAAAATAGTTTTACATTTACCCCTTATCACTGTCTTCCTCCACTTCCCAGCTATTTCCAAATTCTGGGGCGGTGACAACTGTACCATTGGTCAAGGACAGATCATCTTCAAGATTACCATTGAAATTGCCACACATGCCATGCACCTGCAGATGAAAAAGAACCATATTCTAAGCATGACCTCTTTGCATTAGCTTCCTCAATAACTTCTTATTCATTGCCTATGAAATAATACGACCAAATTCCCACCAAAACCCAATCCTGTACGAGACATTTCAGACATTCTGACTGCATCCATGGAGAAACAAAACAGAAATTGCAGTAAATCTGTGATTCCCTAAGGCTTCAAGCTGTTTATTTCTCTAAGTTAGAAGTATTTCCCTAGACAGGTAATTTTCTTTAACTATCCCCTTGGAACACAAAGAAATCATGAAGAAAAAAAAACAGAAAGGAAAAAATTACATTTGTTACAATACAGCTACAAAGAAAGATGAAATAGCAAAACACAGGAATAAAAGGAACTAGAAGTAAATGCACAAAGCAGTGCTTTTGAAACAACTCCAGATGTTTGCATACTATATCTTACCTGTGAGAAATAAGAGCGTGGGAGGGTGATTTCCAGATGGTGATTGCCATCATATTTCACTATCACACCAAAGTCAGTTTCCACTACTATAAATCTGCCAACATTTCCAATGGACATGCCTGGCAGTCGGTTCTGCACTGGAGTGTAGACTCTCTCATTGTTCAGCTGGAGAGATGTGTCATTTGTCAGTATGGACATTCTTCCATGAAAGATCGCAATCTATATTCCTAGCAGTGCTGAAGATTCTCTGTGACAGTGTTAGCTCTTTACATTTCCACCATTGCATATTCCAGCTTTGAGTTGTAGGAATCAGCCTTTTAGCTGAGGAGGGCTGGGCAAGATTCATATCCTGTGCTTTTAACTGGGAGCTGGAAAGATCCCTGGCACTGAGCAAGCTCTTACTCACCCATGGGGTAGATTCCCTGGCTCCAGTACTGCCATGGCTCCCCATGTTATTCTAGAGTGATATATTATACCTTGATCACTATAGGTGACTGTGTTGATAAAAGCTGTTGAAGTGGGGAGTCCCACATTTTAATTCAGGGAACGATTCCCCAGTATGGAGGCCCTGGGTTTAATCTCCAACATATGGACAATAAAACAGTAAACCCAAACCAGAAGCCTTGGGAAGTAGTAAGAAAGTATATTTCCTCATGACATCCATTTAATGGAAGTGCCCACAAGTATTAAGCATATGCATACGTATTCCTTAGGTAACGTGAAAATCACTTTTCCTACAGCTATTCTAGGTGAGCTAATTTTAAGATACTTCTTGCCAGAATAAAGAGGACCACCACCTACCAGGATTCCTTGGTTTTTCTGAAGGGTGATTCGTGTACCATGCACATCTATGTAGACTTCTTTCAGATATGTGGCCCCTCTTGGTCCTCTGTCTTCATTCTTGCCAAGTATGGTTATAGGAATGACGTTGGTTGCAGTGTTGACAACCTCAACCAAAGTGTAGGTGCAGGTTCCCACAAAAGTGTACTTCATTCCATCAAAAGTGAAATAATGGGGATCTCCTACCACTTGACATGTTGCTTGGCCTGAAGGTGAAAAAAATGATCTCAGAATTTTGTACTGGATTTCACATGGACTCAGCTGACCAAAGCAGTTTCCTTTAGTGTAGCAACCTTGTCTTAAACATTACTATGTGGGCAAACCTTCACAGAGGCATCTTAGGTTCATGCCAATGACATTTACTTGGAAATAAGAAATTTCCAGAAAGCATCTCCAAAATTTAATTCACAAATTATATACAAAATGACAAGGTGGCAGCAAATTAAGTTCTGCATACTTTTCTGTAAGCTGTTGTAGCTATGATTTATGATAGTTGAGAGTAATACAGAGATTTTCTACTTATCTCTATAAAAAGACATAGTTAACTGTATAAATATGGACCTAAATATAAAAGTAAATAAAATTGTATCTATATACCTATATACATCAATATAGATGCATCTATATACATCAATACATAATGTGCTTGTCATTACATAATGAATAATGTGCTGGCCCACAGACACACAATTTTCATAGAAATGAACCAAATTTAAAGCTTGCAGCACTGGTGATGTTGGACTTGAATTTTCATTGTCAGGAAGAATAGAATTGAAGCAACCTTGCAAACTTTTGGGCAGCATCAGTTTTTGTTGATATCCAGTACAACAGGAGGACGTCTGTGCTTGCAAGACAGAACATCATGCATTTTCAACTCTTACCAGCAGTCAGGACTTCTTTACTATCACATATGAAAAGATATTTATAATAAAGCTAGAAGAAGAAGAAGATCTAATTATGGAATTGACATTGGGATGATTTTCAGGCAGGATGTACCATTGGAATGACAGCCCAGCACACCATCCTGAATACTGCACTCCTCTTGGACTCCACACTCCCAGGATTTGCACTCAATGATGTTATTCGCCTTGCAGGTGCAGCGCTCAGTGCAGGGGTAATGGGTGAACCAACTTTCATTCAGCTACATGGCAAAAAGAGTGTAGAAGTATATATTATAAGATGAATAGGAAGGTAAAACCATAAGGGAAAACCAAATTATTAGTGTTTGAATGTGCAAGATACATGATCATTTGGGCAATTGTAGCCACACAGCTCTTGGACCAAGAAAGCTGCCAAAGTAAGTCTATTTTGAAATTATTAATGGTGTAAATATGAACTGTGTAGTGTTATTAACATGGGTTTTTTTCTCTCATAGTGAAAAAGAAAGGTTTTGGGTTTTTTCCTTTTTTCTTTAAGTATCTGATGTAACTTGCCTGGTGATATTGGTTTTTGTCATCAACACAACCACAGTTGCTTTCTGGCACACATTTGTCTCCACTCAAAACATAGCCTTCCTTACAGAAGCAACCTTCCACTGGCAAAGAACTGCAGGAATCAACTGCTGAGATGTCCAAACAGGTAGAGGGACACCTAGTGCCACAGCTCTTGTAGATGCTGCCTCCAGGACAGGACATTGCTAGATAAAGAAAAAAAATTAAGATCATTCAAAAGGGCAAACTCATAATAAAAGTTTTCTTCATGCTTTCACTGTTTGCTCCTGAAAATATACAAAATGGCTGTTAGAAAGGCTGACATGAGAGTGCTGAGCCCAAAGGATTCTCTTGCCAGGGGAGATGGGTGGCTTTTGATAGAGGTGGGTAAGAAACGTGAGCCTCCCCTTGTTCTTCACAAGTCATATTGAGGTTAGGTTTCATGTGATCATACATGGCTAATTGTGCTTGGTTCAATAAACCTTTTTCTTCTGATTTAAAGGAATAAAGTGACCCAATTAAGGGAATAGAAGAATCTTTTGCTGTACCAGCGGATATGTTCCCATTACTGTAGTTACTATTTGAACATCTGCCACATATTCCAAAATAGAATAAAAATCACACTCTGTCTTTCACCGAGACTCCTTGAGGAAAATATACTTTCACACCCCTCCTGCTCATAGTAGAATGGGGATTCTATCACTCAAAGCATGGTCCCCAGGGAAAACATCACAATTTACAGAAATCCTGAAGCATTTGTCCATTTTTGTCATCTAAAAAACCACAGAAAAACATGGCTTTGGCTGGCTTCTGTTATAAATCACTACATATGATTATTCATTTCTGTCCCTACAATAGGACCTCTTAGTCCTGCCAGACAATTACAGCTGGCATCTTCAGTCATCTAGCCAAACTACCTTCCCTCAGTCGGGTTCTTAATTGAGTTTTTATTTGAATCACTGATGGATAGAGCACTTGAGAGTCAGTCTTTCTAATGTTACTGAGTTTTCTCCATTACTATAATCAAGCCATAGATATTTAGGTTCTGAGCTATGGCCTCTGACTATGGAGTTTGAATGTCCACAGCTTTAATCTGGTTTAGAGGGTTAGAAGCTCATTTCTTGTTCTGTCTTCTTTTTATAAATGAATTCTCTGTGCTCTGTCCTCCCAGGGCTGATTTACTGGGTGCTTTATCACAGTAATTCTTTTTCCAAACTGACCAGCTCCTAGAACCTATCCAGTTTTTTTTATGGTTTAATTTAAATACAGAACTAATTGTTGATCACATAAAAAAAGAAAGAAAAAGAAAGGAAAAAGAAAAAAAGGTGCAGATCTGCAGAAGGTAATCCAGTGTTAACGAGTATAATAAAAATTAGTGTAAGACAAAAAAGTCATAGAGAACAATTATGGTTTATACAAGTATGGCTGACCTTTAGATGATTTCTTTTTTTCTGTCCAGGTCTGTAGTTTATGGACGTAAATGGCCATTAGAAAATGCTGTCCACAGAAGTTGTGGATGCCCCTTCCCTGGAATTACTCAAGATCAGGTTGGATGGGGCTTTAAGCAAGCTGTTTTAATGGAATGCATCTCTGCCCATGGCAGGAGGATTAGAACTAGATGATATTTAAGGTCCCTTCCAACACAAACCGTTCTATGATTCTATGACTGTATGTCTGGCAAGCAGAAAGCTGTCCAGTGTTGCTTAAAATCAGCACCAGTGGAATCCCTGGAAAGCTTTATTTTAAGAAATATGAGTTCATTATATTATTAAATTTGCCATAAGGTTGTTCTGAAGAGAATTAATTGAGAAATAAGTGATAGTACTCAATTTGTTTGCTTTAGAGAGAAATAGAGTACTTCCTGGAAACAGCTGCTTTTCAAGGTCTCTTATTATTATATTAACCAAAAGCCAGTGATAAGCATGTTTTATGGAGGACAACCAGTTCCACTTACTTTGAGGATGTTAGATTTTCACTGAAGGAAAGGAACTTATTTCTCTAATGCAGAAGCTCACATAAGACACAGCTGAATGTAACCAGACTTTTCCAAGAAACTAATAGCAAATTACAAACATTATAAAACTTTAAGGATTTAACCTGCATGTATCCTAATGTTCTTGAAAATTAGTGGTTTATACAAATCCTGGAATGGTTCTGAATCTGAAGCAGGCTCAAGACATTATAATAAGATAGACTATACTCAGAGCATTACATAAAATGAAATAACATGCATGGAAAAGGTAGAGGACAATGAAGTTAAAATTCAGAATAGATTTATATCACAACACTCACGGCAAAAAGTAGCATTTCTCCACTCTATGCATATCCCAGCGTTGACACACGACTCAGCATAGGCCTGCAGTCCATAGCATAATGATGTTGCCTGTCCCCCAGTGAAACACATGTCATAAACACAGTTTTCAAAGAAGTTCTGTGGAGGCAGCTTGGTGTGACAGTCCTTGAAGATTCCTGTGTAAATCAAGAAAGATATATAGAAGGATAGAAAAAACCCAAACCACTGGAATGTTAAGACTGTGACCACCATGTATTTTCTGTCACAGCAAACGCATTGTGAGTGTTCCAGGCTGTGTTAAGTAAATTAATCCAGTACTTGAAATGGATACACAATGCACAATATGAGAATAGGCTCCCTGGATCAGGTTTTCTTCTTTTTGCATGATTGATACAACATAGCTTACATAAATTAAGCGTTGCTGCCTAGGTAAAACACTAATTCTAGACAACTACAGAGAACATGCACAGAATTTCAGATAAAGTATCTGTATCACACACACTAACAGTGCCCTCTGAACTATTTCTTTTAGCAAGCAGAGTGCAAGTCACTATAATGCAAAGAGCAGCTCCTTCCACACATTCTCAGAGAATCTTCATGGACATATTGGCACTGTCTGAATAGACGACATATCCTGTCACCTGTTTAGGATATGGGGTTTATGTCACCTACAGGTTTTACATTGGCCATTCACACTGGAGGTTTTAAATGCTTCCAATATAAGCTCAGAAAAAGTGAAGGGATGAAATAAGCTGGACCATGCTCCATCATGTGGCTCACAGAGATCTACCAACATAGTACCTGTTGGGTCTGTGATCATGCCACATGCTGTGTTTTTCTTTGCTTCACTCTCCAACGCAGGATCACACTGCTCTTCTGTCCCACCAGTGAAGCATCTGGGGAGAGCAAACAAATCAAATGCATGTTTCACATTTCTTACTATCAGATTTTCACTGGAAAATTAATACATGACAACCCTGCATGAAAGAGTGCATTTCATTTCAGTCACAAGGCTTTATCCAGCTTCTTTGAAAAGCTGATGTCAGCCCTTTCACTAAATGGACTCATTTTTTGGTCCCTTCTGGGCAATTCAAAGGCTTATTCTTAGCTGGAAAAAAAAAAAAAAAGAGCTATGGAATCCAAACAGTTATGGTTTTCAATAAGGGAACTGGACTGACGTACCATCCCCCTCATACTCAACAGACAGTTCCTGCTTTGGAAAACGAGATTTAAAGGACACAAGCCCTCTTATAATTTTCTGGTTTATGCAAAAGTGCAGATCCATACTTCTAATAGGTAGCTGGAAGATGTAGAATGGCACTGGATGAAAAAGCCAGCGAGTGGATGTATACTCAATTTTAAGAGTTTGCTCAGCAAATGCCATGTGATGAAATAGTTATACATACATGGTGTTATTCTCAGGCACAAGCCAGCTTTCTCCAAGATCAGTGGAACCACTTGCAATGTCACCATTGGGCTTTATGTTGTCATCATTTGGATCACCATTATAATTACCTGTGAGAGTAAAAAAAGAGATATATGGGACACATGAAGTTCAAACCTGTAGAAAATCCTAGGTTTCAGGCTGTAAAATAAATTAAAATGAGATAGGGAGAATATATATGTAAAATCAATCTGTACTGGGCAAAGTAAGAGCAGAATTGTGTTTTGACTACTGACAAGAGCTGCTGCTCAGACACTTGAAGCAGGAAGTCTGTAAGTTCCTATGTAACTAGATTACATGGCATCCAAGAAAAAACTTACCTAAAAAAAAACCCTACTCATTTTCTTGCATCCTACATGTAGAATGTTGGACTAAAAATTAAACAGTGCTATTTGCGCCATTATATTCTCAGGCAGATTTCCTGCGTTGAAAGTCTGAAAAATCCATTGAACTGGGAAGCTTCAGATGACCCAAACTGGGAAGCTTCAGATGACCCAAACCAAAGAATAATTACAAACTCACAAGACAAACTACTCTTGTAATTTCTACATGCTAGAAAAAGAAAAAAAGTTTAAATAATCACCAGCTACCACTTACCACAGAGGCCACAGAGCAGACCACTGTAATTAGAGGGCACAGAGACTTCTGCGTAATGATTTCCATCGTATCTCACCCAGAGTCCAAAGTCAGTTTCCAAGAGAACATATCCACCACTGCTTTTAATACTGATCTTCTTTTCAATAAATACAGGCAGGTTCATTCTGCGACCATTCACCTGTACAGCAAGTTGTAAAAGTAAGTGTATGACTGCTGGTACTTCTACAACTTCCCGCAGCTATACAGATTACTGAAGGATAGGATCTTGTGCACAAGTTTGCTGGAGATCTCATTAAAAGAGGTAAATATCACTAATAAAAAGATAAAGTTTTGGTATAAACTGTACAGAGATAATTATATGCATGTCAATTAAAATTATATGTCTTTTAAACAGTATTTTCTTACATTCACTTTCTTGTTTTTCAGCAGAGAAATCTGGTTGTCATAGACTTCCACATGCACTGATTTCACATAAGAGACTTTAGTGTTGGCTCCTCTGTGCTCATTTGTTGTGGACACATCAAAATATGGAAGACTCTCAGAGACAGTGCACACTTTGGAGAGGGTGTAAGTGCAATTTCCCATGAAATTATGGACTTTGTGGTCAAAAGTATTATAATGTGGATCCCCAGAGGCGCTGCAGGAAGCACGACCTGTGAAGAAAGAAAAGGTCCCTCTAAGTCTTCACCAGGCTTTTGCAATTGCTTGGTTCTCAGTTTGTTTGTTTTACTTTGTATTTGTTGCTCAATATATAACAGATATAACAGTGATGACATCATTCAATAGCACTCCAAAGGCCAATCCAGCCTTCTCTCTTTGGACACATAAAGAATTTCTACTCTTGTGTGTCAGAAATCTATGCTAGAGGTTGACAAAGCTGAGCAAAAGGCATTATTAAGACATCATTACATAAAGTGGAGCAGTGAGTTTTTAGTGTCTGTGTCTGAAAGGCTATTTCTAACTAAATAGGAAGAATTTACCCAAAAGTTTTATAGGGTTGGTTAGCCAGAATAGACTGCTGCACTATCAACTGTCTGGGGTTCAGTACTCATGTTGTTTATGGAACTCAGATTGAACATTGCATACACAAGATATCATTTACTCACATTCAAAAAATATTTAAATTATATAGCCAGTGATAATATGTACAAATGGAGGTACACTGTGTATGCATTTGTGTGTGAGACCTGGGTAAGATTTTGAATGCTGATAAAAACTTCCCATTTTGAAGAAAAAAGCTTCCCATCACTTCTTAGCAGAGTTGAGCCTGAAGGTGCTTCATGATATTTACCAACAACAAAAAATAAGGACATGATGTCCTTACATATTTGCTTTTCAATGCCATACTAAAATATAGCTACACTTAGGGTTGTGTCTACATGTCAACCTTAACTCATTACAAAGAAAGTATTATTATTCCAAGAATGACATACTTCCAATTACCAAGAAAAAGAGAAAAAATCTAAACAGAATAGGTGAGCTAGGACTTTCTTGTGCTTCACAAACTGATACAGATAGACATTAGGGATTAAAATTGGAGGAAAGAAGCAATTAAAACTTATCTAAACAGACATTTTAGTATATATCCTATATAATGAACTAGTCTTTTCTGGGAAAATATAATTGGATTATGTCCCAAACAAAACCAAAATTTGAAAACTAAGTTAAATTTTAAAATATACAGACAATAACATCTGTACAGCAGATGATAATTTGCTGTATAAAAGAGTAATTTAAATATATATGGGCATGGCAATAAAGAGTATATGAGATAACACCCTCATGTCTGGTCTACTCTTACAAAAACATGAGCCCTGTGGCAAAAGAGACGCGGTGGAAGATGTACGTAGACAAAAGACAGAATAAGGAGTCTCTCCAGAAGAGGAGAAATGTTCCAAAAGTGTGATTAGCAAGGAGAAGCTCTGACCCTACAGTATAAAAACTGCCACTTGGCCATGGAACCTGGATTCATAAAATAGGGAAATTCTAAAGGGCAGTAAGAGAAGGAGATGGGAAACAACAGTACCTGAGCTGGGTGTGGGTCTGGTTGGTGTGGTGGTTAGTACAGTCTGCGTTGTGGTGCCTGGCAAGGAGTTTGTGGGTGTTGGTGTCGATGGACCTAGCAGAAGAGAGAGTTAGAGGAGATGTGCACCAATAGGGCAGTTTTGTTGCAGGCACCTCATCCACCCATGCCAAACAGCCCTAAAGCAAGAGCAGGGAGCCTCAGGATGCCCAGGGCAGAATTTGCACAGTGACTCTTCATTAAAAGCACTTCCACCAGCATGGCAGGGACAGGGAAGGAGACACACATCCCCTATAGACATGGGCATGGAGGAAGCAAATGGACATGTTTAAGAAGCAGTAGAACTGGAGGATGAAACATGGAAGTACCTGAGCTCGGAGTGGGTCTGGTTGATGTGGTGGTGAGTACAGTCTGCGTTGTGGTGCCTGGCAAGGAGTTTGTGGGTGTTGGTGTTGATGGACCTAGCAGAAGAGAGAGTTAGAGGAGATGTGCATCAACAGGGCAGTTTTGTTGCAGGCACCTCGTCCACCCATGCCAAACAGCCCTCAAGCATGAGCAGAAAGGCTTGGGATGCCCAGGGCAGAATTTGCACAGTGACTCCTCATTAAAAGCTCTTCCACCAGCACAGCAGGGACAGGGAAGGAAACACACATCCGCTATAGACATGGGCATGGAGGAAACAAAAGGAACATGTTTAAGAAGCAGTAGAAGATGGAGATGAAACATGGCACTACCTGAGCTCGGAGTGGGTCTGGTTGGTGTGGTGGTGAGTACAGTCTGCGTTGTGGTGCCTGGCAAGGAGCTCGTGGGTGTTGGTGTTGATGGACCTAGCACAAGAGAGAGTTAGGGGAGATGGGCACCAACAGGGGAGTTTTGTTGCAGGCACCTTGTCCTCCCATGCCAAACAGCCCAAAAACATGAGCAGGGAGCCTCAGGATGACCAGGACAGAGATTGCACAGAGACTCTTCATTAAAAAACTCTTCCACCAGCATAGAGGGAATGGAGAAAGAGATAGACATGCCACATGGACATGGGCATGGAGGAAGCAAAAGACTTTTAGGAGGGAGAATCAGAAGCAGATGGGGGTGAGACAATGCAATACCTGAGCTGGGTGTGGGTCTGGTTGGTGTGGTGGTTAGTACAGTCTGCGTTGTGGTGCCTGGCAAGGAGTTTGTGGGTGTTGGTGTCGATGGACCTAGCAGAAGAGAGAGTTAGGGGAGATGTGCACCAACAGGGCAGTTTTGTTGCAGGCACCTCATCCACCCATCTCAAACAGCCCTAAAGCATGAGTAGGAAGGCTTGGGATGCCCAGGGCAGAATTGCAAAGTGACTCCTCATTGAAAATACTTCTACCAGTAAAGCAGGGACAGGGAAGGAGAAAGACATGCCACATGGACGTGGGCATGGAGGAAGCCAAAGGAACAATTTAAGAAGCAGAAGCAGAATCAGATGGGGATGGGAGATGGCAGTACCTGAGGTTATAGTTGGTCTAGTTGATGTGGTGGTGAGTACAGTCTGCGTTGTGGTGCCTGGCAAGGAGTTTGTGGGTGTTGGTGTCGATGGACCTAGCACAAGAGAGAGATAGAGGAGATGCGCACCAACAGGGGAGTTTCATTGCAGGCAACTTGTCCTCCCATGCCAAACAGCCCAAAAGCATGACCAGGGAGGCTCAGCATGGCCAGGACAGGGACGGATCAGTAAGTCTTCATCAAAAACCCTTCCACCAGCATAGAGGGAATGGAGAAAGAGACAGACATGTCCTACGGCCATGAATATGGAGGAAGAAAAAGGAACATTTTAGGAAGCAGAATCAGAATCAGATGAGGATGGGACATGGAAGTACCTGAGCTGGGTGTGGGTCTGGTTGGTGTGGTGGTTAGTACAGTCTGCGTTGTGGTGCCTGGCAAGGAGTTTGTGGGTTTTGGTGTCGATGGACCTAACAGAAGAGAGAATTAGAGGAAATGGGCATCAACGGGGCAGTTTTGTTGAAAGCAGCTGGTTCCCTCACCCTTCTAAAGTAGCCAGCTCCATGTCCAGGCATGGCCAGGACAGGGATTGAAGAGTGCCATCTCAGGCAGAGCTGTCCCACTCAAGGGCTCTGCCACCCGCTTAGCTGGATGACAGAAGCAGATAAGGCACTTCAGTGCTTACAGTGCACAGTGACCTGTGGTCAACGTCTTGCCTGTGGCCTTGCAACACGTGAACTAAAATAGTGAGTGCAGGCATTGCCAGAGTTCCAGCCTCCTAGTGGAAAGTTGACTTGGGCACAGGCTGCATCAGTGCTCAAAGACAACCTGTGCACCTGCCTGTAGCACAGCCTGCCACCTCAGTTGGTGACATGGCTCAAGCTGCCCTTCCCCAAGCCATGCCTTGTACCTGCACAGGATCCCTTTTCAACGGAGAGATCATCCAATGCTATGTTGCTCCGCACATCTTCACCCCATTCTCCCTCCAGTAAAAGCTAAAGGAAAGAATGGGTCCCAGCATTAGCTCCATCTGCATGTGTGAAGAGCAATTAGAAAACTCAGTTCCTCTGAGGCTGCAGTGAGAGCCTGTGGACGTACCTCTATGTTTCCTGTGGCTTGCACCGTGACCTCTCCCAAGAGCCACGTGTCCCCATGGTTCCCAACTTCTTCCCAGACCAGCACTTGCTCATCATCCTTCTGCACGTACACCCTCAGGGCCATTGTCCCATTAGATCCGTACATGTGGTACCAGAAACGGAAGCAGAGTGTTCCTTCCCAGCTGCACACCGGGCTGACCAGGTGAGCCACAGAGCCAGGGAAAGTATCTTCAGTCCCTTGCAGGAAGATGTAGTAGCCATCTGAAACAAAGCACGAGACACATTGTCACAGATGCATGAGAACTACCCAAAGCAGCCAGGGACAATCCAAGCAAAGCCCTGGTGGCACCCCGGCTGCAGTTTCAGGCAGGCATAAGGAGGGGAGAGCAAACACAGCTCCTTCACAACCACAACCCTCCCCAGACCTGAGTGCCCCCATGAACAGGCTCTCTGGGCCCTGGCACCCGTCGGCCTTGGACTGGGCAATGGCAACACCTCAAAAGCATTGCCACAGTCCTCTCATGGCTCTGCAGATTTGGAGACCCCTCATCTCTGGCTTCTGGAAAAGCCAGGATCTCGAAACAGAGACACAGACCCATTCCTCATTCCCAGAGACAGACAGGTCACCTAGCTGTGCGTTAATTTCTCCCCTGCATGGCAGGTCCTCGTCTGCTCTGGGGGTAGCACGGACTGACTGCCTGGGCTGCAAATCCTCCTAAAGGGAGCATCTGGCCCTTGGGGACACTGGAAAAACTGCTCTGGAGGAAGGCCGGGAAACACATGGTCTGTGTTTGCAATTTTTTTCTCTGTTTGTTGCCATCTTCCCAGGGACACCTCTGTGCCTGTGTCCTGGCTGCTGCTCCTACCTCCTGTTGTGTGGTCTGAGGAGGGGCCGGTATTTGGCGTGGGCGTTGGGCCTTTGTTTCTTATCCAGTCAATGCTGCTGTAATCTGCCTGGACCCACTCACAGAAGTCCTTGTCGAATGTGCAGGCAAAATTGCAGTCTGTTGGTGGAGCTGAAGATGGTGCAGAAAGGAAAGCAGATGTTGTAGAGTGAGGGTGGGGCTCAGGTATATCCATGTACAGCCACAGCATGCCCGTGGACAGGTGAGGGTGGCCAGCCAAGGGGAAGTGCTTAGCTCAGCCACTAAAAACATGGGTGGCAGACAACAGTACCTGTGCTTGTCCCAGGTGACGGTGATGTTGTTGTATGGGGAGGCTGCATTGTGGTGCCTGGCAAGGGGGATGGGGTTGTAGGAGCTGCTGAATGAAACAGAGTGAAACAGAAGTGAAGAAGGTGTGGATGATAATGGAGATCCCAAATGGGGATGCTGCACACTTCCCAAACACCCCTACATCATTGCAAAGGAAGTGCAGGACAGGGGCTCCACCTGTCCAGAAAAGTTTCTTCATGCAAGGGATGGCCCACAAAGCGGTTACTTATGTGATACATGGGGCTACCACTGCCAGAACTGCCCCATTCTTTGACTCTGAGATTCGAGGAAATCAAAGGAGGTTGACACAAGACTCACCACAGACAGTGCCAGCACTCCAGTCTCCCAGAGCAACACCTGCCTCAGCACAGGCTGCAGCATAGGCCCCCAGGTCATTGCAGAGCTGCTCCGTGCTGCCACCCGTGGCACACTGGTCATAGACACAGCTCTCAAAGTACGTCTTGGGTGGCAGAACTGCATGGCATGGCTGGAATGGGCCACCAAGGTGTGTGAGGATTGCACACTGCTTGTTAGCTGCCTCCTCTTCAGCAGGAGAGCAGGATGCAGGCGGGCTGATGACTGGGTCACACCTACAAAGCAGACAGACAGCCCTGAGCTCCCTGCATCCTGTTCACAGCAGCCACTCTATTTCCTGACCTCCCACCCAGCCAAAACCTCAGCTTCTGCACTCCAGATCCCTCACTGAGACAGGCACCCATGGCTCTCACTTGAAAGGGTGGAACACATGGCCCACAGGCACCATTCCTCTCCCTGCCGTCTGGTGGACAGAAACAAATGATGGAGGCTCTTGCGATCCCAACAGCTTGGGAAGACCTCAGCCCACTGCCCCTGGGGTCAGAAACCTGCCTCTTCTCCCTTGCCCCATGCTTGCCATTAGCAAGCCTCCCTCCTGATGCCCCTCATAGCTCCCCTCTTCCACGCTCCCTTCTCTCCTTCATCCTTCATCTGTATGACGGAACAAGGACTCACGGCCACTCATCATCCGGCACCATCCAGCTGGATCCAAAGTCATTGAAGTCGGGCACAACCACCCCATCAGGTCGCGTGAAGTCGTCCTGCTGGCTCCCTGTGTATGTCCCACACAGCCCACAGAGTTTGCCCTTGTACTTCTCAGACACCTTCACAAGGAGCTCATGGTCCCCATTGAACTGCAGCTGCAGGCCCAGCTTGGTAGAAACCCGCACGTAGGAGCCGCTCAGGTAAATGCTCACACCAGGAGCAGGAGAAGCAGGCAGGGAGACTGGAGCACCATTGATCTGGAGAAGGGGGACAGAAGGAGATAGAAGCATATAGTGATGCCCTCTGCTGAGAGGTCATTGCTCCTCACAGGGGTAGTGCCAGTGCCAGTGAGCCACAAGCACTGCCGGCATGAGAAACCCTGCCCGGGCTGATGAGGGCAGCAGAAACTGTGCACATAGCACACCAAAAGCTCAGGACAGCAACCAAGAACCTGTGTCTGCTTGAGCAGCCATATCTGCCCCTCTCAGAGCCCTGCCATGCTCTTCTGTGAACATGCAGCAGGCTCAGGGAATAGCAAGCTCTCCCTGGGCACAGAGGGGTATTTAAGGGTGCCCAGTGCATCTGTTGTTCCCAGGTGTAAAAATGAGTGGCTTACGTAGACTGCCTTGTGCTGGCGCAGTGCAATGTGGAGGCCTTCGAGGGACAGTGCCACAGAGTTCAGAGCTGTCCAGCTCTTGCTGCCACGATGTTTGTTGCGGGTGGTGACACTGAAGCCAACGGAGGAGTTGTCACAGCCCGTCACCACTGTGTAGTTGCAAGAGCCCTGGAAGTGGTGGAGCTTCCCGTCGAAGGTGCTGTAATGTGGGTCACCGTAGATGTGGCAGATGGCAGTGCTGGCCGGGTAACAGCCCCTCTGGCCGTCCTGGATCTTGCAGACCTCGTCCTCGCCACAGGACAAGGCAGAGCAAACCATCTGGCCATTGGCTTCACACCGGCACCGGCGAGTGCAGTTCTCATTCACGGAGTGTTCGCCTTCCTGCAGGTGGGGAAACACCAAACCTCAGCATATGAGGCAGGGAAGAAGAGGCTGGGGAGTGCCCTGGCAGAGGTGCAAACCAGGACAGGGTTTTTACTCACAGTGTAGTAGTTGCCCTCAAAGAGGCAGCCACAGTTGGCCTCGGGCACACATGTGTCTCCACTCAGGAGGAAGCCAGAGTTACATGCACAGCCCTCCACACAAGGCTTGGAGCAGTTCTGTGGGGCTTGTCGGTCAACACAGGTGGCAGGACAGCCGGTCATGCAAGGGTCATAGTAGCTGTTGGCGGGACACTGCAGGGCTGCAATGGGAAAGGGAAAATTAGGACCAGCGAGACATCAAGTAGGAATCAGCTTGCGGGAAGGGGAAGACCAAAGACTTGCTTTGGCCAGAGGGTCAGAGCACAGGCTGTGGCCCATTTCCCTTCTGGCAATGGCAAGGCAGGTACTCACGGCAGAAGGTAGCATTCCTCCAGGGAAGCAGAGTCACACCAGCTGCCTGGCATGCATCAGCATAGGCCTCCAGAGCAGCACACAGGAACTCCTGGCCACCATTCAGGGCACACAGGTCGTACAAGCAGGTGTCAAAGTAGTCCTGGGGGTTGATCACGCCGTGGCACCTCTCAAAAGAGCTCGGTCTGGTGGTCAGTATGCCACAGAACTGGTCGGACTGGTAGAGCTTCTCCTCTTCTGCACTGCAGGGTGGGGAGGGCTCAGGGACACCGCAGGATGGGTCACTGTCTGGGACCTGCCAGCTCTCCCCCAGCTCATTGGAGTCTGTGGCTTGCTGCCCGTTGGGCATCATGTATTCGTCATCTCTGCGGTTGTTGAAGTTCCCGCACATGCCACAGGTCAGGTTGAAGTAGGTGGTGGGCACCTTCACCTCCACCGAGTGGTCAGTGTCGTAGGACACTCTGAGGTTGAAGTCTGTCTCCAGGACGATGTAGCGACCACTCTTGCTCACCGTGATGGCTCCTGCCACTGCACTCACGGGCAACGTCTGCCGCACGCTGTTCACCTATGGCACACACACCACAGTGGGCCCTGGGCCTGTCCCCACCTCCCTGGCTGCTCCTGCCCAGAGAAAGCAGCTGCCAGCCCAGGCATGGCAAACAGCTGCCTGTGATGTCCCCGTGCCCTAATGCCCCTGGGGCTCGCAGACCCTCCCTGTGTTCTGCACTCTGCTCAACATGGCCCACCTTCCCCATTTGCTTCTTCCTCCCCAGCCCCTCCCAAAAAGGAAAACAAAGCGCCTTCCGGGGAGCCCTCCCCACCTGGGATAATGGAGGCATCTGCTATAGGCCAGGCCCTGCCAGGAGCAGCCAGCCCTGCCTTTCAGCCATGCCAGGCTCATGCCAGCCCCACTGCTTACCAGCACATGGCTCTTCTCCTTCTTGAGGATGGCAATGCGCTGTCCATACACCTCAACCACGACTTCACGCACGTAGGACACTCGGGTGCTGCCACGGTGCTCGTTCTTGGCCTCCACGTGGAAGGAGGGCAGGGAGGTGGTGTTGGAGCACACTTTGGCCAGCGTGTAGGTGCAGTTGCCCATGAAGTTGTGCGTCACCTTGTCAAAGGTTTTGTAGTGGGGGTCACCGTGGACGTGGCAGATGCCATAGGACTCTTCGAGGCACACAGGTTCCCCGTTCTGCACGCCGCAGTACTGGCCCTCAGGGCAGGAGGCATTGAAGCACTGCACTTTGCTTCCCCGTGCAGGACACCTGCACTTGGAGGAGCAGGTGTCATCCGTCCAGAACTCAGAGCCCACAGGATAGTGCTGCCCATTGTGCCAACAGCCACACTGCTGGCTGGGCACGCAGCGGTCATTGTAGAGCAGGTACCCGCTGTCGCACACACAGCCCTCCACGCATGGCAGGCTGCAGGTAACAGGAGCCATTGGATCAACACAGGTGGCAGGGCAGGCTGAAGCACAGGGCTCGTAGTGACTGTTGGTTGGACAAGTGATCGCTGCCGAGACAGAAGACCAGGCAATTACTTGGAGAATAGAATACCTCCTTCTGCTGTACTTCCTCCTTCAAAAAACTTGCAATCTCTATTTTCTCTATGGGCTCTTTCGGTCTGCTTGTATTCTCAGTCCTACCTGATCAAAACGAAACAGAAAGTATTGCCTCTAATATTGATAACTACCTGTAAATCCCTACAGCCCCTATGGAGAATATTTCCTATTCCCCAGCTCACTCTTCCATGACTGTCCTGTGTTTTCCTGAGAATACCGGTCTGTGGTACCATGTCTGGACTTACGGCAGAAGGTTGCGTTCCTCCACACAGGTATGTGGAGACCAAGTGACTGGCAGGCATCTGCATAGGACTGCAAGCTCTTGCACAGGGCCTCATGGTCCAGCCCCAGCTCACACAGGTCATAGGAGCAGGTGTCAAAGTAGCTGCTGGGGCTCAGCACAGTGTGGCACACCTGAAATGGGCCGCTGGTGTCAGTGAGGAGCCCACAGAAGTGGCTGCTGCTGATGAGTTGCTTGTCAGTCTCATTGCAGGCTGGGGTGGGCAGAGGTCCGGCTGAGCAACTGTTGTAAGACAGGTAGAAGGGCCCCTGGGTCATTTGTGGTCTTTTCCTGCTGCCTCCTCCTCCTCCTCCTCCTTCCCTTGCCCAACATATCCCCAGAGCTGCTGGGGGCCATACCCACCTGCTGTTGTTGGACACCTCCCAGCTGTTGCCCAGGCTTGTAGAGTCTGGTTCCATTACTCCTTCTGGGTTCAGGAAGTCATCTGTTGTCATCCCGTTGTAGTTCCCACACATGCCACAAACCTTCTGTCCAAAGGTGCTTGGAAGTGTCACCTCCACCCGATGCTTCCCATCAAACTTGACCCTCAAGCCAAAGTCTGTCATGACCATGGCATAGAACCCACTGGACAAGACCTGCACGCCTGCAGATGGGCTGCAAGGCAGGATCTCTTCCACTCCATTGACCTGGAGGGACAGGAACCCAGACAGGATTGGAGCAGCCCATTTGGCACAGCACTCTCCCTCTTGCACCACCCCACAGCATCTCCCCCTCAAGCTTACCATCACCAATCCACCCTGACCCAGCCTTATCCGCTGGCCAGCCACATCAACATCCACGTATCGGACATAGGACACACGGGTGTTGCCTCCCCTGTGCTCATTGGCTGCTTCCACGTTGAAGTAGGGCAGGGAGCTGTTGCTCTCGCACAGCTTGGAGAGGGTGTAGGTGCAGGTGCCCATGAAATGGTGTAACTGCTTGTCAAACGTGTGGTAGTGAGGGTCTCCTTCCACCACACAGGTGCCTGACAGTGGAAAGACCAGAGGAAACTTTCAGTTGAGCACCGCTTACTGCCTCTTCTCCCCAGCTCACTTTGCTTAAAGAGTATCTGGTTCATGATTGGTCTATTGACTTTATTGACAAGCAGAGTTATTATGGATCTATATCATTATAGTATTAATTTTTACAGATAGAGAGTTCAAAGCTACTCAAACACCTTGATGCTAAAAGCACAGCTGTCCCACACAAACCCTTAGAAGACTTAGGAAGAGGAATTCAATGTGTGTCTTAATAGGGAGGGAGACTGAAATAAATCAAATAACAATCCATAAATGCAAATGCACCATGTACCCAGTATGGGTTTCGAAAAGGACTCAAAATTCTACCAACAATAGCAGTACCTGAGGTTAACCCAGGTGTTGGTGGTGGTCTTGGTGTTGTTTGCACTGTAATGTTAGGCAGTAGGGTAGAGGGTGTAGTAGGAAGGGGACCAATGGAGAAACAAAGGAAGAAGTGGTCAGTGACAACATGGGGTTCGTTGCAAGGAGCTAGTCACCCCTTCCTGAAAAATCCAACATTCTCACTTGAGAGACACAGGGTAGGGATTGCACAGTTCTGTCTCGGCAAAAACACTACCATGGGCAGAGCTAGGAGATAGGAAGACACAGACACCCCCTTCACCACAGACACTGCATTCCATGTTGTGGGCGTTGGAGGAAGCGAAAAACTTTCAACATGCAGAACCAGAATGGGATAGGAGGTGGCAGTACCTGAGCTCGGAGTGGGCCTGGTTGGAGTGGTGGTGAGTACAGGCTGTGTTGTGGTGCCTGGCAAGGAGTTCGTGGGTGTTGGTGTCGAAGGACCTAGCACAAGAGAGAGTTAGAGGAGATGGGCACCAACAGGGCAGTTTTGTTGCAGGCACCTCGTCCACCCATCCCAAACAGTCCAAAAGCATGACCAGGGAGTCTCAGCATACCCAGGACATGGGTAGCTCACAGGCTCCTCATTAAAAACTCTTCCACCAGAATTGAGGGAATGAAGAAAGAGGCAGACACACCCTATGGTCATGGGCATGGAGGAAGCAAAAGCAACATGTTTAAGAAGCAGTAGAAGATGGGGATGAAACATGACAGTACCTGAGCTTGGAGTGGGTCTGGTTGGTGTGGTGGTGAGTACAGTCTGCGTTGTGGTGCCTGGCAAGGAGCTCGTGGGTGTTGGTGTCGATGGACCTAGCAGAAGAGAGAGTTAGAGGAGATGTGCACCAACAGGGCAGTTTTGTTGCAGGCACCTCATCCACCCATGCCAAACAGCCCTAAAGCAAGAGCAGGGAGCCTCAGGATGCCCAGGGCAGAATTTGCACAGTGACTCTTCATTAAAAGCACTTCCACCAGCATGGCAGGGACAGGGAAGGAGACACACATCCCCTATAGACATGGGCATGGAGGAAGCAAATGAACATGTTTAAGAAGCAGTAGAACTGGAGGATGAAACATGGAAGTACCTGAGCTCGGAGTGGGTCTGGTTGATGTGGTGGTGAGTACAGTCTGCGTTGTGGTGCCTGGCAAGGAGTTCGTGGGTGTTGGTGTTGATGGACCTAGCAGAAGAGAGAGTTAGAGGAGATGTGCATCAACAGGGCAGTTTTGTTGCAGGCACCTCGTCCACCCATGCCAAACAGCCCTAAAGCATGAGCAGAAAGGCTTGGGATGCCCAGGGCAGAATTTGCACAGTGACTCCTCATTAAAAGCTCTTCCACCAGCACAGCAGGGACAGGGAAGGAAACACACATCCGCTATAGACATGGGCATGGAGGAAACAAAAGGAACATGTTTAAGAAGCAGTAGAAGATGGAGATGAAACATGGCACTACCTGAGCTCGGAGTGGGTCTGGTTGGTGTGGTGGTGAGTACAGTCTGCGTTGTGGTGCCTGGCAAGGAGCTCGTGGGTGTTGGTGTTGATGGACCTAGCACAAGAGAGAGTTAGGGGAGATGGGCACCAACAGGGGAGTTTTGTTGCAGGCACCTTGTCCTCCCATGCCAAACAGCCCAAAAACATGAGCAGGGAGCCTCAGGATGACCAGGACAGAGATTGCACAGAGACTCTTCATTAAAAAACTCTTCCACCAGCATAGAGGGAATGGAGAAAGAGATAGACATGCCACATGGACATGGGCATGGAGGAAGCAAAAGACTTTTAGGAGGGAGAATCAGAAGCAGATGGGGGTGAGACAATGCAATACCTGAGCTGGGTGTGGGTCTGGTTGGTGTGGTGGTTAGTACAGTCTGCGTTGTGGTGCCTGGCAAGGAGTTTGTGGGTGTTGGTGTTGATGGACCTAGCAGAAGAGAGAGTTAGGGGAGATGTGCACCAACAGGGCAGTTTTGTTGCAGGCACCTCATCCACCCATCTCAAACAGCCCTAAAGCATGAGTAGGAAGGCTTGGGATGCCCAGGGCAGAATTGCAAAGTGACTCCTCATTGAAAATACTTCTACCAGTAAAGCAGGGACAGGGAAGGAGAAAGACATGCCACGTGGACGTGGGCATGGAGGAAGCAAAAGGAACAATTTAAGAAGCAGAAGCAGAATCAGATGGGGATGGGAGATGGCAGTACCTGAGGTTATAGTTGGTCTAGTTGATGTGGTGGTGAGTACAGTCTGCGTTGTGGTGCCTGGCAAGGAGTTTGTGGGTGTTGGTGTCGATGGACCTAGCACAAGAGAGAGATAGAGGAGATGCGCACCAACAGGGGAGTTTCATTGCAGGCAACTTGTCCTCCCATGCCAAACAGCCCAAAAGCATGACCAGGGAGGCTCAGCATGGCCAGGACAGGGACGGATCAGTAAGTCTTCATCAAAAACCCTTCCACCAGCATAGAGGGAATGGAGAAAGAGACAGACATGTCCTACGGCCATGAATATGGAGGAAGAAAAAGGAACATTTTAGGAAGCAGAATCAGAATCAGATGAGGATGGGACATGGAAGTACCTGAGCTGGGTGTGGGTCTGGTTGGTGTGGTGGTTAGTACAGTCTGTGTTGTGGTGCCTGGCAAGGAGTTCGTGGGTTTTGGTGTCGATGGACCTAACAGAAGAGAGAATTAGAGGAAATGGGCATCAACGGGGCAGTTTTGTTGAAAGCAGCTGGTTCCCTCACCCTTCTAAAGTAGCCAGCTCCATGTCCAGGCATGGCCAGGACAGGGATTGAAGAGTGCCATCTCAGGCAGAGCTGTCCCACTCAAGGGCTCTGCCACCCGCTTAGCTGGATGACAGAAGCAGATAAGGCACTTCAGTGCTTACAGTGCACAGTGACCTGTGGTCAACGTCTTGCCTGTGGCCTTGCAACACGTGAACTAAAATAGTGAGTGCAGGCATTGCCAGAGTTCCAGCCTCCTAGTGGAAAGTTGACTTGGGCACAGGCTGCATCAGTGCTCAAAGACAACCTGTGCACCTGCCTGTAGCACAGCCTGCCACCTCAGTTGGTGACATGGCTCAAGCTGCCCTTCCCCAAGCCATGCCTTGTACCTGCACAGGATCCCTTTTCAACGGAGAGATCATCCAATGCTATGTTGCTCCGCACATCTTCACCCCATTCTCCCTCCAGTAAAAGCTAAAGGAAAGAATGGGTCCCAGCATTAGCTCCATCTGCATGTGTGAAGAGCAATTAGAAAACTCAGTTCCTCTGAGGCTGCAGTGAGAGCCTGTGGACGTACCTCTATGTTTCCTGTGGCTTGCACCGTGACCTCTCCCAAGAGCCACGTGTCCCCATGGTTCCCAACTTCTTCCCAGACCAGCACTTGCTCATCATCCTTCTGCACGTACACCCTCAGGGCCATTGTCCCATTAGATCCGTACATGTGGTACCAGAAACGGAAGCAGAGTGTTCCTTCCCAGCTGCACACCGGGCTGACCAGGTGAGCCACAGAGCCAGGGAAAGTATCTTCAGTCCCTTGCAGGAAGATGTAGTAGCCATCTGAAACAAAGCACGAGACACATTGTCACAGATGCATGAGAACTACCCAAAGCAGCCAGGGACAATCCAAGCAAAGCCCTGGTGGCACCCTGGCTGCAGTTTCAGGCAGGCATAAGGAGGGGAGAGCAAACACAGCTCCTTCACAACCACAACCCTCCCCAGACCTGAGTGCCCCCATGAACAGGCTCTCTGGGCCCTGGCACCCGTCGGCCTTGGACTGGGCAATGGCAACACCTCAAAAGCATTGCCACAGTCCTCTCATGGCTCTGCAGATTTGGAGACCCCTCATCTCTGGCTTCTGGAAAAGCCAGGATCTCGAAACAGAGACACAGACCCATTCCTCATTCCCAGAGACAGACAGGTCACCTAGCTGTGCGTTAATTTCTCCCCTGCATGGCAGGTCCTCGTCTGCTCTGGGGGGTAGCACGGACTGACTGCCTGGGCTGCAAATCCTCCTAAAGGGAGCATCTGGCCCTTGGGGACACTGGAAAAACTGCTCTGGAGGAAGGCCGGGAAACACATGGTCTGTGTTTGCAATTTTTTTCTCTGTTTGTTGCCATCTTCCCAGGGACACCTCTGTGCCTGTGTCCTGGCTGCTGCTCCTACCTCCTGTTGTGTGGTCTGAGGAGGGGCCGGTATTTGGCGTGGGCGTTGGGCCTTTGTTTCTTATCCAGTCAATGCTGCTGTAATCTGCCTGGACCCACTCACAGAAGTCCTTGTCGAATGTGCAGGCAAAATTGCAGTCTGTTGGTGGAGCTGAAGATGGTGCAGAAAGGAAAGCAGATGTTGTAGAGTGAGGGTGGGGCTCAGGTATATCCATGTACAGCCACAGCATGCCCGTGGACAGGTGAGGGTGGCCAGCCAAGGGGAAGTGCTTAGCTCAGCCACTAAAAACATGGGTGGCAGACAACAGTACCTGTGCTTGTCCCAGGTGACGGTGATGTTGTTGTATGGGGAGGCTGCATTGTGGTGCCTGGCAAGGGGGATGGGGTTGTAGGAGCTGCTGAATGAAACAGAGTGAAACAGAAGTGAAGAAGGTGTGGATGATAATGGAGATCCCAAATGGGGATGCTGCACACTTCCCAAACACCCCTACATCATTGCAAAGGAAGTGCAGGACAGGGGCTCCACCTGTCCAGAAAAGTTTCTTCATGCAAGGGATGGCCCACAAAGCGGTTACTTATGTGATACATGGGGCTACCACTGCCAGAACTGCCCCATTCCTTGACTCTGAGATTCGAGGAAATCAAAGGAGGTTGACACAAGACTCACCACAGACAGTGCCAGCACTCCAGTCTCCCAGAGCAACACCTGCCTCAGCACAGGCTGCAGCATAGGCCCCCAGGTCATTGCAGAGCTGCTCCGTGCTGCCACCCGTGGCACACTGGTCATAGACACAGCTCTCAAAGTACGTCTTGGGTGGCAGAACTGCATGGCATGGCTGGAATGGGCCACCAAGGTGTGTGAGGATTGCACACTGCTTGTTAGCTGCCTCCTCTTCAGCAGGAGAGCAGGATGCAGGCGGGCTGATGACTGGGTCACACCTACAAAGCAGACAGACAGCCCTGAGCTCCCTGCATCCTGTTCACAGCAGCCACTCTATTTCCTGACCTCCCACCCAGCCAAAACCTCAGCTTCTGCACTCCAGATCCCTCACTGAGACAGGCACCCATGGCTCTCACTTGAAAGGGTGGAACACATGGCCCACAGGCACCATTCCTCTCCCTGCCGTCTGGTGGACAGAAACAAATGATGGAGGCTCTTGCGATCCCAACAGCTTGGGAAGACCTCAGCCCACTGCCCCTGGGGTCAGAAACCTGCCTCTTCTCCCTTGCCCCATGCTTGCCATTAGCAAGCCTCCCTCCTGATGCCCCTCATAGCTCCCCTCTTCCACGCTCCCTTCTCTCCTTCATCCTTCATCTGTATGACGGAACAAGGACTCACGGCCACTCATCATCCGGCACCATCCAGCTGGATCCAAAGTCATTGAAGTCGGGCACAACCACCCCATCAGGTCGCGTGAAGTCGTCCTGCTGGCTCCCTGTGTATGTCCCACACAGCCCACAGAGTTTGCCCTTGTACTTCTCAGACACCTTCACAAGGAGCTCATGGTCCCCATTGAACTGCAGCTGCAGGCCCAGCTTGGTAGAAACCCGCACGTAGGAGCCGCTCAGGTAAATGCTCACACCAGGAGCAGGAGAAGCAGGCAGGGAGACTGGAGCACCATTGATCTGGAGAAGGGGGACAGAAGGAGATAGAAGCATATAGTGATGCCCTCTGCTGAGAGGTCATTGCTCCTCACAGGGGTAGTGCCAGTGCCAGTGAGCCACAAGCACTGCCGGCATGAGAAACCCTGCCCGGGCTGATGAGGGCAGCAGAAACTGTGCACATAGCACACCAAAAGCTCAGGACAGCAACCAAGAACCTGTGTCTGCTTGAGCAGCCATATCTGCCCCTCTCAGAGCCCTGCCATGCTCTTCTGTGAACATGCAGCAGGCTCAGGGAATAGCAAGCTCTCCCTGGGCACAGAGGGGTATTTAAGGGTGCCCAGTGCATCTGTTGTTCCCAGGTGTAAAAATGAGTGGCTTACGTAGACTGCCTTGTGCTGGCGCAGTGCAATGTGGAGGCCTTCGAGGGACAGTGCCACAGAGTTCAGAGCTGTCCAGCTCTTGCTGCCACGATGTTTGTTGCGGGTGGTGACACTGAAGCCAACGGAGGAGTTGTCACAGCCCGTCACCACTGTGTAGTTGCAAGAGCCCTGGAAGTGGTGGAGCTTCCCGTCGAAGGTGCTGTAATGTGGGTCACCGTAGATGTGGCAGATGGCAGTGCTGGCCGGGTAACAGCCCCTCTGGCCGTCCTGGATCTTGCAGACCTCGTCCTCGCCACAGGACAAGGCAGAGCAAACCATCTGGCCATTGGCTTCACACCGGCACCGGCGAGTGCAGTTCTCATTCACGGAGTGTTCGCCTTCCTGCAGGTGGGGAAACACCAAACCTCAGCATATGAGGCAGGGAAGAAGAGGCTGGGGAGTGCCCTGGCAGAGGTGCAAACCAGGACAGGGTTTTTACTCACAGTGTAGTAGTTGCCCTCAAAGAGGCAGCCACAGTTGGCCTCGGGCACACATGTGTCTCCACTCAGGAGGAAGCCAGAGTTACATGCACAGCCCTCCACACAAGGCTTGGAGCAGTTCTGTGGGGCTTGTCGGTCAACACAGGTGGCAGGACAGCCGGTCATGCAAGGGTCATAGTAGCTGTTGGCGGGACACTGCAGGGCTGCAATGGGAAAGGGAAAATTAGGACCAGCGAGACATCAAGTAGGAATCAGCTTGCGGGAAGGGGAAGACCAAAGACTTGCTTTGGCCAGAGGGTCAGAGCACAGGCTGTGGCCTATTTCCCTTCTGGCAATGGCAAGGCAGGTACTCACGGCAGAAGGTAGCATTCCTCCAGGGAAGCAGAGTCACACCAGCTGCCTGGCATGCATCAGCATAGGCCTCCAGAGCAGCACACAGGAACTCCTGGCCACCATTCAGGGCACACAGGTCGTACAAGCAGGTGTCAAAGTAGTCCTGGGGGTTGATCACGCCGTGGCACCTCTCAAAAGAGCTCGGTCTGGTGGTCAGTATGCCACAGAACTGGTTGGACTGGTAGAGCTTCTCCTCTTCTGCACTGCAGGGTGGGGAGGGCTCAGGGACACCGCAGGATGGGTCACTGTCTGGGACCTGCCAGCTCTCCCCCAGCTCATTGGAGTCTGTGGCTTGCTGCCCGTTGGGCATCATGTATTCGTCATCTCTGCGGTTGTTGAAGTTCCCGCACATGCCACAGGTCAGGTTGAAGTAGGTGGTGGGCACCTTCACCTCCACCGAGTGGTCAGTGTCGTAGGACACTCTGAGGTTGAAGTCTGTCTCCAGGACGATGTAGCGACCACTCTTGCTCACCGTGATGGCTCCTGCTACTGCACTCACGGGCAACGTCTGCCGCACGCTGTTCACCTATGGCACACACACCACAGTGGGCCCTGGGCCTGTCCCCACCTCCCTGGCTGCTCCTGCCCAGAGAAAGCAGCTGCCAGCCCAGGCATGGCAAACAGCTGCCTGTGATGTCCCCGTGCCCTAATGCCCCTGGGGCTCGCAGACCCTCCCTGTGTTCTGCACTCTGCTCAACATGGCCCACCTTCCCCATTTGCTTCTTCCTCCCCAGCCCCTCCCAAAAAGGAAAACAAAGCGCCTTCCGGGGGAGCCCTCCCCACCTGGGATAATGGAGGCATCTGCTATAGGCCAGGCCCTGCCAGGAGCAGCCAGCCCTGCCTTTCAGCCATGCCAGGCTCATGCCAGCCCCACTGCTTACCAGCACATGGCTCTTCTCCTTCTTGAGGATGGCAATGCGCTGTCCATACACCTCAACCACGACTTCACGCACGTAGGACACTCGGGTGCTGCCACGGTGCTCGTTCTTGGCCTCCACGTGGAAGGAGGGCAGGGAGGTGGTGTTGGAGCACACTTTGGCCAGCGTGTAGGTGCAGTTGCCCATGAAGTTGTGCGTCACCTTGTCAAAGGTTTTGTAGTGGGGGTCACCGTGGACGTGGCAGATGCCATAGGACTCTTCGAGGCACACAGGTTCCCCGTTCTGCACGCCGCAGTACTGGCCCTCAGGGCAGGAGGCATTGAAGCACTGCACTTTGCTTCCCCGTGCAGGACACCTGCACTTGGAGGAGCAGGTGTCATCCGTCCAGAACTCAGAGCCCACAGGATAGTGCTGCCCATTGTGCCAACAGCCACACTGCTGGCTGGGCACGCAGCGGTCATTGTAGAGCAGGTACCCGCTGTCGCACACACAGCCCTCCACGCATGGCAGGCTGCAGGTAACAGGAGCCATTGGATCAACACAGCTGGCAGGGCAGGCTGAAGCACAGGGCTCGTAGTGACTGTTGGCTGGACAAGCCAATGCTGTGTAATAATAGATAAAATATATATTAATATTTTTA
Organism: Entomyzon cyanotis; assembly: GCA_024500445.1. Classification (NCBI taxonomy): domain Eukaryota; kingdom Metazoa; phylum Chordata; class Aves; order Passeriformes; family Meliphagidae; genus Entomyzon; species Entomyzon cyanotis. Next base: position 13,064,786 of record JAKEPQ010000780.1, read on the forward strand.
ATTATGCAAGTGTTTGTGTTATTTAGTATCATATTCTGATTTCTTTTGAAATGTTTGTGAAAGTCTTGGAAGTATCTGTATTTTCATGTATGCCTTTGCTGTCTTACCACACTTGAGTTTCTTTTGATGTTTAGCCTATCTAAAGTTTCACTCAGAGTATTTCCAATGGGGTTGGATGATCAGCACTCCCTACTCTCTTATACATATGGGAGTCTGTGCCACTGATCGTGTTTACAACACTCCCCTCCCTTTATCCCAGATCTTCTTCTCAGCTTGTCAGATGTGTCCCGCCTTCATCTTGCTCTCTTTGCAGAGACCAATTCAAAGGAAAGGTCTCCAATTCTATTTTAAGATGGACTAGGTGGTATTTTTCCCTTTCATTCAAAGCAGCTGAAATGTTTTCACTGGAATCCTCCCAAAGGGTTCAAACCAAGGACTACATAAAGCCCTGAACTCTTTAACCTGATCAGTCAGGATTCTCACTATTAGATGAATTCCAAAGTGTTGTAAAGCTCTGACTTCTGGAAACCCTCATTATACCATCCTGACAAGTGGTAATTTCTAGCAATCTTTGATACGTACGGCAGAAGGTTGCATTTCTCCATGGTGCCAGCTGGACTCCTGCAGCTTGGCACACGTCTGCATAAGCCTGCAGGCTTTCACAGAGGGCTGCATTGTTCAAATGAAGTTCACAAAGATCATACTGGCAGTCTTCAAAATAATTCTGTGGACTGACTACTGAGTGGCAGTTCTGGAATGGACCATTTGGATCTGTGATCAGACCACAGTATGCATTGCTTTGGATCACATGTTTTTCATCATCAGTGCAGTTTGGAGTATGGCCATCATCTGGTGAGCACCTAATGTAGAGAAACAGACAAAAGATCTTGAAAAATTAATGGATAAACCTTGGATTCACTAGCACCTGAGATGCTTTCCCAATCACATCCACCAAAACTACAAATCTCTTTCCAGACTAAACATGATATATTTCCAATCCCTATATTTCAAACTCTTGGGACAGAAATTCAGATTTCAATGGGATCTCAACGTGGTAATTTTTGAGAGGCCTGAACGAAACCCATGTATTTATTTTTGGCTTTCTGGTAAGTCAGGCGGTTTACATGAAAGAGGAATTAGAAAGTGAAAGCATCCACAGTTAAACTCCTATTATTAAATAACATATAGTGAAATTATAAATAGTAAGTCAAGTATCTCAGAGGAGTTGAAAAAATGTCTTCAAGTATTAGCATTCATATACTAAAACAATAACTGAAATATTAGTGGACACATGCGGTGTTTTATTCTAATACTAAAGAGTACAAAGATAATTTAGCCAAGTCAGTGGTAAAACTCACCGATCTCCCTGTCTGGCCTGTGTTTTTACTTTACACACACTTTCTTTGTGTTTGCTCAAACAGAACCAGGGGACAAAAGAAGCCCCCATGACCTTTCTCTCTGATCAGCAAGGCAAAACAAATGAGAAAGCCAATGTCTCTCATGGGAGCACTGTTTGCTCACAGCTGTGTGCCCTGGGTTGCATCAGAGACCACTTTTGGAGACATTACAAAGTGCATATGTTTTTCTGATTTAAGTGACTGCTGTTCCTGAAAACCCCAATGTGTAAATAACCCTAAAACTCAGGCTCAGAGGTCCTCCAGGGCTATGTAATGTGAGGACACAAATGGTGTGTGTGCAGTGCCTAGCACCTGGCAGGATCCAGCCTTGAACCATGGGGACAAAACCCTTCCCCATGGTGAGGCCAAAGGGATAGTACTGGCTGCCTGAGCCCAGCAGAAGCCTGAGCTTTTCCTGAGGAATCAATATGATGTGAGGGAACACAGAAACCCCACCACCACAGCTGAACTCTGTTTGGGCACAAAGCATATGTGGAGTGAGATTTGAAGTGGGAAGAAGGAAGGGATCACTCCCCTGTCCTTGGCACTGTTGAAACCACACCTCAATTCCTGTGTTCCCCTTTGGGCCTCTCACTACCAGAAGGACATTGGGGTGCTTGGCTGTATCCAGAGAAGCTGTTGAAGGATGTAGAGAATCGGTCTTATGAGGCGTGGCTGAGGGAATTGAGGTTGTTAGGCCCGGGGAGGAGAAGGCTCAGGAGACACCTCCGTGTTCCCTGCAGCTTCCTGAAAGGAGGTTGTAGTGAGATGGGGGACAGTTTCTTCTTCCAGGTGACAGGGTGAGAGGAAATGGCCTCGAGTTGAGCCAAGGGAGGTTTAGATTAGCTAATAGGAAAAATTTCTTCTCCAAAAAGGTTGTTGAGTATTGGACCAGACTGCCCAGGGAAGTGGTGGAGCCACCATCCCTGAAGGTATTGAAAAAATGCCTAAGTGTGGCATTTGGGGACATGGTTTTTTGGTGCATATGGCAGTGCTGGGTTAACTGTTGAACTCAATGACATTAAAGATCTTTTCCACCCTAAACAATTCTAGGATTCTAAGGCATTTTTTCTTTTTAAGCACAGTTAAATTTTCTGTGAAACTTTACCTAGATGCATAAAGTAAGTACACTGACAAGAATAGATTTTATCCCATGTGTGTCTGACATTTTTGGTCTCCACAGAACAGTTGCATAAACCACTGGTCATTGCATAGCCAACAGGTAAGACCTAAGATCCTGGCTGGAGTCCTACCTGGAGTCATTGTAAACCTGCCAGCTGTTGCCAAGGCTGGTTGAGTTTGGCTCCATTTCTCCATCTGGGTTGAGAAAGTCATCTGCTTTATGCCCATTGTAATTTCCACAGATTCCACAGACTTTAGACATATAGGTACTGGGAAGAGTGATTTCTGCTCTGTGATTTCCATCAAACTTGACTTTCAGCCCAAAGTCAGTAGAAACCACAACATACTGCCCACTGAAGGAAATACTGACACCTGGGGTCAAGGTCACAGGGACCACCTGGCTGACTCCATTGACCTGCAGGCACAGAGAAGAAGTGATGTAAGCACTTGAAAAGGAGTATGTTTAATGGTGGTCCTCTTAAACCCCTATATTGACACAGTGAGCAGTAAGAAGTCACTCTGTGCTAAGTAATATTTACCAGGAATGGTGTATATGGCCACATAATCTAGGGCTTGAAGCCATAACAAGGTGGCTACAACACAGCTTACAAATGTGGTCTTGGTGAGCCAGGCACAACTGCGTACAGACCCATTATTTTATAATAAAACCAGTAAATGTCGGAGAAAGGTGTAAGAGAGAGGCTGTTGGACAAATGAGGACATATGAGCTCTCTGTGTCTCCAAGTCCAGATGGGAGAGATTTCAGTGTACCTTCAAAACTTTACCTCTTTTAATTCACTGTACTATTTTTCATAAGGGTGGTAATGAAAGAAGGTGGCCTGTTCATTTCCTGGGGGCTTGGCTCAACCATTTCTACTCTCTTGGCCCTTTATGGAAAGGATCCAAAAGGAAGTGCTATAATACAATATCTGGCCAAGTATTCAGTCAGTGTAAGGAGAGTCATCAGATTGTCACTCCAGGACTCCCATCTGGCCCTGCTTTATGGCAAAGGCCAAGTGTTAAGTGAAGTTAACAGTGAAGTGGAATAAGTAGAAATCAGGGATGAGCATGCAGCATTACAGGCTACCACACAAGACTGAGAAAGACTACCAGCATGAACTCAGCTAATTCAGAGCCTCTTGGTCCCTGTTCCATGCCAAGCTTGAGCATGGGGAGCAGGCTAGAAAGGTAGTCTAGCCCACCAACCCCATTTGGAGTGTCAGCTCTAAACCCACATTTTAACAAAACAACACAGAATTTTAGCCTATGCTTTCACTTTTGAAATTCTTGTGTTTAAGAACGCCACATTACTCCTGCTCCTAAATATCTGACTGCCCTCTAAAAATTACTGTATGGATGCTGGAAATTTATAGTCACTCTACAACAATTTCTTCGTTCATGCTATGAGTTATAGATGATAAACAGTGGGCTCCAACCTTACCTTAACAGCTCGTTTTTGACCAAGGTTGATCCTGTAGCCATAGACATCAATATCCACATATTGGACATAGGACACATGGGTATTGCTCCCCCTGTGCTCATTGGCTGCCTCCACATTGAAGTAGGGCAGGGAGCTGTTGCCCTCACACAGCTTGGACAGGGTGTAGGTGCAGGTGCCCATGAAGTCGTGACGCTGCTTGTCAAAGGTGTTGTAGTGGGGATCCCCATGTATACTGCAAATAGCTTCTGGAGACAGGAAAAAGGAATATGTTCTCATTAACATCCAGACATATCCCAAAAGCCCACCTCATTGTGTTTTCCTACTGCACAATCACCCTCATTTTGTGGCTTACATCTGGGAGAACTGAAACAGAAAAAGCTGATTTGTGTGGCATACAACAATGTCACAGACAAATGCCTGTAGAAATTAACTGAAGCAAAGAAGTAGTGCTGGTAGCAAAATTGTAGGTGTCCTACAGCCCATTGAGTAACATATGTCATTAGCAAAAAATTACCTGTCACTGGAGGTGGTGTAGGTTCTGTTGGTGTAGGTGTTGGTGGTACAGGTGTAGGGATAGCTTCTGTTAGTGGAAAAGACAAAACAGCACAATGAGCTTTAACATTAGAGTGTGAACACCATTTACACACCAGCATACAGGAGTTTTCACTTATTCTTCACCAGCATAAAGTTAGAAGTTCTTCACTGAAGCAAGTAGAACTGCCTGTGTTTAAAATCAGGGATGTGTGGGTCTTTTGAACACTTAGGAAAGCTCGTCTGATTGTTTATTTGATCACAGCGACTGAGCTCAGGCTCCTCTCAGGAGCTGTAAGTGTTGTAACAATTGGTTGTGTGACTCCCTCTGGTGTATGTTAAGACACATGAAGGTCCTACTGTCAGCGAGTGTTGGCAGGTATGAGAGTGAGATGAACAGAGAAATTCTTGTCTCTTGGAGCTACCTTTGTGCACCATCCAGTGGCTGAATCATGTGCTAATACATCTGAAAAAATTAACAACTGGCTTTCCCTAGCACTCAAATAAGTCCTAAAGCCTTTTTTCCCCCCAGAATTTAAAATAAAATCATATGTTCTGAGGATGTGGACCTGAAAGAAAATCTTTGTTACACGTAGTGTAAATTTGAAACAAGTCATGTCATTGTATGAGTAGTATTTCACAGAGAACATTACCTATTAAGACCTAATGACACTTTCTGCAAGCTTTTCAGCAAATTTCTTGTACAATTCACATCTTGTAAGTATTGCATGCTTGTCAGTAAAAATGGATCCCAGCCATGCACAGCTTGTGCCAGTCTCGGCTGATCTGTTACAGGGTCAGAGATCAAACTCAAATTGCTGATTTGTAGTCAAAGCTGGTAGTGCAACTCAGCGTTATTGACTTATTGCTATTTCTGTGACATGTGGTTGTATTGTGTATTTAATGAGCTTGCATGAACTGATATTTGCTGTAAAACGCCACTTAGACCATTTAATCTGGAATCCAAGATCAATGTGCATAGCCTTGTCTGGGTTTCAGATGCACTTCAGACTTCAAAGTGAAGGTAAAGTTTGCTGAAGCTGGTGAAAAAGGTCACATTTGCAGGAAAAGGGATAGCTTGTCTTGGATGTTTGAGGTGATGAGGACAGATTTAGAAAGAAATTACAGCAGAACACATAACATTTAAATGAAGTGAGTTGTAAAGTTATTGCCATTTCTCTTTTGTGGTTCAAAGTTCAGAAGGGCTGCTCTATTGTATATGGAATAGAGCAACAGTCAACAGCTTAAACAGAGAGGAGGAAGCAGTATAGACTCAGGTGCAAACACAGACTTACCACAGGGTCCGTCCCTTACTCTCACACTGTCCAGTGCTGTATCCCCATACTCTGTCAGTCCTCTCACAGCCTCAAAAATTACCTAGGGGGGACACAAAGCGATCCCTGCATCAGAGTTGTTTAGGCAAACACAAAACCATTTCTCTTAAAAAGTTTTCATAATAATCTGTCTGCTTTATTGTTGAAAGCATCAGTAAGGTGAGGTTATAACCATTTTCTTAGTTTCCCTCAGAGGCCTAAAATATATATTCTGTAATAAGGTGAGGACTGGAAGAAACATTGTTTTCCATTTTGCTGACTTAAAAATTATTTATGAGAATTTGTGGTCTTGATTCTACAGAGGAGTCCAATGCAGGCAGCATCCCAAAGTTCAAAGCTTGAAACTCACTGCAGACAAACCTGCATTTAATTAAGATATCTCAAGCCCTTGACTTCATGATAAAATTAACGAAGGAAAAAGAATCTAATCTAAAAAAATCTAAGAAGGAAAAGGAAACTAATCTGAATTTCCGGGGGCCCCCCCCCCCCCCCTATCCCTTAACTAACAGCACTGGCGAAATTATGAAGCTGTTTGTTTCTTCTCTTAGTACATTGACAGAAATCATGAGTCCATTATATTTACAAAATATAACCCACGCAAACCTTGGTTATATTTCCTAGCTTACATACACAAGGTTTTGCAGCCTGCAAGGGGAGAATAAATGCTGACACTGTACAAAGAAATATATTCTGAAAATATATTACCTTTATCTTTCTCTGTGTTGGAAAAGTGTGGGTGATGGCACCATAGTTCCAAAAATAACTCTGGTTTCCCTTCCGATGCCACACCACAGATTCCTGTGTACCATCTTGGATAAGCACTCTCAGCTCATTCATCTCTTCTGATCCAAACATGTAGTACCAAAAGTCTATGCATATTTTTCCAGAAACTACAGTATCTGGGCTCTCCAGCCTGTTAGTGTCGAAGGGGATCAGATTACTTGCTTCTTGGTAGATGAAATAACCTTCTGCAGAGTGAAAAATATTAAAGTATGGTTGAATCTTCATAACCTATTAGTTGTCATTTAAAATTGAAATATAACCCAACTCTGGAAGAAATTAAGGACATCAGTGCAAAGCAGAGGGTGTTTGGACTTCACATTGCAATGGTTAACCCATGTAGTTATCCAAAGTAAAATGTGAGCCTGAGAGCAAAGCAAATATATTTCATCTCACAATAACAGTTATTTTGGGATCACAATTAAAGACATAGGACTCTTTCAAGAGACAGCACCTCCAGACAGTGCTACACTGACCTATGTTCAATTTTCACTTTCCTCAAAGAAAAATAATGCAATCTGCTATACACTTTTGCTTGTGGGATATATTTTTTCATAAATATTTTGGTCTCAAAATGAGTAAATCCCTGTTACAAGGAAAATTCTAAACTGTCAGCATTTGTCTTAGTCTCAAAATAGAAGAAATAGAAAACAATGCTGATATTTCCTTCAAAATATTTATATTTGACCTTATGAAAAGGAAGAAATTTTTTCAAAATTCAGAGACTTGCAGTGTTTCTTTAGGATTTGAAATGCTTTAGTCTGATTGGTTCAATATGAAATCAGATTTTGTTTTACTGGGGCTGAAATTTTTTGCTTCATGTGGGCTAAGATCAAAATTACATTTCCCCAGTGCGGCTAAAGTCAAGTCTCTCCCATCTGACTATGGAAAAGAACCAAAAATAAATGAATGACCATTTCTGTATGGTAAAGTATGGCTCCACATATAGCATCTAACACTGGGTCATAGATTTAAGTTGGCAAGAAAATCTAAGTCACATTTAAGGTGATATGGTCTGTGTTAATTCAGAAAGCAAAACATTATTCTTTGTGTTAATCCAAATAAAAATATTTTATTTCTTCTTCCAACAGGCAATTTTGTTATTATCAAAATAACAAAACTGCAGAAAATTATTTACCAACAATCCTAACTAATACTATTCTAATCTGCTTACTGACTCTGACAGTAGCTGACCTTTCAGTCTTGGAATAATTACAGGAAGCCATATGACTGCAGACTGATCCCCCTTAATGGATCTGCTGGTGCAAGGAGAGTGGTTCAAACACACAGAGATGAAACCACAGAGTATTTGTTTGATACTATGACCACATTAGACTCCAGGTTTAAATCACAGGTATCAGAGGATAAGCTTTTTAAAAACATTCTTCACTTGCAGACTTGATTTTGTAACTAGCTAGTGTGAACTTTATCTTGTGCCAGTGCAGTAATCACTAGATTTGTTGCCATAAACTGGTATCAGTGTAATTTGGCTAGAAGCCCTCTCTTGAAAAATGATCTGTTCAATGTCATTATATTCTCTATGAGGCCTTAAGCATGATACAATTAGCTTTCTTTTACTTCCACACACTGATAAGGATATCCAATCCATGATGGGCAAGCCAGTTTAATTCACTCCTGTCTGATATGGTGAAAAGTTAAAGACAGCTGTCAGCATGAAACAAACCTGACACATTTCAAAGGGCTTCATGAATTGCTTTTCTCTTTCAAAGAAAGAAGGATAAAGGTAGTCAAGCTGTCTTCAAAAAAGGAAAATCAACAAGGCAACAACCAAGCACTTACTTCCATCAGGATAGTCTCCATCAGGACCTGTTCCATCAGTTGGAGTGTCATGCTTGGTTCGTATCCACAATCCCTGGTTGACATTGCAAGGCTGAGTCCAGTCACAGAATGGCCTTGAGTTATTGTTAAAATCACATCTGGTGAGATAAGCTGAAATACAACAGGTGAGAGTGAGGAAGAGGAGCCAGCATGTCCAAAATCTACCTTACATGTTAAGAGCACTAATGACATGCAGTTACCTGTTTCAGGATCCCATGACCTCAAGCTACCTCTTGGTCTTTGCTTGATCCTGTCAAGAAAGAAATAGAGTGAAGTGCTTGTGGAATTAGTGACTCAAAAACTGTTTAAGAAAAAATATTGGGACCTCAGTTTATGCCTCTGGGTGTTTCACTGAATAACTGAATAGAGCAGGGTTTCATCCATGTCTGATTTTCTCTTCCCATATGGAAGTTACTCCTTCATGACAAAACTCTGAGAGTGAGTCAAAGGTGAGAAGGATCCTCTGCTCTGTATCCCACTGAACTGGAATGAGAGGAGCTCTCCTGGGCACGGAGAGCTGCAGAGGGTTGGATGGATACATCTCAGCTCAGATAATACCAGGATAATAGCAAAGACTTTCTATTAACTTGCTCATAACATTATTATCCCCACTGTTGCAAAGCAAAGCATGAAAATGCCAGTAAGCCAGTGTTCTGTGTAACTCGGTTACTTGTTGGAAGGCTACATATTTCCTTTAACTCCTGCAAATCTCTCATGAAAAAAAGCTTTCATTTCACTCAGCACTTCTAATTTATCCTGAAAATGCTGTAAAACAAAAGCAGTTACAAATGCAGAGTCCTTGTGTGCTACAAAGTCCTGCAGAGATGAGTTGACACAAGATCAAAATTTGACCCCAAATCACAGTGTAAATGGCTCTGCTCTTTGGGTGTTTTGCATAGGGAAGGGATGGTCCCCAGTTTTGGGAGGCAGGGTTCAGTTCCAAACTCTGTGGTGCTCCCTTCTTAATCATCCTTATTGTACTTGACACAGTAGAGAGAATCTGTCCTTAAGTGAATGTATCACAAGAAATGTCTGCACTGCTCAAGATCCAAGCAATGACATTCAGAAAACTAGGGAGATTAGGAATAAATAACACAATCAATTTATTATGAAATGTTGTAATGAAATGCAGCAAGCAACTGGAATATAGACTGAGCCAAGGCTAAGGAGGAAAAAGAATATGTATAAACAGATAAAGTTAAAAAGTTTTCCTCATAATTCTTCTTGGATTTCTTCTTCCATGAGAAAGGGAAAGCCATGACAAGCTGCCACTTGGTCTCTATTCAGTGCTATCTTTAAACAGTTTTACATGAGGCAATTCGTAAAGAAAAGGAATACAATAACTATTGTGGTTATTTGTCCAGATGTCTCATTTTCAGATGTGCCATTAAAAATCTATGTGTTACAGGTTTCTCTCTCAGACAGAAGCCAGTGCAGAATTAAGCAACCACAAATTTAAATTATTTATTTTAAAATATAGCATGGTTCAATTATACAATATCTCACATTTAAAAAGTGAAGAAACACGCCCCATTTTAAAAGTGAAGAAAGGATATTTATCATTAACAGCTAAGCTCCCTGAATTAAGCTACATTCAGTAGTATGCTACTTACCCTGTGATATTCAGCACTGAAATACAGAGTAAAATTAAAGTGTATTGTAAGTGCCAGAGGGTTCCCATGCTAGAAGACAGAGTTAAGTCTTCTGTGTGGTACAGTTTGCATAGTAATCCACTAACTGTACTGAGCAAGGAGAAAATAGGGCCGACCTACGGTGAGCAGGTGGATATATTGACAAGAGGGTGGAGGCGATTATAAAAATCTGTCCAACCATGTATCATGTTCCCTGAGTTATCTACCTTGAGAAAAGCACCTATGAACAGAATACTCATACTCTGTGTCACTTGCTTTGACACCCTTAGCTATCTCCTAGAGAAACTGATGTGATACTGGCAATTTTTGTGGCTGCTCTTGTATATTAAAGGAGTCTGCAAATTTAAAGGGATATTTTTCTGACATAGATAGCAATACAACCTTTTTCATTTTAAAACTCCTGCCCAGTTTTCACTGCTAGTATAAGTGAGATTTCTCATTTTGACTGCATCTTCTCCCTTTCTGAAACGTGCAGTCAGCAGAGCAGATACCAAGATTTCAATTTACTGAAATTGAAGTCAAGTTATCACGGGCATAATTCAGGAACTTGCTGAAATATTACTGATACCATATCGCTCCTGCTTAAAAATCAGGGATAATTTTCTGGGTTTCCATGAAATCTCTGTTGGTTGCTGGCAGCCCAAGAAAAGCAGGTGGATCATTCTCACTGCCACTTGGGCCTTTACTGTTCTGTTCTTCTGCAGCATTCCTTGCACTGGGATCTGCAACAAATAGTTAAAAGACAAATTCCTACCTCACTTGGAATTCATCAGTGGTGAGAGTCAAAGGAGTATCATAAAGTGTACAGTGTTTCCTCTCACTGCCTGGAAACCCTAGACCATGGTTCTGGGCTTTTTGGTCTAAATGGAGGATGTCTCTGGGAATGGGGCTTTCTGGAAAAGTGGCCTCTTACTTGAAACCACTTTCCCTTTGCAATTATATTCTGACAATTAACATCATTAAGCCTTTAAAAATCGATCCTGAAACTTGTTCCACTCCCTTTTGCTGAGATGCTGGTCCAACATGTGGTAATGTGGGCAATAGATGTGCTCAGCACTGCAGTGGGGAACAGGGGGCCCCCCATGTATTCACATGCTTTCCTTCTGCAGACCAGGGGCTTTCCCTGAATCTGGTGCTGCTCTGTACAATTCTGACAAGATGTGAGCCCATCTTGGAAAGAAAGCAGCCCTCTGATAAATCCATCCCCTAATTCACACATTCTTTGACCCCTCCTCACCCACAGCAAGTTTTAGGCTCTGCAGTACCATGAATACTCCTTCAGCCATGCTGTGTGACTTTTCCTGTGACTTTTTTGTCCCTCCTGTTTACTGCCATCTCAGGTACTCTGTGAAAGGTGAACTAAAGTATGGATTAAGGCTTTTCAGTGAGGGACAAATATTAATAATCTCTTTTCCGTATGGGAAGGATGACAAGGAAATGACTTGTCATTTGATTCCAGTGGGATGTGACACTCCCACATTCCTGACAGTCAAACTGATCACCTTGCAGGCTTGCTATTTCTCTGTTCCACTTGCATGTTTGTATCTCTGACAGGTGCCTGGAACACACTGCCATTTGCATAGAAATACTGGGCTGGACTGCACAGCAACCTGAGGAAGTAAAGCAACACCAGCTCCTGATTTCTAATACACTGAAACTAAAATTCTTTCTAGGACATTTGCAGGCAATCTAATCAACAATTTATGTTTTACTTCTGCCTTAAATCAAGGCTGCAAGTGATGCACACCTGATTGCTAATGACTATGACTGGTCTCCTAGTGTCTCTGTGCTGCTGTGTTTCCTTTTGACAGCACATTTCACCCCACCTGCAACCAGCATTAGAAACCTCACCTGTTGCCTGTTGGCAAGGCACACTGGGGCTGCTCATGGGGACTAATTGCCTTTAGGTGATACAAACAGGATTCCCACATAAAATCTGCAGAAGGTGCCAATAGTAGGGCTTGTCAATGATTAGTGTGACATGCAACATCCTTAAAAGGACAGATAATACTGCATACTATTTTATTTCTTGCTGTTGGTTAGAAAGGGGCTTTCAAGAGACTCTTTATTTTTGCAGGATGGAGCTATGTTTCCCAGGAGACAGCATCAGCCTGATACCCATGCAGAGGGACACCACAATGAATATAACAAAAACAAAAAAAATTCCCAAGCAAGAAAAATCAAATATTAAAAGAAACAAACTCAGCAGTTCACCCCTTCTAGTGAGTGCTGTCTAGTGCAGCTTTTGTTGCATGGTTACTCTGACATGAGTAATTGTCCTCAAGTACCTAAATCTGGTTCCTCCTGTCTTCTTGAATTCAAATATTCTCTGATGAATAGCAATTGCAATTCACCATGCAGCTAGTGCTCAATGTGTGGTGCTGTAATCAGTCTAAAGCTAGGGAGCCTGAAAAGCTTAAAGAATGGGGGAAATGACACAGAACTTCTTTCTCCTAAGCCATCAGTATGAGGCTGGTTGAGCCCCACAGTGACACTACTCAATACTGCTATGCTGCTACCTGGCACAAAGCTGCCTGATATGAAATGCTGCTGTCTTGTTGGGTTGCACTTGCAGCACATGTGTATCTCAACACTTATTCTGTCTGAGGCTATATCTAGAAGAAATTTAAAATTATTTAACGAAATGGCTGCACTTAAATTCTGTGCAGATTCCCTTATTTTCAAATACATTATGTTTTGTAAATTTGCACATTAACCCTAAACATCTTTATCTGATTTCTAGACCATATGACTGTATCTTGTTGGGCTTTGCACAGATTTAACTGGCTTTTTTGCATCAATTTCAGTTAAATTTATATTATTTGCATGACTAAAAGGATCCCCCTGTTGTTTCTATTCAGCTAATAATTGCTTCCTCTGGTCTAATAAATGACTGAGTCAGGTTTTGGACCATGTATTACCTCGGTCACTGTTTCTGGAACTCCCACTGACCTCTGGCTCCATATTGTCCTTTCTGACGTTGTGGGTGAGAAGGCACTGACAGACTTCCCATTCCTACAGAAATCTCTCTATGCTGAACTCCAGTTGGAGCTACACTCAAGGCACTGCTCTGATAAATATTCACCAAGGAGTTATAAAACAAACAATCAGCACCCGTAAATCTATAAACAGCTACATTTAGATTATACAGAAGTGTAATTAATCTCACTTTTTTTCTGTTGAGTAAGAGGCTTTGATAGGTTGATAGGACACAAAAAATGTCTGTTTAAACTGGATGCTTGCTTGATGAGTAAGGTGTTTTTGTTCTGTTGAGCACAAGCTGAGGCTGGTTTTTTTGACTGCTGGCTCTCCAAACTGAAGCTTCAATTTGAAATTCAAGGTGTCTCTTTCCTGGTCTGAAAGCTGTAAAAATTTGGAAAATGAAATGTAGCATTGTTATAAGAGATCCTGATTAAAATTTCATTCTCTTTCTTATGGTTTGAAAAATGCAGAGATAATAGAAATAAAAAGATAGCAGCTTTTTGGTCAGTATTTTCAGTTGTCAACAGCCTATGGACAAAATTCCTGAGGGAAAATACTGCTCTGATACTGTGATCGAAAAGAAATGCATTTTCAAGGTAACATTTATGAGTTTATTCCGTGCTTACAAATGTGTATTATATGGATAGTGTATAATTAAATCTACAACTATTAAGGCCTTTCTTATCTTTTAACTGAAATACATTTCAATATATTTTATTTTCAGCATACTGAGGTAAACAGCATAACATTCCTTCTAATTATATGATAAAAAGTGTTTGCTGGTATTCCAGTGGACATTTGAAGAAAGAAAAGACTCCTATGTAAAACTCTTCTTAATTTTGGAGTGCTACACCTATAATCATGAGATTACTCAATCAGCTCATAAAAATCCAGATAACAATAGATAAGATATAAAATTCAGTTTTGAATGTGTGTTTTGTGGGTAGATGTCTGGCAGGAGGAAATAGAGGATATTTATCACTTTAACTGCCTTCTTTATACAGGGCTGGGGTTTGGTGGGTTTTTTTGGGTTTTTTTTTTTTCTTTTTTTTTTTTTTTTTTTTTTGGTTCAATGATAATCTAAACAACTGTCTCCAGTTCACTGGAGTTCAGTTATTTCATATCTGCACCTTTATATATTTTACATTTATTAGTGTATCTACATTACACAACAAACCTGTGGTGAGCAGAGACCGTTCCCTAACAGCATTTTCTTTGAGAGGCACAGTGCTGCTCTTTATTCCTGTCCATGGGTTTGTAAATCCAAGATACCTACAAAGGTCTGATTCCACTATTACACTGTTTCAATTTCAATATTCTACTCTCAAAGCTGGTGGTGCTGGTCCTAGTTCATTGTGGTCTAAACAAAAGGATCTCCTGGCTCATTCTCTAAAACTAACTTGTATTACAATGTCGCTGTTGAGCGGCTGGCTGGGGGCTGACCCAATTTTTCAAAAAAGGGAAGGGGGGGGAAAGAGAATTTTTTTGTTTTTGAATTCCATTTTTTAAAGGTTTACAGAAGGGCCCCCGATGGGGGCGCCCCCGCCCCCCCCCCCCCACAACTGGCCGGGCCCCACCCCCCCCCCCCCTCAAAAAAGTTTTTAAAAAAAAAAAAACCTTTTTTTTTTTTTTTAAATAAAAAAAAAATCCTCCCGGAAAAAAAGAGTTTTTTTTATTACACCACTTTGACTTCCGCAAGCATTTCTCTTACTTGAACGTGATTTTAAACAGCTGTCTGTTCCTGGTTGATTATTTTTGCTACAGATCCCAAATGAATTGGTGCCTTGAAGTTCTTTGCCTTCCAACACAGCTGCTTATGAACTGAGTAATCCTGAAAGCCTCTTAACTCTTCCTGGTCATTTCACAAAGGGTGACATCTCCCATCCCTTGTCTTCTGGATAAATCTGCTTCTGCACAAGTTACAGTCCTAAGGTATGGTAACTTCTTACAGCCCCTTCTGTAAGAGAGCCCTCTGAATATCAAATGGTTCCTACAATTCTTACAACTTGTTACTACAGTTGCTTCACAAAAAAAATTCTAGCACGATTTCGCTTTTGTATAAATATTTAGAGATGTAAAATTATAAATCACTTAAAAATTAAGAAACTTGTCAAAATCTATTCATATAGCCTTTTCTGATCTAAATGCTCCACTTCACATGACTACTGGAGCTATGCACTACTCATTACCTAGACCACAGATACCTCCCTGCCCACTCTACAGAAAAACTCACAGAGAGGTCACTGAGTTCAGCTAAGAAAAGTCTCAGTCCAGCATCTCCTGCCATTTTTAAAATCAGTGAAACAGAAAAGTTAACCTTTTGCTGAGTCTGTCCCCAGATCATAAACCAAACCCACTCTGGACCCTAGCAAAGTATGAAGGTTGTGAAATACATTGCTACTTGTACTTTGTTCTGCAAGTTCTACACATGAAATTAACAAAACTGAAGTGGAGCTCACTTGTGTCATCGATGGGTTCAGAGTAGAGGGATTCTGCTGTTTGCTTTGGAGTGAACTGTATTTACACTAGAGTACTTGAGTTTTGAGCTATGCAGGAAAACAAGGCTCAGGTCTCTCAAGGTATGCAGGGCTTCTTATCAGCAGGGCGTTTAGTACTCCAGGTGACACCTGGGTGTGTTTGCATACTTACATACACATAAAAACTTGTGTGAACAAAGTTTAGGACGTATAGCTGACATCAAGAGATGATTTATTTTTTTAAAGTGAATGACTGTGATTTCCATTTTCAGAAACCAAAGACAGTTGGATAGCATTTTTTAATATACTGAGTTCATTCAAAGTGTGGCATTCTAGAAAACATAAATGTATTTCAACCAAGAGAAAATGTTTCTGTTTGGGTTCTGCTGGTCAAAATTCAAACTTTACAAATTTCCTCTAAGCTTCTCTGTTTCCCACTGAATCTTAAAATCAAACACATATAGGTAAAAGATGAAGAATATCAACTACCATGATGCTGTAAAGTGAAATGTTAATTATCAAACAGAACACATGCATATAGATTGCTTTTAAGATCTAGATTAAGAAATGATCTTTCAGCCTTTAAATACAATACAATCTGTGGAGAAAGAGTGCCCACAGCAGTGGGTATGGATCCAAGAGAAAAGCCTCTGTATATGTTATTTCAGCATTTAGTAAATAAAAGGAGTTGGTAAAGTAGAATCTGACTGCTGAAAGAAAGAGCCTGATTGAGGACGTGGACTGGGAAATGAACATCAAACCAGGGAAACAAGTAGTTCTTGGAAACAAGGATGCCAAAGCCATTGCAATCAAGTCTGTGATTTATTAGACATCCACTTCTTGATAAGCATCACCATGTAATACTCATAAGAGCAAGGACATAAGTAGCTATTAACATGATTCAGAGAGATAAAATAAATTGTCCTTTAACAAAAATCATATATGATCACAGAAATCTAGAAGCTTCTACAGAAATAAGCAAATTCCACATGCTTTAAAATGCAGAGCTGGAAAACTCTTTCACTAGATACCTGCAGTGATGCCTCATTGAGAACAGATATATCTGCCACATACAATCTTCCTTCTTCCCTCTTTTCTTATGCATACAAAAATAAAACAATAATACTACAGTTTGCAAAGCAGATCAATAATATCAGAATATTTTACCCTTATTTCAGGATAGTATGCCCATGTGTGTAATTGTAGGAGTAAAATTATGGCAATGTCTTAATTAATCTGGAATTATATCAGGCAAGATTCCCCAGCTGGGCAGGCCCATGGCAATGCATACAAATTGCAGAATTATCAAAAGAAGAAGGAAACTCAGAAAGTTACCTGGTTCACACCCTGCTTAAAGTCTAAGAAACTCCAAAATCCTATCAGGTTGGTCTGGGCCTTGTCCTGTCAAGACAGAAACACCACAACTTGTCTGGGTCCATCTCTGATTCCTGTGTTTCACCACCCCCATTTTGAAGATTTTCAAATATAATTAGGAGTATGGAAGTATGGAGTATGGAAATGAGCTTCTCTTCACACTTGCATTCAGCAATGCATGCAGAAGTGCCTATAAAATGTGCTCAAATTACAGAGCTGACAGACTTTTCTCTGATAGCCGAACCAGACAAGAGAAAACATGAGATTTACCTGGATAGTACATAGTGCATCTGTGCCATCAGTATCACTTAAAACTAGAAGTGTCAAAATTTTGTGTTGGGCTTCAGATGTAATCATGTGATAGCTTAATAATTACAAAGCTCACAACTCTGCTTTTTCTTCAGTGCCCTAAGCTCTGAGCTTGCACGTCACCATCAGATTGTGTTATCAAATTTTCAAAGAAGTAGAATTATTCTCTCCCCTTTTTTTTTTTTGTTTTTAAGCAAAATACCACCTGTAAATCAAAAATACTTCATTCAATGATTTTCACTTTATGAAAACAATTTCTTGTGACTAGGATCAAAATGGGAGAATTAGGAAGGTTAGAGAAACATCCAAGTAAAGTTGAGAAACAGAAGCAGAGGCAATTCCCTTCTCACTGTTAATGTACGTACAGAGCTTTGAAGAAAAGTAAACCCATAAATCTTGCCTGTAGTTTTGAATAAGCCTTTTAGAGAATGGAGTGCATGACACCCCCAAGTCCTGGCAAGTTCTCTTTATTCCAGGCCTGCTATAGAAGTATAGCAGAGGATAATCCATGAGAAAAGCTTAACGAAAAAAAGGCTAAATAAAAATTAGGTGTACTAATCAGTTAAGATTTTACAATGGAAAATTATTTCATTTTATCCCACAGTTCTTCTGTTGCTTTATGTTAACATGTAAATCCGCAAAAGAAATAAAATGAAGAAAATAATACCATAATATACTTAGAAAAATCTTTTGAGCAACCATGGGCTGTAAAATGTTGCTCTGAGCTCTCTTTGCATGCTGACATCTAGGAGCAGGTCTCTAAACACCGTGCTCAAGGGACAAAGTGCAATAAATTACTGTAGTTGGTTTTGCTCCATGAAACTGCATGGGGTTTCCCCTTATTTCTGACTTTTTCCCTCAGGCTTAAGTTTTACAGCTGCTGCTTTGTTCCCTTTCTGTAGGGTGGAACATCATGAGTTGATAGGGCTTGCTAGATGTCACAAACTGGAAAGGAAACCTGGCCTTTCCTTTATCTCAAGTGTCTGCTCTGCAGGGTGAGTTCTTGTACCTTGGTCTCCTGCATCCCATGTGAGTCAGCCTGGACTTCTGGACTGGGGGTATGCAATTTTTCACAGGAAATCAGCAAATCCAAAGAAGAAAAATGTGAGGGAAATTACCTGGTAAGCTCAGGGACTGGAGCACTCACATGAATTGTAAAACACCCACATTCCACCCAAGTGAAACAGTGGCAGCAATGGAGGTTTTGGGCACATGAGCAGATCAACAGCCCTTAAAGCACGAAGGTGGCCATATTGCATTGTGACAGCCATCGAGGAAAGAGAAAACTGTGCATTAGAAAGTGCAGCAAAAGGTGAGGCTTCTCCCCATAAGGGAACTGGTGAGGCAGTGCCAGGCTTCCCTGGTTTTGGAAGGAGACGATGTGCTTTGGGAGAGAGGATGGTCAGTCACTTTGGGAGCCACCATTGTAAGCCCCTGGGACAGCTGGCCCTGCTCAGGACATTCCCTCTGCCTGCCAGCAGGCTGAGGTGTGTGCCAGAGATGCAATAACAGAAGGTGGTGTTTTTATAGGTGGTAATAGAAGCAAGGAGATGATTATGGTACTCAAAACCTGAAGTGAAAAGCAGCCCAGCCTGGGGCCACTCCAGCCTTGCAGCAGCCCAGCCCTGCCTGGCTGTAGGCTGGGTGCTGGCTGCCCACAGAACCCCCTGCTGTGTCCTCGGGCCTGGCTCACACCCCTGGGACTAGCTCCTGTCCCTGACCCTGGCTCCTGTCCCCAGGCTCAGCTCCTGTCCTTGGGCACAACTCCTGTCCCTGGGCCCAGCTCCTGTCCCCAGGTCTGGCTCCTGTCCCCAGGCTCAGCTCCTGTCCCTGGGCCTGGCTCCTGTCCCTGAGCCCAACTCCCGTCCCTGGGCCCAGGGTCAGAGCTGGTGCATGTGGGTCCTGTGCTGCAGCCACCTGGGGCTGTGGTGTGGTGCCCCCACTGACAGGGAAGAGGAAGGGGATGGTACATGGGTGGAAACCATGGTGAGCAGGGCCCCAGTGTGTCACACCACCTGCCTCTTCACAGGAGGAGATTCTCCAGGTTGAGATGGTTTTACCTTTTACACTGTCCCCTGTGGGGCTTATGCAACCAGGGCATCCTGCAGTAATGCCATAGCAATTTTCCGTTCGTGTCAGAGTCGCTCTTTAGTTTGGTTTCTCGTGTCTGGTCTGATTTTGATAAGTGGGAAATTCAGTTGTTGAGCAAGCTGACAGCATTGATTTCTTCCTCGAGTCCAAACTTCATTTTCACAATTGCAGGTATTAAAAGAGTGAGCTTTGATGTGCACCGTGACAGCACGGCCTGGCACGTAACTGGCTGGGGTCCAGCATCTGTTCCTCTTTGTGGACCTGTGGAATTACTTCTTCTTTGCAAGCCACTTCATCTTGTTCTCTGTACAAAGCTCACAACTGCTTTAGTATCTGCAGAAAAA
Source organism: Entomyzon cyanotis (assembly GCA_024500445.1). Lineage (NCBI taxonomy): Eukaryota > Metazoa > Chordata > Aves > Passeriformes > Meliphagidae > Entomyzon > Entomyzon cyanotis. Next base: position 13,084,459 of record JAKEPQ010000780.1, read on the forward strand.
TAAGAGTAAAACAAGAAAAAAGTGCTTTCAGTTATCCCTCTACATTTTAATTTTTGTATTAGGTTTGCAGAGGCCTGAAAATCTTGGGCTTTTTGGTTAAGTCAGCTATGTAGCTACCGTGGCCTTTGGCTTTTGAATAATTTCCTGAGACTGGATAAGATCAGATCCAATCTTTCGCCTTTCAGGCCAGTTCAATAAGAGTTTTAAGAACACCTTCTGGCAGGCCTATGTTTTGCCCTATTGATCTCAGTAAAACTAGCCAAGGCCTCAAGTGCTTTTGAGCTTTCTTGGATGTTTTGCAGACTTCAGACTTGGAATTCTATGAAACTGAGGCTAAACCTCCTCAATGTTTGGCAACAGTGTTTTTTCTGCACTTGAGCATATGTTTAGGCACAGTCCTCTCTTCCTATTCCTCCAAACTTTAGGACTGGATTTCACAAATAATTCTCTCTCTGCAGTAGATTGAAGCAAAACTCATGGAGTTAAACACCCAGGCACAAAAATTGTGGGCAATAACAGAAGAAAGACAGTAATTTCTCTAAACTTGTTTGATGCTGTTCCTGCTCATTTTTGTCACCACCTCTACCTCCAGAGACCACCAGACACAGAGAAGGCTGCCCAAAATGAAGCAAGGGTGAAAGTGTGGGAAGGGGGCAACCATTAGGGCCAGTCTGCACTAATGCCTGGATAATCCCAGTGCCGCACATGACAGTGGTCAAATTGTGCTGTGGTCCTTTAATTAAAGACTTGCTGGTGCCTTAGGCTGTAGAGAGATCTGAGGATGTTTCCAAAGAGATGTCCTGCTTCTGCAGAACTGACATCTAAGATACCTGTGTGTGGCCATTCACATGCTGTGAATACCTGAGTAAACATTGTAAGTAAAAATATTTTTACATGGTCTCTACCTGGCAGCCAGTACAGTTTGAACTCAATGGAACTCTTTAGAAAAGTCACATCCTGTGCACTGTGCTAAAAGGTTTTTTGAGAATGTTTTAATTCTCGAGGAGTTCCTTTCCCAGCTGAATTATTTGTTAAACCCCAGTGGGTAACTATACACAAGGGATTATAATATTTTGGGTGTATGGCTTAGGCTCAGTTCTTGAGTGTATGCTGTTAAACTATCTGAACAATGATGTGGAAGAAACCATAAAATCATGACCTATGGGGTGTGTAGATGAGACATTTATGGATATATTAGATAAGGAAACCTATAGAACGGTGGAACGGATATCTGTAGTGCTCGTAATATATGTGGATGTTCACTTAAGGGAAGTACACTGTTTTATTCCTGTTACTAAAATACAGGCTATAATTCAAAAAAGGTGACAGGGCTAAAGAAGTTTTCCAAAGGTCTTTGTGTTCACAGTGTAAAATCAGCAGAATTCAGTATCGTAAGCAGAAGGGCTGATCTGATTTGCAGTAGGGAATGCTGAGTCAGCTGAGGAAGCTGTAATCTACTAAACATTTTTGCTCATTTGAAGCATGGTATTTTAGTCTGGAGTAAAAAGTTCAAGAAACTTCTTGAAAATATTGATTTGATTTGGAAGAGAGCAGGTAGAAGAAACTAAGAATATTGAAAAACATTATATTGTTGTGTAAATAATATTCAAAATGGTACTTAAATGGCATAATGCCTACAGAGAATGATACTACAATGAAGGAAGCAGCACAGATAATTTTAAATTCTATTATTATGAAATTACTTAGATTTGGATTGCATAGGTTGTATAAAGGCATGAGCTTTCTTTGGTTTGTTTTTGATTTTTTTAACACTGTTTTGCATGTGGTGATATAATTTTCTTGTGTGTCATAATTTCCTCTCTTGTTAAAACACGTTAAAAGAGAAGTATTTCCTCAGCTTTGTAACGATACCTTCAAGTCACCAGCAACATGGGACTCATTAGCTCTGCTGCCTCATGGCATTACCAGTGGCTTTTGTTCATTCCTCACACTTCAGCTGTTTCAGAACTTGCAGATGATCTACTTGCTCTGTCACTGCTTTGGCCACTGCTTTCTAGGAGCAGAGTACAGCACTTTGTTCCACCTTCTGTGTGCCTGAGCTGTCCTGCTGTTCCTGTCACTCTGACCAGGCTGCTGGCATTCTCCTCTGTGTCTGTGTCCAGTGGATTGGGGCAATAGCTGGATAGTGAAGAGGAAGCAGGATGCCACATCTGGTTCCTAATAAATTACCTTTTTAATCCTTAGCAGCACTTTGGTGCTGGGTAAATGAGGCTTTGCTCACACACTGTTAGTCTGGAGCTTGCTAAATGCACTTAATGCAGCTAGATGAGGAAATTGCAGGAATCTGACTAAACTGTAGTGAAGCTGAACAGACGTGGTATTAAAAAGCACAGTTTTAGTTAAATGCACTTCTCCACAAGCAAATTATTATTACCTTTTAAAGGGAGGAAGTACTAGCCTCTAGCAAGCAAAAGGTCATTCAGCTACTGAGCTCCTAATGGCTCTGAAAACCAAGCTTCTTCAGGGTATTTTTAAGTTAGGCAGGAGAAGTGAAGTATTCTGAAGACTTGACACTGGAAAATGGAAGGCTGCCAATTTCTACCAGTTATCTGTTGGTCTTTTAGACTGCCTTTGACTGGGAAATACAAATGGGTGTCCTTTAAACGATTGCTCACACATTAAAGTATTTTAACTCTTCACAGTTAAATAACATAATCTCTGGGATTTTGAGGGCACTGGAAGATCTGAACTCTTATGACAGAAATCTCAGCTCTGGAAGGTGTACATAATCTCATTCTTTAATGAGACTTCTGTGAGTCAGAGGAACTTCCAGTACGGGATGAATCAGTGGTAGCTGCAAATCTCTGCATTGCACTGCATTGTGTAGACATGTCTTGAGTCATGTTCTTTAATTGCCTCAGACTGTAGCTGTAGAAAGTACAAAGATGAATGGAATCCTCCAACTGGTGCCCTTTGACACTGCAGGACTGAGAGTGTCCTGTAGATGATATCTTAGGAGTTGTCTGGTTCTCAGGTTAATGGTTCAGAGTAGAGGCTTAACAGGGGGCCTGTAGTCATTCCCTTTTGAAAGTGATGGACAGTGCAGCTTTGACAGCTTAACATTTTTCAGCATTTCGAGGCGTGACAAGGAAGGGTCTTTAGACAGGACATCACAAATAACAAGCCCTTTCTGAAACCTGTGGGTAAAAACTAGTCTCGATATGGAAGAGACATACTCTGAGGTACATATGCATGAAAGACGGTACCTAAAATATTCTTTAGGAATATAAAATGAATCTATAAAATGCCAATTAGGAAATTCCCTCAAATTTCTGAAAGTATTTTAAACTTTGCAGAAAATTAACTTTTTCTTCAAAGTGGTTTCATCACCTCTCTATCTCAGGATTCTTTGATTGACTTCTGTTATGGTGGATGATGCTGAACAATGAAACCGGTTTATTTATTCTTATTGCAGGAATTACTAAAGAAACACCACAGTTTTATTGCCCAGCTATTGCCAGCAGGAATCCTGAATCTTCCTCAGACTAAAACAAATAGATGGTGAAATGTGTACTACTAAGTGCTCTCTGCCAACTCTTCAAATTTAAAATATATGCCCTTTACTGAAGGCCAACTTGAAAGTTTCTTTTCAATTAGATACTGCAGTTAGCTACTGGGCAGAAGACCCATGGTTAAATCCTGGTCCTTGCAGCCTGTCCACATAGTGGAGGGTGGATGTTCCAGTGTACATCCAGATGTTGACTTGGCCACACTAAATCTGATACAAAGAAATTAACCAAACATGGGGGTTGGAGAGCCAGAGTGGCTGTGCAATCACCAATCTAGTCTGGAAACAGTCTAACTGTGCTGACAGAGCACAGATCCCGTAAGTCTGCTCCGTCTGGAAAAGAGAAGGCTTAGACGTGACCTAATTGTGCCTAATTTTGACCTGAAGGGAGTCTAAAAGGAAGATGGAGAGAGCCTTTTTACAACAGCATGTATTGACAGGACAAGGGGAAATGGATTCAAACTGAGAGAGTAGATTGAGATTAGATATTAAGAAGAAATTCTTTACTGTGAGGATGGTGAGTCACTGCAAGAGGTTGCCCAGAGATGTTGTGGACTCCCCTTCCCTGGAAGTGTTCAAGGCCAGGCTGAATTGGGCTTTGAGCAATCTGGTCTAGTGAAAGATGTCCCTGCTCACAGCAGGAGGGTTGGAAGCAGATGATCTTTAAGGTCACTTCCAACCCAGACTGTTCCATTATTCTTTGAAGACAAGATGAGAGGTGTGCCAACTCAAGGCAGTGTCAAAGGATGCTGCCTTTGCCTGTCAGATGATGATTTTTAGTAACACCAAGTGTTATCAGCCCGTTCAGGGCCCTGAGCCGCAGTGTGCCCTTTGGAGGTCCTCCATTGTCTGCCTGCAGCATAGAGACAAAAATCCTTTCTTTGTCTTATCTTCATCTGTTAGGACTCAAGGTCTTTCAGGCCCTGCCCATCTATCAATGCACTTTTGTACTACACCTTTTCTGACGTGAAGCCTGATCTTAGCAGGGACACGCAATCTGTGGGCAGCAATAAAACCTTGTCTAATTAATATAATTTTCCTGTACCCTGTCATGACTCAGTAAAATGCACCAGTTTTTGTTTTGCCAGCAGTTTACCCACTGACTTTGATCTCAGAAACCTTTAGGTCCAGACACATTCTGCCTTACAGAGCGCCTAATTGCCAGTGTGTCATCAAAGCAGAGTTCAAGCAGAGTGTCTCCACTAGACCTGCCCATTGGGGAGCCAAAAGAATTTTACTGACAGCCCTGCCTTTGACCATCAAATCCTCCCTTGATCGAACAAGACTCTCTAGATTGACAGGACAATGAACATAAATTATATTTTGGGTGAGGCTTCTGTCTGTGGGTGGGATAGAGCACAGGTCATTGGGTGTGGGGAGCTTATTTTTGCAGCCAAATAAATATTAATATTTAAATTTGGTTTCGCTTGTTTCATGAACATGAAAAATGTTCCACCCATAACATGACTGAAATTTTCACTGTCTATCAAGAGATGATGCCAACAGGAAAGGAGGAGATGACAAAACTCATTGCCTAGAGATGAGGAAGGTACTCAGTGATTGCAGCTGAAGGTGCTGCCAACTTCCACAAATTCCTCTTTGCCCTGGAGCCAAGCCAAACCAGAGAGCAGGAATGCACAGCAGAAAGGGCAGCTCCTTCCTAAAGAAAGTGGTGCCAGATGAAGCAGGCAGGAGTTGATTGCTACTGTGGGGCAGAGAGCTGCAGCTCTGTTATGGTTGTATTTCCATTCTGACAGCAACATGCGTGGTGGGACAGCTCATGGCCACCTGTCCTTTTGCTGTAAGGATTCCTCTGGGATTTCCTGTGTGGCAACTTCTGAGAGAATTCTGCTGTCTATTCAGAAACGAAAAACTTTGCCATATGGCTGCTATACAATAAATTAAGGCAAATATCAATGTTATTTCTGTCGTCTGATGCTCACCACCCTACAGTTTTTCCTTTGTCCACAATACAATGAGAAGATCTAAAACCTTACATCTTTGGGCTTCATTAACTCAGTCTCTTTTCAGATGGACTGGACAGAAGATGATGTTAAACAAATCAGATGGAATGTCGGAGTGCAACTGAAACAGATTTGTTTTCCAAGTGTAAGAGTTTTTTATCACTCCTGGCACATACATTTCCAAAGTGCTATACTGCAGGAACTCTTATTCTAAGGCTTCTTTGAACGGTAGTTGTAGGATTAAGGGCTGCGTCTTAGAACATATTTTTCTCTAAAAGAAATTTGTAATCATACGAAAGTGCTGGCTCTATAAGCTTGTGACAGAGGCAGACATTTGGCAGACTCTTGGGTAGTCAGGAAAATCTCTCTCAGGTCCCTAGTGGGAGATGTCAACTCTTGCAAATGACCTCTGTTCTAGAGCCTTGCAGTTAATGACTGTTATGTAACAACAAAACAACAAAAGCACACCACAATAGAAACATTGTATATGACTATTCCAGCCTCAGCTGGGCCTGCTGATGCTGTAGTAAAGTTGTGTGATGTTGGATAGCACTCTCTCTATCACTCTGTGGAGGGTAGAAGGCCAATGGGATTCATTCATTCCCAGAAAAGTGGGGAGGCACTGAACCATCAATCTCCTCTGCTGCAGTAGAGATGAATAGATTCAGAGTAAGAGAAGAAGAAAGGAAGGTGAAGTTTCACAATAATAGTGTGAAAGGGATTCGGCCCACTTCCAGCTAGGCTCTGGTCTCCCCATATCTTGAACTGGCCCAGTGGGACTCTCTCTTGAAAATGCTGATGGAGGGATGGTGAAAGAAAGGAGTCTGAACTGTTGCCAGACTGTAGCAGGCCAGCATGTTTTCCTGCAAGAATGCTCAGACATCAGTTATGGGACACCCTCCACCAGATAGATTGCTCAAAAGTTTCACAGTGAGGCTGGGGATTCTCAGTCTCTGGAGACATTAAAAAACTGTCTGGACACAGCCCTGAGTAACACGTTCCAGGAAACCCTTCTTGAGCAGGGAAGTTGGGACTGGATGACCTCCTGTTGTGCCTTCCAACCTCAACCATTCTGTGATTCTGATTGTGGCAGATGCAATCATCATTTCCATTTATCTCAGGCTGCAACAAAGCACATTCATTATTCTAGAAAGCCTGTTCCCAATTTCTCCTTCTGATTTTAGTTTTAGACAAATAAAAAATATTTCCTTTCCATGGAAGGGCATTTAGCCAAGATGTTTTTAATGTTCTGGTGCATACTTGTTTGCCTCCACTATCTGTGATTTTAATTTAAGAAGGACAGCAGTCTTTCCCCTGGACTTCCAGCAGCAATTAACTCACAGCTCCTGCTCAGCTGCACTGGGAAGTGACAGCGTGTAATCCCTGCTCACTGGGCTGGGACTGGCAACCAGTGGGGACTATGGGGCTGCTGTGAGAAATAGCAACCCTGCAGTTCATATCTTCTGAAAGGCCACTCCCATAACAACAGACCCACAAACCTTTGTTACAAGAACTTTCAAGCTTTACAAGATCACAAATCACAATTTCATTTATCTAGAAGATAACATTATTACTGAGCTATATATATTACTATACAGCTTCACCTTTGCACCTGCAGTACTAGAGAGTGACATTTTCACCATCTAGAAAGTCAGTCTATTCAGCCACAGCTAAATTTAATTTTAAATAATAAAAAAATGAAAATGCTCCAAAAATTTGGGACTTTATTTAGAGCAAAACAGATTCTGAGCTCAACCCAGTGAAAGAAAGGTATTTTGCTGACTTTTTCTAAGTTACAGACTCTAAGATACAGCTTCCAGTATACCACCCTGGGATGCACTCAGACTGCTCTGATGCATTCATGAGAAACAAACAGAGCACAATAAAACTGAATGCAAATCAGAGATAGCAAAGCAGATTGAATGGTGTCTCAGTCAAGACTTGTGATTCATGTAAGACACAGTATGTGTAGAATGTTGCCAAGAATGCAGGAGTAGGTTTTGGACACCCACTGCTACAATTATGGAAGTTTAGGTTCTGTTTCCCATATCTCATTATTTCTCAGCAACAGAAAAAGAAATACTGAGGTGGAGGGAGTCCCAAAGTGACTAAACCCAGTCCCTATCCAATCACAGCAACTAAGCAACCACTGAGATACCAGTGTCTGAGTCCACCTATGCTAGGAAACAGAGAAGAAAAGGAATCACTTTTTCATCAAAGAGGAATCTCACTCAGCCAAATCTACCTCCTCTGACTTGGGCACCAGTCAGGCTTTTAAGAGAATTATCATGTAAGTTTGTTGTTAATTTTTGTGATTGGTACTAACTGGGAGAAAGGAAGGGAGAAGCAACAGGGGAGGACCTTTTCCTTGGCAGGGGGAAGGTGAAACCTCCCACAAATATTTTCAGTGTATGGAAGTGTTTATATTCCTGTGAAAAATATTCCATTTATTTTCATCAAAATCCTCAAGTGAAGTCCATCATTTAGTACTCTGGCAATTGCCAACTTCCCTTTCTTGTTAAGGAGACAGCTGGTCACAATTTGTCAGAGGAAAGGAAAGACCTTATTCAAGGGAAATTCCAAAGAGAATTTCTGTGTGAAAGTATGTGAAGGGAAGTGCTCTTATTCCTCAGCTCCTACAAATCACACTGAGTGATTTCTTCCAGCATTTAAAAAGGAATTGGGAAATTCATACCAGGCCTACAGTAGACTTGTGCCTATCTGTTCCCAACAGTTTCTACATAAAATTTCCTGTCACAGGGCACAATACGGTGTACATTTATTTCTTTCCAACAATATTCTACTGGAATTTGAGGTACAAATGGCTAATGATTTTAGTAATTCTAGAATTCTAGTCCCATGGTCTGAGAAATACGCATGCTCATCCCAGAAGGGCTTAGGTTTATTTTTCTTCCTCATGCTGCTATTTTCTGGTGAAGTAATTGACTTTGCATATCTTACTCAGCATCTCCTTGGCAACCTGGAACAGACTCCGCTTGTCCTCCTATTACTAAGGCAGGCACTGCCACACTCAGTATCAGGAACGTTTTCTCTCCATGCAGAGGAGAGCGAGAGTGCCTCCCAAAGCCAGAGGTCCAAATGGCACCGGGAGAGGAGCCAGCACAAACTCCTTCACAGCAGTCCTGCTGCTGCTTGTGACCACAGCAAACACTGCAGGAGGTGGATGCTGAGCTGCATGGGTGGTGGTCTTGCTGTTTAATCAGAAGCCACCCTGAGCTTTGAACACTGATGAGGTAGCCACAAAGAGTACAAAATATAGGGCTTGAGCACTTCTCCTATGAAAACAGGCTAAGAGATCTGGGGTTGTTCAGCCTGCAGAAGAGAAGGCTCCAGGGAGACTTTATTGCAGCCTTCCAGTACTTAAAGATGGCTTATAAAAAGAGGAACAGTGTGTTTTTACATGGGCAGATAAAGATAGGACAAGGGGAAATGGTTTTAAAATAAAAGCGGAGAAAATTACATTAGATGTTTGAACAAAGTTCTTTCTTCGGAGGGTGGTGAGATGCTGGCACAGGCTGCCCAGAGAAGCTGTGGATGCCCCATCCCTGGCATTGCTCAAGGGCAGGTTTGATGGGGCCCTGAACAGCCTGGTCTGGGGGATGACATCCCTGCCCATGGCAGGGGCATTGGAGCTAAATGATTTTTAAGGTCCCTTCCAACCAAAGTCTTTGTATTTTTATGTTAAAATACATTTGCTAGCATCAGTATAACTAAATGATAGGGAAGAATACAGTTCTGTGGAAGATGGTTCTGGCACACTGCCTCTCTCCTTGCTCCAAACGCCTGGCAGCAGGCTGCCTGGGTTACTTGAAGTGGAATTTGATTCCCGCCTGCCAGCCAGAGCCTCTGCTGCTTTGCTTGACTGCACAATGAGAGTGTGTCAGAACAAGTTCACTGCAAGGGAAACTCCACTAAGTCAAGAGAGTTGTTCTAAGCACAAATCGAGCCCATCACCAGACTTTTTTTTCTGTGTGAATTAAGTGCTGATGCAAGCAGGCACAGGTCCTACTGCAATTGGCAGCAATCTTTTGAGGGACTCAGGCCAGTCTGTTCAGAGCTGCCTTGCTCTAGGACCAGCAAAATCTTTTGGTGTTTCTTGCCACATGACATTCCTCTGCAGGGGGAGATACTGTTAAGGACAAGAATCACAAGTGCTTGTAGCTGTGGAGAAAGCCTCAGGAATATGTCATTGTTAAAATACTACTTTCCTGATATGGCAGACAGTGTGGGAAAACAGTTTGGAGACTGTTTTCCACATACATTTAATCACAACCAAGTTGCTACTGTTATTACCATAGCAGTCCATTTTGCCACTGATCATATTACAGAACCATCCAGCTAATTTACTTGTCTTGTCATCCCAGTTTGCCTTCTGTGGCAGCTTGGCTAGCACTCACTGCCTTTCCTTTCCCACTGTCCCCACTGTCTCCAACTGCAACAGCTTCTGCAGTCCCTTGCTGAGCTACCAGCATGGAGATCAGAGCACATGACCTGAATATGTGGGGTAGAGTCCAGGGAAATTTGATTTTAAATAAATTAATAAATAAATATTCTTCAGTGAAGACATTCTTCTGGATGTCCAGCCTGAACCCAAACCTCTCCTGGTGCAACTTGAGACCATTTCCTCTTGTTCTGACAAAGGACTTTTCCAAACATCCTTTGTGGTGATAATTTAAAGAGGTGAAACCTCCAGTTCTCAAAGATATCTACTACTAAGTTTTCAGGCTGATACATTGATAAGATGTAGAAATCAGAGGGACTAGATGTAAAATAGATGCTCAAAGTACTCTATGAGCTCCTCAGCAGCATCCCATGTTTTTTGCAAATTGTGTTCCAGAATTATTTTCTAAGATTTCCCCCCAATTTTTCCTCTCTTGAAAAACACTGGCTGAGACCAGTTCTGCAGAATCAACCTCAGTGCAGGATCTCTGTTGTCTGATGTACACCAGAACAACTGCACTGCCTCTCCTGGGGCAGCAGAAACCAGCTCCAGGCAAATGTCTGGACAGGCATGGTAGAGATTGAGATACCACTGGAATGGCATTTTTCCAGATCCCACCAATAAATCTGGTTTTAGTATCTTCAGTGGTGATGGCTATGACATTTTCCTGAAGATTAGTAATGCAAGGAGAGATTTCTGTCCTTTGGTAATAATAAACCTGAAATATGGATCACAAAACATGGAAAAAATCCCTTCCATTACCTGCTTTACAAAACTTATGGGACTTCTCATGCAAATACAGGCTAGAAACTACACCCATGGGCTGCACAAACCTCTTGTTTACAGGCAAGCTCACCCCTTGGCAGCAGTATCTCTAGGATAGGACCTCTGCAGTTATGTGGGGCTGTCACTGCAGTCCCACTACTACAGCTTTTTAAAGGGCATAAATATATATGCAAGTATTACTTTCTAAACAGCATTGATGTATCAGAGATAGGAAAAATCATTGATGTGTGCATATGAATGGCTGAGATTGTACAGGCTGATGTGCAGTCTTCGGCATTTGGGATTTCTGAGAGAATGTTGTTAAAATGGAAACTTATAATTCAAACTAACTGTTCCTTCAGAGAGCAGGACAGAGGGGGTGGGAGTGTTCTCTGAATGCAGGGAAATTCAGATGCTGTGATGGAGAGACTGCAAAAGGAACCCAGCCAGGTTTTGATTATTCCAGCTCAGATCAGCACAAAAGAATCAGTGACCTGCTGGATTTAAATGGTCAATTTTAGTGGCCTGATTCTACCTTTTATGTTAAACTCCATCAATGCTTCTTTTACACCACTTTACAAGCTCTTTGCCTGATTGAGGCCATAGAGAGCGAGCCAAGCACACACTGTGACTCAGGAGACACAGCACTGATGATGTCAGAGAAACCCTGTCCACTCCCCCCTGTGCTGGTTTTGGCCCCAGATGTCCAGATCAGTCCTGGGAAGCGGCAGCTTTCAAATATGTGCTAATTCATGTGTAAGAATTTCTCTTACCCATCTGCAGCTCTGGTCACCTGTTAGCTAAGGGACATGTGGAAGTGGGCAGCAGAGCAAATAGCCAACAGAAATACATTTACTTATAAATCTGAGCATACAGTACCCAGCATAGGAGGAGTCCATGCAGCTCCAGCTGCAGGGACTGATAGGACAGGCTTGTGGGACACTGAGACCTGTTCTGCATGGCCACAGACAGATTGCTTTGCTTTGCTTTTTCTCACTTTTAACCCAGCTGTAAAATGGGGTGTTGGTGCTCCAGCTGTGGGAAATGAGGGCTAAGGGCATGCTATGAATCACTTGGTACAGTTCCCTGTAGAGCAGGCAGCTTTAGCTTCATACCAGTTTGAATAAGGAATTCTTCAGCTTTCAGGAATTCCATTGCTCCATGCACTTCCCTTGCCTCAGGCTGTGCATGGGTAGGGGGTTTTGAGTTTGCATTACACTCTGGGCTCTCTTTTATTTTGTTAACTTACATGAAACTCTATTCCATGTTTGTGCATGTGTTGATGTAAGTGAAGAACCAGAAGTCTAGTAGCATAAAATAGTAATTTCAAAGAACTGTGCATTTAAATAAAGATGAGACAGCTGGTCTCAGAGACAGAGAAACAAGATTGAGACTCAAGAGGCTTAGACTGAGCTCCTAATTCTGCTGAGCTCTGTACAGAGGCTGTGTTTTTAGCATTTTTTCTCTTACTGTGTGGCCTTGAACAAGTCTGCATTTCCAAGGCTGCTTTCATAAAATGTATTAATAAATGTATTAGTTCATCTGTTTCACTAAGTCTAGGATGATTAATTCCCAGTGAGACAGAAGAAACAACTTAGGTGTAAGTTGTTTTGCTCCTAAGAGGCTTAGAGAGGGATGAATTTATATGCAGATTTGTACATATGCATAAATACACATATATACAACTTCTGCTCACAACACAGGAGGGAAGGATGTGGCATATATGTATTTTCACAAAAAGGATGAAGATATTTTTTAAGCTTTCCATAAATAAACTACACCTGGGAGCAAAGGGAAAAAAAAGCAGAATTTCATTACTAAAAGGATTCATTTTCTAAATCTCTGAGGAGCAAAAATGGAGTTGTTCTAGACATGGAAATGATTTTTTTTTACTATTATACTTTCTACATTAAGTGTAATTGGATCAATATGATAAGCTGGCTTGTAAATATATGCGGTTCTTTAATCTGCTTTTTTACATTTAGTTATTTTGTGCTTTGTGGTGTTTTGAATGCAAATATATGTCCAGATATGCAGCTAATGGTGTTTATTTGTTGGTTTCAAAAGCAACAGAAAGTATCTCGCTTGTATTTGAGTTATGGCTGAGTAGGTTAGAAGGATCCCCAGCTTATGAATGTCCCCTAAGTCCAGGAGATCTCCTGGCAGCCTTTCTGTTCATGAAATCTGTCTTTGTCATAAATAGCAAATCTTGGGCTATGGAATATCACAATCTCATTATGGGATGTCATCCCACAGCACAAATACATTATTCTCAGTGGATTTACAAACAGCATAGCCAACATTGCCACCTGGATGTGACAGATGCACTGGGTATATTTACACCGAAACATGATTTACACTTGTCAGGACAGTGGCAAGAATAGGCTTCAGAGAAGACTAGAAATACTGTCAAGAGAGTTTCTCCTTCATGGTTCCTTAGACACCATAATCCCTGTCCTGAAGCATGGGGTGGGGGAGGAAGCAGCTCTCCCTTGCTCTTTAAGTTACAGCTGGATGTGGAGAATAATATTCAGCTCAGTATTTCTGTCTGCAGGGCTGAGCTGTGCCTTCCAGCTGTGGGAGCAAAGTATGTTACCCCTCACCAGTAAAAAATACTTGTAGCATCTTTGGATCCTAGAGATGTATCTCTGAGGGTAAGGGATAATAACAATGTCTGACCGAGCTGCAGGAAAGCTCAAATTGTACTATGTGGAGTGTGTCTCAGTAAGACCCTTTAGTCGCAGGGGAACAACTCTCAGTGGCTCTTCAGGCATTCCTTCTGTGCCAGGGCAAACATCCCTCAGCCACTTTGTTTGCTCCCTACTTGGAGACAGTGCTGTTGATTTTGCTGGTGCTAGAAACCCATCCTCCAGCTTTAGCTTTGTAGGAGCCTACAATCCAGACCTGAGCTGCCCAGGGAGCTGTCCTCACAGCACATGCCTGCACGTTTTGGGTACCTTTCCAGCTACCAGGGTAGGTTACTGATGGAGACAGGGTATCCAGCTTCCCAGTGAATAAGGAGCAAGATGCTGATAACAAAACTACTACCAGTAAGAACAGGTTGGTTTAAAACTGGCCTCTCTAAGAAGGAGAAATATAAATGTCTGTGAATGAAGGTAAATCAAACTGAAACAGGCAAATCAGCTCCGCCAGAGCCAAAAATAAATGTGAGCAAACCTCCAGGGTTCTATGAAATGAGACAAATGAGAGAGGAAATGATCCACTTAGAGTTAGAGGAGTCCAGATAACATTTTAGCATGGAGGGGACAGCCTGAGGGAATGTCTGCAGAGCTCTGTCACCCACAGAATCAGCAGGACTAATGGCACTCAGTATCATGGCAGTCTGTAAGGCCAGCAGGGACTCAATGTTTCTAGAGCACAGAGAGGAGACTTTCATTCTTTCTTAATGAAGGAGGCTGTCAGAAAATCCTTGCACATGCATATAGGGCAGGAGTGTGGGGTGCTGCTGCAAAGAGGACATCCTCTGCTTTCTGGAGACAGGAGAAGCAGGGAGTGCTGCTCTGTGGGAGTAGGGAATGAGAGCAGCTTGGCTGGGATAGAAGCAGAATGTGGAGAGAAGAGTGTGAGTTCTGGAGCTCCCCCTGCCATCTCAAATGGGATCTGGTCTCTAAGAAGTGGGTTGTCTGCAACCTCTGCCTAAGCTTTGGACTACTACAGATCCCTAAAACATGGTGCCCTTTCACATGAACAGCAGGACACAGTGAAGTGCTGGAGAGAGTTCTCGATCCAAATTCAAGGCCCCACTGGGTGAATGATCCTCTAGCAAAAGGGAAGCAAAGCAGAACAGATCTGGAATATCTCCAACCAGCAACTTACAACCTAATTTCCATTTCTCAGCTACAGGCATTTTAAACCCAATGCCTTTCTGAGTAAAGTGTCTGTGAAAATTAGGGCCTTTACAATCCAGAGGGTTTGTTTATGGCTCAGGTCTGCATGAATCTAGTGCTTGAATTTCCCATCTGTGAAATTTTAATGGGGGAGCTATAGAAAGAAGAGAGTTCTGCATGGTTTTACAGTAAAATCATGGACTTATGTTTTAAATATGAGATATCCACAGTGCAAAATAACAGTCAAGTACAAAGTGAGTAAATGAAGAAATGAAAAGAAAATGAAAACGAAATGAAAAGAAATACCTGCATGAAAGTGAAAATCTGTTGACAGATTACAGTTGTGTTCCTGTGGTCACCAGTGCAACTAGTCTGACTCCTTGAACAGAATTTAGGAAGCTAGATTGTCACTTATCTGTTCAGTTCTACTGGGGATGCCTCTAATTTTTTCAAAATTCGTGTTAGCACGGATTCATTTTGGACTTTAACTATAAATGAAAGTGACTCTTGACATGTCAAAATAAAAATTCTCACAGAAGAGAAATCAATACTGTTGCCTGTGCAATGGCAATGTGACATCCATTTAAAAATTATGCATATCAGACCCTGCCTCTCCCTAAACCACAGAGGATTTGAATTCAGAGTACAATTATGTTATTTTCCTAACCCAGGGAAATGGGAAATCACATGCCCACCTAGGAAATGAGCGTCTCTAATGACAAGGCAGCTGCAGAAGCAGCACACAGACACTTCTATATCTCATTAGGTCAGACTTGTAGGAGAAATCCCCAAAATTAACTTTCTGCAGCCAGTATTGCAGCATGATTGTATAGATCTTGGTGCAGGGAACATAGTGGGGCTCCCATCCAGCCAGTCCCCAGTTCACAGCTCCCCATTTCCCATCTGTTTAGGTGAGCATGAGGCTGCTGTGCTGGGACCTTGCTGGGGGCTTCATGGCTGCATCCTCCCACACAACTTTATCTTGTGTGGGACTTATCTTGACCTGTTTCTCTTGACAGATGAATAAAATTGCTTCTGAATGCAAAGACACACAAGATGTAGCTGTGAATAACAGCTACCCTTGATCCCAGCATTTCAACTCATTGCTTAATCAGTTGGAAAGAGAAGCAGAAGCCTTCTTGATGGTTGAGGGACTGAAATATAGATTCAATGCTGAATTCACACTTCTCCATAGCCTGTGTCTGATTCTAGGTAATTGTGCTCACCCAAAATGTACTGACATTTACCTTCTCAAAACCATTAATCCTTGGCTGTCAGTGGGAGCAGTGCCTCTCAAAATTCAGGTGATTTAAGTAGGTATCCAAGTACGAATTTTATTTTGATTTGTTTTCATAAAAAAGTTTGGGGTTTCTCAGAAGAAAACACTCTGCTTTTGGGTTATTAGCACTCCTGCTGTGGAATGAATCAAGAATTTTTCTTTGAAAACACCTTTTCCATTTTCACTCTACTACTTACTGTCTTGAAGGCTGCCTTTCAAAATTTCACTAGCCAGCAGGCCCTGAGGCTTCACACTACATCAGTACCAGAATAAGGGCAAAGACCCAGAGAAGGGAAAGAGTCCTGTGAAACTTGGCACAAAGCTATGGGAGATGGCTGCTCCATTGCTCAAGGTTATCCTGCCTGCAGTGATTTCCAGGAGCCCTGTGTATTCCCTTCTTTTATGCTTTATCCATCATAACACTCTGTTACTTCATCCTGATCTCTTTATCATGAGAACCCATCCATGATAGAGTGCAGTCAATAAATGGATTTACCTTGAGGCCTTCAGTGGGTGTTAGATCAGCTCCAAAATGCACTGGTGGCTCTTCCTAAGCAGCATGTGTCTTAACTTTGACAGGAAACTTTTCCAAGTGTCTTCACTTAGATTCTCTTCTTAGAGTCTGCTTACAGTCTCTTTTAAACCCTCCTTTTGGCATATGGCTGAAGCACCAGAACTTTCTGAGAGCTTTAGCTGATTGACATTAGTGACACTGTAGCCATGTTCCCAAGATGTCAAAATACACATTTTGTTTGGAGCAGGAAACTGTTGGTCTGAATTAGTTTGCAGCAAGAGCTGAAGTTGTCTATGAGTTTTGTTGTCTGCTGTATAAAGAAAGGTTGTAATTTATTTGTGGGTTATAGACCTTTGAATAAATATGTCATTAGTACCCATAATCTCAACACTTACTTCTGCTCTACAATATAAATGAAGCATTTCATGACAGAAATATGGCAAGGTGAATACTGGCCTTTTGTGACTCTGGAAAACTTCCTAGGGCTTTCACTCTGCATGTGTGTGTTTTTACCCTCTGTGGACAAAGCCTGGCTCTATTTCTGTACTTTTCAGTACTTGTCACTGAGAAGAGATGAGAAAAATTGTAAAAAACCTGCTAAGTTACCCAGTTTGATCAGGGGTAATCAGACTAAAACAAGGTGAGGCTTCAGGACAATTCCTAGCATGTCCCTGATGCCTTGAGTATCACAACAAAAGGTTCAGAAATGTTGAAGGTCACTGAAACCAGGCCAGTGAGCCTGAACAGATGATACAAAACTGGTATTTCTATAGGCCTTCCATATGAAAGGAGAAAAATAAAATAAACCTGTGATTTTCACTTTTTTGAAAGTCTCCTTTCCTGCAACACCAGGAATGTGATGCTGGGTGAATGTGGGTGCAGAACTCTCCATCTGTCATGCTGGCCAATATTGTCTTGTTTCTGTGTTTCTTCACAGACTAATGCCTATGTGAGAGCTCTCTGAGACAGAGATCCTATTTCTCTCTCTTTTTTTTTTTTTTTTTTGGCACAGCATCTGACACAGTAAAGTTTGAATTCATAACCAGCTCTTGTGAGCTAGCATTAAACATTTCTGATATGAGTAATATGAACAAAACAGACTTTAAAAAGTGCATGTTGTTCTTGTGTTAGGCTTCTGTGTACACGTGAATTTCACCCTTTGAGATGTCATTATGGGGAAGGGTTTTATGCTCTAAAGATATGATGAAATCAGCAATCTAGGGAATACTCACAGCCTACATCTCACCCCACCTACCCTCTTAACTGTATCAGTGGCACTGTTTCTGAGGCCCATGCTAAGAACAAGAATAGAGAACTGATCTGGCTTTTGGAAGAAGGAAATGGCAAAGTCTCAGACCCTTGTACAATCAGGGGAGTTCATTGTAGCAAGTGTATGGGAATGAGCAGTAGTGGAGTGTGGGAACCAATATGGCTGTTAAACACCTGATACACTGAAACACAGTCTGGAAGTGATGCTGTGGAGTCTTCCTTCTCTTTCACTCCATTAAAGTAATAAAACCTCCTGCCTACTTATTAAGAGAGAGCTGTCTCTGCTCTTAGGGAAGATGTTGGTTACAAGAAAAAAGAAACACTGAACTGATACTCATTACCTGAATTGGCAGAGGTGTAAATCTGTGTCAAGAGGGGGCGGTCAGCTCAGGCCAGGCCAGGCCATGCCAGGGGTGTTCCAAGGTGTTTCAGTGCTCATGTAGCTGCTCTGCTTCACCAGCACTGATCTACTTGCTTTTTCTTTCATCTCATGCAGAGCACAGAGTGCAAGGGGACAGGTACTCTGATTCCTGTGATGTGCTGAAGTTGATGACTCCTAGTTTGCTCATCTGTGCAGCAAAGAAATCAGTCAGTTGAGGTAACACACTCACATGCATTTTGCCCCAAAGCCTCTCCAGCTAGAGCTGTGAGAATGGCTTTTGTTCTGCCAAAATAGAGAGGAGAATTGTCATGTATATTTTAAACAGCATGCTGAAAGTAAGGACTGATCTTCCTTGCTAAAACCTGGGAAATTTTATTGAACTCAGTGAAAATTGCATCTGAAATCCCTCAGGGTGATTACATGATCAGGTCTTGCAACCTCTCTGTTATGTTTGTAGGCTTAATTCCTATTAAAAATTAATTTTCATTTGCTTTTGTCTAAATGAGCCATGAGAATCCAGCCACCATTACAAATAAGCATACTAACACTGGTAGCATTGTCCTTTTCTGTCTGCCACTTCTCTCCTGTCCTGAGTTGATTTGGACACAAGTGACATCAGTCACATCCGGAGAGATTGCAGCCAGGGTAAGTGGATGTGTCAGAGAAAGGAAATTGCAGGATGTACCTGACCCAGCAGAGAAGCAGGGAAACAGTGCCATGAATCCATCCAGGAGAGAATTGTGCCCATCTGCAAATCTAGTGGCAGAAGGGATGTGATTTTATGGTTTAGTTTATAATGCAGGAGGCTGTACATTCATCTATAATCCAAAATGGACTAAAAATTTCAGCAGACTGTTAAAGGAGGATGTGTCCACTTATCTCATGCTCACACATCACATATAAGTACAGAACATCTGAAGGCTCCTGGGTTTGAATAAGATTGGCAGGTGCTCTTGTGTTGTCATTGCCTGCTTCATCATTATAGTTACAGTTCATCTCATCCTTAATTTCAGTAACTAGGCAGGTACAAATTCTTGCATCTGCAAGGATTTGGATGCACAAAATTGTATTTTAAATTTTGAGGCCTCTTTTTACCCTCTGCCTTCTCTGGAGAGTGCATAGTTGCTGACTGTGTTCCCTTCAGGGATGGAGGACCCTCAAGTAGACAGGTAAACAGCTTTGAATCTTCTCTGGTCTTGCAGGCTCACACAGATCAGCTTGAGGAAGCCACACTGCATGGAATGTCCCAACATATTGTAGAAAAGGCAAACTGATGTAGTTAGAGACATCTGCCAGCAGGAAAATGAGATTTAACTTATCCATGACATTTTCATTGTAGGGGGCTATAGGGGGAGAACTAGAGACAGCTGCCCAAATTTTACAGTAAATTGTGCTGGTGTTACCGAGACGGACAGAAGCTGACTGGCTGACCAACCTTTTCACTTTAATACACAGCCTAGGGTGTCAGGTTCCTTGCATGCTGCAGGCACAGCTTCTATTACACCTTTCCTGCTGGAAGTTGAGTAAATATACTTAAAGCAAACTAAAAAGTCACAGTTCATTGAGAGTAACTGAACATAACTGAGAAAGGAAAAACAGGATAGCTTGAGCAGTCAGGAGCTAAATTACCCGCAGAGAGCATGGATAGGTACAGATACACAGATCAGACAGTGTGACAGTCACCAGCCACTCTGCATTGCAGCCAAAACACGGTTAGCCAGCTGTCTATCCAGTTCCACAACACCTCTGCATTATGGACCTGCCCACCTCTGCTTGTCTCTTACAAACAATGCAGTGGGTGACAACTCAGTACCTGGGCTGGGTTGGCTGAAAGGAAGATTTGTTTTAGTTTTACCCATAAAATTTTCTGGGTTTATGTGTCTATTTTACTCAATCCTGAGCAGGTGTTAAAGCCTTTCTTTTTCCTACTTAAAGTCTTTATTTTCTTCCCTTCTACCATCATGTTATTTACATGCCTTGATCAGAGTAATCAAAGGAACTTGAGAGATGCCTGATTCGTTCAGTTTGATTTTCAGCCTAAAGGCAGGCTTTTTCTTCAAGCCTTGAAGTGATGTTATACAGGCTTCCTCAAATCTCCCTTTTCCCACAAAATGAAGAAGCCAGTTTTGCCCAGCTCAAGATGCTGTTTGAAGTCAGATTGTAGCTGTCTGTACGTCAGTGGAAAACACAAACCTCTGCACTGAATTGCTATTGCTCTGGGCTCACAGCCAGTGTCTGGTGTCATCCACCTGCCTCACCTACTTCAGAGCTCTGCAGATAAAAAATAAGTCTTTGGAAATGCCTTCTCCATGGGCACTTCCACCCCTCCCCATCTGCAACATAAACACCTATCTGAACTTCTCAGCTCCAGAGCAGATCACAAAGGGGGAAAAGGGCATATGTGGCTAGCACAGGTTCTTCCTGTGGGAACATTTGCTATATTTCATAAACAAGATAAAGTTTGGATGTTTTGCAAACAGTTTCTCCGGATTGAGTGAGTTCGGGCTTGGCAATTGGGCCTAGGGGGAGGTCTCGGGCTGACCAATCTGGGGCACTTCTGTAGACTCTATATATATGGAATTCAAAACAATAAAGGCCCTTTTCTCCTCTCTTCGCTTGTCTGAGAACTTGGGTCAGTCCTCAGCAGCCGCTCAACAGGACAGGCATACAGGTATTTTTAGATGCCTCATTTCCCCCCACACTCCTGGCTTGAATATGGGCTGAAGCAACAGAGAAGCAGGTTATGAAAGCCACAAAATCACACTAGAGAGGAGTCATGGACAAGGTATTGGCCTTGCACAAATGGGGTAGGAAATTTCCTTCTTAGCTTGCAACTTCTCTCCTACCCCTACTGGTAGCCTTGCCTGCTGCTTTACAGTGTTTCACAGGTGGACAAGGTTATACTTTCCTCTCCAAACTGTATCATATGACTGGAGCTGTCACTGAAGCACAGACATGAGCCAATCCACTGCAAACCCACATGGGGTCTCTGCCAGACACTGGAAGGCTTTGCGTGCTAATTCCCCACGTCTTCAGCTCAGGACTTAATCCAACAAAGAATTCTTATGTTCTAGTGCCAGGAAATAGAGTGTAAAAACACAATTAAAATTAATACTTCTCTGAAATACATTGTGCAAGCCAACCTGGAGAGGACAACACTGTAATCTTTTTGGTGTTATTGTAACCTAGTGCCCGTAAGGAAAAGCAAATATCAACTTCGAATTAACTGTGATACACACACTGAAAGCTAAGTGGAGTGAATGTGGAGAGCCCAGAGATAAAACAGGCTGCTCTCCAGATACTATTCTGCAAAGTCAAGTGAATGGATGGAAGATATACATCACAAAAATATTCTATTATGCTCAGTATGCTAGAGCAGAATTTTCACCCTTTTAAACTCTCATTAAAATGCAGCCATTTTTGTTTCAAAGGATTAACATGTTGGCTCTAAAGAGAGAAGAAAAATGTGATTCATGGTGGAATTAGATACTGTTAATTGAAAATAACCCTAGGCACTTACACAGTGCTTTTCAGCTCAGAATCTTGAAACTATTTTGAGTTTGTATAAAATTCATTCATGTAAAGAGGCTGCTAAAATATTTTTGTGCAGCAAAAATCTCACCAAAAAGTAGTGTGGGAGCTCTTGTATGCTTGCACTGTGCACTAAGGCAAACATCACTTATGGGCAGAAGGCTTTTGAAAATGTGGGGACTCACTGTCACATAGGAACAAAATACCTGTCTGTAAAAATAGCGGGAAATAATTTATGATGGTTTGGCTACAGCTGAATGGGTATTTGTACAGCTAGATAAAACAAGTTCCCTGGAAACTCTGGAAAAAAGACACTGGTGCAGTCTGACTTCTGTCACTCTGAACACGGAAAAATATTCATTGTAAAATGAGGACTTTGTAGCCTTGTGCAAACTCCACCAAAGTTAATGAAGAGAAGGAATTACTAGTGGTGTGTTTTGGCCACAGGAAATTTTCTGATGGTATGAGTCCTCCAGTTTAGTGGGAAGGTTCAGAGCATCTTTAAGTCCACTGTGGTCAAAAGTGACATCAAGTTCCCCAAATGACTTCCACAAGAACTCAAAAGGTAGGAAAACTGTTAAGGGACCTTATGAATGAAGGTCAGCGATTCTCAACCCAGCTGCATCACAAATGTTCCTCCTTGGCAAGTGGAGGACCAGGCAACCACAGCTTGCTTAAGGTCAGAGAACCACTTAGCCAGGAGGAAATGAAAACCCCTTCAGTCATCTCCTTTTCCCTACTCTCCCAGTGTCAAATGAAGAAGAAGCACCATTCATGAATTGTGGTAATTTTATAAAATATCAAGCAAAAGCCAATAAAATTTATCAAAAGCAGAAATAGCTAATTCAGAGAGTGCTCTCCTTATTTCGGTCTCTGGAATAGTATAGTGACATTCTGTAGTGGTGTTCTGAAGATTCATGGTTTACTTGCTTGTATAGTGCTGGCACTGATGTGTTGAAATGAAGATTTATCTTTATAAGTCATTTGTTTCTGAACTTATTGTGATCTACTTTAAGTTTGCTGATAAGTGACTGGGATTTAGAGTAGTTGGGACAGTGACCTAATCAAAGTCATACTTCAGTACATGGAGGCAAAATAAGTATCAATGCTAGGCCAGGAAATTTTGCAAAGTGCCACCAGATGAAATAAATAACTCTGGAATAAAGATGAAGAGGGCACCACATACTGAAAGGAAAAATCTGTTTGAAGTGGAGAGAGCAGGATGGCAATTTTCATGTGGCTAATTGATGCAGCAATTCCAGCAGGAAGTCTTGTAACTGATGAGGGTATCCAGCACCTCCAGATGCCCCCTGGGAAGCAGAGGTGATGAATATCTTTGATAAGCCATTTTCTGCAGGCTTTCATTCTTTGGTAAGGTAAGAGATGATTTCTCACAGCCTACTAGCCCCTAATGACCTTTTTGTATTATCAGTTGGGGCCTGCCATCGCTCCTGGAATCAGGAATAACTTCCTTTCACACTGTGTCTAGGAGGCAGGTAATGAGATGGGGAAAGATACAGGTACAAGACTTAGTGAAGACAACTAAATCCGCAGTGCTATATTCTGTACTCAGGTCTGGCTCTGTTTTCTCCAAGGAAGAACTGGCTATAAGCTGGATGTAAAAGGCCAGTGATATTAAAGCACTTGGTTCTGAAGTGATCTGGGAATGAGACATGCCACACAGTAGAAGCTATTACTGTTGTCATTTTACTGTGGGCTGTTCACTGTCAGTCTCAAAGAGTGGTGGAGGAGAAGGGTGGAGTGGAGGAGGCTGGAGGAAAAACCATTAGGATGGGCAGAGAGGCCACTATCTGGAGCAGACTTACGATAGAGCTATGGACAAATCTCTCACACCAGAAACCCAGAAAATTCAGTGAAAAAGCTCTTATTATTGTCATCAAGGTCAAGATTTCACAGAGGTCTGACCTCAGCTTTATGTAGGCCAAAGTGTAGGTCACAGCCTCACAAGGGGAGGTCCAACAAAGCTTGTCACAGGAGTGATTTTTGCAGTTAAGCTCTTCAATATGCCACCATGGCTTTTATGTCTCATTCTTCACTCATATGTGTGACCTCTTCATAACTCTCTGCACTGAGTTCTCTGCAGAGATCATTAGTGCCTCCCCTGGTGCAGCATATGTGGAGACAAGGGGTAAAAAACCACATGGGTTTCATAGGAGCCCAGTACTACATTCTAGAAACATCCTCTCTGTCCTCAGCTAGCTTTCCAAGCACACTATGGGGAAAACACTAGTGGTGTTTCAATTAGCACTCTGCAGCTCTCCAGATGTGCCTTGGTTCTCAGAGCCCCGAGTTCACTGCTACACTGAGCCTCTTGGTGTTAATGGAATGGCACCTGCTGCAGTGTGCAATGCCTCCACAAAGCACATTTCCCCTGCCAGCCCAAAGGGAGGACGTGGCAAAATCACTGAAACACTCTGGCTCAAGCAAAAGGTGGAGTTTGACATCCTGTTATAAAATCACATACAGGGAGCCTAATCCTCAGCCCCCTGTCTCCTGAAATTAAGTGAATTTCCCACAGAAATGAAAGTAACTTTTATCTTAATAAAATTCAGTATTTACTGGCTTTACTTTGCTTAAGTAACCAGGGGGAATTTAAACTGATCATTTGTTTTCCTGTGGAAAAATCCCATGCACTGTAACATAGGAGACCCTGAAAGGCTTTTATCTTAATTACTGCAGAAAATTACAGAGAATTAGATCCTTTCTAATGGTTTTCTGAATCATCCTTTGGGATTTGATAGCAGGAATATAATTCGCTATTGAATTGTATAGACTAGTGGAATAACAATACCTCTAGAAAAGTGTTCACTATCTATTAATGTCCATAGGACTTCCCTATAAAAGGTTTCTAAAAGCCTTTTATTTACAAATATTTCCAGAGGGTTCTATTATGCCATACACCTTTGTTTATAACGCACACTCATTAGAGTAAGAAAAGCAAAAATAGACAGCAGAGACCAGTGATCTGGTTTCTGGGAAAAAAGGACAGCATGGAATCACAGGAGACCATGTTCATAACCCCATGAAAATGCATCACATTGCCAAGAAAGGCAGAAAACAACTTAGGTTTTCATCTTGCATGGTGTTACTGCTGACAGACCCTTGTTCCCATGTAAACTCAGCAGCTTTAGGGAGGCTTAAAGAGGTTTAGGTTTACTTTAGATTCCAGCTCCATAAACAAACATGGTAAGTCATTAATGGAGTTTGATCATACCCTGGAAACTTGCATGCAAGAATCCATGATTGCATGTATCATATAGCAATAACTGATCAATTCCTTGTTTACTTCCTTCAGCTGAGCAGCAGCTGGATCTTTCAGCTGCAATCACAGCTCCCTCCTGAGCAGACTGTGCTGTAAACAGCCTGCTTCTTCCTCCCCTAGTACTTGTTGCACTGATAGAAAAGGAGTCCCTGAACCCTGTTCCACACCCTCACCTCACAGACATCAATACTGTCACATAGGGAAACCTGGGTATTAGTTGTGCACTGATCTGCTACACACAGATCTGGTATCACTGTTAACATGCTTAAGCCTCTGAGGAATGCTTGCAGCTGCAGTGTGGTGGGGCACTGCCGGGTGCTTTGTGTATTTGGGAGTGATATTGAGCTCCTCTTCTAACCCCTTCATCAGCAGTAATGAGTAAGCGCTGCACAGTATCGGCTTTGGGAGTTTTCCATTTCTGATGGGTATTTCTGTTCCTTCTTTGGTTTATGCTAACTACTTTTGCTCTCTTCTTGTACAACCTTGAAGGAAAAGACCTTGCTGAGTGTAATTGTGTGCTTTTCAACAGATTTGTTATTTCACTACCTGATGGGAACGTGCTGAACAGTGCCTGACTCCAGCACATGCTGCCAGAGTCCCTGGATTTAAGCAGTACAGCTAAGGATGCCAGATGCAAGAGTTTGCAGAGTTGGGAACAAGAGAAGTCACAGAAAAAGACTAGGCATCTATCCTCAATTGCCTCTTGAAAGGCAATTCCCCAGCAGGGAAAATGGAAGAAAGATGAGAGCAGCAACTTCAGGATTTGCTTGTTTCTACAAAAGAGGTGAGAAGAGGAAATCTAGTGACTTTATATGACTTTCCAGGTGACAACATGCCAAGCTTTCATGCAGGAGTCACAGAGGGATTCTAGCACTGAAGGACCCAGAGGGTGTTTTTGAGAAAAATTAAATTAGGAAAATGTTACAAAGGTGTGCCAACATTGCATACCTAATCATTGAAAGTCCACATGACAAAAGGTGTTTGATAATCTCAGACTGAAGGGTGCTTTTCATTTCCCAGGGACTCTCTTTTATTGCAGATATTCATAAGCCAGCTGATAACACAAAACAGTTAAGAGTAAATACAGACCATCCCCAAAAGCAGAAAACAGCATGCTCAGTACTGGTAGTAGAAAACAAATTATTATAGGTATTAGATATTTAAGCTGATCAAAAGCTAGAAAAACCATTTATGTGTGTTGCAGTTCTGACAAAGTCCTGGTTCACTAACATCATTCATGAAAAGCACTATTACCTTGATTTTCCATAACTCCCCTCCCCTCCCCTCCCCTCCCCTCCCCTCCCCTCCCCTCCCCTCCCATTTTTTCATTCTTTTTCATTTGCAATTGTCTGTCTTGGCAAACAGACAAGTCCCGTGTTCAGGACACAAACTCCTACTCGTTATTCTAGATCTCTAAAATGTTTTATCTGACATTTTCAGGCTGTCACAAGCATTACAGGAGATTTTTTTGTTGTTGTTCTTATAATTTGTTCCTGCCTTTTGTTTAGCCATCTCTGGTTTTCCCTTTCTCAGATGTGAACCCATGCACCAGCCAAAGCTGTGCTGAAAGCTGCTTCTCAGCAATACAAAACCCCAAGATCTTAAAAATCTGTCAGCAGTGGCCAGATGCAGAGAGGTTTTTAGTGAAGTAGGGTAGTTTAATACAGTACAGAGCTCAGGCCTCCTGGATTTCATTTTATGTTAATGTATTTTTATAGAAAGATATGAAGAAAGCTCTTAGATCTTCATGCTAATGAAAAGGAAATTGATATGTAAGTCAGTGTGGTTTGACAATCATTTACACATTGGGGTATTCTAACAGGAAGCAGAATGTGGGGAAAGGCAGAGTGACTATTGGCTTTCAACATGTGACCAAGGGACTGTTTTCTCTTTGTGTGGATGCTGCCACAGGAAATTGCATCATTTCCTGCTAACCTCCATTTTCCCATACCTTTATGACAACTAGTAAGAAGTGTGTTCTCCAAAGGAGTCTGTGTGTTGGAGTGTTTCTTGTTTTCAAACTTGGAAAAATATCCATCTTCTACAGCTGTGGTCACTACACAATGGCCTGGAGAACTGAGTCACCAGTGAAATCAATGTGGGATTTTACATAAGAAATGATGCTGAGACTGGTACATTACGAGGCCCCAAAGAGGTAGCAGGTACATTTAAATCACAAGGGCGGTTGCTACTTTACTGAGTTTGCATGTAAAGTGCTGTGTTGGAATCTGCTCAAGAGCTGAAGAATACGATGTGAGAGTTAAACTGCTGCTGGTAGTCACCTTGTGAGCACAGGGGTGGCTCAAGAGAAATGGTGTAATTAGGTCTTCTCCTCCTAGACCACTGCAGGCACAGACCAATCCAGTAACATTTCTAAGCTCCTGGATGGGAAGAGAGCCGCTGAGTGAGGTCTCTGAGCATACAAGGAAATGAAACAGTAGTGCTAATGACCACTTCTTCATTATGTTTATATCTGGTCTCCAGTACAATAGGGCCCTGATTATAATTTCTGGCTTTTGATATTATTGTAATACAAGCAATTAGCTCCAAATGAACAACAGCAATGAGTAGACAAGCCATACATAATGCATATAGATGTGCAAGGGAGCATGTCATGCTGTTTGTGTTCCCCAAACTGCCCCACCAAAATTTATTTATTACATACGGAACCAAACCCAAACACCAAATCTCTATCCTCTCCATGTAGGGAAAATTTGCACATGGTTGAGGGATTTAATGTTCTGGCCATATCCCTGTACCAAAGCATTAGCTCCAGTACAGCACTGCAATGCTCAACACTGCTCAGATATGAATCCAAATTTTACTGCTCAAGAAAATCCCAATTTAAAAATAAAACTAATGACAGAAAATTAACATAAACCCAGGAAATGAGCAGCAGAAATCTATCCAAACATTGCTTACAGAGGCTCCGAGCCAGCCCACTTAGACACTATGAAGTTATCAGATCAACTTCAAAGGTATCTGGCTACAAACTAATGACAGTTTACAATAATGAGATAAACAGATCACCAGTATATTTTCACCAAAAAAAAAAAAAAAGACACTGAGTCAAGAATAGTAAATGATCCACCTGGGGACTTTCAATAGTTATTGTCTGAAGCTGGTTGAGAATCAGGTGTCTGCTTCTTAGAACCTTACTTAAAAGCATCTGCTCTTCTTTTAGGAAACGTTTTAAACATCCCAAGTATGGGTACTTTGAGCCTGGCTATGACAGATGCAATGTTATTGTTTCAAAAAATTTTAATGAGCACAGCTCTGCTGCCATGTGGATAGCTCAATGCTGTTTTACTGACAGGCTGTAGAGCACCACCCTTCACAGGGGAAGGCTTTTTTTAAAAATTTAATCTAGAGGAAAAGTTTAAGCCTGTCAAGGAAGCAACACACACCTTTTTGAAATTGTCTGAATATTGTGGTGTTTGCTGGATGCTATTGGTCTGCTATAATCCTTTGCATATTGAGATTGTGCCTGTAAATCACCCAGATTTTTAGCTACAGACGCAAAGTCTGTGGTGCCTGGAGGGGGAATAAGGAGGGGGCAAAGCCCCTCGTGCTCTGGGAGCCATCTGGAGGACACTAGGTGTTTGGAGAGGGACACAGCTGAGTATAATCCATGCTGGTTTGGCAAGCAAATGTAACAATTGTGACCATACATGTCCCACGTGGAGACAGCTCTAGATGTGACATAAATGGGGTCCATGGGTCAGAATGTGGCTGATTTTACCCTACAAATGGGGGAAATCAAGAGGGACCCCTGACTATAGAGCAGGAGCCAAATTTCTTGCCAGTTCCAGATCTCCAGAGTCTGGGAGTGCTGTGATGGGGCTCTGTGACTGCAGTTTCTCCAAGTCTTGCCCCTTTGAAGCATGTAACTTGACTAGCAGAGCCAGGGAGACATCATGAGTCCAGACTTCATCTGGAAGACTCTGCTTGCCCTGGGTCTGCACTAAACTCAGCCTTTGTCACAGGAGTGATTTGTAGACCCCAGCCTTTGTAGACCCCAGCGCGTCTTTGTAGACCCCAGCCTTGTGGAGCCTGAAGACTGCTACCTGTAAGAGCTCTTTTGAAGACAGTTTTGGGGTGTGTGAAATAGAGGCAAAGTTTCTGGCATCAGAAGGAAGGGAAGACCTCATGCAAAGAAGCACAAGGAGTGCTTTGGTGACATCATGGCATGCTGTGACATTCCAGTTATGTCCAGGAGTCCCAGAATGTCTCACTCCAGAACCAGACTAGGGAATGCTAGTAGAGGGAAAGACCTGAAGAGCAACGAAGCAGCTGAAGTACAGAAGATTATCACCAGCCAAATGAAAGTGAGGTCCTGATTAATGTGAAACTAGGTTTGGTGCTTCTCTGGGCTCCTTCCTGGTGCTGGGACTCTGGGACTGTGCAGATGTGGGAATTGAGGCCACACAGAGGAAGTGTACAAGCAGAAGAAAAGGGAGAAATCTTGGCCAGGATTCAGCTATCAATGGGAAGAGCACAGCTGAGTGCAAAGCCAGTGAAGGAGAGGGAGAAGGATTGCACAGCAGGATCTTTGGTCTGCCACTGAGTGACTGCCTCTCTGTGAGCAGCTCATTTCCCTGCTCTGTCATTCTTCTTATCTGCACAGACAGCCCGTTCTATAGGCCAGGACCAGGTTTCTGCAACATGAGGCACAAAGGACTCTTGAACAGCTTAGAAGGTACAGCAATAACACGAAGCAGAAATTGCAGCCACCAGATGGAGAAAATAGAGCGCTTCCAGTCAGCAATTTTGTTCCTGGTGAAGTCCCATGCCACATGAAGCTTTGAGCTACAGCTGCTGCAGTGCTAAGTACAGAAAAGGGAGATCTTTCTGGAGTCTACTTTAAAATTAAAAAAACTGGGTACTATTTCCATGAAATGAGGGATGAATTTAGCTCATTTTGCATCATGCTCTAATTACCAGCTGCAGTGAAGTATTCTAAGATGATGTATCTCAGGCTCCATCTTATTTCTGGATCTTGTTCCAATTAATTCCCTCTACCAGTTTACAGCATCTAAATGATATGCACTGAGCATCAGGCCATGAGTTGCCTGGTCTTTCTCCCTTGGTATCCTGGGCCAATTGCTCTTCATAACTATTGCAGTACTGTTTTGCCAGTCTTAGGATGATGGTATTAATACTCACTTGCTATCTAGCAGTTTTTTGAGACAGCCTATTCAAGTGTGAAAAGCTTTATGAGGTCCCAGGTCATGGTACAGAAGTGAGAACAGTTATTTCTTCTCTTTCACATCACTTCTCTGTGGCCTGTGAATGCTGGAAGTGGCACTGAAAAGAGGGTATCTATTCTGCAAGAGAAAAAGAAGAAGAGGTCTATTTTGCAGGAGGAAAAGAGGAAGACTGTTTGAAGGAAAGAGAAAACACAAGGGAGAAAGGAAGGGTGAATGTGAGAGGGAGGGCACAGATTCTAGTACAGGTGAGAAACAGTTGAGTAGTCCAGGTTTTCAATCCCTATTCCAAATAAGGTGAATGTCCTCATTGGCAAGTCTTGGGGCCAGCATGGCAGAGGCCATAGATTCCTTCCCGGTTCCAAATAACGCTCCCAAGAGGAGCTTTGAGGATGCTGCATTTTTTTCTAAAAAGAGTTCAGTTTCAGAAAGAAAAAAGATTTGGTAGAAAACTCCTGGCCAACAGTATTTGCAATCTCATTCTCATTTATTTGCTCAAGTAATCCCCAGTGCTTGATTTACGTAAGACTTGAATTAACTGTGTATTTATTCAGAGATCTTAAATTACACTGATGTGATGAGGTAAAATTGCAAGCTGATGCAGTTTCAAGGGTATTAACAAGCACATGATGGTGAGGCAGATCCCACTTGTCTCTGAGGAACCCAAGCCCATTCAAAGGTTTCCAGAGAAGCTGGTAAAAAGGATCTTTTACAAGTGCAGTTGCTTTTAATGAAGCAAAATTTCTCTTAGCACTGAGGTGAAAAAGAGAGGTGTGGCACATATTAGAGACTCTTGAAGAAAATTAAAATGGCTTGCTTGATGCTGCTTTTGGTGGACAATCTTGGCTTGAGCTCAGACACTGAATGAAGCACATTTTTGGATCTGAGCAATTTCTAAATAATGCATGGTACCTGGAATAAAACAAATTCAGATGAGCAAGAAGCATGGAACAGTTAACACCCTGATCTAATGGAAATTTTCTCTAAATATGAAGGTGACTATAACTTGAAGCAGAACTGCCATTAAAAAAGCCAGGCTGAAATCACCATTGCTTTGGCATTAGCTGTTTCTGAAATACTTCATGTTGTCAATCGGTGCTTAGTGAATTCAGGCAATGAAAGGTAGCTATGAAGTTGTCACTGAATGGGATTTAAACCTATTAAATGAAGAGGGAGGAAAATGATAATGTAAGTCTGTGGTTGAGGTGGGTGGAGAGTTGATGGGACTGTTTGGAGGTCCACTGAAAGACAGAATCTGAGATAAAATGCTCATAAGGAAATGACTTGAAGTTCCAGTATTGAAATATGCAGCAAGTAAGATTTGGTTAGGAAAGAAAGCTATCTGGTCCATGAAGCTTGTGGAGATCATCAGCTTGAAAAAGATGAGTGAGGATTGGGGATGAAACCTATAATTGGAATAAAAAGATCCTCCTGCTTTGTCTAACTGGTGCCAGTGATGCATACAGTAAAGCTGCTGGCGGTTTGCACCACATGAAAGGGAAAAAAGGATACCGACACAGCTAAAAATTATTATGGCAGGCACACAGAGGACTTAGAGGTGTTCAGAGATAGACAGGGCAACACAGAAGGTCTTGAAGTGGGTTGGGGCTCAGCAGCTACTGTGACTTCTACGGGAGCAGCATTATCACAAGAGGGAGCTGTCCGCCTGTATGAGATTGTCACCCCAGCCAGAAACACTGCGGGGAAACAGAACCTGGGTTCTCAAACCTGGAGAGGGGCAGGAGGCAAGAGGTCCTGAGTGCTCAGACAGGCAGTGACCACAGCAGCCTAGCATGGGAGGGCATAGGCTGAGCCGAGCTAGCAGAACTAATCCCACAGGGCAGGCCACCAACACTGCGCGCTGCTAATTGCTCTTCTGCAAGTCAGATCCTGCATTGTGTTAGTGCTATCAGTTAATTGGTTTTTTGTTGTTCTGTAGGCTTTGCTGGGGAGGTAGAAAAAGGAGAGGTGCTTGGTCAAAGTCAGACCAGGTGCTAGTCAGAGGTTCATGTGACAAGGCAGCTGATCAGCAAGGCTCCGAGGGTGAATGAAGCCGATGTGTCAGTCGGCTGTGAGCGGTGTCTGAGCACAACAGGGCCTGTGCACCCAGCAGAGGGCATGTGCATGCACGCACACACTCCTGCCTTTACCTTTGGGACATCATTTCTTAGATAATGAGCATATCAGTGCCCTCAAAACTGTATAAGTGGCTACAGGACAAAGCCAGAGGCATCAGGCGTTCTGCTGTGAATGGTTTGTGGTTTCTGTTACAGGATCCAAAACATCCCTCGTGCGGAACTTCCATTTCTGACCAAGATAATGGTTCAGAGGAACTAAGCAACATCCCTAAGCTCAGGTTTAAAGACTGGCGTCTGTATTTACAATGTATCAGGCAAACCAGCCTGTAACCTCGTCACACTGAGCGTAGTTTCGTTTTCCAATTATTTCTCTGCACGCTCATGCCCGATTTTGGTAGACACATTTTACTAGTCTGAGACTGAGCTGAAAGCTTTGTTTCCTGCCAAAAATCTTGAGAGGGTAATACATACCCAAGCAGTTTGTATCAGTGCCATAGCATTTAAATGCCACGTCTTCTAAATGCCCTATAGAAGGCAAACACAATATATTTGTATGCTCCCCGGGCAGGAAGACAGACAGTTCTTCCAGTGGATGCACAAAGGTATATAATAGATTGTGCTGTATATGTTCAATGATGGGTCAAGGCACAGAAGATCAGGCTGAAGGGAGAAAACCACTGCAGGTTGGAAAGTTAGAAGGCATTAAAATACATACAGAAGAAAAGGGTGTAGGTTTTTTCGATGGAAGAAATGAATAAAGATCAGAGGTCCAGGCTCCTTGCCACAGGCTGCTTGACCTCAGGCAAGTCTTCTGAGATCCCATTTCCCCTCCTACCCTTTGTCTATGTAACTCCCAGGAGCTTCGAGGCTTCCAGTCTCAAGTGCAGCAGTAACTGTACTTTATCGTGGTCATTGCTCCTAAGATATACGACAAAATCACTTCTTATATACATATACGTATATTCAAAGCAATCTTCCAGATACTGTAAGAAGCTAAAAAGGAATAAACACAGAATGCCTTGGAACATGTGAGAGGAGCAGAGTTCCCAGCCGGCTATTAATCCACTGGCAGGACAAGGCTTTTGCTGAAGTTTAAAAATAAATTTAAATTAAAACAGAAAGAAAAAGAAAAAAAAATTATCCCGAGCCAGCGGTCTGGCTCCAGCCGCAGCAGCCTCCCGCCGTGCCGCCGGCAGCGGACAACCCCCCCCGCGGCCCCGGGCCGGCGCGGGCAGCCCCCGCTGCGCTGCGCTGCGCTGCGCTCCCCCCCGCGGCGGGCAGCGGGCGGGCGGCTCCGCGGTGCCGCGGGCGCGGCGCGGGCGGGGGCTGAGCCCGCGCGGCCGCTTGTTGATCGCGGCGGCCGGCGCCGCTCCGTGCTCCGCGCCGGCGGCCAGCCCTGCGCCCGGGCTTGCCGCTGCGCCGCCGCTTGCATTCTTCCATTGCAACAGCGCAAACCCCTCCTTTTTTTTTTTTTTTTTTTTTTTTTTTCCCCTCTCCCTTTCTTTCCTTTTTTTTTTTCTTTTTTTTTTTTTTTTTTGCATGAAGATGGCGGCGCCTCTCGCCAGCAAGGCAGGGTCCGCCGGCACCACCAGCAAGCCTCCCTTCCCGGAGCTGGATTTCCGATCGGGAGCCAGGGTGGAGGAATTAAATAAACTCATCCAGGAATTCACCAAGCACGATCAGAGGGAGTACGACGACCAGCGAGCCCTGGAGATCCACACGGCGAAGGACTTCATCTTCTCCATGCTGGGTAGGGCAGGGACCGTGCGGGGCGGGGGTGGGGGCGATGCCGGCCGGGGACCCCCGGGCAGGGCTCCCGGCGGTGCGGCACCAGCGCAGCCTTTCCCTGCGCCCCGGGGCCTCCGGGCTTGGGGGGTCCTGGCTCGCAGGGCGGCTCTCACCCTCAGGAAACTATTTTTTCCTGTCTTATCCAACTAGCCTTTGGCAGCGATGTATTTATAAGCGCAGAGGAAAGGCTGGGTCGCAGAGCTGACCGGTGCCCGAGAAACACGCCGAGCCAGCAGGGCTGCAGGCGAGGGGAGCCCGACCCTTTATTGTTTTTCCCCAGATATCAAGGCGTAGGAAACACAGATTTTTTTTTTTTTCCCCCTGGATCGCTTATTTTGGTTATTAGACCGGCTGATGCTTCTACAGGAGCATCTCCCGAACTGCCTTTCTTGCTTAGGTTGCAAAACTCGCAGCGAGTGGAGCAAGTCAGATTGTGGCGGGGGAGTCCTCATCTGCGTGAAACTTTGAATCGCGAGCAGGGATCCTTAAACCAGGGTGAAGCATGTGTTGGCCCTTGCAGAAATCACCTGGGCTCTGGCATGACTAAGGCTTCTTAAGAGTAACAGAATGAGTAACAACTCTGATTCTCCACGTAGTCAGTTTCTGATAAATATTTGCCTTGAATTAACTAAGAAATCACTCCCAAGAGCAAGAGCCTTCAGGACACAAGAGGATGCTCTTTAACATGCAGATTAGACCTTGAAATCAGTCATCCAAGTTTGAATCATTGTCTTAAACAGTCTCTCAAACATTTTTATGTAAACAGCTGCTGTGGCCAGTGAATGGTTCTTTGTAGCTCAGAGGTACACATACACCCTTAAAGCATAGTTGGCACAAATCAAGTGTATGGTCTACATGTACACTCTGAATAACCTACATCACTTTTCTCATCCAGAAACACAGAGCTCTGCTATTGCAATAATTATAATGACCATCAAAGGATGGTCATTATAATAGACCACTTCCTCTATAGCCATGAACAGACCTACACTCTGTAATTTGAATCTACCTGTCCCTCTGGTTATCTCGTAATGTACCTGGATAAGCAAAATTGCCTGCTGGATGGGATTTTATGTGTGTATTGCTTTTTCACAAAGGGCTGGACGGGATATAGCAGACTAAATTTAGCCTGAGAACAAGGACAACAAGTTGAAAAGTCAGTAGTATATTTATAGTTGCAGTTATAAATATTTTTCCCTTCCGAGTTAAACAAATAAAAAGATGTGGTGAAGCCATAGTTGCATCAAATCCTGTAGGATTTTTGTTTTTGAAAACCTGATCCAGTGGAAGTCATCCACTATTACGAGCTGATACATTTTTCAATCAGGGCTGAGGAAGCATGGCTGGATGGGATGGAGCAAAGAAGAGCGGAGAGAAAACAGCTATAGCTGCAGTGAGGCTAGCAAGTAAAGGAAGCTTCATATGATCCTATTCAGCATTAATAGTCTTTGCAGGGTACAGGGACCACAATTTCTTCCTGCCTCATGTGGGAGAAGGCAATAGAAGAAAGACAGAAGAATGAACTAGAGTATGCCTTATATTTCTGCAAATGCACCCTAATGCCTTGCTGTTCATGAAACAGAGAGCCTTAGGCTGTTTGGACATAATGTAAATTAATGTGGTTGTCTTTGTTAATATAATGACTGGGAGATGAGCATTTTTCAGTTATAAATGTATAGCTAAATGTTTGGTTTCAACGAAAGCTATATTTCTGTCTAAGTTGTACATGATAATTTGCAGTAAGTCTTGTTTCTGAATGGAAGAAGAGACTTGAGGACCAAGCCCAGGGCAGAAATGGAGTTGGGATATCTGATTTATCTGCATTAGACCCAGAAGTTGTGTTTGTGGATCAGATCCTTCTTAGCAAGAGAGGCTCTTAAATCTAAAAGGATTTAACTTATTAATAAATAGCTCTTTCCCCTGTGCCTGATCCCTCCCATACGTACTGCTCTTATCTCGTCGGGTGATGATAGGAAAATTAAACGTAGCTTTCCTGATTTAATTACATTGGTGTGAAATTGGTGGATGAATGATAGGTGAGGAGACCTTGTGCGGATTCTCAGATGTTTGTACTCTGCATGGCTTGCCCTCTAGGTCAGACTTTGCTTTTAATTTGTATTAACTCTTTTTCATCTGTGTTACCTTGCCCTGGCTATAAGCAACTGAGCTCTGGGAGATCTAAAGGGTTGGACTGTGAGAAAATTAGGGAGAGCTAATACTTGTCATGCATAATACTTGTCATGCATTTGTCCAAAATCTTGTGCCCCAAGCATTAGAACAGGATTGCAAATTACTCACCTCTCTGGTGGGAGAAGTGAGTATTTTCTGAGTGTGGGCAGTTCCTGGACTTTCACAGTCACTAAGACCATATGGTCTTGCCAACACCCTACACCAAAACAACAGGTGTGTTTTGGTGCCTTTGCTGGGTAACTTCCTGTACTCATGCTGAGCTATGCCTGATAAATGCTTGTCTCTTTGACCCAAGTATAACTGAGCTTCAGAGGATGGCAAGGCTGTAGTAACCAAGAAAAAGAATGGAGAAAAGACAGTTTTGTGTGCTGGGCAGAGGGCTTGCTAAAAGAGGCTGAGACACCAAGTCTCTGCCTGCTAGTCATGAAAGGAGCTAATTACTTATTCTCCTGATGACTCAGTTTTGGGGAGTTTTGTGCCTAAAGAATGATAAAGGGGTATTTTTATCAAATGATGATATTACAGTCAGTGATATTTTGATTTTTAAAGCAGTTGGTGCCATTGTGATGAGAGGTGCATAGCAGTCATATTAAAATCCTTTTAAGAGTACCTGACCTAGAGAGTATTGTTCTTGCAGTACAAGTACTTTCAGGAAATTCTTTAATAAACACTACTTATCTCTTTCTGTTCAGCACCTAAGTAAAAAGTAATGCACAGATGTGGTAGGCTTAAAACAACCATATATTATGCTCTTGGGAACTAGAATGTTGCATAGAAAATAACCCCTTGAAATTTCTAGTGCTATTGCTGCCTCAAACCAGCTCGTGTTATTAGGAATACTAATGCTAGACTCTTATTTATTAACAAGAGATGGACATATAAATAAGTGGAGGCTATATAGACCTATGTTCTCTTCTCCAGGTACATGTCAATGTTCAGTCATCTAGAGCAGTTTTTAAGTTCTTTGGGTTGGTGTTTTGTTTCTATTTCCTGATGTGAGTCTTCTCAGTGGAGCCAGAAGACGGATGCTTAGGACATTTCATGCCATTCTCCTTCCTGAGAAATCAAATCAGGGAAAGGACTAGTTTAAATTGGTGTCAAAGTGGCCTTTTGGGTTTTTAACATCTCTAGTGTATCCTTTTGCCACTTCAGTGGTTACTTCTGTGGGAAGTGCCCAGCAGGGCAGGCCATACTTTTAGCATCTGCAGCCAGTTGCAACTTAGAGCTGTTGACAAGACCTCTAGAGAGCTTGTCTCAGCACCTGATACAGGAGAGGTGGTCAGCCTATTCTGAGATCATTTCCTAATTCTCTGGCATCTGCCTGATGCTGTGCTGGGTGTGCTAGCAAGTGTTTGTGATAGAGGCAAGTCTCAGAGTGGAAGCTGCTGCCAGTACCAGCTTCCCAAATGGAGTGAGCTACCCTGCTGAGCCCCTGCATCTGTAGCAAGGCTTCCAGCTGTTTCTTGGACTGATGGGCCCCCAAAATATGTGTTGTGGAGGTGCAGATTGCTGTGCTGAGAACACAGGTGACCTGACAATAGCTTGCTTTTGTCAGCAGCTTCTACAAGGAAAGAATTTTGCAGTCCCCCCCATACCTGAGGTCTGTGTAGTGGAACGGCACTGATAGTCTGACTCTTGTGTAGGTTTGTGGGGTATTTTTTCCTCCCCATCCCTACCTGCCATAACTTGCTGATAAAATCTATTGTAGACTAGATTTCAGGCATTGTTTGAAGTGTTACCTGTTTGTCTGTGATACATCATGGAAATTCTCTGGTTCCTGTTGTAGCGTCGAGCTGATGAAATAGCAACAGGATTGGAGCGATCTCTCTAGGGTTAAGTCTTTTGTGTGTGTGCGCCTTCTCTCAAGAGAGGCCAATCATGATAGGAGCACACTGTACTCCGAGGCTTATGTTAATAAAGGCTCCCTGCTGGCATTCCCTGTGCTGCTGAATGCATAATGCACAGCTGTTAAAAACAACCTTACTGTATCGCAGATTTCATTTCTGGCTTCACTTGTGTCTCCTCTCCCCGCAGACCACATGTTTCTGTATTTGCATTTGGGGCTGTGAGGGTTTCTTGGTGTTTTTGTTGAATTTTTTTTTTTTTTTAAATTAGGTGACAGTGTACTAAACTGGTAAAGTAAGCTTAGCAAGCATTGGTAGCTTCTGTTTGGTTGTACCTGCCAGAAATCAACCAATTTCATCTCACAGGGAATTCTGTCAATATAACCAGTTAAAAAGGTTTGGTAGCCTCCACTGTCTCTTTGTTCAAAGGGATTGCTGGTCCATATATGTGTCATCAGTGAAAATAGATTGAATATCTTTGTCTCAATTTTTTTGAAGATGCCGATACTTCACTTGCTCAACTACTGTTTTGAAACATTAGTCTGTGATGCAAAGTATTTAGTGTAATAGCTAGGAACATGTCCTAAGGGCACAAATTCTCATGGCAGGCTTGTCAGACTGCCCACCGCCTGTTCCTTCAGTCTGTGGAAATATTTGTAAAAGATTTGGGTGAATACTTGCCAAGCCCAATTATGCAATTATCTTTTAAGGGCAATTTTATAATTATAGTGGAGGATGGTAACCAGGATACAGGACTTGTTGAGGTTTTGACTTTTCCTTTTTTTTCCACATGACTTTGCATGAATGTTAAAACATTCCGGGCAATTCTAGTCAGAAACCAGTTGTTCAACTTTCTTTCAAGCAGCTGGCTGCTTTTATAGGTGAAACTAAGTTAAAGATGACTCCAACATTGCTTAGGAAGTCTAGAGGATATGTTTATTATAGCTTTGGTAATCTGCAGGTTGGATGTGTACTCAGAGATCCAGAGTAGCTCATAGACAATGTCCAGCCTAGAGGAAACTCAGAAGGTGAAAGTCCTGGAAAAGCAGGGGACCTATCATGAGAGCTAAGCAGAAAGCAGCTTTGGAGGTTGTATTCACACAATGTCCATTATTGGGAAAAGAGCAGTGAGCCTGCGTGGGAGCAAGCGTGAGAGAGCTGAAAAATGACCTCCAGCTGCGTGTCCAAGTCTTGTCCTGATGACTCGTAGTGTGATGTGAGTTCAGGAGCTGAACTGTAGTTTTACTGGAACTTAGAACCACATTTCATAGGTTCCCCATCCTAACTGGATTTTATATCCAGTGAAGGTTTATGACTTCTGTGAGCACAAACCTCTCTTACTGTCTGACTAACAAAAATATGGGGGTTGGCCTTTTTTTTTTTTTTGTTGCTAATGCAACTGGAAGGCAGCTTATGAGACATTCAAAACAAATTTTTCAGCAGCAGCTGATGTTCCAATTGACAGATGCAGCTATGGATTTTACTGTGTTTCATTAAGAGAACTCTACTGCTTGCTTTCATTTCTACTGTTCTGTTGCATTCCATTTTACTGTAAATAGCAGTTGTCCTAGACTGAGTGGATTAATCTGTGCCTTAGTACTTCAGCCAACCTGGCAGATCTCTGAATCATGTACTTCTGCATTAAACTTTCTGCAGTTCTTTCAAAGCACTATTTCAGTGACTGTGTGGTTGTATAGGAATCATTCAGTTTGAAGAAGATAGAGTCCCTGCTCCCCAACATATTTGACTTTTGAGCTTTTAATAAACACTCGATGCTAAGAAAGTTACAACAATCCTATTAATGCATTGTGTTTCAACTGTCAGACAGTCTGATTTTAACCTGATTTAAAGCATTTAATTAGAAGGTTGCTAATGCGTTTTGTT
Organism: Entomyzon cyanotis; assembly: GCA_024500445.1. Taxonomy (NCBI): domain Eukaryota; kingdom Metazoa; phylum Chordata; class Aves; order Passeriformes; family Meliphagidae; genus Entomyzon; species Entomyzon cyanotis. The sequence goes on from JAKEPQ010000780.1 coordinate 13,124,276, forward strand.
ACAAGCATGCTGATGTCTAAAGTACAGTTTGCATACCATTGAGTGGGGGTGATTAGTTGCTCTAAGGTTCATAATATCCATGTCTTTGACACAGCAGTGGTAGCTACTGCCACCCACTCGTGTTTAGGGCTGTGGGCAGACATTTTCACAGCATTGGGTGGCTTCAGCTGGTAGAACAGGAGGTGGGTGGCATCTATTTCAACCTAAGAAAATCACTCTGTAGGTGAAACACTGAGTCACAGTGAGGACACCCTAGACCTCTGTTCTGAACTGCCCCCAAATTTATGCAGACCTACGCAAGTTTCGGAAGGATAAGGATATGTAGTAGGGCCTTGGTACTATGAGGAATCTTGCTTGTGTCCTGTGCTTCAGCAGTCTGTCAAAGGTGGGGTGGTACTGGAGGAGTGGAACATTGTAGTGCTGCAGTTCTTCATGACAGGATGGTTTAATCACGCAGCCCTCCAAGACTAAAGATGTAAAGGGAAGTCTGTTTTTGAGAGTCTTGCCCCAAAAAGTATTTAAATAGTGAAGACAAATAGTTGCCCTGTCATTGGGTGTTGATCTAGTGGCTTTGAGATCAAGTACAATTCACCCTCTGTGAGAGAGATTACAACCTGACCCAGTTCAAGCAACTAATCTTATTTTGTACTGAAGGGATCCCAAAGCAAAACTGGGACAAATTAGTTTCAAGAATGCATCCTGTCCATAGTCCATTACATACTGACGTAATTTGAGAGAGTCAGGCAATGTCTTTCAGTACAAGGCAGCAGTTTGGGACAGAAGGCAAGATACAAGACATGGCCAAAACTAGAAGTCCTGCTTGGAAAGCCATTAGCAGTGAATCTCTTTTTTTTTTTTTCTTCTTTTTTTTTTTTTTTTTTTTTCCAGTGACACATTTCTGAGGTCATAATTTAGGAGAAAAGTAGAGGTTTATGTGTGGGATGGCACTGGTCTGCCTAGATCTGCTCTACTGTGGCTTGCTGTCAGACCATGCAGAATTTCTTCCACCCACTGACGGACTGAGAGTTCATAAATGGTTTGGTCCAGAACTGCTGAGCAGCTAGGGAACAGTTTCAGTTGCATCTGGAAATAACAAAGTCAATTTTTGCTGCATAATCTGTTAGGCAATGGAATGTCTTAACTCTCTTATTCCTGTTGTGGGATCTCATGGCACTGCTCCACAACTCTCTCTCAAGGATGGATGTTTTCATTCAGTGGTGTGTATTTGACCTGGTTTAGAAAAGCAGGTGCTAAGGTTGTGAAGAAGGAGTGGTATTACACATCTATCAAAAATGCTAAGACAAACATTGCAATTAGCTTCTCTGCATTTCCCTTCAGCACTTCTACTCTTTGCATTTTAATAGCCTGAATAGTTAGTGATGCTTTCGGAGACTCCTCTTGGAAATGAATCCTGTGCTAATAGCTCTGGCTGTGTCCAATCCACAGGCACGTGCTTGGAGATATTTCATGTTTGTTTTGTACCTCACTAATTAATGTATAAGTTAGTGGTAGAACAGCAGGAAAGCTGCGTTTGCTGACGCTTCATGAAATAATGATTTAATCCTTTGTGACACATTCCTGCTGAGTGTCAAAGCTAATAACTCTAATCTCTGTCCCTAGCTCAGTGCAACAGGAACCTATTCTAGAAGATGTTTTGCATGATCTTGCAAACTCTTGTAGGTACTTTGTGACCAATTCATGTAAAGTTTTTTTGTACGTTGCCACTCTTGAACGTGATTGTACAGGATTGTCTGGTGCACTGAGGAATCTGGAGTTGAGAGCAAACAAAGGAGCTAACTGACTGCATTCAAAGGAAGTACGAGTTGTTCTGTGAGCAGCAGGGAAATACCCTCATCTGCTTCTAAATGCACCTCTTCCTTTGTCACCATTCACAGCAAGGCATGGTTATATTGATCCAGAGGTGCTCATTGACAGGGCTTTAAATGAGCTTGGAAGGAAGAATGATAGACCAAGGGGTCTCAGTGCCCTGAGCTGGAGGACCATGACTGAATGATCAACACCCAGTCAACCATGAAACTGTGTGGGATCTGCTGCTGCAGCTGGATCCTTACAAATCTATGGGGCCTGATGGGATTCATTCAAGAATTCTCAAAGACGTGCTGATGTCATCACAAAACCTCTCTCAATGATTTTTGAGTGGTCTTGGGAATCCAGAGAGGTCCCAGCTGTCTGGGAGCTGCAAAACATTCCTGATTTTCAAGAAGGGCAAGAAGGAGAACCCCAGAAACTACAGGCCTGTCAGTCTCACTTCAGTGCTCAGTGAAATTATGGAGAAGATTATTCTGGGAAGTATTGAAAAACACTTGAGAGACTACACAGTCATTGGTGACAGCCAGCACAGTTTCGTGAGGGGGAAGTCCTTCTTGTTGAACCTGATTTCCTTATATGACAAAGTAACCACCTAATTACCTTTCCATCAGGCACAGCATCACCAGCTGGGCAAGGGAGACGATTGGCCCACTCTGCTCTGGGCTGGAGCAGCCTCACCTCGAGTGCTGGGGGCAGTTTTGAGCCCCACAATGTAAGAAAGACATTAGAGACGATCCAAAGGAGGACAATGAAGTTGGAGAAGAGCCTTGAGGGGAAGATGTATGAGGAGCAGCTGAGATCACTTGGTCTGTTGAGACTGGGGGGAGATCTCATTGCAGTTACAGCTTCCTTGTGAGGGGAAGAGGAGGGACAGACTCTGATATCTTCTCTGTGGTGACAGTGACAGGACTTGGGGGAATGGCCTGAAGTGAGTCAGAGGAGGTTTAGGTTGGATATTAAAAAAAGGTTATACACCCAGACGGTGGCTCAGAGCTGGGACAGCTCCCCAGGGCAGTGGTCACAGCACCAAGCCTGGCAGAGCACAGGAACAGTTTGGACAATACTCTCAGGCATATGGTGTGACTCTTGGGGCTGTACTGTGCAGGGCCAGGAGTTGGCCTTGGTGATCCTTGTGGTCCCTTCCAACAGCATATTCTGTGATTCTCTGAAACCCACTCCATTCTATGTGATTCTGAAGCCTGGCTGTGGATGCAGATCTGAATGCAGGGATAGCTGAGGAACTGCTCTGCAGTAGTTAGTCGTTGTGATACAACCAGCAGAGCTTGCTTCTCTTCCAGCATGGACTGTGAATTGCTGTTTAAAATAAACTTTTGGTTTAATGGTATTAAAAAAGAAAAGTGCAGCTCTGCAAATAGAGAAGGGAATGACATTATAACAACACTTCAGGGCCTCTGAAATTCGTCTTTTACAGTTGCATACAGTGTGCTGAATGGCAGATCAGGTATTGATATTGGCCCCTTGATATAAGGCCCTTAAAGCTTGAGTTGCTGAAATATCTGTATTTTATAGACAGTAGGGCATCCATGTGCTAAGCAATCAGTAACTTGAGGAAAATAAGAGGAATGCAAGGATCTCTGCCAGCACAGCATGTCTCTGACAAGCTGAATTAAAGGCCCATGTTTTTTTTTTCCAATGTGCAAGCTGTAATGCACATTTAAGTGCATTATTGATAAAAAGGAGCCATTACAATTTGATTGAGCATCTCTCAGAGGCTTGTCTTATGTAATAAGCTGTCTGTAGAAGTTTGACCCTGAACCCCCATTTTTTGTCAATATCTCGTGAATTTTTTGTGAATGCGCAAACTATGCAGTTGAGGCAACAATGTTACAGTGAAAATAACCTCTTTGACACAGGCTTGTAACATCAAAGAATGACTGTTTCAGTGCAGTTATCTTAATTGTCTTGGGGAGAGATTCATATGTGCTATATGAGCACTTAGCAAAACTATTGTCACATTATCAGAGCTGCAGAGTTAAGTAACAAGTCAGCCTGGTAAATGAAAGGTAAAAAAAAATTAGTTTGATCTTCTTAAATTCTGGTTTTGAACTAGGGCTCTCATGTGTTCCCTTAAAAACTAGACAAACTTTCTCACTCCTTCACCCAAGTCACATACAGGAGACCTGGAATCATCTCTTTATCTAACCTGCTTCTTAACAATTCAGGTAAAGAAATCAGTGTTTAAAAATCTGCCCTTATGCTTAGACCAGACTTGTAAGACATTGCTTGTATGTATGTGAATCGCTGTATTGTTCTGTGTATATCACTGAGTTCCCAACTTCATTTAAGTAACCGTTTCTTTACCTTAAAATATGTATGTACCTTTATTTTATTCTATGTGGAGGTCTCACCCCCTCCCAACAAAGCTGCTCCAGTGTGACAGGCTTCACTGGGTCAAGGCCAGCACTGCTTGGCAAAGACTGTAGGTGTCCTGTGGAAGAGATTTCTGTCTGAGGGAGACAGGAGTGAGGGAGACAAATGAAGAAAATCCCCAAACCCACAGCGTGTTGATAGACCTCCTGTTGTTCTTAATTCGTGTCTGTAAATGGCACTGGTTTCCACTGTTGTGCACCAAGACAATATTAAGTAACAATCCTTAGCATTTATATACCACTTCCCAATTTTCAGTGTGTTCAACACACATTAACTAATTCAGCTGAGATGCACATATTCTGTGAGGAAAACTACTCTTCTTGCTGCCCAGGGGAACCTTTCATTACAGCTGGGACAAGGCTTTTCTTTTTCCCCTTAACTGGAGCTGTTGGCAGTAAGGTTCTATACAGGGCCTGTGTCTTTTTTCCTGAAGGTTTTATGCATTTGCATGTACCCCTGTTTGCACCAGAACTGGAATACTCCCAAGTCACATGTGATACTATGGAAAAAAATATGCAGGAGACTTGTCTTTATGTTTTGTGCTGCAAATATGCAGAGCCAGGGTTAACAGATTTGTGGTTTCAGAAGCCATTGAATTAGTGAAGATGTGGCTACATTAAGTGCATCTTTCTGTGCTTGCATAAGGCCTTCGGGGAACACCATCTCCAGTGGACATTGGGGCTGAAGAGAAGAATAAGCCTCTGTCAGTTTTGACTATGTTGGATCATCACACCATGTGCTGAAGAGAATTGAGGCTGCTTGGTTGTTTTGGTGCACTATACCCAGCACCTGCTAGGCCACCAATTTCTCTTTTGGGACACAAGAAAGCTCAGCAGAAGCCTATTGCCATATACGAGGTGTTTTGAGGGCAATAAAAGACATTATGTCCTAATGTTCATAATCCTGAATCCCAAATATGGGATTCCCAGGGTCCCAGACATGCATGAATCTAATCTGTATGGCATTTGACTAGTTTTATGCCTTGGCATTTTGCATATGTGTATCGAGCTGGTGAGAGGGAGTTTGATGCATCCCTGTCTGCATCTTCAAGCTGGGCAGGATTTGTTCCACATTTTCTTTTTAAGAATAGCACCATTTTAGCATTCCATAAGAGTAACTAGAAGATAAGTGTCTTATTTAATCAGGTCGTATAATGTGGGATTAGTGGTTTACCTTGGAAATAACAGTTTTGTAGTCTTTGTAAATTGATCCCTGGTACTTTAGAATGGCTTTGCAGTTGGAACTCTTTTTCTAATCCGAGAGGTTTAGTGGTCACACTTCTGGATTACCTCTTTGTCTAACCTTTTAGTAACTTCCTGGTTTAGAAGTGGTGCCTGCAGGTTTTGACCTGAAACTGATTCTGCAAGACCAGCACAGAGTATAATTTTCCTATAAATGGTTGTATGAACAGGAACATCATTAGCGTTTTAGTGACCCAGTTTATGCAGGGAGGTAGCAGTGCATTTTGAGATCAGAACTCTCATCTTGCTACAGCTCTCCCTTCAGCTAACAGTGCATGAGAGGAGAACAGCATGTTTCTTGCAGGTGATGATTTCTCTTTCAGTGGCTTTGATATCCTCATTTTGTGTTTGAAGGTAATGCGCAGATTGCTGGGTGGCGTCACTCAAAGTGAGTGACTGAGCTGCTGTTGCATGTGAAGATGTCTCCAAGACAACTGATTTCCTGGTCAAACAGCACATTGGCTTCTGCCACAAGACATTTTAAGGGAGCTGGTGAGCTGAAGGAGCAAGCTATTTCAACAGTTAATTATTAGCACTGTAGCTGCCAAATGCAGCTCAGAGTCTAAGGCTGAAAATGTTCCTATTAAACACTGCAAATGAATAACTCTAAAAAAAAAAAAGGATTGTGTTATTTGACTAGCAAACCTATTTATCAGAAAACTTCTACCAAGTAATAAAAATTAATTCCCTACCTGACAGTTCTTGTCCTCCAGTTGCTATATGTGGAATTTATGGATCTTCTTTTACTCTCACATTTCATTGTTCTATGTCCAGACTTCCCTGCTACCTTTCAGCTCTGCTTTATTAGTATTAGTATGCCATATATTTTTTAACATGTACCAAAAAAAATCAGATGTTTGTTTCCATTTCTTTTCTGCTCTAGAACACATAAAGGTTTAGTGACTGTTCTGTACTAAAGTTAGGATAATAAAAGCTAGAAGTATTGGATTTTTTTTTCCATTTTATCCCCTCCTCTTAGTCCCCTTTGTCTCCAGAGGAGCAGTGTTACTGAACAGGTGTAGAGCACTTAGATTTTTTCCTCTGTGCTTCAAATTTTGTACTTTTCATCATAAAATACTCCTATGCCCATCCTGTTTCAAGGTACTTGGTCCAAATCAAAATCAAAAATACCCTGGACCCAATACATTTTTTCCTGCCCTCCTTGCAAGGCTTGGCTGTTCTGCTCAGCTGAACAAACCCCACCTTTGTCTTCGCTTTGGAATAAGAGACAAGCAGGCTTGTTAATTCCTGCTGCATTAATACTCTCCTCCCTCACAGAGATGTAGTGGTTATCAGGGGTAGGGTGGCAGCTGCCTGCTGCTGTTTTTATGAGACCTCCAGGAGGCTGCTGCCATCCCCAGAGACAACACGGACTGTGGAAGGACTGAAGGAACACAGGCAAAATATATTTTGTGCAATAGTGGGTAGTGAGAGCACAGAGAATGCTATGCTGAGAATGCTTGAAGATTTTCAGATGAATGCACAGGAGGGACAGGGGGCTGTATCCATGCCCTGACCTGTGTCCCATGGCACATCTGAACCTGAATTCTCAGCTAATAACCCTTAAGCTGCCTTCTCTGAGTGTGCCTGCATTTGTTGGGGAATTTTAGGAATGCAGATTTCAGCACAGTGTTTCTGCTGCTCACCCTCTGTTCAACTAAGAGCTTTAGAAGCTGGTGTGAGTTTGGTATTGCCAGGATAAAACCCCTTTGTAGTTTGCAGTATTCTTTAACTAAAGATTTGTTTTCCTGGGTAAGATTCCATTTAGAACAGCAGGAATCAACATCAAAGAGCTGGAGAGAGGCCTCTTCCCTTCCCCTGACACGGCACAGCTTCACCCCTCTCCCTTCACCATCCCCTCTCCCAAATCCCCTGTTTTTAAGTCACTACAACTTTAATGACTGGAATATTGAAGAGCCCATAGTTAGTGTTGTATTGCTGAGAATCACAGGGACAATTGATTTAAGGAGGTAAAAGGAGAAAGCCTGTGGGAGGGTAGAGCTGGTATCACTGATGCAAACCTCTCTCTTTTGATGTCCCCTTCATGCTGATACAACTCCATCTTTAGCCTCCAGCTACCTAAATAGCTCCCGTTGGAGGATGTGGGAGGTCTGCTCTTGAGCCCTGTGGGAGGAAGTTAGGGAACTGGTCATTCAGGCCCCACCACCTGCTTGGCTTTGTGCACAGCCCTGTGACCTGCATGCCTTTTGCTGTGTGTGTGTGTCTCACACAGCTAGGCAGCAGGAGTCTGTGGGTTTGCCTTGTAGCAGATATGGTAACAAGAGCACTCCTTAGTCAATCCCTGTCTGTGTCTGGTGGATAGTAGAAGGTCCTCCTATTGGCTTTGAAAACCAGCTGCCAAAGGAAGGCAAAGCAATTTGTGTCCTCAGCATGGCAGAACAATTGTATGACCAGGATCTCTGAAAGATCCCCACAGTGCACCTTGGAGTCTCATGCAAACTGTGTTAACACAGAATTCCTACACATGCAGGCATTCAGTGCTACACTTGATAACTAGGCAGTGATTCAAGCTATTTGGGATACTAAATGCAGTACGAGAAGCAACCTGGACCCAAATGAAAATCCAGGGTGATTCTGAAGGAAAATGTAAGGTTATTTTTAGGGTTGTTGCTATTCTGTTGTGCACCAAGGAAGATAAGGCTCCAGTTTTGCACTGTAGTTCAGCATTGTTCTGCCTTATTCCTCATTTCTTGGCCCCATCTGTTTTAACTGGCAAGTATTGGTTGCTTGAGCACCTCCTTTTCTAACCCTGTGTCTACTCATCTAGGTGTCGGACAAAGCAGTGGCTTGAAACAACCCAGGGCTTGTGTTCTGAATAAAATGCACTCAAATTTGTTCCTGATCATCTTGCAGCAAAGCTATTTCTGCCCTGCCCATGGCCTGGCTTGCAAACTGCAAATGTCTGGATAGGATTTATTATCTCTGACCATAAAATTTTAAACTGCTTTTAATGGTAGATGTTAAATCACTGCTGCCCCATTTCCAATCTCTCTGCAGAATTTCTGAGTTCTTAGGAAGGCATTTTCCCTGCCAGCAACCTTTGGTTTCTGAGAAGGACAGAGGCAAGTTGCAGGGCTGTTCACAGGATGATGAAACACTAGTTTGGTGAGGGACCTGTGTGCTGGCCAATGTCCAGGCATCTGTCTGGCTCCAGAGAGCAGAGCCAGGCAGACCTGGTACGGCTGTGATGTGACCGAGGGATGTTTGTATTGGTGTCTGGGTGCAGACATTCCACTGGGACACAGGGACTGAGTGTCTCTGCTCTTGGCATTGCTCCTCCCTGATTGAAGTATCTTTGACGCAGCAAGAAAACTGAAATTCAGTGTTTCAGCACTGAGCTGCTTACAACAAGCTATTTTATTTCTGTACATGTCTAATAAATACTGAACTGTTCAGTGTTGCCACTCAATGTGGCTTTGTCCCTTTCTGCTGGAGTCTCTGTATAGATTTCTCTTGAGACTGGCAAAACGCTTCCTCCCGGATGGCATGAGATACACACTGTTCTAGCTGAGGTTATTGTCTGTCACCTCGGCCTAGAGAGCAGTAGAGACACTAAAACAGAATCTAATGTTTCTCAAATCAATTAATGCTCTTAAAGCCCTTCTCATCAACATGCAGAGACAGCTGTGGCAAGTGGGCAGGAGATGTTTTCCTTGCCAAGGATGGGGAGATGCTGCCTTCTGTGAGATGGAAGTGTTTGCAGGGGAGGCAGAGAGCCACCCAGGGCTTCTCATTCTCAGGCCCATGCACTTTGCACTGCTCCATCTTCCTCACAGTAACCAAGGTTTCCATTTCATCAGCATGAGTACTATTTACTGTGTTTTGCGTTAACCTAAAGGTGGCCATCATAGAAAATAGTCATCCAAGACTAGGCTGGTGGGAATTGTTTGACATCAGCATATCAAAAAAGGCTGCAAAAATTTACAGAATGCTGTGGCAGAGTTTTCCAGAGCTTGTGCTTGACCAAAGCAGTACAACTCCTGTCCCTAGCATGGTGTTTGAAATCACTGTTCATAGCAGTGCCTACAGTGATGAGAGCTGGAAGCAGTCTTCTGGACCAGAGTAACCAGAAGCTTAAAACCATCTTAAATTTGGTAATTTTCATCTTCTGGAAGATCTGTGCTGTCCAGCTCAGGGTTATTTCACTTTGCTTATGGTGGGAAAGGCAGGCTATCATCAGTAGAGACTGGTGATCCTGGACCAGGGCTTAAGCAAAATCATTTCAGCAAGAATGCTTCCCACAAGTGGTTCTACCTCTCTGAAGTTAAAAGGAGACTCTGACTTTTTCTCTGCTTATTCTCACACCTGCTCAAAGGTTGAGCAGTCCATTTTAACAGTGCTGCCGTATGGCTTCTTCCCATATTAGAAAGGAAGGTGCTGAATATGGGCATCCCGGGGTGCTTGCGTCTGTCTGTCTGGACCTGTCCCATCAATTAAACAGGAGCTGACGTCATATTTGAAGGTCAGCTGTTTTATAACCTAATATTATCATTTTTTTTTTTTCCTCTGGGTTTATTATCTCTCTCCAACCTGCAGCTCAGCACCATCTGGTGCAGGCACACAAGGGAGAAAGATTAGAGAAAGTAAAGCAGCTTTGTTCGCTTCCCCCATTGCTTCCGATGTACAGAGGAGTCGGCAGTCTCTTGCAAAATTGAATTTTAAGTGGTGGGAAGGGCTGGATCCTGTTTGCTCTCCGAGGGAGGGAGGAATAAATAGTCTGTGCTTACCAATGATCTGTCAGGAGGTATCTCAGGGTTCCTAAGGGACTTACTGTGGCCACAAAGTGCACTTTGCTGCATTTTATTTTCTATTTAAATAGTCTTGGTTTTTTTGTGACCTATTTTCCCCAGCACACTTATTTTCCTTACCTGTAAATTGCCAGAAGCACTCCTATATGAGGTACATGTGCAGTGCTGACCCTGACTACAGTCTGCTTTGGAGGTGATCTCTGAACACCTCGAGTGCATTTACACCTGACAGAGCCAGGCTGTCACACCACAGGCATGTTCTGCCACACGGAGATAGCTCCATCTTCCCTGGTGGCACCTGTCTGCACAGACCAGGGAAGTGAATATTCACTTGTCCAGCCTCAGCCTACAGGGAAGACACTGGAGTTGTTTCCATTTCATAGGCAGGTTTGGGTTGCACACAAGCTTCACCCTCTCTCCCATCCTCCCTCCTTCTTTTTCTCTGTCCATCTAGAGGTGTGATTGCTTTCTGTCCAAACTGCATGATAATTGTTTTCTGTAAAAGCAAAGCTCTTTTCTTTCCAATTATAAAATGATAATAATTCAAGAATGCTGATCTCCTTGGCCACCAGGATTATTTGTAAACTTGTATCTTGTTGCTGTTCTTCAATGTTGCAAATGTTGCATTTGGCTATTTTGAAACAAAATTTCTTTAGCCACAAATAGCTATTGTATTTGGCCATTGGGGAAGGATGGATAATTGGCACACAATAGTTGGACACAAATACAAAAGTTTAATTATGAAAACATTTGGCTGTGATTCATGGCATGTACATAGCACTGTATCATAAGGCATAGAGACTCTTTTTGTCCACCTTTCCTTTGCCGCTGTGTAGCTTTCTCCTAAACTGTGATTTTGTCAGGTCAAGGTCACTTCATACAAATTCCTAATTTCTGGAGAACAGATCAGCTTGGAGGCTTTTAAGGAGGTTTAGTTTTAGTTTTATTCTTTAAAGAAAAAATTATATTAGTTTCTAGCCTCTCCCATTATATAAAGAACCTTGAACTAACAACAGTAGAATTTCAAAAGAGAAAGATTTATTTGGAAACAAGGAGGAAGTTCTGGTTTTTTCAGTGCTTTAGGTTTAGCTCCAATTGGTAACAGAAAGGTGTTTGTCCCCTTTCACACATTCTGATGCAGTTCTTTTCACTGTGAAGTCTTTAAGGTTGGAATTGAACTTTTTCCTCTCCTAAATCAGCATAATGTATGGTGTTTCTTCAATTTTTGATTCAGCTTTTCCTGTCCTCAGTGTCTTGATTTATACAAGGTTCCCCCTAGGGAAGATCCATAATAAATGGAGCAATGATTCCTGCATTTCTTGACAGACTTTTAGGTTTGTGAAGTGTGCTTTTCCAAATAGTGAGACAAACTGGAGTCTCCACACATGACAGTGAAGAGTTGAGAAGACAGATGGACACAATGGAGAGCCTGACCATGTCACCACTGTTTTCCTAATATGAATCCTCATCACCTTGAAGAGAGCTTAAAAATGGTGCTATGGATTTTTATTTTCAGCTTAACTTTGAGACCAGTTCTGGTATGTCCTATTAATATTTTTAAGACCATTCTTGAAGTAATTTTAATCACTCATGGCAGTTTACAACACATTTTGTTTCCAGTCCAGACAGACTCAGTTTTGTCTATACTTAAGCACTATATAAGTAAAAACCCCAAACCTTTCTTTGTGCTACCTTACCACAAGGGAAGACTAGATCTAGGAGATACTGACATGGTGTTTGAGGAGAGAGAAGGAAAGTGTGTGAAAGGTTTGACTCTCTTTTGCAAGTTTGCTTATTTGTTTTTAGTGCCCAAGGGAAAAGGAAGGATGAAATTTTTTTATTATTCAGGTCATAATGTGGTTTTTGCAACCTAAAATGCTCCTAGACATATCGCTTTTGTACTTCTAGTGCTCTCTCCAAAAAGATCTCTCACTTCCCTTTTCAAGGACAGTATAAGACAGCAATGCTTGGCTTGGATCACTGTGAAATCCCCTTATCTGCCTGTTCTCACTTTATATTTCTTCCAACTCTTACAGTGTCTTCGTTGGCACTGAAAGCATGTAGCCAAGGTTGATGAGGGCAAAACTTAAGCTTTACCTTAACTTCTGCCATAACTATTTGCAACTTTTTTTCAAGGAGTGTCAGTGAGCAGAGCTATTAAATCCTTTTCTTTTTTCTTTTGTGTGTTCATTTATTTGATTTTTTGGTCTGTCTTTGTTTGTTTGTTTGTTTTATTTCTGTCCCAATGCAGCAAGTAGTTTTAATCTGTCTTTTAAAGAGCTGAAAGCTCAGTCACTGATCTGAAATGGTGTGCTAGGCTTGGTGGTGCTGGGCACTCTGTAAGGAGCTTGGGTTCCTCCATCTCTTAATTTTTTTCTTCTGGACACCAGAGGATGCCTACAGGTTATTATTACTGCAGGCAAGATTGTACTTGCCAGATTGCCAAATGTCAGGCTTCAGAAAAGAGGCAACATGATAGCTGACTTTGCTACCCAAGATTTCTGTCCTGTTAGAGTATCCTGCTGACAAATATCTCCATGTAGCTCCTGATGCTGTGGCCAGCAGGGCACCCACACTGTCTGATGATGTCTTGGGAGGGAATGAACCAGCAGTACTGCTGCACCTGATACAGATTCAGCAGAGCCATCCCACAAGGGTCAGGTTAATGGCTGGCAGTAATACTTAAACCAGCTTTTCTAGTGCCTCTAGAACTTCTTGGTTGGGGACAGACCTCAGTTGTACTCAAGTCTGTGTAAAGATCAATGGAAAACTGCAGCCTTTCCTTTGAAGGTGTTTCCAGGATATAAGTAGCAGAAGCATTTTAAGTAGTCTTGTGCCTTCTGCTGCTTTGTTTAAATTCACTTTCATTGGCTTGTTTTAACTATTGACTAGACTGTTTGCAGTTGTTTGATTTTTTGATTGTTTCTCTTTGCATCTCAGCAAAATTCCCTGCTGACAGTCTCTAAGGATTTGCCTTATTTGTTTCTGGAGGTTCTCCTGTTGAGGAATTTGGCAGGATTTTGCTCACTGTCTCTAGTAATTGTTGAGGTGGTTTATCGAGTTATGAAGAATAAACTCGATTGATTTCCCTTTTGCAGTCTGGACTAGAAAAGCTGATTCCATTGGTATGCAGCATGCTCAAGGCCACAAGCCAAGCTGCTATCAATTTTACCTTCTCCTCCTGTGAAATTGCTAAAGAAAAGATGTTTTCCAGATCATGTGTGTGGAACAGATGTGGCTTATATTACTAGATGATTCAGCTAAGACTGGTGCCAAAACATTTTCCAGAACTCTTAGCTGGCAGTTGGGTTGAGAGAAGGAATAATGTGACAGAAATGCTGGGCTGGCTTAGCCATGCATGCCTGTAACTGCAGCCACATCAGGTACAGTTCCCTTTGATGTAGCAAAGGTCCAACAGAGTGATGGGGATGAGGGGTGCACACAGAGGTCTTGTGCCATGAGGCCAGGGAGGCATGGGAGATGTGCGTCCAGAACTGGGTGCAGCCAGCCTGGGAGCCTGAAAGGAATGCAGACATACGTTTGCAACAGGCTTGGTTAATGTGTGGAGGTGCTTACACACAGCCTGTGTGTGCTTCTCCCACTCCAAGTGTCCTCCACTCCTTTACAGTCCAATACCATCAGCATAGAGATCACTGGGGTCCTCTTGGCCAAATGTATTTCCTTCCACCTTCTGCTGAGATGGAGAAAATTCTGTTTTCATAAATAGGAATGTGATTAGCTCACCTATTTTTCCCTTTGCAGTCACACTTGGCAGTATCCCAGAAAGTCAGTGGAATGAGCTTTTCTGAGGCTATATGTATACATAGAATGATGCCAGAGATGGGACTGGGCAGTTGCCTGAAAGTCTGGCACTGTAAACACACATTTGTTTGTTTAAAACTTGCTTATATGTAGGAGTGCAGAAAATGAGCAGAAGTGCTTGATCAAATTCAGTCAGTATGTCTTAGCAGCATGGCTCTTTGGACTTTACTGCTGATGTTGTAAATTGGAGCACTTTAACCCTAAACCTGGTTAAAGGTTTATACATGGGTGAAGTCCAAGTGAAGTGTTCTGGTGGCAGTGCCTGGGGAATACAGACCGAAGAGAAGAAACTGGTTATTTTGTAACCCATAATAGGGAAGTGTTAATCTCAACTGTTGGGCAAGACATGGTTTTTACTGCACACAGGACATTTATGGGGAATACAGTGTAGCAAGTTTTGGCACTGCAGAATGTGGAGTCTATAGCCTTGTGTCCATGACTGTCAGAAAACACCTTTATGCAAAATGTTTGCACGGTACCAGCAGCCTCCACCAGCCAGAACATGGGGTACTAGTAGCTTCACTCATGGATGCATCGAAGGGAGGAAGTGATTACAGTGGTGGGAATTGTCTCCTCTCTATGTTCCCAGCAAAATAGCTTTGTCAATCTTCTACTGAAATATATACTGCCTTAATAAAGAGCACTATAGGAAGAACTGTGGTTTTTGGGTTTTTTTGTGCAACTGCTGAGTCAGGAGGGGGTGGAGATGAGAAGCTCAGGGTTGTCATTCTGGTCCCATCGGAAAGCAATTTGCAGCTTGGCACAATAGTTGTTCTCAGTATCTGTCCTCTGGGACCTCTCTCTATGGTTAGGAACCCTATCTACCTTCCATTAGAAATTAGGATGCCTCCCTATTGTTGCTTGGTTCTGGACTGTGGTCTATAAACCAAATCTGTGCCAGTGAGCAGAGCTGCCACAAAAGCACTCTCTACCCAATGCCTCTGCTACAGCTCCTGGTAATTTGGAAGGGGTCAAGTGTGGCAGGCTTGGGCTACTGCACACTATTGTGGGTGACCTTGGTATTCCTCAGGAGATGGTGGCCCTTTGAACGGAGGGTGGTGCTCCCCATGCTCTGTACATGCCTGGGAAGGGGTCAGTGTTTGCATACTCTGCCATGCCTCTTTCTATGTAATTATTAAATTAGGCAGTTGGGGTCCCAGCTGTGCTTTGGCTTCTTTTGTACTCAAAATGTCTGTTCTCTATCCAGCCACAGGAGATTTTCACACAGCTCAAAGTGCAGGGGCTGGTGCTTTCAAGGCAGGAGGCTTGAAGTCCTTTAAGGTTAGTAAGGGCAGGCTCTGTCGGCAAATTCTTGCCGAGGTTCTTTTACTTCTTTTCCACGAAGGCTCTTTCCTACCTTTGCCTGTGTCTGAGCAAAAGGTGGCACCAAGTGGCAAACATACTGGGCTCATGCTGCAGGGCTTCAATGGCAACCCTCAGCTAATCATGAATAGCATCTCTTGCACTTTTTGGTGATGCTGACAGAAGAGCTTGCAATAGGAGCTGGGTTAATAGTGATTTTGTGTTGCTACCAAGTTCTTTTTAATGATAGAGTACTTTGTGGCCCCTGGAATTTCACTCAGAGCTGCATGCTTGCTTTGGTGCTGAGCAGTAAAATGCTGCATATTGCAGACTGAGGTGCACCTTGACAGGTGAAAAACCACCCAGTAACTACAAACCCAATCCCAGCTGGATACAAAGATGAAGTAAAATATATTTACCAAGTTTTTATTACTTTTACCACAAAGGTTCTGAATGGAAGCATGGGTGCTGTTTGGATAAAGAGGCTGTTTTGTGTATTCAAAGTGTGAAAGTTTTTAGTCACACTCTGAATTAGTTGCTGCAATAACAGAAGTTTGCAGTTTCCTCCCTAGCTCTGTGATCATTGAATAGTGGAGAGGATAGAGTAAGCAAAAATATTATTTGGAGGAAATTAATTTCTCTCTGCTCCACCTCTTCCTGTGAGCAAAAGGAGGGGGAAGACACAATGAAGACATCTGTTCCTTTGAACCCACTCACAGATTTGCTTGGTAATAAAACTAGGGGAGAGGAGGAGAAGCTATTGGTGCTGTTCAAGTGGTTGCTAATCGCTTTGAGTACTGAGGGGGTGAGCTTTTATCACGTTGACCTTCTTAGGAGATATTGAAAAGAAGCTGGCACTGACCTCTGCCAGGATTTAAATCCAGGAGACTCAGAATCCCTTTGTGCCCCTTTCAAAGAGGAGACAAATCTCTGTGGTAGCCACGCTCTCCCCTTGCCTGAGGGTAGGCACCTCAGCTGTACTGACCCAGATACTGTGCTCCGCTCTCCTGGGTGAGCCCTTCATTGCCAGTGTATCACCATGATCAGGGCTGCAGCAAACCAAACGGGAGCCCTGCAGATAAAAAAATCAAACTGTGCCGTGGACTCAAAGCACATACTGCCTCCCATCCACACTTTGCTCTTGTTATGTGTAGTGCTTAAAATCTTGTGGCTGTGAGCACAGGGCTGCAGGGTCCTCCCCATCCCCCCCTCCCCTTGCCTAATCTCATTGTGCTGCTTAGTCACAGCAAAGACCCCTCTAATGGGTTTAAATGGCTGTGCTCCTGGCTGGCTGTGCTGTGCTTTCTGTCCAGCCTGGGATGGTGTCTAAGTAAGAGATGAGGCTGCACACATCTTCTGCCTCCGAGTTCTCCTGAGTGTCAGCAGGTGCCTGCATGAAGATTAGGTTTCCCTCTAAGTGTCATATCTGGAAACAAAAGCCTGTTAAAAAATGCCAAGGGGATGATACATTTTTCTCAAACTAATAAAATGTAGCTGATGACACTTCTGTCAATGCAGCCACAGAAGGCAGGGGCAGATGGTTCCTTACGAGCCTTTCCAGGCCCTTAAAAGTGTCTTAAGGCATAAACCAGTGGTTGTGGCACACCCTGGCACTGCTAAGGTTGATAAGGGACATTCTTCAGCTGTGGATTTCAAGGCTTTTCTGTGTTCTTCCATACCATTCTCCCTTAGCTAGAGAGGAGCTGTCAGAGAAAGGCCATCTGGGAGCTTGTATAATGTGTACAAGCCTGGAATGTTCGTTCAGAGTGGGAATGGTTCTGCCTTAACCAAAGGTAACAAGCAGGCAGCTGCTGAAGAGAAGAAAGATGGCTTTGTGCAGTGATGCAAGGAGCAAGTTTGCCAAACCCACACAGTGGAGGAGAAATAGGGACGTTGTTACTGTAGGTGGCATGGAGCATGGTGATGTGATTTAAAGTTGTAGAGTTCTCTAATTTGTGGCTATAAACCATAGAAACATATGTAATAGAGGTGAGAAAAGGCTACAGGAGCCCCCTAAATACCTCCCTAAACTGTAATTGGTGGCATAACATTAAGGCAAGAGATGGCACCACAATGTAACAGTGCATAGAGTGCGAAGTTGAGCTTGGTAGCAGGGCTAGGCTGATGCAGGGGCTTGAAAAAGAATGGGCCAAACATTAACAGAAGAGAGGCAAGTGAGGCTGGTGCTGAATTAATCTTGTAAGCTAAATAGGAGTTTGTTTCAGAATTATCACTTGAAATATTAAGCAATGGAGACTACGGTGTTAAATGCAGTGTCCCTAATAGGCACAGTTGTCCTGCATGCCAGGGACCCTCTGACTGCAGGATTGAAGAAAACAACCACCAGAAAGAACCCTGTGTTTCTCCATGCAGTGTTTTGATCCTCCTTCTTTTACTTATGGTATGGAGCATCTTGAGGTGATGTGAAGAGCCTTTGGAGACAGATTCACCCTTAGCAAGAGGATTAGGTGGGAAAACCCAGCACTCCTACATCACTAAGCTCCAGAGGAGGAGACAAGTGCCTCTAAACAACAGAAGACTGCTTGATGCCCGCACAAAAGTGTATAATGCCTGCAAGAGCTTATCAAGGGAGAGGGACACAAAGAAAAGAATGTAATTGATGGGAGACAGCCCTCAAAAACATCATGTGTGTGCTAGTCTCTGGGTGAAGTGAGCAGCAGAGTGGGAGAACGTTGCTTCAAGGAAACCTCCTGAGGTTGGGGATGGAACTGCTCTGTCATTAAATACCTGACAGCACCACAAGCTGGTCTGATTATGCACATGGCCACTGTAGCACTATGTTTGCTTAATTTGGAAAGCAAAGCTATAAGCAGAGACAAGCAGGAAGGAAGGAAGGAAATTAAGGACAAAGTAAGTTCCTTTATAATAAATGCATTATGATGGTTAAAGGGGAGTGGCAGATTGCTCAGTAAGTTGCAACACATTCCCTAGGCTGGGTTAGTTTTAGTTTTAACAGAGATGGAAAACAGAGCAGAGCAAAGAACAGGTTAGATAAAAAGGGATGCTCTGTCTACCCAACAAGTAGGAATTCAGGCTGGTAGACTTTACTCGGGTGTCTGGGAAAGGTTGGATCATATGTGCTAACCTCAGGAGCTCTCCCCATTGTTGAAACACATTGCTTGTCTAGAATAACTGTAAACACAAAAAACCTGGCCTGAAAGGTTGTAGCCAGGTGGAGGTCGGTCTCTTCTCCCTGGTAAGAAGTGACATTCCAAGAGGAAGTGGCCTCAGGTTGCATGAGGGGAGGTTTAGAGTGGATATTAGGGGAAATTTCTTCATAGGAAGGTTTGTCAAGCATTGGAACAGGCTACCCAGGAAAGTGGTTGAATCACCGTACCTGGACATAATTAAAAGGTGTACATGTGGTCCTTAGGGACACAGTTTAGTGATGGATTTGGTAGTGGCAAGCTAACAGTTGTACTTGATGATCTTAAAGGTCTTTTTCAACCCAAAAGATTCTGTGATTCTATGAACACTGGGAATGCAACCTGTATTGAGAGTTTGTCTTGGAACAGACTAGATTTGTTCCTTCTTTCCTCTATTAATCTCTGGACAGTACTGAGTTAATAGCTGAGATTTGTATGCAACACTGGTAAGTTTGGACTCTACTGTGTGCTGGGACTTAGAGGACTCTTGAAAGAAAAGGCTGGAAAACAGAACTGTGAAGTATTGTTCTCCTTTGTCCTTTTGTGAAGTGCTAGCCTTGGGCCTGATATGTCCTGGATGGAAAAATTGCTTCCAATAACCCATGATGCTGCTGGCTTCATGGAAATGAAATCTCTGTGCAACACTGCTCTCCTTTCTCACTGCCTTTCAAGACAGATCTTGGTGCAGATCCATGTGGTGCTTCTAGGAAGAGCAAACAAAGGGTTGCAGTAGTGTCCTGGAAGCCACTGCCTGGCCCCCAGACTTCTCTCTAGTTAGGAGTCGAGTCTAGCCTTAGAAAGTTGCACCCAGATTCCCAGGGAGACCCCTGTCACATGGTTCCTCAGGAATGCGAGTAGCTGCTCTCCTCCACAAAGGATAAGGTCCCAGCTACTGTGTAGGGAACCACAGAGCTGTTGGGCAGCTGTCAGTGCTGCTGTCAGGCTGCCTGGGATCCAGGATGGAAGCAGGCTCTGGGGAGTGCCACCCCACAGTCTGTGAGGAATAATCCTCTTCTGGTGTCTTCTTGTAGCACAGCTCGGGGAAACCTCAGGGTCTTTCATCCTCTTGTGAAACAACCAGACAGCTGGCTTTTCAGGTGGGCTCAGTAGGCAGTTGCTTCTTCTTTGAGGTGCTTGTGATTCTAGTCTGACTGATACTTAGCAGGGTGGGATGGACAGGGAAAGTGGGTTTTGCTAACAAATCCCCATATCTTCCCTTTAGTCCTGACAGCATTCTTCTATTACAGCTCTTCTTACAAATCTCCCATATATCAGCTTTAATTTAGCAATGCACAAGCCAGACATAGTTTGTCAGTTCTTTCCCCTGGAGCAGGGTTTGTTAGCCAGCAGTGCCAGAAGGGACGTGTGTGCCCTGGTGCCTTCCTCTCTTTGCCCCAGTCTCTGTTCTGCAGTGGGACTTGTCTGGACTGATAATACTCATACCATTTACTGAAGCACTCTGCTCAGACTTGTCATTGCCTGGTAGAGAAGTTTTTTTTCTGATCATCAGGCCTGGGTCAGAATATAATCTTTCTCTTCCTTCTAAAGCAGCCATAGAGCAGCCCAAACAGTTAAAATACTGCTTTAGGAAAGAAATGGCTTAAAATAATGAACCGACTAGTGGCATTTGCAACTGCAGTCTAGAAGGAGTCCCCCCTATGTGCTTTACTCCTTTTTTCCCCTGATAGGAATGACAGTGAGTGGGGTGGAAAGGGTGATTTGATATGAATTTTGATTGTCTTCCATGCTGCAGAAGAGTTATAGGCACCAATAAACTTAGCAGGTGGCCATTGAAATGCAAGCATTTCTCATGACCCATGGTTGTGGCACGGAGCTTGTTGCCTCATGACACATGAAGGTTAAAATACAAATGGGTTTAAAAGGAGTTGTGCAAATTCATAGAGAATTTGCCTGTCAAGTGACTATTTAACATTTACAAGGCTGCATGCAGAAACCTCTAAGCCACACACTGCTGAAAGCTGGGGTAGGTATGTCAGAGGAGGTACTGCTGTAGGCTACTCTGCCTTTTCACGCTTTCCCCTGAAGTTTCTACTCCTTGTCACTGTCAGACAGTCCATGGTTGAACTGACCCAGGATTGTTTTTTAAGTGTTGAACACTGACTGTTTCTTTGCCATAATCTCCCTCCTTTTTGCCTTTCACACAGACTTGTCACACTGGCATCCCAGTCAGAGCCTGCTTGTGTGAGGCATCACCCTAATGAGTGCTGGAGCTCACAAGTTCTCTTTTCACACAAACAGGGCAGCTGCTCCAGTGTGGGTGAGAGAGGAAAAGTAGATGCAAGTATCATGAGCAATAACAGTGTTTAAAAATAAATGGCACAGCCATTCAGTTGTGCAGACAGATCAGCTGCTTGGCTTTTTCCACTTGTGTGAGGTTTGATGTGGCTGCCATTGTATTTTGCAGCTCGATACCTTCTAATTCCTTCTTCATTTGCTGAGCCCTTGTCTCCAGCACTTCGACTAAAAGAATCTCCAAGTATGTTAAAGAGAAAAATGTTAAAGAGATAAATACGTGTTTTCTGCCTTCTTGAACAACCCTTACTCATAGCAGTGGAATTTAAAGTATATTATCCGACCCCCTTTTCAGACCCTCTTTTTCAAGGGGTTTGGATATGGAACTCAAGAGTTCTGCTAACAGGAAGGTAATGCTGCTGAGTGTTTGACAAGTGTCTGAATGGGTGGCTTGTACAACCCAGGTCCTTCTCTCTGAGACCTGCCAGTGATGTGCTCTCTAGCAGACTGTGGGGCACAGTCTTTCTTAAGGATTTTGATCCAAAACATGTAATTCACAAAGCTTGCTTTGCTGGAACAAAAATTATGATTGAACATGATCTGCTCTCAGTTTGTGGGCCTGATTGGTTGTGTGTTTCTCTACCTTCCCCTCCTCCATCCACTGTCCTCTCTGCTAATTGCTTTTCATCAGTTTTATCTTATTTATTAGTAGACAGGAATATCATCAACCATTCATTAGATTTCTGTTGAATTGGCTTTTTCTATGGCAGGAGGTTCAGGCTCTGGTGTCCATTCTGTAAAACTTCAGGGTGGAAATTGACTTCCTATGTTGGAAATCTGCTGCAGTTGGATACCTTTTGGCCAGGATTGTTAGGTGAAGGCCTCCTGACAATGTTCAGTGCTGGCTTTTTTCCTCCTACCCAAATCTTCACACACACACAAATGTTGCTGGGTTTCTATTCCAGTTCTATTTCTGATGCCCCAGCCCTCACTCTACCCCTGTCACCTTAGCACCTGTCACTCAAAGAGAGTGTTTGGGTGAGACTTTCAAACACACACTGGGTCAGCTTCTTCACCTCCAACAGCAGGTGACACAGATGGCTGGGTTGATTTTTAAGGCCATATATATGTGTTAGGTTGCCTTAGTGTGTTTCTGTGACTTTAGAAGCCTGTGTGCTCAGACATCATAAAATACTAGTCTATATGCTACAAAACCTTTCCACATAAAGCTCTTTAAGAACTGTTGCATTCTGCTAGGACTGCTTATATATGTAATCTAAACTCTCTTCTCAAAACATCACATTAACATGTGACTGTTCTCAAAAGCTGCATGCATGACCTTTCTGGCATATGCAAAAGTGGTGCTATTGATTTTACCTTAGCTTTATTCCTTAGATGGTCATGAGTTCATGTATTTATTCCTGTTTATTTATTATTTGCAGTGCCCAGCTATGTAACCTCCTTACCAACCCCATTCTGTAATCAGCTGTTCCCTTCTAGTAGGAAAGAAAATAAGCACGTTCAGTCTGCGTTAGAAATCACTGTGTGCTGGTGCATTGACAGTGGAGCTGTTTTGCACTTCTGTGTCTCGTGAAAGCTCCCTGAGTAAATGTTTTATAGGATCCAACCCAGTTCCCACTTAATGGGAAAAAATCTTATTGGTTTCAGTGGTATATGGATCAGTCTTCTAATCCTATGAAGGAATGTAGCTATATTCTTCTGTGGATTTTAGCATGACTGTATGCTGAATGCCGTAATGACTGCTGCAATATTAGCCTGCATATTTTCCATCGAGGTGTGAAATCATCTTGATGTTTGGAACTGCTCAGATATTTTTCTAACCCACTGCTTATCTCTGCATGGGAGCAGCGTGCTGTAATAGCCTTAGGACTGACTGAATATTGCATGCTACTGGACTGTGAGTTCTCCCTTAATCCAGGGGATTCCTGCAGTCTTTTTGAAAACAAGAATAGGGAAAGGGGAGAAGGATGTGAGAAAGATTTTAAAAGGAATTTGTAATGAACTTTTGCAGACTAACAGTTAGGTATTACAGGTCTTTTACTGTGGTTTTCTGTATAAACTGACTGATGTCTTACTTTGAAGCCACGCTGTAGATTTCCATCACGTTTTTAATCTTCGAAGCATTATTGAAGCATATCTAAATGCTACCAAGAAATTTTCACTAACATATAGTATGTGCAATCTCTGACAATGTTTCAATATAATAGTTAAATATTTTTGGCAGGTGTGCTGTATATACATAGCTATTTATAAAAGTGTTTAAAAATAATTTTTGTGTGTTATTAACACCTCCTGTATCAAGACTCAAAGGAAAATTCTGTATGGTGGGTTTTCTTTCTTTATGCTGTCAGGTTTAACTTGCTGCACTGGAATCACCCTGAAGAGTTCATCAGAAACTGGCTACTTCCTCTGTTTCTTCACTGAGCCTGTTGCTTCCATGCAGTGCCAAAATAGTGACTCCAGATACTAACGTCACATTTTCTATAAAGAACAATCTTAATAAAGCCAAGACGATGCAACTTCCCCTTCCTTTTCCTCTAGATACAGCTTTTCTTTTTCTATCTGGTTAATTTTTAACCTTGTTTAGTTTTCCATGGAACTGACATCTCCCACTATTGATATGCCATTTCACTCAAACAACTTTGGAAATAATTCCCTTTACATGGCAGAGTGGATGCACGTCCCTTCAGGGTGGTGGAGGGCACAAATTACAGTATGCTGGCTGCCTTGTTTCGGTTCCTGTTTCAGAATGATTTTTTGCTGTAGTGTTGCATTTCTGCAGACCACTTGTCAATCTTTTGATATCCTTTTGCATGGCAGTGGGAGAGCTAAATGCCACTGAGTCAGAGGATTAAACAGATTGTGAGGATCAGCTGCAATGGCTGAACAGGGCAGCTGTAAACCATGGCTGAAAATTTGGTACCCTGAAATTTTAGTGACCTTGTGTAGCACTGCAGCAATTACTTTTCAGATCTGGACATACCTTTGACTTTTTCCTATGCTGGCACAGAGTTCCTTTCATGGGCTCATCCCAGAGCACTGATAGCATCAGAACAGCAAGGTGTATCAACAGAGTCTTCCCAGACCTGGCTGGCAGATGAGAGAGACCTTCCTTAAGCAACTCCTGCCTCTTCTGGCTTATATTGCTCTCTGACCCATCTGCCCAGCAATGACAATGAGCTGTAGAGCCCTGCCATCCATCCCCTGCGTGGATGTGGAAATAGCAGCTTCCAGGCCACCGATGGTGACAGCCTGGGGAGAATTGTCTTGGCACAAGGAGTGCAGAAGTGCTTCACTCGCATTTGGTGCCAGATGTCTGCTTATTTCTGGCTACTGGAGTAATGCCAGCTCTGGGGTGGGTGTGGAAAAAGGGATTTGGTCAGTTAAATGTGGGAAGGGGAAGAGAGGTCAGGCCTGGCAGCTCCTTGGTGTCTTACAGGATCTCCTTACAGCAGAAGCCTTAAGGGACTATCTTGCTGCAACACCCTGGGGCAGCCCTATGATCTGTCCCCAGACTCATTCCTGATTACTCTCCCTTTTTAATAACGATGTGAAATACACAGGGGTCTGGCCTCACACATGCTTGGCACAAACAGAGCCAAAAACATGCCATAGGAATCATGCTCATCCTGGAAAGTCTGGCCAGGAGCACAATTGAAGCAAGTCAGATATGGATCACAGGGTCAGGATAACGATTAGTCCTACCCTTCCCCCTAGTTGTAATTAGCTGTGGTGATGTCACCCTCTGTTCTGACTTCTCACTGGCATTAATTACAGAGCTGCAAATTTTCTGCCTTTTGCTTTTAATTGCTCTCTGGGAAACTCAGAGTTTACACCCTCTGTTCGATGTCTGCCAGCAAACTTCCACATGACATGTTCCAGGGCCTAACCTCTGTCTTGTAGAACTGTCTGGAAATGGGCTTGTTTGGGGTTCTTGTTCACATTTCTGAATGTCAACACTTCTGGTTAGGAATAATCCCTCTGCTTCTCTTGAGTTTGTATTCTTTCATCCCATTTCAGTTTGGCGTCCGTTCTGAGGAGCAAAAGGTGTTCAAACCCTGCAGTGAAGTTAACCCTCCCATTAAGAGAATTCTGTCCCTCACTAGATGAGCCTATTTCTACTGGAGATAAATTCTCTGTTGGTGAGACAGGGTTTGGGAAGTCTGAAGTGGTACAGTTCTGCACAGTTTGAGTGGCCTGGGGTGTGTCCTAGTCCTGTGAGGAACCTACAGCCCTTGGCTTGGACTCCACCTGCTTCAGGAGCTGTGGCTTGAACCCAACCAGTAGTGGCTTGTAGTCTGTCACCCATGAACTCTCATGAGGGTCATTGGAATCATTAGGGTCAAATGGAAAGTGTATGAGAGTACTGCTAGAGGGATGAGGGAAGGAGATAAAAGTGATTGCAGTAAGAGTTATCAGGGGAGGGAAGGATGAGCTGTTGAGGGCAAGTGAGGTCCAGGGGGCCAGGAATGTGTCAGCATGAACTAGCTGGATTCCCTCCAATTTGGAGTGGGCAGTCCTGGTTTAAGTGCTGAGGCCTCTTATCTGCAGTCAACCCCTGAGGCAGGCTAGGCTGGTGCTGAGAGAGGGAAAGCAGCCTGTCTCCTGTGTTGGGGTGCTCCTCTGAGCATGTGGGTGAGCAGGGCTGCTTGCACCCCTGAGCAGGCTCCCCAGGCAGCTTCTGTGCTCTATGTAGAAGCTGATGTGCAATGTAAGGAACCAAGGTTCTACACTAATACTCATCTGTTTAAAGAAGATAATAAAAATACAGTCCAGATCCTATTCTGAGGAAGCTAAATCCAAAGCATCCATGCCCCTGATCTTCATACTTGTTTTGCAGTCATTTATTTTCCTGGATGACTTCTCAGCCTTGTGCATTTTGCTCAATACAGACCTCAGCAAGGTGGCCTCGTGGCTTCTTCAGTCAAGCATCTCCCAGTCAATCCTCCTTTTATTTTGGGTGCCTCTCTCCTTTCAAGTGGGGTGCGTTTATGACAATAAACATCATCATTAACATGAGGGGGAACATATCCCATAATCACGAACCTTCTGTTTAGAGAGAAGTGTTTATTATACACAACTTGTTAGGGAGTGTCAATCAACCAGGCTCCCTTTGTTACTCCATAATGCATCATTAATGATGGCTGCTGCTGTGCATTTAATTTCATTGCACACAAGGGCCTTGTCTCTGTCTCGTCATCCCCTTCCCCCTCTTTATAATCACCATCACAGAAGAAATTAATAAATCAATCCAGGGAAGGAGAGCTGCAGACTTGCTACAGGCTATCTTTGGTGTCCTTGCTCTCAATGAGTTGTACCTTATTCATGGAGAAATCTCTTGGAAGTCAATGAAGCTATTTTGGGATTGCTACTTGCTGTGCATCTTGAGAAGGGGGATTGGTGTCTGCCCACACATATACGTGAGCATGGATAACTGGCCATGGAAAGAAAGACCAGCACTATCTCATGAAAGTGATCTGTTGAGTCCTGGGGATGGATATGTCACATTCTCTTCAGCTCTTCATTTCTGCCCCACCCCTCTGGGTCTTTGAGCCCTGAGAACATGCTGATGCTTTGCTGACTGACATCTTGCTCATTCAACCCAACTCAATTAACTTTAAAGAAGAATATTCAACTGCTCCAGGGCTTGTGAAAGTTGGATGCAAGAAACAAGCTTACTGGAGGCTATGTATTCTAAGAAATACACTGACTAAGAAAGTCAGTGCCAAGCCTGGAATTTTTTAGGAAACTACAGAGTTAAAAAACTGCAAACAAACTGGAAAATTCCCACTTAACAGTGATAAGAGAAAATGCTAGTTGTAATGTATTTTGTTTGTTAAATAAATCTTAACTATGTGGTTTGGGACCTGCCTGTTGGAAGCCCTGAAGCTGATTTTCTCCTACTGTCAAAGTTTGCAGCCTTCACCCTGCAGCTGAAATTCAGCATGCCAGTAATGGCAAGGATACTTCTGCCTTCTGGCTGGAGTCTGCTAATTGGTTTTGGTTCATGTCCCTGTCTCATATCTTTCTGTTTGAGTATCTCTAGGGCTTTGTTTGAGCAAAGGGGGCCAAGTCCTGGTGTGAACTGTGGATACCAAACTCTCTGGTTTTTCTGTACTTTCCCAGATTAGAAATTACTTGGATTGTCTGGGTCCTTTCCCACTCTGTGGAAGATCCAGGCCTGTTTTGTGGTCCTGAACCAGCTGCTTGGTGTCCATCTTGGCACCAAATCTTTCCTAAGTTCTTATGTGGTGCTGCTGCTCATATATGTCACTCAGGTGCACAAGACACTGGCATTGTTTCATGTGGAAGCAGTGGTTTGTGTGGTCATTTGGCATTCAAGCAAGGAGTGGCTTGTGTTGAGGGTGAGAAACCCTCACAAGTACTTCTGCCCATTGTCCTGGGTTTTTCCAATGGAGCTCCACTCCTCGTTCTGACACCTGTTCCACAGAAAGACCCCATCAGTCCTGAGGACACTGCACAGCAATTGGAGAAGAATGACCTTCAGTCAACTTCAGATGGACTTCTTTAATTCCCTGTCCCCACATCCTTGGCTCCAGGCCACAGTCTTTTGGGATTTCCCTCTGGCAAACAGCTTTGGCAGAGTGCTCCCGGCTGGGCTCCAGCTTGTTCTCCTTTGTCCTGTGCATGTTGGGACAGCCAGGCCTGCTGTGGGGTTCCAGTGCTGTCGGATGGAATCCCAGTCCTGTCTGTCTGCAGGGGCACAGCCTCTCCCTTGTGCTCACACATGTCCTCTACTGGTCACCAAGAAGGGAAAGTTTGCCTCTGCTGCTCTTGGCCAACAGTTTGGCCTCTCAGTCCAGAGCATCCTGCTCTGGAAGGCAAAAGTCATGAGTGAAGCTGTTTTAAATACTTGATAAGCAGAGCTGTAGCAAAACCCTTTGATCATTTTCCATATAAGTGGGGTAACTCACAAGACTGCATTGCCTCAATTTTCCATAGTAAGGGAAAAATAATGAGATTTGATGTTTCTTTTCTGAAACAGAGCACTTGAAGGTTTTGAAATATTTTACTTATTTTCTGTTTGCTGTTCCTGTGCCTTACTATCTGAAATATATTTAGATTCTTCCTCTTGTGAATAATTTCGGAGGTTTTATGTCCTTTGTTTCAACTCCAAAGGAAGTAAAATTTCAGAATGTTTCAATCTTGGCAATAGTTGATTTTTGTCTTCTGTACTCTCTGTGGATTTATTTGATATTTAAATAACACTGAATTCAGCACAGAGGAGGACAAATTTTACCTTATTTTTCCAATTTTTTTTTTTCTAAGGCCCACTGTTTCACTGGAGAGATATTTCTGAAGTTGCTGTTTCCACCCTTAGGTTACTTTCTCCTTCCAGTCAGCATTAATTCTAGGGGCCTCCAGTGGCCCACCAAGGGACCAAATGTTTTTTTGGTGCTGGGCTGTGAACCTGTTTTCCCAGGATAAAAATATAACACTTAGGTTAAGGGAGTCACCATGCATTCACCATGGTGCTGAGGGCTTATCAGTGTGATAATTTTTAGAGTTTGTACAAATTGACAGAGATCCTAAATGCACATTACTGAGAAGACAGTGTGAAAATGTAGTGACCAGTCTCTCCTGCAAAAAAAAAAAAAAAAAAGGGAAAAAAGGAAATAGAAATTTGGGTCTTAAAATTTTACTGGATTCTTTAGTTTGGCCCTGTAGGCTGAATTCAGATTTCAAGAAATGTGTATAGTAAAAAGAATTTACCTTCTAATACTTTCTTCTCTTTGAATTGAAAGTTCTTCATAGAAGACCTTGCCATGTGATAAATCGGTGCTGAATTTCATCTCTAAACAAACTGCATAAGAAGCTTAACTGTCTCGTTCTTTGTTATGGTAGGAGACTGAGCAAAAACTTGGTGTGGAATGAAACTCTCAACTTCATATTCTGAGTTCTTTGCTACATTTTGTTCCTTTACATCCAGTGCATTTTCAGGCTTGCTTTATCTTGAAGATGGAACTATAACCCCTGATACCTCCCCCCTTATTCACAGAGCAAAGAATTAATTATGGAGCCTTAAATCACTGCTTGAAGCCATAACAGCAGATCATCATTGCCCTTAAATGTCTCTGGCACAAGCTCACTGCCTCTGATTTTCACGTCTCACCAGTTGCTATTTTTACGTGTTTTGTACGGAAGAGGCTGCACCAAATAAAGCTCTGTGTTGTAGTAAGTGATTGAAGACCTTAAAATGGCTCCCACTCTGTTATGTGCCTTATAACCTGAATTCCCAGCTCAGCTTTTTCCCCGTGCCAGGAAATATCTCCTACCTTTGAAACTCCTCTCCAGAGATGTAAGATTAGCTTTATGCTGTCAGGAGCTGTCATTTCAGGCAATTAGAAATGGATCAGCTGACACCTGGTAGTTTTGTAAATGCCTTTCTTTCCTGCAACTGCTTCATTTCTGGCTGGTTTCTGAAGATTACATGCAGGGTAACTCTTCCCTATTACCCACATGCACTCTTTGTTCCTGGCTGCTGTTCTCTGGCTGCCTTTTCACGGTTGAAGTTATTGGTAGCTCGTAATGCTGCTGTGAGGGAGCTTTATTTGTAGGGTAAGAGGGGTGGAAGTGGCAGATTTCTCCCTCTTAGCTAACCCGGTGTCTGAAGAAGGAAACAGAGAAAACAGGAATTGTTATTGCTGAAGGCAGAGACAAATGAAAAAGGAGCTATTATTGCCCTAGAGATCTGTCCTCTACTAGAACTGGGAGGAAACATGCAGTGGGAGCTAGAGAACTGCAACCATAGAGTGAAACTCTTTGCATGCCCTTCGGCTACATCTTTCATTAGGCGCCTGCCAGCCCTGTGCTCAGCACCATCCCAACCCACCTGTCTGGTCTTGTGCTCTCCCTGTACAGCTGCTGCAGCTTTCATTCTAGCTTAAATATTGCCACCTGAAATATGCAGTTCCCAGAGGAGACACAGTCAATGCTAGTGAAAGGCTAGTATCTGTTTCTTTGCATTTTGGCTTGAATTTAGATGATAAAATCAGTGTAAATGAGTGAGGGGGAGGCTGAGCCATGACACTAGGAGGAGCACAGCTCTCTTTGGTGACCTTGCATTGCCTCAAGAGAATCCTGTATATATCTGAAATTATGAACTCTGGGACTTGGTTTTGCTGCCAACTTCATTTTGGCCTTTTCCTCCCTCTCTGAGTCTGTATTTTAACTGAGGCAGAGCTAGCAGGCAGTTAACCCTAGCGCTCTGCTGTGGAGATGTGCTACCCTAGATAATAACGTAGTTTCTACCAAACTGTTGCTTGAAAGAGGTTTCCTTGACAACTAAGTTTCTTGGCAGGGATCTGTTATCTCTGGGTAGAAGCTAAACAGAGAGCCTAAGGTAACCAAATGCCAGGCACTGGCCTGTCTGCTATGTCAGACATCCTCAATAGCAGAAGCAGAGGAGGGTCTGCCCACATCCAGAAATAGAGAGGGAGTGAGGCTTTTGGCTCCCTGTGAGCACAGAGATGGGAGAAGGAAAAATAAGCGGTCTCAAGGAGCATGATGTTCAAAAACTTTGTTTCTGTCAGTATCTGTGAGCCCCTGAGGAGCCTTTTGGGAGGTGCCTCAAGGGTGGAAGGCTCTGGGGCTGAGCGGCTGTGCCCCTGGTGCATCAGATGGGTGCTGAAAAAGGCCAGGACTTGGACAGATGGAATAGCAGAGATTGGAGGCAGGGGAGCCTGGCCTTGTGCCAGGCTGTGGAGTGGGGTGGGCAGATCACAGAGAGGAGCTGAAGGGGGGTGAGAGGAGGATAATCCTCAGGCGGTGATGAAGGCTGCAGCTGTTGGTGCATGGCAGTAGAGCGTGGCATTGCAGAGGTTTGCTGCTGCTGGGCTCTGGCTGACAGCAGGGCTCTGGCTATCAGCAGAGCTCTGGCAGTCCTGAGAGCTGGGTGAAGTGGGGTCTGACAGGCTTGTCCCCTTCCTTCAGTCAGTGTCCCAAGGGATGTTCTGGGACATCAACTGAAGGAGGAATCTGGAGGTGTGCAGAGCCTTGGACAGAGCTTTGCCTGGCCTGGTGTGGGGTTGTAAAAGCTGTGACAGTAGCTGGAAGGGAAGGCAGGAGATGGCTTTTGGATATGCTGGTGTGTGTTGCCTTAGAAGAACTGCTCCACTCAACTTGCATTTCTGTCCCCTTTGCACCAAATCATAGCACTGCCCTGTGTGAATGCTCCTTCCAGATGCCCCAGGAGGCAAGTGGGATGCTCTGTTGGGAATAATGAACTCACACTGAGCAGGGAAGGAAGCAAGGAGCCCAGCAGTAAAGCTGGTGAGCAAGTGAGCTCCTGCAAGCCTCTTGCTACTGTCCCTGGCAGAGGCACCCAAACTGTGCTGCACTGCAGGACCTGGCAGGAAGTGATCCCTGGAATAGAGCCTTTCTTCCCTGCTCACTGTGGTGTTTCTAACTCCTCTAGGACAAGTGTACATTGCTGCTGTTTTGCTTCGAGTCTGGAGGGAGTTTGCCTGGGTGGAAGAACTGTGAAGGGATATTAGAAATCCAGCAGAGTTTGTGATGTGAAAGTGGGCACCTAGAAGAGCACAGCAAGGCAGGGACCAGTAGGTGCTGGGAAAAGATGCACTGTACTCCTGTGCTCCAGAGAAGGAAGCTTTCTGTCCTGGGAAGAATATACCGTGCCCTTGCCATCCCTAGGGCTGCTGGCAGATCCATTTCTGGAGTGTTTTTCCCAGGACAGCACTGTCTCAGGGAACAATACATGGGATCCTTCTGTCCCTTTCCTCAGTGCCATCTCTCCACCTCCCTATATAGACCCAGTGGGTTTTACTTTGCCATTTTTTTACTCAATAAATTTGTAGAGAGAGCTGATGCCAGCCATGCAAAGGGAAGCATAGGGGCAATAGCAGTGAGCTGGTTTGCTAAACTTGAGGCATTCAGAAGCTGAGTTGGACTCTAAAATTAAAAGCTCTTGGTGTATTTTTATTTCTGTTCTGTTTTCTTCAGCTTTTAAGTGAGACTCATCTCCATCAGGGTATTTTTGGTTATTTGCAGCTGTGATGGATAGGAATTGCTCATTTCTTTTCATAAATTTAATCTGAAGCTTTTGCCCTGCCTTAGGACTCCAGAAACGGATCTTCAGAAAAAGACAGAAGATAAGAATTGGCAATATAGCCAAATACCAAATATTGAACATTTGTCAAGCACCTCCAGCACATCTTTGTGAAGAGCTTAAACCTGAATTCAATACAAATACTTGTTGTCTGTGGCTCAGGATTTGGAGACTTTGGGAGGAACAGCTCTGTAAGGTGTTTGTTATGTTGGTACATGGAGGTGATGGATGAGAATGGACCTTCATGTGTGTCCTAGCCGAAAATGGTTTGTAACAAAACATAACATTTATTTCTGTCCAGCTGGCAGGGACTGTTGGGAGCTACTGTCTCAAAAGTGCAGACAGATCTTCATTTTCCTCTGTCTGTTCACTGGGGAGTTTGAGATGGGGCCCTGGCAGCAATTCTGTGCGAAAGCTGTCAAAACCCAGCCCCAGCCCTGTTTGTTCTCATGCTGCAACTTTGGATGTGCTGGAGCAGGCACATCAAATAGTTACAAAGGGCGTGATTAAGCCCTGGGAAAGAGCAAGCAGGCAGCTTGTTTTATGTTTCCTCCCCTGTGTTTGTATGAGTCACGGAGCTGGCAGCAGTCCTGCTTTCACCTCATGGAGAGCAGGAATAAGTGTGTAAGAGCCCCACACTAATTTGCTGAAAATAGCCAAAAGCCAAGCTCTTAAGATACCCAAAAGAGATTGCAGCTCCTCAGTTTATTGATCCTTTTTCTCTCTGCTTCAAGTTAACAGCTTTTAAAAGACATAAAATGGGAAGAGCATCCATGCTGCCAGCAGTGTGGTTTTCTGTCCCAGCCCCAATGGCATGTGTGTGTGACCTTGCAGGGCAGACAGTGGGATGCTGTGTGGAGACACACATTTAAAGCAACACAGAGGAGGTAAAAAATGTCTTCCTCTGTTACCCTGGAGGCTGCTGGCATGTTGTGTCACTGCCATGGCAGCAGAGGGGCTGGATCTCACCATCACCCTCTGCCCTGAGGAGTCAGGGGCCAAGGGGATTTACACCTGAGCTGTGTTTGTGCAAGTCTCTAGTGGCTGAGCTTGCCCCTGCCATTCTCTGGTGCAGGGGGCAAAATAGCAGCTGAGTGCCTTGCAATGGAGCCAACTCATAACTGCATTTTTTGTTTCTGTTTTTAATCAAGTGTGATGTTAAATTTTATGCTGTCGTTAAACTCCAGCTTCTGGAGTCAGGAGATGATGCTGTGAGAGTTCCAGCTTTGTTTCTGAGCAGGGGAAGGAAGTCAGGAAGGCAGTCTGGCAGCTTGTAGCATGGGGACAAGCAATGGACCTCATGTTCCTTCCATGTTTCCATGGGTGAAGTCCATGTTCCAGGTTTTGAACACAAGGGTTAGCAGAGCAGCCTCTGATCCTGGCTGACACGTTGGGAAAAACAGGAAAAGTGCTACAACTTGCAAGGGATACAAGGGTTGCATGATGATCATGAATTCAGCTCAGCTCAGTTGAGCAGGAGGGGAAATAGGTGAGAAAGGCTGCTCTCACTTCAGCCACTGGTGTGGGGATTACAGCTGTGGTTTGGGGCTCCCTGAGCCAGGGCTGTTTGTGTTCTGAGCATCTCAAGCAGGCAGGAGAGTCAGACATCTCCCAGCGCTCGTCCTTCGTGCAATCAAGCGATTGCTGTTTAGCAATGCAGGCTCCCCCGAAGCCCAATTCCTGCATTTCCTCCCTGCTGCAAGCAGTCTTTGCTTCACTTGTTTCCACATTTGTTTCTTCTGTTACACAAACTCTGGTCTCAGGCCTCTGAGCTGAAATGCTCTGGGCTTTCAAAAGCTTGACTCTGAATTGCAGAGTCTCTGGCCCTTCTCTGCTCCATGCCCAGCTCATCTACCCTTGGCAGAGTGAGCAACAAAGTGAAGCAGCTCTAGTGAGTGTTGCTGTTTAATGCTTAAAACCTGTGTGTGTCTTCTGAACTGCCCCAATTTTGCTTTAAATCCAAACTGCATCCAATCGATTTTGCCAATTATCCCTCATGGAATCTGCAAGTTTCATGGCCCTATGAGGGCTCTGTTTGCCACTTCATTCACTTTTTCTGCTTCATCTCCTATTTTCCAGACACGTGCCTTTTGTCGTCCCTGCTACCCTGACTTTCCCAAAGGAGAGAATTTCCTCCTGTGGTTTTTAAACTGGACTTCCACCCATTCTCCTTGCAACAAATGACCTACCCCTCATGCTGTCTGATTGCTGGGGCTGGGTCCTTTCCTTTTAACTGCAGTGGAATGGGAAAATGGATATGAAGATTTAGAATTATCCACCCGCCTCCCCTTTCCCAGACTCCTGACTGAATGTGGGGTCGGGGCTGGCGGGGGGAAAGAACATAACAGGACATCCTGCATCACTGTCCTGTCCAGGGATTATGTTTCAATACTTAGAAATCGATTCTGGAGCTTGAAATGGACATGCTGGTGGATTGCTTCTGGATATGCATGTCTTGAGCCAGCAAAATATGTATCCCAGCAGTCTCCTATGAGCAGTGTTTGAAGGCTGGGGGATGTTCTGGGGTAGACAAATATGTTTGTGTCCTCCATTAAGGTTTTTGCTGGCCCACAGCTACAGTGTGGGTGTGACAATAGCTGTTTAAATGCAGCTTCAGAAGTGTCTGTAGGAGATATCAGCCCCCCTGAGAGCTGATGCTGTTGTTGCTGGGCATGGTGCTGCAGTTGATGCAGTGCCAGCATTACCAACACAGTGATTGTGGTGGTAGTTTGCTATTTCTGTAAACTCAGAGGATGCTTGGGTTTGTTCCTTTGATGCTCCCTCATCCCAGATGTGTTCTGTGTTGCCAGATGTTCACAGCTGTCTGTCAGAGCACACACATCTAAGGCTGCATTATGTTCACCCACTTCCCAGTCTGGATTTGTTCCCTCACTGGCCCATAGCTCAGCTGACACATGGACAGTTTGATGGATGTTGGTCCTACAGGTGGAGTCATGCTGTAACCTCCTACCTCTTCTGCAGCACATTGCTCACAGAAGAGCGTCTGTATCCTGAATTTCTGACAAGTCACACTGACAGAATACAATTTCCTTGACTAAGAAGCTAGTTTTGGCTTTGTCTCTGCTATTTTGATGCATTTTAAATGTATTTAGTTCAGAATTTTTATACACTTAATTAAAACATGCAAACATGACTTTACAAGAACACTGTTTTTGTTGGGTTTTTTCTTAATTCTTTCTGCTACTCCCCCATTTCCAGATAGACTTTCTATTTATTGTCCTGAAACAGTTCCAAAATCCCAGCCCTGCTCTTCAAATACACGTGGAAGTACATGCATTCCTAGATGATCCCCTTTGCATTTAATTTTGAATGCTCCTAGATTACTTTTATTGTATTCAGTCTGTTCTGAGGAGGAAAATTAATAAGAGAAACTGATTAGTTAGATGTTGATGTCACTTTTAATCCAACTCTCTTGAGGGCTTTGTCCTTAAACTGAAGTACCTGCTTACACCGAGCACCAGAACTGCTCCTGTGCAGCTCTGTGCTTGCTGAGAGTTTACTCGGTTTTCAATGAAGAAATAGAAAAATCTAATTTTTTAACTAAATTTACCTGCAGTGATTCATTCTCTTTTCATAACTTATCAAAATGCATTAGCAATAAATTCTTGACAGTGCTTCTATAAACAGCAGTTGTTCTCCTTTGAAGCCGTGGTGCTCACTGCCTGCTCGGTTGTGCTGCTGTGCAAAGTGGCATAAATACTCAAAGAGAAGCGACATAAAAGGAGCTGTGTACAGATGGCTTAGACGAAATGCTGTCCTTTCCCTTCAGCCGTCACAAGCTGGAAATCTGGCATTAAATAGGATTTGTAGACAGGTTCGGTGTCTATCTTCTGGCTTATCCCCTCTTTAAAGTTGCGTTTCACTCCCACCCCGCACATTGTTTGCTGCCAGGGGACTCCTGGCATACACCCGGTGAAAACGATGGAGCGAAGGCGGTTTGGTAGCCTGTGCTGGTCTCAAGGCACTAATTGTGTCAGAGCTGGCTTCCTCTCCCCTGTAAGCGCTGTCGGGTGGTGGGGAGGGTTGGTGTGTGTGTGTCCGTGCCGTGTCCCGGTGCGGCGGAGCGCATTCCCGGTGTGTCCCGCCCGCATCCTCCCCGAGCCGCGCACGCCGGTGCGCTCCTGCCATCTGCTGCCGGCAGCGAGCGCCGCACTGCCGCTGCTGCCGGGCTTGGCTCAACTTCCCCGGGACCTTTTACACGGAAGGACAATGAACGTGCCCACGGCAAGGCGGAATGTTTCCTGCCGTCTCCTTAAGGCGGCTGGGCAGCTGGCAGTGAAGTGTGAAGTGAGATTTAAAACTCAGTCTGGTGATCGAAAGACCCAGCAGCATGTCCTCAGCTTGGGAAAGCAAAGAGGTGTTTCAGCAGCGTTGTAATTTCATAAGCCATCTTTCTGGGAAGGGGTGAAGTGCTACTTCTTCCTCAACCACAAAGTTCTGTGGAATATTTCTTGCTTAATTTCTGAGTACTCAGAATATGATTTGGGGCAGGGTGTGTTTTTTTAGCAACAAATTCAGCTTTGTCTGACTTCAGGGACAAGCATCCTTGCTACAGGACCAGCTCACACCCTCATATTCCCTCTTCTACCTCATGCAATTAATTCTGAAGACTGTGTTAGCAAAGTTTGGAGGTCTGTAATCTTCTTTCTGTCTGTTAATCATAGTGTGGGGACCAGCTGGGAAACCATCAAGCATTGTGATAGTCGTTGCTTTCTGTGTAGCAGGACTGCATTCTAACAATAGCCATCTCTGTTGTGCTGGGGAGTGTTTTCATGCAAGGGATAGCAAGCCTTGCAGGAGTTGGATATCCACAGGGAAATTATACAAAGTATTTTCACGGCAGCATCTGTAAAATACAGGTGAGATTTCTACTTACTGAATCCATTTGAAGGATCTGTATTCTCTATGTGCTTGCCTCTTCTAAGTGTAATTTCTTTAGCATCATTTGTGAGCAAAGTTTTTAGTATTTTTCGTTATTACTACAGATATATTAGGGAGTTTGTAGGATTAAAATTGCAGATTATGCACTGTATAAGACAATAAAGAAGGTGGTTTAATTTTTGAAAGAAACTCCAAATACAGGTAAAAAAATTCTACCTGTACACTGAGGTTTTCCTTAAGGTGTATTACTGGAGTGATGTGAGGTTCTCTGTTAAACAGAGTGTAATCAAAGCATTTCTAGTTCTCACATTTTCAGGGAAAAACTAAGTGAGCTAACTGAATTTTCTATTCTATTCAATTCTATTTCTATTGAATTTTGAGTACTAACTGCCTTTCCTCTGTCCTTCTTGCAAAAATGGCTGGAGAAAATGAAACTGGGAAGATGGTGTGATTTCATGGCCTGTCTTTTCATGTACGTTCATGCTGGGGACACTGCTTCCTAAAACATGGGGGGATTGGTGAGTGGGATTCTGCTCACCTGAGCTTTCAGAGTCAGCAAGGTGAAGCAGCCCAGATAGACGATGAGATTTGAAGAATGGGCTTTGATTGTCATCAGCTTTCCTTTACAAGAAGACTTTGAGATCCTACTGCATGAGTTCTTTTGCGTAAGTTTGTGACACTTTCTGGATCCAAATCTTGCTTATGCCATTATTCCACTAGATTTTTAGATGAGACATTACTTTGGGACTAGGCTACTGGTGGGGACAGGTTCCTGGAACATACTTTGTAAATTTTATATTTGATCAGCAACAATTTTGCTTTCTCCTCCCTCCTTCACCTTGCAATGTAGCTTTCATCCTGATGAGCTGAGAGATCACCAGGCCTTTCTTTAAATAAATGTGTGTGTGAGGCATTATTTCATTCCAGGTAAGCACAAAAAAGCTTTGCAACAGATGAGGCTGTTCTCTTGGAATTTCTCCTGAGTGAGCAGAGTGGGTAAGATGGGATGGGAGTTCTGTGCAAAGGGCATTTCAAGCCCCGTTCCTGGCAACAGAGGACTGCTCCAAAAATACAGCCCTCATCCTACTGCAAATGCTTCCAGGGCGTCGGCCAGGGAGCACTGCCAGCCCCTGCCTCAGAGCTCCACCAGATCCTCCTTCCCACCAGCCAATCCACACCTTACACTGGAAGGAGGGCAGTTGCAATACCTGGATCTTTCAGAGCCACCTGGCAATGTGACTTCTTACTGTTGCTTTCTTAAGGTGACTGTATTTCACCTTTGCTGTCCTGTGCCAAAGTGACAGTGGCATTTTGCTGCATACCTTCACACAAGGTGGTCCAGGTTCTACCCTGCTGTAGCAGTGATTGCTCTTCCCTTTCTCTTTTACTCTAATTGTTCCAGTTCCATGCTTCATGGCCACTCCCTGTGCTGCAGGGATAAGAGATCCTTGACAGCTGCTGGAGCCGTGGGCTTGGCACTTGATGGAGATCAAATCCACACAGTGCTTCCTGCTGCGCTCTTTGACAGATGACAGTGCTCCAGCTGCACAAAAATGGCTGTAAAATCTGAGATTTTGGTTAGAAACTTCTGCTGGCTTTTGTGTGCTCTCAAATATGACCTCTGCAAGATGAAGCTGGGGCAGGATGGTCGGAGCAATGGGACATGGACAGGCAAGTTTGGAGGGCTGAGGTTTTTCTCTGCCTATCTCCCATGGAAAGTAAGGAAAAATGTTCTTGAAATTTCCATTCACCTCAGGAGAGCTGCTCTGCTTTCTGCTAGCAACAAATCTGGCCTGTATCAACTTCTCCTGGTGATGTGTATGAAGAGGAATTTTGCATGAATGTCAAAGCCAGCCAGCAGTTTTAATACAGCTGATGCTGTACACGGGGCTTTAGCAAAAGCATCTCCTATAGGTGACTTGATCCAGTTCCACATGGCTTTGGCAGTGTTCTCAGTGGTGGGTGGGAAGTTGGTTAGTACTGCAGGAAAGCTTGCTCTTTGCTTCATGATCTCAAGCACAGCTGGACTGTTTAGGCCTTTTCGATTTCAGCACTCTGAGCAGATCCTCTCTGAGGATCTGCATTCCCTGCCTCATTTTGCTAGTCCAATCCATGCTCATGTGCAAGGACAGAGAAAAATTATATTGTGGTTGTCTTAGCCGTATTTCGCCTATCTGTCTTGGCTTCTCCCAGTGTTTGGATACTGGATTTGTCAAAGGGGCCAGATCAGGTCTGTATGGATGGAGCCCAGTGAGTTCTAAGGGCTGGAGAGAAGATTCACTTCATGTCTTCTCCACCAGATGCCTCAGAAAAGCTTCTGGAGATACATGTTTATCTTCTGTACTCAGAGAACTCACAATTTCCAGCACTTATTTGGTGCTTGGCTGGTTTCCTGGAATCATCCTTCATTCCCTCTTTTTCTGACCTGTCCCATTGTATAAACCTAAATTGATTTAATCTGGTGGATGAAGAGAATGAAAGCAATTGAAAGGAATGCCATTGTGATCATGTCACTGACCCCAGGAACCAAGTTTGATGGATTTTAAGGGAAAATCAAGGACATGAATTACATCTGTGGTTATTCATCAACTCCCTGATGGCTGTTAGTCACCGTGTGTATTTTAGTATGTAAGTTTAGCTTTCTTGGATGACTTAGTGAAGAATTATTGAGTCAAGGACAAATCCCCTGCTGCTCTGCAGCAAGGTAGAGCTGTTATTACAGAATAGGCAGGCACTGAGGATGGGCAGTGTTAGCTCAGGCCCAGTTCATAAGGAATAGTGCTGTGATTTGCTCTTGGCTGTGACTTTTCTTTGTAGAAAACAACTACTAAAGGAACAGAAAGCAAGCTGGTAATTTAGCAGCTGGGGAGAGAATTTCTGGTGTGTTGGATAACTGTAAGCAGGAGGCTTGACAGAACAGCTCAAAGTGCATTTACAGTGGAGACTAATGTGATTTAGAGGATATGAGGGTGTGGTGGCACTCCTCTGGGCACAGCCCTTTGGCACCAGAACATAAAGTGGTGTAGCAACTTAGATCTTTCAGGGTGGGCAAAAGATACCAGACAGTAACTGAGAACTCAAAACCATCCCAGAGGAGCCCAAAGTGCTTTTGCAACCTTGGAATCAAGTTCTGCCTGATATGTACTTGTGCCCCTGTGGCTGACTGGAGTGAGAGGAGAATGTGTTCCCAGGCCTGGAAGGGAATGGCTTTGCTCATCAGTGGAGAGCTGCCACGTGTTTTCTATGAGAGGCACCTGGTGCTGACTCGTCAGATTGGGATGAGAGCTTGAGGGAGACTGGGGACTTTGTTCTCCTGTGCAGCCTCCAAAACCTTACCCTGTCCTACTTCCACAGTTCTTTTCCAGTGTCAGCAACACCCCTTGTAAAGTGATGGAATTTTGCAAGGGGAACAGCCTGAAGGTGAAATTAAATTTTGGGGAGGAGGACTCCATTACACTGAGCAAACCTGCAGTGGAGTGGGGCTAATTTAGCAAGCAAGGCTGGTGAGGTATTTCCCAGAGGACTCTGAAGGCATTCACCCAGAAGTCACCTTTTCATGTGTCATGCAGTGTTGACTGTCTCATTTCATTTAAGAGTGTAGAAATACCAGGACCTACACAAGTGCAGATCAGGACAGTCAGCACAGTTTAAGTATGTTGTCAACAAAGTTGTTAAGTAAGTTGTTAAGTAAGTAAGTCAACAAAGTTTAAGTAAGTTGTCCGTTTCAACGTGGAAGAAAGATGACTGATGAAGCTGCGTAAGATCTTCAGTGATCTATGGAAGGTGCCGTGGTTAGGTGAGTTTCTTCATTTCCTAGCAAGCCAGCAAAAGGAAATCCTTTTGACACAACATGTACTTTGTGAAACACAGAGCTGCAAGGCACTGACTGTAACAAAATACAACTGATCTGCAAAGCAGTGAGAGACATTCCAAGCAGAAAAGTCTCTCAGTGCTATTAAAGACAAAGCTGCAAATACTACCTCTGGTTTGGGAAATAGCAAAGACAGAGAATGCTTGAAGGTTGCAGGGGGAAAGTTTTTATGCTGTACTTTTGTTGCTCTTACTGCTCTTCCCTTGAAAGCACTCAGCAGCAGTTGGCTGAGCCAGGATGCTACAGTAGATGGATGTGTAATGTACCCCACTGAGGTTGTTGTGCTCTTGTAAAGATCTCAGTAACAGTGAAGGGACTAGGAAAACAAAGGCAGAACAGCCTCTCCTGCAAGCTGCATGTTTGCACTCAAGATGCTCAACCTGGTTTGTGCCCACTGCTGTCACCTTGTAAGCAGATCCAAGAG
The DNA here is from genome assembly GCA_024500445.1 of Entomyzon cyanotis. Lineage (NCBI taxonomy): Eukaryota > Metazoa > Chordata > Aves > Passeriformes > Meliphagidae > Entomyzon > Entomyzon cyanotis. The sequence goes on from JAKEPQ010000780.1 coordinate 13,165,358, forward strand.
AGGAATCCTGGTGAGTCTCCTCCAGTGCTACATCTTGCTGAATACTCAGCAGTGCTCTGTAAGGGTGTGAGCAGAAATGGCCCATCTAGACGCTGCGTAGCCCTTGCCAAATGTGTACTCTCAGTCCCAGGGGGTGGAACTGCTAAAACAATCTGTCCCCTGGCATATTTTGTCTCTGGGATTGCAGTTCCAGGATAGATGGCATCTTGTGCCATTTCCAAAGGGAATTTCATGTCTTATGCACATTTGAAAATATGGACACCGTATGGACACAGTGTACAGTGTTAACTGGGGTGTAGCAGCAAGTTGTTCTTATAACTATCTTCTCTGTCCCCTCTTCCTTCTTTTCTGCTTGTCAGCTGCTCTCAGACCTCATCACCCACATTCTTCAGACCCTAGAGCACCTCTTTGACTTGCACTACATATTCCATGTAGGCTTTCAGCTTTCATCACTCCTATCTTAGTTTGGCTAATATGGCTCTGGAGATAAGACTCTTGGATAAGCAGACTGGCAGGCTGGAAACCCCGCATCAGTTTGGAACTGACTTTGAAACTCTTCCTGCCCAGAGCAGAGGTGCACAGCAATTCAGCGGCTCCTCTGAAAATGCTGGTTCCAGCTCTGGAAGCAATCTGGTCCTGCTGTTGTGGCCTCTGAGACCTGACTGCTTTAGCCGAGCAGGTCACAGCAGGAACACCACTGCTGGTTTTGGTGCCAGGGTGGGTTTAGGTGTTTGTGACAGCACGACTCTTCACTCTACAGGCTCACCCTTTGAATCTGGGCTCTTCCTTTCTTTTCTTTTTTTCTGATTGCACCATGAAACACCTATTTCCATTGCCAAACAGGATTTCAGTGAGGTGGGTGGCTTCCACCAGGACACATGAAAACTGGGAAAAAACTGGGACACTACTTTTAAGATTGTTTTTAAAGAAGACTTTGGAGAAAGAAGCTGATTTCTTTTACAAGGGGGTGCTGTCTCCCTGCAGTGTGTTCTGTCACCGTGTCACAAGATTTCTAAAAGGAGCAGAATCAGTAGGACACTGGTGTATCAGTCTGCAAGGAGCAGCTTCCTTAGCTCACATCCCATATTTGACTAAACTGGTATCACATGGTTCTGTCTCCCCACTCTTCTCCCACCCCCTGCCTGCTTCCGCCAACAGTCCTCAAAATGTGCTTTGTAACTAAAGACTCCCCTAAAGAGCTGACTCTTTCAGTTCTCCTGCGTAACAAAAACTTGTGCTGCTCATAAATAGATTTGCAATTACCAAGGGAAACAGAAGAATCTGCACAGTCCAGATGCATCAGAGCAGCCTCCCATCCTGTCTTAAAGAAGCCTCTGAAATTCAACACACATTGCTCAGGCATAGCTGAGAGACCTCTGCAGAAATCTTTCCTTTCAGAAGCATTCCTATAGTGCAGGATCTGCTGTTTGCAGCGGAATTGTCAAGGAACCTAAGAGACCCTGACTAGTGTCTTTACAAAAAATGATGAAAGCTTTTTTATTTTTGTCTAGCCTGGGGTTTCATGTATTTCTTATAGCAGTTGAGGGTAAGAATTGCCTGGCCAGCATGAGAGATCCTGAGCTTACAAATTAGTTCTTTGCTAATAGCATCTAGTTTGTGGTTAGTGCTGTCTGAGCAATTCCAAGTGCCATCTGAGCAATTCCAACCACTTTCTGATCATCCAGGAAGTCTGACTTCCTTAGGTCTTGGGACTTACAGGATGGTGATGATTTCATATAGAAGAAAAAAGGCATTCTCAAGGTTATGCATCAAACAGGATGAACCTGGGAGGAAAAATCGAGAGCCCTAACTACGCTGGGTCTTGTGGAAGGATTAAGAAAAAGGGAGGCCACGGGATATGTGAGTGGTCCTTAGCTTTTCCTATAGAACAGTTCACATATATGAGGAAGATTCCTTCTACAGATCTTCTCTCTAGGCTGCCAGGGAACTCGAGGGGCGCATACACCTAGTTAGTGCCTGGCTCTTGCTTGCCTCCCAGAACTCCTGTGATAGGCTTCTTCCGTGTGCAAGGTTCTGCTGATCCTCCTTTCTGGAACCTTTCTGAGCACCCCATTGCTTTTTTGACCTCTCTCTGGTTCCCATGCAGCAGGAGTCTCCCTGAATTCAGTGACTGCGGTGAACATCACCCCATTCAGTTTGATGAGACCAGGCTAGACTAACAGAATAGCATCTTACTTTGCATGTGTCTCCTTTTGGTGGCAATGGTTGCACATCTAAGACATCAGGAAGAGAAGCTTCAAGAAGGAACCCAAAATTAGGAAATGTTAGAAATAAGTTTTTACGTCATGTTTTTCTTGTGATCAGTTTCTTCAAAGACAAATCTGTGTGTTCCTCCCTATTTACACAAAGCTAGTCATGGAATAGCAGCAGATCCCACCACACGCCGCAGGAATCATGAAATCAGTTCATCTGAAATTCTGTAATGGATGGAGAGCATCTTTGTCTTGCTGTTTTCTTTTTTTTTTTAGTGGGAAAAATAGTCTCTGTGTCATCTGCATCAGAGTCACAGTTCATTCAAGGATGTGTCCCAAATGTAGGTGTTATATAAAGAAAAATCTCTTTTCTCTGTTTTTATTCTCTTTGCGTCTTAGTGCTCGAAATAGAAATAAATCCTTTTTTTCCTGACTCTGAAGAAACAACAAAGGAATGAAGTTCTGTTGATAGAACTCACTTGCCCACCTGTGTTATTCTGAATTCATGTTTAGTAAACCAACCAGCAATCCTGGCCTACAGGTGGTGCTCCTGATTCTCACATTCCTTGCCTTTCTCATGCTTATAAGCATACTTACCTGTTAGGATGCCAAATTTAATAGCTTGGGAAGGTCTTAAACTATTCTTGTGACTAGGAAAACCGAAGTCCTTTAAGGTGCTTTAGAAAGAAGTGGTAACTGTGCACCAGTCTCTTACTTAGCTTTGCCAAACAAGATTTTCAGTATCACACAAGGTACTACTGCAAATTATGTGTTTTGCCTGGTAGCAGCAAGAGGCTTCTTAAGTGTCAATGAACCTACTTTGATGCCATGAGAGCTGGTCTTTCAGCTAAAATAATTTTTTTTGTGTTTGACCCAACAAATTCTGGTTTGGTCTTTACAGACAACTCCACAAGGCTTCTGTAAATTTCATTAGGTTGTCTATAACCCCTGTTGCCTTCTCGTCCCAGGTGGTCCTGGGACTGAGATAAAGAGAACAGAGCTCAAATGGCCCACTGGTGCTATTAAATACTTGAGCCAAGTACCAATCTTGGTATTTTTATGCTTTGTACACGCTTGCTGATCTGGAGTGCCTGCTTCTGTTGTACGTTCATGGGCTGTAGAAACTTGGGATGAAAGCTTTGTGACTGGATAGTGTGTGCCATACAGTGTTGGCTGGTGGGCTTCCTTGAAATCCCGTCACATTTTAAATAGATTTATGAGTAAGGGGGGCAGTTTGAAGACACTGCAAACCCCTAAAGCCTTAGGTAATCCTGAATTTGGCCAGCTCAACTATTTATAGAACACTCTATGCCTATTCTAAATATACTTTCCTCAAGGGGACCTTATCTCAACTCCCTGCTCCACCACTTCAGTTGGATCAGCAATGCTGCTGTGATCTGTTAGCAAAAATTCCTTCTCTTGTTCTGTGGCAGAGCTGCAGATGTTCCTGGTTCAGGACTTGAAGGGGAAATTCTGTGCCAAGCAGAGCTTAAGGGTTTGAATTTAAACTGCAGCCAGCCAGGTAGAGAGATATTGATGATATATTAGATCATTTCCTGTAACCATTTCCTTACTATTTTTCAATATTTATCTTCTGCTGGTAGGTCTGGAGTTCTGGAGAGGGAAAATCAAGTGACTAATTGACCATGTACAGAAGGCAGGGCTTGAGTCCCACTTGCTGTTGGTTCAATGGAGTTAGACTATCAACTCTATTCTCCCACGTAAGGACAAAGGGTCCCTTCAGGCCAAGGAGAGCAACTAAACCAACAGTAGATTCCATAGAGGAGAAAAATCATTATTTTCTTTTTCAGTCAAAGGCTCTGGGATAGAAGTTTTGGTGCAAAGGGCACACTGCAGGCATTTTTCATCCTTCAAGTTTTAAAATATTTAGAAAAATGCATCCTTTATTGAATGCTGTAAGTTTGAACATTTATTTTGAATATAACTGTAGGATAGTTAGATTCTGTCTGCCTATCTCAGGAACATCTACAGATTTGCATGGCAGAAGCTGCAGATCACAGTCCTGAGTGGAAAATTTTGGGTCAGTGTAGAGGCAGGATGGGCCATCAGAACCCTGCACGTGATGAATAGCTGTGCTGCCTCACAGTAAGGGCCAATAATACTTTAATCTTTGGGAAAAAAACCAATCGCTCCCTGTCCCTGTGATGTGATTGACCCAGACTCTACTGGGTCTTGGGCTCAACTTACAACAGAGGTGGAAAGCACTAAGGCTGCTTGCACTGGTTCAAGGGCAGGATTCAGAGGCAGTGTGTCAGTAGTGTCTGTAGATGTCACGTCAATTTAGGTAACCATTAGAAAACCCCTTCTGGGCACAGCAAAGGAGTGACTGCTACTTATTTGGCGCTTGGGTAGAGAAGCCTGTGCAAGACTTCACCACTCCATAGATCAGGGTAACATAGCTCACTGTGTATCTAAGCCTCAGAAAATGTTTTTGAGGCTGACAGAAGCTTTTGGTAGTTATTACCCTTTGAGGATGAACAGGGCAGTGTGTGGCAAGATTGCAGAATGGGATTAGCTCAGGATTTAGCAGGAAGGGTTTCTTAGTACTCCTTCAGAGCTATTTCCTTCTATTGCAGCCCCTGGAGCTGCATGAAATGGAAGGGGTTATGTCCTTGCCTGCCTGGCAGGAAAATCATCCCAGCTCAGTGCAGCAAAATAGGCTGGGTCCAGAGCTCTTGGAAGGAATGAAACAGGTAAAGTGTATTTAAAAAGGAATTTCACATGGGGGGTTTCAGTTACACTGAATATTGCCCCAACATGCATTCTGCTTCACACACAGGCCTCTTCCTACAGTCTTCTTGGCTTTTCCAAGGAATCAGTGTCCACACAGCTTTAGGTTTTGCTCTGGTCATGGCTTACCTATATGCATGCGGATAGCATTTCCTTGTTGCTGTCTTAGCATGCAGGAAAGCACAGGTGAGTCTCTCCAAAAGCACTTGCAGTGCCACTCAGCCTAGTGCAGCCCTCAGTGCCTTGGGGTGCTGCTGCTGCACTCTGCCACTCAGTACAGGCAGTGTCTGTGATCCTATGGGGATGCACTACCTCAGGAAAGGCTCTGCAGTTGCTGGGACTATGCCAGGATGGGTGCTCAGACTGTAGTGCTGATCATTTGTGTTTCAGTAAAAAACATTACTAATGTGTCTGTCTTTGATTTCTGGGCTGACAATGGGACTGGCAGCTTTCTGGCTCGCTCTGTTATGCCTCTGGCTAGTTATTCCCACTGCTTTCTCTCTAAGACTGGCTTCCTTTTAATGGAAGTTGTCCATTTGACCATTCTTGATATCAACAAACCATATTCCCTTTCCAAAGCTGGAGTCAGTAATGCATGCCAGCAGAAACTAGTGCATTTGTACTTGTAATGAATAAATATCTACCCCTTTTGCAGTGCTTATAACAGCTTCAGTGTCTCCATTCAGAGCCACTGGCCTTTGTTCCCTCATGGCTGAGGTGTGTTGGCTGAATTGAGGCTGGGAAGCCACCAAAAGCATATAACCATAAGAGGAACACCAGCAGTGAAACAGCCCAGAAAGCAGGAGCGGACTACCGAGCAGCTGAAGTGCAGAGCTCAATTTTAAGCCTAATTTGAACACTGAATGAGGTGCTGATATCTCAGCTCCTCTGTAGAGTCTCTTCTCAGTCTGCTGTTCATGCTCTATGGACACAGTATAGTGGGGTGTATATATAGAATACCCAGTGAAAAGCCACCTTTGTGCAACTGGTACGGGCACTGCAGGGTGAAGGGAAGTGTCTGGTTTTGTTGCTGAAGATAAAAATCTGTCTTCATGTCTGTGTTCTGGGGAACTGATCAGATATTTTATGTCATTGCAGCTTGAAGAACCAATTTCAGAGCTGTTTTCTCTAATTGCCTGATGGTTTAACCTACTCCATTCGCCCATAAGAGAAGGATGCATTTCCTTTGTTCATGTTGCCTTGTCCATCAGTAAATGTAAAGCAGATTGTAAAATTAGACCTGCTTGAACTAACATTTGTAGCTATTCATTCACTTGTGTACCAACTTACCCCCTGATGTTGGTGCAGCTTTTTTCTACACCAGAGAGAAAGTAAGAACAGCGAGTCAATTAATATTCTCTTTTCTTTGTGAAGTGTTGGTGAAACATTTGGATACCATGGAAATTAGTGTCAATATGGTGAAAAACTGGTTTAGAAGGTATTTAAGAAGTTAAATTTAGTCCTGGAAGCAGCTTTGCTGTGTTTCACTAGAGGCTTCTGCTTTTTACCATTGCTCCCAGTGTGATGTTTAGGGCCTGATGTGTATTTTTGCCACACCAAAAGTGACAGAAACCTCTGGTTGTTTCTTTTTCCCCGCTGGGCATGGAATGAGTTTTAATCCTGGTTAAATCCTGAGTCCTGGATCATTTTTGAAAGGACTTCTCTTTCTGTCTTTTGCAGGCATGGTTCAGAAACTTGACCAGAAGCTGCCTGTAGCCAACGAGTACCTGCTGCTGTCAGGCGGCGTGCGGGAAGGTGTGGTGGACATTGACCTCGATGAGCTGAACGTTTATGCCCGAGGCACAGACTATGACATGGACTTCACCCTGCTGGTGCCCGCGCTGAAGCTGCACGACCGCAACCAGCCGGTGACACTGGACATGCGCCACTCGGCCCTGTGCCACTCCTGGCTGAGCCTGCGCCTGTTTGACGAGGGAACCATCAGCAAATGGAAGGACTGCTGCACAATTGTGGACCATATCAATGGAGCTACCAATTACTTCTTCTCCCCAACAAAAGTTGCAGACTGGTTCTATGAGTCGATTAGCATTGTCCTCTCCGAGATCCAGAAAAAACCCCAACGAGGGATGCCAAAGGTGGAGAAGGTAGAGAAGAATGGGACTATCATATCCATCATTTTGGGAGTGGGCAGCAGCCGCATGCTGTATGACATTGTCCCTGTGGTGTCCTTCAAAGGCTGGCCAGCCGTGGCACAGAGTTGGCTGATGGAGAACCACTTCTGGGATGGGAAGATCACAGAGGAGGAAGTCATAAGTGGGTTTTACTTAGTGCCTGCGTGTTCCTACAAGGGGAAGAAGGACAATGAATGGAGGCTGTCATTTGCCAGGAGTGAAGTGCAGCTGAAAAAGTGCATCTCCAGCAGCCTCATGCAAGCCTACCAGGCCTGCAAAGCCATCATCATCAAACTGCTGTCCCGCCCCAAAGCCATTAGTCCATATCACCTGCGGAGCATGATGCTGTGGGCTTGTGACAGGCTGCCAGCCAGCTACCTGGCCCAGGAGGATTACGCAGCCCATTTCCTCCTGGGTCTCATCGATGATCTCCAGCACTGCTTGGTCAACAAGATGTGCCCTAACTACTTCATCCCACAGTGCAATATGCTGGAGCACCTCTCCGAAGACACCGTCATGCTCCACGCGCGGAAGCTGTCCTCGGTGCGCTCCGACCCTGCCGAGCACCTGCGAACTGCCATCGAACACGTCAAAGCAGCCAACAGGCTCACCCTGGAGCTCCAGCGGCGGGGCAGCACCACCAGCATCCCCTCCCCGCAGTCGGATGGAGGGGACACCAACCAGCCTGATGACCGATTAGCCAAAAAGTTGCAACAGCTAGTGACTGAGAATCCCGGGAAGTCCATCTCTGTCTTCATTAATCCAGATGATGTCACAAGGCCCCACTTCAGAATTGATGATAAATTTTTCTGAGCTTTCGTCAATGTTTCTTGGGATTTTAAATTTTGCTTTATTTTTAAAAACTCTTGCAGTATGCAGGTTTTTTCATTTGGTTTTCCTTGATGACTTAGTCTCTTGGTTTTTACATATCCAGCGTAGATTGGATCTGTTGAGAACAATCTGAATAAATTATAAATCCTGGTTCTGCAGGACGGTGCAGATTTTGAAACAATATATTACTATTTCATATGCTGCTTTGATTTTTTTCACCCACCCTGCCCCATTGTCTGTGAGTAGTTTCTAAAGGAGAACATGCATCGTAAACACAAGCCACAGTGTAATGTAGGGGTTTTTCCCAAGCTTCCATAATTTACGTACATTGTTGAGCCTGGAGAAAGGACAACCCACTTTCCGTTGCTTCAGAACCTCTTTTTCCATGAGCTTCCATCACCCTAAAGAAATGAGGAGAGACTGGGTTGGAAAGCACTACTGGTAATTTGACGAGGCCAAATCTACTGGGCTGAAGCCCAATTCATCTGTTCTCCACACTTCTCATACTAGGGGAGAAAGCTGACTTTAAAGATGATGCAGCTTTTTGGGGAAAGAGTTGTTTCTGTTTTGATCTACTTCTTGAATGTAATTGTTCATTAATTGGACCTTGTACAGTCCAGAGGGTTCTTTCTGCTGCTTTTCCATGCGGAATAAGGTTATGGAATGTTAGTTTTAGTGTGTGTAATTATTCAAAGCCTTATTTAAATTCTATTAAAGAACATACCATTTTAAATGTAATTGCACTAATGAAATCTCTGCCATTACCTCAGTCCCACTGTTTGTGTTTCTTTCATGAATTAGCATCTGTTATTAGGTCTCAATATTGCTGATTGCTTGAGACCCCTCAGGTCTCATGGTTTCAGGTGATTTCTTGATTGTCTTTTGTAAAAGACTCTTCCTTGTTAGCCTGGCTATGTGTGAGCAGTCAGAGTTTTGCATTGGCATATTTCTTTGGATGCGTATTGTGTGTTGCAGTGCATATTGCATTAATATGTATTGCATGTTGTTGAAACAGGTTTTCCATTAGATAAGGATGTAATGCTCAAGCAGTGGTATGTGCAAAGTGAATCAGCCAGACCTCGAGCAAAGGAGCTACCTTGCTTCTCTAATGCATGTATTAGGCCTGATCCTTTCTGGCAGTTCCCTGGACTCCTGAGAACTTTCTGACTCACCCTGGGACATGGGAGATCTTACTCTGGTCTCATGTTTGCAAAAGTTGTGTTTGTATGTAAACTTGTGGTGCAACAGTAGCCTTGAAAAACACATACATTTTTCTTCTGTGTGTAGGATAAGATGTATGGTAACAAGGGTTAGTCTGAGCCAAAAATAATTCCAAGAGTTCAAGGATAGAGTGACTTATTGTGGCTGGCTGGCCAGTGACTGATATTTAGGCCTTAAATCAGCAATTTGGGCTTACTGATTATCCCAGAGATGCTGTTCTGATCCAAACTTGATGCATGTGTTAAAATGTGATTATTAGAGCAGGTTGAAGTATTTTTTAAATATTTGACAGACAAATGAGGTGCATATCTAGTAAATTCTAACTGATAAAAATTGTGTATGAAAAATGTGTCACTTTTTCAGCCCAGCCTTTCTGGCAAAGACACCAGGCTGGTGGAGCAGCACACCAACAGCTTTGGCAACTGCTTTATTAGATGGCAGGGAGGTTTCAATACCTGATCTAGTGCCCAAGTCATGTCTTAAAACAAAACTTTAGCTCCTCCATCTCTTGGGCGTAATTGAAAACTTCACCCCATTGCTATAGCCAAAATGTTCACATTTTCCTGAATTTACTGATACACACTTACAAGAAGCTCTCAGAAGTTTCTGGCTAGATGGAGTGGACGAGGATTTAACCTTAAAGCACAAATGGCTCATGGTCATGAGCCCTGGTGCAGCTGCAGTTTGGTCCAGGGAAGGACATGGATTGACCTCAGCAGAAGCAGAACTGGGTCCTACCTGTGTGGCTATTGCCAAAGATGAGTTTCCACGTAAACCTATGTAACCTGCCTGGGGGAGGCAGGAGAAACTATGGGGAATCCTCTCCAGAAGTGCTTGGAAAATGCAGATTTGTTGAAATGGTTTCCTCCCCAGTCTCTGGGACTTCTGTTTGTTGAAAGAAGAGTCCGGGCTGCAGGATGAAGTTTCCCATCACCACAGGAGAAATCTGCTCAGCACAAAGCAGCAGTAGCCTGGCAGGCAGAGTGCTCTCCCAGGAGTCCCATTGTCTGTGCCAGTGCTCCTGAGATACACAGAAACACAGCCTTCCTCATGCCAGTTCAACGTCCTGGTGACCAGCAGTTTGACTAGCCCATGTCAAGCTCTGGTGTGTGCTCCTTTTTTTTGGTTTTAATTAAAAAACATTTTGAAAAGTATCCACCTTGTTCTTCCTGCATTCTGTGTGTTGAGGCTCTTATTGTGGGGGAGTGGAGGCTTGGCTTTTTACTGGACTGAAAAGCAGTTTTCCAGGTAGGTTTGTGAGAATGTTTTGCCCTCTACCTGGATCATCTGTCTTCCAGGGAGACAGACTCCTACTCTGCAGTAGGTTTTTATGTCTAGTATTTTTCTTCTCTCCATGTACTATGGTTAACTTAATGAAGCAGGTTGCCAGCCCTGAGAGGTGACAAGTGTTTTGTATATCAGAGAATACAAAAGACTATTTTCTTCCTCTTCTATTGTCCCATCTTGCCTTTGAGTATATGCTGACGCAGACTTGTGAAGTGCAGAGGTCTCTGTGTGGGATTTCAAAGTAGTCAGTGGGTTTAGATACCAATGACCTTTTACTCTTTACTTCTCCCTGCAAGTTTCAAGGGGACCATGGTGCTTTTCCTATTAGGGACTTCTTGAAAGTCATTCACACAAGTATTTTAGAGCACTCAGCCCCATGGGGTTAAAGACTTGGCCCATCTGACAAACACTGGAGTAAGAGGGAATTTGCTTTAAACTAGCAATGGAGGCATCTTCCCTGCTAATGTCAAGAGGAGACAAGACAGTGCTGTGAGCCAGTGTCTCCATGGGAGCTTCAGTTCTGCATCCACTGCTTTGGCAGGTAGGATTTCTGTTTTCTTGCTTTTGCCCTTTAGCCACCTTTCTGCTGGCTTCTCCTGTCCTGAGGGATGCTGCAAAAGGACTGGGGCGGTTTCTGAGGCACTGGCAGCAGGTACAACGTCTCCTTTGTGAGTCTGTGAGTTACTGACTCCTACAGGGTTAAAAGGGAGGGAGTCCCACCCAAGACGGTCTGGCATTAGAAAGGTGGGGAGGAAGGACAAATGCCCTTCAGAGGCTCCACTTCTACTTCCTGGTGTGATCCTCCTTGGGCATCCTGGGTCTGGTCCTACTCTTGGAACATGCTTTTGCTCTTTCCATAGGGTTTCTGGCCATCAGCACAATGCAAGGAGCAGCTAGTTTGACTGGTTCCAGTTGTTGTAAGTTCTGGGAGATGCTAAAAAAGCTGTCACTTCTTCAGGGGGACACCTGAGCTGCTGCAGAGGGGACAAAACGAGCAACTAGTGGGGGGTTACTCTCTGTGCTGTGTCAGGAGAACTCATTTTAAAGCAGAAGGGAACAACAGAGCAAGAGCTTTGTGCAAGCCTGCAGCCTCTGCTCCTTTAGGCATGTTATGTGAAGTCTCAGTCACTTTTGTCTGACTGTGATAAATTGGTTTCTGCACATATTCCAATACTTCAGCCTGGGGAAGGGTTGGTGCTCTAACCAGAAAACTACAACTGAGCATCAGAGTCACTCTTTGCAGCAAAACAGCAGCAGAACTTTACCCATGCACTGCCCAAGATAGATGCCAGTCCTCAAAAGCCTCTGAAAGAGCTGGTTTTTAGTGGTCTTTCTTTTCTGTTGTCATTGTGAGAAATAGCACTAATTTTGATCTAAATTCTTGAACTTACTCTGATTGCTTTGTTCCAGGGGAGAGCAACCTTCTTTTGGCAGCTGTGGTAGTTCTGGGCTGGACACCTGAGCTCTGTGCTTTTCCACTGCTTGGTCTCCTCATGGAGGGCTGTGAGACAGGCTTGTGTCTGCTAAAAATTGACTTAAACAGGCACTGGAAGGTGGCAGTCACAATAAATTCCATTGGGAGATTTGAAAGTAAGCTTAAAACAAAGTGTGTGTACTTTGCTGGGTAAAGCTGATTGTGGTCAGACCAAGAGTAAGCAGACATTTACTGTATTTTATTAACCCATGCAAAATACAAGTGGCCATGCACAATGCAAGAGAATGTGGCAGAGGGAAAGGAAGATAGACTTTGCTAATGATTTTCTCATAAAAACTTTTTTTTAAATGTGTGCATAGTCAGTGCCTTGAATTGCTTAAAAACATCCATCTGTCCTGTTTTGCGGGTTCAGTGCTGGATGCATTTTGCCACTTTGTCTTGTATTAAAGTGAGAGTGTTCGAAAGCTCAGTGGGCAGCTGAGTGTAATAATGTTCACATTCTCCTGGCATCGCTCAGTGAGCAGAAGTATTCTGCATGCAAATAGCTTGTTCAACTTCAGCAAGTACATCATCTCCCTCCTGCCAGCCTTGCTTGGGGTGAGCTAATGGACTTTTAACATTATACAGCTTAGAGAGCGCTGTCTCTAATAGCCCCTGATTCAGCTCTCCAGAAAGGCAAATAACCATCATGGGGCAAAGGCTAAACAAGGGGAGGGGAGAAAAAGAGCATCCTGGCCAAGGGCCTCTTGCTGACATGTTTCGGGTTTAGGGACATTCAGCATTATATTTAGCACATTTTTGCTTTCAAGAACTGTCAAGTGAATCCAAATTTATTTCTTCCGAATGCTTTTAGAATAGTGATAAAATAGCCCTCACTCCCTTCTCCTCCCCCTTTGCCATTTATAATCTATTATTTTATGACTGCTCTGAGGAACTATTGTGTTTTCCTATTATCATTGTCCCTGGCTCAGCACTGTGCTTCCAGGCTGAATGTAGGCTTTTGGGGGTTATTTTTATCTTACTGGCCTTCTGTGATAGAGGAACACACGCTCATTCAGTCTCCAGACAGCCTGATTTGCCAGGCAGAGATGTGGGTGCATATCGGGGGCATCAGGCTCTCTTCAAACTGACTCAGCCCTGTCTTTCCCTCAGTTTTTGTGTGTTAGGAATATCAGTATGGAAGACATGATGACTGAGGTCTTGCTAGGCACACAGAAGACATGGTAGGTGATTCTGAAGTCAAGGAAGCTCCAGTGGAAAGTGAAAATTGAGCCCAAACAGCCACTTTTCTCCCTGATTCTCAACCCCTCTGACTCCTTTGTTTTAGTTTTATTTTGGGGAGGTGGAGAGGAGAGAGAGATGAGCTGCTTTTGTCCACTTCAGTGGCTACAAATCATAGCTTTGGCCTAGGATGTTAGGCACTTCACTCATTAATGCCTTTGTCTCCAGGACTCCTATTGCTTACACCCTACCATGACATTGACAGGACTGGGACAGAGTTTTCTGATTTGCTCAGCCAATTCACCACAGAACTGTGCAAAGAAAGGAATGGGCATTTTTCATGAAGGGCCAGTGACCTTTTGTGTCCTTCTCCTGCCTCCTGCATGCCAAGGCTTACGCACACAGTATATTAATTGCCACTTTTGCGGGCTGCAGCTGATCACAGAATAACTGCCAAGGTGCTTCTGTGCAAACCAGTCTTCAACCTTCAGCATCCCTTGCAGGGTGAGTCTGCTCCTGACTGAAGTCTGTGCTCTCAGCAGACTTTGGTTGTGTTTGAAGGGTACAGGCTGGGTCTGTATACACTGATGATAGCAGGCCAGGGGACAGCTTCCTACAGCTGACACATGAAGAGAAAACTCCACTTGTCTGATCTGAAGGACAAGACAAGAAAACTTCTCCTGCAGGGAGGCCTCTGCAAAGTCCAACCTTTCCAGCAGTGTGGCTTGTGCAGTGACCAGGAACAGTCTCCATGACTTGTGCCACCATAAAGGCACCCTTGTGTCAGAGCTTGTGTGTGTCATGTAGCAGCCACAGCTGCTGGGGCTCTTCTGCCTTCTGCCACCATGAGGGATGGAGACCAGAACTGTCTCAGGACTAACCCAGCAAGGATGGGAGAACTGGAGTGGTTGAGGACACACCCCTCCCTTGCCCTGAACCCCATCTCTGCAACACCAGCATAGCTGCAGCAGCTGGTTGCAGCTTCTATGATAAACCATTTGTGGAGCTATTAGGAAATGAGGCTGGATCTTACCTGGCAAAGATAGCCCTCAGGGAAAAGCTGCAGTGAGTCCAGTGGCTCCTGTACCTCCCTAATCACTCAGGGAAACATGCAGTGCTTGCTAGGCTCTTCTCCATGTCTTACACCTTCTTTACAGCCATATTAAGTAATGCACGAGAGTGGGAATGAGAACAAGGACCAGCAACTGTGTCTCTGCAAAGGACATGTTTCTCTGCTGTCCAGTCCATTTCAGCATTCAGCTGTGATTGTCCTGTGAGGATCCTCCAAATCTTTCTCAATTATTAATTACTGGTACAGGACTTCAGGAGCCACTATGGTTGTGAAGTCCAGCCACCATTACAGTCAAAATTACTGACACTGGTGGTTTTGATGTTTAGGCTCCAGAGCTGGTCTGGTCCACCTCCAGACCTACACTTTTTAACACCCTGTAACAGGCAAAAGAGCTGTAATGAAAAAAATCAAAGCTGCAACCTTCATTTAGCTTTTCCCAGAGGTTTCCTCTATTTGCTAATGGTTCTGGCTGATCTTGCTTGATGTATACAGTGCTATAATCATTACATTATTTTGTTAATCAGTGGTGGCAGAACTGGGATTGACAAGTGTTGTACTTAACCCTTGGACTGCTGTGGGCACATGTAGATGTTATCTTGTGCAATACTTGAGCTGGTTGCTAGTGCAACATCTCTGTGCTTATTAAAATGGATGGGACAATGGTGGGAAGTCATTACAGAAAGTTTCTAGAAAAAAACTACAAGCCCACCAATTGAAGGAGATTCTAGAAATGGAACCCAGCTGTCCTGGATCCCATCAGCCCATTGTGACTAAGTCCACCAAGGCCTATGTTACCAGGTCAGTAGTACAAAACTAGTCCTTCAGTTGTTCTTTCCCAAGGCATGGTTCTTCAGCATCAAAACCCACTGAAGACAATGTGAAACCCAGTGCACCAGGAGGTATGGAAAGAAATATGTCTTAACTGTTTCCTCTGGTCTGTTTTGCCACTTTACCTAGCCTGCCCCATTCCCCTCTCCATCTTTAAATAAACTCTCCAGAGGTGTTCTGCTACACAGTAACAAACTCAAATGAAATGAAATTAAATTCTGCTGAATGGAGCTGCATAAATGCCTTGTCATATTTTGTTATTATCACCCAGCACGACTTCATCGTCTGTGTCATCTGTCTCTCCAGCTTACTTGTGGAGCAGCAAGCACCGTGGTGACTGGGCAAAAAAGGAAGAGAAATGCAAGTTCATGTGAGTTGGAGTAAATAATTCAGAGGCACTGGTTGTTGTTCTGATACACAGAGCTGCCCAAGCTGCCAGGGCATACTGGTCCAGCACGCACAGAAATCAGAGCCTCCCAAGGAAAAGCAAGATATGGAGGAAACTGAGCGAACCCTCCAGCCTGGTAACTTTCCAGCTCATTGAGCAGGTGGAAACTCAGCAGCATGCCTGTGTGGAGGAGAGGAGTGAGGCTGCAGGGTGTGGGAGCAGTGCCTGAGCACTGTCACCTGCAACTGCATTACTGTGCACCATTGTGAAACTGATTGAATACAGTCAGTGCTTCAGGTTGAAAGCTATTTGAAAGCTACTATTTCTGAATAGTAAGTCAAGAGAAAAAGGGGATAAAAGCCCCAAAACACCCAAGAAGCAGTACGTTGTGCACAGCTCTTCCACAGAGCAGAGGCAAGAGTGAAAAGGAGCTTCACATGATCAGTTTTAATTTTGTGGTAGACTCAGATTTCCTGCCCAGCTGCCACCTCACAAGGAACCTTGTGCTCTGCTTGGAAAGGGTTTTGCTCTGGCAACACAGCTGTGATAACTTTATAAAGATGCAGTTTGGAGCAAACACAAACCCAGGCATGACTGCTCCACTGAGCATCAAGCACAGCTGTTCGGTATGCATATTGAACTCTTAGTCTTCCAGTTTCTTGCTGTGTTGTTGTCTTGAAAAATCTCCTGAACAGTGAAGTGTTCCTTAACTTGATACTTTTGTCTCAAATTAAAAGGGACTTAGTGCAGTGCAACAGTGCAAGGATGAGGCACGTTCAGTAACTCCCATAAACTGTGCCAGGAGATCTGCAGGGTGTTTGCAGACCAGGTCCTGCCTGGCTTGCCTTTCCTGTCCCTCCATTCCTGCACACCCAGGCACACGCAGGAGAGGTCTCAGGTGTGGTCTGGAGGTGCTGGGGACAGCTCCAGCTGCCCTCCCAGTGATGGGCTCTGGGTTCAGCCCAGCAGAGCAGGCTGGGGGTGTTGTGTCTCTGTGGCTCACAGCTGTCCCAAATCCTGTAGACTGCTCACCTTTCCTTTCTGGCATGAATAACTGCAGCTGTGCAGCTGCACCTGCCTTAAAGAACGAAATGTATCTTTGCACAAATCTGAGTATTTATGAATTGCTGTCGTTTGCAACTGGGGGTGGGATTTATTTATCACAAAGAACTGAGTTAATGTGACTATTTGTGTAACCAGATCTGAGGTCCAAGGGACCAGCGAGGTACTTAGACATCTGACTCATGCTGCTACAGCATTGTTGTGCTTGTGGGCACAGACCTGGTCCCTCAAACACTTGTTTAATGCTACTGTCATACAATAACTCGCCCCAGCGGCTGCCTGCACTGACCTGCTCTCTCCTTCCATGGCACTAATGAGACCACAAGCAGCTTCTGTTTCTGGGAAGAGCTCTTTTAGAGCCAGCTCGGGTATCTCTCGACTGCGTGGCACTTGCCAGATGGGAATCATCCACTCTGCCTGCAAAGCTAAGTAATGGCTTGCAGCAGAATTGCAGCCTCTCAGTCCTTACTGAAAACCACCTTCTCATCTCACCTGCCCGTGGTCTTGTCCTTTCACACATCTGGCAGGAAAAAGCATATCTTGAGGTCAGGGTGATGATGGGGAAAGTATCTGTTGTCAATTTTGCATGCAGTTCTTCAGCAAATGTCCACATTTGCCAACCTGAATTCAAAAGATAATGAGAGGGGCATGAGGACAGAATAGCAACATGAATTAATGAATGTGTTTGTAAAATAATCTCCTGTATGCATAACTCACTTTTAGTACCTTATTCTCAGTCTAGTCACAGAGAGGCTATGTTGGTTTGCACTTCTGCAACCACTGAAATTCCTTTGCAGTCAGTTAGAGACAGAACCTTCTGTTAAATATATATAGTACTTCTCCAGGTTCATTTAAAGAGAGTGATAATATATCATTGCTCCCAGTGGGGACATAGCTGCCTCGTAGCTTATGTCTGCTGTCAGGCATTAAAGCCGGGCTTGAATGGTGGCAATCGATAGTGGAAATGCAGCAGCTGAAACTCTTAAGTGCAGCTCTAATGCTCCTTATGCAAACCCTAACTCTCACCAGAGAGCACATCTGCTCAAACAAGCAAAGCATCACGATTGAGTCCTCTGTTTCCTAAATGATTCCCAATATTTCCTGTACTTTTTGTGGTTTGCATGTTTTATGAAAAAAAAAAAGAGTTGCTGAAACTGCAGAGGGTAGTAGCAGTCAAGATTAAGAAAAGAACACTTCTCTTTTTAGGACAAATATCTGTTTCTCACACACTTGAGGACAGATGAGCTATCCTGGGCTATCTCCAAGCCTATCAGGACACAGCTCGCTGGGTTCTGCCCCCCTCACCTCATTAGTCACTCATTAGTGCCTACTGACTCCTATCTTGATTCTGACCAAAGCAGGTACATGTCCCTGGCTCAACTCTCAGGCAGAACTCCTGTGTTTCATCCTCTTGTGTAGCTCCTAAGCACCCCCGTGATGCATGCAACATTGCCAGCCTCTAACCAGCCACTCAGCCTGAAGCTGGACCTGACTGCCCATGTAGCCAAGAACCTGCTGCTCACACCAGCTTAACAGGAGCTGCATGTCCTCAGAGTGCCAGAGGCTGGACCTGGAATGAGTTCATGCTGAAAACCAATTCATCCACTCTGAACACACAGCTGACATGTGCAGGGAGACCACTGTTATGACAGGAAGGCCCTGAGGGTCTGGGATCACCGTCTTATTCCATCTGTAAGCTGGAGCAATTGTGGTAATGACCTCCTTCTCCTGTCACACACAGAGAAGTGGACTAGAAGGAGAAAAAATCCCTTCGTTTTCTTAGTTATTTTTGCAGGGCAGTGCTGACCTTCGTGCCACACCTGGCCATGGCCTTGCCTGGGAAGGTTCATCCTTCCCAGCCGGAGCTGGTACCAGCACAGGGAATTGATTGTTCAGCAAGGCTGGGCACAGCAGCAGCCCAGGTGAGGGGCATTAGCAGCCATCAGGCAGAACAAGGTTATAAAGAAGGAAAGAGAGGCCTTAGAAAGGTCATGTTGGGGAAAATCTCTGTGTTCTGGAGGTGTCTGGATGGGAGCTGCAGTCAGAGGAAGGTCAGCAATGGAGGGGAAGTAAGTGAGCCTTTATGTAGTACTTGTGTGAACTTATGCACTGTAAAAAGCAGCTCTGTGTCCTCAGTCTGGCCCCTGAGGAGCTTCAGGCAGACAGGCAGACCTTGTGGTCATGAAAGGGATAGAGCTTGAGCTGTGACATGGTGGAAAAGGTGAACTCTCATTTTGGTGGAAGTGTGTGCTTGCTTTTCTCACTTCTCCATTTCCTCTTATCTAGAGATTACAGCAAAGCTGTGAGCAATCTTGTGAGCCAAGTAAGATGAAAGGCCAGGGTTTGCTTGTGTATTCCAGGAGCTGGGGTGCCTAGAGAGCCTGAGGCAATGTTCTGGGAATTGGAAGCAGCAACTGTCCTGCTGCCTGCTCTTTCTCTAGAAAAGAATCAAGGAAACAAAACAAGGAGTTAGTGTGACTACCTCCCAGGTGTGCTTTCTGGAGGAGTCTGGTTTGGGGAGAACTCAGCAGGAAAAATCTGCTTGATCTTGAAGGCAAGGGGTCTTGGAAATCCTGCTGGGCTTGAGTTGTCTGAAGCTGTTGGTTCCCTGTGTGGTAACACTGCTCAGCCTGCACACTTCCTTCTGTGGGGAATTGTGTGGTCAGAGTGGAAAAAAGGGCCCATCCCAGCACACAGATTTATTTGCTGCTGTCACTAGTAACCTGGACATTAGCAGGTGCTTATCAGTGGCTCTAAACCCTTGTGAAGCATCACAGAGAGAAGGTGAAGTGTTTCCTTGGCTTGTTCCAAATTGCTGGGAAGGTGCATTCTTTTACTCTGTGAGTTGTGGGAGCTTTTGCCTGCAAAACGTTGGGTGCAGGTGCTTTGTGTTTGTGCTGCAGGTGCTCACTCAGTGCAGTCTGGGTGTCTGTGAGCTCTGTTTCTGCTCTGGCTGGGTGAGTGGGCTGAGGGGCTGTTTGCCTTGCAGGGTGCCTGCTGTGAAGCCCAGAGTTTGCCCAGCTGGGCCCTAAGCTCTCCTGATCAAGTAAATTCAGCAGTTTGGCTATTTCCTTACCTTTGGAGTGTGTTGCCTGCAGGCTGACTTTGGATTATCCCTGCCTGAAATGCTTGCAGGAATGACTTCACTGACCCGAGCAATGTGAGAGTCATCAGCAGAAGAGCACAGGTGTACTCTTTAATGCTAATGCAGAAGTGTCCCAGGCTGTGTTATCAGAGCCCTTACTGCCTCCTTGAAGTCTCCAGATTTTTAAAAGCAGAAACTGTGCAATGCAGCCTGATTTTGGCTTGTTGTATTTTAAAGGCTGTAATTCCTCACCGTGCAGCACCACCTCATTTCTCTACCTTTCTTAAAAAAAGAAAAAAATGGCCTGGGGAAGCCAAGTCCTGTTCTGAAGAGATATTGTTTAGCCCACAATTCCTGTCCCATAGTTACAGCCCTCCTTGACTGTGAGCACAGCTAAAGGATATGATATTACTGTCCATCTCTGCTGATCCTAGACAGGGCTATGAGAGCTGCTGTTTGATTTCTTAGTGAAGCTCTGATGGGACTTATCTTGAGAGTGTGGAGACAAGGGCAAGTTTCCCTATGGGTGACTTGTTAAAAATGCAAACAAAACTCCAAAGAAGCAAATCCACCAAGTGCTGGAGAGGCTTATTCTGTTGGCTCTGAAGTAAGAATTTCGGGCAGATCTCTTAATCAGGTGGTAGCTTCATTGTCATTGCTCTCTGCATAGCCTGAATAGTAAATCACTGGACATGGGCAAAGTCAGAGTTCTCAATTTCAGAATTTTAATGATAGAGTATGAAAAGAAAAGCCACCAATTACTTTCTCCTGTTCTCTCCTTCCTATGAGGCTCTAACAACTACCTTTACCTACCATTTTCCTTTACAGGTGGAGAATGGAGGTTTCTCCTTTCTGTATTCCAGCCTCTGGTTGAATGTGAAAACCTCATGGGAAGGGTGTTTCTTTATCTACTCTTGTTTTACCTGATTTTTTACCTGAGTTTAAGTGCATGATGAACATTCTCACCACAAATGTGCTCCCTTCTGAGTCTTGTCTGACTCAGCCAGCTGCTGTTCCTGTTTCCTATCCCTGATGCTTAGGGAATGAGGGCTGTTGATTTCTATGTGGAGATGAGCTAAATCAGCAGTGATGCTCCAGATCTTGTGCATTTTTGTAATTGCTGGAGGATGTGGTTATCCTGGGTAAAAAGTCATCATCCCTCATGGGAGATAAGATTGTCTCATGCAGCCATTTTTATTCTTGAAATGATAGTGCCCTTTGAGATTTTTAACAATGTGGAGAGATAGTATTGCACGACCTTGCTTTTGGCAGTGAGTATGAACTGAAGGCAGCCTGCAATGTTTTCATCTGTTCTCAGCTCACCTTCTTCCTTCCCAGTCCTCTTTTTCCTATTTGCCCTTGTAATTGGAGATAAGATGGGTCCACGCAGTTATGCAGCATCAGAAATGTAATCTAGACATCTCTTCCATGAAGCACGTTTCTAATGTGCCCTTCAAACACAAGTCAGATGCCTACAGTCTATTTTCTGTGAGCTGCTTGGAAAAAAATCTGAGCTGCAACTATTGAGGGATACATGTTTGAGGGACACCTGGAGGTGTCTGATGTTCTCCCAAAACCAGCACAATGCTTCACTGAAAAGCAGCTTTGCTCAAGGACAGCTTTATCCTCTTCCTAAAAGGAGATCAAACTCTTCATAGGAGGGCAGGCAGGGGCCACCAGGGACTTTGATAAGGTGATGAAAGCCTCTAAGTGTTTCATTTTTTGAGCAGAACAGGAGTTCAGGCTGTGCAGATCATCAGAAGAGATTTTAAAATACCTTCTCATGCTGTCTGTGAACAATGGAGGAGTAGGTGAAAGATCGGGTTCATTTTCTGTCTTTGTGCCTTATCCAGGCCATTTTGTTACTGCACAAAAACCCTGCTTGCTGTGCCATGAGAGCCAAGCAAGTTCAGATTCCCAAAGCCGGATCTTTTTTTCAGAACATCACTGAGCTCCCACCTTCTGTTCCAGAGTGAGAAACTTGTAGAACCAAGGGGAGGAAAGTCTTGGCTGAGAGGAAGCTAGACTGGGGAGGAGCAATTACACGCAGGTGATAAGCAAGAAATTTTGACAATTGTGATACTGAAATCCTTTAAGTATAAGACAATTCTTCTTTCCAGAACGTGTCCCTATCCTCAGGATCTCCCTCTTGGGGAGGTTTCATGGCTGCCTACAAGCACATATGTTATTTGGCAAGGCTAAGGCCAAGGAAATGGAAAGCCTGGAGGAGGGTCGAGGGAGGTATCCAGACCAAAAAAAGCTATTTGGACAGTGCCATTGCTTTGAGGCAGATGAAGCTGCATGTAGCTGCTCCTAACAGATGGGTTGAGAACTTGAGGCTTTATTAAAAAACCAAAGATGTAGATTCTGAAGCCTGTAAATACACAGTGAGTTGTTTGGATAAATGACTGCTCTGAAATCCTGGTTTTGCTCATTCTGGGGGTTCTTGGGAACGCAGCAGTTATGCAAACTCTACTGCATTTGACTGAAATCATGAGTATGTTCCTTAGCTTTCCCCTCTGCACAAGTCTCTAAGGTGTTTGAATCCTTTAAGTGGTCCAAACAAGATGTAATGCTCTGGAATGCCCTGGCTGAGTGGTCAGTGAAATCCTGTGTCGTGAGGCCCAGTAATGCTGGGTTATCCAGATTAGACACTGCATCTGATTATCCTGCTGATAATCCTACCCTCAGTAATTTAATCAGGATGGGGATTGCAAGGCCAGGATCAGGCAGAAATAATAGGTGATTGCCCCCTTGTGCATCTGTAGTACTTGGAACTCCTTGTTTGTGCCAATATCTGTAATGCATTTAAATAAATATATTTATTTATTGTGTGTGGTGGTGCTCTGTTGTCACTGGTGTTGCAGTGGGAGTCTCCTGGTGTTTCTCACTGTTTGTGAGGAGTTGGTTATCAAGTAATTTGGGGGCTACAGAGATTCCTGCATTTGTTTTCTTTGAATTCTCACAAAGTGCATGTGTGAGGGAACTGTTACGTGATGCTAACTTAAACAAATTGAGATGCTAAAGAGAATGATCCAGCCCAGTAAGAGGATCAGATGGTGTCAACTGAGTCAGGACTAGTGCTACAGGAGAGCTGGTGAAGTGATCCATGTCCTGATCTCATCTCTGGCAAAGGCTGTCCCAGTGTGGGTTGGGAAAGAAGCTGCCTGGGCCTGTGTTTGTAGTAGTGCCTAAAAGGGGGGTGTGTGGTTGTTACCAAATTTGGTCCAAAAGGCAGGGATTTAAATTCCTGACACCTGGAGCACCAGGTCCTACAGAGGAACTGGTACCTAGTTTATTTATCTCCCTGACCTGAAATTAATTATAGTGAGAGCCACCTAAACATGTGCACATGGGAATAAGATCTGCTAAAAGGGAAAATAAAAAGGCAAATTTCTCCATGTACTGAATGAACCTGACTCTAGTAGCTAAGCAGAGTCTTACTCAGGGATAATTGTAATTTAGGATTTGGGATAATGGGTGCGCTTGGAGCAGTTCCATGCACAGCTGAGTGTCACAATCTACACTGGGCTTTTAGCACAGCGCTTATATGTGTTCTATAGGAAAAGCGCTGGATAAATGCCAATACGGATTTATAGTGTACATTCTGACATTCTCAGAAAGGTATACAATCCGTCTCCCGTGCAGCCCCGCAGCCTCCCGAGGGCTGTCGAGGCAACGCTGTCGCTCCCGGACGCGGAGCTCCCGCCGGTCCAGGAATTCCCGATCGCGCCGGGAGAGGGCGGCTGCGCGCTCCCGCTGGGGGGGCGGGGGCTGCGCGCTCCCGCTGGGGGGGCGGGGGCTGCGCGCTCCCGCTGGGGGGGGGGGGGGGCTGCGCGCTCCCGCTGGGGGGGGGGCTGCGCGCTCCCGCTGGGGGGGGGGCTGCGCGCTCCCGCTGGGGGGGGGGCTGCGCGCTCCCGCTGGGGGGGGGGCTGCGCGCTCCCGCTGGGGGGGGGGGCTGCGCGCTCACGCCGGCATCCCCCGAGCGGTGCTGCGGGGCACGGAGGGATGGAAAGCGCAGGGGAAGGAGGAGCGGGGAAAAAACCCAAGCAGGAGAAAACGGGTGCTGCGGGAAGGGGAGGAGTAGCAGGTGGCAGCGGGCAGAGAGATGAGCTTTCCCTGCATGTGGCAAACGTGGCTCGTGTCTTGGTGCAGATGCCAGGATTGCAGTGCTTCGTGCACGTAGGAGGGCTGCAGCCGGGGAACGGGAGAGAAGCTTAGCTGGAGCTCGCAGCCTGGGCTGTGCCTCGGCAAGGAGCCTGCATGCACTGCTGGCCCGCGGGGTTTCGGTTCAGCGTCACTCCTACCCGGGGCTGTCGCTAATCTGTGCAACTCTGAGCCCTGCACTGAGGATGTCCTTTTGCTGCTGACATGTTCGTGATGTGGGAAATCTTCAGGATCAAGCAGTGTTTCCAGCAAATGCTTTTATTTTGGAGCCCTTTGACGGTGCTTTCTTGTTGCTGACAGGAAAACATCTTCCCCTGGAAAACAATTCCATTGTTTTTCCCACTTGCTGGCTCTGGTTTGTTTTTTTTTTCCTGCTGCCACTTGGCTGCACATCTCATTACTTGGTGTTTCTAGTGCTCTCAGCCTTGACATTGCATCTTCTTGTTTCCTTGCTGTTGGTCCTCTTGTTCTCTGCAGCTGATCTCCTCTCGTCCTGAATCTCTTGTATTCTCCATTGCAATGTGGATCTTGTTGATTCCCCATCCTGGTGCACTCTAGCCTGGGCTTCTGCTCCTGTTACTTGGAGGGTCTCAAACCATATTGCTGTGCTGACTGTCCTAAACTTTTTCAGTTTTGCCACCTTGCTGACTAAATAGTTTTCGTTCTCTAGCTTTCTTGTTGGCATGGGATTCAGTCACAACTGGCTTCCTGCCACCTTGAGTCAGTCCAAACCTTCCTCCTCTGCCTTCATTTCTTTTCCTGACCAAAATCTCTTCTACATCTTCTAAGTTTAAAAAGAAATGCAAGATGATATGCTCTCCTTTCTTGTCCTTGTCTCTTGGATGTGAGCAGCAGCACCTTCTCCTGTCTTCCAGACTTCCTGTATCTATTCCTATCCATGCTGTTATTCTTTTCCTTCAGCCCACCCCTCTCTTCTGGCAGCTCTTCCTTAAAAAACAAACCTGCTATTCAAGCCCCCACGTGTTTCTCTAAATACTGCACCTTGACTTGCAAAGTGCCTTCATCAGTCAGCCCTTGTTTCCTCTCTTGTCCTTACTCTTGTCACTTGGGATGTTACTCCTCTGTTCTTTCTTTCCCTCCCTAGACTGTTATCCACAAAGTTCCTTGGAGGATGCTGTTCTTCCCTTTGGCCTTTTCCAATCTAAATTTGTTCCAGTGTCCTATATCACTCTGTCCTTGGGCTCTTTCTCTCCTCCCTTTACATCTTATTTGACCGATCTAATCCAAGCAGTAAACTGCCTTTGTAGTTGCCTTGTCCACTCTCCTCAGGCTGAGAATAGGAGGAGAGAGATTTGTCTGGAAGATCTCTGTGCAGATCCAGGTATTTGCTTCAATCAGAACTTTTCAGTGTCCTGTCACCTCCAGTCCATTCCTGCTTTTCCAGTGACAACTGACATTGCTGTAAAGCCCTCAATGTGTGTGTCACTTAACTTGAATATGGTACTGGATTCTCAGGTCACAGCTATTTTAATGCACTCTGTGTAAAGTTCTTTCTCCCACACCACACAAACCTTCGCTGGCATCTTTTTCTTTTACTGACACAGTTTTTTACCCCTTGATGAGAGTGATCCCAGGCTCCTTCTGTCTATGCTGGATGTTGATTTCAAGGTGATCCTTTCCCTAGCCTAGGAAAAAAACCCCCGTTTCTTGGTGTTGCTGTTTCTACAAACTTGACCCCTAATGCAGCAAATACTGTAAAAATGCCCAAGGGGTAGCTGTTTCCTTTTTCTCACCATTAAATATCTGTGCACCTGGTCCTTTGACAAGAGAGAAATGTCCTCCTGACACTGGTTGCTGAAGCTGCTGCTTGGTTCTGATATTTAAGTTTTAAAGGGTAGCCACTTCGACTAAGAAACAAAAATACCCTTTTTCCTCATCAGTCAGCTAAGAAATGCTGGGCAGGGGAGGCTAATTTTATGTGCAGTAGAAAATGAGATTCTGGGAAAGGGCGATAGTGATTCCATTCTGACCCTCCTGGAGCCAGAGGAGATGAGCTTTGGGCATGGCTGGGATGGGCAGTGGCAGAGCTGTGCTCCTGGACAGCCTCTTAGCTGGCTAAGCTGTTATGGCCAGCTCTGGTCTGCATGGCAGGTGAGCATAGCACTGACAGCTAAAAAGCTCTGCTATTCCAGGGCTTCTGAGCCACAGCAGGATCTTCAGAGGCAAAGGTGGAAGATGGGCAGAGAAACACCTGTCTGATCTCACCTAGGTGTTGAGTACCTTCAGGACTTGGTTCTTGAAAATGCTTCTCAAACCCCACTTGGACATCTCTCCTTGATGAGAAAATCAGCTTCTCATACTTAACCTGTGTTAAGCTCTGCAGAATAAAGGAATGCATCCCAGGAGCATGTGGCTCTTCCAGCTCAGGGCTACACTTGCTGCAGTCTGTTTGAACATCTAACAGGCAGCAGGTTACAAATGCTGCCCATGATCTCAGTCTTGCTTCATCCTTTGCTGAAAGGTCTGCAGCAGAGTAGTGATGGGGAACTGCTGTAGAATGGACAGGATTGAAGTAACTTGCTGGCTACACTGAGAGCAATTCCAGATTTTTCTTGAGTCTCCACTATTTTCTACAATTATATTAAACTGTCACTTTGAAAATGCCACTGCAAGGAGAGTTGTACTCACTTGCTGAACTCCTTCTGAGGTAACATGCTTTGCAAGGGTTAAAGGGATGAGGTTTGGTTGTGCAGAGGAGTGAGGCAGCTGAACTCTCCAGTGAAGAGCTTCACTCCTAAGGAGTGTTCTTTCTTCCTATTCTTTCAGGTTAGAGTGAGTTAGTTCAGTTAGGATTCCCCTCTGCTTTTGTCATTTTCCCCTCTTCACTCCTCTTCCCCTTGTTTTCTGTTGCACATCTCACTTTTATTTGAATTTCATTTCTCTCTATTTTTTGTGACACAGGCCAAGAGGAGTTCAAGCTCTTAACTGGTCCAGCCAAAAGGCTGTCAGTGGTGCTGGTATCAAGCAGTGCTTATCTGTCTCTTGTATTTGGACAAACTGAGTTTCAGCCTGAAATATCACAGAGATCCAAGTCCCTGAGGCACAGAAAAGCTGCACTATGAATACACTGATGATAATAGTCTTGGCTCTGCGGGTTTTATTGCATTTGTTATTTTCTAACATTCTGGAAAACACAGCATTAAAATGAGCAGGGTAAACACAGACAAATGGAAAAAGATGTTGGAGCTGGATAGGAGATGACTCTGTGCTCAAGGCTCTATTGTCCCCTACCTCAGGGTCACTGGAGCAGTCTGACACATGCTTAGGATTTTGGGTGGTGTTACTTGGCATTGAATAGCCACCTTAGCAAGTCTCTCAGGACTGTGTTGTCTGAGGGCAGAGATGAGTGTTCTAGAAATGGCTCTTATGGGGTAGGAATACAGCAAAAATATTGCCTTCTGGACCTTGGCAGAGGTCAGCTTGCCATGATTTCTTGAAACAGCAGATAAAGCATGCGAATGCTACTCAGCCCTGATGTCTGCAGATTATGATGAGCTAATAGATTTTTTAAAATATTATTATTGTAGGAAATAGGCATAGGCAAATAGGATTTTAAGGTGAATAGTCTATTCTTTGCAAGCATTCAAGCACCTGGCTCTTAGGAGGGCTGAGCTGTCAGCAGGAAGCTCTTTCCTGCCTCTGCCCTGTAAAGTTCTTTTACCCTGCGTAAATTTCAAATGCATGTAATTACCTTTTCTAATCAAGTCAAAAAGGGACTAGAGCTTAAGGAGCTCCATTCAGCAGCTAATTTTCATATTTTATCTACTTACATGTAAGTCTTAAGCTTTTATAATGGTAGAGCAACCTGACTTCAGACACCTTCCTCCATGTCCCCATCGGGCTGAGGAGGAGACAAAGTTATTTACTCTACTGAGTAACTAGAAGCCTGGGGTGGGGCTTGGAGGCTGTGAGAGCTAGCCCTGAAAACACAGAGCATTTTTCTTCAAGGTCTGAGAACAATTTCCATCATCCATAGACTTTGGTGAGCTTGGGGTGCTTAGATCTTACAGAAAACTAAAACTGGGAGTTGAGCTGAGTCAGATCTAGCTACCATTAAAATCAACATAAATACTTTTGTTAGTGTAAATGGGTATATATGGATGTTTATGAAGAATAGTAGCAGAAGAAAGCTGGTGTTTTTACCAGGCCAATGCTGCTGCTCAGAAGAATTTCCTCTGTGTCAGCAACAGGATGGTTCCCCCATCCATGATTATCTTCCATAGTAATTTTTGACTTAGTAGCTAGTAAATGCAAAACCTCTCCCTTGTTTTGGTACTTTTGTGACATTAGTTCTTTTTCCTTTATTAATATAATACTGACTGATTAATCTCAACAACATTTAATCAATAATTTTATGTAAATAAACTCTCTGCTAGCTCAGAGGTTGTGGCTTACTTTGGTCTTTATTTTACTCATCAGCTCCTAATGCACTTACTCTGCTTCTAGCAATTACTTGGATGATGTAAGGAGGTGACATCAGCTGATGATATAGTAATGATTGGTGTTTTGTTCGTAATCAGAAGCTATGTACATCATCCTCAGGGTGATGCATTACAGCTTGTAGAATGTTTTTTTTATTTTACTCTATATATATTATTAAAAACTTCTGGTCTCTGTTTACCCCTCTTTCCCCCCAATGTGTTCTTTGCTTTCTCGGTAGTGTTAGAGGTCCTTCCTGCTGCTGCTGTGTCATGGCCTACTTTCTTGGAACCTGCTGCTCTGGCTTGTGCTTATCTGAGCACAGCTCATGGCACGTGGGCATCTTCTGAGCATGGTGTGGCACAGAGCTGTTTTCTTTTTCTGTCCTTAAGGAATCTGCTCAGCTGCCTAATGATGGCAGCTAGCTAACAGTGCCCATTGGTGGCTTTGGGTAAATGCTTCAGAGTTCAAAACAGGACTTTCAGAAGCACTCGGCTGAGTCTTGCTCCCCATTGCAGCTTGCTTTGAGGTTAGACCCACACTGAACATCAAGTTTAGTAGTTACTTGTTCCCCTTGGCCAGAACTTAGTGTAATTCCTTTTTCATTGAGCTGTTCATTGTCTTTGAGAATCATTGTCTTTAAACTGTGGGCAGGACAATTGGTATTCTGTCACCTGCACTGAGAGCAGCTCTGTCTCTAGCTGGGTGCTGAATCTGGCTTCCAGGCAAGTTTGGGAGCAGGCTGAGGCATTGGCACCTCAATTCACACTCCCTTGAAATGAAAGTGAAGCTGGCTTGTGGCTGGTTTTGTGCAGAGCTTGGTATAGGAGCTGGTAGATTCCCTGCCCCTTGAGATTGTGCTTTCTTGCCTGGGCTTGTTACAATTTTGGATGGTCATCACCAGAAACCGGCACTGGGCAGAATACATCACACCACTGGCAATCTGCTCCCTCCTGGCACTTCCAGCCTCATGCAAAAGTGCCCCATGTAGGCATGGCAGCATGTGTGGCTATGTGCACAACCTTGCAGGCTGGCTGGTGCCTCTGCCCTCGTGAATGGAGGTTTTCTCTTAGAGAAGGAGGCTCTGTGCCAGGCTAGCAGATGGGCAGGAGCAGCAGCAGCTGGGAGACCATGTATGATCATCATGCAGGCTTACGATCTGCAGCAATGCCAAAACAGCCACTTGGCTTTATCCTGCCTGTGGTCAGAGCTGTTTCTAAGGCAGCAGCTTGTGGGAAGGTACCAGGGCGGGCAGTGGACTCTGCTCAGCATCCACCATCAAGCTGGGGAGCAGCAAGTTCCTCGAGAGCTGAAGGCCTGGGTAGCATTTCAGTTTCTGTCTGGATTACCCTGTGAAAGCAGGCAAGCTGAGCCCTTGCTGTTCCCTCTCACCTGCACAGGCTGAGCTCTTTGTCAGGTAGAACCTTGCCTCCACCAATAGGACCTTACACACTGTCCTGCTACCCCTGGGAAGGCGAGGTAACTCTCTGCTGCTCAGAGTGAGTCAGTCTGGTGGAGTGGACAGGTCTGCAGCAGTACAGGCTGAGCAAAAGCCCTGCTGATCAAACAGCACTGCAGGTGGCCGTGAAGAAGCCCTTTGTTTGCAGCCCCACAGAAACCACTTACAACTAACATCAAGAGGGCATAACTGCCTTTCCCAAATAGTCATCTCCTTGCCATGACAGGGACCAAGGATATGCTGAGACATTTTGGGAGAGCAGGGCCTGCACAGGGTGGTTTGTGCTTGGATTTAGCCACCCTCTTATTGGAAACATGATTCCAGCTTACTCCCAAAGCTTGAACATTTGAAGCAACCCTGGCAACCCTGTGGACTTGGTACAGCAGAGTGGTGCTTCAAAGGCTCTTCTTCCATCTTGGCTTAAGGGTGTGAGTAGGAAGAATTCCAGGCTCAGCACATCTGCACCTCCCGAGTGCTGCAATGCTTTCTCTTGCTGTGGTTTGGGGAAGAACTTGATGCACTACCGAGATGCCAATAATGTGTGTGGTGTTATTTGATGCTTGATACTTGCAAAGCTAGAGTAGGCTCAGACTTTCCTGAGGGACTAAAGGAGAAACAGTGATCTAACTTGAGCTGGTCCTGCTCGCTTGATACTTTAATGCAGGATGTACTTTAATGTAGTATAGAGCACAGGCGATATTATATTTCTTTCTACTGATAAGTAATTTGAAAGATGACCTGTAAATGTCAAGGGAGAGAAAAGATTCACTGGATTTGTTCCCTTGAATTTGCTTCTTTGCATTGAGGAGAGAAGCCTTGAAGGAGCCTAGGGGAGGGACTTCTATCTTCAAGCTGGCTTTTTAAGAACATGTATCTTAAGGCCTTGTGATGGTTTCATGATTTGGAAGAGCAATTGTGATACCCCAGATGTGACCCAGAAAGCTTTGATAAAATGTGATTGAAAATTGAATGTATAGATTAGTGGGTTTGGGTGTTTTGTTTGAACTGTGTTTCTACCCTCTGTTACCTCAAAGGAAGAAATGCTTCACATTTCAAAAGCAAAACAAAAAAAAACCAAAACAAGAAATGTTAATTTTGCCTTGCTGTCCAAGAGTCAGACCTCTGAACAGCTAATTCATGTCCCC
The DNA here is from genome assembly GCA_024500445.1 of Entomyzon cyanotis. Lineage (NCBI taxonomy): Eukaryota > Metazoa > Chordata > Aves > Passeriformes > Meliphagidae > Entomyzon > Entomyzon cyanotis. The sequence goes on from JAKEPQ010000780.1 coordinate 13,196,095, forward strand.
CTCCACTGACAGGACTTCCACAAAAACCCCAAACCTCAATCTACCTTTATCAGTGGGGAGCATGTTATGGCTGATCCTTTCAGGACACCAGAAAAATACATTTCCTATATTTGGGAAACTTGGTCTCCATGTATTTTCAAGGCTGTGGGGCTCAGCCTGATGCCTTCAGCTAGGAGCTGTTTCCCAGCTTTTTCTGTGGAGCTGAGTTATTGATGGCAGTTAGCTTTCCAGGGAGTGTTCAGCTTTGAAGTGAGGCTCTTAGTTTGTTGATCCAATGCCTGCTATTACAAATGGTGCCTCAGATGGTGCTCTTGGTAAACAGCCCGGCTGTGCCTTAAAAGTTAGGGTGTTTCTTTGCCTTCTCTTCTTTCTGTTGAAAGTTGTTCTTGAACCTGGATGCCAGGAACTTTAATGTCCTCTGAGAGTTTGCTTGATATTAATTTGTGGGAGCTGACAACTTGAGTCCAAGAGTTATAAAAACCTGGCTGAGGAGTTTTGGAGCACTCTTGTGTATATTCTGATGGTGTTTTGGAGCATTAGTGAGGACTAATAGATCCTGAATGAGTCATTGTTTCTTTGCTTTTCAGAAAAAGCACACAGATTGACCCTGGAGGTGTAGTCTAGTCAGTTTGGCATTGATGGTGGGCAAAGACATAGCAACAGGGAAATAGGATCCTGCCTGTCAAAGAAAGAATTGATGATTTGACTAGAAGGTCAAAGTAAATGTCTGTTGCTTCTTCAGTTTCTAAGTCTGTTTCATCAGTTGTCTATAGCACAGTTTGACTCACAGATTGCCCGCAGTACCTGACTATTCAGTCCTGAAATTAAAAAACCCTAATGTCATTCTTCACAATAATATGGGACCTAATAAATGGGTAGGAGCCAGTTAAATTGTGAATTTTATGTGCTGGGTCTTCATCTTCGGCCACTTCTAGTTGATTGGTTTTTTGCACTAATAGGTCATCTCTAACTTAAGTTCCCTGCCACGTTGTGGGGTGGCAGCTGAGACTGGGGCAGGCATTGCTTGGAACTGCCTGGGCCATGTGCTAAGGTAGAATGATGTGTGCAATGTTCAGTTCCACTGCCAAATTCAGGGTTGGGCTTTGGGATGTAGATGCCCATAGGTAGTGTCTCCAAGATGGTTTGCAGTAGCTCAGAAGGAAGAGATGAGAGACCAGGGAACCAATGAATGCTTTGCCAGTTCTGGGCTGTAGGTAAGGAGAATATCAAGACCAGGGTGTATAAAGGGACAGTAAGACAGGAGTTACTGTTCCTGTATTTAGAAACTTATGTAGTGCTGGAGCCATCTATCCTCTATATGTACAGCTCCCAGCACAGTGAATGCCTTGAGCTGCTTTTTCAGTAGCACAAATCATAAAAATAAACACAGAACTGCGTTTTACCATCCCCATTGCACCAAAGTTAAAAATCTGAAAAAAACTTAAGAGGTAATTCCAGTTTGAAGAAACTTTCTTACAGGGATGAACTCTTTGTTCTCCAAAAAAAAGTGACTCGATCCTGGTATGAATGTTTTATCAACTTCTTATTAGCAGGGGACTGCTTATTTTATTAATGAGTTAGAGGATGAGTGAAATCCAGGAGTGAAATCCAGTGGCTGGATGTGAAGGCGGAAAAGCATAAAGTAGCCAGGAGGCGGATGTTTTATGAATCAGCATAATTAATCTTGAAACAACATATCCAGAGAAGGCCCGAACCTGAGACTGGGCATCTCCTGAGAGATCCTCTCCGAGCCTGCAGGTGTGCGGGCTCAGCCTGGCGCGCCCGATCCGGGCAGGCTGGGGGCGAGCGGAGCGATCCATCTCCCCGAGCCGCCCGGCGCGGGAGTTGTGCTCGGGGGTTGTTTGCGGGCTTTGCGGGAGCGGCCGCGCTCCTGCAGCAGCGGGGCGGCGCGGGGGCCGTGCGGCGCACGGCTGCGGTCCCTGCCCGGCCCGGGGGGCTCCGGCCGGCGCTGTCCGGCCGCTAGTGCCCGCGCCGCGCACCCGAGCGCTGCCGCTCGCCGGGGCGCGGACGGGGCGGCGCGGCCGGAGCCGCGGGCGCTCGGCGGGTGCCGCGCTCGGTGCGCGGATCCCGCAGCCGGGCCCGGCGGTGCCGCGGTGCGGGCGCGGGGGCGGGGCGCGGGCGGGGCGCGCATGCGGGCGGTGCCAAGCAGCGCGGCGGGCCGCGGAGCCACTCGCCCCCGCAGCACCGCTCGGCCAGGGACAGCTCCCGCCGGCGCCCAGGTAACGCGCGCTCCCCCCGCCGCCGCGCCCCGCTCCGCGCCGCTCCCCGCGCCGCGGGGTTTGGGGGGCCCGGCGGCTCACGCCGTCCCCCCGCCGCTTGCTTGCTTGCAGCTCCGGGGCTGTGACAGCGCCGTCCCCACCGCGGAGCGAGGCAGCGGCGGCCGGCTCTGCTCGCCGGGCTCTCGGCTGAGGAGGGTGCGCGTCTTCCCGCAACTTGCCGGCGCTCGCAAGGCTCCGCGATGGAAGGGAAAGGTGGGTCGGGCGCGGGGGGCGGCGGCGAAAGGACCGCAGTGGCCGGGCTGGTGCGGGGCCGGGCGGCCGAGCTGCCGCTGTGCTGGGGACATTGCAGCACCGGCGGGGAGCGGGCGGGAGGCGTCCCTGCCGATCCCGCGGGGTGCTCGGCCCGCTGCGCAGCGAGTGAGGGAAGGGTGGCCGCTCTTTTAATTTATTTTCCTTTAGGGCGAGACAGATGTTAGTTGGTGATTTGTTTTCTTAACGCTGAGGATTTGCATAATAAATATGAGGTCTGTCCCGTGTTTTTTAGCCAGTCAGCGATGAGGAGGTTTTTGACAGATGAAAAGCATTTTATGATTAGAATTGGTTTAAAAAAATAAAATCTAATTTTTCTTTTTTTTTTCCTGAAACGAGATCAGGGCTATAGAGCTCTGCCCTCGTTATATTGCATATTTAATACATCAGAACATCCTGATAGATTGGGAGAAATGCAATGAGTATTGTGCTATTGAACTGTCCACCCTAGAAAGAGGAGATAATTAAATCTTGCCTGGCTAGCTTGTGTGTTTGCATACAGAGATCTCATCCACGTATATCCCTTCAGGTTGAGCATATGCATTTTGTTTCGATACATAGCTGTGTGGTCCTGCATGCTTATTTACCCACCCACCTCTACAATTGCATTGGAAATCACACATTCAACTGGTACATGAACTCAAAACCCGTGCGTGTTAATTGCCAATGAAATATTGATGGTAAGTCAGTCCATGCAGAAGAAAGGCGAGTTGCCATTCCCACCCAACGTAGCTGCCAGCTCTCCTGTACAACACAAATCTGGGAGCAGTTTAATTGATAGCGATCAAGGCAGTGGGACAGTATGGACTATATTAATTCAGAGAAAATTATGGTAGACTTGTATAACACAATACTACATACCTTCCAGGGAGACGAGCAGGCTATATTTAAACCTCAGGTTTATTTTTGTAACTATCTTGTCAATCAGGGCTATAGTTCTCCTGTGTGGGAATATCTGATTATATGCTGATTAAGGAAGGAAGCTATTTCAATCATAAGGAGGCAGTATGTCCTATAAAGTACAGTTTCTTGTGGACAGTGATCAATAGAACTACCAGGGCTTGGGGACAGGTAAGTACCTCTTAAGAAAGCGTACCTGCAAAGACTTTACTTAAAATTAAAAAGCTCACAGCAGTCATGTTAGCCTTAAAAAATTATATATATTTTTATTTGGTTTTTTACTATCCATGCTGTTTTCACAGTTAACCTGAGATGGGCCAGCTTTGCCTTTTGAATGTCCTAATGGTACATGTCTTGATGCGAAACAAATGGACTGTGACTTTAGTATAACACACTGCGTGCCTTGTCACGAGCAGGCAGAAGGCTCTCCTTGGAACTTCAGATGGAGCTCCTGTAGCTGGAGGAGTTGTGCAGGGAGCAGGAAGGAAACATCTGCAATAAAACAGCAAGGGTCCAGGTGGCTGGTGGCAAAAGCAGCTCCAGAGGGAGGGTCACCCAACTCCTATTCTGGGCAAACAGTGACTGTTATAGTGCCGTTGCTGCCTGAATCAGCAGTGAGTGCCTGAGGAGGTAGCTTTTGGGGCTGCTGGTACTTGTGTTTATTAGTTGCAAGATGGGCTCTATAGCAGCCCACGTTTCCAGGTGCTTGGCTTTGGTGGAAGGGATAGCGGGAATGAGACAACCCTAAGAGCTGCTCATTTTTGGCAAAACATTCTGAGTAGTTCGCTGTTACTAGGGATTTTCCTTCATGGGGTATAGGTAGGGAACAAATACTCTCTAGGTTTCCTCTATCTATGTAATAAGAAAGGCTGTCCAGAGTAAACCCAGCAGAAATCAAGGCACCAAGATGGGACCAGGGATGTCCTTAAAGGAAATACGCAAGGAACTTTGGCATCTCAATGAAGAAATGAGAAGGCAAAGGAAGTCTTCTCACGGCAGGGATCCAGTTGTGTTGGCACTGAAATAATTTTTGTAAGTTGGGTATTGTTGGAGTGGCATGAGAAGGCCTGTGGTGCACAGGTCTCACAGAGCAGTTCTGTGTAGGTGTATGGTGAGGCTCAAGGCAGGACATCTCTCCAGAGGGAAGGTATGAGCCAGCTTCAACTCTTCACGTCTTCAGCTTTTGAGACTAATCCTAGATGGATTTGCAACTGCATTGCCTTACTAGGCACTGGTTTAGTTTTTATTTTCATTACTAATCAGGCCTCTGCATTGCGAGTCCTCTGTTATGAGATTGGAGAAACATTGTATGCAAGCGGCAAAGTCATCTCTTGCTTTTTAAATGCTTCCTCCTGCAGCCCTTCTCCCACCCCTCCAGTCTTCCTCAGTGCAAATCTCAGAACATCTCCAACTCAGTGTTGTGCAGATACCAGGGAAGAGTGTGTGCTATATTAAGCAACATAAAGTCTGTTTAAGAAAACCTGCCGTCTGGTCCCTGAATTCATCTATCCCTGATGACTGCTGTGGACATTTCTAAATAGGATTTGCCATCAGTAGAACTTGGTTTTCTGAATGTGGCTGGAGCTGAGGCTTTGCAAAGCCTGCAGTCTGCTGTAAAAAATAGGCTAAAGAACCATCTCTGGCACTGCTCAGAGCAGCCATAACTGATTTCACTGGTTGGACTTATTCATGAGAATGAGGGGAGAAGGACACAGCCTAGTTTTTGTGCTGTGGGATGTGGGACTCAGGACTTCACTGTTAGGACTGTAGCAGTAAGAGTACAAGCCAAGAGGGTTCTGGTGATGGTTGAGGAGGTGGTGCAGCCTGTGACATCTTCCAGCAGACATTGCTGGCTAGAGCCAAACATCTCTATCTCCTCATGATGCCTGAAAGACAAATAACACTCTATGGAACTGCAATGTTACCAACACATCTTGGTGATCTAAAAGTAGCATTTGGCCTCATCTAACTTACAGCTTCTCTGACTTACTCTGTTCTGCACATTCACTGTCTCCAAACCTTTTCCAGAAGTAAGGAGCTTAAAAGTTGTAGCTGTTCCCAAAGCTCATTAGGCAATAGGGGGATGGAAGGCACTGTGGGTGAGAGCTCTGTTTTGCAGCTGCTACCTGATCCCTGTTCTCTGAATCTTGCCACTACAGCAGTTCCTGTAGGCTGCAGCAGTAAGTGATACCACACCAGGCATCCCTGGTGATGGGAGCTGGGCTTTGCCAAAGCTAACAATAGTTAATGTGGAGGTTAAAGAATACTTGGTCACTTGCCAGATTCTTCAGTCTCAGTTAGAAAGATGCTTAGCAGAGGAAGGAACGTCATGCAGTGATGTTCAGACTCAGAGGCTAGAAAAGAAATCAGCTGAACAAGAGTCGAGCTGCACAGTGTGGAATGGATCCCTGAGCTTCTGGATGGAGTAGAGAGGGACTGCAGGCTAGCCTTGCTGCAGGGAGGACTCCCTTCCTCTGAAGGTGCTATATCCTTTTCTGTGCTCCTGGAGACATAGAAATCCCTTACTCCCTCACCACCAGAAAACACAGATTACTACTTTGATCTTGCCTTGGGCTCTTGATGTGTCAGTGCTGTATGGGGGGCAGGTGCCTGCCTGAACCTTCTCCAGGGGCCCAGCCAGGTTTTGGGGCTCTCTGCCATCCCTGGAGGTTAGTGCTGGGCACTGGTGGCTCTGGGGAAGTTTCACTGCCTGGGTACAGCACAGGCTGCTGACAGCATAGGATGCATGCAGTTAGCTAGGAAATACAGCAGGACTTGTTCTTGTCAGCTTGCCTACGGGGACAGCAAAGCTCCAGCATGTTGGCTGAGATGTGGAGATGCTCTTGTGAGTCCCCTGAGCCATGGTGCTGCCCTGGTGGAGAGACATTCTCCATGCAGTGGGTTTTCCCACAGGACCCTCATCCTCAGAAGGCTGAGTGGTGGAAAGCCAGGGCTTACAGCTCTTGTCTGCTCAGGGTCCCAAAGCAGCTGGGCTTTGAGGAGATGTCTGCAGAGGACATCTCTGCAGTGTGACTGTCCTAGGCAGGTGCTGCCACAGTAGTGCTACCTGAGTCATGTTGTCTTCCCAGTCTCAAAGCTGGGAGCAGGATTATTGCTTTGTAGAAGAGTCACAATGCTGCTGTTCATAGACATGGAATGTTCAGGCCTTGAAGTGGGAGGCCTTAGGCAGTAAGGTTCCATTTACTCAGGGCACAGTGTTACCCTTCCTGGGACTGGCAAACAGGTATGACTCTTTGCATTGTGCCATCTTGTGGATGTGGGAGTGGGCAGAATGGTTTGGTCCATCTCTCCCCACCAGAGGTGCTCTGAAGCTTCCTTGGCCAGCCCCAGCATTGTGGGCCACCTTCCTCTGTGCAGCTGCCTGCATGCTATGCCTGTAAAGGACAGAATCTTCACCTTGAGGAACTTGTGATCAAGACCCAAGAAGAGCCAGTGAATGTTAGGACTGAAGACAGGCTTTGTGGACAAGGTGAGAGAGGGTGGCAAGTGAGAACATGCAGTTCTGGAGGTTGCTGCGCACTGTTCCCAACTTTGAGGCTTTCTTCAACAATCAAAGGAACGATCTTAAAGATCCAAGACATAGTTCGTGTCCTGAAGCTGTCTGAGATGCTCATGTCAAATTGTACTCCAGAATATGTCTTCCTGACAGGTCCTGTGTTTGATAGAAGTGAGTCTGCAGCACATACTGTCACACGTGTGTTGGAGTAGTGCAGATTGCTTTGGGAAAGTCTGGGTCACACAAGCCATCTTGCATGCTTGCTTGTAATGCAAACAAAATAGTGGCACAGTTACTTTTGTTACGAAACTGTTTTCTCTTTTGGGGAATGCTTGCATCCCTCTCACTATGGCCAGGGGCTTCTTTGAGCAGTGTGTTTTCCATAGAGGAGGCTGCTCCAGCCTTTCATGGTGATGTGCTGTGTGAGATCCAGGACGTGTTACTGAGGCCAGCAGTTCTCAAACTGGCTGCTTGAAGTTTGACCCAAGGAAGCATTTTTGGGGAGGGAAATAAACAGCCTGGTCTTTTTTTTTTGCTATCTCCCCCATGCTCCAGGCTGTGCATTTCAGTGTAGGTACCAGCTTTCTGTGCAGCAGGGGCACCCTTTGATTGCCTGACCTGAACACCTTATCCCTGAGGCTGGAGTTGGGATGCTGTGAAAGATTGCTTTGGTCCTGTGCTTCAGACTCAGTCTCCACTGAAAGAGGAGGGGAATGTCAGGTACTAAGTTAGCACTGTATTCATCCTCTTCTTTAATGCATTTCAGAAAGGGAGAGAAATGTCTGTTCCTCTTGCTTGAGAAATCACATTAAACTCAACACAAATATGACTGTCCTGGGAGGGCTCAGAGATAAGCGCTTGGGTTGCTGTGTGGTACTTGCAAAATGAGCCAACCTTGGCTATTTGCTGCCACCTAGAAGAGCAGGTAGCAGTCTAATACCTTTATTAACCATCATTTGGTAGCTGCTAAATACTGTGGGTGGGTATCTGCACCTTCTGAATGAGAAGGGCAACCCAAGCCTATGTGATGCTGAGGGATGTTGATATGATACCCCAGGAAGTATCTGTGCTCTAACAGACCTCATAATGAGGGGGAAAGTAAGTGGCCATGCTCATAGTTCTCCTTACCAACAAACCCACCATGTTACTAAACAAAGGGGGAGGAGGACCTTACTAAAAGTCTTAAACCTTAAAAAGATTGGTGCAGAATTTGATCATCTGGCTCTTATGAAAATACCCAAATCCTTCAACCCATTTCCACAAGTTTTATGGGGGCTGTGGATGTTGCATTTAGACTGAATGAAATGTGAGAGTAATTGGAAGTGATTTTTTTTTTTTTTTTTTTTTAATGCATTCAGTTGTTCTAACATACCATTTATACATAGAGTGGCTGGAGGCATAATCTGTGGATACTTTGAGTAATGATCTGCGTGCAGCTGTTTCATCCCTAGGTCATTTGGGGTGCAGAAATTTAAAAAAAAAAATTGATTTTTTTTTAAAGTTTTTTTTTCTTTAAGGCTTAGTTTGCCACAAGATTTTTCATATCTGCTCTTATCTTTCCCTCTCTATCTACTCAGCTATTCAACTCTTGTCTGAATTGCACTCATTTCTAATGTGCCATAAAACTTGATATGCAAGAGCTAGTTATTTAGGGAGAATTGCAGAAACTATTTTAGTCTGTGTGTTTTGACCTATAAATGAGGTAACATTATTAATTTTTACATGCAAATCTTGGTGTTTATTAGCGTGGTAAAAGGCAATTTGACAATGAAAAATACTCCTGATGGGTATAGTAATTAATGCTTTCACTCAAAGCATAAAGACTTTAATAATGCTGTTATGCTTAAAATGATTGAATAAAAGGTTGACTATTTTCCTGTCAGGGATACAAGGATGTTTCCTTTTAATATAGCCCCTGTATCCCTGCTTTTTCAAAGTGTTCTTTACAGTCAATAAGACTACAAATCATCAGGCTAATTCATTGAGTTTCTTCTCCCAGGTCTCAGGTTTGGATGAACCTCACCATTTGATACTTATGCAGGATGCACACTGAAAGCTATGGCTTTTTCCTTCAGATTGAATTAAACCATTTATGGTGTCGTCATGTTTCAGTAGAGATCTTGTGGCTGGAGATGATGGCTGCTCCTGGAGCAGTCCTGCGGCGTGCCGCGTGGCCGAGGGAGGCTGTGTGTGCATCAAGATGTGCACTTGGAGAAGTAAGGCGTTTCTGCTTGCTATTTTTAATAGCATGTGCAAAGCAAGAAATCAGGGAAGCATGGAACAGCATTTCTAATTTGGAAGACTGGTTGGTTGGTTTGTTTTTTTTTTTTTTCCTTGAGCCCTGCTTCTTCCTCCTGTGTTTCATCCCCGCACTGGAGGCTGGCTCAAGGCTGGCTTTATCTGCCATCAGCCTTCAGTAGGTAAGGTTAATTTGCTGAATGTAGCTACTTGGATTTTCTTCATGAATCCTCCAGAAGTGCTGAATGTCTTACTGGTATAATGAGGGAAAGTTGCCCTCCTTCTCAGTCACTGAGAATGTATTATTAATGTAAAAACACTTTCCTGGCATTTAATGCTATTTCCGAAAGAGGCTGAAAGGCAGGAAAGCCTCTTCAGGAAGACTGAGGCCCATCTGGTCACTGAGATTTGTATGCAATGCTTACCCCAACATAAAGTTCTATCAGTGTTTATTTTTCTCTCCAAGTCCAGGCAGGGAAGGTTATTGGTAGGATGGGAATGTTCAAGTGTTGTGATAGTCACTATGGAAGCAAATGTAGTACTAGAGACCCTGAGGGATCTTCCAGTTGATGTTGGTCTCTGACAGGACCCTACAGAGGAGCTTCAGCTCTCTGGTTCCAGATTCTGGACCTCTTCCTCCTCCCATTGGCATGCTGGTCTCTACTCCCCTCTCATTTCTGAGTGTTTATCATTACTTGAGGCCATGAAGAGCAAGATCTAGGTGTTGGGGTGGTTGTTTGGCTGGGATTTGTTTGGGTGGAGTGGAATTGCAGGTGTCTGTTCGGTTTGAAAGATCAAACCTGTACAAAATTGAGCAGAGTGGAATAAACTTCTGCTTTGAAGGACAGCCCTCAGATCTTCATCCTTTTTTGATGTGTGGTCCCGAATATGTATTTTGGGGGGAGCACTTCAGTGAGTATAAAACTCGCTAAGAATATTTTGCGGCAGTGGCTTTAGAAAGTTAAGAAACAAACACCAAAATAGTCCACATAGCCAGAATTATTGTTTCGTCATAGATGATATTATTTTGAGATTCAGTTTAGGTTTCTGAATTTTTCAAGAAGGCATACAGTATGATTTATTCTCTGCTTGGGAATTCCTGCACACACTGTGCTTGCTATGATGCAGAAATGTCCATTTCTCTGCCCCTTTAGAATAGCCCTGAATTCAGTCTTATACATGCTGGTGGCTCTACCGTACTGTAAGTGACAGGGGAACAGCAGCACTGCCAGCAGAATGAGGAAAAATGTTAAATCCAGCACCTTCTAGTAAATGGAGGGGAAAAAAAAGTTAATTATACATGAAGGGAGACTTGGATTTCCTAATTTGATACTAACAAGCCATTGCAGCATAACTGGGTTGACAATAGAATAAGCTTCCTCAGCAAGACCTGCTTTTTATAATATTTCCAGCTTATTTGATCTCCTTGAAGGCTGAATCTGAGCTTTTGAGATATTTTCTGGCCTTGAATTCATATTCCCTTTTAGTATTGACCAGTGCTCCTGGTATTCTGAGACTGCCCATTAACCAGTGCTATACATTATCAAATAATTGCATTGACAAAGTCATCTGTTAATTTTTAAACTTTTTATTCATATCAGTGTGCCCCAGTGGAGAAATATCATACTGCAAATTATAACAATTTTGTTGCAATATGAGAAGTGATGGAGGAATCAGCAGAGAAAATTAAAAATTACTGTCCAGAGTCTCCTCTTCCAGTCAAGATTTTAAATTAAGTTCATGGAGCCATTCTTGATTTGAATTTGTGTAGTGCATCATTTGGTCAGTAGGTAAAGGCCAGGTCTTTAATGCCTTACTGAACGGGAGACAAAGGAAATAATACTGATTATTTGGTGTAAGACCTATTGAAATGCCTTTAGACCTCAATTATTAACTATTGAAGAAGTAGTAAAGGTTTGAAGAAGTCATTTTATATTGGTCCAAGGTGATGCTGAAATAACAAACATTTATGGCTTATTTACCTTTTACTTTCTTCCTGCCACTTTGAAGGCAATTTACTTTATTGGTACAAATTATATAGCCTTAAGGCATTTGAGTTAGCTACTGCTATTAAAATTGTTATGTAGTATCTTCAAAGTCAGAATATCCACCCTGTCTTAAAAATGACTGTGAATTACACTTACAACAAGTGGCTCTGTGCTGAGACATGTCTCTGCCATTGCTACTAAACATAGTGCCAGATATCTAGATTTACCTGTCAGTTTTATTTGCATGATTCATCTCTCAGTTACATGCATCCCAGCTTCTCAGTGCTTATAGTTCGTTCCCCTCTCAAAAAATATCAACATCCAGCAACAGCAAGACTTTGTGGGGCTTTTTGTTTGTTTCTTTTAAAAAGGGAAAATAAAGGCACTAGGGATGAATTTCTCACCTCTTTTGATTAGAAGGTTCCCAGAAACAGTGAGGACAAGCCTGACACACTAAAGCATACAGCCGTGGGCAGTATACAGAGACAAAGAACAGAGTGTGTTTAAAATCTTAATTATTTATGGTAAAGAAAATACTGGTTTTGGATAAATTATCCCCTTCTGTGGCACTGCCCAAAGGTTGATGACAGCAGATCCAAGTGCAGAACTCTGCTGTCTGTGAAATTGGGAACAGGGCAGTGAGGCTGATGCTGAGCTTTGCATGCTTCTAATGCAGGCAGTGCTCTGTGCCGTGCAAGTCAGCCAAACAGCGGGAATTTTGGATGGATGGCCCATAATAGACATCCTGCTATACGTATGAAAACACAGGCATTTCCTTTTTTTATTTAAAGGTTTTCAGGAACAGTGAATCCAGAAGAGTCTTGCTGTATCTCAGCACTGTTAAAGCTGGCATCACCACCACTGAAATGCATTTATGCTCATGTGGAGCATGAGTTTATACTCAGTAATCTCAAAGGTAAGGCTGCTGTACAGCTGCCTTGCTGCTCTTGTATTCCTGAAGTCAGCTTTATATACCCAGAAGCTGCATGGTGATTTGGTAATCCAGGCCAAACAGAGCATGTCCTGACTGCAGCTCCAGCTGGTCTTGAAAGTAGCGGCAGTGTTGGGAAATTGGCTTGGAGAAAATTAGGACCTTGTAGGTGGACATTTCCCACTTCTGTCCCTGCCCAGTACCTTCACATCTGTTCTGTAAGTTGGGCTTTGGCTTGGAGCCTGCCTGTGGCACCCAGCAGGTGTGCCTGGTGCTTGGCTCTCCTCACATCTGAGAGGACTTTGTCTTCTGTCATTTCCCTGCCTATGGACAGTCCCACTCCTGAGTGTCTGGGATGTGGGATGTCAGCCTTAGGGGGAGTCAGTGTTCTAGCAAAGCATAATGTAGGACACTCTGGGCTGTTTTCTGTCTGTCAGGAACACTGAAGTTAAACATCTCCCTCTTCTCCCTCCTGTTTGCAGTGGAGATGCTTAGAAATCATATCTCCTATTTTGCAGAAAATCCAGTTTTCTGGAATTTGTGCTGAACTGGATTGGACCCAATATTTTCCTTACCATTCAGTCCAGTCAAGGGCTTCCTGGACTTTGCTCTTTCTGATGGATCTTGCCTTAGATTCATGAGAGTTTGTCAACACCTGCGGTGGTATAAACAGCACAACTGAGAGTAAAAATTCATGTTTGTAAGCTAAACAATTTTACTGTGTGATGGTTTTGTTGACTATCACAATAGTTAGCTCTTTACAGATTTCTGAGGGATTTTGGATTTCGTGGGATGTTTCTAAGGCCTTTCCAGGTGGAGGTACATATGGACCATAAAGCTTTATCACTGTTTTTGGCTCTTGTGCTATTTCCATAATCAACCTTATACATCTTCTATCTGTTGAAGCATGGAGCTTAAGTTGTTGGGGAAAATGGTTGTTTTCAGGTTTCCATTTTAACTTCCTTTGCAAAAGAGACAGTGGTGTTTTCCAGAAAGGAGAGACACATCGTCAGGAAAGCTTGTGTATTTTTTCTCTCCAAAAATACTGCATCTCAGTTCTGAGTAACGTGCTAGTTTGAAGTTGTTTTGAAATTATTTTCTTTGGGGAAAAATATTATTAATCACTGCTACGTTATTGTTATTAATACTGCTAACAAACAGTAATGAGTTATTGAAAACTTTAAAACTTTTCCCCTAGGATTCCCTGGAGCAGTTAACAGAACTGATCACTAAATTGCAAGTGTTACAATTGACTATATCAAGTATTTCTGTGCAGGAGATGTCAGCTGCAAACGTTCTGCCCATTCTTTGCCCATGGTTATTGGTTCAAATGTGATGCAAGGCCATGTGGAACTGTTTGGTTCCATGAAGATGTGACCTCATCTGGATAGATTATCTTGTAGCTTTACAAAAAAACACCACTGAGACCACATTGGGCTGTCTTGGTTTATGAACTATGTGGCTTTCAGCCCCTGTCCCAGCATAGCCCCAGCTGGCACTGATGGCTATGAACTACATATATTTATAGTGGTGCTGGATGGTCCCAGAAATAGTGACCAGGTGGCTATCAGCCAATTGCTGCTGAATGCCCTGACTATAATGAATTGGAAAGCTCATGTACCTCCTTGAGGGGAAAATACAATCAGCTTGTCTCTAATTATGACCCCAGATAATGATGGAGCAATCCAGAAATATCACAGCACGGGCAGTGAACTCAGTGAACTTCCTTGATATAGGACAAACCTGGATGGGTCTGATATTGGATCCTTCTTTTTTGCTGGAAGACATATTGGACTGTCAGTTCTGTTCCTGGAGGGGCTAATTACAGCTACATGGGGCAATAAATCAGCTCCTGCTCCTCTGGAAAAGAAACCCCTTGGCTCTCAGCTCAACCCATGCTGGCAAAAAAGTGTGGAGATGGAGAGCCAGAGTTTCACACAGCTGTGCCAAGTTCAATACACCAGCTTGTAAATCCTGTGGGCTCAGCCCCTTATGTCTGCACTCTATAAAGAAAGAATGGCTACAGAAAGCTCTGGTTAGTGGAGTTGCTGTGCACAGGGACTCTGACTTTGGATCTGGACCTAAGTGGGAGGCTGTCTGGACAGTGTGACAGTTGATGTGTGCTCTGGGGTTGAGGTTGTCATTACCCTAAGTAGGAGTAGTATTAGGAGCCCAATGTGGCTTTACTGCTTCACCCTGCTGATCTGAGACCTTGCTTGGGGAGCATTTACAATTTGGGAGTGGTTGGATCCAGCTGTTGATGTGTTGTTGGCCAGAGAGCTCAGGGAGCTTTGCAGAAATCATCTTGCTGGTGATAAGGAAGAGGACAGTACAGAGCAGCAGGACTCCTAGGTTAAATCCTACCTCTGAATTTTCAAGTGTTGAAATTGCTTTTAAATCTGTGCTGCTCAGTGGAATGAAGATTGGTGGGTAATGCAGCCCTGAAACCAGAGCACTGTTGTTTTGTTTTGTCCTGCTAATCCAAAAGGTTTTGAGCCATTATACCACTAAAGCACACTTTCACCTCCAGCCTAGCAAGCTGATATTAGCTTTCCTGTGTACCTTTTTCTGAAATTCATAACTCACAACTGTTCTCTGAAACATCTCATCTGAGTTTAAACTGGAGAGATGCATCCCATGCCAGCTGCCATCACGACTAGCAAAGTTCAAGTTTGCCAGTTATTTTTTTGCATGATGAATCCTAATATCTTTTCAGCACTTCAGCAACAGAGCAGCAACAGTGTTTAGTAACAGTGGGTAAGATCATCGTGTTGGGCCTGGAGCAATTGCATTAATGCTGCAGCAGCCTAAATGGTGCTTGAAGATTGTAGAAGGGTGGAAGTACATCTGACCTGTTCAGCAGGATAGAAAGGACACAAGGCAACCTCTTTTCTGGTGGTGTGGTTTTTGGTTGTTTTTTGTTGGTTTTGGTTTTGGGTGTTTTTGGATTTTTTTTTGGTTGTTTTTTGGGTTTTTTTGTTTGGGTTTTTTTCCCCCTCCTAGGTGATCACTGTCATAACATCTTGTAATCTGTGGGTATTTTTCTGGGCTGCTGTCAAGCCTGTATGTTTAGGCAGTCACCTGACGTGGGTCTCATGGGTGGCAATGTCCCTGCTGTGCCTCAGCCCTCATCTTGTCCCTGGTAAAGATGGTGATGCAGAGGCACTAGGGAAACATGGAGTTTGAGATGTGTTCAGAACATTTGCTGTGTTCTCTAGGCTGATGTGTGAGCTCTCACAGAAGGACACCCTTACAGAAACACAGACGAGGGGACTGAAGTAGCAGTCTACATAATTGTCCCATTTCTGTTACAATTGCTAATCACCTGGCATTTCATAACATCTTTTTCTCCTCCTGTGCTGTCAGCTCCAATACCTGCTGTACAATCTTGCAATCATTGGGATGGCAGAAGATTGCCATCCCATAATTGCTTTATAGTTGGTTTGCTGCGAGCCTGGCGGGTGAAAATTCCCTTGAATGGTAAATGAAGTTAGGAGTGCGTGTGATTGAACGCCTGTGTGCGTCATTGCCCTCTTCACGTTTTGTCCTGCACGTGTAACATTTCCATTAGCCAGGACTGAAGGACTTGTTCACTTGTTTGCACCGTTTTGCAGGATACACTAGACTTCCCTGTGAAAGATACTGCTAATATTTTCCCTGCTAAAAAGGGCTGATTGATAGGCACTTCCTGGTGGGAATGAAATCCTTCAGGATAAGAGGGAGTTCTCTTATATAAAGCATTTAATACTTTTAAATATCAGAGAATCTTTATAGAGCTATGAAAATGTTATGAATTGTGTATATAATAACTCTTAATTTTAAAATCCACACGTTTTATAAAATTATTACAGTGAGTTTAACATAGTGTAGTTAGTTTGGTTTAATAATCTGTAAATGTTCCATGTACAGTAAATCTAATTTTTCATGCAGGAAAAGATCTTCAAAGACAAATATTTGCAATAATAGAAAAGGCAACATAGAGAAATTATGTGAAAGAATGTTATTCTTTGGGTAATTGTTTCCTTTCTTTTTCTTATGGCTCTCCACTGGAGGCAAATACTTGGAGCTGTGTGTGGATGTGTGTGCTTCTAACAGGTGGCTTTTTTTAATCCATGAGGGAAGGGGAAGGAGAGTTGAGCTGCTTTAATGTTTGAGGTCTCTCAGATACTAGCTGGCCTGTTTCTGTGGGTGGTGGACATATTTGGGACTTTTCAGAGACATCAATGAGTCCATCTCACCAAACCCTGCTGAGGCGACACCACTAATTAGTTACATAAAAGTGTATGTTTGCCATTGACAATGAGGGGCCCAAATCAGTAAGAAACATTATCAGTAGGTGCTTTTCCTGTACTTGCCTTGTCATGTTCCCTTTGACTTCTGCAGTCACAGCTGTCCTGGCACACCCACCTGTGTGTGCACATCTCAAGTCAGCATCTCAGGCTCTTTTGGATCTTACACTGCTGGTGCTTAAGCAAAGGTACTGTAATGCTCCATACCTCATATTGTCTGTTTGAATAATGTTGCTATTTCATGGATATAGGGTAGAACCCAAAGAACCCAAAATCCTTTTCCCAAAATGGTCCATTTTGTTCTGTTGCAAAGCCCAGTTGGGAACAAGCAATGCCAGCTCCTTATGGTGGTAGTGCAGCTCACCTCTTATACCCAACAACTGTCCCAGGAGTCAATTAGAAATATTGGTAAAGGCAAAGCATTTCAGCTTTGATACAGGCTTGAATAACTTTTGAAATACCTATTTCCTAAAAAGTTCAAATGTTTCAATACTAGCAGTTATACAGACTAAGAAAAGATGGAATGGGAGATCTGTGGGATGTGAAGTCACTTCATCAATATTGAATTGCTTTGTTTTTATACTTCTGTTCAAACCTAGCTCAGCATCTCAAGGATGTTCAGATGACACCTGTTCATGTGACATTTCATGTTTTGTCAGAAGAGCCCAAAAGCTTCATTCTCAGTGACTTGAGTATTTTTTTCCTAATGCTACATGGCGTCTGGCAGCTGGACTCCATTCTTTGCTGCTCTCAAATCAGTCTGCCTGGTGAAATGCCAGCCTTTGTGACATACAACACTAAATTGTTGCATGGCTCTTTGCATTCATGGGTATTAGTGCTACAAAAAGGAAGCTAAGAGCTTTATCAGTGTTCCAAAGGAAAATGAGGCACAGAGTAGAAGCAACTTGCTCAAGGTCATCCTTGAGAGTGCTAGGAAAACTCTCATTCTAGCACAGTTAGGAATAAAACACCTCTTCCATGATACTCTGAGCTAGAACATCAGAAAATTCATATCTTTAACGACAGGGAGACTCCTTATTGCAATGTGAAAGATGTAGCTCTCCAGGGACTTTCCCTTAATAAGAGAATGGGGGTGTGAACCACAAGTTTGAAGCAGTGTGTTAGTAGGGAAAGGCAGCTGAACTTACTAAAAATATTCTTCAACTATTTTTGGGTTAGTTGAAGATGGCAGAACATTTTTATTGGGCCCTGCATGATACTTTGCTGCAGTCACCCTGATGAGACTGATTCGTTGTTGGAAAATGCAGAGTTGTTCTTGGATAATTGGGGGGTGGGGTGGGGGTAGAAATCCAAAAGACAATTCTCAATAGTGGTAATAAGGAAAGTCTGGGGCTTGTTGAGGAAGCATCTGTGGACCTGGTTCATGAGCAGGTGATCTCTCTGAGTGAGGATATTAGTGCCCTCCTTTGGCATAAAGAAATGGAACAGCAGTAAGTCAGCACAGTGTAAATGCTTGCTTTTAGCACGTGTGATTCCTGGGTTTAGGGGCTTTGAGGAGATGTGATGTTTTCTGCTATTGACCCATGTGTAAATATCTCAGTGTATATGTTGAGATTAAAGGATGCAGTTTTTAGTCTTAAATGAAGATCTTTGTGGAGTTAAGAGAAAGCTAGATCTCGAGGGTGTTCACTTTCTTCCTCCACCTGCTGGCATCCTGACCATTCCCATGGGAATACTGTGGTCCTTATGAACTGGAGTTCAGTACCTGAGGAGGTTTTGACTGCTTCCAAGCATCAGGCTTCCTAAAGGAGTCACACTGCCTCAGGAGAGGGCTGCTCTGAGGACAGAGCAATGCCTTTGCTAGGGTGGTGAGCATGGAGGTTGTGCTTTCGGAGGCATAGCCCATACTTCAGAGTCAGCCTTTGAGTTGCAACTTCAAAAACAAGTTACCTGCTGGAGAATCAGGGAGTACAAGGGAATGGTTACATAATGTGGATTTAAATGTGTGCTTTTATCAGAGATGGGTGTGAACTGCTCAGAGATTTAGAGGTGAGTACACATTCATTAGGCTGTGCCTTTCAGTAGGTAGGACCTCAGATCCCAAGAAATTAGTAGAAAGTGGAAGTATGCAGAAGTATCTATATGTAGGTGGTATTGCTGCCTGTTTTGGAAAAGAAGATATCAAATTACAGTGTTTATTTGTGTTGCCTACGCATAAAGATGCACTTTGTGAAAAGATGATACAGCTTTCCTGGTCCCCCAGTTTTTATGAAGAGTAATTTATTAGAAAGCCTAGACTTAATTTAGAAAATTACAGCTATATCTAGGCAGATTTAGTTTTTGCTTTTACTTTAAATTGGAACTGTTCACTCTCACTGGTTCAGTGTCTTGTGGTTGATTGCTCTGGATGGAAGATGGATGTTTCTCAAAGATCTATGCACAGTGTTCACAACATCAGCTGCTGTCTAATCTCTGCTCAGATAGTATTGAAAAGCAGCAAACAAATAGCAAGATGTGTCTCAAATCTTGAAGGAAAAAGCTCAAGATAAGAGCTGTTTTATAGTGTGTGCTTTCTTCAAAAAGCAGTGTATGCCATTAGAAATGACTTCTTAAATTTGTGTAAATCTGTGCTGCTGGCTAGTTATCTTCAGGGGTTTCACCTGTGTAACAGGCTGCTTGTTATTTAGGTCCAAACCCCCTGGTTTTGTTAAATTCCGCCTATAAACTAATCAGAAGCTCAGAGGTAGACGTGAGAATGTTATTGTAGTACGTTCCTGCATGAATTGTAGGTTGGCAGGACCCTGGAGTATTAATTTAAACTCTGCATACTTTCTTTGTGATTCTATCTTAAAACCAAAGGGTTATGCTCCAGTCTGACTGTGGGTAGTGGTCCTTGCTCCATGGGCACAGCTGAAAAGTTTATCCTGGGCTACCAACTGAGCCACCTGAGTCAGTGCAGAGCTCCTGGCAGCTCCTGCTGCTGCAGAACCAATCATACAGCTGGTGCAATCTCACTTTTTTCCTGGGCTTTTCCTAGCCCAGGGGTTTATGTAGCAGTGGTTTGTGCTGAGCTGCCCTGGAGGTGTTTTGCACTCGATGCTTGTGGGAATACCTGGCTGGGAGCAATACCTGGCTGGGAGCCCCTGCAGCAAAGGTTGGGGGGATGCAGGTGGAGGGTGGGATGCTGGCTGGCTTCTGGAGTTGTCTCATTCTTGGTGGTGTGAGAGCTGCTGTGCAGGAGGGGTTTGCCTCCTCCCAGATCTGCAGTCCTGGTGGGACAAACCCTGGCTGCCGCACAGAGCTGTGAGAGAAAAGCTATCAGAAGTGTCAGCTCTGTGATATGTGCTGTGGGACAGCTGAGTCCTGCTTCCACCCCGTGCCAGCACTACTTGTGGAAAGCTGGTTAACCAGAGATGAAGTAGAGACTGACTTCATCTCTGGCCCTGTGTGAATGACAAAAAGTTGTGCCAGCACTCCAGTCCACTGGCACCAGCATTACAGACTAGCTTCCTTTGCACTTCATTCTTGGTTTTGAATAGGAAACGCTATTTAAAGATTTGCCAGGCCTTTTCTAAGGCTCAACCGACAAGGCATTAATGGATGTTTCTGTCATTGAGAAATTCATTCCTCTGTCGGTTACTTGGGTTATTGATTTATTTTGAACTATACTTATCAGCATATTACATGAAAGGATTTTATTGAAAAGTATCTGATCTAGAATTTCTTTCAGTCTCTGCATAGTCATTTCAGGAAACAGGTGTGACAACCCAAACCTTCACTCATTTGTAAGCCATCCTGCATGCCAGGCAGTGACAGGGATGCCCAGTGGGATGCGGACACAGATACACATTTGGTATCTTTATCTGTCCAGTGCAGGACAGTTTCTTGCCCATTCTAGCTTTATCAAAGTGTGGGGATAGCCAGAGCCCTTGGGATGGATGTTTGAGAGGGACCTGCAAGTTGCTGACCAAAACCAAGCTGAGTTGAGGGCTGTAACCAGTTGGAGAAGGGACATTTCCTTTTGGTGAGAGCCTGCAACCCCTCTCAGAGCAGCAGTGCTTTGTGTGTGTGTGGTTTTCTTTCTCTGCCTGAGAGAGCAAAAGGAACCACAGCAGATGCACCTGAGTGTCCTGAGGCGTTCCCAGTGAGCTGTTGTTAAAATGCATTTGGTTTGAATGCAGAGAGGGGTCAAGTTTGGTTGCAAGGAGTCCAAATTACTGTGATTTCATTGTAGGGATTTAGGGTGTGAAGGTCAAGCAGATGAGTCTTAATGGCACACAAGTCATTGCAGTTAATGACAGACTGGATAAATTAAAAAAAAAACCCATGTATTTGCTGCTGTGCAGCTTGAGCAACTCACAAGCCACTCTCTGATGCCTTTGGCCAGCAGAGTTTCACTCAGAGAGAAAACAGCATCAGATCTCTACCCTGAGTTTGGATTGCCCATCAGACGTGTACATCTTGGATCTTTCTCAGGTACTTCAGAGGAGCTGAATGAATAATGTACAGCCTTGAGGAGAGTGGCACTAATTGCTTAGGAATAACCCTTGCTAAGGCAAATATATTTTAAGTAAAGTCTCAAATGTCTGCCTCAGCAAGCAGTTTGCCTAAGACACCCTGATGGGCAAGTGCTGAGCTCCAGCAATTCTTTTGTGTGGTTATGATGAGACTGCTTAGGTCTGCTGCAATATGCAGTATGGTGTGGTCAAAGAAATTAAAAAATCATTGTTTGTCCTACAGAATATGGATCTGTGAAAGCCTGGTTTTCAGCTAGGCACTTTGGAGAAGTTTTAATGTGGATCTAAACACTACCTTGGCATCGTATGTGTGTTTATGCTTTTGCACCCCACAGAGTCTCATTTGTCAAACAAATTAGTGTCCCACAGGTGACTCTTTAGAAAGTGAGGTCATCCTTGAGTGGTCAGTACCAGCCAAAGCTGCCCTGAAATAAGAGGAAAAATGCTCTCCTTCTTGGGTGCTTCTGAGTTCTTTCTCCTCAAGCCTTTTGTGCTCTTCTGGAAAGTCCTAGAGACTAGGATACTGCATTATTGATGGTTATTGCTTGGTTCTCTTCAGGAGAAGGGAAAATAATTTTTAATTGATTTGTTAATTACAGATCAGGGTCAAACACTGTGGGAAAGTAATTGGCTTATCTTGATCTGATTCCATATTGGATAAGTGTGTCTATTCCAGCATTCATTAGCTGCTAGTACCCCTGTGCTATGCAATGGAGCAGTGGCTTGGGGGAATGAAACAAGCTGGAATTGTGTGTGGGCAGTGTCCATTGCTGGTGGAGCACATGGTACCTGCCCTGCAGGAGGTCATGAGCTTCAGTTTTGGTGGCTGCTGCCCAGACAGGCTTTGGCAGCACAGGATTCACAGGTTTCCAAGGTGTTGGTGGAGTTTGACTACCAGGCATAGGTGTTGCTAAGCCTGGGCTGCTGTGATCTCAGGACAGGCAGAGTCACCATGTAGCTGTAGAGAGAAATATCAGGGGGATGGGGAAAGGTGATCAACTGATTCCCTGCTCTGAACTCCCAGAATAACCCTGAAATCTGTTTTATTCTGCTCTGAAAGAATAATTTCCTTGCCTGGGAATTAACATAGCTGTGATACTATTCTAGCACCATAAATGGGATTGAGAATGTGATGTTCCCTGCCCTGGAGAGTCACTGCCTCAGAAATTTGCTGGGGCTCTGCAGTTGTCACTTCCACATTGTATCAGCATCCTCAGCCTCATCAGCGTTTCAGTTTGAAGCAGCAAGGGCTTTTGATCGTAAACCATTTTACTTCTGGGACAGCATGAAGGAAAGTGTGTTATGCTTTGCTTAGAGAAGGGGAGGGAGAGGACTGTGGCTTTCTGTGTGTATTTTTGCAGCACACTGAGCCAAAACCTTCTAATTTAATGGGACAGATTTGCAAATTCACACCTGCAGATTTCGCCTTCACAGGGTTTTCATGTGCAAGCTTTCTATTCGTGCCCTGGAGAGCAACCTGCACCTGCTTCATCTCGCCTGTGAGACCAGCAGCTCAGCTCTATTGACAGTTTACTCTCTCTGGTAATGAATAAATGCCTCATCCTGCAGCACAGACCCCCTTTAGAGGCATAGTAAGGCTATCCCAGGTGAGCAAGGGCCAGAAACACAGCCCTGCCCATCTGTACTGCAGATACTGTCATAGCACAAGTGCAGTGAAATGTGGATAAGACACTGTTGCTGTTTAAGCCTGCAGATCTCCAGGCTGTCAATAAAGTTATTTTATGGCTGTTTTTTTGTGCTGGTGCCCACATGTAAAACATCAAGGAGCTGTTCTACACAGCTGCCCAGAAGTCTGGCCTTGTTTCTGCTGCTTCCTAACAGTGGTTCGTGCATTGCATTTTTCCCCGAGATGAGCAGCTCAGGCTCTGATAACCATGGAAACCTGGTTTGTCTTCCCTAATAGCTTCAGCTGAACTCAACATCTGTCTGCCTGGGAAAGGGAAGGCTGCAAGCTACAGGTTAGCTGTGCACAGCTCTGGGGATGCTAAAACCCATGAACACCTCCAGCAGCATCCTGGTGCACCAGAATGAAGCAGCAATGCTGAGATAATGCTTGAGGGACTTATAAAAGATATGCCAGGCAGGAGGGGAAAACAGAGTGTGAAAGAAGGCTCTCCTGAGGCAGGAAGGTGTTGTGAAGCCGCTTAAGAAGATACTGCATTATGGTTGTCTTGCTCTGTGTGTGTTGGCTTGACATGCTGGGCATGTGGTGCATTCTGTTGTGACTTTTAAGCTTTGAAAAAGCCATTTTCCATTTTAAGTTAGAAACCCTTTAAACAGCTTGCTTGTAGCAGAGAAGGAAATCTGGGCATAAGCTCATGAGCATAAAATAAGCTTTGAGATGGGGTAAGTGCCTCTCTTTGGTAACAGCAGGGTTCCATACAGCTTTTCACTTAGTTATTGGAAGCATGGTTGCTGATAAATATGTCTCATAGCTCTAACTTGGTGCTAGCAGCGTTGCTGGCCTAGTTAACATGGGGAAGAGTGGGGAGAAGAGTTTTTAAGCTTTTTTAAAAACTAATTCAAGAGGGTTCATTCTGCTGCATCTCTGTATAGATACACATGCATTTCCTATGGGCTGCAATTTAAACTTTCCTCTTTGAAGCATGATTACAGCCCTGGACTCCAGGCTTCCAGGAGAAGCCCTGGAGGTTACCAGCCTCTCAGAAAAGTCATCACAGGAGCTGCCAAAGCTGTGTTCCTTTCCTGAGGTGCTGAGTCCTGTGTCTTTGTGAAATGTAGGAGCAGGCCTGGCACAAGCTGTTGGAAGCATGTGCAGAAGTGCTGCCCACACCAGGGAGGTGCTTGGTGCAGGGACCTGTGCCAGGATGCTCTGCAAGCTGGAGCCAGAAGCAGAAATAGAAATAACATTGTCCACTGGCAAGTCACAACCTCTGTGTGTCCATCTGTGAAAGAGAGGTCATAATATTTCACTGTGGATGCCTTAAGGCTTAGTTAGTGTTTATGAGATGCTGTGAACTTTGGGATGGTGCCTGCTGTAGAGGGCACTTATAATGGTCCCCAAATGTCTTTGTTGACACAGCAGGCACATAAAAACACTGACATCTTCCTAGTGCATAGAACAAAGAGATGCTGGAATTGCTCTCAAGTAAAAATTAGATGCTTCTAAACCAAACCTTTAGTATTAATCTGACAGTTATCACCTGCAGGTGTTGTGAGAATGAGAAAGAAAATAGCAGGGTAATACCTAGCAAAATTCTGGGCTGAGATTAGTGCCTGAACAGTAAAAGCTGTTTGGGAAATTCTTCATGCTTCACACTTCTTAATATAGCTTAATATGTATTAATATATATTCTTAATATAGCTGTTGGTGTTCTACATCTAAGCACAGAGCCATCACACTTTGTGTGTGGACATGACAGGCAAAAATCTCTGCTTTCTCCATAGCAGCCTGGGAGGAGGGTTTTCCATGCCAGTTGCTGCAGTGTTGGAAGACTGGGCCATATGAAGGAGCCAGTTCTCCAAACTCACCCTCTCAGTGGGGACTCTGGCCAGCACAGCCCTGCAAGGTGCAGCCTGGCAATAACAATATGCTTCACAGAAACAGTTTTTAGTTTTCTGGCTCCTTGAGTGTTTGGTGAGCAGAGAATCAAATGCTTGTCTCTTGCTCAGTCCAAGTAAGATCTTGGGAATTATCCTGCCTTTGTGCAACCACGAATACAGCAACTGCTGCAGGTTACCTTACTGTCAGGTAAAAGTGAGTATTTCTTTTTTCCCCACAGCTTTTTCTTGGTATTGTAGATGCTTTCCCACTCCTTATTTACACAGAGTGAAATGGTGTTGATACCTGGATAGCCCCACCAGTTCAGAGCACTAGTCTGTATTACCAACCTGGACCTGAGAAACCTTTTCCTCATGTAAATTTAATCAAGATTGCTTCTTCTAATTAAGCTTCAATTAATATGCACTTATGACCAAAAAACTTTCTTTTTTAAGAACCATCTGGCAGCACTTTTTTTCCCTTAGAGATCCTGGGATCCAGCAGTTCCAGATGTTGTCTGTGTCAAATGTTAGAAGTGATCCAAAACTACAAGGAGCTGCTTCAGTACTGTTGGTTGGTACCTGAATTGCTCCAGGTCTGTAGTTTTGTCCTCTTTTATTAGGGGTTTCTCTGGTAGTACCAAACAGCAGTTCTTTTTGGCCAGTGACTGTGGACTAGAACATTCACACTCTGCATTTTTATCTGTACAGAAAATACACACAGGTACAAAACCACCTGTGCGTGTTAAGTACAACAGCAGCTGTTTATCACACTGTCCATGCAAGGGATAGGAAGTAGAGATGGCAAATGTTACCTGAACTCTGACAGCAAATTAGCTTATTTAGAGCAACATTGCAAAAATCGTTGTTTCTTTTATTTTCTACGTTGCCTCCAGCATTGATAATATAAAGTTACACAAGTAAATTCAAAGCCAATCTCTCTATCAACACTTCAGAACTGAGAGTGCAGCTCTAACAATATTTGGTTGATCTAGCATAGATGTTTTGGGGGAGTGTGAGAAACAACCTGACCTGGAAGAAAAAATAAAGTTGGACCTTCTGAGTTGTGCTAGAAAACACCTATTCTGTCTGTACTTGAGATCTGGACAATGCCTTTGAGTTGGGTCTCAACAATGGAGATGGGAAAATGAGTGGAAGTGTATTCATGATGAACAAGCTGGCATCAGGAGCTGGGCTGGTTATTCTTGGCCATTCATTGATTTGAAGTTGCCAGGGGTGACTTTGGTTTGCTGGGGGTAGTGATAGATGCTGATTCTGTCTGCTGAATTACATTTTCCTGGTGACCTGCTTCTTGCCAACCCAAGTCTATTTATGGATCAAATGGTGAATGAATGACTACTGTTTGGACTGTTTGTGGAGCTGAGCACCCAAAATGAATGTTGATGCAGAAGTGACAAATCATCCCGTGGCTGCTGAGAAGAATATCTGATGATGACTGCAGCTGTGGTGCAGCTCCACTTACTGTTAACATTTCTGCATCAATAAGATAAGTCTACAAAGAAGTTACAGCCAAGGGTCAAGTTCAGCAGGTTGGCAGCTGGGCAGGGAAGGAGAAAGAGCTGCTGGAAGGGTTTTAGGGTATGCTGGTTATAATCTTGCCTGTCCACTTATTTGCCCTGATACCTTGACCAAGTTTTGTCCCTTTACCATGCTTTTGATGTGCAGTCAGGTTTTTTTAATTTATGTGTTGAGACTGTAAATGCTTGAAAAGCACTATCCCTTTTTGTGTCTGTGTCTGACACTTGGTGTTCTCAGTCCAGGTTCCAGTCATTCCTTCAGGGCATTACTGCTGAAAAAGATCAAGTAGCAGTTACGATGCATAACGGAGCTGAATGTGACCATTTGGGAATTTTTTCTCCCTTCAGGGAATATGTCTTTAGAGAGTTTGAAAATGGTTTACATGTTTCTGCAATGTCTCATAACAAGCTCCCTAAAGCTGAGGGAAATCTGGAGGTGGTGGTTTGATCTTATTAATGCATGAAATAGGGAAGCATAGAAAACAATGGACAAAACTTTGACACCTTTAGGTTCCAGAAGTGCTGCAAGCTCAGATTTTTTCATCCCTGTAGCCTGAGGCCAGGCAGAGCTGGCTGTGGCTCGTTCAAAACAGCTCTGAGCAGAAGAGGTTTGTAAAGTTCTGCCCATGGCTCAGCTCCTCCTTGCAGATGTGCTGCCTTCCTTCAGCATCTTTAGAGCTGCAGCACACCATTGCACTGTGGCAGCCTGGACTCACTGGTCAAGTATTATTGGCTGTCTTGAATTACTGCCTCCTGAATCTCACTAAGAAATGATGGTGTAGTTACAGATGCTAAAGCAGATGTGTCACATCCCAGCCTCAAGCATGCAGATGGAGCCACATGCAAAGTGAGGTAAACTTGATGCTGTCCACATTAGAGGGTGAGGACTGCAGAGAGCTGAGCAGGTATTGCCTTTGCTTGTGGAAAAGGTAGTGCTGGTCTCAGGGTAACGAGATCAAAACACAGCTTTGCTTCAGTATGTCCAACCTAGCCATGCAGGGCTGTGCTTTGTAGCACAGGTTAAACCCAATTTCTGCAGCAGCTTCTCTTGGACTCTCAGGCTAAGAAGTGACTCTGGCCTGGCTTCTGGTGTGTCATAGCATGTCCTGTTAGAGGACCATATGTGCAGGTACTTGCTGTGCCAACATCCTGTGTTAAAGGAGCATCTTTGATTTACCAGGAGACTGTCAGCTGGATTCAGGATCTGCGTTTTCAGATGGTGATCCAGTCCTGATTCCAAAAGATCCACATACAGACAGCTTAGCTTGTATAACATACAAGGGGAAAAGGCAAGGGGCTTCTCTACTTTTGCTCTTGGGTCTCTGCTCCCCCGTGGTTTGGAGCTCAGCTGGGTCTGAAGCTGAGCCTTTCCCAGGAGTGAGATGCCACTGATGGGCTGTGTGCCACTGGCAGGGGCGTGTGGCTCCTGGCTCTGGCAGCATGGCAAGGTTGCATGTGCTGAACAGATGCAAAAAACTGCTTGTCTGAGCAGAGGGAGTCAGGGAATGAACCAAATGGATCTGAGCTGTAATGCCAAACTTTTGGCTGTTCTGAGGTTTAGCGTAGGTTCCAAATGTTGTAGAGGTTCTTTTTTTCTTTTTAAGGAACAAGTCTGATGCCCTCTGTTTTTAAAAGTATTATGGATGTCTTCATGGGATTACTTCTGTCGTTTCTGCCCTGGGTGTGAAAATGTGCATTGAAAAGGTGGTGAGGTATGGACAGGAAGTTTTTAGTGGTTGGGAACTGTAGAGCCTCTTTGAAGAAACGAAGTTGACGATGCTTTGAAAAGTAGCAGATTTGATAAATGATTGCACGCTCTTTTAAATGCAATTAAAAGCCATATGAAGAGTCTCAAAGTCTCAATTTAAAGCATGCTCAATCACCAGTCACTTCTGGAAAGTAAGTAATGTTTAATTTCTTTAGAAGTGCATACAGAGCTAGAGCTATATGACTGAATCTGGAAAAGAGTCTGATAAAAATCTCTATCACTCCCTCCCCAAATTAAAAAAAGCCAGAAAAACATCTCTAATTAAAAAAATTAAAATGTTCCTTGGCTGGCTGGCTGCTTGCGTGTTCCTTAGAATAATAGATTATTTCCATTTTCTTTTTTCTCTGACAGATCTCTCACTATATTCTCTCAGCACCTCCCTTGCTTAACTCTCCAAGATTCTTAATATAGGAGAACCAAACCCTCATTTTCTGGTTTGAGAAGGCTTCTTCAGCAGCTGAAGTCAATAAAAGTGAAGAGGATGTAAACCTAAGCCCATAGAGCTTCCACAGCTGGAAAAAAGCTTAGAGTCTGTGAATTTTGAAGTACATTTTGACCATGTGTTTTCAGCTTCTAGCAGTTACCCTGCACAAGGCAAAACAGCCACTGAAAGCCCTGGATGTCCATGGCTAGTGTGGGGAGCTCTGCTCAGAGCAGCATCAGGAGGTGACAAGTATCCCTTGCAGGAAGGAGATATTTTTTGGTTGCTACCCAGCCCTGTGGGATGTGATAAGGTGTTGCTGACCTGCACAGAGCTGGGGTCAGTAGCAGGTGGGGTGTACTCCACACTGCAGCTCTGCTCATCAGAGCCTTGTGCTTAATTGGAGTAATTTCTTCCAGTCAGGTTGGGACTAGGAGTTGGTCGTTACTCCACAATAGAGAGGGGGGAAAAGAATCAGCTCCAGCTGATCCAGCACAGCCTTCCTGGTCCATGAAGAGCTGAGGGTTGTGCTGTTTCAGATGACTAAAGGCTCACATGGACTGATTGCAGAAGCCAGAGCTCATGTGAGCATCTAGTGATGATGCTCTAGTTTTGTTTCTAGTTATTTATGTCTGCTGGTGCTTTGGAAACTTCTTTGTGGGTCTCAGCTACTATGGAGCCTTATCAAGGAGACAGATTTAAGCCAAAAAATTCAAGGGCTCTAGAGACTGAAGTCAGCCTCTAAGGGGAAATGCAGTTTTCCTCAGCTTAAAATAACTTTATAATGTCCTTTACTCTCCAAGGTCCCTTTCCAGGCTCTGCCTGGGTTCGATTTTGACTTGTGCGGAGTCAGGCTCCTGTGAGAAAGGAGGGCCAGGAAATTCAGAAAAGGCAGCCGGGGAGGGGAAGGAAAGAGGGAAATGCTGATAAGGGTGACGAACAGTTTCACCTTCAGGAGTGATGAACTGTGGGAGAGTTGGCTGCATTGAGGGTCTGGCACAGCTTCAGCACACGCACGTGGGGATGGATCAGCTGAGAGAAATGACTGCATTTATTCAATGAATTTACATGAGGTGCCTGCCTTGCCAGAAAGGGACGGGCTCCCACCCCCTCCAAAACATCAGTGGCTCCAAGCAGCAACGAGGAGTGGAGCAGCAGGCTCGGCAGAGGGACAGGGCTGGGGATTTTTCAGCAGAGCCTTTGCTATGAAGGCTGCTGCACGATGCACCTATGTGGAGAGGATTCAACTCTGCCCTGGGCTGTGGCTCTTATAAACTGAATTAGTTAATCGTTACACACAGCCAGCCTGCTGCTGGTTGTTCTATAGGCTGCTTCTGCCTCTAGCCAAACTCTCTCCCTTTCTCCCTCAAGCCACCATCCCTAGCAATCCACCAGCACCTTTTCCCACTTCCGATGTGAGGTATAAGGTTCTGTTCTGTAGTTGTGTTTCCCTTCAAAACAGTGCCTGCATGCCATGTGTAGGGCAGGAAATGTTTATTTGCATTTAAATGTAAGGGACAGAAGAGGAGGAACAGGTTTGTACCAAAAGGTTGGAGCTATGGATGCTTTCATAATGTGTGGTGAGAGCACTGGGGCTTGAGGTGGGGAGTCCAAGGCTGCTCATGCATCCTTTGGGCTCCCTGAGAGTGTACTGCTCTGCAGTGTGAGCCCTGAGGAAACAAACCTCTGGCACCCAGGAGTCAAAGGGCTTGTTAAGAAAACATGCTGAGGAACTGAAATCACCAGAGAGGTGGTGGACTGTCCATCCATGGATGTGTTCCAGATCAGGCTGGATGGGGCTCTCAGTGACCTGGTCTAGTAGAAGGTGTCACTTGGAACATCTTCCACTGTCTAGATGGACCCAGATGATCTTTAAGGTTCATTCCAACCCCAGCCCTTCTGTAATTCTACTTATTCCTTAACCCTGCTGGGTTATTAACAAGGTGACTGTTAAATAGGCTGCCCAGGCCCGTGGCTGGGTTGTGTTTATACTAAAGACCACCCACAGGGGCTCTTCTAAGTAAAACCTATTGAACCAGCAGCAACTGGGGATCCTGCAGCTGATGCTCTGCTCCCTCATCTTCCAGAGTTAAAGAGCTTTTGAAAGAAAGCCATGTCCCCAAGTCCTTCTGAAAACAACCCACAATAAGCAATGAATATTTAATTTTAAAATGGGATTAAATAAGGATTGAATTCTTTCCTTTATGCCTGTCATAGCTGTTGCCTTTCTACATGGCCCAGGGTACTGCAGGATGTGACCTGAGCTGAAGCACCAGGGAGTTCAGGCTCCATGTGAACATGCACGTTCTTTCCCAAATAGTCACGTTTTGTGGGAGATGCTGAGGGATGAGGTAGAGTGATAAATGCCAGCTTGGTGTGCGACTGTTGGCCAGCCCATGGTACAGCAGAGAAGCTTCAGTCTTAAAGCTTTAATTCCTGATGGATGCCAGGATGACAGAGCCTGTCCCTAGTGGCACGTCACAGTCCCTACCTTGGAGCAATTCTCCTGCTGCAGGAGCCTCATGGGACACCCAGGGTTGCTTGTGTAAAGTCTGTGCTGTAAAAATAATTCCCTAGCTGCTCTGAATTAATTCCTTTTTTAGCTAGAAAGTTGCCTCTGAGTAGGGGGAAAAAAAAAATCGTGCCATCATGTTTTTAATGTGTGATTGAAAATCTGTGGCAGCTTTTCCTGTCCTGCATTCAGCCTTACTGATAGGTATCCATACTGGTAATACTGTCAGAATCAACTTTAACTGGTTAACCATCATAAACATACCTTTGTTTGGGCCTGAATTTGACTGAATTTTGTATTACCTCTTGTTAGACCAGATTTGTTAAAGGACAGGGCTCTTTGATCAAATTTCTGTTCCTGACGTAGGTACTTGCAAACTGTGATCAGATTGTCCTATTAACCTTCTCCCTTTGTTAAGGAGAACAGATGGTGCTTCTGGAGCCTTTCTCTAAGCTGAGCTTTTGGTCCTTTAATCATCCTCTTGGAGGTTCTTTGCACTGGATTCAAATTTTCAATATTCTTCTTGAATTGCAAGCATTAAAACTTACCATAATTTTGACAGTGCTATTGCCACATGCTGGTTTATTTTTTATTTTATTTGAGCACCCCACATCCAAAAGCTCTCTGAGTTTCCCCTGAGCACAGGACCATTCCAGCAGAGTGTGCTCAGCTTCTCTAATTGCATGTTGACCATGAAGTTCCTGCCAGATTCAGTGGCTTCACAGGATGCTGCCCCATGGTTTGTGTTGCTCTGTGTTCTTTGGTGGGGCTTATTTAGCCATGTGGATCTGTTGTTCTCAGTTATTATCAGTCACACAATGTTTGCCATTCTCACTCTTGATAAGTCATGATTTTAGACTCTCTTACACTCATTACACCACAGGGCCAAGGAGCAGCCAAGTCCTCAGTTGGAATATGCACAAATACCTGTGACTATTCAGTCACCACTGCAGGAAATTATTTTCATCCATTAATACATGTCATATTTTTTGCTCATCTCAATTGAATCATTGTGTAGCATGAAGCTAAATTCTGTATGAAAAGTCCACAGTGTCATTTTATTGACTAAAATCATATTAAAGTGTATTATTTTATACTTCTAAAAAAGTCTATAATATTAGGTACTGTGTGTTCTGGAGAATTTCCAGTTTAATACAGATTAATTTTATCACACTCGTTTACTGGAGATCATTCTTAGGATTCTCTGTATAATTCTTAAAATACTTGGCACATCAGCAGGTTTTTTCCAGCTACTGTGACTTCCATGTACCCAACATATTTAAAATTGATATCAATAATAGAGCGTTTCAGGATGTTCTTTTAAAACTGTGGTGCAAGTCATCCAAACCTGCTGAATTTAGGTTTTGTTTAATTATCTGCACTTTCAGATTCTGCTTAGTTGTTAGTAGAATAAGGAGTGTGGAACTGATGATGTAACACATGCAGACACTGCTTAACTACTGCCACTCTGCAATCAAAAGCATTAAAAATATCTTATTTTTTTGACCCCTACCATGTGGAACTGATTGTTCCACTACTGTTTCAATCTTCAATTGCCTTAAACCCCACCTATATGGTTCTTAATTTTACTAGCTAAATTTGCCTCTGGGCCTTCCTTTATTAAACTTACAGTTGCTAGTTTTTGGTCCCTTGTCATCACCTTTCCCTTTCTCCCGGGTGATGTGTGTTTAATCCTGTGATTCCAAGTGGCTGATTGTTGGACACAGCATTTTTGAATTAGTACTTTGTCATCTGGGTGGTGATGATAATGCTTGGAGGGCATTTCTGGGGCAGCCATGTGGGACCTCCAGTTTTTCCGTGCTGAAATCCCCTGCAGTATCTCAGGTTTTATTCTCTACCCTTTCTTGATGATTTTTAAAGAACAAGACTAAAATCTCAGCTTTATCTGAGCTATCACTGACACGAGGAAATACTGAGAGTTGTTCCATTTCTTCTTTATTTACCATTCACAAATACATTAAAACCAATTATTTCTCCACATTCCTGTTGTGTGACTGTCTGCCAGCATGCAGCACTGTTGAGGAGTGGAGTATTCAGAAATGAGCAATTCTGGCTTCTTTGGTGTATTGTAGTCTTCTGCTGCATATTCAGATAAAAAAACCTAATGAGAGATAGAGAGGAAACAAATCTGAGGTTTACTTGTTTCAACATTCTTCCTTGGGTATCCATGCTTGGCTGTTGGTTTCCAGTGACAAACCCAGAAGAAAACCTTTCATGTACTAGAATGTCCATCTCGCTCTAACAGCTGGTGGAGCATCAGTGCACAAAGTCAGTGTTTTCTGTGCCCCACAGGGTTCCCTGGTGGAGCACTTGTTAGCTGAGAAAGATAGATGTGTTTGGAAAAGAGAGGTATTATCTTCCAGTGAACTGCTCCTATGTGGCTGTATGTAGTGAAGCACTATTAGTCCCTTGGGATATTTGCCAGCCAGCTTCAGAAGCCCTGAAATTTTCCTCTTGTCCTGGATGGGGTAGGACAGCAGGCTGTTCTGTGGTTGTCTTGCCACACTGAAGAGCACTCCATGCAAGGTTTGAAAGCTGTCAGTGCAGAGGGCTTGTGGGGATGAAAATTCCTCCCAAGCACATGCATTATGAAAGCACCATGCATAGTTAATAGCTAAAGCCAGATTTCACAAGGACAGAATAGTGTATTATTCCCAAAATATGTAGCTTGAGCTCACCTGTATGCTCAAGTCAGTGCAGTGCCTAGTGAGAAAATCAGCTAATCCACAGCATCTATTCAGTGCACAGCTGTGGGGCAGGGGAGCAAATGCAAAGCAACTCAGGCATGCTCAGCTTGCTTTCACTGAAAGCTGAAATTATTCAAGTTGTTTTGTGTTTGGCTTGAGCTTAGGGTTTCCTCAGCTTGGTGTAAACAGGGTTCCTTGTTTGTCTTGTGCCTTGTTTGTCTTATTCTTTGAAAAGTGAGGGAGCTCTTTGATGATTTGTGTGGCACTCAATTAATGGGATTTTTATAACTAGAATCAGCTGATTCGTAGAAACAAATAAAAAAATATTTTTAAAAGGCTTCCTTTGTGAAAATCACGTCTAAGCGTTATGAATGACCTTGATATCGAAACAACAGACACATCACACAGCTTCTAAGTTAGCCTTTCTGAAATCTCATCCATACTCTACCTTTGAAGCAGTTCTTATAAGGATTATCTCCTCCACCCTCAGTCTCTATCCTCCATAATTGAAAGTTTACACAGCAGCCATGTGATTTCAATATGGGCTGTTGGTAAATGTGACATCTTTAATTCTCTCCCTGTGCTGCGGTGCAATGGGAATGGAGATGGGAGTTGTTACACTCAGTAGCTGCAAATACTGTTCATGTTGTTTCCAGACAAAACAAGCATTCAAAGTTGCATGGATTCCCCCCTGTCCTTTAATTTTGACCCTCCCACCTCAACTGGGCAGAACTGAGATGTGATGAGCTCAGTACTTACACCTAACTGCTTGATGCTGCAGAAGGCTCTCTGTAGGTCTGAATGTCCCACAATGGGCAGGTCTGCTATTGTTGGATATTGTGTGTTATTGGTCTGTCTGCATTCTGCTGTAGTGGAGCTGTTAATCAGTACAAACACACAGGATGAAATCTGGTCCTTGTCAGTGCTGCTACTGAGGGGCACTTGTGAGTTGGAACCCTTGAGAGCACCTGCAGGTGTTGCCAAGCACACACTGTACCTGCAAAAGGGGAAGGTGGCCTTTGGAAAACAGTCTCAGGTTGTGGGTGGTTAGGAACTGATGCTTTAAATTGTAGTCTAGTGCAGATGGCAATCACAAACAGCATTTTTTATCCTTTTGCTTTTTACTGTTTTTTTCTGTGCTGTAAGCCTGCTTCATCTGAATGTGCCCTAAACCTCCAAAGCAAAGTGGGGAGGGCAGCCTCAATTGTCCAGTTGCCATGGGCTGGAGATACTGAGTCTCTAAGAATTAGAGCTGTGAGGCAGGATCTCTTTATTCCCTGAATAGTGGCATGCAGAGGACAATGATGTTGGAATATATTCTTCTACCAAAGATGCATCTACAAGCTTTAAACTTAATGTAGCAAACCCAAGACTTTAGAGATGCCTCAGAGGTCTCATTTGTTATTGCAGATGGTGCCTCTGGTGTATGATGATTCTGAGAGATGGCTCCTATCTGCTTTGGAGAAAGTACTCTGTGCCCATGGGCAAGTCTCTCTGACACCTTATTGGCAGTGGGGTGTGAATTCATTGCAGGTTAGATGTTATTTGAGTCACCTCAGAAGTGACTTATGGTAAATGATCCAGTTCGCCTTCAAGAGCTGTATTTTCGCTATGCTTAGTGTTTAATGTTTGAGATCAGATTTTTGGGATGTTTCCTGCTGAAGCAGGATGGAGGCTGAGTGTTGTGTACAGGACATACTCAGGGGCTGCTCAGACACAGCTGACACTGGGGTTCTGCCTGTCTTCAGCAGGAAGCAGGAGCATTTGTTCCTGGGGTTTGGTCTCAAAGCTACGGTGTGCTTGATGTCACAAAGACACCCAGCACTGAGGTTCAGAGAACTCTTGTTGCTGGAGCAGCTGTCAGCTCCACAGATGTGTGTCCTGTCAGAGCAGGTGACTTTGGGTGATGCAGGTTTGTAGTCCCCCAGACAGAGTGGGTCAGATATCTCTGAGCATCTCTAGGCTCTTGCTGCAGACCTGTGCTGACTGTGGCCAGAACCTTCACTCCTGTGTCTCACATCTCTGCTGTGCTTCTAAATCATGGATACTACAGGTGAGTTTGAGATGAGATCCTGGCCTAAGATTGTTCTGGGAAATGGCTTAGGAAGGAAATTCACCTGAGCTACCCCACAGGGGATGTGGGGTCACCTGAGGAAGGTTATGTGGTGTGATTGCATCCATCCCAGGGCGGCTGCACTTGTCAGAAGAGAGGTGAAGTGGATTAGTGAATACTGAGTTCCTTGAGTGTTATCAAATCTGAATTCTTGGTTCAGAAAACTCTGAAAAGTGTAAAATGATCAGTGAATATAAGAATATGGGGGTAGGTAGCTAATATGTGGTGTGTACCTAGATACCTTTCCCCTTCTCTGCTAATACCCTGTAGAAACAGGATGCTGATCTGTAAAGCCCATCTGTGTGCTGAGAATGGAGAAATCTAAACAGACTGGAGCAGCTTGTGATAGTTCACATTTCATGTTAAACTTCATGTTCCTCGTGTGCTAATCATTAAATCAAATACCATGATGCCAGCTCTGTACTTTTATTTTAAGCATATTAATATCTCAGCTTTTTCTTCATGCTTCTCTCTTGTTCAGAAAGACAGTTCTTGGCGTAGAAGATAAAATGTATTTGTTTTCACTGTTAATAAACATCCAGTTACATTCATTGACAGGACAATGAATCAGTGCAGCAACATGCCAAGTCTGCTGAGGCCACTTCTGGAATGTGATGCTGCAGTTCCCTGCAGACCAAGCACAAGATTCTCATGGGTGTGTTGTTTTCTGCTGTCCACCTCAGAGAAAATTAATCACAGAACATGAGAAAGGGAACTTCTTTGTAAGCTGCACATGCTGTGAGCAGAGATGAATGGAAAAGGATTTTGAAAATACCTGAGTCCTCGTTTTGGAAAAGGTGGAAAAATGATCTTGTTTAATTCATCCCTGGTGGGATTCTGAGAGTGTGGAGTAAATCACAAGACAGATTTGTTGTCCTTATAGTGTTATCTTTCTGTAGCAGCACAAACTTGCTTATTAGGTGGATAGAAAAGGTTTTACAGCTTCGTTATGAAAGAAGTGAGAACCAACCTGGCTGCACTATGAAAGAGATGTGCTAATGTGATTTCAGTGTGAAATAGTCCCATGCACTGTGCTCCTGAAAAAACTTCTAATGTTTTGAAACAGTTTCTAGTTTTAGGATTTGGGAGGCAAAGGTGATTTGATTTCTTCTTTGTTTTTTTCGCTCAGGTTCTCCTTTCTTTCCTTTTTTTCACTCTTCATTTCAACTAGAATGTAGGAGAAGTAAAACTGTTTTGCTTTAGTTGACAGAGAAAAAATTTCTATTCTGTTTTGTAAAAGACTTTTTCTTGTTGTTTGGAGTAGTTATATTAATTTAGTTTTGTCTCCAGGCTAAGAATATTTTCCTGTCCTCATCGCTGTAGTTGAACATAGGTCTTGGAGTCTGTGTCAGTGTTTTTCAGCTTTTTCCCTGTGGGCAGGCTTTAGCATCAATAGGGCTTTTTTCCACCATGCTACTTTGATCCACAACACAGGTAATGATATCCAGGGCTCACCTCCCTTCTAAACTGGAGCATCTCTCTTCACAGAGAAGAATCTAAAGAATTACATGTAGCAGGGAAATAAATTCAGTGTGGAGTTTCATATCTGATTTCTTTTCAGCTATGCAAAGTGTTATCTTGGCTAAACTGAAGTGAACATACTTTGTCGTTAAGAACAATTACTTCAATTACTTTTTGCAATGCTGCACTCTGCTGATGGCATGTGTGGCCAGTGGGACTTACTTAAAATATGTGTGCTCTTAATATCAGCTCAGAAATAAAGCCATCTCAGCTGGAAAAAAATTAATGCAACGTAAAAAATTAGATTATTTTTTCCATCTGACCTTGCCTCTATTTAGTTATCTTCGCTTTTGATGTTGAATTTACAGATTAATAATTGTAGCTGCTTGAGCGAAGTCAGGGCAGAGAACAATTACTACTGCAAACAAATCCCTCTTCAGCTTTTCCTTTCCCTCATTCAGAGCGTGGTGTCTACAGCACTGCTCTAACTGTGCACACAATTACTCACTTTCCTAATAACTGTGGGAAATCTAATTGCTTTTTCAGAGCCATTTGCAGCCAAAGGAGGGTTTTCTGCTGCTGGTGCAGCTGAGGGTCTGCAGGGCATGTTTACCCTGCATCATCATGATGCCATACCTAAGTTTATTCCATCACAGCTGGCTCTCAGCCCAGCAGCAGCTCAGAGGTCTGGTTAGAGCCACAAAGAGTTTTTCAGGCTGGTTTTGCAGTCTGTGCTGAGTTTTACTCAGTCCTTGCTTAACCTGCTATGTGTCCCTTGTTCAGTGCTTTGAGGCTCTCTCATCTCACTCTGATACATCCCCAGGCAGGCTTTTGGTGCTGTGTGAGGGCACATCTTGCTGTGGCTCTGATGGTCCAGCTGTGGCAGTTTCACTGCTGCAGGTGCTGGCTGAGCTTTGCTTTGGACACTCCACAGATAATGTTTAGAGACTGGAGTCAGAGATGCTGCAGTTCCTGCAGCCTGTGAGAGCTGAAAGGTCAGGTCCATCAGCCCCACAGCAGCTGATGGAGTGTGACTGTGGCTGTGACTGCCTGAAGGTGCTGTGGCAGGCACACCTTGCAGCGTGCAGGGTGTCTTCAGAGTACACACTGTTCTTGGAAACGAGACCCGAAACTGGCTTTGCCTTCAGGGGTTTGTAGTGGAACAGCCTGTTATAGCGTAACTACCTGAATTTTGGACTTGGAAAGCCTCTTAATCATCTCATAAATCTAATCAGTGCTGTAATTTTCTGAAAACTCAGGATTCAGCGTGGAGCTGAAGCCAAGTGTTTTTGGGGAAGATCTAAATCTGTTGGAGAAGGTGGATCCTTGAGCTGGAAGCGTGATATAGAACAGACACCTGCCCTCACTGTGGCTGACAGAATTGAAGAGCTGCTGTCCATGCTAAGCAGGTTTTATTTTACATCTGTAGGTTTGAGGGTGCTTTTAACCCAGAGCACTGCTCAGTAGATCAACAGCATGATGAGAAAATTAGATTTTTAATTATGGCCTCATTAGATATAGGGACCTGCTGTACAGAGCTTCACTCTCCTGCCCCCAAAGTTGTTATTAAAGCTTAAACCTTTAAATATAGGGGTTCTCTGTCTACTCTAAGGCATTTTTTTAGAATTAAAGACCAACTGATTTGCCTGTAATTTGTAGCCAAGCTCTCTCTTTGATACTAGTGGAATTTTAGAGCTGACATAGTGCTCTGTCCAAGCAGGAATGAATCCCACTCTGGGAAAGGGGAGTTCTCATGAGTCTTTGATGCCTGCCTTACTTCTTCTCTGCCTGAATTTCCATGACTGTGAAATGACTGATAAATCGTGGAGCTGTGAAGGTGCAAATAACTGCAATGCTCTGAGAAACCTTCCTGTGAAGTGGTAGTGAAAAGCAGTTTTACGGCTATTGCTCCTTTGTGCACACCAGCCACAATTACCACGACACCACAGGTAGCTGCAGTGCTTCTATAATTAGCTGATGACATGGGGAGCACTGGTGAAATAAACTTTACTTGGGAATACACTAGCTACTTACCCAAACACACATTGCCTTTTAAAAGGCATCATGAAAGTGGCCGACTGAGTCACAACTAGCACTATTTCACATGTTCTGTATGTGAAAGGAATTCAGTGTTCTAATCTGATGCTATAGCCAACTAACTGCCTCACTAAGAGAGCAGAAGGGCATTAAAGTGCTGAATTTAAAGCAACCTTTAAAATTACTTTTGTCTAATAAATCATTCTAGGAGCTGGATTTTGCCATATGCCCATGTTTCCGTTCCCACCAGCAGCCTGTTTGATCTCACATGGGGTTTTGCACCATGTCATATCCTGTCACAAAGTTCTCCCTTCTCCCTACCCAGTCCTATCACTGACTTCAATGCTGCTTCATGCAAGTGTGAGTGACTCAACGTGGAGGAAGTCCTGGAGATTGGGACAAAGTCTGAACAGAAGGATCCTCCCTCTCTTCTCCCTACTGCCAGCCAAGCCATCAGAGGATATAAAACCATTTTTCTTTTCCCCTCTATTTGCTTTGAGTTTGCCTGCAGTGTTTCATATGCTGAGCACTGCCTTCATCTCACCTTGTGCTGTTGGCTGTGTGGGGTTTGGGGGCAGTAAAAATAACCAAGCTTGGATGTTTGGTTATTTCTGGCTGGTGGTTCAGGAGGCTACAATGGTAATGTCAGCACTGTGCTGGCCTGTGAGGCTTCCTCGTAGCCCTGCAGTGGTGACCAAAATGGGCTCTAGGCATGGCAGCAGGAGCTGTGCCAGCCTTTTGACTGGGTCTGAGGGCAGGAGGGAGTGTGAGATCTTGGTGGGAAACCCCAGAAGTGCTCACGGGGCAATTAGCATGGCAACCTGCACCCAAAAAGTACTCGATACTCATTTTGGTTTGCTTCAATAGTTCTATCAGGATATTTCCTGACACAAAACAGGGGAATTGAATTCCATCCCTGTCAGGAGCTGCTCTGAGGTACCTGTTTCTGTAGCTTCCACAAGCCCCAGCAAAGGCAGGAGTGTGGGATGTAGGAGAGGTCCTTGTGTTGACGAGCTGGTGAAACACATGAGTAAACACTTGTTCCTTTGTATAGTCCAGGAGAATCTCTAATTTAAATGCTGGTGGCTGCAAAAAAGATGCTAATGAACCAAACCTAGCAGCCTCATTTACTCACATGAAATCACTATCAGTGGATAACTTATTCTCCTGGAAAACACAATAATAGTAATGTAGTATACAGAACACAATACTGCCCTCTAATAAGTCTGACAGGCAGATTGCAGTGCATATTTAGACTGTATTAGCCAGCCAGAGATTTCAAATGCTTTTATGTGCAGACCCTTGTTGCTCAACTCTTGCTCTTTGCTGGTTGAGCTAAACTAATTAAAGAAAAATGTACTATAGCTGAGCAGTCTGGAAGAGCTAAAAGCAGGCTTTCTAAACAAAATAACCCTCCTAAATGAACAGCTTTCAATACTTCTTGCAGAAATGAAGTTTTCTTTGTTTTTCTTTGGGAATGGACAGGGTGATTATGCTAT
This sequence comes from Entomyzon cyanotis, assembly GCA_024500445.1. Lineage (NCBI taxonomy): Eukaryota > Metazoa > Chordata > Aves > Passeriformes > Meliphagidae > Entomyzon > Entomyzon cyanotis. The sequence goes on from JAKEPQ010000780.1 coordinate 13,236,564, forward strand.
GTTTTGTACAGGATCTTGGGTTCATAAACATGGTCCTTTATTGCAGACTATAGGCACTCAAAAAGACCTGCATTATCTGGCTCTTTTGCTCTTACAACATGAAATGACAGTTCTGTTGAGACAGAAAGGGTACTAAGATGTTTAGTGCATGATACATGGCCTGTAGCCTCCGAGCACCAGCACTTCTGGTGTGTGTTTAAAGGTTTAAAGCTCATTGTGGCTGAAGTGTGCAGAGCCTGAGGGCTGCCTGCATCGACTTCTTGGAGCATGTAACCTATGCAGGACTCTGCTGCTTCTCCTTTGGTGTGCGTGAGAAACGCCATCCCTCTGCTCGGGCTGATGCAAGCTGCCAGGGACAGCACATCTGTGTCCTTGATGGCTGCAGTGGGAATATCTCCCAGCTCAGGGGCTGCAGTGCTGCTTGGATGTGCTTTGCCGCAGGCCAGTAAATGTGTCAGGGCTTTTGTGAGGAGGGTGTTACCAGTGAAAGAGTTGCCAGGTGTTGTGGAGCTGTATTTAAAGGGTGCCAGTTGGTTTGAAGGCCTTGGAGCTATGGCAGATAAGTTCCACAGGATGTCCTCTCCTCTCTTGCACAGCTCCATAGGGACCAGATATGGGTGGGGTTGGGGTCTGTGCACTGAATTGCTCAGCAGAAGCACCATCTAGGTCAGTCTATTGGTGAAAAATGGTCATGTTGCACCTACACACACAGAGGAGTCCTTTTCATGTCCTGTGCTCTCCCATGGGTTGGAACAAAACCTAAAAATCCCAGTTTCATCTATTTTTTTGAAGGTTGCTTGTTTGTTTTTTGGATATTTTCTTCTGAAGAGCAGATTAGCTTTCTGAAGCAGTGAACTTGTGCTTTTTGTCTCTCCAGATTGCAAACACTGCATGTAGCTGGGACTGGCCTGATGTGCGTTCATTTGGGTTAAACTATCGCAGAGAGACCTGGGCAGGTTCAGGCTCCCTCTTGGTCTGTCTGAATGTGACTCAAGTAGCCTGTTCTGATCTTCTTAGTGGTGAAAACTGGCCCAGAGTACTGGGTCAATTATCAAAACTTTATCTGTGCCTGTAATGTAGAGGCAATAGCTGGTTAAAGCCTTGAGCAGCGCTTGAAGTTGCAGTGAAGAAGCTGCAGTGCTCAGCCTGTTCCCTCTGCAGCCGGAGTTTGGAGGATGGATTTGGCGTTCGAAGAAATACTGGCACACTGTGCTGTTGAACGCTGGCCCACTTCAGCTGCTGATGGAAAGATAAAATACATTTTGCTCTTGGCTGGCTTCCTCGCTTGCTGATGCTAATAACATCACGAGCTAAGCATTTCAGGGGTCATCTTGAGAGAAGCAGGGACCTGAATCCCCCCGATTGCACCTTCCTGGTGGTGTTGCTGTTTCAGGGAAACATTGTGGGGTCAGAGATCAGTGTTTGCACGTCAGCAGAGGGGGTGCCAGGTGACTCCAAGGGCTGCTGCGCAGTGGGAGTCATGATCCAAAGCAGGATGGTGGTGTTCTCATGACCAGCAGGTTTCTCCATGCCCACCTCTTAATTTTTGCACTTATACTAAGGTCAGACTGAAAACCTGCAGGACTGCAGCTTTCACAGCCACCTTTATAGAATACAAGGCTAAGGAATACCTGGTCATGTATGTACATCTTTATTGTCCTCTAGGAAGTTTTGTAGTCTCTTCATCATTTTGTAGCACCCCAGGGAGCTTTTCTGTGTCTGCCAATTAATTTGCTGTGGTTATTTCAATTTTGTTCACAACCTGCTCGACAAAAACTCCTTAAAGCTAGACTCTTCACATCGAGAGAGGAAAAACACAGAGCTGGTCTGGATCACAAGTAACAGTAGGAGACATAATGCTTAGCTATAAAAATTGCATACATGCTTATAAGCTGATGCATTGAAAACTCAAGTGCTTTCTCAGCTGCCTGCCACTATGAATGTTAGAGATGATAGAAATAAACTTTAATTTGTTCATTAGTGTGAAAATCAAACAACTGCAAAGCCAGCTTTTATTATGCCTTGCTCAGAGGGGTTTTGTGACAACTACTTAATGCCAGTTATTTCTTCATCTGTCATTGTCCCACATAGCCATCACTTTTCTTTCTTCTAGTTCCATAGTGGGAATTTGTGCTTTTAGCCCCTGATTGTGGAGACTTTGGTTTTGCCTGGACACCCAAGAAAGACAGAAGAAAAGGGGAAACACGTGGTGTCATCAGTCATTAGTTCTGAAAACATTTCATTGTGAAATAAACAGGCAAAGTACCATTTCAGTGTTCCCCTGGATGCATCCACTGTCTCCCTTTTCTCTGCGAAAGAGGAATATTGAATAAGGAATTGCTTAGGCTTTCCATGTGTATGCAGCCTCAGTGCAGGAGTTGGCAGGTAGTGGAGGGCTGCTGTGCAGTGCTCTGGCTTAACCCAGGGAGGCTGTGCCATCTCCCCTGCTCATGCTGTCAGGCAAGCTTTGACTCATGGATGTTAATTAACCCCAAATCGTTTTTCAGCCTCTACTGTGGAATTTTTTCTTTCTCAGCACTTAGGCTTCTGCATGAAATTGGCTTATTTATCCCACATTCCCCCAGAGTGGAGAATTTTAATTCTGTGAGCACCAAATGTCTCTTTTTCTTCCTCTACAAAAGGCTTTTTATTAGCCTGCTGGTGCAGATCTGCAATTAGCTACACAAGTGATGTTTGCAATCCTGTTTTCTACCTGGGGAGGTGGCAGTAGGTGCAGGGTGGCAGCAGCTCAGCCAGTCCATATCCAGACACTCTAGTGCCAGCTCTGCTTGTGCTCTGTCTCCTGGCAGCTTTTGCTAAGGGCACTGCATAATTGCTCTGCTGGAGGTATTTTCATTAATAATGGAATTTAAGTTTTTAATGTGGTATTAACTAGATTTCCCTCCCTTAGGCTGGTATTAGCTGTGGTGGTTTATGAGGCTTTTCATGTGCACACAAATGGAATTGTGTGCAGAATTTGGCCCTGTCATTCAGGGTGATGAGTCCCAGGGCCTTCAGTGAAATTTGCCAACTAACCTGAAGTGAGGCACTTGGATTCTGTGAATGTGAGTTTTTCACAAAATCCTCATGTTTTTGAACTTAAAAGTGCTGGAGGCTGCTCTGGGAAAGGGAGGATGTCCTGTGCCTCAGTTCTTCTTAGTAATTTTAGTCTAGCTGATAAAATAACTTTCCCTGGAGCTTTGATGCTTCAAGCAACTTAAAATAGTGTTGCCTCTGTTGAGGATTTACTGCCATATAAACATCAGCAAGCTCATCTGCCCTCAAGAAAGGATGGCTTGATAAAGCTTCCCCCTGCAGACATGAGGAATGGTGAGGATGCCCAGTGAATCCAGGGGGACTTCATGTCCCTTCCTGGGAGAGCAGCAAAAGGGGCTGTCCATGTCCCATCTCAGCTCCTTGGCACAGTCCCGCAAGAGACTTGGTGTTTTCCTGAAGAGCTAAAAGCCAAGGCAGATATACTTATCAGTAAAGGGATTTTGACTGGTTTTGGGTTCCTTGTATTTATTAAAATCTGTTTTCCTTCTCTTGGCTATAAATTAAGGCAGTGCTTTCAAGACTCTTTAATTGGGGCTGTAACGAGGCTCATCATATCTGGCAATGATGAATAAAGGGTTTGACTGGAGCATATGTTAATGCACAGAGAACAATGATGCTTAAAATAAATGTCCCCAAAGTGCCATATTTGGCAGTGGCTGCAGGAAATCTGTAGTAAACGATGCAGTGCTGCTGCTGTGCTTTGGGAGACAGCAGCACTTTCTGGCTGGTTCCAGGATTTCATTCTGCTGAGCTCCTGTGTGGGCAGCGTCCTGCAATGAGTGTCTTGCAAGCAGGTTTTGAAAAGTAGTCACTGGTCTGAGCTGTGTAAGAGGTTTGTAATTCTCTCTGCAGAAGGCTGTGAGAACTCAAGGCACCTCCAGCACCAGATGCAGGGATTTTGGGGTTCTGGGGGCTCAGGGTTTGAAATATGGGCTGGAATTTGATTATTTATTTGAGGTTTCCAAGCTGCATGGGGTCAAGGTAATGAGTCAGTGTCTATTTCTGGGATACAGATCTCTCTGCCTCTGTTACAGGATGCCACCTACCAAAAGGTGGCCCTGCATATTTATTTGCCTTTGTGCTATGTAGCCTAAATCACTTGGATGTAAGAGCAAAGTACCTTTTCCACTAAGACAGATTTTGCATTGGCCTGGTGTCTGTATCACAAGCAGAGCTATTTAAGCATAATGTAAGCCACTTTCTTTTAAAAAATTGGTCTTTTTTCCTCTTTTGCTCTTATGTTTACTGCCTTAATATATAACTGAAACAAGCAACAAAAAAAAGCCTCTTATTTGTCACTTGCAAGGGTTTCAGTGGTGGCAGTATGATGGCCCTGGAAAGGCACTTATTAAAAAGCTTGGGGGGTTGTAAGCTTTTTGATTAGTAAGAGATTTATTTCTCATCTGTGGGCACAAAAGTTCTGTTACACATCAATTCATTAAGCAGATTAAATAAAGCCAACCAAGTTGGCTGTGAGCTGTGAGCACAGTGCTGTTTTCACATGAAATGAGGGAGGATGCACTGACAATTCATTTATCATATATTAGGCAGTAAAGTTCAGCTCAAGGCTAGTGCTTCCCACCACTTGGTTTTAGGGGCCAATAAACCAAATCTGAAAGCACAGGTAAAGTCTGCAATACCATGTTTCCAGAAAGGAGCTTAATGCAGAGGACAGGGCAGCACAAGGTAGAGAATGGGGCTGATGGAAGCATGCAGGAGGTGTCACCTTCTGCTCCAAGAGGCTGCAGCCACCTGGGCTTGCAGGCTGCCCAGCAATGCACCTGGAAGCTGAGCAAGGTGAAGGGATAGAGAAGGAGGCACTTGGACAGGGGTGGGGGTCGTGTTTGTGGTCAGTTTTGCTGTTGCATGATGGTGTGATTGCACCTGCAGTGTTGCCCAGGTGTGTGCTGGGCTGGCTATGGGCTGCAGCTCCAACACCCCTGGGCAGCAGCAGATGGGACAGCGTGTCACTGGATGCTCTCACAGGGGCTGGGGTCCCATCCTGCAGGGAAATAAACATTGCAAACTGCCTGCTGGGGCTTCAAGTGAGCCTGCTCACAGCCTGCAGTTGTAGGCAGGCTTTGAATCAGACTGTGGGGAGCCAGCTGTGGTTTTCAGGCAGGCACATCCAAGCCCTGTGGCAGGAGCTAAAAGCTTGGCAAGGTTTTTTCTCTCTGACGAAGCAGAGCTGCTGCAGGTGCCACGGAGAAGATCAGTGTTAGACATCTCATAGCAACACCCTTGCCACAGCTGGGAGTGGACTAAGGAAAGCTGGGAGGGAAAAATACCTGCATGCCTGTGCTGGGGACATCTTTGGCTTAAAGGAATCAGAAGCATTTTTACCTGGAATGGCTACAGATATAAACTTACAGAGTAATGGAAACAATTTGTATAATTGCCCTAAAGATCTGTTATGCTGTGATTGAGAGTAATGGGAATATACTGTATATAATAGAAAAAAAAACTGCTAAGCAACAACAACACAAACAACAACAAAAACCCACCAGCCCCACCCCTCCAAGCAAATTAAAAGACCCTGGCTGCTAGAGGGTTTCCAAACACCAGCTGGGTGTCTTTGCCGTGTTCCTTGTTGTTCCATGTTATTAAATCAGCACAGTGCTGTAGAATGTCTGGCCAAGAGGTCAGATTTTCCTGGACCTGCTAAGTCAGCCCAAAAGTCATGACAGTTGTGGCAAATACTGCCAGATGTGACCTAGCCTCCCAAAAGGAGTTGGGGGCACTGGTGCCACTGATCTGTGGAGCCTGCCCAGGGCAGGGTTTGGGTTTCTCTGGCAGAGCTGTGCAAACACCAAGGAAACAGAGGTGCTTTTACTGAAGATGATCTAGAAAAGGTGTTGTTTTCCTCCTTTCTGAAAATAGATCTTGCCTAAATAAACTCCTAGTTCTTTGAAGAACACCTGACAACCAGCCTGGCTTTTACAGCACACTGGGATTCAGTGCTGAGTGAAGGCTTGGTTCACTTTCAGTGGTTGATTTCTCATTAGAATTGTGCTAGGGAAATGCACTGTCAGTTCAGCGGGGAGAGAAATTAGACTAATCCTCTGGGGATTTTCTTGTTCTTACTCCAAGATATTGCTTCATTAATGAAACAGAGGAAAATATGGGATTTCAGATTTTTTTTCTTTTTTACAAAAAAAAAAGAAGCTGATAAGCTTGTAGGAACTTTTATCTTTGAATGATGAACTGATATGAATTAACCAAAATATTTGTTCAGTAGTCTTGATTTTTGATCACTGTGGGAAAGGTAACAAGCATGGATATATATCAAGACCAAAAACCTGAGCTGGAAAATCACCTTAAGGCAGACCAAATTTGCTCCCCAAGTTACAGCTTCCAACCCACCATGGCTACTTATACAGCAGAAACATGAATTTGTGTTTGTCCTCGCCCACCCAGTTGCCGCTCATCTCTAGGTCTGACATCTGCTCCCAGTCGCTGGAAGCCAAAATCTCCGCTTTTCCTCATGCTGTTTCTGTCACGTAGCTCTAAGCAGGCTTCACTGGAGATTAACATGTTTAAAAGCTTTGCCTGTAAATTATCTTCAGTTGTATTAATTGACAAGTTCTTTAGTTCTTGCTAGTGTTTCACTGAGCCTGAGCTGCCTAAGAGGGAAATAAATGTCACTGCCTTCTCTAGGACAGCAGGACTTTGTGAGCTTGCAGTTGAACTGAGACATCCCTTGGGATTGCCTTACAGGCAGAAAAAGTCCTGTAGACTGCATATTAAACTTCCTATTTTTAACTTTATGTCAGGTTTAGAGAGCATAGCAAGACAACCCGATTTTCCCCTGAGGATTCAAGTAGAAATATCACTGTCATTTCAGTTCACTACTTGGGGATAATTAATTACCGCTGAGGACAACTAATCATTTTAAGGACTTTTTTTTTTTTTTTAAATCTTTAGAAGGGCAGTAACAAACAGGGTAAAAGTCTCTGGCTGACCCACGTGTGGCCTGGCCAAGGCACTGTGATATATGAAACAGAATAATTATTTGCTGCCCTGACCTGAGGTGATTCAGAGTGGGTTTGGTGGTGTTTGGGTTCCTTGGTCCTGTCCTTGATGGGTGAAACCATAGCTCAGTTGACATGGGCAGTTTGTTTGGTAGTGGTTCCTGATTTTAGGTGACTATGGAGAAAGCTCTGCCTGTGGCAAGAGCCAGAAGGGCTCAAAACTGTATAAATAACTTGTTCATTCCATGCTGCTTGGGCACTTGAGGATGAAAAGGCCTTCATGGCTTCCTTCCTGGCTTTCCTCTCCATCAGGCCAGCACCAGGAGCCCATCCAGGAGGAGGTGTGACAGCAGCTGAGGTTGGCTGAAAATCCTTTGCTGTGGGTGTGATGGCTCAGAACTGAAAGATCTCAGAGTGCTTAAACCTCTCTGATAGCAGCTGCTGCTCTCCTACCTATCATCCCATCTCATACTGATTGCTGGATGCTCTGTGTTGCAGAGCCAGCCTCCTAATGACATGGTAGAAAAGGAGCTTGATGTGAGCTGCCTTTTGCCAAGTTCAGCTGTGTTCTCTCTGTGGTCTCAGCAGGCCTCATTGCTGTGATAAACATATCCACAACTTTATGAAAAAACAGGGGTGATTCTTTCTCCAGGACTCTCAGCCATGTCACAGATTTAGTGGAAGAAAACACTAATGTTCAGAGACCCTGTCCCCTTCCCCACGCCATCCCTGAACATACCTTGACAAAAGCATCTTTCTGCTGGTGCCACTGGTACAAGTTTGTAGGTTTCTGGTGGCCCACTCATTATAATCTGATGGTAGTTTTGAGCCCTGACAATTCTCCTAATGTCACATGAGACACCTCTGGATCATGTTGGCAAGTGCAGGGGCACACTTGTTCTTAGCTTCAGGGTCTTCCCTGTGAGCTCAGGACCACCTGCTCAGGTCTTGATCCTATTGGGCATCTGCAAAGTTTTCCCCTGTTGTTCTTTCAAGTATATACCAGAGTTTCTGAATATACTTGCTATTGCTTCTGTACTGACTGCTAGGGCAGTTTGGAAAAATTGTCTGGAGGAGGAGAAGCAAGAGTCCATTCCTAATGCAGCCTAAGAGACTTCAGTGTTGCAAGAGGTCAAAGGAGAAATTAATGGAAAACTTTCCTGAAACTCTGAAAACTACAGCTCTCCAGCAGGATGCTAGAAAGCATCTATTTTCCTCTTTAATTGTTGCATTTTACAAGTGCATGAAAACCACAAAAGTATTTCTGGTTTCTCAAACTCTGTTTCACAAAACCCTGTAACCACCAGAGGGTGTGCCATCACAAGTGTTGGGGGACTGGTCATGAGACAATCATTTTCTGCCAGAACAGGTAGCCAGCACTGCTGGGCAGCCTGAGGATGAATAAGGGGGAAGATAGACAGGCATGCTTAGTGTGCCCAAAAAGGCTTGTCAGATACTGCCCTTGAGTCATCATGGTGCATGTCCTAGGCAATCTCACTGCTTTAATGGAGCATTTACTCAAGGGTGGTGTAAACCCAGACTTTTTTCCTCATTGCATTTCCATCTTCTCTGATCTGCTTGTTCTTTTAGCATCAAGAGCTACAGTGTGTACTCAGCACAATGGGAAAAGGCAAAGGGTCAGTGAAGCCAATAGTATAAAGTCTTGTTTGGTAAAAGTAATACTGTAATTATATAATGTTTAGATCACTGGCCCAGTTGAGGATTGGTCTGATCCAGCAGTGCATGTACAGCATTTCAGTGCATGGCTGAACCATCCATATTGTGAGCTCCTCCCAGGGCTCCTACTGAGGAAAATCATCATTTCCCTCAGGTGGGAGAAACCAGGTGCTTGTGGTGCTTACCCAACAGGCTTGTCATGCCTGTGGTTGCTTCTCTTTTCCTCCTTAGGCCATGGTGTAGGTGTTAATGTAAACCCACAAATCTCTCAATGTGTGTGATATCGTGACTTCCATAGATATGTACAGGGCAATTATATGGATTGATTTCCAATAAACAGACACTTCAGAGCTAAGTGGAACATATTCTGGCAACGTGTCAGATCAAGAATGCTTTATAAATAAATCATAGCTGTGATACGTGGTGTGAGAGTAACTTATGAATAAGTTAGACTGCCTGGGGTCAAGCATGCTTTCTTCAGGTCATTGTAAATGTGACAGAAAAGTCAGTTTTTTGCCTATACTGTAACTTGCCTAGGGACGTGGGACAGACTGGATGGTGGGAAGCAACATGGGCTAGTGCTAAAAAAACCAGATAGTGTTGCCTGGACACTTTTCCAGAAAAATCTCTTTCTAGACTTAATAGGTGATACTTTGGTTTCTCAGCAAAAATCCCAAATAAACTTCTTTCTTGGTTTACACTGTCCCCAGTTAGCCTGGTTTTGTCCCAGTCTGGCTTTTCTAAAGGAGAGTTATGATGGAGTAACCCAGTGGTTTTAAATGTTCTCTGCAAGTGCAGCCTGTTGTGCAGCAAGCTCATCTGCAATGGATATTTGGGATTTTGAGATCCAGGTGTTTGGAATTGTTTCCTGAGGAAGCGCAGAGAATAATCCCAGCATGAAAGTCTGTCTCCAAGTAGAAGATCCCTTACTTTGCAGGCACTTAAGTAGAAAATGTGACCTCCTGTGTGCCCAGACATCTGTCATGTACCATCCAGCTGGTGTCCTCTTCTGCCTGGGGAGTTCTTGCTAGACTGAAGTGGTGTTTTAGCATTTGACCTGAGTTAGAGGTGAAGTGCTCCATGGGCAGGGACAGTGTCATGGCTGGGTCTTTGCTTCATTCATGCAGCAAAAGGCTGGAGCAGGTGCTCTTGCTGCAGATGACTTCCTCAGCCATGGCTGCTTTGCTGCTGGCTGCCTGAATTTTGTCCAGAGTCTGCAAATACTGCCAAGAGATGCAGCAGCTATTTTTTCCCCCTGCACAGGATTGAGGACAGCAGAGCTTTTACATAAGTAAAGTTTACACCTGCATGTATGCATGCAAGTCCCAGTGCTGCCTCTTACTTACAGCTGGCTCTAGCCCTCTGTTAATCGAATTCCTGAGTTGTTTGTTTGTTGTTTTCCCTGTCAAACCTGTGCTGAGCTGACTGGGCATTTAGCAAGAGGAAATCTGTAAGAAGCACTAATAGAGAGCAGCTGTTATTATCTCGAGAGAAACATCAACGTGAATCTTCCCTCAAGGTATTTGTGTTTCAAAACCAAGAGAAAATGTTTAGACAGTGGCTGGGCCATAGGGAGGAAACTGAAACATTTGTAGAGAGGGGTCTGATTAAAAATCCCCCTCCCTTTTCACAACCTGCCATTATGCCAGCCAAGAAGGGCAAAGACCTCCCTGCCCAGCTGCCCTGTCTTCCTCCCCTTGCTGAAAACCTCGCTGTATACCATGTTCATGAACTTCAAGTGCCCTCTTAAAATCCACTTTCCTGCTGGGAACCTGCTTTGAAGCCATCTTGTGCCGATCAAACCTCGCTAATTTCTAGGTTATGTGTATTCTTGGCCATATTTATCTGCACTGGGCTCCAAAGCTGTCCTATAAATACCTCAGGGAGGATCATATTCCCTCTTGCATTCTTCTTTGCTGGGTTTAAGTGGGCCAAGCTGCTTTAGTGCCTGTCGTGCACAGCTCTGCTCGTGGCCAATCCTGCTGACCCTGCTCCACTCCTGCTCCAGATGGGCTCCATCTCACCCCAATGCTGCAACACAAGAAAGCCACTTCTTTAAATATAAAAGTCTTTCAGGTTGACAAGCTTAAAGATCAACATCTTGCCTGGCATAAGGCTGTAGTCTGCAAATTCAGCATTTGGACTTAAATAGTTTTTCATTTTTCACACATGTTAAAAAAATTGCAGATACACAGTAAACAGATGATGCTCAGCAGGGCACTGCATAAGTGGCTTTCTGTTGTGTATTGCTCTCAGTGATGGATGAAATTAGCCTTCAAGAGTTACTGGCAAACCTTCCCCAGATCTGTGGCAGGGGATGTTTTTTGGTTATTTCATTTTCAACTCTTGTGCCATCATTTCTTAAAGTGCCTGTTTAGCTCTGCCAACCTTCAGAGAGGCTGAGGAATGTAGAAACACTTGGATCCAAATACTTTAAAGGGTTTATGAAGTTCAGATCCAGCTATGAGCCTGGCAAGTGCCAACTAATGGAAGCTGTCACAGTAGCTGAGATTTATGTTTGGTTTTGTCCATTATCTCTCTGACCGTGTCCAAGGGCCAATGCCTCACCAGACCTCTCACAAAGCAGCCACAGATCAATGCTTCTGTAGGAAAAGTGTCTTCCCAACCTCCAACATTTGGCTTATTCCCTAAAGCAGGAGTGTTATTCTTCATAAAATGTGTCAGCCAGTACCTTCAGATTTTTTTTTCTTATAAATAGATGATCCTTTGTGGATTTGTGCCAGTCTCTTCCAATATAAGGCACTATTACACTGAGTTTCAAAGGTTGTTATAGTGGAATTGTGCAAGGAGAAAATAGGGTGAATTTTGGAAATGCTGTGATCCAGTTACAAGTCAGGCTTCTTTAAATCTATGAATTTTTATTGAAAAACATAGTTACACATAGTATTGTGCAATGCATTCAATGAATGCAGAGATTTTTGTAATACAAGTTTTTCTTTGGTCATTTAATAGACAACCAGAATTACATGAATATATAAGACTCATGTTAATATCCTTAGCTCCGCTTTGTTACTGAACCTTAAATTAAGCTCGAATAATTGGTAGAATATAAGATTACCAGGAGCATGAGAGTTAAATGATTTCTGATACTTGTCTGGAATTAATGGATGTGAATGAAGCAGCAGAGCAGCAGTTTTGAGGTGAGTGCTTTCCCAAGCCAGTGTAAGCATGCTGTTAATTAACATTTTTGCAGTGCTTTGAAAATGTAAATTGCTCCAGGAATGTTAAGTATCATTGTTATGGCAGTCTTGAAAAGTAATAGCTTAATCTATGAAATCGAGTCCATTCTTTAGAATTACAAGTGGGACCATGATGTGGCTGCTGGAGAAGCAAACTGCAATTCAGGACACTTGGTTCAGCTCCTGGGGCTTTTTAGCAGGGTCTGTCTGAGGTCATCTGGTGGCTGTTTACTGCTCAGTGATGAGTGACCTGGAGGAAGGGTCAGGGAGATGAGGACAGGTATTTCACGGAGAGCCATCGAGTTGCTCGGTGATTCAGCACAAGGAAATGGTATGACGAGTGTCTCTTGCAGCAGCAGGCATTTGGACACAGAGAACAGAGAGGGTGGCCTGTTTCTGGGAAGCAGAAAGTGCAGGGCCACTCACTAGTCAGGAGAAGCAGAGCCCTCAGGACTTGACCTGCGCTCTGTGTTCCCATCCCTTGTGCCTGTGGCAGGGCTGTGATGGGGCAGCTGCTGCCCAGGGAGCTCTGTGCTGGGAACTGGGCACAGCAAATGCTGTCCGTGGGAGGGAAACTACAGAAATCTGGAGAAGTAGGAAGGTGAATATGTTTTCTCTGAATATAGTGCTGGTGAGATCTCTTGTAAAATACCTGAGGCAGCTTCTGATACCAGTAATTAGAAAAAAAAATATTGGGGGGAAAAATATATCAGAGATAAGTCAGAGAATAGTATAAGAATGATTATATGGCATGGCTTATAATGAGAAGCTGCAGGAATTTGATTAATTGAAGAGTGATTTGATCTGTCTGGTATCTAGATGGAGAGCAGTTTTTAATGTACTGCAAGCTCCCATGGTTGGAAATGAAAGGTGGGCACATTCTGACCAGAAATAAAATGAGGTTTAACTGTGGAGCTAATTAGCCATGGGAACTGTATCTGATACTGAGGATTATGGTGACCTCTTCATCTCTAGAAATGTTAAAGTGAAGATTGAATGCTTTTCCACTCCAGCTTTCATCAAAATTGATTCAGGACTGTGTCTTGGTCTGTGTTAGGTACAAGACCCAAACAGATAACAACAGCAGCTTTATTCATTCACTGTTCTGCTTTGGGCAGGTTTAGTGGGGGGTATTGGAATTTTAAGTACTATCAATGAAATCGAAGCTCTAGGGTTGTTCAAAGGCAAAATTATGACTGAAATTGCCAGGGTCAAGATTTCTCCCAAGCTGACTTTAAGAGTGTTGAATCCTGCAAGGTCTCTTTATTTCAACTGCAGTTTGCTCAGCAGCTGTGAAAACACAGCAGACAGCTGGAAAAGTGAGTGACTCCAGAACTGGAGGTCAAGAAGAGGAGTGTCTTCAAACCCACATGTACAAATGTTTCCTTATCCCTGCTGTGAGGACAAGGTTAGGTTTCCTGTGAAGCAAGTGTTAATACTGACCATTATCTCCCAAGGACAGCTGTGTGACCTCAGGAGCATTAGGAGCAGGTCTCACAGAAGGGTGGCTGCACTTGTCCCTGTCCCCCTGCGCTGCTGGCGTCTGACGCTCGTGGTGCTGCCTGACGAGAGCGACTGAGCTGACCTGCTGTCTGGCCAGGAAACACGAGGGCTGTCTTGAAAGAGGAAAAAAACCAGTCAGGATGTGATGCGTATTGTCTGTAAACTCTTTTGTGTGAAAACCTGAGAAGGTTTTTTTTGTGTAAAAACCTGAGAGCTGCTCCAAGCTGGGCAGAGCAGGACTCTTCACAGGCAGTGCTGCAGGAGGGGACTTGAGCATCACTTCTTCTTTTTTACTTGGAATTTCTTTGGTTGGTTTGGTTTTGATTTTTTGGGGGTTTTTTTTTGTTTGTTTCTTTGTTTCTATTTGGTGGTTTTTTCTTTCTTTTCCTTGTTGCAGCTTTTTGTTTCTGGGGGGAGTTTTTTTGTTCTGCTGTGTTTTGTTTAAAATGTAAGCTCTGTTTTTAAGAGCAATTTCACTGAAACAGTTTAGTCTGAACGAGCTGGTGTTTTGCAGCAGTGGTGTTTTTACCCAAGTGAGTCTTCGTAAGACCAGAATGGCCCCTGGTCAAGGGGAGGATCCTTTGAAGTCTGCAGCCTCTCACAGGGAGGGAGATGGCTTGAGGCAGGTCAGCTGGGCAGGGATGGGCAGGTGTTCCTTGCGGTAATGTGCATTTTCCCCAGTGCACAGTAAGAGGATAAAAGGGGATTTGTGTTCCTGAGGTTTCCCTGGTTTGCCTGAACTCATCTCTGCCATCAGGATATCTGCTAAATGAGGGACAGGGCTGTTAGTGCTCTCTGGTGTGGTGCAGCAGACAAAGAACTAGTTGTCACCAGAAGGTGATGGTATCAAAATGAGACCCTGTGTGCACAAAGTGCTTTTATTTGCATACAAACTGCCTAACCCCCTATTAATGGATACATCTTGCATATATGGGAACCTAAGCATGACCAGTCACTCCAAATGCACAGGCATCAAAATTTGACCTCTTCAAAGTCACACGATGAAGCGGGAAGCAAAAGCCAAGAATAGATTCAGGGTCCTGAACTTCTCCAACCTCTAGAATGGGAGCCAAATTTCATCTCTCACTTGTAATTATGGTCAAAGCCTGGGCTGGAAATGAGAAGCACTGATTTCTGTTTCTGCTCTGCAGTAGATTTACTGTATGACCTTGGAGGAAAATGTGTCCTTCTGTGTCTCAGTTTACCTCCCACTAATGACAACAATTGTACTAGTGCACAGCAAGCTTTAATGGACTCTGTTGCTGCAACTACTGAACTTAATGCTCTCCTTGCAACGGGAGGAAGACCAGATGCACTGTTTGTAGTGTCTGGATGCAAGGATGTTGCAGAAGTGAGACATTATTTGTTTTAACATATGGGCCCAGGTGAAAGCCACATATGCTCAAGAGTCAGTGGTTCACACAGACAGTAAGGGATCACAATTCAGTCTGGAGAGCAGCAGCTATCTCAACCCTCCCTGAGCAGCTGCTGTGTGCATGTGTGGTCTCACCTGGTCCAGGTGCTGCTGGAGCACTTGGGGGAAGGTGGGAGTAGCGGGGTGGAATTTATAAGAAATCAAAGACCCAGATATGTCAAAAATTCACTGAGACAGGTGAGTGCTACCCCTTGATGCTATGCGTGGTTGAACAAATACAGTATGTGGAGAGTTCCTGGCTGAGAAAAGCTCTGTCCTGTGCCTTATTTTCCTCATGCATTGTTCCAAGCTAGTTGTTTTTTAAGTATGCAGAAACTACTTGCAAAGATAAAGCTGAGCACTGACTCACCATGGTTCATAATGCTGAGCCAGAGGAGTTATCAGTCCCAACACCATGGAAATGAGTGCAGCATCACTGGCTGCTCTGCGTTCCCTCCTGTGCATTGCAGTGGTCTGGCTGGCTCTTCCAAGAAGGTAAGCTAATGTTGCAGAGTTTATCTGATGTGTTTCCTGGTAACTGCTGTCACTGAGTGGAATATTTCTGGCAAGGGGAATAATGTTTCTCTCTTCTGTTAGTAGATTAGGTCTAAGCACTACTATCAGTTTACACCTTTTGTGCTGATTCTTTGTTTCCTAGGCCAAGGGGTAATAAATCACCATTTGATCTGCTGACCAACCAAAAGTCTGTTCAAGCAAATTATCCCACAAAGGCTATTGCTGTGCCTTCTACTTTTCAGTTTTTCAAAACCTGATTAAGAACTCCCTATTTTGGAGTATCTAGGTTGGTCAGGTCTCAGTGCATCAATACCTCCTCACTCCTAGTGCTGGGGATCTCTAGAGCCTTCACTTATTGATGAGTTGTTGGTTTCTGTGCTCAGCTACATCCAAACCTGTGTTCCTGCTCTGGTTTGTCAGAAACTGAAATAGATTCCTTTATTTTCACCAGGTGCATAATTGCATGCTAAAGACATTCTCCATCCCAAAAAGCCTATAACTTAGAGAGGGCAAAGGGAAGTGTAAGCCTCCAAAGTCCCCGTGTCAGGTAGCAGTTAATGTGTTCTGTTCCTCCTATCCAGGAGGAAGGACAGTATTGTTTCCTTGCCATTATGAAGCTTTACACATTCACATACACCCTCACCACCATTTTTTTTATTCTAAAATGATTTTCTCATAAAATTGCCCTTGATCTCCAGCCTTGAGACACTGATGCATATTTATAACCCTTCCTCTGTACTTTCTTCTTCCTTGACTTTACCAAATCCCAGTCCTTGTCTGAGTTGGGGATACAAAGCACAAGCTGCAGCTTGAGTGGGGATGAGGACTGGAAGGACTCTCTTGCTTTGCATTTACTCTTTTCTACTTTGAGCTCCAGGTGTATAAAGGGGCACTGTTTTGCTGCCTGCTAATGAAGACATTCAGTGGGATGTAACCTGTGCTTAGTCAAATCCCTCCAACCTCAGGACACCTGTCTGTCACTGCACAGCTATTGAAGTCTTCTGTGGGCAACCAATAAGTGGCAAAGTCCCCCAGCAGAGGAGAGCCTGCCTCCACATTATTTCCAGAGATACACCCCTACGAGATTGCAGAGCAGAAGCCAACTCTCAGCCAGTGTTGATTGTCACAGCTCCATCACCTGATTCAGTTTGTTCTCACAAAGGACTTGTGCCTCACTGTTTGGCAACAAATGAGAAATTGGGGTTTGTCAAACAGCTCTCAATCTCTGGAGTCACACTGGGGAAATTTGGCATCAGAAACTGTGCACCCCTAGGCAGTGAGCGAAGCCCGCACGGTGTCTGAGGCAGTGAGGGTTCTGACAGCCTCACAGCTTCCTCTGAAAGGGTCCCTCTTCTCCCTGAGAGGCAGAGCACAAAGCAGGACAGCATCCCATTGCCAAGACCCAGGGTTATAATCCAGGAATTCCTGCCCCATGATCCCATGGACTGTTCAAACTGTGCATTGGGTTGGTGAGAGGCTGTTAGGAAGAGCTGTAAAAGCATGTTTTACACTCTGCCCTTGGATGTGAAATCCGTGTGCTGATGGTAGTGAGCATTTGTATTCAGATGATTTCCCAAGCTCTGGTGTTGAATGCTGTGGAATAAAGTGTTTGCTGTTGTTTTTTCAGGCAGGGACAAAGTGCAGGGTGGTCTAGTGAGCTGCTTTCTGAAAGCTGCTCTTAGAGATGTGTTTTTTGGTTTCTTTTGCTTATTCTCTGCTTGTACAGAGACAGAGCATTCTGCTTTCTTTCACCTGCTCTTGGTGCAAGACAAAACCTGATTCTCTGCACAGGTCTCAGCAAAAGGCCTGGTTATGGTCAGGCAGGTGGATTTCTACCTGCTGGTTTTTGTAATTTAAATACTTCTGGTGTCTGCTAGATATGAAGCATATTCACACAGAGAAACACTGCCTGCCTTCATGAGTGTCTGGATTTGGAGGTTTGTTTTGGGTAGTTTTAATTTGGAGGGATTTTCTGGTGGTGTTTTTTGCTGTTGTTGGTTGGGGGTTTTTTTAACTGCAAAATAAAGATTTGCTGTGGCTTGGCCAGGGTTGTGTCTTTTCCTTTTCTATCTGACTTGTCCATGTCAGGGCCTTGGCTTCCTGTCTTCTGGGGATGAAGGAAAAATGTCCCTTGTGAGCTGTGCTGCAGAGCTGTCAGGCAGCAGTTGCTGCATGGCTGTCTTCTCTGCTTTTTTGTGCAGAGCTTCACAGCTTCACCTGTGAAGGTGCTCCAGTGGAGCTTCTGTTCCTGTCAAGGCTTCTCCAGAGGTGCTCAAAGGGCAGGGAGGCCTTGGAAGGCACAGAGGGCTGTTTGTATCGTGGGCTTCATGCATTGGCACAACACATCTCTCGATGGTGCAGTGATAATTCAGGTCTGGTGCTGAATGGGACACCCCAGCTGGTGCCATGGATCAGCTGTTGAGTGCTGGCTGAGCACACTTAGGGCTGCCCCACTGAGTTCACCAGCTGTGCCACTCAAATGATGGCTGCTCACTTTGTCAGGAGCTGCTGCCTTCTGGAAGACATGGGAGCAATCATCTCCACTGGGAAGGAGATTTCTGAGCTTCTCCTGTGGAGCAGGTGTGAACTGTGAAGAAGTGGGGTCAGCTTTAGTTAAGTGCCCTCAGCATCAATCAGTTACCAATATTTCATCTCCCTTCCCTGGTGCCTTTGGAGGCATCTGACATCCATCAAATAAAGCAGTCTCCAGATGGCCCCAACATATGGTCCATGCCTCGGAATAGCTGAAATCTAAATGCTTGCCTCCCTGGGAAGCTGCAGCCCCTTGCTGAGTCTCAGCATCCAAGGGAGATGCCTGCTGCTTTAATCAATGTGTGTTCCATTTTTTTTCTGCTTTGTCATAGTCATAATAATAAGCAAGTCTCGCTTCAGCATCCCTAGCTGCAAGAACCTTTCTGTGCTTGAAATACTAAATGCGTGTTAGTCCCTTTCTTTCCTCTTGTCTCTTCCCTCATTGCTAGGACCCTAGTGATCTTCTGAATCCTCAGAGCACTAATTACCCTCCTCTTCCCTCCTGCTACTGCTGCTCTTCCTTCCTTCCTTCTTCTAATCTCTTATTTGTATAAATTGCCAAGGGTGAAGGCAGAGTAAATATCAATAAAGCAATTCAAGCCACTCATGATGTTTCTAAGGTCTGCCCAAGGGGAATGGCAATTAGTGAAGGCTGTTATTGGCCTTTCCCACTTCGCACCAAAGTTTGTCTTAGTCTGTCATCTCTTCATTCCTTTATCCTCACTCTGTTTAGCACTGTGAAATGGCAAACCAATTCCTGAGCCTCCTGGGATAGGCTTCCAAATTTGTGCTCTCTTAAGTATTCTATCTGATTTGATGCTTTGATCCTACTGTGCCTAGAAGTAGTACCAGCATAACTACAGGGAGTTGGGCAGCACCCAAGGAAAAGCAGTCTTGAGCCTATAATGACTGTTTTCTTTGTCCCTGTTGAAATCCATTTGGAGTCTACAGACAAAGACACACTTCTGTAACTCCTGCTCCCTATATCAAAGCAACCAGTCATTTAAAAATAATTTTAAAAAATAAATTATTTTAGTTGGATGGGAAAAAAGTTCCTGCTCAAAAACTTCAGATGGAGATCTTCCGCTACTTTAGTAAATATAACAAGAAAAAAAAGGGTGTTCCTTTAAAAGTGGCACGTGTGACTAAATATGTGATGGCACTGCTGTATTTAGCGTAAGTGGTTATGATTTGCACATATTTGTGTGCAGAAGTATTTGGTCAAGATTTACATAAGTCAAAAGTGCAGTTAAAATTCCCATTGATAAAGGGCCATCTCTGCCAATGTAAGCCCTGAAGAGGAGTTGATTGTGCAGCAGATCTCTGTCCTTCTGCAAGGTTCATAAACTTTATGAAGTTTACCTTGTGAGTGATGTAACTCTGTGTTGCAGGTGTCAGAGGCTGAACAACTTGCCTGGGAATCATGCCCTGGTCCCTAATGGCCTTGACCTGCTGAGCTCTGCACAGGTTTGTTTTTGGAGAGCTGAATTCACACACCCTCCAGATGCTGATACTACCACTCAAATAGTGCAGTCTATGGTTTGAGATCTGGCTTTGTGTACTCATCTGTGTAATCTGGGGCTTAATTAATTTAGCCCATGGCATCTACTCAGAAGCCCATTGCTTTTTATCTGGCTTGGTGATAGTTCTCTACCCTGTGTTTGAAATCAAGGCAAATGCTTTCTAGGCTGTACCTTAGATTTTTAAGGTTGTGAAAGTGGAGAGCAGAATGAGATTCTGCATTGTGGGAAGGAGTTATTGATACTTTGGTTTCTCTTTAATTTTCCATGAAACTTTGTGCTTTGTGGAGCCCCAAAGCCAAGGAAAGAACAGTCTCGCTTATTCCAGTCCAGGCTAATCATGGCTGCACAGAGACCTGGGTTGAAAGTCCTGAGGCTTCATGTACCACCACACTGACACCAGACTGTGAGAGGTTATGTGCAGCCTTGTCTGGGCCATCTTTTGGGCTGAGATCTTTCTTTATTATGCCTGTTTGCTGGTGCTTTTCCTCTCTGCCCACAGAGTTCGCCCCCACTGCTTTGGTTGATTAAATTGGATATATCCAGTTTATGTTACCTGTCACCAAAGAGCCACCATGTAGCAACAGTTTCCCAGCCTGACCCTACAGCTATCCCCATCTCACCCTCTCCCTTCTCCAGAGGTACCAAAACATGCACGATTGCTGTGGAGTGAGCAGTTCCTTTGTGTGCAGATGGCAGAGTATTCATGTCTCTTGTAAATTATTTACAAGTCTTGATGATTACGTGCAGGAGGTATTGTGCCAGTATTGGAATTACATTAATGAATTTAGTCTTGAAGTTAGAAAAGGGTTTGTGATGAGAAAAAGTGCAGGGCAGCATTCTGAAACAGCTTCCCATGGGAATAGTGACCTGCTTGGGTTTTTTCTGGCTTTTCTTTAAGCATTTATGGTGAGCCCATATGAAGTGATGATCCAGACTGGTGGGTGTGGGACAGGGTACTTGACATTTTGGGACCATAGGAGTTGCCTGGGGACCTTGTTCAACATCATATTTGCAGTGGCTTCACTTTCTCTTTCTGCAATGAAATCCCAGTTGCCTGGATTAGCTGTGATCACTTCCCCAGCTAGCAGGGTAAGGTGCCTCAGGTGTGGGTGCTGGGGTGTCTCTGAGCAGAGCAGCATGGCCAGAGCCTGGCACAGGGCTGTGCAGATGTGGCCATCCAGCTTTGGCGATGCTTTTGTCCCCACAGGCATTTCAGTGACATTTTTGTGAGCACAAGGCTCTGTGGGTCTGTGCTGATTTTCACCTTTGTGCTGTAGACACCTGGGCAGGTTTGGCTTCAAGGAGCTCCTCCTTGGCTGTGCAGGGCAGACAGGACAGGTGGGGCAGCAGCTGAAGGAGGTCAGGAAAGTATCTGGAATGCCTCTGCATCCCCAATCCCATGTTTTTCCTAAATCCCTGCTCCCTTCCCTGTGCTGCTCCCCAATACCCCATCCCGTCCATTTCCCCCCTTCCCTTGCAGCTCAGTCACCCTCTGTGCCCCACACCTCACTGCCAGCAGCAGAGTTTCTCAAGTAGATCCTTTGCCATGTGCTGGTGTCCTCAGTGAGCAATGGGAGCTGCAGGAAGCACTGTCAGCCTGGAGCCTTCCCTGCACCTCATCACAGCAATTCCAGTTCTTCATCACCAAAGGCAGATGCCTTTTATAATTGCTGCTGATAATGGTTGTAAGGCACGTCCTCTACAAGATGTGAGGTGGTACTTAGCAGAAGGAGAGAAAACTCTTTCCAACCATATGGTTGTATCAGCACTTGTTTGATGCCAAGGTTGGCTCTTGGTTAAATTGGGATCCCACTTTGCATGCCTACGTCTGCTGAAGGAAAAAAGTTTGAGTTGGGGCCATAAAATGATTAACTTTTTACATGTTTATTTCCATGCTCTCTTTCTGCATGTAAAGCATACAGCTTAAAAAAAACCCCAGCTATAGGTGTAATATTTTCGACCAACTGTGGTACTGTACTAAGATGAGTCAATTAATTCTGTCTCTACTGAGAAATAGGAAGAAAATCTCTGTGGCTGTCATGTTCCATCACCTTCCATATCACTTTGAACATGCATTTCTGAAGATGCCATCCCCATTGTCTCACAGCCCAAATAATTTATACTGTGCTTTGAAGACCACTGCTGGTGTAAGGGAGTACACCACATCTCTGGAAGGCACTCAGGAAGGTTTCAAGGGTGGCAAGCTCCTTATTTCTGGGGTTATTCTCTGTGCATTTATTGGTAGGTTGATGGGTATGAATAAGAGTTTGTGGTCTTTCAGTGAGACGTTATTTGGTCTGTTCAGGAATATGATGCATTATAAAAGAGCAGCCTTTGTTCTCTTAAGTTCATCCTTGGATAAGAAAATGCAAGAAAATCGTTGCTTGTACAAACAGATAGTGGGAAAAAACTGTTCTGGAAACCCTCCTGAAGTAAAAGTGGGACCCAGGGAAAAAGAGTGGTGGGAGGTGTGAAGGGAATTTTGACAGAGTTTATTCGTGTAGATGTGGGGTCTGGGACTGTGAATATAGTGCAACCAGGAGGTGTTTTCTGTGGGTGCTCTGGGTCAGTTTTGTGCCCACCATGTGGTGTGCCAGACCGGCTCAGTGGCTTGGGTGGTCAGAGGTTAAACTGTAACTCACATTTCAAGTGGTGCAGAGCCTTGTGCCTGCATCTGAGACTGTGTTAAACTGTGTGGATGTAGCCAGTGTGTTTTATCCACAAATTTTTGATTTAAGTCTTTCTCTATCCCACTTTCTCTTTAAAATGCTCATTTACAAAGCTTCCTATCACAGTTTTTACCAGTTGGAAAGTTATAATTAAATCAGCCAGAAAAAGAAGAGACTGAACACTCAACATATCTGAGATGGGATCAATTTAAGACAAAAAGGTTTTAATGCATTAGAAGAGCTTTGGGTGTCATCTGTCTCAGCCTGTGCCTTCCCCACTGCCTGATGTGAATGCACTTAGAGCTGCTGTTGAAAGCACTCTCACAGCGTGATGTTATTGTGGAACCTGGATTCAGTGCACACTAAACTCAACAGATAGAATTGTGAATTGGATTTTTTTCCCCTTCTGATGTTTTATATCTTCATTAAAAAAATAGAATCATACCTAATATCCCCCAATGGCAAATGTGTGAATCAGAAGCTTATAGATACGACATTTTGAAGCTACTGCATTTCTTATGCAGCATTTAATCTGAAATACCCTAAGAAAATCCTGTATTATCTCCTCTCAGAATTTGCAAGCGGGCTTTGAACAGAAATAGAGTTTTAGCAGAGGCAAGTATCAGTTCTCCAGGTAATCTGATCAATCCTTTCCTGTTATACCACATGCTCTGCAAATGCTTTTTTCTCAGAGTTTTTCTTAGTGGGAAATGTGAACATTTTTCCTCAGTCAGCCAAACTACTGTACTTGTTCCAAGCTAGGGGGAAAAAACCCAGACCCAATGGCATATCTTTGTAGAGAATGTCATACTGAAACAAGGATTGCGAGGTCCTTCTCACTTCACTGTTCAGCCTGACGCAAGGCTTTTAGCAGGAGCACAAGAATTTGCTGGCAGTGCTGGCAAAAAGGCTTCAGCTGCATCTTGTCTGAGTTAAGGCAAAAGCAGACCTGTCCAGAAAGACTGTATGGGTGAAGTTCAGTTGCCAGGCACTGATGTTTAGTGCCATTTCAGTCTGCCCAAGGAATGTCGCGTTAGCGTGGGCAGATGTAGCACCAGTGCAGGCAGAGCTAGTGCAGCCTGCAGACAAACACGAGTGAAAACTGAGTCCAGAGTCAGTTTTCACTGAGTCTAGAACTGGGTATTAAGTTGGTGGTAAGAGTTTTACATGGAGAATCTTTATTAATACAGCGATGCAAAGGTGCAAAGACTAAAATAATTGAATAGGCTGTCTTCTTGCTGTGTGTTTTGGGACTTTTCTGGTAGGCTAACTTCCATTATTATGAGATCTTAGAAGTTTTACAGGAGAGGACTCCCAAAGAGCTTACAGTGTGAGTCTCTGGCCCTCATGGTTTGTCCATGCCTGATGGTCCACATTGGCTGAGCTGTGCTTCATTGCAGGTTTTAGCTGTGTGTGCCACTGTTTGCAGGACAAGTCCAAGGGCTGAATGGGACAGGTAGGGTGCTGTGTAAGAGTGCTGTGTGTTGTATTGCAGCCTTGTCTTTACTAAGGCTTGTTCTAAACATTCTTTGTCTAAAATCTTGCTGTCTGAGTCATCCAGTCAGGCTCCATGAGAACACATGGGATCTAACCACTGTTAGCAGACTTTTGCTTTTATTATCCTTTGGTCCAGATTTCATATAGTTCTCACTAATTCAGATCTGAATATGAATGCCTTTGTCTTCCCACAGCACTTCTGTGCAACTTCTGTCATGTAAACTTGAGTTTAACTCTTCTCTTTCTCTTGATTTTATCATCTTTCCCTACCTATTATTATCTACTTTGACCCTGCAATTTAGGGAAATTTAGGGAAAAATAGGCTTCTAAGAGTGGATGTTACTTGAGTGAGAAACCACAGATAGCTTTTGTTTTTATAATTTTTTTTGCTTGTTTGTTTACTAGGACATTGTCAATATCACTCTTGTCTCATGTCTCTGTGCCCCCAGGAAGCCAGTCCAAGCTTGTGCTGTAAAACTGCCAGTCAGTTGTTCAACAACATGTGCTTGATCTTCTATAGAAAGGGAGTGTTTTGCCAGGAAAGGGCATCTGCTGGGCAAGGAGGACTTATTAATGTACAAGCACCTTCTGGCCTCTGTCCCTGCCTTCAGGGCTTGATGCAAATCCTGAAGAAGTCAGGAGCAGCAAGGCTGGAAAATGGCTTGGGACCTCCTAGCTGGGTTTCTTGCTCCATAAGCTAAATGTTTCTCAGGCTCCTGTCCATCGCTGTGGTAATTGTGTGTTTGTGCAGACATGTCAGTATGGGGAAGGTCATTACCTTAATTGCGTTCAGTCGTTACATAAAACACTGTCAATAAGGAGCTGTGACTACTTGGGAGTTTTAATTATGCCCTGATGTGACGTTATTGTCCTGGCCTTGCACACTTCTGTGGGTGTATTTCTGAAGGAGGTGGCTTTTGTTGCTCCAGGCTGATGACTCCTCTCAAGAAGTTGTTCTCTCCATCAAGGTGACATTCTGGAATGACAATGCGACACGTCACTGAGGAGGAGGAGAAGTGCTCAAAGGGAACTGTGACTTCAGTGTGATGTTTCCCCATATCTCCAGTCTTTTCCAAAGGAGAATGTTTGTGATTCTCCTATGTTTCCTGAGGCATCGCTCCTAATAAGAATCCTTTTAATAATGAAGAGGAGTTGTATCCTCGTAACAGCTGTACCCTCAGACTGAGGAAGGGCCCGTTTTAGCTCCCTGTCTTGTCCCAGGATGTCTCAGACTGCAGGTCAAGGAGAACTTGGTTGAATGATTTGTAATAACAGATTAATTTATATTAAATGTCCAGACATATTGGACAGACAGGGAATCTCAAACTGAGATACCCATGCTCTGACTACCCTATCAAGGATGCTCAGTGCTTCCAAAATATGTTGTCCCCTTGAGGTCTCCTGACTTCAGTGACAAGAGAATGGAAACACCCTTATATATTGGGCACTTTCTTTAAAAAGGTCTGTAAATGGATCTTGCCCAGAGTGTGCTGAGTGTCTGCTGCTTCACCTTTGTAATTCATGCAGAGGCTGTAATGGAGGAGTGAGCTGCTGGGCTGGATTTAAATGATGTCACAGATTTTTCATAGCTCTACAAGAAGGTGATGCTTCTGATGTCTTTAGCTCTGGTGTCTCTTTAGGGGAGCCTATGAGCAAAGGTGTCTATTACTGGTGGAGTAGATAAGTTCTCTACAGAGGCAGAAGTTTTCCCCAGAACTGGAAGTCTGCAAGAGCCTTTCCTCCACCTCGCATTGCTTCCTGACAATGTGGTGAAGGGCTGATCCTCGGGTCTGGCACAGCACCTGGGTAGAGCAAATGGGATATTCCAATTAGTACAGTTTGTGGAAAATGTATTTAGTGACTTCCATCCGTCTGTGACGGGGACTGAATGAAAGCAGCTGCACTGAACACATACAACTTAATCAGTGCTAAGTGTCAGCTGCACTGCCTGCTTACCCAGTGTTAACCTACTGGGTAAGACAAACCTGTAATAAACAAATGGGATAGATCAGGGAAGGTTAGTTTGTCATATTTTTTAGCAATGGGCAGATATGCAAGAATTTGTGATTTAGGGGCAGGAAGGTTTCTTTGCGCTTAGGTCTAAGTGAATGGAAATTTTCAACTCTGCAAGTGCAGCTGGATGAATAATATGTAGTGAATAATATATCTGAAGGCTTTCACTGCATTTGGGATTGACAGAAAACACATCACAATTTTAATTATTGGGAATGATTTGCTGAAATATTCAGGAGCTATTTTTGGTTCCTGCAGACTGTGCATGAAAAAGTTAGCTATTTAAAAGCCAGACTCTTCTCCCCCCCACCCCCTCCCCTGAGCCACTGTCTGGTCTCCTTTCTCCATATAAGCATCCCAGAGCAGGGCAACAGGACTCCTTGCATTCCTTAGCACACAGGAATCTTTAAATAAAATAGTGATTAAAAAAAAAGTTACCAGAAGTCTTCCTACTCTTACACTCAGCAGAGAGCCTGTGAGGGGGATCAGGATGAGGTTGGCTTTTTGGCCTCTTCAGGTGCTTGTGGAACGGAAGGCTTTGCTTGTAATGGGGTGGGAATCTGCAAGGTGGAGAACGGGGATGGAAAGGCAAGGAAAGCATTTCAAAAATGTTATGTCTCTTTCTCTCCTGTACTTTTCACAGTTTTGAATCAGTCAAAACCACAGGACTGGCCATCAACAATTCAGTTTGTTATCTGAACATTGCACTAGCAAGGATATCGGGGTAACCCAGACTCCTAATGTGAGGAGTTACTGGTGTAACCAGCTTCCCAAAACTGCTGGAAACAGCTATTTGCCCTCCTGACCCTCTTCCCCTCCTCATACCTCCCCATCAGGTGGTACCCCACCACTGAACCATCCCCATATGACACAGCTTGCTGCCCACGGCTGCAGGGGAGAGTCGGCCGGGGAGGGATGCAGACACTATGAAGAAAATAAGGGAGAAACAAGCTTCTTTCCAAGGAGAAGAGTAGGAGTAATTGAAGTATAAATTTTCCTTCTCATCTGCGAAGAAAGCAGCATTTTGAAAATGGAATGGATAGGGATGAATAAAAATGTAATTTTTCTGAATAACTGAAAGAGCGAGCGGAAAGTGAGGAGGGAGATGCAGGTACAGATCACACCGCTTTGCCTGGGCTTCTGTCAGCTGCTCTCTAAAATGCTTTGCTACCCTCTGGTGGCTTCCTGAGGATCTGTGCTGTCTAGTTTCCATTCCTTGCAAAATCCTCCGCCAACTTTTTGAGCTGCATTGAGGAACTCAGATCTGCTGATGGAGGCTTATATTTTCTCTGATTCCAAAGCAGTAGTACAATAATAATGAAACAGCAGCTTTTTGGTTTTGTTTTTTATTGGGTTTCTGGTTTGGTTTGGTTTGGTTTGGTTTGGTTTGGTTTGGGTTTTTTTCTGTTGTTCATGTGCACTCTGTTTTTGGTCTACAGCTATAATCACAAAGGTAGCTTGGTTGGGATGTTCAAATGAAAGAATAATAACTTTATATTTTGGTTGTCTGTGTAGTGTGGCTGTTCAGAGTTTTGGAGTGACACGGGTTTCGCAGACCTGCAGACTGCAAACCCATGTCCTCTACTTACCTGCAGAGGACACCAAGTGAATACCAGTGAAGTCAGTAAAGCAAACCTCCCGTGATCTCCAGGAGTCCAGAGCAGATCCTGGTCAGCCTGGTGCAGGGCTAATATTCAAACCTCCATCATCCTTCACTGTGCTTTCATCAGTCAGTAGCTTCTTGTTTTTTCCCCTTTTCATTTTCCCTGTTCTTTAATTGATTTTACACTGTGCCTTCATAGCAGAGAAGATGTAGGTAGGGATTTAAAGGGCAGTAGTTTGACAGATTTTACAAGAAACTCCTCCCAGGTATTAATTCCTGGGTTATGGGGTCAGACAGGCTCTTGTGATCTTTCAGTCTGACCTCCTGTGAAGTGCAAGTCACAGGACTGCCCTCAATTGACTTCTGCTTGAAGTGCAGAGCTGAATAAAGAAAACATCCCCTCCTGCTTCAAAACTTTCCAGTGATGGAAGATTCACCTTGTTAAATGGTTCCAGTGCTTTATCACCTTCAACATTAAATACTTCTGAACTTTGCTTTGTTTAGTTTCAGCTTCCAGCCTTGGGTTCTTGTTGCTTTGTGCGCTTGAGAAGCATTGTGCTGCCAGAACTCTGTCCTGTGTAGAACTCATGGTCTTGATGGAATTGCCAGCCAGGTGGAGCTCCGAGAGGCACCTTGGTTGTAAGCAGTGGGAAGTTGTTAATGTTATTGACTGAGAAGTTGTGGGGTGGGATGTGAAATCACAAACTCCTTGCCCAAAAGACACATGGAGAAAGCAATACAAGGTCATGATGGGGAGTGTGTGTGCTCTTCCCCAGTATTTGTCTGCACTGGATATTTCTGGGGTTTGCATACTTGAACACTTAGGGAGGATTTATGCAGGTTTTCAAACAAGTTCTTATTGCAAAAGTCCTGTAGAGATTGAGTTTCACGAGAAATTTCTTGAATTACAAAAACATTTGTTGTTTTGAGTGCATTTTTTTGTAAATCAGCTGTGCTGAGGCCCTTTGGGATGTAGGCTGCTACATTCAGCACAACAATTGTTGTTAGCTTCTTACGCTGTTCCAATTTATGATATGTTTTATAAGCAGCTCCATCTATCTCACAACTTGGCAGAGGTTTGGAGTGGAGAGCAGCCAGTGCTTTTTGTGCTGGATTAGCCTACAAAAGCCCTGAGAGAGACTATGACCACAAGCCTGGCGGGCACTAAGCCCAGCTATAAGGCCACCTTAAAGGAAAACAGCTTTTTGTGGTTCAGGCAGAGGAAAGGGATGCAGTAGATTTGGGTTATTTCAACCACAAAAAATGCTGTCACAGCAGATGATCCAACTTTTTCTGTGGTTTGACCTCCATCAAGCCAAACTTTCTGTTTTTAAAGCCACTCAAAACCCCACAGGAAAAGGTGGAAAGTCAGTCAGTGTGGAGCTGTGGGACAGGCTTTTAGGTTTCAAAGTCTTGCCTCTTCTTGGCAGGGCGCTGAGCCCAGCACACAGCACCAGCAGTGCTCAGTGCAAAGCCACTTGTCATGCAGCTCCTTGTATGGCTTTGTGGGCTGCTTGTGTGAGGCTCTGGGAGCTGCTTATCCCAGTCCTGCTGCAATATCCCTGCCTGTGAAGTGGGGACAGAAATGCCAACCTCAGCGTCTCTGCCAAGGCGGACTGTAAGGATTTGTTAGTGTACACAGCTGGTGTGGGAACAGCTCTGCTGTTGATGTTCAGCATCCCCAATCTATCTTCTGGCATTGATGCTTTCTAAACCAAAGAAGTGTTTTGAGCTGATGCCAGCAGTCATGGGTATGTTTTACAGGACCTTTTGCAGCCAGATGCAAACTTGTTTGGGCTGTGTTTTGGGCTGGCTGGACTCAGTCTGCTTCAAGGCTGCTGGCTGTGTAATTACACAGCCAGGGTGTCTGAGCTGACAAATCCAGTCTCCCAGCAGACCTTAATAGCTAAGTGTGGTGCTTTGCTGACATGGTTACAAGGCTTTGGGACTGGAGACAGTTTACATCCCTCCCTCTTAGGAAAACTTCTCACTTGACAATAGAAGTGTAGACACTTCTG
Organism: Entomyzon cyanotis; assembly: GCA_024500445.1. Taxonomy (NCBI): domain Eukaryota; kingdom Metazoa; phylum Chordata; class Aves; order Passeriformes; family Meliphagidae; genus Entomyzon; species Entomyzon cyanotis. The sequence continues at coordinate 13,265,757 of JAKEPQ010000780.1, forward strand.
GAAAAAAAAGCATGTGCACCAGCCTTTGAAAGCTTTCTAGTCTTCCCAGGTAGACTAAGGGGATGGCATAAAGTATGAAACAGAGAAGGTTTCAACTGAGGTGTTTTACACTTTAAAACCACTTTTATTTTCAATGTCGATCTTGTCAGACCTCAGCTAGTTCTGGAGGAAGACAAGGTGCAGACTGACAGCCTCAAAGTAAGGCAGTAAGGGAGGTTGCAGGTATTTTTGTGAGCACCTCTGCAGAGGGGACCTCAGACTGCTGCATTCCCCCTTACACATCCTGTGTAGTATCAGGAGACGGCTTTCCTGCAGGAAATCAGGAGTATTTCAGGAAATCAATATTTCTGGCAGTTCAGCAAGAAGGCACTTTGCAAGCTGAGGATATATCTGTGATCACTGGGACTTCCTGAAAGCTGTTTCTTCCCCAGCTGCCTGTATAAGAGGGCATCAACAATGGAGGTGTGAAAAAGTAGAGGAGGAAGCAATGAATCACCTACCACTTCTAAAGGAGAGGGAACGAGACAAAGAAAGGGAGAGGAGTCCTCTATGTCCTTAAAAATCAGTCTTTCCCATCAGTTTCAGATACAAAACTGGCATTGGTTAGGCAAGAACAATCCCATCTACAAAATTCACCAGTGGGGTTTGGCTTCTTAGTACTGATGGGGAAAAATGCACTTTTGATGCCACATTCCTTCCTGTTTTCCAGAGCACTGCACCCTCTGGCAAGTGCATCAGACAACTTTCCCAAAAAGGCACTTTGGGGATGTAGCCTACATCTCTGGAAGGAATTGAATGGGGAGTATGTCTCTGCTAATGAAAGCTGCAGCCAGAAATAAGAGTTCTGGAGGTTGAAAACTAGGTTAAAAGCAGCCAGCAATGGAAAACAGCTGAAGATGGAGTGGGTTAAAGAGCTCTCCAGCATTAGATTGTGGATGGTTTAGCTTCACTCCCAACTCTTGGGTAATGCAGTCCTGGCAGATTGACAGGGCTTCTGGGGTGAGTTGTCACAAGATGCTTCAGCTTGTTGGTTTTTTCCCCTTAGATTTTTATTTTTAGTTGAATTCTCCCACTTAACACACACTACAGTGACCCCTACTGCTGCCAGCAGTTGAGGACCAATCTCAGCACAACCATTAAACCATGGGAAAGTATTGCCTGTGGTCTTAAAAACAGATAGTATCATTCATAACCCTTAAGTATGCAGAAAGTCTGCTGCTAAACTCCGCACCACCAAAGAGGAAAGCTTCTGTAAACCTATATGATGCTTAAACTGTGGATATAGTGTTTGTGTAAAGAATAAAAATCAGCCAAAGCCTTCAGATGAAACCCAATCTCCCTTTTCCAAGAAAGACTGGCCAGTTGGACCAGGCTGGCCAGTTGGACCTCCCACATAGCAAAACTGCTGTATTGCACCACATGCAGAAATAGCATCTTTATTACTCCTTCTTGGTCCCAGCCACCAGGACTGTCTCCTATTTTTCAAGAGCAGTTGTAAGGTAGGAAAATCATGGCAGCAATAAGAATATGAAAGGGTGTTTAAGGCTACCTGAAACCTTATGAAAGTGGGTGGCTGCTGCTCTGTCTTCTGTAACTTCTTGTGACGTGTTAAGAGAAGAGCCTCATACCAGTCTACACACAGCATCTCATGTCTGTTGTAACCACTCTGACCCTGGGCTGAATCATCACCTGCTTATTTGATCTCTCTTTTCACCACGATTTTTCTGGTGGGTGAGTAAGATCTTAATAGGGACATTAGGATCTTAACAGGACTTACAAAGAGATAGTGAAGAAAAATGAAACTTGTAATGTGGAATAAGAGGAAGCTTGAAAAGTTGGAATACTAAATGTAAATAGCAGAGTCTCAGCGATGTGCAGTGCAAACACAGCTGCTATGTGGCAGGATGGCCAAGGGCCCATTTCGATCAATCCTAGTGGGTGTAAACACCCCAAAGAAAAATCATAATTCACCTCAGCCGGTGTCCTCCATGAAACCTTCCTTGGTGAGAGTGGGACTGTGGAAAAAATTATGGGGTACCAGAGACACAATCCAACAGCTTCTACAAAGTGAGTTCCTAACTGGGAAAGCAATTTGGGGAAGAGCAGAACAGTACTTAAATTGACATTATCCAAGCATTGCTGCCTGTGTCCCTGACAGACCAGTGAAGGCTTTCCCCTATGACTGTTCCCCAGGAACTGCTCTGTTCCAGTTTTAGCTGCTCAGACTATGCCATGGGCTGGAGCAGATGTCAGCTCAGAGATTGTACCTGATTGTTAATTTACTTCGTGTTAATGTAGCCCTGTTACCAGATGCTTCCCCAATGGTTTACAAGTACAGCTGTTGTCTGTTCTATCTCGTCAAAAGTACTGCATGTTTCACCTGGAGATTGGGGCTGCCAGGCTTTCTGTGCTCATTGAGAACTGTCCCCACGTCTGGTCTGGATAAATGGACAAAGAGACAGCTCAGGTGCCCTGCCAAGGGTCAGGGTGGTGAGCATGGAGGTGGCCAAGCACCAGGAGGGATCTGTGGGTCTCCCTGTGAATGATGCCTGCCCCTCTGCATGGACAGTCTGACCCATGGCCATGCTGTGTCCAGTGCACATCCATGCGCTCTGGCAGCAAAGCTCTTCTCCCCTGCTGCCAGAGTTAGTGATGCCTTGTGTCTGGGGAAAGGCAGCTGAGTTACTGCAGCTGTGTGGAGACCCAGGAGTCCCACTTATGCACTCTTTCAGAAGTTATCTTTGACCATCTGTCCTCTGAGAGCATCATCCTGAGAAGGATCCTTCTGCTTTCTCCTGCTTGCCTTCGTGTAGTTGGCTGTTGACATTAACCACCTTGGACGTTTGTGGCCTTGCCTGACAGCTCTCGCTGTACCCAGGGCAGTGATTGAGGGAGCAGGGTGAGGAACAAGGCTTTTCTCTGCGCTGCCTCACTCTCACTAGCTATGGCTGCAGTTCTGGGAGTGTAGCTTATAAAAATGGGGAGCATTCTTGGTATCAGACTCGTCTCCTTCCTGCAACACTGTGCACTATGCATTACAGCTGAGCCATTAGAGCTGAGCCAGATTGCTTTTGTGCTCTGCTGAGTGGTGCTGGATTCCTTATGGCTTCATTATGGCTTGACACTGAGCACAGGGGAATGAAAAATAGATGCTGTGGCCGTGACACTTGCTGTAACTCAGCAGGGAAAAAGAAAAGACACCCCCTTGGGAACATACCTTCCCATTCCTCACAGCTTCCAGTGCTGTGTGCTGCCTCACAGTGCCTGGCACTGACCTCAGGAGCTCTGAGGCTCTGCTGTCATGACAAGCAAATAGCTAAACTTGTATTTTACAACAAGCTGCTCCTGTGAGACTTAAGCAAGGACAAGTTGAAACTGTGACAGAGGGAAGCAGTGGGTCTGTTTTTTCTCAGAAAGCAACCATTGCATCCCTCTCCCTCATGCAGAAGCCCCAGTCCTGACCCAAGGACCTTCTGGAAATAGGCAGTGATTGCTTTATAGCAGGAAAATGTTGAGCTGTCATTCCCTGGTTCTGAGTCATCCTGCTAAATCTGTGCACAGCAGCTGGCTGAGAAGGGGAGTGGGAGATGGAAAATCCCCTTTGGGATCAGGATAACAGTGAAGGAACCAAAGTGGTGGAGAAATAATAAGTCAAGCCTCTGAGTGTAGGGATTTGAATGTGATGCTGGCCTTCAAGATATCCAGGTAGAGCTTGGGGAAGGCTCACTGCTCCTGTGGAGGGATGTAACATCTAAGGAATGTTCATGTGAACTCCAGTGCTGCATAATTGAGATTTCCTCTGTGTTGGGGATTTAAGCATATGCCAGCTGAAAGGAAATAATTTTGTCAGTGGTCTGAGGATGTGGATGCATGACATGTGAGAACTGGCTCAGAACAGCTGTGCTTTAATTGGACATTTTTCCCTATTGTATCTACTGTTCCACTGCCGAGTTGCAGGATGCAGCTTTTTGGGAATGGAAAGTGATGGCTGTGATTCCACTCACTTGAGAGCTCCCTACACCTGCTAGGATCATTTGTGCAGGGACAGAAATGGTGTGTGGGGCCAAGGCAGCGCTGGAGACTTTAGACAATTCAACTTGTGTTTTTGATTCTGCAGAGGCTTTCTCATCTGAGGAAAATTCCTAAAATTTATTGCTGCCATCGGGTGACACTTGTTTAGATAATGTCTGTGAGTGTCCCAGTGTAAACAGGCAGAGGGCTAATGCAGGACTGGCTGGAGGTCAAACATGTCCTGCAGCAGAGCCAGTGCAGTGGCTCTGCCAATTGCCTGGCACACAGCACACTGTGGTGACTTTTCTCAAGAAGCTGGAGAAGGCACCCTGGCCACATGCCATTCACAAGATAAGGTGAGAATTAGAAAAGGTGTGTTTTAGTGACTCATAAATAGCTTAGCACATGCTGATGGAGCAGCAGCTCAGCTTTATAATTTCACTTTTGCATCCCTAAAGTGCCCATTAGTGGAAAAAAAAATATCAGTGCATGAAATATATGGGCTAAATTCAGACCTCATGGAGCAGTATCAGTTATAGCAGGTCAGAATCTGGCCCCAGCTCTCTAACATTATTGGAAAATCCTCTGCACTCACCCCTCTCTCCTCTAACCCTTCCTCGGTCCATTCTGCTGCTGCAGCTTCAGCTTTAGCTTGTGCTGAGCTGCATTTTGTGCTGTGCCAGGACTGTCACATGTGCCGTGTGTGTGGTCCAGGTTTTGAACTTTGTTTGTGGGAAGTAGACAATCCTTGTGGTGCTTGACTTTTGAGGCCTCTGGTAATGCCTCATGCTTGTTTCCCTGCTTATGAAGAAATGCCTGGCTGATTTATCTCTTCACATACAGAAGCATTTGCCTCCTGTATTTTACTCTCCTTTAGAAATTCCATCCATTGGTCATCCATCTTTTGTGATTTCCTCTTTCTTGCTGTGCTCCACGGCAATATTCACATAGTAGTGCTTCATCTTTGACTTGAACACTTCTTATTCCTCCCTAATTTGCCAGATTATGCATGTTTTGAAATGGGATTTGCTAGAATTTTTGCTCCATCATAAGTGAAGTATCTTCAGCTGCTTAGGAAAGTAGGATTTTTACTTTCTCATAGCGGAGCAGAATTTTCCAGGGGGTAATAATCACTCTAAGCTGCCTGTGGGCTGGCACTGCTGTGTTTTCAGCAGAAGCAGAGTAAGACCATTACTGAGTATGTCACACGTCAGCAAGGATTCCTGTCCCTGGGAGCCAGCCATGTTACCTGCCACTGGTGTGGTTATTGCAAACCACTGTTGCTAACTCTTAGAAGATTTGGGGCCTTTTATAAATCCCTGAGCCATTATGTAAGAATGGTATCTCGGCATATTTAAATTTTCTGGTTCTAATGGCTGCAGAGAAAAGCTAACAACAGAAATCTTAAAAGATGCTGGAGCATGAGTCAAATGCAAAATGGAACCCCAAATGTGTTACTTAGGTTTGGGTTTTCTCTTACAGCAGAGAGTGGAGGAAGTGGTTCTGCCTTGTAGCTGGCAGGGTCTGAGCCTGGTCATATCAGCTGCCTTCATCATTTGTCCTGAAACTGTGAACAGCAAAAAATCTTCTCTATCTTGTGAAGCCAGTGTGTGGTAGGTGTATCTCGATGTGCAGGGGGCTGCAGAGCAGCCTAATGGGATCTTGTGGCCTAATGGGGAGAGAGTTAAATTCCTCTCTGTTCACACCACTGTCAGCCAAACATTCCTGGTATCCCTCAGTTGTCTGACTTCGAGAATCTTACAGAAATGTTTTATTTTGATAAGGTCAAAGCCTTTCCTTGCAACTTTATTTTCATAATGTTGTCAAAATACGTCAGCAAAGTTGAGATACTTTAGAAAAATGTCATTTTAAGGAAAATAACATGTCAGTATTTAATTTTTTTTTATTACTTTGGAGTATCTGCCCCAAAGTAATAGCATTATCCAAGAAAGAAACAGAGGTTTTTTTTCTTAGCTTTCTTGCATTCTGGTGAGGACTACACTACATGAGGCAGTTTCAGAAAAGGAAATTTTCCAGACAAAAAGTCTTCTTAGCCTAAGTTCCCCTGGAAAAAAATGTACCTAGTAGGAAGTCCTGTCCTAACAAACCAGGATTTCAAGGGTGGCTCTTATAAAGGGTCTTGTAAATCCTGTCTTCAAATCTCCTGAAACATTAATTTTGCTTTACCTACATAGACCCTTTTAACTGCGCTGTAATATTATTATTTAATACCCAGCTTTTGTCATTTTCTTCCTTTCAGAACCAGTAGGGACAAGTTGTGTGTAGGTCTGATAAAGAAGTTTAGCACTGCTACTCTGCAGGCACTGGGAGTTGCATGTTCCAGAATAGGGGTCTTTTAAGAGAAATCTGTTTCAGACATATCTCTGTGCACTCTTTGGCCATGGTGGCCACTTAATGAGTGAGGGTCTGAACTGTAGTGTCCTAGTAGTGGCTTTACTGTCATTGGAGCAGCTGTGAATTGGAGCAGAAAGCCTTTCTTGTACCATCATTCCCAAGGCAGGCAGGCAAGCACTTGCTTGTCTTGATGAGGCTGTGCCACATGTGTTGTATTAGCATGCCAGAATAAATACACTTCAGGTCTAGACAACAGTAAAAGGCTCTGTAAGTGTCACTGGAAGCAGGCAGATGGGGAGGCTCATGCTTCCACAGATGCTGCTCCCTACCTCAGATGCCCTCTGGAACATTTAAGAGTGAGTTTGCTGGAGGGGTTTCTTGCACAGTTGCTCTATTGTACTTTTACCCTCAGAAAATCCCCTTTATTAAGCCTGACGACTTTTCCCTGTGAGGTGGATGGACTGGTCACACTCCTAGAAGAAGAAAGTGTCCTGCCAGTTGTTGTGTTTCATGCAGGCAGCTGGGGGAAAAGCCAAGAGCATGTCCTGAATTTGGAAGCTGCACCTATTCCAGCCCTGGCTTTGCCTTGGTGGCTGCTTGCTGAAAGCAGAGGAGCCAAGGGGCTGTCGGTGGGTAGAGCCCAACAGCTCTACTGGCTGGCAGGCTGGCTTGCTGCCCACCTCAAAAGCCTGGCTCAACTGTGATCTGCTGCCCTCTAAACTTGGGTCATGCCTCAGGCAAAGCCGTCGTTACCTACTGTGGATTAATAACCTCAATTACGAGAGCCCTGTGGGTCAGATCTTCCCCGTGCTGGCTGCATTACAGCCCTTTAATCTGCTTTTCTCTCTCATAACCTCTGAGCCAGGAGGGATCGGCAGGCGGGGGAGATCTGCCTTCCAGCGTGTTTTCCCTTGCAAGGGCTGCAGATGTGAAACAGCAACTACGGCTGGCAGGGGACCTGAACCCAGCAAGGAGGTGCACTGAGAGGGTGCTTCTGCAGCTCTCAGGTTCAAAGGGAAAATGTGGCAACATCTGGAGGTTTGCCATGAGCTACATCCACCTGCAAAAAATCACAGCACCCATCCTGTGGGGGCTGGCAGTCAGGTTTGGACACCTGGGTAAGGGGTTGCATAGCTCTTGTGGGAGAAACATCTCCCCAAATTCCTTAATGTTCTCTGAGCAGCTGGGTAAAGGTGAGGCAGACTTCTGAGGCAGAAGTCTGGATTTCTAAAATGCTTCCCTCACTGGGTGTTTCCTTTAAAGAAGAAAAGGGCAGGTCTCATCAGTGGGGAAATTGCCAGTGAAGAGGGACTGAACTGTGCAGTCCTGGACATGCTCCTAAATGATCTTGAAGAGTGAGGGGATGAAGAAGAGACAAAATCGTTGGAGTAAGAGAAACAGAAGTGGACAGGAAAGAGCTGCAGAAAGGTTCCTTGATATGGAGCATCTGCTAAACTAACAGTATAAACTGGGGAGGAGTGCAGGACAATGCACCCATTGATGAAACTAAAATATATAGGGGGGTGTGTGTATGCATATATATATGTATATAAAATATATAAAATTTAAGGTCATTCATGATAAGGGGTGCTACCACGGTCCATTTCCACACTGGAAAAAGACCACAGAGAAAGTGTGAATCTCTCTGGAAGTTCTAGCTCAGCAGATACAAGCAGAAATTATTGGAAAAGGTGCAGAGAGCAAATAGGAGCTATCATCCTGCCGTGCTAGAAGTCCCTGGAGCATTTGCACCTTGAGTACTGTGTGCAGCTCCAGTTATCCTGTCTCAGAAAAGATGTGATAGAACTAGAAAGGCACAGGAAACAGCGACAAGGTCAGTGGAGCGTGAAGTGTAGCTGCTGCCCTGGGAATGATGGAACAGATTAGGCATTTTCAGGTGCCTTCAGAAATGAAACAATTGAGGAAGGAAAGATGACAGAGGTGTATAAAACCATGACTGTTATGGAGAACATAAAATTACCATTTCACAATATAATCTTAAAATGGTCACCTTACAAGTTGAGGTGAGCATTAAATGGAACTATCGAGAAGGAGTTCTAAACTAATAAAAGCTTTTTCCTGCCGCATGATTAACCTGTAGAACTCCTTGCCAAAAGATAGTGAGGAGGCCAATTATATTACTGGTTGCCAAAAATGATTATTGAATATTTTTGGGGGAGAAATCCATCAAGTGTTCTTAAAAACATTGTGAGACATCCTGTGGATGAGGGCAGCTGCTGGGCTGTGGAAGTGGGTGGAAGGAGCAGTGTCTGGCTGCCCCTTTTCCAGAGTATCTGTTCTGAGCTGCTCACACTAATGCCAAAATGTTTGGAGATGCCCTAGAAGTTCAGTTCAGGTTCTGAGGAAGTGTCACTGTGCTGAAAAAATATTCAGAACAACCACTTCTCCGTAATTCAAACTGGAGACATTTGATGCACAAAGCCTTCTTTACATGTAATATTAGATTTCTTCTTAATGTCAGGAAATTGAGCTTCTGAGTGCTCATTATGGTAAGCTTTTTATGTGTCTGAGGATAAGCCTATTAAATGATCAAGGCTATTGGACATCTTTTCTTTTGCTCTGGAACCTGCTTTGGTGAGCTGAGAGGGGCTGAGATTTTACCAAGTCAGTCTCTCCAGCAGGAGCTGGAGTCAGTGGTTTCTGTTTGCTCTTGTTCAGAAAAGTAGCTGAGAAATTAGTCTTTCTTGTCTGATGTACAAAATCAAGCTTTTCTTTTTTTTCTGTTTCACCTTCTGTTTGCTCTCAGAAGGTGTGTGGTATACTTTATCTGTGGTAGAGTTTCCAGCAGAATCTTTGCCTTACAATAAATGCAATTTTACACTGATCAGCAAGAGGCTAATCCTCTCATTAAATCACCAGAATGAGGACTGACGGATGATTCCCTCCTTGTCCACAAATTTATTGTGTGACCTTCAGCAAACCCCTCAACTTTGTGCTGCAGCTCCCACTGTCTGTGGTGTGATTGTGCTGTGTTTTGGTGGAGCTGGGTGCAGTAGAAGCTGGATGTGGCTGCTATGTCCCTGAAGCAGACCCTGCCATCCCTCCTTGTCAGCAGTGCTCTGATTCATGGAGAAGGGGAAAAGGGTAACCAGAAACACTCAGAGAGCACAATGGTAACAGGGGCTGGAAAGGGCTGTAAGTTTTGGCCAATTGGTAGATTTTGCTCAAATGGCTCTTGCAAAGAAAGGTGTTGTGGAGTGATTCTCTGCCATCACTGATCACATATGTACCCATGGACTGAGCATCAAGAAATGAGCACCAAGTGAGAAGAGTTTTGTAAATTTACAGAGAGAGGGCCATGGTCCAACATCTGCATCAGCACCAGCTTGGACAAAGCTCTTGAGGTTAATGGGCCCTTTGTCATCATATCCGCTTGTGTTTGGCCAGAAAATACAACAAGGGCAGAGACTTGCAAAAAACCAAACCAATCAACCAACCAGAAATAACACCACCTGCACAAGCTGTTTGTCTGTGTACAGTCACAATGTTCAAAGAGCTGCCAGTCAATATGGGTGAAAACAGAACAGCATGGACCCAGAGCCTTGAAAGATTATTACTGCCTTTGTATGAACACAAGGAAATTACCTTTCCTTGCTAGTCTCTTCTTTCAGCTTTTGTAACTGGTGAACTCATACATATTATGCTATTTTAATACCTAGCAAAGAGCCTTGTCGGCTAAATCACCTTATTTTTTTCTCTGATCAGAGCGCAGTACATTCCTCTTTTCAGTAGAAGGTATTAATTTAAATTCCATAATCCTAAACATATTCTCGTTTCTGTTCAGTGCTTCAGAAGGCCAATGGCATTTTAATTTAATAAGACAGAAACACACGTGACACTGTGTTCCCTGTAAATGTCTTCTGACCTCAATGAGGCTTTCACAGCTTTCTTTGTGTTCCAGCAAATGCAATCCCTTTTATTCAAGCACACTATCATTTCTAATACCTGTGTTCTACCAGTGGCTAAAAATTTAAATATGTGTAGCATTTTCATGGCAACTTCTGAGATGCTATTTGCATTATTATTTAGTAGTGCAGGCTCATCAATGGAGCTATAGTGAGATTTATGCACAATGTCCCATTGAAGTATTGTTTGGGTACATGCTGTCCCTCTGCACTGAAATATATTTTTTTTTGTTTACCTTGTTTTCAGATTAAAATGAGTTAACACATCTAGCAATGTCTCAATTTATGTCAGCTCCATTTATCTTTTCACATTCTTTAAGCTTTGTTTACTGGGTTAAGATTTACCTAATTGGGTACACGATATTACTGAGTATTTTGTAGCGTGTAAACACTTGAGTCATATGCATCACAGTTCTTCCTTTGCCATTTTTATGCTTCAATTTTGCTGTTTAAACTTACTTAAACCTACTCAGTTTGAAACAACATGTGCTTGTTGCAGTCCTTAAGGCCCTTCTTCAGAAATGTCAGGTAGCATTCTTTCTTTTTAACTGGTTTGAGTCTGCCCTCCTTTCCTCTGATGTGAGTCAGGAACTGACCCCTTGAAGTGTGCCCCACAAAGGCTGCATTATCAGCTTTGCGACAAGGTGATGGAAACTTCCGCAAGAAATGGGGATGGTTTTATAAGTGGTTTTGTTCTGAGATTTTCCAAGAACAATTGCATTAATTTAATGAACAGAGGTCTCGAAATTCAGCTACCTGTCGCATTTTCATTTTTTTATTCTTACAAACATCTATATGATGTCCAACACACTTGTCCTTGCGCATTCATATAATAAATCTGCCTGTCTCCATACGAGCTTGATATGTTTAACATCTAAGTGCAACTCTTCCCTCACACCAGTGCTGCACTTCAGTCCTGGCATCTCTAAATGACAGCCCCCTCATTTACAGCTCCATGTTGGCTGGTAAGCAAGGAAGGCACCTTGACTTTGGATCTCACTGTACTGTCCTTGATGTGCCAGATCCAGAATTGTTCTCATCTCAAACATGCTGCTGATGCATTTGCAAAAAGAGGACTATTATTTTTTTTGTGCTATTACCAAAGTACCGGAGAATCACCAGTTCTGTTTTAGAGCTTCGCTGTGCAAACTACTTCTGGCCATGTTCCAGCAGGGCTACAGGCTTGCTGTCTGATGATCAGGTGTAGAAGAGGACTGAAGGACAACTCTGGGTGAACGGGAATGGTAACAGCTGTAGTCTCAGTTTGGTATCTGCCCTGACATGGCACTGTAGTCTTTCGTCATGGCTGTGGAGCAGGGATTGCTGAGGAGTGGATAGAGCACTGATCCTGGGTAACAGGGGATGTGGAGATGGAGAAGGGCAGTTTCATTGAGCTATTTGCTGTGACTTGGTGTATGTGCAAGGTCCATCTAAAATAGCTTATAAATTAAGACAGAGTGATGAATTTTCAGTCCAAGTCACAGCAGACAACAAAAACTGAGTTTAGCATGAATCCCAGATATTATTTAGTAATACCTTCTATTCTTCTAACAGTCCTGAACTCTATGCTACCGGCTTTGCTTCTAGCTAAGTGCTGTTTTTCAGCATATGAAATAGAGTTGACTGGAAAATAAGAGCTACCATTTCATGAAATATTTAGCATTTTCACTCTTCTTCTTCTTCTTCTTTTTTTTTCCCCTTTCCTATTAAAGAGTAAAACTGAAACTGGGGAGTATTTATTGACGGCATGAAAGACTCGAGGTGCTTTCAAAAATACTGGTTTTGCCACAAATGCTTGATAGATTGTCACACCTGAACAGCATTTCTTTTGTTATGCCTGATTTATGTGCCTCAATACTCTGATCTAGATGTTAGCATCTAAGTCTGTAGTCCCACTCTTGCATCCCTGTGAAGTGTTGGCCAGAAGCTTCTTACATCCTAGAGTGCACTCTCTGGAAAAATGTCCATCTCATGAGCTGGTCAGAGACACCTAACCACTTCTGCCAGGTCTTAGCAGAAACAAAAGCAAGAAGGCTTTGAAAGGTAGTGTGTGAATAGATAACCCTGCTTGAGCTCAAGGTAATTCAGTTAGAAATTCACCCTTTTGCGGGGTTCCTATTTGTCCCAGAGGGATTTGCTTTTTAGTGAAGTATTAGAGTTTACTCAGGTGAAAGAGTTCATTTGAAAGGCTTTTGTCTATGCTAGTACTGTTTTGTTGAAGGAATTTTTCTGTGTTCCTGTGCTTTACAGCCTTGCGTTGTGGGTTTTGTGTAATTTCATGACTTGGAGACAGTTCTAAGGAGAGCATCTTTCCCTAACCATCCTTGCGTGTGAAATACGTGCCCTACCTTTCTCTGTGCAGCACCAACCCGGAGACTTGTCTGCAGCGCTGTACCAGAGATAGTTTTAAAATGGGTGAAAAAGAAGGAGCCTCGAGTTTCAGTGGTGCGCCCTTTGCAGGATGCTGGCGCCTTGGGGTTTGTAGGTGGCAATACGGAGGCTCCCTCGTTTACAGCGTGTTCATTCAGGAGCACCCCTGTCTGGGCACCCGCACGCACCGCTGATTTAAGGCAAGAAGTGTGTCTTTTCCCCAGCCACGCTGCCGTGCTTCCAGCCCCCTGGAGGGCCGCGCTCGGTGCCCCTCTCGGTGCCCCTCACGGGGTGCCTGCTGTGGCTGGGGACAGCGGCGGGCACCGACCCTGCCCTGCCCGGCCCCTCACGGCGGCTCTGGCGGAGCGGGCGGCGAGGCTGTCTCCTCCCTTCCCTCTCCCTTCCTCCCTCCCCGCCGGGACTCGCACAACTTGAGCGCGGCGGAGCCGTGCGGAGCGGCGGGACGCGGCCCTGGGCGGCGGGGGGAGGCGGCAGAGTCCCCGCCCGGCCTCCCTCCCTCCGGCGGAGCGGAGCGGAGTGCAGCGGGGGGGTCCCGGCGGCGCTGCCCGGCCCGGCGGGGGCTGTGCCGGCAGGGGGCAGGGCTGGGAGCCGGCCGCGCGTGTTTCTAGGGCTTGACGTCCTTCCAGCCAGCCCGCCCCGCTTGCCGGCACGGCCGGCCCTCCGCCGGCGGACAAGTCCCGAGAAGTGGCGGCGGGGCCCCCCTCCCTCCCCCGGGCGCGGCGGGGCCGCGGCGATGGGCCGGGAAGTTTGGCGGCGAGGGAGCCCGGCGCCCCGCCGCTGAGAGCCGGCCGCTCCGGGGCCGGTCCCTTTTCCGAGGAGAGGGAGGGCGCCACAAAGTGAAATCCATGAGGATTCTCGGGCTTCTCCTGGAGAAAGGCTCGCATATGCTGCAGTGTCTCTGTGGAAGGCGCCTGAGATCCAGCCACAGCCCAGGTGGGGAGCGCGCGTCCTTGTCCCCGCCGCCCTCGCCTCGCCGCTCGGCCCGGGCTGGCCCCGTTTCCCCGCCGGCCTGCCCTGCGCCTCCGCCTCGCCGGCGCCGCGCACAGGTGGCCGGGCTGGGCCGGACGCTGTCCGCGGTGCTGACCCCGCCGGGCATCCCCGGCACCGAGTCCCCGCTAACTCGCTATCCCGCACCCGGCTCCCCTCCGCCCCAGCAGCCCCACCCGATGGATTCCCAACCCGGACCCCCACTGCCCGAGGCCTCCACCCCACCCTGTGCTGAATCCCGCCTGGAGCCCCCACCCACCCACACAGACTTCCCACGTGGGTCCTTTGTCTTCACAGGGATTCCTACCTCACACATGGCCCTCATTACTGTTCCCCATCCCACCTGCAGCCCACTCAGGTCGTTTTTCTTCATATGGGAGCCCTATGCCTTTCATCCCACCTGGAACCCTCAACTCTGGCCTCTGTTACCAGCTGGTCGACATGGGGATAACCTTCCCCAGAGTGCTAGTGGCTCCACTGTTAGAGCCCTCCTACTCTGTATTTCTGGTAGTAGTAACGTCGCAGTGTTTTTCTGGTGGAGGGTGTTGAACATGTTTTTGAGTGGGGACGTGCTTAGAAGCAAAGGGACGTCCCTGCCTGCTCCTGATGGGGGGGCTGGGAGACTCCCAACTCTTCTCTCACCTTCTAGCCTGTTGGGGAGAGAGCATTTCACTAGGATGGGAAGGAAGCAAAGTGGGGTGGATTTCTGAACAATATTTCTGATCCTAAGCACTTTTCCTAAGCAGTTTTTTAAGAGGAGAATAAGTGCATGGTGTCTTGGTTTGGTGTGATACTACTCCTGAGTTTTGGGATGGTCTCATTGAAGCATTTTAAGTATTGTTACTACAATTTCTTCTGCGCCACATGAATCTGGCATTTCCTCTCTACAACACTGGGTAAATACCTGTGGAAAGAAATCCTGTCTTGTTTTTATTATTATTAAGATCTGTAGAAGCTACTAATTGGATTCTTACAAGGATGTCTTTTGGAGTCTTTTTCCCTAACGCTTGTGCTGGGGTTTTTTGCGTGATCTTAGTCCTAGAAGTGGAAAATGTCCATGTCTCCAGTGCAAATACTTGGTGTTGTCTCTTGAAGAGAAAGGCTATTCTTGGGGGAACACTGTTGCTGAGGTAGCCTGGATTCCCTTATGGCCTTGCTAAAGAAAAGCTGCTAATGGTTACAGCCACCCGTTTATGCCTCAGTAGCCTCTTCCCTCCCATGACACTTGTGTGTGCAAGTTGCTGTCTCTGACAAGCTCATGGCAAGAGGGGACATGCTGGAAATCTTTGGGAGAGAGCACTGGCTTCCCTTTGAAGCATGTTCTGCCCTGCTTTGAAGAACAATGTGGTAAATAAATAGAATAAATTGTGGCTGCACTTGGAAGCATTACACACATTAGTCTCTTTTCAGTGAGAAACTATACTGGAGGTTTCTTTGTAGTGCTATGTGTGTTTGTTTTGTGTCTTTTGGAAAGCTGGAGCAGAAAAGAGAACAATAAACTACTTGTAAAAGTGGGGTGGTGCTCAGGCCATGGGGTGCTAGGTTGTAACTTCAGTGACCTAGAAGTTGATGATAGTATCTAATAGTTTCCTGGCTGAGCTGGTTTGGCTTCACAGGTGGATCCTGTGCTGGAGTGTGCCTGATGTGTATGTGGTGCCTGAGTCTTTTCATATTCCCCTCTCTTATGAATGATACTGAACACTGTGTTGTCTCTGTATTTCCTGATATTGTGCTATGAGGAGACAGTCTATAGGAATGACCTCCTTTTGTTACCTCCAGCTGAACTTATTTTCCAGGTACTATCCTCATGCCACCACGAGACTGAGCACTCCAGTTGGGGTCTGTTGCTTTGAGTTCAGGGTGCTCGAATACATATCCTCTTCTTGGCTGCATTTTTTCATTTTCCATTAAGCTTGGGCTTTATGTTTTTGAAAAACGTGCAATAAAAATGGAAGCTTCCACCTACAAAGGGGTCACTGTGGGCTGGGCCTGCTGGAGGAGAAATCTCCTTGCTACTTCTTTAAAAGGTGAGCGTGCCCCAGGAGACAGGTGTATACTTTGGCAACAACCCTAAAGGTGTAGTGCTGTGCCCAGCATGAAACTGTGGGGTCAAGCTAGTCAGAAATGTAAACCATCAAAAGGATTATAAAATTACGGGAGTGGAAGGACTGTGGAAACATGGTCTACAACAGCAGTGGCACAGAGTGCTGTGAGCTACTTACATGCCCTTGATTCTCTGACCTGAAGTTATTCTGGCAGATTGACCAAGCCTTTTGGCTTCCTCATATCCATGTTTTCTTTAATGCAAAAAAATCATAAGGATGTAAGCACACGTTTAAAGTCAGATTCATATTTGTGTGTTGTGCTGACTCAGAGCCTTGGACCACTCCTCATTCTGACAGAAGCTAATGCATGATGCTTTAAAGAGAAACAGTAAGATATTGAAGGTAGTTGAATAGTACTGTACAGCTCTGTTGTGGTGTTAGCAAAAATATTAGCAAGATTTTTGTAATTCGTATGCAAAGACCTCTCACCTCTTTACTTTAGCTAACTTTAGCTTAGTTGTTTTCTGATACTCCACTTCTGAGGTGTGCAGGTGTTGTCCTGCTCAGTGCAGGAGCAGGCTGTAGCTGTTTGAACAGCACCTTGCAAAATGGGGCTTAATGGGTCTTCAAGCCACCACGAAAGCGCAAGTAATTAATAGCAATGTAGAGTAAGAGATTTATCCTATTATTTTGTGAATTTCTTTACAAATATTTTAGCACAGCAACATCCTGGATCATCTTTCAGGTGCTTCACTTGTTATCTTAGTTTCAGAGTTTGCAAGCTGACTGTATTGCATGTGCAGAGATACTTCCCTTCTTGATGGTGCAACAGTTAATTTTGTTAAGTGTGTTTTTCTTTAATTTATTTTATATACTAATGCTTTTTTCTCCTTTGCTTAGGAAGTTTGGTTTGCCAGTCTGGATTTTTTTTTTTTTTTTTTTGCTTTTGGCTTCCTAGCCAATGTTATGAAATAGATATCTGCTACACTTTTAAGTTCAAGGTAAACATGAAATAATAACTGTATTGTTGCTGTAGCTGTGAAGAGAATTGTGAAAAAATATTTGGGGTGGCCTCTGTACTTGGTTTGCAGCCACTTTGATGCAAAAGGCCCTGCACCCATAGACTGCTTACAGCAGCATGGAGATTTCTGCCAGTGAGTGTTTGTCTTCCTCCATAAGGATTTCTTATTTGGCTCTATGAGTGATTCTGTCTCATGCCTGTCCTTCCCTTGGCTCCTGTACAGACTCTCCTGTGTGATGCATCATTGCTAAAACCACAGATATTTCTCACGTCAACCAGCAACAGTATTCAGCAGCAATGCACTTTCAGCTTTATTATCAGTGGTAGAGGTTTTGTTTTATCCAGAGACTGATCTATTCTCAAACATTCATAAGAGTACTTCTCAGTTTAAATCCCTATTTTGCAAATTGATGCCTTCAGTACAAATTAAGCTCATATTGAAAGTAAATCCTGAACTTGGCTTCCACTGGAGTCTCACACTGGTGAAATTTGGAGATGCTCCTGGAAATATGCTGATTGATGCTGGCTTTATGGCAAATTAAAACGATGTCTGGCACAGTAGGTCTTCATATTTCTCCAGGCATCACAACACTAAGCTTGATATTTGGGGCAACAGGAACAAGCATTCTGTCTAGGTAGGCAGGGTCAGGCTGTGCCTCTGCCATTAGCCAATCTGTTGCTGCCCATACACATCTTTGCATTTGCCCTGAGACTATTTGGGGCACTGTCATAACGTGTCTGCACATGCAAGACATCTGCAGATGCAAATGGAATCACACGCACAGGAGGTACAATTGCATATTCAAGAATAGTATTTGGCTTATGAGCAGAACAGGCACTCCTTGGTTTGCTTGTGCAGTCATCTATGCATCTATCTACATTTTATTTGCATACACTAGTTCCTGGAAATTTTCTCGCTGCTGTTTATTCAAGTAAACAGCAAGTTACAGTGTACAGCAAATACTGCACAGTTCAGCTTCAAATTACTGGAAGCAACAGTTCTGTGAATGTAAGGAACAGATAGTGAAACCTGCAGTTCCTTGCTGAGTTCAGGGAGCACAGAGAGGCTTTGATCTGTGGCAGCTCAGAGTGTGGATGTGCATTGCTGGTGGGAGATGGGAACTGTGGCTTAGTGGTGCTGAACTGGAGCTGGGAGTGCATCACAAGGCTGAGAAGCACTGGGATCTGACTGGGGGTCTTCAGCACCTTTTCCTTCCCACACCAGGTGTCTTACCCGCTATTCTCTGCCACTGTTCCTGCATATATGTTACTCAGGCTCTCTCTTCTTGTTTCATGGTTTTGGAAAAGGAACGCTGACCAGTGGAAATAAAGTTCCTTTGCTGTTCTGGGATAATGCCTATTGTTGACATTCATGCTTGTGGAAAGAATACCTTTGTCTGATTTAGTTTAATTCACCTGGGAAATGAATTAAACAAAACTCAGAAAAATCTTTTTTATTGTAACAGGAGCACTTCTCTGGGGTATTACTCAATAATAGCTATAGCATTTTAAATCCATGCTTTCCTTTATTCTGAAGTAACCCTCTTATGCAGACATTGGCTAAGCATCCCTTCTGGAATCCCATAGTGGTTGTGCATCTTTGTAAAAAAATCTGTTCTGATTGAGCTAGAAATAATGAATTTTTCAGTGTTTTTATTTGGTGAAATTTGAAATTACTTGACTTCATACAGAATTCCAGAGATATAAATGATAATGAACTTAGTTATATGCATATAACTTTTTTGAATGCTTGCAGCTAATTCTGTGTAGTTATGCAAAGGAAAGTCTTTCATAATATGCAGAATTTTATTTTTCAGTTTGAATTAAAATATTTCATAAATCTTCAAAAGAAATGCAGGTTCAGGAACCCTCTGGGTGTAAAGTGGCTTAGCAATGCATAGCTATCTGCCAGATGTCTGAGGTTACAGAGCTGGGCATCTGGAATTGCTGCATCTTCACTCAGTCTTCTGAATATTGAAACTTGTCTGGGTCCTACCAGAGTGTCACTTATATTGAATCCTATTTGGAAAATGTTTTACTTTGTGTGAGTGAGCAAATTCAAGCAAAATAAGAGTCATTTGAATTTTCTTAAATACCTGTAGTCAGGATGATAAACAGTACTCTGAAGCAGAGGTTGGCTGGTTTTTGGCACTTCTCACCTGAAGGTTTGCATGGTTTTGTTAAGGAATAAAGCTTAACTTCCTTCACTTCCAGTCTCAGCCAAGAAAAGAGCAAGAGTTTGTCTGAGATTAAACACCATCTACAATTGTGATGCATTATAAACTGTAAGTTTTATGGGAAATGTTAACTAACAATATAATGAAATATTTTTCAGCTTTTCCATTGGTTTTCCTGAATGACTGTGTGTATAAAATATTGTTTCCTGTGTTGCTGTTTTTGCACTTGAAAAGTAACAAAAGAATCCAGGGTCAAAGGCAGATATTTAAAGCTGATGACTTTCAGAGCAGATGCTTTCAGCTTAAGACTGTCGTTAGGTCACGTCCACTGAAAGACCAAGGAGTATTTCCGGAGACAGGTCTCAGTTCACTGAACCATCTAAGTGCATTTTTAACTCTATGCATACAC
The DNA here is from genome assembly GCA_024500445.1 of Entomyzon cyanotis. Lineage (NCBI taxonomy): Eukaryota > Metazoa > Chordata > Aves > Passeriformes > Meliphagidae > Entomyzon > Entomyzon cyanotis. The sequence continues at coordinate 13,285,079 of JAKEPQ010000780.1, forward strand.
CTAGTCCCATTTTAAGATGGTCACATGCTTGATTGCTTACCAGGACCAGTGTTTTAGATGAGTGGTATGTATCATCCCTAAAATTCTTCTTGTTTTCCCTGTCTACAGATCATTGACAGTAGGCTTGTTTTCTATTTACAGCAGATCCCTTTGGAGGGATCACAACCAGCAGTTCCCAGATGGAAAGTCCTGTTCATTAAAAATATTTAAATCTTCCTGCTTTGTTTGTGAAAGTGATCTATTTCTGGCTCCCTGAACTTTGTCTCAAAACCAAGCCACTTGTCTTCCCATAGCCCTTTATGCTGCCTTCCAGAAGTAATCTGTTTAATTTTTTACCAAAATGATGCTTGTTGTAAATTTTTTAGTCCAGGTTGTACATACGTCATCAAAAGTTCAGCACAGTCTGAAATCTCGATGAGATTTCATATAGAATATAGAATATAGAATTTTTTCAGTTGTAAAAGACCTCTAAGTTTATTGAGTAAAACTTTAAACCCAGCACTGCCAAATCCACAACTAAGTGCCACATCTGCATGTCTTAAATACCCCAAGGGATGGTGACTCCACTGCTTCCCTGGGCAGTCTATTCTAATGCTTAACAACTCTTTCAGTGAATAATTTTTTCCTAATATGCAATCTAAATCTCCCCTTATGCAAATTGAGGCCACTTCCTCTTGTCCTGTCACTTGTTACGTAAAGGAAGAGACTGAGCCTTGCCTTGCTAGAGCTTTCTATCAGGGAGTTGTAGAGAACAGTAAGGTCCCCCTGATTCTCCCTTTCTCCAGATTAAACAATCCCAGCTCCATTAGCCACTCCTCACAGGACTTGTTCTCTAGATCTTCCCCAAATTTATTCTGGAGCTGGATGAAGCACCTCAGTATTTTTCTTCAAATAAGGGGCCCAAAACTGGACACAGAAATTGAGCTGTGGCCTGATGAGTATCCAGTACAGGGGATGATTACCTCCCCAAATGCAATGGTAGTGCACAAAGCTTTCAATTGTGTGAATAGATGTTTGCTGAAAAAGGCCTTTAAATAATTCTTCTTCCCCTTGGAGGAAAAGAGATGTGCAATGTTTAATAATAAAAATAGTGTTTCTTCCCATTTCATAGCCTGAAATGGCATGGAAGGAGGTAATCATGTTTTATATGGCAAAGCATTTTTCTAAGTGGCATGTTTATGCCTTTCTAGCATGGTGGCCGTGATTGGCTGCTGGGCCGATTTGCATGTACTAAATTGCAGTCCTGGGGATCTGTGAAAACAACCCAGCAAAGCCAGTCTCAGCTGGGAGCATGGAAGCTGCTGCTAATTTTGTGACGAGCCACCCCCAGGCCCAGTGTGAGTCATTATCATTGTTTGGTTTTCCAGAAGTCGGTACCAAATGCTTCCAGGATCCAAAGTGTGGATTATCTCTGGAATTGTATTTGTTCCCTCAAAGCTTTGTTTGTTCCAGATAAGAGGAAGGAATAGGAAAAAAAATCTGTTTAAAAAAACCCATGAAATAATTGTTTCCTTATTAGTGTTCTCTTCCTGCTTTTAATGTGCATTCACAGCCGTTTGTTCACTTGAAAATTCACTTGTGCACAGCCCAGCAGTTGCTGCTCAGTCCTAATCAGTTTGCTTTGTGCTGCCAAGGGGATGGGGGGACAACAGCAAGTACAGTGAGATGAGACAACTTGACTGAAGTCATTGTTTGGCTCTGGCAGAGCTGAGGTGGGGATTTTCTGCTTTCTCTTCTATTTGTCTCACTGGTTTCTCAGTGAGTGGTTTTATTAAGCCACAGCTGTGTATGGACCAGCTGGGGTATCCATTTGCTCCAGGTCAGGAGTCTGATCTGAGGAGTGCACTGGCCTGATCCCCAGGGTCTTACATCTGATGTCTACTTGCTGGGACTACTGGTCCTGTGGGAGATAGGAAAAGTTGCTGAGAACACAAGAAAAGCCCCTGCCCTGTGCTGGGATTGTGACAGTCAATTTGTTCCCAACTTTTAGCTCTTGTTTCAGGTTGTCTTCTCAAATAGACTTCTTTGGTGTGCCATGTACTGGGCAAGTGTACCTGCAGGGACTGTGGGTGGATGCAGAGGAAATGCTGGGTCCTGCAGAGGAAAGGTCCAGGAGTAGGAAAATGCATATGTGTGGGCATATAGAAGCATATAGAACTGATTTAAATTCAAAACTTCAACATGCAGTGAGTGGAAAAGACATGGACAGAGTGGGAGGCCTGCATGAGCATGGGAGTGGAAAAAGGAGCTGATAGCACTGAAAAAGAGGAATGGAGAAAGGGGAACTTCTAGTGAAACTGGCTTAAAAATGTAGCTAAACATGCTGTGCTTGCCTTGTGGACAAGAACACCCAGTCTGGTGTGCCCTCCTCTGCCTTACTGAGTTTCAGGATGGGAGAAGTCTGCTAGGAGGACCCAAAGTATGTCAGGAGGGAGGGACAGGGAATAACAGTCTTCCTTATGGTGCTGGGGGTGGAGCTGGATATATACAGAGCATTCAAACTGGAAAAGCACAAGGCTAAAAATGTCCATGACACTCCACAATACTCAAGCCCCTCTCTATGATGGTGTATCTACAGATGACCACTGGAATGGTATTGCAACGTCCTCTGTGTTGCAAGTTCCTTCCCAAGTTCTGGATTTCCTGTTTTGTCACAATGTGACATGAAAACCAGACCAAAGAAAATATTAATTATTCTACTGCTGGTGGGACTGGACAGCCAGTGTGCTGCCACTACTTTTCTGAGTTCCTGTAACTTAGTGTTGCCATTGTTTATCCTCTTCTGTGGCCTTTTGGTGGTGGAGGGAGGGGCACGTTACCCTGTGTCAAATGGCAGCAGTGAAATTCAAGCACAGACCCTGACAGACTGGGACACCTTGCTATGTCCCAGTGCACGGTGCTCTTCTTGCTCTCAGTTCAGTGTGTCCAGACCCTTTACTTTCCTGCTGCTTGAGTTGAGAAATAGCACAGGGGTATCCTGGGTGGTGTATTTGTGAGGCTGGAGGGACTCTTAGGTATTGTTTTTGAGAGGCTGATTTCCCCAGGTATTTATGCTCAGTGCAAGCAGGCTATAATCTTTGTAAATATTCAGCTGGTTGATCAGACAAATATATATATAAATATTCACATATGGCTTAATGTCTTGTGGCTGTGCTTGGGTGTTCCTCTCTAATAACTGTAATGAACATTTAATGGGTAAGACAAGGAAACCTGGTTTGCTTTTTCCTCTGTTTCTGTGTTTACTGGAGTTTCTGTGATGAATCCTTTGCTGTGCTCACCCTTAACCTGAAGAGGCAGTTCTGGGAATATAAATCATGTTCCCAGATGCTTGCAGGCTGCTCAGCAATGAAATGCACCTTCCTTGCCCCACCTTCCTGCTAAATGGCTGACACACATCTTACATCTTGCTGGAGATCTGTTTCTGCCCTGCAGCTGGTTCACAGCACCTTGGCCGAGAAGGCGACATGAGTGTGTTTTAGGGTTGATTTGGGTTTTGTTTTTGAGGTTAGAAAAGATTAGAGTTAGAACAATCAAATTTCTTCAAATGGTGTGTGAAATGTGAATAAGGAGGGCAACTAAATGGGAGCATGTCCTTTCCTGAGGAAACACTTTAGTGAATGAATTTTGCACTCGTTTGGCGTTTCTGGCAGGTGGTGGGTCTTGCTGAGAGCGCTTCTCTGAGAGCTTCTCTCCTACTCAGCTGCAGTTCATGCCCTTTGGGTCGATACTTCTGTGTCTAACATGCTGTCTGGCAAGGGATGCTTCCACCTCCCAGAGAAGCTCAGGAAATACACTTTTTAAATGATAGTCTGCTAAATATAAAAATACCCAAACCAGAGCTCTTTTCTTTGTTAATAGTGGGAAAAAAACCAACTCTAAACTGGTAGGAATATCCAGACAGGTACACTGCTTTGTGGAATAGCCACAGGGACTGTGCTAAGGGCTGTCCTGGCATAAGACTGTGTCTGCACCATGGGGAGAGCTCCTTGCTTATGTGCATGGCCACTGAAAAAAGGGGTTTCAGTAAGAAAGTCATGTTTTTACAAGGGACTAGCAGGGTGCAGAGAAGGAAATGCATTGCCCTAAAGTGTGCTGGGAGGACAAGCATGGGTCTGATTCCCACCCAGAGTAGGGACAAAGGACTGGTAGATCCTCCTCCCTCAGCCAGGAGGCATCACTTCTCTTTCACTCCGGTCTCCCTGCTTACTTGTGTGAGCTCCAGACTCACTGCAAGTCTCAAACTCACTAGATTTTCCCTGCTGCTTTGTTGCTCTTGGTCTGTAGAAGGGGAGGACAGCACAGTGTTGGGGAGGAGAGAAAGACATTGGATCTGTATTATTTATGGGAATGTTGTTCATTTGGCTGGTAAAACGCTGCTGGGATTAAATGTTAGAGGAATGATGTGCTTGTTACTCGGTGAGCACATGTTGTTCCCCTAACTGCCAAAGGACAGTCTTCTGTTTTAGCACTTCTGTAATCACTCATTAAGCTTTGAGACTAAGAGCCAATGTGTCTTACTCCCTACTTCATCTCCACTTTATCCACAAAGGTGTTGTGTTATAGAGACAGATCTTCACTGGGTTTAATGTAGCCTGGAGAGAGTTATGTGGGAGGAAAAAAAAAAAGGAAACCTGTCTGAAAAAGTCACCAACAGAAAGACATAGGGACGTAACATCAATTAACAGAAAAATATGAGTATTTAATCCAGGCCTGAATAAAGCGTCCATCTAGCCCAGTAGTCTTTTTCCATCCACATCAAACAGTTAGGAAAAAGTAAGAAAACAGCATTATAATGTGTCCCCTAAATGCTCTCCCAGCTGTTAGCTATTTTCAGCTTAGAAAATAATCTGAGTCAGACATGGTTCAATGTACTTAAAAATTCTCAGTGGATTTTTCTTCTGTGTACTTGACCAGTCTCCCCTTGAGTTCACATACATTTTTAGCATCATAGTGTCCTGTGGAAAGGATTTCCACCAGCCTGTTAACATGAAGAAGCCCATCTTTTCCTGTGTCTTGAACTTGGTTCCCGCTATCTTGGGTGGATGCTTTCCAGAGACCTAATACTGAACAAAATAGTGAATAACAGACCCCATCTTCCTCTTACACTACTTGTGATTGCAGGGACTTCAAGCATACCCTGCTAAGCTGTCTCTTACAGTTTGAAGAGTCTTGGATCTCCTTGTTGCCTCTCTCTAAACTATTCCCAGTTCTAGTAAATACATGTTGCAATGTGAGGAGCACAACAGCACACACTTGCCCCAAGTAAGGCATTGCTTTTCTTTATGCCCAGGGGCTCAAAACCAGTGGGGTCAATTCAGCTGGAGAGACAGCAGTTGTCATGTGAGGTACAGAAAGGAAAGCAGGCTGGTGAGTAGGCTGTTATGGCCAAATGATGAGTTCTGTAGCTGTCAGTTCCTACAAGCTTGTGATTAAAGTGGCTTCTCAAGCTGTGGGTGGACACAGCCTCAGTGAGCCATTTAGCCACGTCAGGAGATGAGGATGACCGTGCCGGAAACTCTGTGTGACGAAGCGTGGGGGATCACCTTGAGACACGACTTCAGCTTTTGGATGCTTTGAGCTCCGTTCTGCCTGATGAGCTGTGCTGGCAGCTGGCTGCCCATGGACCAGAGCAAGAGTGGGGGAGCTGGTTCCACTCTGATGTGAGATGCTGCTCCTCACAGCCCGAGGAGAGAAAAGCTTGGGATACCTGGGGCATAAGTGAGCTCCTTTCATAGAATATCCTGAGTTGGAAGGGTCCCACAAGGATCATGGAAGTCCAACTCCTTTTTTAGTATACATCTCTATGGTGAGAAGAGCTGCAGCTTAAACCCCATTGATTGCATTGTCAAGATCTCCACCCAGTGTAGGGGAAACCAGGGAGAGTTGCTCAGTGTGACATTTAGGCTGTGGGTTCCTGCACGTAACGCCACAGTGGGTGCCACCACACCTCCCTCTGCCTTGTTGCCTATCTGCACAGTGGAGAAAGTGCTGCCTTCTTTGCAAAGTACCTGTGGGACTAACCTGGGACCTGTGTGGACAAATAAAGGACTGTAAGTCTCAAAGCTGTTTAATATTACTCTGTTTGTACACTGGGCCTGGGGAAAGGGGTGAGGATTTTAGGTATTTAACAGAAGATGCATCCTGAGAATTTTAGAGTACAGTTGAAATTCCTCATTTTTGCTTTAAGAGGCACTTGAGACTCCCAGCCATTTAGCAAGCGCCCGTTAAAAGCACACGCATTACAAATTTCTCACATAGAAGTATTTAAGGTTCAGTAGGAGTGCCGCCTGCCAGGGAGAATATGTTGGCTGCCTATTAAGAGAAACGGATGAAGGCAATTCCTTTCTAAGGGTTAAGTATGACCTGGTAAGCCAAGGCCTGCAGCGTTAGCAAGTGCCAGCCAACAGCTGGAATAGCTCAGTGATGGATAACAAGTGCCCTGTCCTTCCATCCCTCCAAAGAGAGCCTTGTTCCTAATGTGAAGGTTCCTAATGCTGAATCAGCAACACTATAGACAGTTCTTTAAAGAGCTTAGGGTTAAAAGCTTCTGCACACTAAAGGTTAATGGTGGTATCTCAGGAGGTAGATTTCAGAGGAAAAAGGGTTTTTTCACTGTTGTTTGGGGTTTGCTTATCCTCTCTACATTACCTGCAGCAGTGTGCTAACGCATAGGCAAAGTGGTCTGTGACCTCAATCAGCTAGTTAATTTTAAGCCCGTGCTTAAGTAATTTGCTAAAAATGTGCTTATTCAGAGAAAGCAGACTGTATTTTTATTGCTGAAGCTAGGTGAATTATAACATCTAAGTGGTTTAAATGATGAAGGGGTAAATTATGCTTTGAAACAATTATTTACATTCCCATGAAGAATATTAGTATCAGTAAGTATGGCTGATGATTGATAGCCATGTTCATACTCTGATACTAGCCCCTGCAAAGCCACTTGAAACACTGTATTGTGCATTTACATTTTTATCGCTGTATTTTTAAGATGAGTAGTAGAGCTCATTAAACAAAGTATTTTCATGTCTTGTGTCAATAGAAAATGTTCTTTTAAATGTTTAGAAGGAATTGGTTGTAGAAATATGGGAAAGAGAGGAAAGAGATTGTTTTCCTTTCGTGTTCAGTACATTCTTCATCCTTTTGCTTTTTGATGACTAAACTGTTCTGTATTTGCAATTGAAAACTGTTGATTGGAAACTCTTGTGAGACTAACATAAATGGGACTTGATTTTGAAAAATACATTCATGATCGTTTGCCTAATTTGTGTGTGCAATTAGTGTGATTGCCACTGGAAATGGGCATCTGAGAACAGACTGTTGGAGACTTCTGTCTTTTTCTGATCTGTTTTTTTCTCTCTTCTTCTTAAGGTGCCAACTTCTGTGATGTCTAAATATTACCCATGGAAATTTAATTTGGTAATATGTTTATTGATATCCTTTCATCTCTTACCTCTCCACTTTTAAGTGTTTGTTAAAAGGCTGAGAATGATTATTCCCTTCTGCTTCCTTCTCAAGTCCACTTGATGCAACGTAAAAGAGATTCTTTCATCTAAGTTGTTCATCTTGCAGTTTAGAGAGTCAGATCTCACTGGTATGTCTACAGACTCTTAAATGGCCATAGTAATATTTAAGCAGTTTCCAGGCATGCACAAAGGATTACAGCTCTCATCTGTCAGGTTTCTCACTCCCTCCTGAGGAAACCTGTGCTCACAGGGGACATTTATTGGTGGCAAGGTGGGATTGTTTCATTTTGTTTTGTTTTAAACATGTGATGAATGAAAAAGTAAGATAGATGAGTCTCTAGAGTATTCCCTTCAGGGAGGCTGAGAAACCTGGTTCAGATTAGTGATTTGAAGGGCATGTCAGCTCAAGACATCTTTGAGCTGCCTTAGAGTCCTTTTTTGTAGGAGCCTGGAACTGAGGCTGCAGTTCCTCAGTGGCTTCACTGCTGGATAAGAGAAGGGAATGAGTTTGTGAACCCATGCTCTGTGGGCACATGCTCTTATTCCCTCCCTATGCTGGCACCGGGGCTTAAGCCAATGGGAAATGAACCTGTTCTTTTTATTAGTGTTTTAAAAATGAATTGTTTCTAATCAAATCAGCCTTACCCGAGTCATCATGTGGCCACACAAGCTCTGCTGCTGTCAGGAGGGAATCAGCAGGAAAGGTGTAGCATGAGGCAGGGAGAGGAATGGGTGGAACTGCCCCTGTTTGCAGCTGCTCACACGTACGTGGGTTTGAAGCAATGGTGCACTGCCCCACGCCTGGTGACATTCACATCGTGTTCATTGCTCCCGAAATGTTCTCCATCCTGAGATACAGCTGAGTAAAATCTAAAGATTAGGTGTACCTTCCAGTTTGGGGTGTGACTCAGACCTATAACTGCAGAGGTGGGAGAACCATGGCAGTGCTACAGAAGATAAATATCCCCTGGGTCATTAATTATGGGATGCAGAGCACACACTGCATGATTGCTTATTGGCTGTGGCCTTTCATTAAGAGTAAACTCAATTTTCCCAATATTGACAGCTGCCTGGTGGAAGGGTTGTTCTATGTGGCAGGCACTGAACTGCCAAGAACAAACACCCAGATACAACAATATGTCAGGAATGATACCAGCAGTGTATTTTGTTCTTTTCTTCTGTGCTCTGTCTCCTTGTTGAGAAGAAACAATTTCTAGAGATGAGACATTAAATATGTCAATCCTGGCCTGTCTGCTAGCTTAGAAATGCTGGGGAGATTTTAATGTACTTTAGGTGGGGAAGATGGTTCTTGTTTGTACTTGCTTGTTCCTGCCCTGGGTTGGGACTGATTTAATTAAAGGAATGTAGCAGCCTTTCCAAAAAGTCCTCCAAGCCAATCAAAACCTTTGGTTTTTTCCTGCCCAGTCTTCCTGATCCTTACCAAAGCACAAATATGTATTGTACTGTGAGGAAGTACTTTGGAAAGAAACAAGCAGACCATGTTTTGTCAGGAAACATCAGTTTCTGCTGGCCCTAGCACTGCTCTTCCCCCTGCTCTGACCAACCAAAGGCCCTCTCCATCAACACAGCTCACTCAAACATCTTCTCTCCTCATTCTGAGAGCTGCTCCAGCCCCTTCCAAACATATAATTATAGGCATGAAAAAAATAAATTTGTTCTTATTCAGCACCTGATAAAATGGTGACTCAGGCATTTTCATTTCCATTGGAAATGCAAGTTCTTGCGCATTCAGAGTGCTCACCAGTATGCAGCCTGAATCTTAAAGGGAGCTCTGTCTGCCCCTTGGAAGGGCAAAATGGTTACAAATGCTAAATGCCAGGTGGAGGCTCGCACAAGTAGCTTCATTTGGCCACATGGTGAAGCAAACCAAGGTCACTTCCTTGTCTCTGCACTTACCCCTGCAATGTAGTTATCCCAGCAAAACTCCAACCTACACCCAGCAGTGGGCTGTGGAGACCTGGCCAACCTGGCAGCCTGGAGCTCTCTGGCCACTAGGACTGCATGATCAGCCTGGCACTTGAGGCAAATGGTGGAGCAAAGGCACCTGATCAGGTTTAGGATGGCCCTTGTGAAAAGGGTGACGACACTGTTCCTAAAATAAAGATGTTTCTGTGCTGTGTCAGGAGATTGCTCATATACAGGCTGGAAGGAAGCAAGATACTTGCTGAAAGGCATAAATTTTTCTAACCACCTTCAGTGATTATTTTTAAGCTCAGGGCATGCAGTGCTATGAATCCCATCCCATTAGGGCTGGAAAAGTGTTAGCCAGGAAGATGGGTGCTCTGGAGCATGCGAGTTCTCTTCCTCCTGCCCACATGCCCTCTGCCTGGCAAAGAAAATCCCTGGGCTGTGGCAAGACTGAAAGGATAACAGGGGCAGCAGCTGTGCCCCACCTCTGCCAGGTTTTGTGAGGGAGGGCTTGAAAGTCCTCCTGGTAAGCTGGGTAGATGCAGCATATTGTTTGATTTTAGTTTAGAATTAATTCATTAAATGGTGTTTTATTGTATTCCTTCAGAGCAGTCAGAGTTGTAGAATAAATATTTATATAGAACAGCTGCTGAACAGTTATATGGAACAGTTAAGAAAAGATGTGTCAGAGGTACAAATGCATGTTTTTGCTTTTGCTTCCACCTGAAGGTCCCTGAGGACTTGACTCAATGATCCCTATGGGACTATTCCAACTCAAAATATTCTACAATTCTATGACTTTGTTGGAATCAATTATTTCTTATACCCCTTCTGAACATGGGGCTTTTATTTTATTGTCACAAAATTTACTAAACAAATGCATTGATGAGGTAAAAAACAAATCTGTGAGTGCTTCTCCTTTATTTTGTGCCCAGCCTGTGCCCAAACCCACCACCTCCTGGCAGCTTTTCACAGGAGTATACTGGACCAAACCCAAATTAGTGGCTAGTCCCTCTTTCTCCAAGCATTTACACTTGCATCAACTGCTGATATAGCTTAGCAAACAGGACCCCTCATGGGAAGGACTGTAACATCTCTGAACATGAGCCAAAATCCTTTAATCATAAAGAGATAATCCACTAAGTAATTTGAGCACAGCAGTCTGCAGGGCAGGGGCCATGCTTTCTGGCTTTGCTCCCAAAGACTCAAAAAGTTCTTTAGAAACTGCTACCCTAGTGCAGGATGCAGAGGGGAGATCCAGGAGAAGACCATATTTAGATTTGGTTTTGTTTATTTTTTCCCATGATAACATAACTTGCAAAGTAAGTAACAAAAAGGATAAAAATCTTAGTCTGTTAGGGAAAAGTTGACAGTTCTTGTGAAAAAAGAAGGATCTTTCCACAGGGTATTTTCTACATGTTATGCTCCTCAGGCAAAATGTGTGTGCATTTTAGCTGATGCAAAAGGTCTTTCACTAAATGTTTGAGGATGTAGGAGCAGTGATGCTTTACAAATCATACTGTCATGAAATGAACAGCAGTTGAGCATGTATCTATTTATTCATGTGTTCCCATTGCCTGTAGTGGCTTGGGTGAGCTCTCTTGCTGTGTCATAAGCCTGGTAGCATTAGCAGAAATACCTTCACAGCTTGGGCAGGGGTGGGGTATGTTTTGGAAGGATGGGAGTACAGGGTATCCATCGAGTGGTCCAGCCCTTTGAACAGCACACAGGACCGAGGAGAAGGTTGGTCAGTGCCCCAGGAGCAAGATGTTTGTCAGATCTGTAGCTCTTGGCAGCTGTCTGGAGTCCTTTGAACCACTGACAAGAGGCTGCTAATGGCAGCAGAGATAGAGACCTGGGATGGTTCTGTGGTGGGATAGGGACTCTGAGCAGTCCTGTTAGGAGAGCAGGGCACGTTTGTTGCCTGACCACTACCTGCGAGTATTGGCCTCTCACAGTTACAAGAGAGGCTTTGCTGTTGCCCTGTCAGTTGTGGTGGTTTGCACCTCTCTCCAAGTCTTGTTGTGTTATGCTGCTTTGGGTGATCACAGGTCAGCAGTGACAGCCTCTTTGGAGGGTCAGACACTGAGACCTGACCAGTCCCTCACACTGCAGAGCTGGGAGCTCCAGTTTAAGGCTCTGCATCCCCTCTGTCCCCTCCTTGGGTGAGTCACCTTTGTGAGTACCATCTCACAGTGATGCTGTCTCTTGGAGTGTGCATTAGCAATCACTGGACTTGTACCACTTCCTACCTTTTTTGTTAGTAGTAGTATTATTTTTCCCCTTTAGGATGTTTGTAGTGAATCTGGGGACTTGCAGAGCATAGATTTTTAAAATTTTCTTTAATCAAGCTAGGTCCAGCTGCAGTAACAGTGTTGGTATCTTCATCACATAAGCACATACCCAGAGCAGCCAGTGTGCTGGTATAAATTATTCTGCAGTTCAAGCATTTTGATTTTTTTGGCTATTTTTGTCATCCAAAATTAATAGATCATAGTTAGATGTGCTTGCTAATAGCTCAAATACACCTTCAGGTTGGCTCAGTAACATTCCATCTCAACCCATCCTCCACAGGACTTTCCAGTTAAACTTATATCCCATAAAAAGCACCAAGATTACTCCTGTCTTGGACTATAGTTAGTATTCTTGCAGTTAATGTGATCATCCCTAGAATAGAAAAATTTTGAGCACCCAGCTATTTTCAGCCAAGCCCCTGACGTGTCCAGCTTCTACCACTTGAAGGGAATGTCAGATATTTTCACATGACAGAAAAGCATGGCCAAATTTTTTTTTATAAAATATTCTTAACTTTGGGGTTACAGTTTCTTTACTGGATTTCAATTTCTATTTATTCTTGAAACTTTCAAGAGACACATATCCAAATCTGCTAGTTTTACAAACTATAGCCTAGTTTAGATACATGTGTGAGCCTTTTCTTTTAATGATAACCCTCAGCAAGCTTGAAAAGTAGTGATACAGACTGACAGATACACTTGGAGGCATCCACAGACTTAAAATATCAGCTCATGTTTTCCACCTTTTATTTATTTCTTGGTTTTTGTCTGTACTGTAATATTCATGGAGTGAAACAAAATAAAGAACAGAAAAGAGCACTTTTATGTAATTTTATGATACCTGTTAAAGTGCTTTGTGTGTTTATCAGAGTGAATAATTTGTGCAAAATTCTGTGCTCTTCTTGCTTTTTCTGACACTGAAATATCTACATATCAGTGTAGGGAACAAAAGTATGTACAATATGGGGTGCAGAGATGCAGGTGGGCGGTATTTGCAGTGTGAATTTCTGTGAAAACCAGGAAAGAGAAACCCATGAAGCCAGTTTTGAAGAATGCCCTGTGACAGCCAGACTGAACTTGAATGTGTCCTGGTACATTTCCATAACAAAGCAGAAAATCCCGCAGCGAGGCAGCCGATCGAACGCTGCCGACAGCTCGCTCAACCCATGCAGGAGCAGCCTCCTCACCTCCCGCCTGCAAATGGGGTCTGAGCAGGGTGGGAGCAGCCATGGCTTTAAAACATTCCTTGCCATATGTCACAGTGCTCCCTGAGCTCGCCAGCCTGACCCGCAGCCAATGCGCAACACAAACAAAATCCACATCCAAAAGATGTGTGCCAGGCAGGACACACGTTCATTTTCTCTCTGCTCTCCAGAATAGTCGCTGCGCTTTTTCCTCTGTAGGTCCCAGTTTTTCATCACTTGCAAGTCACTGGTGCTTTCTGAAGGCTGGAAATTAAAAAACCCACACTATCCAACTGCTGACTGCTGTCTGTTCTGTGTATGCCAGCACCACGCAAGGTTTCCCGTGGGCAGTAAGGCCAATGTCACCCACATCATTACCCATCCGGGAGGCAGCTGCTGGCAGGGACCACTGACCAGCCACTTTCTGCAGAAGCAGGGAAAGACTGAGGCTTCTCAGTGCACAGATGCTTTCCACGAACATATGCTTAATTAAGAGGCAAACTCACCACCTGCTCTGCAGCGGGGGTATCCAGGCTCCTTTCAGGCAGGTATTTGCTTTGCTGTGTGCTTATGCTTTTACAGGGCTCTGGAAGTGCTTTTGGTAGTGTTTGTGCAGCTGCGCCTCAAACCCTAGGCATCAGGTGCTGTTAGCATGCAGAGCTGCCAGCGTCATTAAGGTAATTGTGCTCAAGGCCTTTCCTTCCTTACCCTGGTTTAATGAGGAGCCACAGCATCCCCTTGATGCTTCCTATGGCCGCAGGGAGCTGCCTGCAGATGGGAGCTGGAGTGGGTTTGCCCTTTGCCCCTACAGCCTCTGGGGCTGCTGCCACCACCTACAAAGCCCAGCACAGGGTGGGGAAGGTGAGCTCCTAAAGGCATGTTTTTTCTGCTTAAATTAGTATCTTGTCTTGCAAAGATGCAAAGGAATTCATTGCTCCCTTTTGAACACTTGCCTCTGCTAGAATGCTGCACAGGTTTGGAACCCGTCATCAGCCCTTCCCTAAGCCTCAGACTCTCAGTCGGCAGCCAAATCCCTGGCAGAGCTGGCAGCGCTGCGGCAGCCCGGGCAGGGATAAATGGGCCATGCACTCTGCAGCGCTGGTGGCAGGCTCAGATTAACCCTCTTTTGTAGAACCAGTGCAGTGATGGCAGCTGGTGGGTGGCTGAGAGCCCCCTCTCCCTGGGCTGCCCTGAAAATGGGCATGTGGCTCAGGGAGCTCCAAATACCTGTGCTGAAACAGAAGTCACTTAATATATCTGCCAAGCTCAGCCTGTTTTCATTCTTTGGACTCCTCTCTCTGTACCTGTCTCAAATGCCTTTTGCACGGGGAAATGCAGTTTTGGTGCCCAGTTTGTGACGCATGTGACATCTTCAGTGAAAATGCACATTTCTCCTGCAGCATTTTCAGGTTTCTGGGATTCAAAAGGAGATAATGCATAAGGATTTCAACCTGCATCTCCAGAATCTCTACCTGAGAGCACATGCAGAAATGCAAAATGCACATCTGTGCTCCAATCACAGAGCCATGTTCTTGTGCCCAGCAGGTTTCCAGCCTTTTCATTCATTAAAGATGATTCAGGATGAGGACAATTAATTATTCACTAAGAGTCATTTTGAATTTTCACTGGCTGCAAGAAGGTGCCTGTGGGACGGCAGGAAAACAACCATGGCAGTGAGACAGGGGCTTGCTCCATGCCGGAACACTGGGTCAGAGCCCCCCAAGAGCCTGTCAGACTGCCAGGACAACACCCCACTCCCCAAGGGGGAGGCAGGCACTGGGGGGGCTGGAGCACTGTGCCAGCCTGCCCTGAGCTCGCAGAGGCAATGAGCACAGAGCATGAGCCTCCAGGGACCCCCGGAGCCTGCCTGGGTTGCTGCGCTGTGTTGCAAAAAGCAAAGCTGTCCTGGATCCATGTTTTTCCAGCTGTGCAGACACACAGAGGAACCAGGGGTTTATTGCTCTGCAAGACACATTTTTCCCTGCTGTGAGACAGAAACCATCAGCTCAGGTACTGTAAGGTGAGAGGAGGAGCGGGAAGCCCACAGCCAGCTTGTATTAAAGATTTGATAAAGATACCGCAGTGGTTCCTACCTGAATGAGTCCCGGGAAGGCTGCTTAGTGTTGTGCCCACAGTCCTGCAGCTGAGGTGACACTGGCCCACGGGGCCATGCCCAGCTGCAGGCTGTGTGTTGGGGCTGTCGCTGGCCCCTGGGGAGCATGCAGGAACTCTCAGCACGGGGGCTGCCAGTGCCAGACACAGCAGCAGCAGGAGAAACGTGAGGGGGGCTTGGCTTGCTGTTGGCAGCCCCTCTAAGCCCAAGGTGACTCCTCAGATTTTGGCGTGAGCAGGAACGGCGTTTGCACCTCCTGCTTTGGTGGGGCATTGTGTGCCTGAGCCAGGGTCCTGCTCCAGCAAAAAGTGGCTGCACTTTATGCTATTCACATTGGTGTAACAGGCGTTGTCTGGGAAGGTTTTGTAATTACTTAGTACCAAGAAAATGGGAACAATCTTCTAAAATGCAACTATCCCATAGAAACCTTAATCACTTCTAGCGCAAAGGTAACAAGGTAGAGTCCTATCTGTGCTCTTTTGGGGTCTTTTTTTTCCCAAATGTTGTTAGTGTTATACCTGTGCTGTGCCCAGGGCTGTGCTGCAGGTACACAGGAGGCTGGTCTGGCTGTTCTGACACCTTGTTCAAAACAAAATCTATTGGAACAATTGCTAAGAGGAGAGCTTGGTTTTGGCCCATTGAGACTTTGCAGTATCCTGCGTGTACTTATTATTTGCTGTGATCAATGACACTGCAAAGGCTGTTTCCCAGGGTAGGAAATGCCTTATTGTATAAACAGGTTATACTGGGAAGGAAAATAGTACCCAGGAGAAAAAGCGGTGATGCATTAGAAATAATAGGCTCTATCAGTGTGATTTTGTTGGGCAAGGTAACCTCAAAGATTTATTTAAATAGGGCAGAGATATGAGTGACTGCTACATTCTCACTTTGTAACGCATTTGCCAGTCAGAGAGCAGATAGCAGTAAAGGTATTGCTTTTTACAACACAAGTTCATTTAAACCAAGGCTCTGCAGCACTTCTTCTGTGGTAAGCTAAAGCAATACCTTTCTCTGAGTGGGAGAAGTGGGTATTCAGACAGGAATAGCTGCACATGTGGCTTTTTTTTCTGTTAATTTTCTGCAAATTTTAAAGATCATCTGAAGAACAAATATTGAATAGATTTGTTTCCTGAGGGGGAAAAAAAAAGAACTATTTAAGATTTGCCCCTGTGATCTATTCTCAATTCTTGCTGTGGGGTCAGGATGTGGGACCAAGGGAACCATGGAAATTTCCTTTTCCCAGGCGAGCAACTAGCCAGCACAGCAAAATCCATTTTATTCCGTTAAAATGGAATATAGCACTTGACATTAATGCTGTGGTGGTAAGCTGTACGCAGCCTCTTTCCTACGTTAATTTCCTATTTTATAGGAGAAATTACAAATGTTGGGCTTTGCATGACTGGCAGAGCGAGAACTGCTCAAGGCAACATAAACAAATAGCTATGAATAACAGATCCAGCAGTAGACAAATGAACACAACTTGCTTGCGGACAAATGAACAAGCAGTACAGCTAAGGCCAAGCTAGTTAGCTAATGTTTTGCTTTGTAATCTGTGCACCTACATTACCCTGCAGGTGATAATATCTGGAGCTGGTACATTAGTACATCTGTGTGAGTGGTGTCCCTTTTAGCTTTGCAGTGTATCCAGAGATGATCCCCACATTTTGCAGGATGTATATTCAGGCAGCTAAAGTGCAGAACCTAAGCCTCCCCCTCTCGTCTTTGTATAGGATGACTGTGCTAAAACAGATGGGAAAGGGGCAAAAGCTGTCTCACTTGTAAATTTTGTGTGTGAAAAAATTGCAGGTCTGGGTTTAGGCAGCTTCCTCCTGCTTCTGAGTGAGTCCTGGCTTGCAGTGACCAGGAGCAGGCATGAGGTGAAGGTGTGTGTAGGAAATTGTTGCATCCCCTTACCGGGAGGAAAGAAATGCTGAACCCATTTGGTCTCTCTAGTTAGCTGTAAACCAAGGCCAAGGTGTTTAATGATGCCCACTCCAAGGCTCTGGTCAGCTTCTGACTGCTATGGCTGCTCAAAAGTCCCCATCTCCTTGGCAGTGTTGTCCCCTGGCCAGTGTGGCGGGGACACTGTGGGGTGCTGCTCTGCGCTGTTATACAGGTGATTGGTTCTGCCCTGTTGCTGGTTACATTTTCAGCGGGCAGTGAAGGTGACCTTAGTGTGCACTCAGATTTCTGAGATCTGTGAGAGCAAGATGTGTGGAAGCAAGTAGGCATTTCCAGTGTCAGTTGTAGATCTTTATGTTTAGCAGCAAGCAAATCTAGCTTAGAGTTTGCACTTGGATTTGTGAGATACAGAGCACAAAGGCTGCATGCTGGAAAAGAGAAAGGCAGTTTAACTTAGTGCTGGGAGAAAACATATCTGGGGGTTTGTGCAGTGCCAGAAAGTTTGGAGGGAACGAATGAGAGTTGTCACGTTTAGTCCAAAACTCCAACGGAAAAAATACACTCTGTTTTTAACTTGTTAAAAAGACTTAGAATAAAGCAACCTGAATAAAAGAACAGGCAGGCATTTGACGTGCAGAGAAATAAATCCTCCTTCTTTTCAGTTTTTCCAAGTTTTTGCAAAGTAGCTTTTTCTTTTTAACTTTTTTTTCTTTTTTTTTTTTTTTTTTTTTTAACGTGGAGATGGTGAGACACATCATTTCATTGACCTGTCACCTGCAGCACAGGCACCCACGCTTCTGTCGCAGAGCTGCCACGAGTGCAAATGCTTGTGACAGGGAGGAGGAAGCCCTGCTAAGAGCAACGCAGAGCTGTCAGACCTCGCTGGGAACAAGCGGTTCCCGGGGTAAGGGGAAGAGCCGCGGTACAGCTGGGGAAACCCTTGCCTTCGGAAACGGCCTCGGCTGGGTGCGGGCACGGTCTGGTGACTGCCGCAGACGGGTGGCAGGACGGGCTGCTGTCACCCGGGCGGCTGTGAGCGTGTCCCTGAGCACCAGGTGGCAGTGCTGCCGCGGGGACCGCGGGGACAAAGCGCGCCTGCGGAGGGAAGGGGCGCCGGCAGTGTCCTGCGCTGCCAGACCCCTCCGCTCCCTCCTCAAGGCGCTGAGCGTCCCGCTCTCCTTTCACCGATTTCTAGGCCACGCGTATTTTGCAAGCGTGAGCCGAAATTGTGTATTTCAAATTTCTGTTCAGCAGAGAGCCCCACCCTTGAGCCCAGCCGGTTGTCCCTGTTCTGTCGCACAAAGGCGCCGGGGGCTGCAGATCTGCAGACAGCGGTGGGAGCTGCCCCAGCGGGTCCGGCCCCTCCAAACGCCGGGACTCACAGGAGCATCTCGGGCTGCCAGCAGCTCCATTTCCCTCCGTTGAGCCTCCAGCAAGTCCCGGCCCCTGGGACAATCTCCGGGGATGCTTCGGTGCGTGGGAGAGCCCCAGCTGCCGGCGCTGCAGGCAGCGCAGGGGTGTCCGGCTCAGCACCTGAGCAAGGCAGCGCTGTCACGCTCCCCCTGTGCCTTGTGACAGGGGATAGGGCTGCTGCGTGCTCAAGTCCTGGTTTGCTAATACAACCCTTTCGCGTCCTTCTAAAAAAAAAAAAAAAAAAAAAAAAAAAAAATTCTTCTGCGTTTATACTCTAGGGCTTGCTTTTTTTTTTTTTTTTATTTTTTCCTTTCCCCCCTCTTTTCCTTCCCCCATTTTTTCTGCCTTTTTTCCTTCCCCTTTTTCTTTCCCTCTTATTTCTCCCCCTTTCCCCTGCATTTCTTATTTTCCTTCTTCCTTTCCCCTTCCTTTTTCCTTTTTCCCCTCCATTTCCCTTCCCTTTTTCCTTCCTTTTTTTTCCTTTCTTTTTCTCCATTTCGCTTTTTTCTTTCCTCTCCTTTTCCCCCCTTTTTCTTCCTCCCCTCTATAATTTTCCTTTCCGCCTCCATCTTCCTTTAAGTATGGGGGTTTTTTTCTTTAAGTATGGGGGTTTTTTTGTTTTTTCTTCCCTTTTTCTGTGCCTTTCCCCTGGCGCCGGGAGGACAGGGATCCGGAGCCGCTCCTGTGCCCGCGGCGGGTGCGCGGCTCCGCCACCGCTGGGCGGCGCTGTCGCTCCGCAGCCGCCGGGCCGTGAGGGGAGCTCCGTCATGGAGTTCGTGTCCCCCGCTCGGAGATCGGCGCCTTCGGGCAAGCGCTCGGAGGCCTTAAAAATTGTGGGAAAAACGAAAGGGAGGCCGAGGGACGCTTCAGAAAAGGTGTAGTTTAAGATAAGAGTCGGTAGCAGTGTTCTTCCCGTGTAAATTAAAGGGTGCACGTCCAGTCTGGACTGATGTAAATAGGCAGTGAATTTTATCCTAATTTTCTTAAATCCCCAAGGGTTTGGCTGAGAACGTCCAGCATCTCTTACAGCACAACGAGTGCACGTTCCTGTGTAGGGTATCACTAACTGTGGCTCTGGGTATCAATGTATCTCAATGTAGATGGTCAGCCCCAGGGGGACAGCATTGCAACTTAATGAAAAGAAACTCAAACTTGGTTTTTCCTCATTTCATTGGCGATTCTTGTATTATTGCTCAGTTTCAGCAGCAGTTGTGGCGTGGTCTGGTCACCTTGCATGGCAGTCACCCGTTGCAGCTCCCATGCCTGGCTGCCATCCCTCTCTGTTGTGTGTCAGTCTGTGGATTCTCATGCCCTGGGATTGTCCACCTTCATTAGAACAAGGATTAATTGAGTGCCTTCCAATCTCAGTCGTAAGTACCTGGTCCAAACTATTCCATGTGCAAAAAGAAGAAAATAGGCTTGCTCTAATCCACAGATCCTTGGAAAGAAAACTGGGAAAGCTTCAGCTTAGGTTAAGCAGTGACCAGGATGCCCTCAAACAAAAAAACAGTGTTGGATTTAAAGGCAAAATGAGGTATTTTCCCAGTTTTAGAAAACACCCACCCTCCCCCCAAAAATAAATTAATAGCCTGCAGAGTGTTACTTTCTTCCAAGTCTTTATCTAATTGCATTTCTAATTTTTCCATGAGAGACGTATTCCAAGATATTTTGTAATTCCCCCCACCCACCAAAGACATGGGAAAATTTACAACTCTCTGAGGTTTCCTCAAAACTAACCATGTCAGGGTTAATGTAGGAATGAAACATGATTAATTTAAAGTAAAATAAAATAGTTCTGTGACCCCAATATTGCTTTCCATTTTTTAAAATTCACTGCAGGAATAGAAGACAACTCAGTGCAACACTGTATTTTACTATTTTTCACTCTCCTCATATGCATAAAAAAAGCCTGGAAATTTTCTAAAACTGTATGTGCTGAGAGCTGTAATCCTATAACCCTGTGAGGTGCAGTTACTCTAGTCATGCTGCTGTAGATGGATTCTTTGCTTATTTATGCAGGATGGAAAATTATCTTTCTGAGTGAGAAACACCTCTGTGAAGCCCTGGTGTTTCCCCAAAGCTGGATGGAGGCTGCACCTGTGCTTCTCAGCACACTGGAAGGATAGGGCTTCCCTGATTCCAACGAGTCTCTTACCAGTCACAATTATTTTGTTGGTGCAGCCCTGGGGCTGGCGCAGGTTTCTGTGGGATTAGTGGGTCCCCACTGCTCGTCTGGTGGCACACCTCCATCCCTCCTGCCTTTGGGCTGCTGAGCTCATGGCTCTGGGGGTAGAAGGCCTGTGGGTCTAAAAAATGGAAGTCCTGGTGAAGCAAGGTGGCAACCTTGTCATTTATTGCAGTGAGAATACAGGAAAACACACTGGCAGAGCTGGTAAGGGGGGTGAGTGTGGCCGGGGGGCCAAGGCTGCTCTGCAGCATCTGTGCCGAGCTCTCTCCTCATGGCCTCACAAGGGGGGAGTGAGGTTTGATGGGGTCTCTGCCCGAGGTGCAGAGAAGCTACAAGCAGAGGGGATGCTGTCAGAGGTGTCAGCTGAAGAATATCAGTCCCTTCCAAAAGGGGAGCCCTTCCTGACAGCTCCATCTGCGCGAGCATGGGGAAAGCCAGGGCTCCTCCATCAGCACCTCTTGCCTGCATTGCGTGAAAAATCCCACCCTGAAATCCATCTGTCCCCCAGGGAAGTGTCTTTGCAAGCTTTCCTATGGGGAGGCTCACAAAAGCAGGATCATCACCCTGATTTCACGGATGGGAGGAATCGGTAGCGTGGGGAGGAGAGTACGCACCTGTGGTCATTCTGTGGTCTGTGGCAGTTCGAGTGAAGTTGGTCAGGCTGGTGCTTTCTCTTGGCATTGAGGGTGATTTGCAGTGTTTGTGTCTCAAATGCTTCAATGCTGTGCTTGTGAAGCAAGCAGAAAGACTGCTTTAAAAGCAGGCAGTCTAGTTTTAGAGCTGGCATAATCATAATTCCTACGCCACTAGGAGCAGGGGGGAGGAGCAGATAAAAATCAGAAAATTAGAATTTATTACAATAAAAGCCAAAGTGCTAGAAGCCAAAACTGTCATTGTAATGTGAGCTCTATTTTGATAGTGTCCTATTACATCGTATAAGAGGTTGAACACGCGTACGAATATCTTGGTTGGTAATTATCTGATTTGTGATATGTAGCTAATGTGAATTTGTTGTTCTGTACATTATGCAGCAGCAATTCATTTCGGAACAACATTAACTGGCACTATGGTAGTTCAGTGCAGAAATTATGGGCATAAACATATGTTTCACTTAGGCTGAGTAGTAGCTAAGTCGAGACATCAGCAATCCTGGTCAGGGGAGATGTGAAGAGCTGAGGGTACATCTGTCCCTAACTCACCCTGCCAACAGAATCCCCCTCTCCCAGATGATGGTGGGCATCCTCAAATTATCCAGCAAGCAGAAAAGACCTGTGCAGACAGATATGGGTACTAGCTGGCCAGGGGACCCCACATGTGAGAGCTGGCGTCTTCCCTGTTCTGGAATGAGTTTGTGGAGAGTGGTGTCTCTGCAGGCTGCACCAATCAATAGCAAAGATGTTCAGGAGTAGCTTTCAAATTAGATAAGCTTTGGAGCTGATGTCTGAATGACGGCAACAATATAAACGCTTAACTGAATGCACTCCTGTCACTGCATCCCTAACAACATTTAGATAAGACCATTTGTATTTTATGGGATCTTATTTGCTTTCAGTTTATTTAATGACACCTCTAAATAAAAACACTCAATAATTGTTGCTTACTTCAGTTCATCAATTAGATGTGCAAGGCTATTAGTATAGATATATTTTAAGATGGATCAATTAACAAAGGTTAAATAAAAAACCCTACTGAGTGCAGGGTCAAATGCCTCTCCATTCAAAGAGCATTAAAAAGAGATTTATTGAAAGACCGAAAGTATTGGTGCTACACATGAGAAAAGGGGTCTCTTGGCTCATGTTATTGCAGGCTGTGTCATTTAATCTTTTCAAAAATGTGCACAAAAAGTCTCCTTGGAACAGAAGAAGCAGGATGAGAGTAGCAATGTGCCCACTTTGGAAATGTCTTACTCCTCTGATCGCTAGAAGCCATGTCTAATTTCTAGTCTAAATTTGTTCTTGGCCAGTTTCTACTCATTTGCTCTTGTGCCAGCATTGTCCTTCAGCTTATCTGTCCTCTGACTGCTGTTATTTATGCCCTGTTTATGTTCTTTCTGCCTGGGCAATGAAGATCTATGAAACATGTCTATTCTGCTTTAGTTTGTAGCCAGTTTCACTTTCTTAATTGCTCTAGTGCCAGGGTTTCAAACAACACAAGGGAGCATCCTTTGTTTTAAAAAGAAAAGCTTTCATTGAAGCTGCACAATATTGTGGGCTTATTTTGTGTTTGATTGAGGGTTTATGAATTCTCCTTTTTTTTTTCTGTTTTTATTTTTCCCCTTAAAATTGAAAAGCTGGGTCAAATTTAAGCTAACAGAGTCCATGTCAAATGATTAAATAAATAAAAAGAGAAAGAAGACTTTTCAGACCCTACATTGTGCCAGGAATCAAAAAGGAAAAGTGAGAGAATTGCAATAATTGCTGGAGCTGTCCATGTGCAAGTAATAAGGCTGGGAGTAGCATGTAGCCTTTTCTAGAACAAATGTCTGGCATCTGCCTCCTTATGTCAGCTGGTTTTTTTCAAGGGGAACTTTGTAGGAGTCAGTCTGGCATGTTTAACTGAGGTGAGAGCTGGTGTCTGCTGCACAGGCACCTCTTGCACACCCCATGCAGAGCATTGGTAATGTAAGGGGCTGAGGCTGGAGCTTATGGGGAGATCCCTGGAGATCTGGAAGTCTGCTTCATTTATATAGATTTTGATAATTCCAGCCCATGTTTTTTTGGCTCATGACAGCTAAGACTTGCTGATGAATAAGCAAGGACCTCAAAGTTGTTGAAGGTAATGAAGTGTCTGTGAATTATGCTCTTTCACAAGGACATGTTTGTGTTGCATATGCTCCTTTTACTGCTACTGTCTTCAAGCTTCTTTACCTGCATCTTTAATGAGGAGACACTCTGCCCTGGTAGCTACAGGTCTACACACTTAATTTCCTAAGTGCCTGACTTTGTCACTGCAGACTTAAAAGTAGCTCTGAGTCACTTCCCTGTCAAATCAGTTTTTTCATTTGAGAGCACCTTCTTGCACCCCACATTTTACAGCATTTGAGGTGGGCTGGAGTGGGTATTAGAGACACTAGAAGTACTAGTTTAGTATCTGAACTTCTAGAAGTATCTACTGTAATGGAATGAAGAAATAATAAATTTGTTTCTTAATGCTGAGAAGGGAACATGTATTAATTGGCAATTTTTAGCAAACAGAAGGGTTCCCAAAGCCAAGCAAATGAGAGACGATGCTTGCATCAGGCCTATGGAAACAAGTTAGGGGAGAGAGAGCATCCCTGGAACCAGATCACAACTACCCTGCCCAAGCCACTGACAGGCAGCATATGCCAACCCTCCTCCAGGCTGGAACTGCCCAGCATGTTTTGCTTCACTTCCTTTGTATAGGGAGCTTTCCCAGTAATTTAGAGCCTCTGGACCTGAAACAGGGCCTCTGGAAGACAGAAACACCAGTGGGACCCAATTCTGCTGAAGAGCAGTGACCTCAGGAACCAGGCAGTTTCATAAACATAATTTTGTGCATCCTTTTCCCTGGTGCAGAAAATCTGAGACTGTGAGAGTATCAGGATTTCAGCCCCTTTACTGCTCTGGCCCTCTTTCAAGACTGAAGGATGCTCTTTGGGCAGAAAATGCCAATACTGCTCTGCAGCTAATGGATAGCTGGTCATCTTTCCGTGGAGTGCTGAGGATCTCTGTTGCCATATTGACACCTGTACCCAGCACAAAGCCATGTTCTCCTTAATTACTGACAAAAATGTCTCTTCAGAAGCCTCCCAATAATTACTCAAGTACCCGCTTAAGTGGCTTTTAATTCACACTCCTCACCCCCACGCTTGTGCATTTTCCAATTGCCAAGCACAGCTAGTCTTATGTATAAGCTTTTGCCAAAAAAAAATGCTAATAACCTGCCCCCTGGTTTATACTACCTTGCATGAGCTTCAGTGAGCCCATAGCATCTCAGGAGATGGTATTTCCAACAGGCTAGAGCAGGAACATTCAATCATAATGAAAGATGAAAGCTCTTATTTTGAGTTTCCCTACATCTGACAACACTTGGCAATGCTACAGCATCTCTTGTTGGACTGCTGCTGGCTGCATTGCCAGCTCCTCTCATTATTGGAGGCTGCCCCTTGCCCCTATGCTTGGGCAGGAGTGCCCATGGGCTCCTGTAAAAGCTCTGGGGACACGTCACAAGGATAAGCCATGGACTTTATGCTGGGTGCCACAGGAGGAGCAGCTAATGCTGCCCATGGGGTGGTGGGAAGGCAGCATTTCCAACTTTGAAGCCTTCTTTGTGGGAGTAGAAAGGGAAATTCAGGGGATCCTGTCCTCTCATCCTGTAGGACCCAGCTGCATTCAACAGGGAATGCTTTAGATCATGACTCTATGGGTCAGCAGGGTCTGTTGCCTGTTTCTCTATGACTCATAGAAGGCATTGCCCTCTCTGCTTAATTCTACTGTTTTACTGGGGTAATCTCCAGACACCAGGTCCAATCAATGACCTGTTTGTAGTAGGCTCCAGCAGCCCAGGATGATCTTTTCTGTTATGTGATGGAATGAGAACAAAGGGACAGTAACTCTGTCCCTGAAGTGAGAAAAGGAATATGCATATGAAGGGGGAGGGCAGGCAAGCATGGCTAGAGAAGAAAAAAGAAATGAAAAAAGAAATCACACTGTACAGGAATTCCTTGTCCAAGACAGAAGCTGTAGAGGGGTCATGAATAAAGGATGCAAGGAAACAGGGTTGCCATGTCCAAATGCTGCTCTTGCAAAGCCCTAGAAGAGCAATAGAAAGTGGTTAGAACAACTAGTGCATCTTTAGGCACTTTGGGAGTTCAGCAGTCTGAGAGCAGAAAAGGCCAGAACTGTAATTCATGTCATAGAGACATGTGTGAATGGTAGAGGCTGGGAGGCTGTGATGGATGCCTACAGAAGGAGCAGCCAAACAATCAGTAGTGGTGCTTTTTTCTCTTGAAAAATGCCACCTTATCAAAACTCTGCAAGGGAGAAAGGAAATAGTCATTTCAGAAGAGAGCACTGCACAAGGATTTCAGTGCAAGTTTAATGCCACTGCTCTGCCTACTGCAAAACCAGAGACTTGGTCTGGAGAGTGATAAGACCACCAGTTCCACCACATCACTGTGCTTTCTTCTCTCCTGGCATTTCATAGTGAGCCCCAAAAGGTCTCATGGGGAAGAAATGTAACTTTGAATGCAAGATTTTCTGCAGAGTGGAATTCTTTTCATCTTAGCTCTAATACCTACTGACACTGGGTGAGTGTCAGAAGCTGGGAAGAAGGGGCCAGTTGTGATTGTGAGACTAGTCTTGAGCATCACTTGAGTCAGGACTGCACTTGGGAAGCCCAGTAAGTCCTCTGTGGTAGGCATAATCAATAGGGCAATAAACTTGTAGCTAAGTGGGATTTGGACTAGATGTTACAAGTAGTCTTTCTCAGCTGAGGCCAGTAGAGAGCCACATTCCTAAGGGAGCTATGGGATTTACAGTGCTGCAGGTCGCTGATCAGAGATCGGACCATCGGATCAGCCTTGTCAGTGATGATGAAGGTACTGCTGTCTCAGTACACGGGTGACTTCTGCAGGGTCCCTTGTACCCTGTTCATTGTGATATCAGCTCATCTATTTTTGAAAGAGGTTGGCTCTTAGGGTGAAATGACAGCAAATCCATCACAACTTTTGCCGTGTTCTCTTGATAAATTACCTTAGATATTAACAATAAACATGAGCCGTGCCTTGACTTACAGCCTCCAGGTCTCACTCTGACTTTGCTAGATTGAGACAGTCCTTCCTTTTCAAAAATGCTCTTACTGAGAGGTGAGAGATCTATCAGTCAGGGCTAAGTTTTCTGTGTCATTCTCTTGGATACTGAGGATCCCAGCCATTTGTCTTTTGTGGCCGGATTTTCATCAACACCAAACTACCACTGGCCACAGTATTAACAGGCTAAATACAGTTGAGTACCAAGAGCATTTACAAGAGTGGCCCCATATGAATCCCTGCAGATGTGCTTATTACTTCAACCAAGTGTGCAAACTGCTCTTGTCTTTCACTATATCCAGATTCTTCGTAGTCCTCAGACCCTCTATGTTCTGCCACTTCTCAAGTGTGGCAACCCAACTTTGTAACTCTTGTGATACTGGTGTTTGGTGCACTGGGTACAAATGTGACAGGGCATTGCTCATTTTTCTCCTTATTGCTCCATCCATGCATGCATGGGCTTGGGCTCGCCTAGCTGCAGTTCTGTGCAGAAACCTCCTGTTAGCTGTAGCTCTCTCATGGTTCCCAATTCCCAGAATCAATGCTTTCTCAGAAAAAAAAAAAGTGCCCAGTCTTGAAGTAATACAGACTGCACAATTTATCCCCAGAGATTTGATCTGGCTGTGTTAAAAGGAAACTTGTTTCTGTGAACTCAGTTTCCATGTCAGTTCAGTTTATTCTCTTCACCAGACTTTCTGCGATCATTAATTACTACTGCATTAGTCTTTGTATCCTTGGCAAACTTAGATTTCCTTCCACAGCACTGATATCTTTATTGGAGTCTGGATTGCAGCATCGCTGAGAGTCTGGGGAAAGAGGACGTGGGATTTCATTTTGCTGGCGAGATAGAGGAGTTGATTTATTGCTGGGGAGGGAAATAAATTACAATGCAAATAGCAAGAGATGTGCTTGGAAGCCAGGGGTTTGTGGGGGAAGCAATGTATTCACCCAGATCCTTTTTACCCAGTACTTTAGGTCAACAGGGGATGAGGGAGTCTTCAAACCTTGTCCTGGCTGCATGACAGCTGTAATCAAACATTTACATTTAGTGTTGAATATGCCCTTGCAGTACGCAGGAGAAATAAGCAGGTTTTGATTAGTAAGATGCAATCTGAATGCATGTAACTTCAGAGGCATCCTGAGGGCAGGATTAATGTCCCAGCACTCGTGTTCTGCAGAGTTTGATGGCAGTGGGAGCGCCAGGTCTTGGCAGAGTTGTTGCTTTTCTTCCGAGCTCTGCAAACTGGAAGGACCCTTTGCTGAGTGGCAGAGCAATGGGCTGCCCCCTTGAAGCATTGCTCTGCTGATGCAGCAGGATTTGAGATATGACCTAGCTCAGGCTGCAAATCCTGGGCTTGTGGATTTGGAGGCTGGATGAAGGGACAAGCAAAGTTTGGGGTCAGGGAACTTTCCACGGCCTCTTTAGGTCTATCAGAATCCATTATGGTCAGATGGACAGATTTACGGGTCTGGAGGGAGTTTGTTATTTTTCCTTGACAGCTTCTGTCCTATTCCCCTGCCCCTTGACCTATGCTAGTGCCACGAAGGTGCATTAAAGAGAGGTGGATGTCTTCAATCTCCAAGCCTTGACCTGCTGTGAAGCAGATGGTCCCACAGCCCTGCTGGAGAAGCACGATAGGAGTTTCACTCTCCCTCCCTTGTTTTTATCATTCTCAATCATATAATCGGGCTGGTTTGCCTCAGCCAAGATCTAATCAGGAAGGATCTCTTTGACTTTCAGTAAAGTCAGCTTGATGGAAACTTTATATTGAAAGGCTTTTCCTGACACATTTGAAAATGGTTTTGGTTAAAATTGGTGTCTGGCTGCATGGTTACAGCATCAGGAGTTTTCCTTCTTCCCAGGGAGAGGAAAGAGCATGGGCAGCCTCTCAACCACCTGAGCCCAGGGGCTTGGGGGCCCTGGGCCTGAAGCTGCACTGTGGGGTCACACTCCCCTCTCCACCAGACCACAACACCTTCATGCAAGTGACATGTAAATCCAGTCATAACCAGGTTCAGCGTCAATGGGACGTGGGCATCTTTGGCATTATTGAAACTGTTGGCCAAAATGGGCTAGAGGTTGTCATCAAATAGGATTCAAAGAGAGCAGTGGGGATGGCTGACCTCTCCTAGGGAGGGGGAGGTTGTAGGAGTTGTCTTGTTCCTAAAAGTGCTGCGATTCTGAGGTCTGGGCACTGAGTCTCTGCTTCAGACAGAGAAGGGCATGATGTGTGTGTATTCAGCCTCAGGCTCACAGCTGGGGTTGTTCGGTGGTGGCTATTCTACCTACTTCACAGCTTCTGCTGTGCATTGAAAGCACAATGGATGTGGTCTTTTTTCTAACGCACTGTGAATGCAGATGTAAGACCTGGAGTGAACTCACAAGTCCATACTTTCCTTCCCCTTCCGGGTTCTCGTAGTTCCTGTGGCTTAAGGCTATTTGATGGGTAGTTGTGGTTGAAAAGTTCCTAAGGAGGTGGGTGGAGGGAATTGCTGGGTATGGGGAGAAGCCCACTGAGGAAGAGGAGGTGGAAGGAGGAAGAAAGGAAGAGAGGCAGCTGTCTGTCCTTTCTTTTAAATTCAGCAGTTCTAGTACAGGCAAGAAGATATTTGAGTTTTCTTTCCAGATGTGTAGGTGGGTGTTTCTAAGCCTGGAACAGCTGGTTGTCTGTGTACCCCTTGCTCAGCAAGAGTGGGCTCTTGGCTCTGCCTTGCACAAAGTGACCCGCAAGCAGAGTGTCCATCCTTTCATTGCTCCTTGATGGGAGATCCTTCAGCGAGGCCTCCTCCCTGCACTGCCCTCATGACTGAAGTGCTGTGTGGGAGCTGTCACCAGGCAGGTGTTTGCAGGCCCTTTCTTTTGGACTCCTGCTACTTACGAAGCCACAACTGAAGTGTATCACTGCAAGTGCAGCAGTTTTTCATGCCCTGCTCCCATTGGGGAAGGCAATCAACCATTA
The DNA here is from genome assembly GCA_024500445.1 of Entomyzon cyanotis. Taxonomy (NCBI): domain Eukaryota; kingdom Metazoa; phylum Chordata; class Aves; order Passeriformes; family Meliphagidae; genus Entomyzon; species Entomyzon cyanotis. Next base: position 13,314,295 of record JAKEPQ010000780.1, read on the forward strand.
CAGAATGGTTGATGAACAGGACCCTTGGGCTTAGGTGATAAAAAGAGATTTGCAATGAGCCCACCTTGAACAAGCCTCAGGTCTGGCTGTGGCATGTGGGACAAGCACTGACCTGTCTGCAGGGAGGTCTCTTTATATGTGGGAACAGTTTGAGATGCTCCCTCCTGCTGCCCCTTTTCAGGCTTCATTTCAGGAAATGATCCCAGCATGTGCTTCCAGAACCCTGGAGACAGAAGTCTATTCAGCCATACAGGAGGCTTCTTGAAGAAAAATGCTTCACAACACTTTCATTTCTAGACAGCCACAGTTCCCTTCAGTGAGGCAAAGCTTTCTTGTGTTGCCTTGCCTCCCCCTTGTATAGTCGATAAGTCAACAAGGAGAAGTAAAAGCTCCTGCTAAGTAGAAAATCTTCTCTTAAAAAGGAAAAAATATATGTGAATGTATAAAATCCTAATAGAATTGTTTCTTTTTCTCGGCTGCAGTTGGTTTTGTTGTGTTGGTGCTGCTTGTGACCTGCTTTTTGCAATAGTGGTTTCATTCTGCAATCTGCCAACTGCATACCTGCCCCTCCCTTTAATATCCAGACAGGCCCAACTTCCCCCCAGGCTAGAGCTGGTTTGAAAGACACCAGCTAAACTAATAAATACTTCTTGTGATGAGTTGCAAATTTTGTTTAATTGAATCTTTGAAGGCAAGAAAGGGGGTGAAGGGCCCATTAAAGGAATTGTTTCAATATAGCAATCAGGTGATGCAGGCTCTTCTATGTTTATTAAAAGGCCAAGTCAGCTCTAAGCTCAGCTGTGTGAGAACAGCCCAGAAAGCTGGCCAGTTCTTGTACTCTGCTGCTGTTTCAGGGCCAGATCTCTCTCCCTGAATAGCATATTTTTAAGTGTCCATGGGAATTCTTATTAGGCATCCAAACATAGATATAAACTCATGCATTGTAAACAGAATCACCCTGCACAGAAACCGAGCAAAATTCAGTGAGGTCTTTTCTTTATCAGGTTACCCAGGCATGTGTTTTTTCAAAAAGTCAACCCACGCAGAGAGACTGGGGAATGCCAAAGCTGCATGAATATTAATTATGCTAGACATGCAACAAGGGGCTACCTTATAAAGAATAAAGTTAATAAAACATGGATATGGGCTTAATTCTGCTTAATAAGCAGCCCTGGCAGTGCACATTTTAGATGTGATTTACACAACGTGGAAATTTGGTACAATTCTTAAAGAGATGTCTGCATGCAGACTTTCAAACTCAACAGTGCCTTCCTATTGGAAGAGATTTGTTGCTATGCTGCTGTAAAATGGTGAATTAGGCCATTCATAATTACTGGCCAGGGATGGGCGTCTTTCTTTTTCCCATTCAACTACACCAACGTGCATACACATTTTAAAGTGGTATTAAATGTAAATCTCTTCCTTAATTTTCATGTATGCATTTTCAGTAGCTCTGCAGATAAAACAGCAAAAAACCTGCATATGTTTGTATCTGTAGTTAGCTCTGTGTGTACAGAATTAGTTAAGCAGAGATATGCCTAATGACTGAATCTACAGAACACAGCCCATGGCTTTTGAAAGCTCTATGAAAAATAAACAGGATATTCTGTTAGCAACCCTGCGGGAATTATTGCACTTCACTGAGGAAAGATGCCAATAACCTCCGTTTTGACCTAGATAGATCATTCTGTTTAGGAAGGTAAGGGAATGCAATTCTAGATCTCTTCTCTGCTCAAGTCACCAAAGCCCTGAAATTCAGCCAGGCCTTCATTTTAAACTTCAGCACTAAGGACAGAAGAGCTTATTTATAAAGAGAATGAAACCTCAGAAATGGCAGTGTCTTGAAATGTTGATATTGGTCACCTTCTATAGTGAGTGCCTAATGCAGAGGCTCCTGTATGTTTGGGGTGGGGTGGGGGTATTTAGTGAGCATAGTGAGTCTGAGCCACCAACAGCCACAGGGAGTCTGAACCTCTGCCTGCTCCTCTGTGCTACGTGGGCTCTTTCTCCACAAACTGCAGGAGGTGCACTGGCATATCTCACCAGTGTCACCAAACCAGTCTGTCATATTCATTTTATGAGTTGGTGCTACTCTTGCATTCCCTTTTCATAGGGTGCACTGTGCAGTTTTGCAGACTGGGACTGAAGTGAGGAGGAAGCCCGGGGAGAAGAGTCATGGGAGAAAAATTTCCATAATAACTATATAATATAGATACAATATTATATAAAAATATATTTTAAAATTATGTTCCTTAAGAAAAAATGGCACATTGGCCCAGTTTGCTCAAACAATTCAGCTTCCATTGGTAGCAATGAGGAATGCAGCTTGTGAATTCCACAGGGGCTGTTTGGTTTGGAACAGTGTAGGCTGCACAACCCTCAAAAAGGAGCAGCTGATACAGATGAAAATGGGAGATACTTTGAGCCCTGTCTACCCAAATGGAAGCTGAAGAACTTCCATTGTTAGAGATGAAAGCACATGGAGGCTTTTCTGTTTCACTTTGCAGCCCACCAAAGGTAATGTTTCACTTGTGAGAATGGCAGTGCAGGAGCATGATGAGGTTGGCCTTCCATTCTCCAGGTCAAGACCACTCTGGGCTTGTTTGGTGTTGATAAAGGCTTGGGCTCTTCAGAAAGTTTTTTGGAGCTAGGGCATGATCTGGCTCGTGCAAAGCAGATGTGAATGTCAGTAATACCACCAGGAGCTCATGGCACTGTGCCCATGTTCAAAACCAAACCCCACGGGCTCCTTGGCCATCTATAGATAATGACAGACCTGCATGTTGGCAAATGCAACACTACATTCAGTATCACAAGCTCTGGCTTAATTTAATTCAGTCACTGCAGAAGCAGGAAAGACGTGGGAGAAGCCTTTCTTCTTAGAGTTGCAGCAACTCTCTTTTCAGATCCACAAATCATTAGGGGAAAAAAATACTGTGACCGACTTTATCACTGATTAGGATCATTTTTAAGTTCAGAGCTGCAGCTCTGAGTTTATAGCTACACAACAAAACAAATTAGTCGCACATCAAAATAACTGGAACTTATCTAATATGGGGTGGATAAACCAGTATTTTTTCACCAGAGATTTCAAGACTACAGGCAAAAAAATTATCTTTATATATAGATGGAAAACCTCTTTCTTGAGAAGATAAGAGATACGCTCACATCCTTTGAAGATGAAGCTTTGGATAATTCACTGGCAGTTCAGACAGTGATTCTCTGATTGCAAACAGCTTTCTTTAGGCCATGCCTGTACCTTGTACTGCAATAATTCTTTGATGTCAAGTGAAATAATCCGATAGAGAAAATTAAAATATGAAGCATTTTAGTTACAGGAAAGGGAAGAAAAATATTGATTGGGATGGTGAAATCTTCTCAAAAGGAGTTGGCTGCAGTTAAAAAGAGATCAACAGCCTAGAGAACCTGATTCCACCTTGTTTTGGTATGCATAGAGACTAAGAGTGAAAATCAGGAAGTAACGCCAGAGTTTAGTTAATATTTATGGACATAATGGATGGTTGTTTCAGTTGTCTTTCTTCCCCAATACATTAAAATAATTTAGAGCTGAAGCCTAGAGGTGAAGAATTCATAAAATTTTTAGAATTTAGAGGTGAAGTAGTTAAAAAGAGTATTTTGCTGCAGTTGGTAATTCCTAGGGGGGTGTCACCAACTGGTTTGAATTCAACTGGGAATATGCATCATCCCTCCACTTTCAGGACTGGATTAGCCCTCCCCCCCGCCGTTGTTACTCACCAGAGTGTAGCTGGAGCAGGTCCTGTCTTCTCAGCCGAGATCCCCTCTCCCTCCACCCTGACCCCTGTGCGCTCGCCCAAGTACCTTGCTCGTCACTTAACTGACCTAGCAGCTACCATCGCTACCTGTTACTTGAACCTGAAATCTGGAGAGCATCATCTTTGTGGAAGCAACAGCAGTTACTTCTCTGGATAACCAGAGATGTAGCTGCACCTTCAATTTTGTTCGGTGCAGTTTTGTGGCTGGAGATAGGCGGGAGCAGGCTCAGCACCTGCTGATGGCGGTGTGTCGTGAGACCGCTGTGGCCGGGGGCAGCCCGGCAGCGCCCACCGCCGCTGTAGACCCCGCACGCTCCCCGGCCGAAGAATCGGCCCCCGGCAGAGCAGCCCGCGGTTCTCCCGGGCTGTCCCTTATCTCTGCTTGCACGGAGAAACAGGGAAAGCCACGGAGACGCTCAGCTGCCGAGGCTGAGTGCTCGGGGACCGACAGCAGTGGCCAGGGAAGCGGCCAGGGTGGCTGCACGAGTGGCAGGTGGCTCTGCCGGGGGGCTGCGGTCTTGGGGAAGCCCGGCTGCCGGCGGGGGCGGCGGGTCTGCCCGGGCGGAGAGGCAGAGCCGCCGCGGAGCTGCAGTTGCCTCGCTTTGCCTGCGCGATGTTTCTCATCCAAACCTCGATCACGTAGGATTGCGTAGAGGAGGGCGAGCGGGAGCAGCTGCAATTCTCCGCGAGCCCGAAACCGGGAGCCCGGCTCCTGCCCGGTCGCCGCGGGGCTGCGGGGCTCCCCGCCGCCTTGGCAGCAGCCCTGCGCAGCGTGGGCGTTCGGGGGGGCTTCCCCGGCCCCTCCCTCCCCTCTCCTCCCCCCACCTCGCCTCGCCTCGCCTCCCCCCTCCCGGGTCGGGCAGGAGGATGCGGGCGGGAAGCGGGCGCAGCTCGGCTCCTCCTCGCCCCGTCGTCGTCGGGCGGCACCGCGGAGCATCCTGAGCCCCGCGCGGAGCAGCAGAGCAGCAGTGGCAGCCGCACCCCCCCTTCTCCTCCTCCTCCACCTCCTCCCCGCCTCGCATCGCTCCTCCCGCCGCCGTCCCCGCCGCGGCAGCCGGGCGCGGGGCCGCCCCGGTGCCGAGCGCTCGGCGGCCGCCCGGTCGGCCGGACGATGTGGGTTGTTGCCGTCGGGGAGAGCCGGTGCTGGGGCAGAGGCGGCGAGCAGGGCAGGGGAAGCTGCGCCAGCCATGGCGCTGTGAGCCCGGGGCGCCGAGCTGCGGCGATGTGAGCCCGCACTCGCGGCCGGGCGCTTCTTTTTTTTTTTTTTTTTTTTTTTAAAATTTAATTTTTTGTTTTCCTTCTTTTTAATTTGTTTGCTGGCCTGCTGCTTTTTCCCGTGGCTGTTTTTTCCTTCCCCTCCCGCCCTCTCTGAGAGCAGAGTGGGTAGGGGGGGAGAGGAGAAAGAGGAGGAGTGCGAATAGAAATGCAGCGCGGCTCTCCCTGAGCCCGGCCGCGGAGCCGCGTCCATGTGCGCGCCCTGCCGCGCAGCGCCTCGGAGCCACCGCGCTGGGGCCGGGGCTGCCCGCGGGCCGAGGGGTCTCTGACTCATCCCACAGCCCCTCGCCGGAGGGCGGCCGGAGGGAGGAAGCACCGCCGCCTGCGCCCGGGCGGAGCGGAGCGGCACCGCGCCGCAGGGACCCGCGGATCCTCCGCGTCCCCCTATTTTCTGGACACAGCGGACCTTCGCCAGCGGGGCGGCCGCTCCCGGATTTACGCGGCGCTGCCAACCCGGCCGGGGGTCTTGCCGACGGCCGCCCGCGCCGGGACTTGAGCTCCCGGGGGACAGACCCATGGGCCGCGGGGTCCGGCGTCCAGCCATGGTTGTTAGCCCGGGCGCCCTGCTCCGCCTGGCCGGCTGAGCCCTCCCCGGCGCCGGGACTCGGGGCTGCAGCGCGTTAAGCGGGTCGTCCCCGGTCCCCGCAGGGCGCGGCGGCGGCTCGGCCCCAGCGCGCCCGGGCGGCGCACCCCGGAGCGGAGCGGCGCGGGGGGCCCATGAGCGGCGATGGCAGCGGCTATCGCCAGCTCGCTGATCCGGCAGAAGCGGCAAGCGAGGGAGTCCAACAGCGACCGGGTGTCCGCCTCCAAGCGCCGCTCCAGCCCCAGCAAGGACGGACGCTCCCTATGCGAGAGGCATGTCCTGGGGGTCTTCAGCAAAGTACGCTTCTGCAGCGGCAGGAAAAGGCCGGTGAGGAGGAGACCGGGTGAGTACGGCGGGCCGGGGCCGTGAGAACCCGTTCCGCGGAGGTCAGCCCCGGACCCTCCGGGATGGCTGCCCCGGGGCTCTCCCGGCACCGCCGGGTACAGGCTGGGGACGAAGCTTGCTCCATGCTTCATTTTGGCCTGGATCCTGGCAGATCTCCTGCCCCGGTCTGGCGGGATGGGTGGGAAGTGACCTGCTGCCAGCATCCCTCCGCCACTGTCCGAAGCATAAGCACAGCGGGTCTTCCAGCAGGAGTGGCCCAGCGGCTTCATCTGTGCAAGCTTCACTCACAGTTTTATTTTTCCAGTTCTTTGTAGATAAGTTTTTTTAAGTGGTCTCTTATTATCTGCATGGAGACAAGGAAATCGATAAACTGAGGATCAGTTAAAATTGTGGGCATTTGATAACTAAATCCATCAAGTGCTACTTCATGAGCAGAGTTGCACAGGGAATTTCATTAGTTTAGAAAGCTTTCTCGATGGCAGCTGCGCGACGCTCACACCTGATATTGAGCTTGCAAGGACCTAGAAATGCTCTTTAGGTTAGTCCTTTTTTGTCTTCTTTCTTTCTTTTATTCTTTTGTGCGTGTGTGTTCTCTGTCTTGGTTCCTTGTGAAGAACTTCGCCCTAGTGTACACAGTGCTCACATTCCCACGATGAAGTCCCACCACCCACAGTTTCAGTTCTGAGCATTGCTTTGTGCTCTCAGCTGTCCTTGGTAGGCGTGAGAACTCAGCATCTGGCAAGAATAGGCCTTCCATGATTTCTGAGTGGAACTGTGATTTATGTCTTGCTTTATTTTTTCACTGCAATAAATCACCATAAAGGTAAGAAAACAGATTGGTTTGAGAAGCTGATGTGAAAATACAGTTTTCTTAGGTGTTCTTCACTATAATGGTTAAAAAAGAGGGATACTCATTCGCTTAGCTATTCAGGGCATACCATCAACCTGTGTAACCCATATTTTCCATACACATCAGTATTGTGTTTGTTGACCAGTCTCTTCATGAAGTCCCTTCTACACAGCTGAGGTCTGTTGGTAATGACTCTCCACCAAAGTGTCAGAGTTTGCTGAGGCTGCTCTTCTGGTCTATAGACTGAGGTACATGACCTGTACTCATCTGAGCAAGGGAAGGAAATGGGGCAAAGCCTCTCACCATAGAAAGCCACTTCTGTCAACACTGTTGTCAACAAAGGGGAAAGAATAATTGCTCTGGATTGTTGTCAGCACTCCAGATGCACAGGCTATGGGGCAGGGACCGTATTTAGTTACCAGAATGTTTGAAGACTCAGTGCATGGATTAGGCTGTGAAAACCAGTTTCTTTAGTGGTCTGTTTTAAAGCAGTTGTCGCAAGTGGCTGTAAAATACTTAAAATATAGCATGACTTGAAATATTCAAAGTGAAAAAGTTGCCCATCTTTTTTTCTTACTCAAGTTATGATGAGTGGTGCCTTGCTGGACTATCCTATATATTAGTTAATCTGTGAGCCAAGACCAGAACACGGCTCTTGCCCAGAACATTTTGGCATTTTGTCTTGGAAATCACTCTTTGAAGGATCAAGAATGGGAACTGAGAGTCTCACTGATGTAATCTTTTTCTATTCGTCTTTTCTCTCCATCTTAATCTGCTATTAAATGTGGTCTCCTGAGGACTGAAAGGGCTGGGAAGTCTAGACTTGTTACCTGTTAAATGTTTAAAAGCATTTTAAAATGCTTTGTCTCATTAAAGTTTGAGTGACTTCCTGCAGGATGTGGCTGGGATGGCTTTCTTTCACTGATCCTACCCCAGTGCTCCCAGCTGCACAGGTCCAGTTCTGCTTCCTTGGACTCAGTAGGCGCCAGTGAAGAATCAATGAATTTTAAGAATTTCCTCAACTTACATGGACTTCCATGCTGAGGAACATTTTCGGTAACTTACAGGCCAGAGTGATTTAAGGGAGTCTTTTTATTGACTTAGAAGGAGGATCAGTGCTACTCAGTGTTGTAAAAATAGAGCTGCTCAGTCTTTAGAGCTGTCAGTCAATCCCTTGTAACCAGCACTGTATTCATTTTATAAAATCAAAGAAGTAGAGGAATTAAGTTGCTATGAAAAAAAATCCAAATGTCCTTTCCTAGGCTGTGGACAGTGTCTGCTTTAGTTCCCTACATCCGTCTTTTACACAGAGATTTATTTCACTGATGCATCATAGTCCAGGTCTTGGATGTGCTGCTCAGGAGGCAGCATGCCACAGGGATTCTGCTGCTCAGATTGTTTATTCAAGGGAGTGTATTGTGCGCAGATAACTTGCTCATTTCAGAATCCAGTTTCTGCACAGAAAATGACATGCAAATGAATTGAAAGTGGTTTAAAGAAATGCGCATACATTGTGCAGTGACCCACAACCCCAGTGATTATGTGTACTTAATGGTATGCTGGTTCAGTAGTTTGCAAGTCAGTGAAAGGAATGAGAGAAATACCCATGTTCAAAAGAGGTACAGTTGTATTTGGAGATGATACAGTGCTAGGGGATCTCTCCTTACCTTTTTAAACATGACCTTGTCTTATGACTATGGGGAGTAACTGTCAAAATACTTCAAATTTATGGAGTGATTTTCATCTATAGTACTCAACAAGCTCTACCGAATGGAAAGAATTCTTCCCATTGTACAGAAGTCGAGACCAACTCCAGCTATGGAGCAGTTACCTGACACAGAGACCTAATTCCCAATGCTGGAAACAGCACACCACGCTTTGGGCCCCGCTACCACTGAGCTCAGGATGCAGCAGTGGTGGAGCTGTAGTTTGCACATTACACAAATACAACTCAGATGGTGGTTCATGTTCCTTTTGCTTCTGTAAAGTAATGGTGTGAGCTCATTAAGTAAGTTGTTTAATACGTGTTTTAATATGTGACTCAATACTGTAACTAAAATACTCAGTAAAGATGGGCGTAAACAGAGGTAGTGGGCACTGGTTGGCACCTTGTGCTCCACTTTGTAGCCTGTGTGAGATGAGAGTGACATACTCCTGCTCTCATATGGGAAGGGAGAATTTGCACCCCAGAGCAGCTGAGTCTTGCATACTGGGCATGAGTAGTCACAGGTTTTGGCAAGCTATGGGGAACCAGATCCATGCAGGGATGTCTTGTATAATCAAAGCTATCAGCTCCTGGGAAAACAGACTGCAGAAACATTTGTCGGTTGCAATAGGGACTGTTGTAAAATGAGAACTGGTTTTGTCTGTCTTTTCAATGGGCAAAGACAGCTGTCTCACATGCACACTTTTATAGCTCTTGCACGTGTTTGTCTCCAAGATGACTTACCAGTTTAAGATAGGCCAAATAAGGACATCGAGTGCTGTGGACAAAGCTGAATATTTGGACACATGAGCTTAATCCCATAATTGTGAGTTAATGCAGGTCATTTGCTGTAATTGTACATCTATAAATTATATACTTTTCTCTGAACCATAGTGACTTGATAGATGTTTCAAAAGAAATTACTGTATGGCATGGCTTGTTGGTGAAGGTTCAAGACGCGGATTCTTCCTCAGGGACTGATGGATCCAAGAGTTAAATGCAGAAGACTCGACAAACAGCTCTCTCCACATGACTTCCCTGCCAACAAATAGTTGAACCAAGTAGTTCCATCCCATTTGTGTCTGAATCGAATCATCCAAACATGTCCTTTCTTCAGCTGTTTTATAACAGTCTGGAAAGCCTGGGCTGGTGGGTCCGGCTTGTTTGTGAAAGCTGTCACTGTTGCTTCACCAGCCATCTTCTCAGGCAGAGCGCAGCCCGGAGAGCTGAGGTAGAGGTGGCCTTCCATCATGCCATGGCCACTGAACAGCAAAGCTGAGCAGTTTGGCAGCCTTGCATGAAGGGAAACAGGCTGGAGCATCAGGCACAATATCTTTGGGGGTTACTAGAAATTTTATCCAAGTGAAACCTACTGAAAGGGTTTTACTGCTTGGGGAAACTGTGTTTGAATTGAGGCAGCTCTGGGTCAGGCAATACCAGGCACTGTGTAGCATTGTCTCAGTCCCCTCAGATGTTGCTTCTGTAGATGAGTTTCTAGCTCAGAATGCAGAGCTCATTCTCAAACAGGTTTTTCACCCCAGGAAAAAAAAATTGCATTTTTTAAATTACTTTTTTTTCCTCCCTGTCTGATATATATTTTGTGCTCCTCCAGGGAAAGGATGCTTTTCCTTGAGGAGATACAAAGACTTCTTCCAAAGTGAAGGAAATGGCTTGCATGTAGAAAAAAGGCAATAACTTAAACTGTGTTTTCCCTTTGCAGTATTTCTCATTTGGAATAATAAATAGAAATCTGGAACTTAAAATATGCAGATATAGATATTTTTGCAGCAGTATAAGTAAAATATAAGAGCAACTTTAGTTGAAGGACATAGAAGGACTCTGTTCAGTCAGAGGTTCATTTAAAACATTTGAGAAGTCTGTCATCTGGAAGCTGTTAAATTCTCTGACTTAAATTCTGAAGTCCTTTCTGTTTTCATGCAGGGTGAAAATGATGATTGAAGCTCAGGGTAAAAATCACCTTTTTAGCTCATAGTCCTTGCCTGCTTTTGTGGAGTGGTGCATCTCAGAGCAGCTGTAATATCTGCCCAACCTGTGGAATTTGTTCTCTCTGTTGCTACTGTCTGAATGCCAGCTGCATTACCCAGGGCATAGCTGCTCCCTGTAGGAGGATTCCATCTGGATCCCAGCTCTTCTCTGTGGTGTGTCCGTGCATGGCTGGGTGTGTGTCCTGCCAGGGGGGTCCATCACATTCTTCTGTCTGCCTCTGTGCAGAATTTGGTGCTGTGTCCTGTGTCTAAGAAGTGATTGACGGGAATGGAAATGGCTGGAACTGTGGCATCACCTGGACAGCAAAAGCTCATAGAAGTGCTAGCTGAGATGAGGGCATGGATGCCAAGTGTTCTGCCAGACATGGGCATGGATAACACCAAGGGGAAGGACACAGCCTGAGGGTGTGCATCCTCCTTGGTTGGGACAGTCTGTTGCAGGTCTGCCGGCGGTGCTGTAAGCTCCTTCTGCACCCGCCCGTGCTAATGAATGCCAAAATAATCAGGAGAGAGGAAGAGGCTCCCTCCTGCTTGTGACAGCTCGGCAGATGGGTTTCATTTTATCCAGTTGATCCCTGGGGGAGGTATCGGACACATTCGTGACTTGCAGATGTGGTGGCTCTCATGGTGCGTGGCTGTGCTTGGTTACTGGGGGGTCAGATAGCAACCCCGAGCTCTCAGCCTCTAAAATCTGGGGAAGAGCTGCAGGTTCCTGGCTTTCTCCAGAGCATAGAAAACTCATCTGCCAGCCTGCTTCACAACACAGCTTATGGGTGAGCATGCCAGTCAGTAAGCCGCTTCGTACTGGTTCTGGACTGAGTATGGTTGATGCCAAGAAAATCCATGGAAGTCATCCAAGCTCTGAGAGGGATGGATATCTTCTGTCCCCATGGCCTCAGGGGTAGCTGTGCTTGTGAGAGCAGTGGAAATCGTTAGCCAGCAGAGGCTCACCATTACAGCAGTACAAATGATTGATTCCTCCATCACCAGTGAAATGGGAAAGTCAGGGCAAAAAGTGGTTCGTGAGTGATTATTTTCCCTCTCCATAAAAGATCCGTATAAATCAGTTTATCATTTACAGAAACAACTGTTGTTTTGGTTTTTTGGGGGGGGGGGGTGGGAAGGTGCAATTTCATGTGGAAGAATTTTATAAGTTTATTTTTCTTTAACTTTCAGGTGTTCTTCTAAATGAAATGTTTCTTTGAAATACGAACCCAAAAGTTTGAGTTCCAAAAAAATAACCAAAATGGAAACAAGATTTTCTTCCTTCCTTCCTTGCTTTGCTGAATTCAGCACAAATTTAGAATAATTCCAGTAGATCAGATACTGCATATTTTAACAGATAAGCTATCTATTAACCAAAACAATCATCAGCTTGACTTGGGCAGTGTGGAGAGCAGAGCTGCCATGGAATCTGACAAGGCTGTTTGAGAGACAAACATAATGTGAATCTCACTGTCGTGAGGAGCAAGTGCAAATGAATTTGGACTTACCTGCTTTCCTTCCTTCCCCTTCCCAAACGGGAATACCAAGAACCACGGTGACCAGATGGGCGTTCGTTTCATCCCTCTGACATTTATTTGTTTAATTTGATCCATCCTTCTGAACAGTCGCGCACATTATTTCTGAGATTTTTCTGCTCCTTCACAGTTGAAACCAAGCTGTTATTTGTTATTATTAAAAGCAAAGGAAGAATTTTATCAAGTAAAACATGTAAGAGGTGGATATCCCTTTCACATTAGCAAGCTCTCTGGCTTGGTAGAAGGTGACCAAGAGCGCAGACAAGAACAGGTCAGAGAAAGCAGCTCCAGAGAACTAACTTTTAAGTAAAGAACTGACCATTGAATACAGATGCCTTTGCATACGTTCTGTGGGCTGACATAGTGTCATTGCCGTGACTGCATCATTGTTGTGTCTTAATCTTGGAAATGTCTTGAGAAGTGACGTGTACTGAAATTATCTGCTCTATGCCTGGGCTGTACATGCTGTAGTCTCTCAGGGAACAGTACCTTCATACTCTGCTCTCCTGTTTAATACTTGTTTCATCTCTATTCCCTAGCTAACACAAGATTCTTCATGTTAATATATTAGCCTTTCTGAGCATGGAGTAAGCTACTACATCTATTGTTTCATCTTCACCATGTTCTGACATGTAGCAGAATCCTGAAATAACTCGGCCTTTCCTAGGGGCTGGTTTTACTTTGCATCTCTGTTAAGAGCTGTAGGAGAACCATGGACACACTCATGGATGCCTCTTACCCAGCTAGCAGGAATGGGGGTTTGTGCTTTGAGGGAGTCAGTGCAGCGACTGAGTTTGTGCAGCATGGTCACAGGGCTGTAGGACTACAGCTTCTTACCAGTACTTCTGAAAATAGCAGCTACAACACATTTCTAAAATGGTAAAGCAGAAGGCATCTTTCTTGAGAGCTGTGGAACACGACTGTGGGATTCACTGTTCAGGCAGACCACTCTGGCTTTTCCAGCCCCCACGCTGCAGCTTAGACAAATAACTGCTTGATCCAAGCACTGAAATTAGGCTTTCCGACACCCTGATGGAGCTTATGTGGCTGCTGGGAAAATTCACCTGGATGCAGCCTGGTACCTGTCAAACACCTTTGTTGTCCTGTGTTCATTCCAGAATGCCCTGGCTAAAGGTGGCAGAGGGACAAAGCCATGAGCCTGGAGGCAGGGTAGTGGCCTGAGTCCTGAGCCCTTCCTGTTTTCTGGGAGGAGCTGCTGGCTGGTTCCTGGTGTGATGGGGCTCCATGCAGCACCTCTGGGCATTTTTGCTCTCTACCCTTTCCCCATGGAGTGGGCTGCACTGGGAGATGAAGGTTGACTCTGGAAGCAGCAGCGTCACAGAATGGGTCTATGCAGCTCTGTTGCACAGTGCATCTGCTCTGTGGCTTTGGGTGTGTCCTGGGGAGGTGACTGCTCTGCTGTGTCAGGAACCCACTGAGGAAATTCTGCTTGGGGTTCTCTTAAGTTTGGAAGACTGCTGAGCTCTTGTGCTCAATAGCAAGGGGGGAAGTAGCAGTAGCAGCCCCTCTCTCTTCTTGGCACCTGTTGTACCTGAAGTTTTGTGTGGGAGGCGGAATGTTGTCAATTCAGTCTGACTTGTGTCAGTGCCCACTCCTCTTTCAGTGTAACTGAGTGCAAAAACTAACTCTGTTCCTGATGCTGCCATGTTCCTGAAGAGAAACCCTCCACTGGGGACCTCTGGCACTTCACTGGCCAGAAGGTGGGCAGCTGGTGTGAAAGGAGAGGAGCAGTTACGCTGTCACCTGCCTGTGCTCCTTGTCTTTCTTCCCGGGACCTTTTCAGCATAATAGTTCTTGTTTGGATTGCGTGACTTCATCGATTCATTCTGAGTCAGAAAATGGCTTGTTGCTTCTAATGGGGGCTGTATGTAAGATGTAGATCCAGGGCCAGTGCAGTGATGGAGGGCACAGAGTTTCTCCCACATCCCACAGTAGCACCCATGGAGTGCTCTGTGCACCCTGGTCTCAACCTTCCCTCCAGCAGCCTGCTCCGTTAAGGGCATGTGTTACATCCAGTGGACAGCTACATGCTGTGAACTGGCAAAATAACCACAGAGAGGCAATGTAATTCTATTACTTGTTCCTCTTTCCCAGCTGAAACTCGATTGCAGTAATGATAAAGGTAAAATCCCCCTAAAATGTTGCTTTCTTGAGATACTTAAGTATTTTGGATTGAAATGAAGGAATAAAAGAGCCAGGTCTTGGGGTTAATAGAACATGCTCACTTAATTGATATTTATCTAGAATAGGATAGTTGGCTGTCCCCTCCCCTTGCTGGCTGCACGGATAGTTTCTTTGCTTAGCGGTTGCCACCCATGTTGCCTGAGCTGCCAAATAAATACGTTTCATTCATCTCTCAAAGCAAAACTGTTTGCAAAAGGTCAAGTGGATGGATCTGCTACAAATGAAGCCAGGCTGCAAAAAGCCAGTCCGCATTTTCCAGAACATTGAGAAGCGGTAGAAATTAGCAAAAAGACAGCTGGTTTTAGCTTCCAGCGTCCATCTTAGGGTTGGGCTGCTGAAGTGTTCCCTGAGGACTTGGGAGCCGCTGGGCTGCAGAGAGATGCAGGGATCAGATGCTGGCAGGTGAGGGATGGGCTTGGACCATCCACCTGCTCCGTAGCTTTCCCTGGCACAGCTCCTGTAACCAGAGCTGGTGTGAGTCGCTGGCTGGCTCTGCTATCCATCTGCTGCCATCCTTGCGGTCATTCTCTGGTGATCAGCGTTGCACTCTCGTGGGGATTGTCCGTGACAGTGGCTAAAAGGGCTGGCAGAGTGTGTGGTGTAACCAGGAGTTCTCTGCTGGCTTTTACAGTGCGGTGTTGTGCTCATCAGTACAGACTCTATCTGCTGGCAGGCACGCAGTGTCAGTATTGAAACATTTCTAAACATTTCTTTTGGCTTTCATTTCATTTAATTCTGTGCTACTCCTACCTTCTTTTCTTCCTTAATAATTTCTTCTATTTTTCTTTCTGTTTCTTCAATTACAAAGCTCTACTTTTCATTAAATATATTTTAAACTTTTAGAGCTACAACCCAACAGCAGCTCCTAAATGATTAGCAAGCACCAGGTGAAGTTTGAGAGCTCCTTCTGTCTGAGCCCTTCTAGGCAGCTGGGGAAGCAGGAGCTCTGTTCAGAAACCTGTTGGAGAGGCAGATTTTCTGTTTTCACTCCATCTGCACTGTGTCATCCTCAGCACACACATCCCTGGAGAGGGGGCTTACTGATCTCAGCTCTCTTCCGAGACAGCAGTTGGGTGGCAGGTGAATCTGCCTGTCTCACTGGAGTCCTGAGAGCTGCCTGATACCAGAAGTGGGGTGTTTGTGCTGAGAGATGGGCAGTAAAACATCATCGTTATTTAAAACCGAGCTTTAGATAGAACGAAGTGGATGATGGCGTTCTCACACCTGGAGTGTTTTCATTAGTTTGAAGGAAACCTTTGGCTCTAATGGAAAATTAGAATCATTATGCAGGTTAAAAAAGGTGTATTTTCACAAAGCAAAAGGAAAGAACTTCGAGTCACATGGTGGAGTTTTGGCCATTTTTAGCATGATCTTGCTCTTTGAAGTATAATGTTTCAGACCAGGATGGCACAAGCAGCACATTTTCATTATGCATTTGGATGTTGTATAAGATTTGTTGAAATTTAGTAACATCATAATTTTGAGTCCAAAATGCTTCCAAACTGCTGTAGGAATGCTTAAGCTGCATTAGTGCAGTGAGAAAAAAAACACTTGTAATACAACCTGACTGATTCAAGCTTTAATTTTTCCACATCAGAGGCTCATTACCTGTTAAATAAAGGAGTTTCACATGCTCATCCATTGGAAAATGCTCTGAGATTGGATGAGGAATACTGTAGTAAAAGACCATCACTTGGGACTATTTAAAGCTTGCACAATGACACTGGGACCCAAATTTTACCCTGAGCTGCTATCCAGGAATCATCCAGGGCACTTCTGTGAGCTGGTGTTGGGAGAACCAGGCACCCTCCCTGAGACTGATAGCATCTGAAGTGATTAATTTCTGCTCAGTGCTGGTTGGTAGTATGTTGTCCATTTTCTATTTTAATGAATTTACTTTTCTAGGCGTTCAGAGCAGGGTGGAAGATTGATGTACTTTCCATAGTATGTTTTGTTTGTGTGAGGGACTTCTTGGTGTTTCTGCAGTATTTCAGGCCTGCTGGATTGATGGGGAAGATGAAGAGATTTAGCATCTGAGAATAGCATAAATCTCAGCACTGTGGCAGACCTGAACAGCAGGGATGGTGTCTTCTCTGCTCATGTGAGCACTATTAGTGATGGGGTGCCTTGCTTGGGGCACTTCAAGGTGAGGGGAGATTGGGACTCTATCATGGAGCCCTTCAAAACCTCAGAGTACAGAATGTGGTAATGCCACCAAGTTACGGTTACCCAGCAGCAGGACTGAGAGGAACCCCTACTGTTGATTAGTCCAACCTCAGTCCTCCACTGACTCCTGATGTGCATTCCTCAGAAGGATGCTCTTAAACTTGTTTTTTACATTCTCCCATGGAGCAAATTCTGGATAGAATATCCTAATATCCAAACCACATCTTTGTAGGAAACCAGGAAGAAATCTGATTAACAGTGAAGAAGTTTCATGTTGCATGCTGGACTCAAGAGAACAAAACAGTCTTTCTAACCATACACATGGCAAAGTACAGCCACAACATTCCCCAGGATTTCTGAGCCATCAAACAAGTCCTTAGGACGGGTCTGACATCCAGCTCCATAGGAAACCCGATCTCTGGGAAATGCAGGCCGAGAGGTGCTGCAAGCATGGCGAGAGGGCAGAGCTGCTTTTCAGTTTCTCCTCCTCTCAGCTCCAGGCAGCAAAGCCCGGCAAGCAGCTTCTCCAGGTATTCTCCGAGCCTGCCTTTCCACCTCTCTTGAGATAACGTGGGAATATACCCCTTCTTCTCTGCTATGAGCTTTGGGCTCAATCATCCTGAAAGCTCTGCAGTGTGGGTGTTCCCATTTGTTAAATCCTCACACAGCTCTTGAGCTCCCATTGCTGGCATGAGGAAAGTCAGGATTTTAGTCCCAATGTTTCCCCTTTGTGAGTGTTGGCTTGGGAGCTGACACAGCCCAGGGGGGCCAGGGAGAACCACGCTTGGCTGGTTCATGAGACGTCTGCACCCAGATGAAATGTGCTCAGTGACTGTGGGCTCACACATAATATTTATGCTATCCTCTGTTTCGCTGTCAGTGAATATGCTGTAATTTTGACTAATTACACAATATGTCAGGAATAATTGCAGGGTGTTCCTCAAAATAAATAATACATCTCGTATGCTCTGCTATCCATACTTGTGAGCAAGCTTTAACCTTCAGTAGCCAAGGCATTTACTGTGCTGGAAAATGACAGCTTAGGAGCTGTAGCTGCAACTTCTTTTGCATTAAATTTCTCTTTTTTTTTTTTATTCCTTTACCTGAAAAAGCTCATCCTGCATAAATTCTGGAACAGCCCTACATCTCTTCTGTATGCCTTTTGTTCCTGCCTGGCTTTGGTTTTATCATCAGAGCTCAAGTCAATACAGGTGTAGAAAATTGCTCTTGAAAGGGAAATGTTTTGAAATTTTTTCTGCTGCTGAAACACACTGGATCAACAAAGCAACATAAACCATATCCTGGGGGAGGCAAAGACAAACTTGGGAGTGAAGTGTATGAATTGATTTTTTTAGTTCTCTGGTCAAATAAAAGATGTTTCTGGGGAGAAGAGGATTCATATTCAATGCACTATTTCATTGTACTTAAAATGAAACTTTGGATTTAATCTCTGGCTCTTTTAACAGTTCTTTCATTAAATTTCCAAAGAAAATGTGGTGTCAAAAGAAAAAAATGAAAACTTGCACTCTTTTCAGACTCTCTCTTTTTTTCTGTTAGTGGGATGGAGTTTGTGTATAGCTTTAGCTCCTCTTACTTTGAACTTTTCAGCAAAATATGCAGCTAGATGTTTTTACCCGGAGGTAGTCAGCAATTCTGTGCCAAAATACCTGATGGCAGCTGGGCCATCAGTTCTTCTCCACTTTCTGTTCTACTGTTTCACCTGCAGTGGTCTTTGGGTTCCTCTTTCAGCCCTGCAGTGCTGTGGTGGCTGTTTTGTCAATGATGCTTGTGCAGAGTGGGTAGCTCATGTGTCATGTACATTAGTTTGGTATTTGCCTTCCAGGAAAACTCAGCCACAACTTTGTACCTTGTTATCCTTGAGCCATTGACCTTAGGTGGCTGTCACATGGGATCCAGATCTTGGAGAGTGGGTGAGCTGCAGGGTGACTTCTCTACCTTCTAACATCCATAGACTGCTAAGGCTATCCACAGACGTGTAGCAGTGATTCCATGTGGCACCCCCAGTTTTCAATGCTTTATATGACTAATTTTTCTGCCCCTTACCTCAGACTTGTATTAACATCCCTGTAAAGCAGATTCCTTGGATATGGGAGGGCCTGCATAAATGCCATGGATGTGCAATCACATTTCCACCTACTCTACAAGTGAGAAATAAGACTTCCCTGGAGGGGCTTATCTTTGAGAGAGCAAAGCAGGCATTGTGGAGGGGTGCAGGCAGGCAGCTGTGCTCCATGCTGGAGAGCTAATTACTATTCCTCCTGGCAGGTGCCAGCACAGGAAAGGAAATCACTTCTCTGGATGCTCTTTTTTGCCTATAAGGTGCCATTCTGCTCTAGTGACTCACTGACAGTGACAGGAGGTGATTGCTTTGATGGGTGCTGTCATCAGCTTGAGCCCATCATCCCTCTGAGTTTGGGAAATGTCATTTTTGGAAGTATGTCCTTCAAACAGAGAGGCCATCCCTGGCAGCACAGCCTGTTATTTCACATAATGCATCCTGGAAATACCAGTTGTTTCTTTGTTGTTATTAGCCCTGGGTGGAGATTCGCACTTGAGATGAGTGAATGCACAAGTGTGCTGTGCAGCCCTGTTGTCCCAGAGCCCGTTTTCTTCTCCGAATGAATGCTTTGTAATTGGAGGGTGACACTATCCCTGTAATCACATTAAACTGAATCTGGGTAAGACCTTCATTCTGCATCATTGGGAAGGAAGCTGGGATTGACTGGTGCCCCCAAAACTGTAGATCTCATGAGCAAATCTTGGTGTCAGTCAGTCTGTTTCCATCTCTCCGTCCTACTCACAAACTGAGTGTCGTGCCCGTGTGTTAAGCCAAATGGCTCTATCTCAACTGAAGGGGTTCCTGGCCACTTTGCAGGGTGGGGTTGGATGTCTGGCTTTGCTACAGAGCTCCCTAATGTGCAGTCGTTGTTACCCACCATGACTAGACCTCTGTGCAGGCAGCCTCAGGAGACATCCCGATAAACACAAATGCTCCCCTGTATCACTCACCTCCCTTGGCTCTGCCGTTCTTTTGCCCTCTCCCTGCCTGTTACTCAGGATGCTACAGGCAGCATTGCCCAGGCCATCCTGGCCACCTGCATGTAGGCTTCCTGAAAGAATACGTGTCCTTCAGCTGCAAACAATTTTGCTGAGTTTAGCGACAGAAACTGGAAAACACCGTGGTGCTGGGAAATAAATATCTTGCCTCTGCCTGTGCACTTCTGTGCACTGAGTGACTCCTGTTGGAGCTGAAAACGCTCAGCGCTTCGCAGCAGGATTTCCCACCTCCGCACCTGAATGACACAGTTGGAGTGTCCTCCAGGATCCTCGCATGTGTGGCTCACGATACTTGGACCTGCTCCGTGCGTGACTCACTGCAGGTGCAGCCACAGCCAGCCCTGTGCAGCATCTGCTGAACACTTCCAGCCATGATCACTGCGTAGCAGAGTTGGTCAGGGTGTTTGGCCGGAGGAAACACGCTCTGGGTCTTCAAGGGCAGCAGCTCCTGTCACAGCTGCAAGTGGTGTTACTCCCGAGCTTCCCAGTTTGGGTGGGTTCAGTGAATCGTTGTAGTCAGTTGAGCTATTAAACTTATGTCGACAGTGAGGCGTTTAATTTGAGACAGCCAAATTAGTTCATCTTAACTCCAAACACCCTGGAGAACTTGGCAGCTCCTGACTGGGAAAATAACCCCAACATTTATCTCCCTCAGCTTTTCATCCCTGAGTTCTGTGCTGATGCCTGTCACCATAGTAATCTGCGTGGAGCTTGCTGATTTTTGTGCCAGTTTGTTACAAGCCTTCATTAATACTGTACTTCTGAAGGAGGGATTCAGTGCCCTTCTCTTTCTGCAAAATTTGTGTTTGCAAAATTTGGCTTACCGAGTATTCTGGAACCCATCCTTTTTAAGGGAGGGGAACTGCGGTTTTTGCAGTGGCACTTAAAATGCGGAGTTAATCTAAGTAAATTAGGAGCAGTTTATGCTCTGACTTGCATGCTGGGCTTGGTGTGCTAAGGATTTGAGTGCTGGTTAGGTGAGTCATAAATCAACCTCCCATTATGACAGCTGCAGCCTGAACGGGGGAAAATAAGAATAATGGAATGTGTAAATTCCAGGCTAAAATGTTTAATTGCAATAAACAAATGTTTGAAGAACATTTAGGTGAAATATGCTCCTGAGATGTATTAGAGTTCCCGTGTTTGCAGTCACATCTTCAGCAAAACCGTTGCACAGGCACAGAAGGGAGTCAGCAGCGTGCCGAGGTGGTTCAGATGAGAGCTGGAGGTGCTTTCTCCCTCGCCAGACTGATGTCCTTAGGAGGTACCAGAGGGACTGCTCTAGGAGCCTGCTAGTGGCATCTCTGACAGCCTTGCTGTGCTAAGGCCAGGCAGAGGCACTGAGCTGCAGCGATAGACAGCAAACAAATGGGCAAGTCTCCTGTGGAAATCCCACAGTAGGTGCCTTCCTTGTACCTTATTGCAGGTTGCTGGATAGAAAATGGCTGCTTCCCATCTCAGCTTGCAGAGTCCTCTTGTTTGACAGCTCATGGTGCAGAGAACAGTAATCCTAAGAGCTTCAGAGTTTATGCCATAACCCATACCGAGTGCAACTGGCACCCAGCACAGGGACTTCAGGAGTAGATTTAGAAGCACCAGTTCTGCACCAGTAACCTCAAGTGGAGGCTTGCTTGCCAATCAAGAGCATTGCTGTGCCTTGCAAGAATCCTTGGAGCTGGTGGCTCGAATCTCTGAAAGGTCACTAAGCCCTTCATCTTTTTTGAGAGTTCGTTGTAAAGTGGCCCCTCTGAGTTCTGTTCCATTGACTTGGAGAATTCACATTAAGATGATTTCTGTGAATATGGTTGTGTTGAGTCCTTTTATCATTCCCAGCCCAAGGGAAAGTGGGGTTTGGCTTGCTGTAGCCTCGGGTCGTTGTGTTGCAGTAATAAAGGGCATTCTGTCAGTTGAAAGAAATGAGACTTTAGCAGTCTGCTTTCCCTAGTGGAGTTGCAGCTGGAAGTTGGTGTTGTGCCCTATTCTTTGGTCCTCCAGAGCTCATGGTTTGGAGCAAATTGAGCTACACTACAGTGATGATAAGAGAGTAGTGTTCCTTGCAGGAGTTTAGTGCTGCTGCTTTGCTCATGGCGATAAGCAGGAGTTGGTGCCCTCAGTGGGGCATTGTTAAATGCTGCATCAATGCATAACCTCATAGCTCCTCTGCATTAAGGGGAGTTACTGGACTTGTGTGTTCTCCGTTTTCCAGTTATGGGGTGAGTTCCTTATTCACCTCAAATATGAGAGCTAAATGAAAAGGTCATTAAAGGGTGGTATTTCTGTCAGTGCTCTTGCTCTTTTCCCCATAGCACACAGCAGATACCTTCAGCTATTCCTGCACTTTGAAGGGTGAGGGACGTGACTCTGCAGAGTAGCTGATTTGGCCATGATCCTCTGGCCTTCAGTGAGCGTGTCCCCAGAGATCAAACAAAGAACATGTGAGCACCCTGCAACTATCATGTCCTTGGCAAGCCCCAGGAGGATAAAGATCACTGTGTAGCTGCATAATAAGGCAGGAAGCACAGCAGCTCATGGTGAACTGAGATGACTTTACCGCTCAGCAGCAGGACAGCAGAAGTGAATAATGGCAGCATCCCATTACCATTTAAGTAGAGACAGGAAGATTAGCAGTCAGATCTTGATTTAGTTAGCCTCAGCTGTGCCAAAGGGCTCAAAAAGTTAAAAGCAGGGCAAGCAAAAGTGGTGAGTTTGGCCTGTGGAAAAGGTAACCAAGCAGGATGCCCTTCAGGGCATGTTCAGTGAGTTGTCAGTGGATGGCTGCTCTGAGAAGGGTCATTAGGTGACGACTGTGTCTTCACTGTAAGGAGAGTGCCCGGTCTGACAGATGCTGCAGACTAGGAGTTACAGCTTAGCTCTTGCTTTGTGTTATGTTCTGTTCTGCACTCTGATAGCCCCATTGTGGATGCTTCCTGAGCGTGATCTTCCCTTGTATCTTCTGGAATTGCCACATTTGAAGGAGTTGCGCTTACTGCATCTGCATAAAGAGAGTCCACTGAGTTTTCTGCAGTACTCCACAGCCCTCAACAGCTGTATATGAGCAACTAGAATAGGATCTTTAAATTAAGTATCCTAAAGTATAGCAGTATTGCCTATAAAGTAGGGATAAAAATATCCCTTTGCATATTGCATGGGAAACCTGGTAGCATGGGGTCTGCGCTGGGAGTACAAGCTGCGTGGAAATCTCTTCTATTCAGTCAGTAGTTTGGGATTAAGGCAGCAAGAATGTCTGTCTTAAATCCATTCTGAAGTGCTTGACTTTGCGATTCGGGAGACACTAAGTTGGTGCTGAAGTCTTGTCCACATTCGTTCAGTTCCATTTCTGTGGGAAAGCTGCTTCTACAGCAGAAAAGAAGCGTACACAGAGGAGCCTGAGTGGGAGGAGTAGGTTTATCCCTAGTGTGTTATGCAGTATTGCGCCTTTACAAGCAAGAGGATTTGAGTCCCCTTTGCTGTACAAGGCTGAAGTTAGTAGGTTTAAATTTGATTTGTGGTAAATTCTATGAATTATAGAAGAAAGATGCTCATAGAAGAGTTTTTGCTTATCTGTGCTCTGGTTTTTTTTCCTTTATTTTATGGTTTGCTTCTTTCTCATATTGATTATAGCCTGGAGCGGTATCACTGAGGGAAGTATAGACAAAAGTATCAAGGTTGTGGGCGTTTATTGTATCTTTTCCCCTTGGTACTTAAGTAAGCACTGTCAATACTGTCTGCTGGGAAGGGTGGTTCTCTTTTTATTGCAAAACTGAAAAGTTCTCCGTCTATTTCATTGTCTTTCTGTTCTGACTTACCAGGATGTCTCAGTATCCTTAATTGACAAGGAGACTTACTGGTTTTGAGGTTTCTTTCCTATAAACTGAGGTTTTTGGCACAAGTGCTGGAGTGTAAGGGTTAGCAGTGCTGGGAGACTGATAAAATTGCTCTGTAGATAGAAAGAAGTGATGTTAAAATATATGATATGACAAAAGTAGATCTCTTAAAAGTCACATGCAATGTTTTGCCTCTGGACTAGTAGGAAAATTCCTTTCCTGTGATTGTACAATTTTCTCTTCAGGTAATAGTTCCATAGTGAGACGAAAAGATGAGTAAATCCTTGTTCCTTGTTCAAAGTTGCCGTCACCTAAAATTTTGTGTGTAGGCCTCCAGCCTCACTGCTTACTGTATGAATAGCAAATCCCAGTACCTCACTTTATGCCCAGACATAAGACAAGAGGTTCCCTGGTGGGAAGCAGCTACTCCAGCAGCTGTTGTCACCTGTGCACCTGTTTGTTTTCGAGCTGGTCTCTTTGCAGTCACTGGAGAGATGCCGGTGGTTTTGTGTATGGCTGAGAACTCTCTGCTTCACTCCCTTTGAGTTTTACTTCCGAGTTTGAGCCTCAAAATTCAGCAAAACCAGGTCATACAAGATTTCTCCTCCAACTTGTCCCTAGGGAGTCAGTAACTCAGAAAAGGCTAGCGTTATGAAGAGGGCAGTTGTTAAAACTGACCAGGTGTCAATTAGGTCAGTAACAGAAAGGGACCCTGGGGCTTTACTCTGTGTTTGCTATGGTGATAACAGCCTTCTGGTGCAGCCGTGTTTGCATCTATAGAAAACATGTAAGGAAATATCAGGGCATCTTGGATGCTATTCTGATAAACTCTAGAAATGTTGTAAATTTTTAATAATAAGCAGATTTGGTCAATGTTTTACTTGGTAGGCTATTCAGTAAAAGTGGGAAAGATTTTCCTGTTCCAAAATTATTTGCATGGTTGAAGTAAAGTTTGCATCCCAAAAAAGGAGGGCAAGGTGCTATTCTACTTATCTGCTGTAGCTAAGTCATCTTCCCAAGCAAATATACAAGTTCAGGATTGTTTTCTATCCCTACTCATCTTCACAGAGCTTTAAGACAAGACCTCCCCACTTCTCCAGCACACAGAAAGCTTCAGACTGCAGGGGCACCTTCTAAATCTCTCCTGGGAGCTCTTCCATTTTGTGCAAAGTACTTAAACATTAAAATTTAACCAGCAAGTAAAATTGAGGCTAAGATCCATTCAGGGACTCAAATGTAGGTGTCTCATATCAAAGAGTACCTATTAGTGCCTTTACTATTGTGATGTTAGATAAAAGGGAGGAAGGGGACAGACTTGAGGAGGGTGGTGCAGTCATCTGTGCCTGAGAATGCAGCTTTCCATTTCCTCTAGCTTTGATGTGCTTTTCTGATGAAAAGTGAAATCAAGCTTCTGCATTCAACAAAATAGATAATTCATTTATGTAATAAGAATGAGCTAAGTGTTTTGCTAAGTGTCATTTTGACACATGTTGGCTTGACCAACACTAGTCTTAGTAGATGACCAGTACAATTGTACTTACTGAGTCTTGCTGGGAGAAAGCCTGACTGCAGCCTACAGCACTCACTGCACTGAAATCACTTCTTTTTTAAGGCAGCATAGAAACCAGCTGATACTGATTTATTCCGTGGCTTCTGTAGCTATGAGAAAGTACCTGACTCTCTCCCGGCTGGTGTAGGGATTGCTGAAACTGAAATCCTTTGCACCTGCAGTCTGTCTGTATCTGAGGTTCCTGCTGCTGCTGCTGCTGCTGCGGGGGGGGTTGTGAGTGCAGGAGAGCAGAGTGAGGGTTCCCCAAAGGGGAGTCGTGCAGTGATGCAGCGAGAGCGGGGCTCCGGATGGGAACACTTAACACACAACGTGACCACGGTTATGTAACGACCATGGCTTATTAAACAGCCTCACTAGAGGCATGAAAGGCAGGAGCCTGACAAGATTTCAGTATGCTACGCTGGATTCTTTCCTGTCCATCGGGCCAGCAATAATTAGATCTTATTTATTTACTTTTGGTGGGTGGTCACATAAAACCGCAACCGCGTGTCACGGGAGGAGGATCTCCTTCATCCAGTGAATGTGTCTGCTCACATGCAGCCAGCTCCCTTGCTTTCCAGCAGCAATGCCGGTGAAAAATTTTAAGAATTGCATAATTATAATTGAATTTCTTTTTGACCACTTAGTTTGTATTTGATTGGTTGGGTGGCAAGGAGACAGGTGGTAAAGCTGCACAGCTGTGTCCTGTGAAGTTCAAATTGGTTTTGCATTTTTTGTGTTTTTCCTTTTCCCTTTCAGTGGGAAGATACAAAATGTTGCGGAGGCAATAGGGAAAACCCAGCCAGGGCATGGCTGGCTCATGATACACAGAGGGCTGGGAAGGGTCTCTGTTGGAGGCAAAGATTCATCTGCCAGAGTGTGTGGCATGTGTTTTAGGAGTGGGGGGAACATACTGGATTTTGAAACAGAGGTGGTCTAGGGTGCCCATAAATGCTTCAGAGGTCAGTTTTGGAGGTGTCTTGTGTCTGTTCCATTTGGAATTTTGCTTCCTGAGTGTCCCACAAAGTTGGACTCACATGCAGCCCTGATCCATCACTCAGCTGCTCTGGGTTTACACCACTGTAATACCAGTGATTTAAATAGCTTTTCACTGGCATAACACTGTGACTGCATGATAGTGGCAGAACTGTACAAAAAGCAAGGTGGTTGGCTTCACAAGCAGAATAAGAAACAATGGGCATATTCTTTTCAACAGTGCTAGCAAATACGCTTCTGAACAAGTGGCATATTCCAAATACGTCAACTGTCTAAATACTTCCATTTGGTAGGTAACTTTCAGAGAATTGATGTTCTGTAATCTGTTTCTACTGTGCAAAGTACACATTTCATTTTACCTGCTCATCTGATCTCAATTTTATTTGCCTGTATGTCCTTGTATATATGAATATTTTACAACTATGCTTGAAAGGAATCACCAAAAGCAGTCTTACCTACCAAGCATTTCTACTTTTACTCGGGGCTTAATGGGGAGCAAGCAAATTGGGTCTTGCGCTACTTGGTATATGTGGTAATAATTATTATTTTTATTTTGCAGAACCCCAGCTGAAAGGAATTGTGACAAGGTTATTCAGCCAGCAGGAATACTTCCTGCAGATGCACCCAGATGGTACAATTGATGGGACCAAGGACGAAAACAGTGACTACAGTAAGAAAAATTAGCCTGTTTTGCAACCCATTTACAATCAAATCCATCACCTAGTGGGTCTCACTTGTGCAGCTTCATTTTTGAAAAGATCAAATTAGGAAGAAGACAGCTGTTTTCTGCACATTTTTTTCTATCTATCCTTCCCCTTTAAATCTTGCCAGTATAATTTCATATGTTTCCTCTCTGATCTTCTTCCCTCCTGCCCCGATTCTGTAACTGCCATCTGGGTGGGGTGGAGAATAAAACCCATGATTTGAATTGCTGCCAGAAGAGAAAGGAGATTATATTTATACACATGCCACGTGGGCAAAGGATACGGGGAATTCTCTCTCCAAGGAGAAGAGGAGAAAATTGTTTTCACTATTTTAGCCTCAAAAATTCAGCAAGCATCAGGAATTTCTAGGCTGGCGAAAAGCAGCTGTTCACTGGAGTCTCATTCTTTGAGGCTGGTATAAAGGCTGAGGGTATCAAATGACCTTGCCAAAGGAGGTCATCTTCCAAAACAGTGTTCAAACCTTGTGTTCATGCTGGACAGCAAAGTGCAGCAGAGCCACACAGTTTAAAAACCATGGTCATATGCAGGAGCCATACTGGTTTAAATACATGCAAAGCAGTATAGTCAATCTTTCTTTTGAAGAAGAAGTGGTTTTGTCAATACCAAAGCTCTTCAAAAGGTTAGCAAAGGTGTAGAATATTTTCTGCAGCATCTCTGCATTTCATAGGCATCAGAGTGATGCCTCTGAGTGGGCAGTTAAGCTCAGATCCTTGCTGCCACAAATTGAATCAACAGAGTAGGACTCAAGTCTTGCTTTCTTATCTATGTTGGTTTGAAGCTCCCTTCACCACTGCTACAGGGGTATTTAACCTGGCCAGCATGGAATTTGGCTTCCTAGTCATTAGTAAAGGTGAAAAAAATTCATCTGCGTGGTAGGGTTGATGGAAGCAACCTTTATGTACTTTGTGAAAGGAGGAGCCTGCTTGATTTGTGGACAAATCTTGCTTTAATTTAAAGAAGCTCCTTGTTGGATTAAAGGTGGCATTTCTCCAGGAAGGCAGGGCCTGGGTTGCAGGTGAGAGGTGTCTGTAGGGGTGCAACACATGTAGCAGGGCATTGACATTGTCCTGTGAAGGTGCACCTGGACAGGGGTGCAGGGTGGCTGCAGCCCCACATCCCTGGTGTTTGTCCCATCCCCAAGAAGCTGCAGGGTGCTTCAGCAGGAGCATGGTGTGTTCTGGGGCTGCCCTGCAGCAGGCAGCTCAGGGCTAGGGGTCCATGCAGGACAGAGGAGCTGTGGGAAGATGGTGGCTGAAATGGCTGGTAAAGCCCTTGTGGAATGACCCAAGAGGCTGCATCCACCACAAACTTGGCCTGTGTCAAATGCAAGTGTCACGTTTTAGTTCTTTTTCATACAGGGGTGTTGAACAAAATAAATACTGCAAATTGCACAACTGCTGATTTACGTGTTGAACAAGAGAATCTGTGGACTTACACACACACACTGTTACTCTCAGAGACTCAGCAGGTCTTCTTCAAGAAGAGTCTGGCCTTGAGATAGTCTCAGGCAGACACCAACACATGGGCTGAGTTCAGTGGGCTGTATTAGCGGCTTTTTCTTAAAGGAAGAAGACCTCGGCGTTTGTAGGCTGCAGAAAATCCCATTGGAGGCCTATTTGTCAAAAACACGGGAAGATATGCTGGCGATGACAGGGATTCATTGCCCTCATCTATCACAGAGGACTGAACAACAAAGTAATGGGCTTAAATGGGAGCAGGGATGAATTTAGGTAAACAGCAGAGAAATGTAAGAGCAGTTCTGCAATATTTCAGACTGACAGAGGAGGTGAGGGAAGTTGCTGAGCCCTCAGTGGATGCAGGGGAACCTCCTGAGTTCCCATGGCTGAGGTTGGGCCCCAATTGCCCAAGCTGTGATTTATATGTCCCCTCAGATATGCCAGAGATGAGTTTGGCCAGGTGCTGGGTACTTGAGAGCTGCTTCCACCCAGTCTTCTTAACTGGAAATAGATGGGCTGAAGTGCACTTCTAGAGTGTAAATTTATCTGGTGAGATGGCAGCCCTGCCTTGGCAGCTTGGTGGGACTGAAGTGTGCCAAGCCCCTGGCTCAAGCTCAGGGACTATGTTGGAAAGTTCAGGCAAGTTCTTGAGAGAAGATCGAAGCCAAAGAATTCCCCATCTTCTGTTCTCAGCAGATCTCAAAAAAGGGAAAGAATCCAACCTGATAATATTTGGCTCTTGAAAATGAAATTACGACTCTGCTTTATTAAATTTTATATAACTTTTTACCACATGGTCTCCTCCACAAATCTTCAGTTTGGATTAACATTTTAGAATATGTGAAGCTTCCAGTTACAGCTTTGAAATGAAATCACATTTTTCACTTTGGAAGTGCCAAAATAAAGCCAACTGTCTTTTTTTCTTTTCTCTTCCTCCAAAAATCTCAATTTTTGACCAGAAGAAAGTCAAAAGTTACTTGTCTAAGCTTACAGATTTGCTTCACTGCTGTTTTCTGTTTTGAAGTACTTCTGCAGAAGATTCCTGACCAGCCAGTCAGAAGTATGTGCAAGGGCAAAACTCATTAAAGACTAGATAAATAATATTTTCCCATCCCAGAAGAGGGGTTGGTTAACTTGCATCCACGGCAGAGAAGGGCGCTCTTGAGGGCCTCAGGAGGATCCTTCCCATCCTGGATGACCATCTATTCTCCACACAGAGGTCATCTTAGCACAGTTAAACAGCTGGTGAACACCGTGTTCCATACATTGTTTTGTGTTCTGTATCCCCACACTGATTATTCAAATTAGTGTTGTGAAAGGATGCATAATTTTCATGGAATACATTAGGTTGGTTTACTCTGGCAAAATAAATGTTTAAAATGAGACACGCCATGTCCCTCAGATACATCTGATGCAATTAAAAGTTCTAATAAAAACCCAGTTATTTATACAAGAGGAACTGCTAATATTTAAGCAATTTTTAAATTAATTATCTGTTGCCCATTTTATGTGTGTTCTTGAAGCTGATGGCATTTATTTTCCACCTTCTCTCACTTAAAGAAAAAAAGAAACAACCCAGAAGCCAAGTTCTAATGGCATTTGAATGGGCATCCAGCCAGCTTCCCAGGAGCCAGCACTTGGGGCATCTGTTCCTTCTTGCCATGCTGTTAGAGACATGCCATCTCAATGTAAGCAAGGGGGCACATATTCTGGCTGCTGGCATTGGGGTATGTGAAGAGTTTTCTTCCCACTTGAGTGCATTTTCATGGTGTCTGAGGTCCCTGTTTGTGTTCTTGGTGTGATACATGAACCCAGACTTGGGCAGTATCTTTTCCTTCCAGCTCCAGTGATCTCAAATGGCCTTTCAGGGCTTACTGCTGCTGTCAGTGCTTGCATTGTTACTGCTCTTCCCTGGGCTGAGCAAGTACTGCCCCTTCATGAGAACAACTGGACTTCCTTGTTTGCCCACATAGTCGTGCTGAACATCTGAAAAGCCTTGGCGAATGGACAGTACAGAAAGGATAGGTGAACTGGACTGAGGAGGTGGAAACAAGCCAGCGTATCTAGGATAATGTTTGAGGCTTTGCAGCCAGAAACACAGAAAGATTAGGCAGGCTTCCATTCCAGCATCTTACTTGGAGGTGAGTTATCTTCAGCCGTACAGAGCCCTGTCTAGTTCTTTCAGATGTTTCCAGGAATGAGCTATTTCATAACCTCTCATAACCTCTCGGGTTCCAGTGCTTCACTATTCTCCTTGTAGAGAATTTTCTTCATATCCAGTCATAATTCCTATTTGAGGCTTTTGTCTAGTGCCTCTTGTCCTTTCATTGTGTTCCTCTGAGAAGAATGTCTGTGGCTTTCCCTTCTTTGAGCTAAGCAAACACAATTCCCTCTGTTTCTTCTTTCGTATGTGTTGCACCACAGTGTCTTGATCGTCTCAGCAGCCTTCCTCACTCCCCTAAGGATATTAATCCTCACCATCTTGTGGTGCACTGAGGCTGCTGTTGCCTATTGCGTCCTCCATTATTTCTTATTCACGTGCAGCACAAATGTCTTGCTCCAGAATAAACAGCCTGGTATAAATGAATTTAGCTCCTCTGACCTACTGCTGCTTAAAGCTGAGCATATGGACCACACCTTGTCTATGGCAGATCTTGCGTCACTCTTTCATTTCTGTAGAGAACTTAGACACATAGTGAAACATGCATTTAGAATTTAGCTGATAAACTACCATAACATAACAGTGACTACATACTTGTGGGTTTTGGACTGAAGCGTGCTGAAAGTAGTAGGGTCACGTGTAAATCTACTGGTGGGTGAAAATGGTAGGATGTAATGAAGGAAGAGGGGAACAAATATTCAACATCTTCAGGTTTTTTCTCTTCTGCCCATGAAATAAAAGAGAGTGTCACTTCCATGAAGCTGCAGATGGCATAGAATATGTACCATTTGCAGTAGAGAAAGAGTTTTAAAAGCATTTTTTAAATTTTCTCACATCAGAACACCCAGTGTCCAGTTCTGTTCCACCACAGCTAATCCTCTTCCCCATTTTCAAATACACTATTTCAAATGAATCAGAATTTTTTCCTGACAAATTGAGACATCTTGCTTTTGAGGTTGGTGGAGGGGTTCCCCCCTTATTTTTACATTCTTGAAATAAAGCTTATAAGCTTTTAAATCTGTTCTAGACCAAGATGAAATATTTATTTGGAAGCATAACAAAAGGCGTCATTTGGATAACAAAAGGCGTCAACTTTTACAAATGTATTTCTAGATTTGAGTGCAGACATAGCTCTGGAATTCACAAAATCTTGGTTGACCCAAACTACTGGGTTCTTCTAATAGAGAAAAATATTTGCTTCCTAAAACTTCTTTTGGCTGCCAGTTACCTATGTCAGCTTTGTGTCCTTATCCTTGCCTGCCCACTTGCTCCCCTGCATTTGAGGAGGAGATGGACTACCATGATTGTGGGTGCAGCAGGATCCCAGGAACTTTGGGAATGGCGGCAGTCCTCCTACTGTAGCACAGCACAGTAGGATTGTTCCTGTGCTCCCTTTGCATGTAGAGGTGGAAAGAGATTTGGAAACGTGGGTGCTTTCAAGTGGAACTTCTCAACCACTGATTCTGGGTGTTATCACCTTGCTGCCTAATGAGTGCTTTGAATGGTCTGTCACAAGTTTTCTATGCAAGACAAATTTGCTTTAGGGAATGAATGATGATGCCCATTTTGTTTCATTATTAGCAGTAAAATGCTCCATTTTTCAGTAGGAGGAAGAAATAGGGAAGGGGAATTGCTTATAGACTTGTTAATTGCAGAAGGTTTTAGACCTTCATGGTAGGGAGAAAAGGATAGGTAACACTTTTAATGCTGAGTAGTTACTCTGGGGTGTTTGTCTTGTCTAGGGACAGTAGCAGGGTAGCACTGTCCTTGATGCCAGTTATTCACAGCCCAATACCCAGGCTGGACTGCAACTGCCATATACATCTATTGATATTCTCCCCCAAAACCAGAAATACAGGCGCTGGATTTGGTAAGACTTCAGCACGTGCTTTGATGTTTTACTGAATATGGTGCTTAAAAACACAGGAGGGGACTGAAAGTAGGGGTTTTTACACTGGACTTGAGGTGCCTCCATTTTAGGTTGCTCACTGAGGGGAGTCATCCAATCTTCCTTGGGAATTAAGTGAAGAAAAAATGGTACTCATGTACACCAAAATTTACGGATCCTCGTTTGAAGACAACCCTGAAATCAGCTCAGCCAAAACACCTGGTAGATGTCCTGAGCAAAGTGTCATTGTAGATTCTTGTTTCAGGGCTGTTGTGGGAAGAGACCTTGAGTGAAGTATTTCCACTGTGTTTGTGCTTATATTTCTGCCTGATCCTGTGCCCATCTTTCCATAAATTCAGCTTCCTGGGATGAGTTCTAGTTAGCTCTTTGTAAGCTGAAGCACAAGGGATCCTGCAATGTCTAACTACTCATGTCCTATAAATCTCGGTAGAAACAAAGCCATGCTAATGCTTCAGTGCTCAGTCTATCAGTGCTGATAATAGTCTCCTGTTTGAGCCCATACTATTAGAAATATAGAAAAAGCCTGACAGTACATTAATGTATATACTCATGGGAAGGATCTTTCAGTGAGATACAGGGTCTACTGGGTGGGAATCAAGCAATAAATTAATTAACTGGGAGGAAGTGGTTGCAATGCTTTAATCAATAAGACTGCAGTAAAACTGAATAATGAAAAATCTTGTCTTCTGTCTTCTTCAGTGCTGCTCCTGAATGGGGAGCAATGCTGAGGTCCCAGAGTGGAGCACTATCTCTTCTTGAGTTTCTTCATTCCCTTGACAGCCAGGATCACATGGGCAAACACACATTCAAGTTAATTTGCATCCTGCTGGCCATGGTCGCTGTCTGTGTACTGTTTTAGCATATGGCAAATGCAGGAAAGTGTGACTAGGCTTAAATATGTTTCCGGGTGGGCTAAACTGAATTGTGTTGTTGCAGATGCCACAGGCAAAGTCTGTGCAGTTACCTTGGCTCAGGTGGCCCTCAGCCATCGTGATGTGCTTGCTTGGGAGAATGGATGAGCCCTTGGCATTGCAAAGGCAGTGATCAGACAGACTGATGGGTGTGTTAAGGCATTTGGGAGGCAGCCAAACTCAGTACTTTTTAAAACTTCCTTTCACCATCAGCTCCATGGCTGCACTCCTTCTTGTAGCTGGAAGCAGGATGCTTGATTCTACTTCAGTCTCTTTTGTGAAGAGGTAGGAGTGGGGTGGGCTTGCCCTGGGGCAAAAGCAGCAGTGGCCATGCAGGGTGATGTGTCCATAACATTTGATTTTCTTTTCCTTCCACAGCCCTTTTCAATCTAATTCCTGTGGGTCTTCGTGTGGTGGCAATCCAAGGGGTGAAGGCAGGTCTGTACGTTGCCATGAACGCTGAGGGATATCTCTACAGCTCAGTAAGTACTTTGCACTGTTGGGCTCCTGGAGTGCCTTGGTTTTTTAGGTGGGAGGAAGCAGACGGCATTGGGACTTCCAGCTTTTTCTGAAAACAGTTACGTACCAGCCAACCTTTAAAAGCAGGAGCAGGGGGAGCTGCTGCAAGGCCATGCAATATTCACTCTAAAGTGTCTCCACAGAGATTCGTGGCAATATTTCCTGACCTGTGAAGATACACTTTCTGTTCCTTTGAGTACGTATTTAATGTAGGTCACGTTGTAGAGGAGCTTGTATAGAGTTGGCTGGTCATATTCTGATTTCACATTTGTGAAATAGCATAGACTCAATGGGATTGCTTCTGAATTGCACCCAGATACCTGAACATAGGTGGTGTCCTAACGGGTCATACTCTGCATTTGACTGCAGTGTAAATCCACAGCAATACCCTGACTCCCTTAAAAATGGTTCTGGACTGTTCTGTTGGCTGAAATTTCCTGTATTTGTGTGGTCTTTTTAATGCACATAAAAGATAAGTGCGGCAATTTTTGCCGACTAATTCCCTTATAACTTTCTTAGATGGCATGAAAGGGCATGAGGTTATTCATGAGATTCTCATTTAAAGTAAGTAATTGATTTTCACAGTGAATAATTGATTCAGTGATTTATTAAATATGGCAGCCCTTTGCCAGAATTTTTATGCTTCAAATAACTTTGCTCTAGTTCTACATTGTAAAAAGTGATAGTTAATAATACACTTCTCACTTCTGTAGTTATGATAGCTTTACAGTGTATAGCCAGATTCTAATCTCATCTGCCTTTGTGTAAATTTACAGTGCAGTGAGTCTGCTCTTGTCTGGGCACTTACTTTGCTTTAAAAGTGTATGTGAGCATGGAGCTGAGACCACTGAAATGACAGCAGTTTGGGTTACTCTATGCAATTTTTCCTAACTTTTATCTCTGTCTTTGTTCCTGGCCAGTTTTATACCACTCACATGATTGGGATTTCCCCCTTTCCCTCGGGATGTAACAAGGCTCTGTCTCCCAGCAGCTCAGGGTAAAAAACAAGTGAATGTGTTAGTATGCCTGGCGAGATAGGTCTCAAAACTGGCTGCTTGTCAAGAAGAGACAGAGAGATCAATCTGGATCTCTGTGGATGCCAGACGCTTCCTGTTCTTTCATAGCCCAGTAAACATAATTGACTGCTTCTAAATAAATTAAATTGGTTTACTAACAATGAAAACTTCCTCTTTTTTTACAGCTATCAGAGTCCTAAAGGTAATACCAAGCATGGTGTAGGACTGCATTATTGCGTGTGCATCCCTCTGGGCACATTGTCAGGGGCTCAGGACTGATGATTTGCCCTGTTTGTGCAGTGGAGAACACGGTTCTAGCCCAGTGCTGAGGCTCCTTGTAGCACCAGTGTCCTGTAAATGAGAATTGCAGGAAATCAGAGCATGCCACAGAGCCACAGCCAGTCAGTGGGGTCTTCTTGGACCAATGAGTGGTCATCATTTTCTGAACAAATAGTGCAGGGGAGGGAAAGGTGTAGGTCTTGGGCAAAAGAAGAAACAGAGTTGGAAAAGTGATGTTTGACAGCTGAGAGACTACAGAAGATGGAGAGGAAAGGTATCTCTTTCTGGTAGTAGTGAGACATGATATAAAGGGTGGAAGGGACACACCAAGAGGTTGTAGACAGCATGAGGACCATGTTGTCCAGGCAACACATCTGTTAGTCATTTCAATTATTCTAAAAGGCACCAGAACACACACATATTCAAGTGAGGGTAGTGCAATGGGGCCTACTTATTTCCAACAAGTGTGCCTGTCTTGAGTAGGAAGGTTAATCAGGGAAGGCTGATGGAGGAGGATTGCACTGTGATGGCTGGTGGTTAATGAAGTGAACCTCATTACATGCCACAACTTGAAGGCATTGAGCTCTGTCTGAGCTAATAAGAGTGAATCTGTTCATTTCATCAATGTGATCCAAGGTTCCTGCTTGCAGTAAATGGGTGACACTTGTCCATTTCTACTCCAGGGTGATGGAACTTTTTGGATACTTTGCTTGTGATGACTGGTGGAGCTGACTTTGTCTTACACAACAGTAAATCAATGCATTCACTGTGCTTGGGAGCAAACCCCAAGGCAAGAAAATAGAAAATTTGGGGATAAAGTCTGTTAGGAGCAGGGAGTGTGGGTCAAGCCCATTGTGAAATCAAGGACAAGGGATGAGACCAGCATGCCATGAAAGAGCTGGATAGCTCTGAGAAGAGCTCAACCTGTTTAGGCAGTTTCTTTTGGACACTGCAGCTTTCCTTGTGGCACCAGCATCCCCAGGCCATGCTGCCTGGACCTCATTGCTGCCCAACCAAGGGACACATCATCCCTGCTCTTTGCTTAGCAGAGACTAAACTACAGCTTTGTTCTATCTGTGCATGCCCCTGTTTTTTTTTACTAGCTTTTTTTGGGGGATTTCTGAAAAAAGTGGGTCAACATTCCCCACAGATAGTGTTCACTCACACAGACGAATTGATAAATAAACTTTTCTGTTGCTTGGCTGCCTTCCATGCTGCATGGAAGCTCTGCAAGGACTTCTTAGAACACCCTCAAGCCCAGGACTGGTTTCAGATAAAATTGTCCAGGGTAATGTTTTTTTTCTGTTTATTTGTTTGGTTTGGGTTCTTTTCTTCCTCTTGAACTCAGATTGATGCTGTAACTGAACACATCATCACTGTGGGTTTGTTTTGGTTTTGTTTTGTGAGGTTTTTTTGGTGATATTTAATCTCTGTGTGACAGCTGAGGTCTTGGCTGACGTCCTCTGCCCTGGATCAGACCAAAGGCTGTTATCAGCCTTAGAGATGGTTTGTGCCAGCTCCTTCTGAGTTTGGGCCAATGGGCTCTTGAATGAATGGGTTTAGAATAACCAGCCCCTGGAAGCTCTTCCTGGTGTTGATTAGCACAAAAGTAAGGCTAGGTGGAGTCCTCTAAAGCCAAACATGGTGATTCAGCACTTTGTAGAAGCACGCAAGACCTTCCAATGCGCTTGGCCACATCGATACCTTCATCAGTGAGTTTCCTCATCCCTGCCTCATCTATTCAGGCAGGGATAGTGTGAGGTTGGGTTGCTGGGCTGAAGCCAACGATATATTCCTAGCCAGCTTTAGGGGCCTAAATTTATTAGATGCTAAAGCTTCTTTGTTTGGGACGCAGCTGTTTGGGACTTGTGCATTGTTTACTTATACTAGCTACCTGATTTTGTTTCTCCCAGACTAGGTTAATGCTACATCTGAGGTCTACATGGGAATTAGGTGATTAGTAGATAAGAAAATCATGTTTTGATTGGAGGCATCCAGCTTTGCAGAAAGTGGGATGCGAACCACTGTCTTCATAGCAATCTTGCAGAGTCATTGGTGTGTTCCCATTTGGTTTCCTGTAATGTAGAGTGGCTGTAAATTCCCTGATGGTGCTCAGAGGTTTCAATCAGCACCTGTTCTGGGGAGGGACATGACTCTCCCGAAGATCCACTGTTAGTACTTGATGCCAAAGTAAAAATGCACAGAATGGATGAAGGGCAGTGGGTGCAACTTGTAGTGCCTCAGTGCTTGGGAAGCCGAGACCAAGGGCTGGTTGTTGCACAGGATTCAGAAACATGGAATAAAGAGGTCTGTCCCGCTCCACTGAGTTTACAGCCTAATTGTAATGGGAGAAGACACAGAACATACTCTTCTGTCTGTCTGGAGTTAACAGTTCCACCACCAAATTAATTCTCACTCCTGTATAACCTTTCTTTGTGAAGTTTCTCTCCTCAGTTCCCAGTTTTCTCTCCACTGTCCCTGCAACAGCTCACAGGGGCATGGCAGAGGGAGTGCCTGTGAAGTGTTTTGGCTGGGAGGCAAACCTGGTTCTCCAGGAGCAGATCATTGTCATGGGGGCTGTACGGTCTCCACAGGTCCACCCAATCACTCCAAGTACACTGAAAGTGCAGCTCTCGATATGATAATATGTATAATTCAGTGGCAGTGCAGCTGGGATTGGTTTTGCCCCAAGTGCAAAACACTTCTCTTCTAAAATGTATTGCTCTCAGATATTCCTTGTTGTTTAACTCAGAGTTCTAATTATTTTTGAAATGGCAAATTGTGATACATAATTTATTGGGAAGACATAGAAAACCCTAGCAGAGATACAGAATACAGAGGAAAAGAAAATGGGTCGCTTACAACAGCTCACAATGCTTTTTCAATATAAACCTGTGCGTCTGAAATGCTGAAATTAGAGCCTGAATCACTTCAAAGATTCCTGCTAATAAGGGAATGATTATGCACAATGAAAAAAAAATCTAAGCAGCATTGAGAAAACCCCAGTCATGCTAAAAGCTCAGTGTGTCTTTGCATTTTCTTTTCCTCTCCTTTTTTTCTGCTTTATCATTTTGCATAATAAACATGTCTTGCATAATAATAAACAAGTATCTGGGGAAGTAAGTATATTAACTGTATTTTTAATCTG
This sequence comes from Entomyzon cyanotis, assembly GCA_024500445.1. Classification (NCBI taxonomy): domain Eukaryota; kingdom Metazoa; phylum Chordata; class Aves; order Passeriformes; family Meliphagidae; genus Entomyzon; species Entomyzon cyanotis. The sequence goes on from JAKEPQ010000780.1 coordinate 13,352,316, forward strand.
CTTGCAATGCTGCAACTATTTTGCTACAACTTCTCTAGGGTTGCTGCACTTCTGTTTACATCACTCCGAGGTCAGGGGTCGGAATCAATAATGCTGCATTCTTTCCCCTAATAGGCTTGGGGTGTTAAACCTGCTCCTGCCAATGCCATTTCTTTAATTCCTATTTGACCTCCAGTGGTACCACTTGATTTGATCAGAAGTACAGACAGGCTAGGTAGGTATCCTGGACATCTTGCAAATCTTTTAAGAAAGTACACTTGTTGGGGGGATTCCCTAGTTTACATGCCTCATTAGGGAGTCTGGTCAGTGGAGAGAGAGAGAAATGTCTCCAAAGGCAAAGCATAGCAGGAGACCAATGCAATGTGCTTCTAATTTCTCTCCAGAGTATCTTCTCTTCTTCACTGACTGCTTAAAGGGGCTCACTGAATAAAGTCATTAACTGGGAGATAGAAGACTCCTCCTGTTCCCTGACTTGTTCATAAATACATGAACAAAATGGATGCTCAAGGAAGCAGCTGTGCTGAGAAGAGCCAGCCTTGGGGAACAGGTTCTTGCCTTGCATCGAATGTTCCTAAAATACAGTTCCTGGCAGGCCACCCTTGTAGCATAGAAACGTGTAAATACCGTTCTCATTAATAAAGTGGTCCCTTTTCTCCTGATGAGATGCTGCCATCCATGTTGTTCTGCTTGTCACATGAGGAGAGTGGCACAGTGCTGTTCTGTGGCTCTTTGGGAGCAGGCTTCTCATCTGGCATCCTGCTGAGGTACCTGTATTCCCTGAACTTCCCAGCACAGCACCATGGTGCAGCTCCCACAGGGAGGGATGGGGCTGTGCACTTCGTATTCACAGCTGGAATGACTTGGATCAGACATTGTTGTTCAAGCAAGAGACCTTCAGAGGACAAAGTCAGTAACAGTAGGGCCTAGTCATGCTTTCCTAGCTGCTGTTTCTTGTCTTATGTGATAGCAATACAAATTATAAAGGGATAAGTAAGCTTCAATAAAAAGTTACTTCTCTTAGGCTTGGTTGCACGGGGTACATAGGAATGCGCAATGTTCCACCTAACACCAGCTGGAGGAGCAGGGATGGGCTGTTCCCCTTGGTGAGCAGTGGTCTGCCAATGTTGGGATGCATTATGATCTTCTGTTGAAATTTCATTTTGGAAGAAAATTGGGGAAAAATGCTCCAGAGGTGCTGACTCATCTCATCTTTCCCCAAAGAAACATTACAGATTCCCATACTGAAAGAACTTTAGAGTGGTTTATATTGCCTTATCATTCCTAATAAAATCAGAACAAAATGTTTAATTTTGGTGGAGCATTTTGATCCCACATGATTCCCTTGAAATGTGGAGGGAGGATAAAACACCAGCAGGGAGGGGTTGCTGTAAATTGAAGTGAAGGCAAGAGTAGAAATCAGAGAGATTAATCAGTGAAGGCTGCCATCTTCCACAGTGTTTGTTTTGCTGATTTCGTTGAGGACAGACAGGCCTAACCCTGGATAAGCAGGTAGGCAAAGCCTCTGGAGCAGGTGCTAAGCAGCAGTAGCATTGCATAGAGCTTACCCATTTTTCTCCTGTATGTTGTGTGTGATCAATTAACCACTGTAGGGGAAATGACAAGGTTAAAGCAGATCAGTCAATGAGTTGGATTTTGGAAGGAAACTCTAACACGTCTAGACTGAGGACAGGACAATGTGTAGTGAAATCCCTGTTTAACAGAAATGATGTGCAAGTGGAGCATTCATCTCAGCAGGCAAAAACCAAAAGATGGCTGTCACGATGTCCTTCTGAACAGGCATTTACAGAAGAAGTCCCTTGTGTTGCCATTCCTTTGCATTCTGCTAGCTGGGGGATGCAGGAGTGGCTGGTAACTGAGCTCCTCTCTCCAGTACCTGGCTAATATTTGGCTTTTCCTAAAACTCTCCAGTATGCTTTGCTTGTTTTTAACACCATTTATCCATTGTCTATTTTGACAATAAATTATCTTTAAATAATTTGTGTGTTGTCTGTTTTCCAGAAGTGAAACATAGACAGAACTCCAGAATATCCAGGGTTACAATGGGACTATCATAAACATTTTATTTTGTAGTGGAGGGAGGACAAATATTGTCCTTCCTGGGTCCAGGACACTGATATTAAAAGAAGCAAGGAAAGTTTTGAGTGAAGATATGTTTGACTGAAGTCAGACGTGTGTTAACAAAGTGATTTGTATCTCCTTTTTAATAATACGAAACTCAAATACAGAGTGGATAAAACTAGGAAATGGTGTGCCTTTGCCAAACAGTGACTAACAGCTCTGGAGGCAAAAGCAGGAGAGCGGCTAAAAAACCCAAGGAAAAACTTTTTGTTCCTTGGTCACCCCTGTCACAGGTATGCAGGCTATGGGGATTACCTTTTCCAGTTGCATCTTTTGGAATCTTTCTGAATGGGACACTCCATCCTGCAAGGAAAACTCCAAATCTACCCATCCTCTCTTGCAGTGAATCCATCCTCGAAAGGGAGCATGGCATGGAAGGGCTCTGTGTGTGCTGCCATCCCTGCTGTGCTGTGTTGTGAGGTGTTGTCATCGTGCTCAGCTCCGCAGAGGAGTGGGATGGCCAGCAGGGCTGTGCCAGGAGCCTGTGAGCTGTGAGCGAGCAGGGAGGAGCTCAGGGGCAGCTTGCCAGCAGCATTGCCCAAAGGCAGCCTGGCAGCAGAACAGGCAGGCAGGACACAGCTCTGGACCCACTCCAGGGCCTCCTGAGCCTTGCCTGGTCCTTGCATCTGGCCTCATGGCATCTGAGGTGTGCCAGAGCGGCATTGCAAAGGCTGTGTCCTGTGCGTGCTGGCCTTGTGACAGGTATGGCCCTGTGACAGCAGCCTGCAGCAGAGGCAGCGCCCGTCCTGCTCACCCACTGCAGCCACTGCCACGCGGACTGAGTTTTTAAAAAAAATATGACCAACCCTCCTGGGAGACTGGAAATGACAGCCTTGAGGGGAAATGGCTGAGTGTGTCAGACCTGCTAGTTTATTTCCCCCTGTTTATTTCCAGGGCATTTAATTATATTAGTCAACTTGTAAATTTTGAATTAATGAATATCTGCTATATCACCTGAGGTTTTTTCTGTGTTGTTTTTTTGCCTCTGGAATGGTACGGGAGGTTCTAGGATGAGATCCACAGGGTTTTGAGACAATGCCACCCAACACCACAGGGACAGGCACATTCTTCAGAGGTCCTTGGTTCTTCAGGGCAGAAAGGTGACACAAGACAGTCATTATTACAACAGAGGCTTTGCTTCACCCTGGACCTTCTGCAGAGCAGGTCGGTTTTGCAATCATCCTAAACCCTCTGCAGCACAGTTCGTTTAACCAATGTCCTGCAGAGCAGGTTGTTTCACACGTTGACCTTAACCTGAGCTCAAACACAGACAAAGCTCGTCCATCCCACCAGCTGGTCCCTGTCCTGCCCTGGAAGTCGTGCCAGTGCAGGGTAACAAGCAGGGGACTGCATGTGCTTGCACATTCCTGTTTGTACTGTTAGTAATTCTGGTCAGCCTGTGGGCTCAGGACCCCTTTGAGAAGTGTTTAGTGACCCAATGGCCACCAGCCCCACACAATGGTACAGCCCAGGAATGAGTAGGGGGTGTAATCATAGATGCAGGATTATGAGAAAATGGGAGCTTTTGAGAATTTCATCACTAAAGTCATGGCCTCTTCTGCATCATGAATAGGAGGAGGAAATCCTCCCTTTGTTGGTGGCTGAGCCCAGACAGGATGATTCAGAGCAGAGTTTGGACTTGTGGCTTGGCCCTTCTTTACCAAACTTAAACAAAACACCACTCTCTGCTGCACCAGCAGTTGTTTTCTGACTGCTTGCAGGATTAGAGAACCAAGTAATTGTAGTTGGACTCATACCCATTAGGCCCTTTATGGTGTATCATCACCTTTCTGCCTGCAATTAGGTTACATGCTTAATCTTTTGTGACTAATTTCATTTGCTTGCAGCAGTTTTGCTGTTCTTTAGTTACACCTTCCAACAGCTTCCGCTGCTCACCATAGTGCTGTCATCCTTTCTTCTGTTCCATAACCACTTCTTATTACTCTCACATCAGTGTGTTTTGGACAACATACCCAAACCAGCAGATCTATCTTAGCCAGGTGCATGCTATGTTTTCTTATGCCTATGGCCTCCACAACAGTTTTGCTTGATTAAAAAAGGGACCTTCTTCCCTGCTGATGAACTAGGGATTGCATCCTTTGTTGTGTTGAGGTGGCTGTTCTTCTGTGGAAAAGCTTGACAAATCCTGAAATGTTTAAATGACGTTAAGGTAATCGTTCCTCTGTGAAATCAGTAAATCCCTCACACACACACGTAAGTCACAGGTTAATTTGGTGGTTTGATGTCTCAGCCATTGAAAAGGCAGTAAAGAGACTATGAGGGTGTCCTGCCACCTCCCACATACTGATGGTATCCAAGGTGCAGAGGAGCTGTGCTTTGGGAGCAATGGCAGCCTTTCAGACAGCTCTTCCCTATAAGTTAGGTGATTGCAGGAAGTTGGAAGTATTTTAATACTCACAGTGTGCTGTCTAATCCCCGAAATACATACCTATGCACCAGCCCCATGCTAAAAGCTTTCTGAAATGTGAACAACCTCTTGACATAAACTAGACATGACACAAGATGGTAAGTTTTTGTATCTCCTCACCACTTTTCTCCTGAGAAGACCAAAGGATTTCCTTCTCTTTATAAGACACTTCATTGGTCAGCTACTGAAGGCTGCACATCAAATTCATTATTGATAACAGCACTTGGAAGTTGCATGCACAACTTACAGACTCCCAGATGGTGTCTGGAACACTGCAGAGGAATTACTGCAGCTGGACAAAGATTATCTGCTTGTCTCTCTAAAGCCTCTGAGATAGAAATCTGTATGAATCTCCTGCACAGCCTTTTCTCACCACTAAATCATTGTAAGCATGAAATACAAGAGAAGAAAATAGAACCTCAGGGGTTTTGAACAAGGCCGTTGAGTGAGGAGGCACCAAGAAAGATAATGTCCAACTTTCTAGGTATGTGCAGAGTGAGATGAGTGAGATTTAGCCTAATTTTGACAATTCCCTCAAGCACAGTGGCCATGCTGAGCTGTTGCTTCCCACAGCAGGAATCTGAAGCAACCAGGGGTTGAGAAGGGCAGTTCTTGGTATTCCCACTCTGTGTTCAAAGCCCATGCATTCATGCCAGACATGCCTTTAGAGTGACTTTCCTTCTCTGGTGGCTTCAGTCCCCTCCTTGTGCCATATTGCTATAAATTGATTCATGTGCACTGCAAAGAGGTTTCCCCCTCCCGAGGCTGGGTAACTGCTGGGTGGTGGAGCTGGGGCAGCTGATGGATTTTGAGCGTTGGATTGTACTTGGTGCCAAGGAGAACCATCACCCTCTGCAGCTGGTGGCTGCTGTCTGTTCCCTGCATATCACTCTTCTGTACTGTATCTACTCCCATGCCAGTTAGGTGGCTGTACGGAGCTCCTTCCTTCCCAGTAGGGTAGAGCATACTGCTGGAAGAAGGACCTTTGCCAGGGAGCCAGCCAGCTCAGGAGAAGAGTGCTGTGCAGACATGCAGCACTTGGGTTCCATAAGGTTGGTTGTTGCCTTCCTAGTTGTTAGAGGAAAAAGCCTTACAGCTGTTACACTGACTTGTCCAAAACAACTTACATCTTCTTGCACCTTTTACTGCTGCTCTGGGCATTTAGTCTGGGCAGAGCACTTCTCTGTGATTTTCCTGACACGCTGCAGAAGCTGTAGCTAAACAGCACTGGCCATGCTATTCTCAGAGATACCCTGTGTCTTTTTTACCTCCTGCTTGTCAGTCTTCATAGAGGCTCATCAGGATCTTGTCCACAGGGGACTTTTGCGGATGTCCTGTAGACACCTGGTGTGAGGGGAAGGCATCTAAAAAATTACGAGCTTTTGTTTAGGGAAAACAAATACAAAGCACCTCTAAGAGCAGACCATATCTTGGCTAACCATGTTATGATCCTCATAGTTCTGTTGCACTCAAGATTTTTATTGGTTTAAACCCTGGCACCTAGTTGATGATTTGTCGCTGTTGAGCCGCTAGCTGAGAGAAAACCCAGGTTCTCAGACAAGAAAAGAGAAAAGTGCGTTTATTATTTTGATTTCCATATATATAGAGTTTTCAGAGGTCACCCAGATTGGTCAGCCAGAAACCTCCCCCTAGGCCTAATTGGCCAAGCCCGAACTGCCCTAATTTGGAGACGCTGTTTGCAAAACATCCAAACTTTATCTTTGTTTATGAAACATAGCAAAAATGTTCTCACGAGAAAGACCTGTGCTAGCCACAATGATTTATGTTTATTTACTGCCCACAGCAGAGTTTCCCCACGGATGCTGGAGAATCCCACCATACACCGTGGTCAGCAGGAAGGGAAACAGAGCAAAGGGAAGGACTCTAGAAGTACCTGAGGTGAATTGAGAAGCGAGGTCAGCTGATCCAACCTGCCTGTGTTGGACTGGGAGAAGGAGTGAGAACTCGTGCTGAACTTGGCTTTGGATGGGAGGCTGGGTCAGGGATGTGCTGTGTCACTCTAATGTCTGATGGGAGCACCAGATAGATACAGGACCCAGCCTGTGGCTGTCATGTCTGCTAGATAGAGAGCCATTAGAATGCAGTTCTTCTACCTAAAGCTACATCCTATGATTGCTGAGTGTCTTAGAGGGTCTGGATCATTGACAGTGTGAGGAATTAACTTACCTGGGCCTGCAGAGACCAATGGGGTGGGCTCAGAAAAGAGTCTGATATCGCTTACCTCTGAGTTCATCCTGGGCTCTACCATGCTCTCTGATAATATTCCACTCAAACTGGGAAACTTCATCATGTAATTAAGGAAACTCAGTGTGGAGGAGTGATGTGATATGCCCAAGGTCATACTTAGAGACTGGATTAGACCTTCTGTTCTCCCTTATCCTAACACTTTGCCTTAATCACAAGCTTTCTTTTGTATCACTGTGATTATTCAGGGAACTGGTGCATCAGCAGAAGCACAACTTGTTTGTGTAGTGTCTTCTGTCTGAGCAAATCAGTTTGCTTTCAAAGCTGTGCACTGTGTAGGCTGGGATTGCTTTTTCCTCTCTGTCTTCCCATTGCATTTCTTTTCTGGCTCCTCAGCATTTATGACCCTAGCAATCGTCATTGAGGATAATGGAAGCAGGCAAAAGAACCACAGGAGAGTCGTCCTTTGCCAGCCATCTTCCCTTGCACGTCTTAATACCATATGTCAAGTGCAGTGGCTCAGGGCTCCACAGATATCTCTTTTTCAGCCACCCGAGGAGCTGAGGCTGTTTACGGTGTCAGCTTCACAAGATGGCAGGTGGAGAATTGGAAACTGCTCCTGAGAAGCTCAGGATTGCAGCAGTGTTCTGGAAGATAAACACTTGGTATGTGCTGATGCCCCCAGGAGCTGAACAGCCAGGTCTTGCAAGAAGACTGTTTGCAGTAACAAAACCAGGCAGGGGTTTTCAGATAGCTTGAAGTTCTGCTTTCAGATGTATTAAGCAACCAGTATATCCCCTTGTTCTCACTGAAGTGGACTTAAGGGTGGCCCTTGTGGGTGCATTTAACTCAGTGCCCACCTCCAGTAAGTGCCACTCACAGTGACAGCTGAAAGAAACCAGTAACAGAGACAGTAGCATAGTGAGCTCTCTGATCACTGACAAAACACATCCTTGGACTGTGCAGAAATACTTGTTTTCTCAGAGCTAGGTGGAGTTCCAGAAAACAGCCAGGTGGATTGCTGGGCAGTCTGTCTGGAATCCACAGATCTTCAATAGTGCTTTACAGTGCTGGTATGGTGCCATGCACTGTGTCATCCCCTCTCCAGGGCAGCTCATGCCATCCAGCCATAACCAGGGACTGAATGAGAGCTGTGGGACAACTCTGCACTGGTGGTTTCGCTTGGAGGTGGACTGGGTGGAACTCAACAGCAAATATTACTCCATAGGGTTTTTTCAGTGATAGAAGCATGGCTGTAAAGCACCATGTATCAAGGCAATCAATGGTGGAAGGACCAGTACAATTTCTGTGGTGTTGACGGTTAGATTTTAGTGTCTGCTGTCTCTACCATTGAGTTACACCTAGAGCAAACCAATTGGTATTCATGTGATTAGAAAACTGAGATGAGTGTATTTATCTCAGCGTCCCTGAAAGTGGTCTCCTCAGTCTTTGGGTAATGTCCAGTGAATGGGTACATGCTCATGCTACTACATATATGGAAAATCAATTCCTTTCCAAGGCACTGGAATACTAATTTTCAGTGAATGCTCTTTATTAATAGTGGTTGATGATTTTGGTTAATAAATGGTAATAGATGAGAAATAGTACCTGTTTTGGAAACTAGTAGTCCATCATGTCTTTCTGGGATGTAAAAGCAAGACTGGCTTGTCTTACCAGAAAGCTCAAAGTGGTTTACAGAAAAAGGAGAAGAATTACCCACTTTTTTACAGAAGAAAGGAGAGACATAGAAAAGAGAAAGGTGCCTATTGGTCACACTTACCTTGGTTTGTAACTCCTTGGTGGCGAAGCACCCAGGCTCACATAGCCTCCGTTTCTTGCATGACACAGGCTAATTTCAAGTAGTTTGTAAAATTTTTCTGCACCCCCATAGAAGTGTTTCACACGGGATTCCAAATGTGAATGTCTCAAATTTCCACTGTGCAAAAATCTCTATTTTTGTAAGGAGCTCTGAGACACAATTTATTAAAAGTTTAACCATGTGTTTTATAGTTTCTTACATCTCCAGGAGTTTCTTGCAAAGAAGTTCTTTGTGAAGGTTTATTATTCAAATTTGGAGGGATGGAAGGAAATCAATTTCCACCTTCAAAACTGCATTTTTTCATCTACTCTATTTGCTTATCACTCTCTGCCTTGCCAGGATTATTCTAATCAGATTTCACATATAAAAAATAATAACATAAAAATAATTCTCCTCTTTCAAGTCTTTGTGAGGCTTAAGAAAATTAAGACATTGATCAGATTCTGCTCACTGTTGAAGCTGTGAATACAATGGAGGGTACCTGTTGTGGCTGGGGAAAGGATTGTGTCTGATGTGTGTTTTTTATCTTCAGAGGGAAGCCAGAAGGAAGGATTGAAATCAGCCTCATCCCTGGGGGTTATTTGGTTAAACCTGTGTTTCAGGTAGCAGCTGGGATGTGGCCCTGCAAGGCACATGGGCACAGTCCAACCCAAATGGGACAAATGGCACAGAAGAGCTGCTTGTGTGGCTGCAGGTGTGCTGCAGGAAGCTGCTCCAGCAGCCAGACCTACCAAGCTGTGCTTTGCCACTACCTCTTGCACTGAGCTGTTGCAAAGGGGAACCAAGTGTCTGAATTGCTCGAGTGGTTTTGCAAGTCTGTCTTCAGCCTAATGCACCAAAATGCCAGCCTGTAGCAAGGCCAGCACAGCTTCTCTGCATGCAGCTTATTTCTGATTTGGCATCTGTTTGGGAACCTTATTTGCTGTACATGTCAAGACTGATAGTGCTCCTATGGGTGCTGTGACCTTGATCATCCTTTCATTTTTCCTCAATAATCTCATTACAAGCTCCTAAATCGTCATCAGGGGTTTGCCATGAGCTAAAATGAAAGTGTTTTTCTGTAAGTACTGCCACAGTGCAGTATATTCACCTCTCAGCATGAGGTCTGGGCTTGTGGGCGTGGTGGAGAAAGGCCACTCTGATACCAATTCTGTCTCCTTGTATGACAATCTATGTTTTTATTGAGTTTGACAAAGAGTAACTCCATATTCCATAGATCCATATGGATCTTCTTCATAGTGGCTAAAAGGTGTGGATGGGTGTTCATACTCAGCCCAGAAGAAGACAATACACACACCCCTGACAGCAGTAGTTTTGGAGTTTTTTTAAGTCCCAAGCACACAAAGCTTGGTAATACTATTTAGTAATAAAACAGGCCAGCAGTCAACATTTAAAGAAAATGTAGTGTCCATCTTTGCAGATGGGCGTTTTGTACTTAGGGTGCATTCGGGCAGTTTGTAGGGTTCAGCTTCCTGCTTTCCCACAAATGCTTTGCCTTGACTTGTTGATTCAGTCTAGTCGTCTAAACCTGGACATTCCTCTCCCTCTGCAATATGCCAGCATCCCCTGCCTTGCTTCCACAAGACCATGGATCTCCCTTAGGACCTGTGTCCTACCTGCCAGCCCTGTGCATGTCTTGCATACCCCAGGACATCTGAGATGGCACTGGAAACCTGTGTTGAGGTAACTAGATTGAGCCCTTAATCTCTCTGCCTCAGCTGCTCATCTATATGGTGGAGATAAGATTCCTCTCTTACTGCCACGGAGACAGTGTGGAGATAAGCATGTTGGTGATTGACAGGCACTCGGATGCTGTGGTAAGGGCACGGTGTAAGAGCTTGAGAAGATAAGAGAAGCTACATGACAGCATGAGGTTTTTTTGTGTTGTTCTTTACCTCAGAAGATTTTCTCCTTCACGTGTCCTTTTCCTATCAGGTTAGTACTATGGAAGAGATGAAGCTCACATGAGCCTCTCACACCTAAAGCCTTCCAGGGTTGACATTGCTCCAGATCTAGCCAGGTTTCTCTCTGAGTCTAGCCATCCTGCCTCTGTTTGACCTGTTTGCCCCACATTACTCAACCAAAGAAGTGTTCCAATACCTCAGCAGTGTTGGAGGCAACTTCTATTTGGGATAGCTCTATTATTCATTAAAAAAAAAATGGCAAAAGGAAGTGCTTGATTTTCAGGTCTGTCAAGTTGGAATGATTCAGGGAAGTAGGGAAATCACTGTCTGACTTCAAAATGGAATAAATTAGCCTGACACCACCTGAAAGAATAAACCCAGAAGCTAGATACCATGTTCTTCAGCTAAATCACTGTTTTGACACCTAGTTACTTCATTACCAGTGGTGCTGTAAATACTTGCAGCTCCCTGTGGTTTCAGTGGGATTTCAAAGTAATCACCAGCCCTGCAGTTCTTTCCCCTTTTATTTACAGACTTCAAAAGCTCGGTTTTGTGCTCATCATTTAGGACTCTCTTTCCTGTCATTTGTTTGGAGACTGTCCGAAAGAAATTTTCTATAGCCAGGAGATATTTTCAAAGTTTCCTGTAAGGAGACTGAATACTGGAAGTCTCTGGAACATAAGAGACCAAGACAGTCAAGCTGTAAGACTCCACTGAAATCTACAGCAGGGTATGAACTCATCTCCATCCTAGGGTCTTCCCTGGAAAAAATCAAACCATTATCCTCTACCGCAGAGGACTGCTGTGCTCAGAGGCAGTGGTGGGTGTGTTGAGGGAAGCAGAAGGAAGCTGTGAAGACCTGTGTGCACTGCAACAAAAGCTTTAGCCGCCAGCTCTCAGAGGAGCTGGTATATCTTGCCAAAGACCCTGCAAAAGAGTCTGTAGCATGCACTTCTTAGGTCATTATGTCCTTTTACTTATCTTCACTTTCACAGAGTCTCCTTTCATTGTGCCTGTAGTCATCAATCATATGTTCAAATACTTGGGTATAATCTACTCACAGTAGCATCACTTCAAATTGTAAAATTCTTCATGATTAGCAGTTTCACAGTTTCTGTGAGCATTGATGTAATTATCAATGATGGACTTTCCCTCCTGCAGCTCTTGAATCTTGAGTCATTGAAACCTCCATAATGGGAGCAAAATCTAACAGGCATTCTGAGTGTATTTTCAAGTTGGTGGCCTTGCATAGATTCTCTATTCACTTTTATTCTTGGGGGTTTTTAGTAAAAACACATCTAAGAGAAAGCTGCAGTGGCCGTTGTTGTACTTCCTCCCATACATTGCCAGCACTGAGAGCCAGGAGCTGTTCATACCCATCTTATTCATGCTGGTTATCTCTGGGGCTGGTTCAGTAGCCTTATACAGTAACTATGTCCTAAGGGACACAAACATATCGTCAATTCAACAGGAAATCTCTTGTATCTGCAGTTACTCCTCTGGTCAAGTTCTTGGCTGAACTGAGGAAGTGTTTTTCTTCAGAAGATGCTGGGGGACTAGCTTTTGATCTAGACCTCAGGGCACCTCTTGTGCTCTGCAAAACTTGGCAGCATCCATCTGGTGAAAATATCCCTCCCTGCATCTTTCTAACTCATCTCTCTGTAGGAGCCATCTGTCTGTCTAATCTTCCCAGGGCTAACGGATGGCTGTGCTTAAGAGTTTGACCATCCACGTAGAGTCCTCGAGTGATGGAGCCAATAATGCAATGATTGCTGGGGCATGGTGAGCTCTGTGCAGCCTGGCTACAGCGGCTTCCTTGCTTGCTTTCTACCGCTCAAATCTGCAGTGTAATTTTTAAAACTGACATCCCAGTTGACCCTAATCTTGTGGTTCTAATGCAAATATTGACCAAATTTCCTCTGAAAAATATGTGGAGGAAGGAAGGAGGAATAGCTCAGAGGAACTACACTGTCATCTGTATAAAGCTAAATCCACATTGAGTAGGACAAAGACATCCTACTCAGTATGTGTAATTGCATAGCAAGTACACAGTGTACATGCTTGGTAGGTAAATTATAACACACTGAGGCTGTCATAACAAAAATGTTTAGGGCACAAACCAGATTTACAGATTTGAAAAAGTGGGCTTATATATGATTGTTGCTCATTTAGATAAATCAGCCAATAAATTAATGTATTAGCTTAACACATGACAGAGACAATAGCCTTGACTCCTCAAATATACATATTCAGAGAAAAATAAAGATTTAGAAGCAATTCTTTCAGTAAATAGGGGGATTATTCACAAATCCAATAAAAATTTGCAGTTTTTACTTCCCCTCCTACAGGCTTTTATGGCTTGAAAGCATCTGAAATGGTGCTATTTCCTGATTAGATATCTTTTTTAAAATTCCCTACCAGTCATTTTCCTTTCTATTTTTTTTTTCCTTTTCTGTTTTTTCGATAATAAAAGCCATTGAACAGTTCTTTAGTGTGTGACTGCAGAGTCAGCAGAAAATAACTGTCCAGAGTGCAAAAGAGAACTTATTTAACCTGGTCTTTAGATTACGGTGAATAAATGAGAAGGAGAAATGTGTTTCTGGGTGTTTTCAGCTTTCAGCAATTCAATGACTGTGCCCTTTTCAACCTCAGCTAACTGAAATATACACTCCTAATGAACTTCTGCCATTCATTTATTTTCATGTTTTCATGTTCGTTTTTTTTTAATCACCTTCATTGCCCAGACAAATGGCACCTCAGTAGCTTTGTCAGTGTGTCCCTTTTCTGTTAAGGACATCCCATCACCTTTGGTGTCAGAATACCTGCAGATTTCTTTGACAAAGCAGTTGCGAGATGGGAAGTGTGACTGAACCATCCTGTTCTGTGGAAAACAAGCTGTGAGGCCCCTGTCAAAACTGGCTGAGTCATTTTTACCTGGAGCAGTATTTTAATTAAGCGATTGGGCCAGGACTGGAGGGTTTTCATCCATCCTGTAAGGAGGATGGTGTATTCTGAGTGACTGCATGTCCTCTCACAGCAGTTTTTAAGGGACCTGGAAAGTTTCATGTGATGTGACAAAGCAGAGCAGATAGGGAACTAATTAGGTGTAGGCACATAGTGGGGCAAAGCAGGTCCTAGAGACAGTGAAAGTGTCATAAAGGTTGGTGTGCAGAGAAGGAGATGAGTTCAAGCATCAAGGGGAGTCCTTGGAAGCATAGTCCCACTGAGGAGTCTCAGAGAAGGGTGAACCTCACTGTCAGAGCATCGCTGACGATTTTTTCCAGGAAAATATTAGCAAGTTTAAAACAGAGAAAAAAGTATTCTTCATACAATATGTGATGGCTGTTAAGGTTACCACAAATTTCTAGAGATTCAGGGCTGTTAGGCAGCTTTCTTACACTTTTCACCAGTATAGCCAGTACTGATCCCTACCAGTAACAAAATACTCATCTGGATGGACCTCTGGCAGAAGGAAACTGAGGCTCAAGAGGATCTAGAAGCAGTGGGGTAGAAGAGCATGCCCTGAATGAACCTTTAACTTTCCATAAACTCCCAAGTACCTGCTCTAAACCCGTGATGAGTTAACAGCAAAGCTGTCTCCAGCAAAGGCTGATAACTGAGCCCATTTGAAAGTAGGACAGCAGAGATAGAGGAAGTTCAGGCAAGTCCACCATTGCATATGGGATGTCTTTGGGAGACCTGGGTATTTACTTAGAATCATGGTGAAAACTCATTGCTCTCCTCCCTTCACCATTGAACTCTGTTTCCTCTCTATCTCATCATGTTTCATACAGTCTTTTCTCTGAGTGTCACATGTGCTGAGGGCATGAGCCCACAGGCCTGGGAAACAATGGGTCAAACCTTTTGGGCAGCGCTGGATTTTTCAGATGGCTCCAGGGCTGGAGGCAATGGACACAAAATTAAACACAGGAGGTTCTGCCTGAACACGGAAATGTTATTTTACTGCAAGGGTGGCTGAGCATAGGCACTGGTTGCCCAGGGAGGTTGTGGAGTTTCCCTCATTGAAGGGATTTCCTCCCTCTTTGATTTCTGGCTTCCCTGGTATGTTTTAGTGGTCTCTGCAGATGTCTCTGGAGATGGTTTGGAAGACTTAGCTGAAGTGGCTTCCTGGCTCTGGAGGCTAGAGTAGAATAAAGCTATCCAGTGTCTTTAGATGTCTTTAAAGTGCAAATGCAAATATGTTGCCAAGATTAGACCCAGTGAAAGAAGTGCAGCAGCAGAGCAACCTGCTACAATAAGCTAGTGCATAAATATTCCAGCAGAAAGGTTCAGAGCCATCTGCAAAGACCACTAAAACTTACTGGGGAAGCCAGAAATCAAAAAGAGAGGTAATAATCAGTCTTCAGTGTTTCAGGAGCATACGGGCCTTTTTCCGCATTATGCTACACGAATGTCTTTTGTATTGCAGTATCACCCTTTAGGTGATAAAAAAAAGAGGCAGGCACAGCAGTTTTAATAAAGTATTTAGATTCAGACTGGAGCTATTAACTTGCTGGAAGTCCTGGTTGTTTTGAAGGAGCAATCTGGTTGCCATTAAAAATACAACAATAAAAAAATCTCCTGCCCCCAAAAATATTTCATGTTTGCATTTCTGTTAATAGTTTCCTTTGTAAGAAGTAGGAGGAAAGTGACAGGAAGGACACTTTGACAGGAAGTCTAGAGAAGACTTGGGTATAAGAAAGTGGGTTGTGGAATAGATTTGTTTTGTCATGCAAAACCTATCACCTCCATGTCCAGATTCCTCTCTGTCGAACTCAATACCACCCTAATAAATCTCCACCTCTTGGCTGATGTCTGCATCCAGGACATGTTATCAGTCACTGCTGACAAGGACCATTATTCATTATTGCCAGTATAGCAATTCAGTCTGAACAGACTGGATGGGAGAGAAACCAGTTTCTTTCTGCTAAGAAATGTTTGCTGTGAGGGATGTGTGGTCTGGGAGATGGTACGGCTGCCTGTTGCCCAACACTGTCCATTCAGCATTCCCATTTCTTGGACCATACTCGTTGTTTTAATGAATAATGTGTTCCTTTTTGCATTGCTTCCCTTGGTGTGCACCAGCCCTCCTCCCAGACTCTCCAGAAGCTCTGAGATGATTCTGCAATCATCACTAATAAAATGTTGCCACTTAATTTGCACTCTGATTTCAGAACGAGGAGATAATTTTCCCAATGATCTGCCTTTAAAGGAGCTCATTTGTTGCTCTTACTCAGTGAGAAGGGAGGGAGATTATCTTGTTCCATTTGGAAACTCCACCATTAATTAAAAGGTCTCCAGAAACCATCTGTGAGTTTTTATTACAACTTGAGATTTGTTCCCACTTGTTCCCATAGTTGGGGGAGAGCAAGGGTTACACGCTGAGGGCTTGTAACTGTTTTCACTTTTGTGTATAGATGCCTATGACCACGTTCACAGCGAAAGTTATTAAGGACAGTAGTGCTGTGTCCCTGCTATTCCTCTGACAGGTTCCCCCAGTCACCCAAGTTCTCTCTATGGGCGTTGTCTCTTGTTTTCTGTCTCACATTTTTGCTACTGTGAGTTTTTTCAGCAGAATTCCTTCAGACGTGCTGTCATGGATTGTTCCAAGCCACAGTCCAACAGGACAGAAGGTGCCTGAGTTAGCGTCAGCAGTGAAATTATACGGCAGAAGGCATTATTAAAAGTGGATCTTTTGTCCAAGAAATCCTCCTTTATGATTCAGAGATTGGAAGGAACTCAGAGAAGGGCAACAGAAACAATTCTGGGGATGAGGGTCAAGTTAGAGGGGATATGTTAGGAGAGGGAAAGGTATTGGTTGGCATTTGTTAAGAGAGAAAATTGAGCATGTAATGTTCTGTACTGGCTAAGAATGGGGATGTTTTCAGGAAACCAGCAATGAACATAAACCACTGCAAATTACATAGGAAGTTCCAACCTGGTGATGGAAGTGCAATGGTTTAGTGACTTTAGCTGGAAAATGGAGCATTCCAGGTGTGTAGTGAATATAGATACAGGTATGTGATGGAAATCACTGTCCTTGCACTGCTAGGGATGTGTGCCTTTGACCTGGCCCATAACCAAGAGTGGGAAGGACAGGGGTCAGTAGTACCCTCTCTTTTGATACCCTTGTAAAGGGGACGTTTTTGTTGTGACAGAAGAAAAAGCCCTGTCATTTGCAAAGGATAACGAGTAATTTGGAAGCCGAAGAAAGCTTTTCTTTTCCACTGAGTGTGTGTTAATTAACTGTCTGTCGCGCAAATTAACTATTAGTAGAAGGTGCTTAAGTGAAATGCCCTGAAGCTTCCTAAGCATCTTCTCTGGAAAAGGAAGTGCGGACCTGCTGTAAAGTCTAGACACAGAACTGAGGAGAACCTGCAGCAATCCGGCAAGAAAGATGCTGGCAGCATTTCCGTCCTAGCTGCATTCTCTAGTCTCTTAGCAGCTTTTCATTTTAGCAATGACGGTATTCTTTTAATCCAACTTTTGTACCTCTTGGGTTTTCCTGGAAGCACCTTCTCTGGTTTGTGCTGCATATATTCTAGTCTGGTGGATTTCAGATTAATTGTGGATTTCCAAGATAGGTGGATCTGATCTTAAAATCTATTAATTAAAGGAACTTCTGGACTGCTGGCTCTTAGGTGATGTTTATGTTTTCCCAGCTCAGAGGAACAGTATGTGTCATATTCCTGACTTTCGATTCTTGGGCTCCATTGTGGGAGGGAGGGGAATGTAGTTATTTTCCTTTTGCACTGTTTGTGGCTGAAGGTCGTGAGCATCTCCTTGTGCCTGCTCTGGGTGCAGGCTCTGTAATGTCCATTTATTAGGATTTTTAGTTCTTCCCCTCAGTTGCTGCCTGCTAGTTGTCTCCTGTGCCACTTCTTTTCTTAGGGAAGTGTCATGGTGCTTGAGGCAGCAGCGACTGCTCTGTGAACGCCCCCTGCTATCCTTTGGGGGACAGGGCTTCTCTGTTTAGGGCTCATGGGGACCTGAAAAAAGCAGCAGGGATGTGCACAAGGATTTGTCCCAGCCTGTCAGCAGCCCATCAGCACAGATGCGAGCAGCGCGTTTCAGGCTGATGCCTCGGCACCTCCTTTCTTCATCTCCCCGGGAAGGCAGGACGGACAAGCCCAGCTCTATTTTCACCAGGGGAAAGTGAGAATTACTCACCGCGGCTCTGGGAGAGGCAGTCTGGATTTCTGTCGGCGTGATGGGAGTGCGCTGCACAGAACACTGGGGGAGAAGGGGACTCTGGGTTGCTTTGCTCCGGCATCAGTGGCTGTGCCATGGAGCAGGAATCCTTGCCCTGAGCCTCAGAGCAGATTTGCAGCAGCAGCAGGAGCACACGGGGGTTTCTGTCACAGGGTGGGTACCTCTCCCTCTGCGGTTGTTTCATTCCCAGCTTTAGCAGCCGAAGGTACCAGTAATACTTCTGCATACAGAACTTTGCTAGGGCATAACAGCTTGCATGATTTAATTATTTTAATTGGAATTAACTGGGAAAATAATTCCCTCTTTCAGCAGGAATAAGCAGGATACCGCCTGTCAGAATTTTTTTCAAATGAGCTCTGCTGAAGGCAGAGGTGCAGAGATATGTAGTCAGCCTGCTTTAATGAGATTTGGCTGTAATTTTGTGATGAAATTATTCTAGGTTAAACTCAATCACAAAAAAATGTGTTTCATTGTATTAAGGCATATTTGAGACCCACAAATCTCATTCATATTATTGGGGAGATAAAAACTATCAGAAATTATGTCATTTTGAAAGATTTTCATTTTCCAAATAGATGTAGGAGAACAATTACGGCTCCTAATGTTGGGCACAGATATACCAGGATGTGATAATTCATGGATTTCTTTCCCAAATAGTTATTAAACTAAGAAAAAGCAGTGCAGATTTGCAAAATATTGAGATTATTATAGAAGTCTTAGACATAAAAAGCAACCTTCAGCTGAGAGACCATGAGTTTTTTCAATTTAAATTAAATGGAAGGCTAAACATTCAACTGTAACTAAGATTTATTATTTCATAAAACTGAAGGAAACTAGTTATAGAGGCAAACTAGGCTGTAGAGCTCTGGACTTGAACACAAAAATGGATTGGATGTTTTTTTTTTTCCTTTGTGAGAGAGGTAATAAGGTGTAAAATTAATATACCAGACACTGAAGGACATTTAACCTAAGAGATTTTTAAAAAGGCAACAAAACCCCAAAACCAATAATAGTAGATAATAATAATAATAATAATAATATTGCAACCCAAAAAATAAAACCACAAACAAAGATTAAAAAATGGGATATTTGCAGGCAGGAAGTCCACAAAAATGCAACATGTGATTCGGTGAGAAAAGGTATTGCTCTTTGATCAGAAAGCAGAGGGGGAAAATGATAATTACCAATATGGAGAGGAGTGAGATGACCATAAAAAAAAAACCTGAGAGGAAAAAGAACAAAGAAAGGAAAACAATTAGTAGAATGCTGTGTAGATATGTGAACAGAAGGGATGGTGCTCTTCATCACTTCATCAGTTGCCAAAGAGGAGGGAGAACGCGAGTGTTTAGAAAGCAGAATGAAGCAATTGCATCTAAGTAGGAAACAGTGCCCCAGACTGCTGAAGGATCTGACATCCCAAATCGTGTGTCTGTTGACACATAGACATCTGCTCATTTTTTGAAGGCTACGTGGAAAAGTCCTTCATACTGGGAAATACAGGAATTTCATTTCAAAAAGAGCAAAATAAGCATTATGGGCATGCAGAGGCTCATCTTTTTGGCTTCAGTGTAATCCAGAAAGGGAAGAATAATTTCAAACTATGGAGATAATGAGATAAAATGTAACCTGAGTTTAATAAAGGTAGATTGTGCAGGTTATTCTGTTACTGGTCTCCTAGACAGGGGTGGTGCAGTAAATCTGATTTGTCTGGATTTCAGTGAGCATTTGCTGTCATGCCACACGTGTTACCAGTGCAGTCGGGAAGGGCAGGATTAGCAGAAGAGAGGACTGCAAAGGGAGGGAGGATCCCTGCAATGGAGCTGACAACAGGTTGTGCTGCAGGGTGAGCCTGTCCTGGCTGCAAAGCTGCTGAAGTTTGACTGAGAGGAGCACATGGAAAGCCAATCTGGGAGATGCTGTCACTGCAGTGGGCAGCTGGACCATTGTGTTGGAAACACTGGTGTAATTCCAGGGCACTGGAGTTTGTGAAAGCATCAGTGACACAAGAAGTTGTCGTGTTAGATAAATATAAAAGAATTCAGCCTAGCAATAAGAATTTGCAGTCTTAAGTTTGCTATAAAACTGTGAGCCAGTAGTGAAATGCAACTCAGAAAATGCCAAATAACCACACAAGTTGTAACAGGCACACATTAGCCATAGAGAGTTGAGCACATACTGAAATGCTAAAAAAAATCACCACAGACACCCAGTCTAATTGTGTGTGCATTTCTGATTAATTGTATTTTAAAAGGTTGAGCAGAGCAAGTTCAGAGAAGGTCTTTTCATATGATCTGCTTTCAACTGATTTGTTTAGACCCCAGCAAAATGGAAGATGAAAATGCATTATAATTACTGTATAAATTACCACCAGGGGGTAAATACCATCAGTGTTTATGCTGAAGGCCAAAGCTGGCACAAGAACAAATGGTCACTAGCTGGCAGTGAATCCTATCCAGTAAGTCATTTAAAAGTGAAACTTGATGGACTTGTAAAAGAGATGATGAGATATTGCCAGGAACAGGGCAGTGGTGGACTAGGAGGGTACTTTCCCTCTAGTAATTTTCCTGTCTTAGAACAGTCATTTTTTATAGCCAAAAGTCCAGTAATGGTGAGATTGGTTTTTTAAATGGAAGTAATTTATAAATGACATTGAGAGAAGCAAATTATAAATGGCAAAAGCCCTGTAAGTATTCCATTGGAAAATTGCAGAAGTGTTTATAAATGTACCTCTATAGGATGCTGCCTGTGAATTAGAGCACGCAAAAGTGAGGAAATTTTAAACCATGGATCATGGTGGTACCAAAGGCCAGTACAATGGAAGCCTCTGTAAATGGCTGAACACGTTGTTGTTAAACACGTGTATCACGGAGGAGGATTTCCGAGCCCTGCCCTGGCTGTCTTCAGGACACACCTGGGTGTGCAGCAAAATACCCTTTGTGCCCAGGGCACATCCTTTGTCAAGAGCAGTGCCTAATTTTTCCCAAAGCCAAATGCACTTAATCACCTGCTCATCTCTTTGCATCTCCCATGGTTCCTTCACTCTTTGCTGAGAAATGCAGATGTTTACGATGTTTTTGTCTCACTTGTGGCTTGGTGATTAATATTCTGCAAATTGCTGAGCTTATGGGTACCGATTTCCTGCTCTACTTACTGTACTTAAGTCAGCCTCATTTGTTTTTCTTCCTCTTGCTAATATCCACCTGGTGAGTTAATTGTGTAGGAAAACAGCCAGTGAAGACAGAAAATGCAGAAAACGTGACATCAAGCTCAGCTGGGAGTATTCTGCAGTTCATTTCTGTGTTGGGAGTGTGTAAGGGGCTGGATGGCAAAGTTTGCTGTGCCAGAGGAAGCTGTTTCTGGTGATGTTCCCCTTGTTAAGGCCCTGAATTGTGAGCAGGAGTGATGGGCTCTGTCCTGGCTTGATTTTAGGCGTGGACAAGCTGTGTGTGGATTCTGGACTTCCTCCCCAGAAGCTGGTATAAGGGTTGACTGTCATTCTTGAAGGTGAATAGATATTAATTTTAAAAATGTGTCCCTGTCTTCTTCTATATCTGTTGCCATTCCGTGAATTGATGAGAATTCACACTGCATTCCTTTTTTTACCTGACATGGAAGAAGATTTTACAAGACTAGATTAAAACCAAAATCTGAAGGAGAAGCAAGAAGAGTGTTCCCTTCTTTCTGGGTAGCTCATTACCAGAATAAGGTAGATCTTGTTTACCGAGGACATCAAGACTTGCATCTCCAGGCAGATCCTGTGAAACAGCAGAGGTTGGGAGTGCTAGGTCTAGTACTTTGGTTGCACACTTCCACTTAATGTAAATAAATACCCAGTGGATCACGGGTTGGGCCAAGTCCCTAGGACATGGGGCGGACAGATGTAAACCACCAGGCAGAAAGAAGGGTGTATTGGGATGGGACTCTTGTGTTGTCTCCTGGGGGAAGTGCTCCAGTTCATGGAAAGCATTGGTGGTCAGAGTAAGAGAGACAGTGGTCTTCCCTTCCAGCAGAGCCCTGCTTGCTTACTGGTCGGGTTTCTTGTCCCTTGAAGACTGTACTAATTCTTCCTTCGTCTTACCCTCTGAAATAGAATAATCTTAGTTGCTCCCTTTATTGATCCCTGCCCATTCAGTTCCAGCTTGCCTCCTGCCTTCTTCCTTTTCCCACATTTCCTTTTGTCCCTCTGGTTGGTGGTCCAACTTTTCCCTCATTTGTATTCAAATTGGCCAACTCATCCATTTTGTCAGGATCCAGCAGAGAAGATAGATGAAAAGAAATCTCTCTGCTGTCAATTCAGAGCAGTCCTGGCACAGCCTGTAACCATCCAGAGCTGAAATTGCCAGGAATTTGTTCACTGGAATGCATTCAGTTTGGACAGAATCAGTAGGAAATAACAGCTCTTGAACTATAGCACATCTCCCCTGTACTCATGTGTGAACTGCTCATTTTCACAGATCATCAGCTTAGCTAAAGCTTGGGTGAATATTCTTTACTCTGAAGGATGAGGATGAGGGGTGTTTCTGGAGGAAAACTTCACCAGAATTAACATATTTTTCTTATCATTTTTTCCTGAAAATGTCTGAGCTGTCATCACTGAAAGTTTCCAGGTGAATTCACCTTGAAATAGTTGAAATTATCAGTTTAATAGTTAAAACTTGGCCAAGGTTTAAGTGTGTGAAAACAGGGGGTTATCACAGGATTTGTCAGACAACCTTAATAATAGTTTCACCTACAACAGCAAAATTCAGTAATGCAATGTAATTCTGAGGCATCAGCACTGCACGGATGAACACCATTGGATAAATGGGACCTAAGAGAGTGCAGAGCACCAGGAGTACCCTGGTGCTTAACGCCCTGGATCTATTCTGTATTCAAAAGGGTCTGAGCACAATGACAAAGTGGAAAGCAGCTCCCAAGATGTGCGCACAGCAAAACCCGTGCTGTGTGCGGGTAGTCCCCAGCTCTGTCACACCTCAGCCTCGTCGCCTGGCCCACGTCGCCTGGCCCACTCTTCCACCTCCCAGCTCAGATTTGAGCGAAATTTGTGGCACTGACAAACTGATGGATCACCATCCCATTTTCTAAAATGTCCTCCCTGACAACATGGGCTGTGCCAGCAAATCTAACTGAGAAAGTCTGGGATAGCAACTCCAGGCCATTTATCAAGTCCATCTGAGGCTTGCAAGGTAGAATTTCTCACTTCTCCCGCTGTGGATGCCAGGAGTAAAAGATATCCATTCCCAACAGGTGTCCTCCTGCATACCTTTGTCCTCCTCTCAAGTGTAATGAACAGATCAATCCTGGAGCCCATATGTCAGCTTAGCTTATCCTTGCTCAATAGAATGAAGAAAAAGTATAGGACAAAACAGGTATATCCCTGCTATGATGGACAAAACAAGTATATCCCTCCTAGTCATGTACAACCTTCTTTGCTCAGTTTCTTGACACTTTATTCAGTTGCCTTTGCTCTGCTTGTTACAGATAACATTGACTTAATACGAGTTTTGGTGTTCCCAATAGGATGAGTGTGAAAATGTGGTAGTAAAAAAGGGGCAATGGCTGTAGCAAAGAAAAGGGATTTTGTGAGTTTTCAACAGCTAGGGAGCTGCCTGAGGCTGCAGGGAGAATGTTTGAGGCTCTTCTGAAAGTCCATCTTCAGTTTACAAAGTGGAGTAAGGAAGAGCTGAGGACTGCTCAGTGATGTATCATGAGATACTATGAAAATACTTTGAGCTTTAAGGCATTCTCTAACTGCAAGAGATCAGGATGAGACCTAATATAGGGTACTTCCCCATTTCCAATTACTGTCAAGAGACCTTGGTCCTGGCCAGCTCCCATATTTTCCAAAACATTCTGCAAGGAGGAGATTCCATGAGTCATCCTGGTCTTGGTGATAAGCTGAGCTAAACCTGCACAAAAGTGTTGGAAGTGCTTTGCTGTGACAGTAGCTTATGGCTTGCTTCTTGCTGCAGGGACCCAGCATTGCAGTGGGATAACATTAGTGGGAAAAGCAGAGCTGCTTCCACTCGCTTTCCTCGGTAAATGGGCTGAGCTGTGCGGGGCAGTGTGGGGAGTTCAGCCTGGGCTCTCCTTCCGTTGGTCTCTGCTTTGGGAGCATCGCTGCCAAGACAACCAGACAGCTTCTGCATATGTCTGATAGTTGGGGCAGGCAGTTGTCATGGTTATGAGTGCTGCATAAGAACCAAAATAGATGTATAGAAAGATGGTGATAGAAGCTGGCACATATCCTGCCTTTCTGTACATGAGCTGACAGAATGTGGCATGGAGGAACCACCTGTGCCCTGGCTCCCGCCTGCTCCCTCAGAGTCAGGACTAGCCATGCGTTTGGCCTTCACTGCTGCAGGTGGCAAAAGAAGCCGAGCTTTCTGAAAAAGGCAAAGTGAAGTTTTTCTGGGAGACGAAATAGACAAGTGAAGATGTTAATTTGTGAGAAGAAGCTCAGTTCTTGAGTTTTAGATTGCAGGGTATGAAAAATCTCAGTGTCTGAGAGTGTCAAACTTTTTCCTTCAGTTATTTCTCTTTTCCCTCTTGAAGGGAAATATCCAGTGAGGAAACTGCCTTTCCTCCTCTAAAACTGATAGTCAAATGCTAATTTTTTTTAGCAACATCTTTTTTACTGCTTCTCATCCTCACAAAACTCTTCCTTGGGCTCTGCTGTACAAATGCATCAAAACTGAAGGGCATGGGGAGTTCCACTGAAGAACAGTGAGCTGCTCCTCCATGGATGTCTGCTTCTGGTGGCCAGCTGAACACAGAGGGGAAGCAGAGTTCTTCCTTGGCTCCTGCCGCAAAGGTCCATCAGGCCCTTGGAGCAACCAGCCCAGCCTGTGCAACTGCACCACTTTGTGGATCTCAGTCACAAGCCCCTGAGAGCTTTTAGGCAGAGCAGTTTGTCTGTGCATCAGGCAGGTAGGGAGATGAACCACAGAGAGGTTGCCTTAGTCTGTCTTCTCCTCTGGGTCTGCAATTGGCCTGGAGGGCAAGGGAAGTCAGAAAGCAAAGGCTTTGGGAGGAGGTGGTGGAGAGCTTTAGTCAAAGATGTTGCAGGGTTTTGTACAGAACCTTGGTCAAACTCTGCAGCCAGGTCCTCCAGGATCCCAAGCAACAGAATTTTGATTGAATTCGGACTGCTGGCATCACGTACTGCATTATTATACCTTATCATTCTGCTTTTCCTCTGACCTCTTTCTGCTACAGAACCTAAAACTACCTGGACATGTGTTTGTAATACCATGGGATAAAGGGTAAAAGCACCATGGGATAAAGGGGTTATTCTGAATACTTTTTAGGCCAGATCTCCCTTTTGAAAGCCTCTTATGGCAGGGTTTTAAATTGGTTTAGGGACAGAGCCTGAATGTGATAAGATGTTAGTTAACACAATGGGATAATCAAGTCACTTTGATTTCTCCCCAGGCAAACCTCTCTGCAGTCTATTAAAATGAAATATGACGCCACTGCTGTTTCCCTCAGCTGTAGTCAAGGAGATATTTGTTTTAATTCAGTACAAGATAGCCCCACAGGCTCCGATTTCTACTATCCATATTGATGTTTGTAATTTATTGCCCTTTTACAATACACACTAAAAGGATGTTGTATTTGCCAGACTGGCTTTTGAGAACTCTATCTCCGAATCAGTCTGTATAGGATACACTGAAATTGTTCTCTCTGTCGTTAATGTTCTGTGTCATACAATATTAACACAGGCTCCATTCGTTTTACAGGCAGCCTTGGGTTTAGTAAGGGACACAAATAGAATACAATATATCCACAGAATATAATCATATTATCCTGGGTATGATGAAAACAGAGATGCCCTTTTGTCCCAGCTTACATGAATGTTTAACATGTTTCTGATCTGCTGGCACATCACTTCCAACTGTAAATGACCTGAGAAGGTAAAAGTGCCCACACCGTAAATGAAAGTATGTGTTACTGTTGTGTTCCATGCAGCAGGGGTGCATTTCATTAGAAGGTGTATAATTTATGAGGCATGTTGGGACAAAAGATGCTGCTGCAAAAATGCAAGAGCCTATTTTAAACTTGTAGTTTAAGAAGGCCCATGAGACCTGAAACTATCTGTAGGTTACAGGCACTGGTGCCATGTGAAGCTGTGCTCAGTGCAAGCCACAGGTCAGAATAGTGGCGCAGGCAACTACTTCAGCACTTTCATCTAATATATTTTCTAGTTGGCAAATCTGAGTTTCACAGAACTAGACTTTTTCATAGGGAGAATGACAAATTGATGAGATGTTACAATATTTCAATTAGATGAATTGAAACAAAATTTTCATTTTGACATCGATATGTCATAACATTGTGATTTGATTGAAAATGTCCTTTCTGCTGTGACAGATTCCACTTTTGTTTCTCCCCTTCCTGATTTTTTTTGACTGCTTAATACATCAGTATCTCACCCTGCTTTGAACCAAGAACATTCCAGACATTTCCAGAAGAAGAAACTTTTCCTAGTGAGGCTGTTGGTTCAGTTCCTCTGTCTTGTGTCTTGATTGTTCAGCCCCAACCATCTCTTAGGATCCAAAGAATTATTGCAACTAAATCTAGTGCAACATTTTATATTTCTTAAGGCTGAAGAGAAAGGTGAGGGAAAGGTAAAAGAAAAATTTTTGGATGGAAAAAGAGCTGCTAAACTAATTCAGATCAGATTCCTTTGAGACGTGGCTGAGGATTTATAGTTGGATCTCATTGTACTTTAGTTTGAGATACTTGAGCTGAAACATTTGAAGCATAAAACTCCTTCATCTTTGCTATCCATCACCTCTTACTTTTGCCTATCTCAAAGACTTGGCTTATTAGAAAAATACAATAAAGGAATAATTGCAAAGAATGGGGGATTTTAATTGCTTCATTTACATATAGAGAATTAGTCTAAAATCAATATTAGGCTGTCAGTAAAGAAAACTAGCTCAATGTCTTTTCTGGGTTTTCATGTCAAGGAAATGTAAGTTTAAACAATGTAGTTTGGAATACTCTTTGGGATTACTTTCTTTCCTCTTCTTCCCTTAACAACTCCTCCTTGTCTATTTCAAGACTTTTTTTTCCCTGTGAAAATTAGAGAATAAAGGGAACTTCCAATATTTTCTTTTTTACTTGTGGCAAAAAGATAGCCAGTTTTATCTTCAGATTCAGTTGTCAGCTGGTATTGGGAAGGGACAGTGTTGAGCCCTGAGAGCCTAAAGTCAAGGCTGAGATAGAAACACTGAAAACCAAAAACATGCTGACTGTTGTGCAGGAACAATGTCGTCTTCCCTAGATATGACCTCTGCTGAAGCCTGGAGAGGCAAATAGTCACATCCTGAAGCCTGGCCTCAATAAACTGGTGGTATTACTCTTTCATCACCCTGTGAGCTGTACCTGGTATAAATTACCAAGCAGACCAACACTGAAGTGGCACACAATTTGCTAAAGTTATTTATTATTTGAAATTA
Organism: Entomyzon cyanotis; assembly: GCA_024500445.1. Lineage (NCBI taxonomy): Eukaryota > Metazoa > Chordata > Aves > Passeriformes > Meliphagidae > Entomyzon > Entomyzon cyanotis. Next base: position 13,379,490 of record JAKEPQ010000780.1, read on the forward strand.
ACTTTCTTTACTGCAAAAGCTGTTGCAATAGACTTCTCTCTCCTCAACATGGAGCTCTCTCTCCCTCCAGGCTTAAACCAAGTAGGTAGAGTGCTGTCCCAGCAGCAGGACAGTTGCCATGTCCTGACGTGGTGGGCTGGCCATGCCTTTGGCACGCAGCAAGTGTTGGCAAGGGTCTACACCACCCCATCAGTCCTACATGCTGAGCCTGGAGGGCAGCCAGCTGCCCTCCCTGCCTTGGGGCAGGATAAACTGTAGTTTGGGTACTGTGTCTCTTGTACATGTGTGTAATGTCATAAATGCTAATGCCACTGCCCAAATAACAAGAGATTCCTGTCATTTTGATAGAGGTCTTAGGAGACATTTTACTGCTCCTGGAAGTCCCTGTAATTAGTGCCAATGATTGATGCTTTGGGATGGTGTGGCTAGCACAGGTCCTTCCCTTGGGAACATTTTGCTATCTTTCATAAACAAAGATAAAGTTTGGATGTTTTGCAAACAACGTCTCCGGAATTAGGTCAGTTCGAGCTTGGCCAATTGGGCCTAGGGGGAGGTCTCGGGCTGACCAATCTGGGTGAGCTCTGTAAACTCTATATATATGGAAATCAAAACAATAAAGTGCTCTTCTCTCTTTCCTTGTCTGAGAACCTGGGTCATTCCTCAGCTAGCAGCTCAACAGCGACAGGATGGGACTTGTGTCTGCTCCCTGCATTGCCATCTTACCAGTCCCTCTGGGTGCTCTATTCCTGCTCATCCACTGCTAGCCAAGAATCCCAGTTCTCCATTAAAAGTACTTTCCTATTTAAAATACAAGATTAAAAAGAAGTCATAAAGAGCCTAGAACTCCCACTTGGTGAAAATGAGAGTTATATAAAACATTCAAGTGAATGGACAACATAGAAGAGAAAAAAGCCTCAGTGACCTCAAGTGGGTAAAAGAAATTACTTTGGATGATCAGTGATTCAGTTCTCTTCCTGAGGCTTGATCCAGCCATGGGATTTAGAGTCTCCTTTTTTAAGGAGACATTTAGAGCACAGGAAGTTCATCAAATTGCTACGGACATCTAGATGAAGAGGTGTGAGGAGTTTGTTTTACTTAATATGTGTGAAAAATCTTACCCCAAATGGTCTTAGTAAGCACCCACTATTTATCCTGGTTATGTCTCTGCTCCATGCTGCACCCAGCTCCACTTGCCCTTCACACCCTCTCTGTCCCCCAGCACAGTGGTTTGGAGGCCTCCTGTGGAGCCACTGTGGCTTTGGCACTGTGGTCCACATGGGAAGGACCCTCCTGTTTCTCCCTGCAGTGTGAGCTTCACTTGCACTTCTGAGAGATGGGAATTCACATGTCACTGGGTCACCCTTCAACACCCCCCAGAACTGGAGCCGCTGGCTTGCATGCATCCATCTGTACTCAGTTCATGCTCCTGGATTTAAGATGTAAGAGGGAAGTGAGTGGACAGGAGTGAAATCTGAGTTCTTGGAGAATGTAAAGGCTGTTTAAAGAGTTGCTTTTCCATTACAGTGATACTGATCTGGTCTAAACTGAGAGAGATGTTGAGGTTCTGCAGAGCTGCTGCTAACAGAGTCTGTATAGTCCTCATTTGTAGAATGTGAATGTGGACTCCCCACATGCTGAACCCCAGATTTCTGCAGTCCTTTGGCTCAGCTGTGTAGCACCTGTTTCTGCAGATCTCTCTTGCAGCCACCCCTAAAATTTTGGCAATTTGATACGCACATTGTTGTTTTAGATTCATCACGCGTTGCAGGAATATTTTCCAGTCGTGATACACTCTGGCCAGTTTGAAATTGTCCAAGCTTAAAGACATAAAGAAAAGAAAAACTACTTAAACCAAAGATATTTATTTAGTTGTATGTCAGGAAGAATAATTTTTCATCCTGCATTTTCCCCTGATACATACATAATAAAGGTCAGCGAAACAGAACAATATCTCTTTTCATGGGTGCTAAGGCTGATTCATCACTGACATGAACATTGTTCCCCATCCTGCCAAGGGAGGAGATAGTTCAGCCTTTGATCTTCAGAGTAACTGGGGATGGAAAAGCCCTCAGAAGTCCATAATCTCTCTTATTTTTAGCCCTGTCTGCATTGTGTGAAAGGTCCTGCAGGTTTCTCTATATCAAGCTGCCTGTTAAGTTTGATTGAAGGTCATGATTTCTGTCCCACTTCCCCTAGATACCTTTTTGCTCTGTGGTGGATCTACACCTATCTGCACACAGGTGTTGGTGTTCCCTGCCAGAGTGAAACTTGGCATGTGTGAAGTCTTCAGGAATGATAGCCAAATCTAAGAAAAGTCAGCTGGTTCCCCTTGTGATATGACCTGGCCGGCAACTCCTGTGGTTGATGGAGGCTGTGGATTACCCACTGACCACCACAGTGGTTTAATGACACAGAAATGAGTAAGAGATCTAGAAAAATGAGTGTATCTCTGAGTGGGGAATACAGGCATAAGGTGCTTTGATCTCACCTCTAATGAGGCATCAAAGTGTCCTAGGAGCAAATGGTGAGGAAGGATATATACACCATGTTCTTCATGTCTTGCTTTTCATGATTACAAATAACTGTGTCACTGACTTTTATTAGATACAGATTCACAGAATATCCACTCTGAGTCCCACAAAGTGTTTCTGTAGAAGATCAAACTTAAAGGACATAATAGGCGATGCCAAAGGCCACAATAACAGTGTTAATTTTATGACTACAGAGGATAGAAATGAGACATCACGTTCAAACTTTGCATAAAGAAACAATATTTTTATATAAATGCAAACCAAAGCTCAGAACATTTTGACTGAATATTATTTAGTGGCTCTTGTTCTCTCCCAAACAGGATGTTCCAAACACAGACAGATCCTTTATCTAGAAAAATACATCCACCTCTTCTGTTCATAAAATATACAATTCCTCAGTCATCATTCACATGCGTACCATTACATCTATTTCCTTGTCTGTAGTTGATGGAAATGGTTCCATCCAGGCTATATTTGAGAGGAGAAACAAGGACAGGCGTATGCAAGCGAACAGACCTGAGCTCATACAGCAAGCCATAACCCACACTAATGTCCAGAATTTTGCAGTATAGCTCAACCATGTGTATGTGGACCAGCATGATACTAATAGTTTAGTTAATTAAACGAATGACAGACTCCTGTTGTTACAACATTTATTAATCCTTAGTAATAAAATAACTGAATGTATCCAGACATTACAAACAGTTTTATGAATTGTGATTTAATTAACTCAACCTATCCTATACTGCTGGAGGGAAATGATTACTTCATCTATTCTATACCACATACATTCTGAGTCCTGATCTTCCTGAGTGTCAGTGGGCAGGTAACTGTTCCTTATTTGCTGACGTCAGGTTTATGGATAGAACATGAAAGCATAAGTAAAGCTGGGAAAAGAAAAGCCTGTTAACAGGTACTGCCAACAGCTGTTTGCTAAGTGCAAAAAAAATAAGGAAAAGTAACTGAAAATTTCATCTCAGTTAACAGTCGGTGTTGAGGAGCAGCTGTGTGATACGTGAGGACAATCCTTTGGACTGATGTCCAGTTACTCTCATGGTCAGGACTGTTTTCATCTCCCATTTTTCTCTCCCCATCTTCTGGGCTGTAGGTCAGGTTAGGTCTTTGCCTGGAGCCATCTCCACAGTCTCCTCCCTGTGTGAGCTTCTCCTGCCTGGTCATGGAGCTGATTTCCAGACTTCAAGTAACAAAGTGATAAGGGGTGGCTGGAAAATCATTCTGTTCTGCGGAGCTCCTGGTGTCGCATGAGCATGAGAGTTTGGGAGCAATTTGGGGACAGCTGATGAGATAAGAGTGCCCAGTCTCTGCTAGCGCTCCCAAACCTGGGGAGGGCATGGAGGCCCTGACCCATGCCATAGACATCCCACTGGAAACTTGTGCAACACACAAGTATTTTCATTTTCATGAAGCACTTCTCAATGGTAGAAATTTCTTTTAAGCTTTGGATTTATTTTTTTTAGGTAATTTCAAGCTTTGCTTATTTATCATTCTTTATTTCCACCAAACAAGAATTTGAGAACATGAGGTGTGAATGTGCTGTGGAGGTCCCCAAGTCAGACATAAACCTCTCCTTTCTCAGGCAGGCAGGGCTGGCTGTAGTCGTGGTGAGGATGGGGACGGGAGGGTGAGTGCACGAGTATCGAGAACTCACTGCAGGGCTTGCCACATATGACCTCCCTCTTGCCAAGTTAATCCATCCCGGCTGTTTCCAACCTGGAGAGCACATCTGGGGACTTGCCCTTGGCCTGTTCTCACCAGCTGATGGAAAGACTGAAAAGGGATGGAGGATCTTCCTTGCAAAGCCCCAGCGTGACCCATGAGAGGCCAGAGGGAGAGAGTTGAAGGCACTGTGAATAAACACAGTGCCCTGCTAGTATGCGTAGGTGTTTTCCTGGGAGGATTTGGGAAGATTTCCCGTGAGAGACAACCATCCACCTGTGCAGGCTGCGATTCTGAAACCCTTCCTGTCAGCCCTCAGATGGGAGAGATCACAGCCAGTTCATTTGATGTTTGAATCAAATGAAGCTGCATTTAATAAAGCAGATTCAGGGAGTGTCGCAGGCCCCCTTCTGCTGCTGCTGCCTGTGGGTTTGTTGTCAAGGTTGTTTAACAACCTTGACAAATGTTCTTAATAAGTGACAGGCTGCCTTGGCAGGGTTTCCATGCACATCAAACGTGCTGCTCGAGGTTAATCCAGCCGTCCCACTCCTGCTTGGGAGAAACTCTCAGACATGATCCTCATGTTTTGAAGGATCAGGGCTGCCCTGCAGTGGGGATATCCGCATGGAGCCATATCATGGTCCCATGGACACAAATGGCAAGGTCTGAAGGAGTGGTAATATTTCTTCCCTTTTTTTTTTTTATTTTTTTGTCCTTGCAGCTGCGACAGGTCAGGGCAGACGTGCCAGTGTCATTTTCCATCCTTGGTCAGTGTGTGACATTTTTTATGGTGGCCCTTTATAGGCCACATTATCTTCCCTTCTATTACTTAAAAATCTATTACCTTTTTATGCATCAGTTCAGTCTCCTTTTCTGCAATGAACTGTTTGTGGTAGGACATGGAGGTTCAAAAATGCTGCAGCTGTGGATTTGGCTTCCCCAGGAGGTGAATTGATTCAGTGACTTTTTATTTAATCCAGCCTTTAGATTTTGAGGCTACAGAGGGAATTTCATCGCCATTAATGCCTTGGTGGGAGCACTTAAACGCTCTCTGAAGCAGCTTGTGCTGCTCTGAGAGGGGATGTTTTATTGGAAGCCCCCCAGGTCATATCTGATGTGGCAACTCCTGTGTATAGTAAAAGAAAGTGCATGCAAAAAATAGAATGTCTGGACTTGCCTGGATCCAATAGAGGTATTAACTTGGACTCCCTGACAGCAAATAAAAATGGAGAAACGCAGTCTGAAGAAGTCTTTGATGGTTTTGACAGTTTTTGCCCTTTTAGACATGAAAAGGATTTTCTGATCTGTCAGGATCAATACTGAGCTGAGCTCCACACAACTGGTTGCACCATCTTTCATTAGCATGGTGCTCAGAGGAAGTGATTTGAAATGATCATGTCACTAAATTTTTGAAATCATTTTTCCCTTTCTCCCCTGCCCTTGATTCAGTAATCAATATCTGCTTGGTCTCAGCAGAGCCAAGATATCAGTTGCAGATAAGGATAAAAATCATCAAAAGCTCAAAGAGCATGCTTTTCCTTCTGTTCTGCCCAGACAGTGAGTGCCTGGCATCAGGCACTGTTGGCCCAGCTGAAGACAGACTGGTGGAGGATGAGAAGCAGGATCCCTGCTCTCCTCTCTGACTGCAGGGCCCTCAGATTGCAGCTCTGCCATCGTAGGTTTATTAGTATAATTCATCTGTTGCCTAAGTCTGCAAGACTTTTGTTGAACAGAGGTATTTTAATATGTGTTTGCCTGTGCAGATACATGTTTTCATGCATTTAAAAAGGGAAATTTTTAGTGGCTGAATTTGGTTTGATCAATTAAGTGGATTTACAGCCCGCATGACTACTAGGTAGCTCATTGTGTGAGTGCCTGTGTAGCACATGTGAGTATCTGTATGTGTTTCCCTGACTTCCACAGAGCCTGTCTACTCATATGCCAATGATAGTTCCTATTTCAATCTCAAAATGAGGATTTAGCAGCCGTGGCAGAGCAGCAGTGAGGATTCCTGTTACTGAGAATTAAATTACTTTCCAGAATAAGCTGTGGTGAAATGGTCCCCAGCACCCTGTGAGGCAGTGGCATGCATAATTAAAAACCAAACTACTCGTGTCAAGTAAATGAACAGAGCATGTCTTGTCAGCTTCCTCTTTTGTCTTTTTAATTTCTGTTATTGTATATCAATACTTGCTTTGGAGTTCACAAAACTCAGTCATTTGTGCTGCCTCTCTCATCATTAGTATGGCAAACACAGCAAGAATCAGCTTTCTTGTGTTAGTAAAAAAACAAAGCACAGAAACTACCAGACTGGGTCAACTCCCAGTATTCCCATCTCATCTTATAGCTTGTTCATTCAGAGTAGACAAAAAAATACTGTCCAGCAGATAAGATTGAGGTAATCTGCCAACCCTACCCTACCCTTTTGTATGTCGTTGGATGATTTTGCTCTTTGTGGCATTCCCTGGCCCAGTTTCCCCAGCTGTTTGCAATGGATGCATGGCAACTTATTCCCAGGCTATTTTCTGGAGTCAACAGCCTGATTCCCCAGAGATGTTGGGGTACTGACAGCTCTCCCGGAAGCAAAGCAGAGGAAAGGGTAAGACAGGTGTGGTTTCTTCCAATCCTTGTGCAGTCCTCCAAAATTACCCTGGCAGGTCTTGTATCCTCTTATATCCCACTGATACTTAACCCAGGGCAGGCAGTGCTTGATCCCATGCGCTAAAACCATCACCACTGGGCTTCATCATGACACTCTGGTTATTTCAAGGACCTTGACCTGAAGAAACACACAGCTAATTGTGATGGTGTGACAAAGAGCCCAGAAGCACCTTGTAGAGCCTGGGCGAGTGGGTGGGGGCTCTGCAGGCTCAGCAGCCTGACTTTGCTACAGCAGTTTGGACACGAGTCCATCTGCAGAGCTGGGTGGACTGGGTGCAGGTAGCATTCTGCGTGTTGCATGGACTCGAACACTCATACAGATTCCTCTTGCACAGCTCTCAAGAATGTGCTCTCTTTCTGCTATCTTCAGTCATTGTGCTTGCCACCTGTGCCTTCAGCCCTGGAAAAATGCGAAACTTGAGCCAAGGAGAGAGAAAATGCAAACAGAGGAATTTTAGGCAATGGGTAGGGAAGAATCGAAACTTCTCATTAGTCCAACATGTCCCCTAAAATTGCTCAGAATCTCATAGAAATTTTTCTTATCCTGAAAATCAATAGGAGCTAATTATGTAGAGGTTAGAAAGGGTCCTTGCTGATAAGCCAGATAGGCTCTTGGCTTCTGCCATTTACCTGCCAGGCTCATTAACAAAATTTGAACTGGTTCCAGGGACCTACTTGCTGCTTCCCCTCGGTGGTTGCCCTTCCTCCCAGCTCTCATAGCCCACCTCGGTCAAATGGAGCACTTTGAGCAAATCATTTAGCTAGGCAGCTTTCAAACCCTTTCTCAAAGGAGAGCTGAATTGGGAAGATTTCCCTGAAGATGGGTTAGAAAAAAAACAAGAGAAAGCAAGGACACAGAGGGGCTGTTCCAAGGGGAAATAGTTATTAAGCAGCTAAGAACAGAGGAAAAGAAGCGCTGTATAAAGAATTAGCTGCATGAAAGTCCATCCAATTTTTATAGACTTACCCTGGTTTTTCCACACTCCAGTACCATTATTAACTGCCTAAACCCGTATTTATGAACCGAAAGGAGTTATATACCTGAAAAGCATGTAAGTTTGAAAAACCCAGGCCTTAGGCTCTCTCAGACCCACTGCATCTATGCAGTGACTTCCATCAGGATGCAGGGTGATGAGCTCTGCTTGATTCTTCCAGGACTGTGGTCTTGCATTAGTGTAAAGCACAGGAGATGCTACAGCCTTTCATTTCAAACCTGCCTTCGGAGCCAGAGCATCTATCTGACCTAACAGGCCAGAGTGAAGGAATGGGGATGCGATGCACTGTGGTATCAGTAAACCTTGTGAGAACTCTCCACAGGGAACTCCTCCCTGGACAAAAGGAGCCTGAGTTAACTTAATGTAAAAGGTGGAAGAACATGTAGGTAATGAAGTCACTGTGCAGCAGTGTGTTGCTGTTAAATCGGGCACAGACTCTAAGGAGTCTTGAGCAGTTTGTGTTGAGTTTGATTCAGGGCAACATTTTCATTAATGGTGTATGTGATACGAGACCCTACTCCTAGAAAAAATATGTGGATTGTGCCAAATTGAGATTCACTTTGAAGGATATAGCCTGAATTAAATTATCATCTTGATACATTGGAGAAGTACTCAAAATCAATAGAGCAGAATTCAGTAAAGACAAGTTTCTCATGAGTTACGCTCTAGAAAGAAGACTTTAAGTGCACAGATAAAGTATGAAAAATACGGAAGGCAGCGACACTGCAGGAAAGAAACAGGAACTTACAACAGACCACAAATTGAACATGAGTCAAGATGGCTTGGGAATCTTTTTATGAAAAAAGCACTTTTCAGTCCAGCTCTGAATGGATGCCATTGGGGAGGAAGGGTTGTTATTCTGCTCCTTAGGTGAAGGACCGGAGCCAGTTCTGGGTACTGTGCTTAAGAAAATGACAGGAAAGCTAGACGAAAAAAAAGAAGGCTGGGAGGAAAAAAGAGATCCAGAGGAAAACAATATTATCTAGAGGCAAAAAATATGAAACACTGGGAGGACAGACTGCATTTACTTTGGTTTTTTTCTTAGAATAGAGAAGGTCAAGTATGGCACAGAGGCCTTAAGACCATGTTAGGCAGGTATCTATAAGGATTGGATTTGGTATATTTGCTGCTACCTCAGAGCAGATAGAGAGATTTGAGATCTCTAGAGATACTTCCTGGCCCTGAAGTCAGTGATTTATACGGCAGCAGTATTACCACATTAAAATGATGCTTGACTGCTTGAGTGTCTTCTAAGCAAAGACATTTGGAATCATATTCCATCCTCGTCTTGTGCATCTGCAGTCAGTGAATTAATTTCTATATATACATAGCAGGCTGTAGGCGCAGGCACGTCACTGACCTGGGATGGCAGGCTGTAGGCACTCTGTGTATTTTAATTCCATTCAATTCCTCTTCTTCCACTTTCTGAGACCTGTTTGATTACCAATGGCATTACAAGTCATTGAGCACTGTTAATAACCCCAGTTAATCACAGCAGCACATTTCCCCTTGAAAGAGTTCAAATGGTGAGAGCGAGCACAGCCAAGTTTAATGCCTCCACTGCAGAGATGATGTGCTCCCAGCCCTCGCTGCAGGGCCATCAGGACGTGGCAAAAAAAGAGCTGCAAATGTTTTGTGCTTCTGCAAGCTGGCTCTCTGTGGAGTCTCAGTTTCTCAGATGAGGCTGAAGATTTTCATATGGTTTGGGTCCAGATAATAATTACGATCCAGTTTTGCACACAGAAATTTGTTTGCTGTATGTTTTTCGTTTCAATAGAAGTCAAGCCTCATCCCACATCCTGTTTTTGTTAATGAGCCCAGTGTATAGAACAGCATAGCCACTTGTAAGTCTTTGATAGCACTAATAGAGTACTTATAGATCTTTATGCATCTTCTACTTTGCATCATGCATTACAACACAGATTTCCAATAGTATTTGGATGTGGAAAGATGCTTACAGAAGCTTTGTAGGATTTATAGGCATGCTTAAATGACTTAGGTGCCTAATTCCCTTTTGATGCTCAGCTGGAGCTAAGGTGCCAGAGTTGTTTCATATCCTGAGCAAGTGAACGAACTACATGTTGAAACTGCTAAATATCTACCTTGGGAGATGGGCATCCAAGCATGTACTGTGCTCTGGTACAGTCTGGCTGTGACAGTAATTAAAGTAGGAAAGACTGATGATTTTCAGTTTAAAAATGCAGGGTCAAGTTTCTACTTGTGGCCATCCACTGTGATACAGCATATACAGATCTGAAGCCATGAAACCTGGAGGTTATTACTAAACTGATAAAAAAATTAACAAAGCCACTCAAAATCAATTAATTTTAGTGCAAAAGACCCCTGACCCTTGAACGTGAAAATACATCTGGCACAGAAAAGGGCATGCATTTGTTTGATGCCAAACTTAGAAAGATTTAAGTTGCTCTGCAAATTAGCTGTGAAACAAAAGAAACAAAAATGTTACGTAAAAAATGAAATTATTAATGTTCATGCAGGTGCTAAGGAGTGACATTTTGATTCCCTAACACCAGTATTAGCATTTGCTTTTTGTCAGCAAACCTGAATTGATTTTTGGCTCAGTTTTGCCCTTTGAGGTAAATCCATGGTAATAAAGTTGTACTTTCATAGCTTACTGAGTGTGCATGCATGCGTTGGTAAAAGGTGGCTGTTTCGATGTAAAATGAGAGTCTGTATAGAAAGTAATGTAGCAAGAAACCTTTTAGTAATAACCATTTCTGTTAGCCACTGGTTTGCATTTTCATGGTAGCTGGATAGCCTGGGGTGAAGAACATGCAGGATAAAGAAAAGTTCATCTTCCCAAATTTGGATGAAACTCAAACAAGTAGATACTCTGGAAAGCAGCTGGAGGGACCAGCAGGATACTCAGACAGGCAATGCCATGCTCCATCCATCCCTCAGGAAAAACCAGCTGCAAGGGCTGTGCCTGAGTGGGGCTGTCACAACACAGAGGTCCCTGGAGTAATTCTTTGGGAGCCACAGTTGTGAGAGGTTTCTTTGCCCTGCTGTTGAGGTTATTTGTCTCAGTTTAAAGAGCTGCACTTCGAAAATAACGTTACTGGCAGAAGATCCTGGAAGAATGAAGATCTTGCAGTGCAGCTGGCTGTTCACTGCCTGCTGAGCAGTCGTGGGACGTTTGTGCTCTGATTAGAAGCCGAGTGTGTAGAACACACTTTTTGTTTTCAGAAACTCCCAATTTAAATTAATCAAGCACCGGAGCACATTCGGGCTGGCAGGACACTCAGGAAATCAGCTGGGAGCCTGGCTGGTATCTCTAGCTCTCATCTTGTTTCACTCTTACTGCCATTGCTTGGTGACTCTTGATTTGAAAAATATTGGCTTAGCAGAAATGGGCTTGTCACCTGTCCAAACAGCCGATCTCCGATCCCCTGAACGTCTCAAGGATTTTCACTAGGCGGAACTGAAGGGTTCATCAATAATAAAAAAGCAGCATTTAAAATACAGAGGAAAGTTTTGTCAAAGGATCTTCAAGGTCAGGGGAGATCAGAAAAGTTTTAGCCATCTGTGGGTGGTGTATTTGTCTTCTTTGAAGACACAGAAAATTGCAATTAATATTATATCTGTATTGACAGAACAGCAGGGAAATCCTGCTGCCAGCCACAGCCAGTCACAACCTGTCCTCTCCCTGGTATAAGTAGAAGCCTTACAAGAACAACCTCTGGTGTCTTCATCCAACACCAAAGGCTGCAATTTTGCATAGGCACCATCAGACCAAGGTGAACACTCTGAATCCTGTTAGGTCCCTGATGGTCCTTCCAAGATGGAGACAATGCACATCAGTGTTTTTTCCAGTCTTCATAACATCAATAAAATATTCAGACTCTGGGAATCATTGCCTTAAATACTCCCTTACTTGCAGGAGGGATGACTGACATCATAAATTCCCTGGAGAGTCTGGTCCCTGATTTCTGTGCCTCCAAGTGACGAGGAACCAAACACACTGCAATGAAATCCTTGCAGACAGAACAAGCTGCAGCACCGCTTTAGTTCTCTTAATGAATATATGAATTTGGACAAAATCAGACCTAGAAAGCACAAACCATGTAACCCACTGGCACCAAATTGCTGTCTGTGCAGACAGCCTCTTTTAAAAACATGCCTTTCTCCCTGAGCTGTCAGGGCCCCTGCTTTGTCACAGAGCCACCGTGATGTGACAGTACATGAGGCTGTCTTTCTACTAGCCAAACTCTTTCCTCTGTTGTGTTTTCCAAGCCCTGCCCAGATTATTTTTTTTAATTCTACTTTTTGTTGTTGGGGTTTTTTTTGGTTTTTTGGTTTTTTGGGGTTTTTTTTTGTGTGCCAAATGGCTGTATCAGTTTTAATGAAGAGAGGACAGATGGCAAACAAGAATCTGAATGCATTTGCTTGACCCCAAACTGGGCTAGGGGTTTTCTTTTTCTTGCTTTCTCTCAACAGTGGCAATGTTCTGTGGCCAAGGTGTAGTCTCAGCTGTTTGGATAAGGTGGAGATTGATGAGAAAAAGTTACTGAAATTCTTCTATGACATGCTCTTAAATAGGAGAGATAAACAGAAGGGAGGAGATACCTCTGCTGCCTAGAGTGGTCCAAGCACATTTCATGTATCTGTTGCATTTTTAGGCTAAAGACGCCATAAACCCAGTAGCTGAGGGAGTGATTATATGACAGCATTTTCCTGCCTAAGAGAAAAAAATGCTTTTGTTAGTCCCTATGTGCAGCTGCTGTGTGGTAGTGCATGTAATTCCACATGGCCAAACCAGAGGGATCATCTTTTAGGAGAAGGGAGGGTTGAGGTTGGTTTGTATTTCAATTTCTGATGGTCTTCTTGTGAGCATGAGACTGCCCACAGTGCTTTACCAGCTCTGGGGTTGCCATCAGTGCATGCTGCAAAGAAGAGCAGCCAGGCCACAGCAAGTGAGCTCTGCTCTCTTCCTTTTTCCTTGTCTCCTCATAGCAGTGACAGCTCCTTGCGCTGGGGCTGTCTGTGCAAACCCCATTCAGTCCTGGTGACACACTCAGGGGATGAATTTCTGTGTACAGCTGTTCCCAGCCATCAATCACTGCATGTTATCTCTTACGATTTCCTTCCTTGGAAACAGCTTCTCCATGGAAATTAACCTGTTTGGCCAAGGTTGCTCGCTGTCGCTGTTTGGATTATTTTCGAGAGTGAGTTGACAGCAACAGCAATAAACTGTCATGTGTTTCGGCAAGAGCCACATCTGTGCACCACTTCCCAGCTGCTGCAAGGGTTGCATGCAGGAGGTTTGGAAAAGTTGAGGGGTAGACCCAGAGATTCCTGGCTGCAGAAGTGAGGCAGCAGGACAGGACACTCCTTTATTGCACCAAAATTTCTCCCAGGCAGAAGGAGAGAGGTTTGACCACTGCTGAGGTTTCACCCAGGGTAGCAGAACTCCCACGCAAGCAGCAGCTGCACATGTGTAGGCAGCACAATATATACAAATCGGCTTAGACTATTTAAAATACAGCATGTGTTGAACTCATCGAGCCTTTTCCTGCAGTACCTGTACAGTACTGATGCACTAGGACATGTTGAGCATCTCTGCCTGCTGTGTGTGTTCCTGTTTGCCGTGGGGGAGTGACAGGAATGGATAAGCCTTAGCACAGTGTGACAAGCACTCCCACATCCCGCAGGGCGGCCGGGATGGCATTGCTGCAGGGCCACCCTGCTTGCCTGCAGGGAGATCAGGGCTGTGGAAGATCCCCAGGAGGATCCCTGCTGGCTCTCAAAGTGGCTTGAGAAGGGCAGAGCCTGAATATATGTTTCTGCAGAGGCTCTTTCCCAAGTTCCTGCCATTATCACTAAGGGGAGGTGATGAGGCCTGTTTATTTACTATATGTGTGAGAGCAAGGGAGGGAAGGGAGACCTTTCTGCTGTCCCATGGTGGACACAAGGTGCCCTGTTAGCCCAGACTGGACCAGTTCACAGCTCCTAGTTCCAGTGTTGTCCTGTGGGATTAGGCTGCCAGCCAAGGGGCCTTTATCTGTCATTGCTCTGTGCCATGATTCAGGATTGCAGCAGAGGAAGGCAATCGATGTGCTGAAATCAGTTGCATGAAACCTGAATTTCAAGAGTGTAACACTTCAAGATTGCTTGCTGACTTCTGGGCTCAGGCTCTCTGTGTTGGGTTGAGCTGCTGACAGAGGCCTTGGTGTTGTTACTTTCTTGTTCCATCATGCCAGCAACATCTCCCATGGGAGAACAATATGTCTCTTTCTCATTATCCTTAAAAATCCCTATTCCTGTCTCACTTTTCTGTATGTTTGAGGTTGCCAAAGAAAAGTTGCTTCTTGCGGTCAATCAAAATGGAAACGGAGGGTGAGAGTGTCTAAATGTTTATAAAGCATAGTACCTGTGGCCTGTGTCTGAAGGACTCATCAGAGTAGCTGCATTTCTAGATTATCTCAGTTATCCAAAACTGTGGCTCAGAAACAGAAGCTTACTGTGGTGAAATAAAATACCAGGGAATAAAGAAGGAGGAATGGGAAGTGGAAGAAAAATATTTTAAGTTATGAATGAAAGGAGAGGGAAGAAGTTGGTATGATGTGGCATTGCCTATATTGTGAGACTGAAGGAAACGAGTTGTTTGGGGATTTTAGAGTAAACTGGCATCCTGAACAGCATGGGAGAAAGCACATTGCTTTCCCTGCCCTAAGAAGCACTCTGCAGGGTCATTCCTGAAAAGGCTGTTGTCAGATATGATGGAGATGAAATCCCTGTTCTTCCCTGCTGTCCCCAGCATATTTCTCCCAAAAGTGCAGTCAGTGCAGTTGTTCTGCATGGCCTGTGAATGCCAACACATCTCCCCAGTGCTCTGTCCTGAGTGCACACCTTCAGCTTTCAAATGGCTTCTGGAGTGGAGAAGAGCCTGACACACTTCAGGAACCCCCAGCTTCTCCCTAGTCATCAGATTTTCATCAGCCGTCTAGTTTCAGCAATTCCTGAGTATCTGGCCGCAAATTTTCCTAATCCCACAGTATTCTAGTCACTATCTGCACAGATTTGTCCTTCATCCCAGCAGTACAAAGGGGTGGGGAGCAGCTAATACAGGGGGAATTTGCTTCATGAATGATTCATGCTGAGATGCCCTAGTCCTATTCAATTCAAAAGGAACAGAGAAATTGCACAATTGTAACAGGAAGAGGCCCTTGGAGTGCTGTGGCCACCCCACCTGTCATCTCCATCTCTGGTTTCTTCACATGTAGCCAGTGGATGTCACAGCACCCTATCTCAGGGCCTTTTGAGGATGCACAGGTTGGAAGGGTTGTGCTGGTGAAGCTGTGAGCTGCATCTGGCTCTGTTTTGGCTTTTGATCACCAGGAGATGCATGTGTGAGTGCAGCAGCAAGAATGACAGTGCACTTCATTGTGTTGCCTACAGGGACAACAGCCCACAGCTTGGAGCACATGGTGTTCAGGAGTTTGCCACATTGATAAAGGGAAAGCATATCAGGCTTTGACAAGTCACACTGGAGGCTGAACATTGTCAGCTGGAGAGTACATGCTAGCACATATACTGCATGCATAAAAAGCTATTTATCTTTGCAAAGGGAGAAGCTGCTGCTGACGATAGGGAATTCATTTCCATAGACCTTTCGGGCTTTTTGATGTGCGTGTGCTCAGCATCGCTGCTGAGTGACTTTCACTTTCCCAGATGCTGTGCTACTCCTGCTAGGGACAGAAAAAAGATGGGCCACAGCAATGTTGTGCCTTCGTGCCAGGGATCTTGGGTTCAGAAGATGATGTGGAATGGAGCTTTTGGGCAGTGGATCCTGCTCTGTCTGGCACAGCAGTGCCTTCCCATTCTGTCCTGAATACAGTAGAGGAAAGCTTTTACACAAAAAGCTGGGATTCAGAAAATCCAGATCCTGACTCTGACACAGCCTTTTCAAGGATCTTATGCAACTGATCTCATTCCTCTGAGTCCACTACCTCCTCACCAAGGTGAGACTTTTCTCGTTGGATCCTTGTGTGAGTGCACTAAATGGAAATACTCATTTGCTTTGCTGGCAGGCACCATTTGTTTACCTAGAGGGACACGCCTCCACCCTTGCTTGTGGCATTATAGGTTTGATCCTTCTTCTGTGAGCTGCCTGTGTAAGTGTGAGTCTGGCATGACACAGACAAGTATGATGATCAGAATTGCTTTTGGCAGTTTCTTATCTCCATAAAATATCAGATTTCTTTTGCCATTTCCTCCCAAACACCTTGAATTCTCAAGACTGGTGAATGCTCCATGGGCTGAGACCTGATGGGCAGGGCACCTAGTTGGGCAGTGAAATGCAATCCTGGAGCTGCTCTTCCAAGCTGAGCCCCACCAGGAATCCTCCATCCTGTAATGTTTCACTGATACCTCTCCTGGCTGAGGCCCTTCTTGTTTCTCCTCAGGAATCTACATCAACTCCCACACCCAGCTCTGAAAACACAGTGCCTGCCACACTTGTGCAGTTCCACAGGAGGCTGGGGGCTTTGCCTAAGCACCAGGACACCCTTGATGGATCCAGCAAGCACAAGCTCCCCTACTGCCCAAGAGCAAGGACAAGTTTTCACTGCGTTTTCCCTGTTCTTACACCTTTCCCTTGGTGCTGCTGCTGGCCACTGCCAGAATGCCAATCTGGCTCAGTGCAGCAGTTCTTTAGTCACTTTTAATAAGTGTGTTTGAAAGAGGCTGCTGGCTGGAGAGGTGTGGATCCTCAGGAACACTGCCCCATTGCACAGCATGCCTGTTGTGAGCATATGTCTGGCGTCAGGATGAAGCCCATGGCTCTGGCTGTGAGGCTGCAGCACGGAGAAGGTTTTTAGCTGCCCATTAAAAGCAGCTGATGAATCAATGTTGCCAGCAGACATTGTCCCCTGCATCATGACCAGTAATTGGTACATGGGGCTGCGCTGTCCTTTTCAAATAATCGCTTCTTTCATAGTCCTCTTCAAAGGTGGCTTTGCATACAAGACCAAGAGTGAAACCATAGCTCATTACTTGATTGCATAATTACATTCTGCTACAGTGTAATTTGGTTATGGATGTAATTAAATGGATCAAGGTCAGCAGTAGGGCTCAGGACATGAGTGGGGGTTAAAAAAGGCTGAGAACTTTTTAGTGCAGAATACCACCTTGTTGGCAACTTTAGCAGTTCAGGTCAATGTTTTTGTGGCCCTGCTGCTTGTCCTTCTGTCCTCACAAGCAAGATGTATGTAATGTTTTTCAGATGGCTTTTCCCAAGCCATGGTGTAGGCAGCAGCAGCACCATGGGCAGTTGACTGGAGGGGTGCAGGTGCTTGGATCCTTTGAAGAGCCCCCTTGCCTTCCTGACAGAACCTTTCCATAGCTCTGATGAAAGAGCTGACCCCTGAACTGATGCCTGTGTCTGTAGGGACTTTGGGCTGGATTTTGGCTGGAAAGCAGAAAGTGACAATGGTTGAAGCAGGTGTTTTCCAAAACAACTTTGTAGTAATTTTTGGATCATATAACTTGTGGGAGAAAGAAATCAGAGGGTTATAAGATGGAGCTTTCTTGAGAACTGTTGTGATGCAGCAAGGCCAGAATCAAACAATTCAGGGAGCCTCTCCCACACTGCACCCTCTACGTCCTGCTGCATTGGAGCATGGACTGTGCAGCACCATGGCAGCTGCTTCCTGGATATGGACATTACTTGGTGCACAGACTTTTTTCCCCATTCACAAAATCAGGGAAAGAAGGACCCAAAGGCATTAATGTATGCCAAGATAATAATGAATGTATGTTCCTCAGAAAGGTAACTGAAAGTAAGTCATGAAACAAACTTTATGGGAGTTGAGCTCTTCAGAGCAACCTAGTCTTTCTACTGCCTTCCAGAGCCTGATATGAATAAATAATTTAATGGCTGTTAATGTGAATGCTACTGATTTTGAATCTCAGTTCCTACCACATTAAACCCTACAGCCAGCTCTGCCCTTAAGGAACATTCTTTCTGCAAGGGCTTTGTATCCATGCAAATGTTATCTGCACCCTCTGAACAGGCTGGAGCTAAAGAATGGCTTTTGAAAATGTGTAGCGCCGGGATTATCACGCCTCGGTTTTTTTATCAAATATACGCCAACGAAAAAAACAAAAGAACAAAAACCAAGACTTTCCAATATCAAAGTTAAATTTAGAAAGCAGACTTTTTAAAGCATCCTTATCAGTTGAAAGTTTATTTTTTTAATGACCAGCTTAAAAAGCAAAATCTCACAACTCCCATTATTTTTCTTTTGTGCGTTACTTGCCTCATATTTTTTACTGCCTTCTAAGTAAAATGATCCCCACGGTGCTCTTAATTTCTCTATGTTCCTCTAAATGTGGTTGCATGTATTTCTCTGAGAACTAGCAGTTTGCAATATGCTTTGGTTAGGTCAGTTGAGATGCAGTAGTGTAAAACTAGTAAATAAAATCCAGTGATTTGATAAGCCTTCTGCCACTTGCCTGATTGAAATTTTGCTTAACAGGTTTTCACCTTCCAAATGCTTTCATGTTGTGCAATATGGTGACAGTCATTCATGGCTACACTGTTTGTGTGGAGCCCCCTGTGTGACAGATTTGGATAGGCTGGGACACCATGCCTGTTGCTGACCCCAGTGCCATAGGTTGTGGGGCAGAAGTGACTGTTCAGGTCCATTGGTATGGATATATCATCACAGTTTTGCTAAATCATTCTGCTTGCATGAAGTCCCTGCTTTGGTTGAGTTAAATCAGATGCTTTGACACAGGTTATCCTTGTGGGCTTTTCTCCCAGCACCAGAATTACGTTTCCACAGGACTTCTCGTCTTCTCCTTCATCTCCGTTGTTATGGAAGTGATCATACCAATTTTAATACAAACATTCATGAATCAGTGTTTAATCCTAGAACAGAATGTTTAGTCCAGGTTCAGTGATTCTTAGAGGATCCAATTCTGCTCATGTTGCTGTACTAATGATTCAGGACTTAGCATCGATGAAAACAGATGGAAACTATGAAATACTGCAGGTGGTAAGAAAGGACTGTTATGCCCATGAGCAAATGGTTTCTCTTTTGTGGGGCTTTTTTGGTTCAGCAGGGTCTTTTTTCCTCCCCCGGTTCTGTAATAGCCTGGAAGAAAGCAGGAATTACATGTTTCTTCTTCAGTGATATAGTCAGGACAGCTTTGGGATTTCCTTCTCCCTCAGCCTGTTTGCTGGAACATATAAATAAGATTTCTTTAAAATTTATCATGCTAAGGAAAATATTTTCAAACCTCTGAAGAATCCAGCCGTGATGTGTAGTAAACTCGAGGCGTTCTGCAAGCCAGATACTGAGTTCAAATAGGCAGGCTTAGCAACTATTTTGTTGTTACCATGGCCAGTGCAGCTGTTTGCAGATATTTGTGGTAAGTGCTTTTTGGACAGGTTTGTGTTACTACATCCAGTGTGGTTGAGGCATTTGAGATCATAAAGGAACAATCTGAAGTGTAAAGTCCACATGGCAGAAGAGGACCTTGTGTACAGCCCTCACCCAGGTTACAGCCTGCTGCTCACATCCCTGTTTTCCAGAGGGCATACAGGGCCCTCGGCTCCTTTTAAGAATGCTGACATTTCACATCATCACATGCCTACTATATTATACCCCACTGCAGTAAGCCAACTGTCCCAGCTATTTCTGGTATCACTGCTTTAGTTCAGACCAGGACCGCACTTTTGGAAAAATCCCTCCAGTCACCTTCACATGCAGCTCTTCGGTTTGCACCACAGAGTGGTTCAGGCTGTGCAAACTAGCTTCATTTTTGGGTGAGACTAAACTGAAGGGTGCTCTTTGGAAGTGCCGCTAAAGTAGCAGATAATCAGCCCATGGGACCAGGTGGCAGCTACACCAGACTGATGCCATCCTGAAACGTCTACAGCACCAGCATCCAGCCCTTGCCACCAGCAGTTTCACTACACGCATTTGATCCTGAAGTGTAATAAACACAGTAAAAAATAATCAAATGCCTTCAGATCTAATTGTAAACCCTGGATCTCACTGAGCCTGCACGCTGCAATAGCTACAAAGAGGAAGCAGTAATTTTTAACTCTGGCTTGTTCTGTTGATTTTGGGTCATATAATTTAAAGACAGTTGCACAGTCTTCTGTATACTAGTCCCACAATAAAATGGTCTCCTGCTTTACTGTGCATTGTGCCAAATAGAGTTAGTGTGTTATATTACTCTCTCTAGAGTGACTACATTATCTTAGTTTGGAAGTTGAAATCATTAGTTGGCTTCTCAACAGGATCAGATGCCAAAGCTAATCTGTGTTCTCTAGCAAAGTGTGCAACAGAGTGAAAAATTTCACTACAGCCACTGCTGCAAAATCCCTGATGATATACTTCCATCTGTCTGATTCCTGGGAAGCAAAGCATCAGCTGTAATGGGTCAGTTGGCTACATACACTGGAACAGGCTGATCTGAGCTGTGGCATAGTTTGGGTCCATTCAAAATGTTTGTGCATTGTCCACGGGTTATTTCACATCAAAAGGGAGCTAACAGAAAAAGAACAAGTCAGGTTGTCACCACATAAATATCATGGAAATCCATTCAAGATATAAGTAAGCCCAGTCTTGTCTGTGAAGTTGTTTTGGGCTGTGAGATTCATCAGCTCATTCAAGCTATGCGGTCAGTATGTGGATGGAAATTCTGTCACAGCAGAGTTGGTTGATTTTCTTAATTCTCAGGAAGCCAGTGAATAAAGGTCTAAAAGCAACAGAAATGTGCCTGCACACCCTCCATGGTCTTCCTTTAGAGCACTTACCTACCTTCACTGGGGGTTGGGAGGATGAGCAGAGAGATGTGAAATGTCACCTGAATGTCACCCTGGCAGATACTAAGGGAGCACCACAGACCTGTTTTGCTGGCTTTGTTAGCAGAAACATATCTAGGACCCAGGCTTTGAGGCACAGATCCCAGAGAGTTCCCTTTGGCTCTCCCAGTGGGCAGCAGAGCTGGCCTCCTCCCAAGAATACTCTGTGAACCTTTCCTTCTCACTGTGTAGGCACTGCAGCAGCAGGTACAGGAGGAAGGGGAAAGCCACATAAATTGTCACACTTCATAACATTTCGTCTTGGTTGTAAGAACCTGTATGTCTAACACCAGCTCAGCCCAGCCTCAGTTGATGCTTTAGACCACAGGACTTGCTGTTAATTGCCCAGTTGCAGCCAGTCTGTCAGTAAAGTGTCAAAATATTAATTATCTAACACCACTCATTTTCAAAATGGAAGTTTCAACAGCAAAGAAATTGAATTTCCAGCCTTGGTCATGACAACTCTGAAATTGGTTTAATGCAGGGGAGATCTTTGCAGCATTAAGAAAAAGATAGGGTGTGTTTCCACTGAGTCTCACAGTTTGAATTTAAGAGTCAAAGCAGAGAGGCTATCTCAGCACATCAGCAGCTCAGGGCTGTAATAAGCCTGGTGAGCTCCTTGGCAAGTCCTCTTATCTTCTGCCCACGTGACAATGAACTACAGAGGAAAAATGAACTACACAGAAAATTGGGCTGAGGCCATTTTCTTCCTTCAGACCTGCACTCTGTGCAGGCTGTACCACTGGGTGAGAACAGGACCGTTTTGTCTGTGTGTTAAAAACCATAAAACACTTACAGGACTCTCCTTGACAAGGGCTGGGGCTCATTCACAGTCCTTTGCTCTCTGACATTGTTATAACTGCATTATTTCATTTATGTCAGAAAGAGGGGGTGTTTGCCTAAGAAACTCAACTGGAACTTAGTTGAAATTTGTTTCTGTACTCACTCTGACACCTCCTGTTTGCAGAGCACCCAGCAAGCCAGCTGGCCTTTCAGTGCTCAGGACCTCGGCACAAAAATGTAGAAATTAAGAGATCTACCCTGTCCTCCTGTCATTGTGAGGGCATTTTATTAAATGCCCAAGGCATTTATACTCAAAGGTTTGAGCCTTTGAGGATGATTTTCATAGAAATAACAACATGATAAACCCAATATTGACTGCTTATTTTCCACTAAAATGTTTCTTTTGACTATCAGAAGAAAATAATCTCATGTTTATGAATGCATAACCATTACTTTAGTTTATACATAGTAATTATTATCAACAATAATAAAAATAGCAGAATCGCAAAAGTAACCAAAGGCAACAAATCAATTTATTCTGCCCTGTGCTCAAACTCAGATTGGTGCCAAGAAACAAGAGAGATCAGAGGTTCAGAGTATCCCATCTGGCTGTGTGTTTCTAAGGTTCTTACATTATTATTTTTCTTTATAGTTATTTCACGCTTTAGCAGATGAGGCGGTACGATGCTAATTTAGGAAATCTGTTTTTCTTGTATGCAACTAACATATCTTCTTCTTGTCCCATCTTGTCTCATGATCATTATGTCTGAACGCAAAGATGTATTTCTGGCTGTTGCTTTGGAGTAAATGGAGTTGATAACATTGTTAGCAATTTCAGACACTTTGTCAGGAAACAGAACACGGAGAAGACAATAGATGAGTTGGGATTCCCAGGTTAGAAATTATCCTGGGGTTTCACCAGATCCCCAGGTTGCCAGGAATCCAATATCAGAGACAGTGGTGTCAGAAAAAAACCCCTTTAGTGGGAAACAGTTGCTTTCCTAGAAGAGCAGTGCTGCACTGGATGGGCCAAGTGCCATGTGAGTGAGCTATGCTGTGGTCACTACTCCAGTTCATAGCAGTCCAAATTTTAAGTCCAAATTTTAAAATTCCAGCTTGACATAAGATCCAAAATTAAAAACCAAATCAATCTAGTAAATTCCAAATATACCTTATATTTTAAAAAGAAGGGATGAAAATTTACTCCATCCACCCATGAATTTGAATTTGGGGTCCATCATTAAGAAAATATGAAGCAAAGGACAAAATAAAGGACTTGCTCAGTGTGCCACATGGGTGAGCAGCTCGATGTGCTGGCTTGTGCAGGTGACACTGCACATGGAGCTGTTCAGTCATTGGTACCCAGATCTTACTGACAGAGCCTGTTCTCTCATCCAGCCCCCCAGGCTCTCCAGGGAGGTATGGCAGTGAGCAGCCTGGCTGGAAGAGTCATCCCCAGTTATGTTCTTGTCAGCAATCATGAAGCTGAAAGCTGTGTTCCTGTGAGGAATGCATGAGCATCTCATCAAAGGCCAGTGCAGTGAATTTGGGCACTTTATGAAGTATTTGGTAAAAATGTGCCTGCACGGTGGACAGGCCAAGAGCTGAAAGCAAAAAAACACAATACTGAGCTGTGGTGGGATGGACAGGTCTGGATTAGGATCCCCAAAACTCATCTGCTTTGTAGCCAAAGGCAGACCATGGCTTGTGTGAATCTGTATGGGCTCGCTGTGATCGAGGTAAGTGGTTATCTGCGGTGGAACAGAGCTCAATGTCTTGCAGAGCCTACCATGGGTTTTGGTTAATACTGTGCTGTGTGCTGGGCAGATGTCCTTGCTGCTGCAGGACACCTTGGCCATGTCCA
This sequence comes from Entomyzon cyanotis, assembly GCA_024500445.1. Taxonomy (NCBI): domain Eukaryota; kingdom Metazoa; phylum Chordata; class Aves; order Passeriformes; family Meliphagidae; genus Entomyzon; species Entomyzon cyanotis. Next base: position 13,402,842 of record JAKEPQ010000780.1, read on the forward strand.
TGCTGCAATCACACCTTTGTCTCCAGCATTCCTCAGTGGTGGTGACGTGGATAATTTAATCAGTCCTTGAACATCAGAAGGTTCTTTAGGACAACCTTTGTCCGCATATAAAGATCTGCAGCCTAATGACAGAGGCTTGTCCAGCACTTGGGTTTTTTTGCCTGTCTAGGAATATTGGGTCAGCTCACAAGACTTAGCAGATCTGCACTCCACCTCTTGCGTGGGTGTTTTAAAGGGAAGCCAACTGAACAATTACTTACCTTGAGCACAGAGAGTTCCCACAAAAGTGGGGGCAGATAGCCCTCTGGTTAAATTTTCAGAGGCAGTAAGTCAGGTGACTTGCTAATTCTGCTTCCCAGTTCCCAGAGAGCTGGAGAACAGACCTGCATGGATGATGATTTATTTGAAAATGTGCTCCCTCCAGCCCACAGATGGTCCAGGCGGAGTCAGAATGCTTTCAGATACCATATTGCCTCATCAAGTGAATCTCTACTCTGCAGCAGGGCTGTACACTCCCATGTAGCAGCTTGTTATTTTAAAATGTATCTGCTCTCTCCTACTTCTAAAAGGCCACCAAGAAGACTTGTCACCAATCTCTTACAGAGCTAGAAGGGGGAGGAAGAGTGGAGTGTGAAGAGTAGAATATCACCTGCCATCTGGACAAAGATGTGATGAGATGTAAAGTTTGGATGCACATTTGTGGTTCTTGATCACATGCCAACAGAGAGCTCAGCTACAATTATTTTAAAGCATTTCCAGACAGATGCAACCCTAGGTCAGGGGAGAAGCTGCTCTGAGGCAGGTGGGCACCGAACTGCTCCAGACCCTGTGCAAGGCATCTCTGTGCCCATGCTGCTGGGGTCTGCACAGGGCTTATCCTGCAAATAGAATCTCTGTGGGTAAAGACCTGTCCTGGGAATAAGAGTACACCAGGAGTGAGTGCTGTGGTATGAGGTTTGTGATCACAAATTCTCAGATATTCAAAGACATAGTCTGTGAGCGTTCATGGGTTTAAATGGGAGTTGGGCATTTGCATTTCATCTGGAAGCCCAAATGTCTTCAAGAATCTGGTGTCTTGCACATCCATATTGATTTCAGTGCTGGATTTCTCAGTGCTGTTGGCATCAGAGGAGTGTTAATGAAACCCTGCCCTAGCTGAGGTCAGTGGGGAATGTAGAATGGGCTTTACTGGGGAAAGAGCACCATAAAACAGATGCTCTTCTATAATGCCATCCTTTTCCCTGGGATGGAACAGCACTTACACAGACAAGTGAACACAATCCAGTCACTTCATGCTCTGCCTCCACAACAACAGTGAAATGCCACTGCTGATAGCTGTGCTGATATTTATGATTCCTATTTAATATGTTTTAAATGAGTTGATGAGCTCTTAAGTATTAACACTAAGATTGGTAAGTATCCTGAGCCAGATTCTCTGGGAGGGAAGCCTTGCCATGCCAAAGACTTTGGTGCAGTTTAGTGCTTTTATCCCATCTGAAGATCTGGCTCAGTAATTGTGCAGAACATAAAAGAGAAACCCGTAAGAGCTGTAAACAAAAGAAAACTGTTACTCTGGGAGTATGTTAGTTAGCTATTTCAACACTCATAATTAACATCCCTTTCCTAAAGTGTGGCACAAACTACTTGCAGAATGGTTTTTTTCTTTTATTGCTGCTAGTTTCAGTGACTAAATTTATTAAGTCATTAGGTTTGCTTGTGGATGTGTGTATTTGCCATTCTCCTTTGGGTTATAATAAAAGGAGGTCTTGAAAAAAAAAGAGATCTTTATTTATCTGGCAATTTTGAGAATGTTTGTAGGAAAATGGTGAGCAATATGAACAAAGCTGCCCAGTCTGGGGGGATGCTGAGTGAGCAGCTGGGTTTGAATACAACAGCAGGCAGTGACAGTTTTCTGATGGATTTCCCTAAGCCTTGCACATGGAGACCTGTCACCATTTCTGCCATGATCTGAGGACACCAGGGGTTTCTGGGGAGCAGATTTCTGGCTCTTGTGATCAGAACCCAGAAGCCCCATGCTGTTGCTTACTGGGGACCCTTTTTTTCTCACCTCCTGGCTGAGGATGCTCAGTGGCAGGGATGCTCCCAGGCTGATATAGCAAGGGCTGGAACTGTTTTCTCAAGCAGCACCAGGGCTCTCTACTGCCCTGGCAGCACTGTGACTGCATCAGGGCTACTCACCGTTGGGTTGGCATTTTTTGAAGGAGCTGAGATCTCCGAGGGTGTCAGTGCATCACTGAATGCCCTGAAGCTTCGTCCCAGGTTTGGCAGCAGTGCCTCTACACCGATGCCTGTGGAACTTCTTCAGCTTTACACAAGTGCAAAGGAAAGTCCAGTCAAACCTACTGTGTTCAAAGAGGCTGGGTTGGATCTGCATGACCATGCCAGGTGAAAGCTTAGGTGGATTAGAAAAAAAAATCTGCCCTCTCACAAATCACTGCCAGCCTGTGCTGTGGTGAGGGATAGATGGGCCCTGATATTCCTAAAATCTCCCTGAAGAAACAAACTGGCTGAAGTGATGCAGAGGTTGGCTTGTGCCTGGAAGTCACATCCATATTGCCATCTGCAGTTGGTAGGAGACACTACTGGGATCAAGGATGAATGAAACATCTTGATTTTCTAAACCAGAAATAACTTCTGGGGCAATCCATGGTACCTTGTACCCTCCCTGAGCAGGTCTGACACACTGAATCTCCCCCAACGAGAGTTGGATCCATTTAGCTACTTTTGATTCCAAATGTCATTGAATGTGATCTCCCTTATTTTCTGTGTGATAGCTACTGTGTAGGTTGGTGGGTTTTTTTTAGACTCTAAAATTTCCAATAAAACTACAGTTAGCACAAACCAGACCTATGTTTGTTTTTTCAAAGCAAATCTAATTACTCTTTTTAATAGAATTGCCTTTTGTTCAAGGGATTGGATTGAGATGCAAAACACAAGTTGTAAGCGGATGCTAATCATTTCGCATGTAAATTACTAACATTTCTTTTACAAATATTTCATACAGGTTTTTAGTTTAACAATTAAAAAAAGAACTGCTTTTCCAAGCCACTTTCAGTAATATCTGTAGACAGTTAACAAAATACCTCAGGCTCTAAATCTCCAAATGGTAAACAAATAAATGTATTTATTTACTTTGTATGCAAAAATAATTCAGTCAAAGACACATTTCATGTTGAGTTAAATTGAGAGAATTTTTTTTCTACAAATCACAAACATACTCCTTAATGAGAAGAACTGGTGAGCTTTCTGAGTGAACTGAATTCATGACAGTCCTGACAGGGGCCCTCTGTGGACTTCATGCAGAAAATATAGTCACAGTTTATTTCTTTGTTTAAAGACTGCAAAAAGACTGGTGATGAAAAGGTGGAAGCCATCTGTCCTCTCACTGTCTTGTACCTGGTCATGCTATTTCAATCAAGGAGAGAGTTGGAAAAATAATTGAGTGGGACTCTCAAGGACTGGCAAGGTCCCTGCAGCAAGTGAGGAAGGGAAGTGGGTGCTCATGACCCCAGGGCCTTACCATAGCATTAGCTCTGGGCAGGATGTCCTTATGTCCCATCAGAAGCATGTGGGGGGCACAGCCTGAGGATCCCTTTGCTGTGTTTACCCACTCTTTATCTGAGATGAAGAGAAAGTATTGGACTCCAGGTCTGCCCATCCAGCTTGTTTCATCAGCAGTGAATTTATCTTATAATCAAAACCAAACAAATAAAAAAATTAAATCTTGCATGCCCCAGATGTCTGGTCAATAGATCAGTGATTTTTCAAAAATACTTCCTGTTATCTCAGATTTCTGTCTCTGCAGCAGTGGCTGCTACAAACTGCTTTGTTAGTGTGAAGCCTGTTATGCTCACCTGCTCTTCTGTCTTTCTTCTCAGCTCATCTCAGCATAAGACAACTGAAACAGCAGTCCCCACCTGATTCAGCATAATTGCCACAATTAATTTTGACAACGAAGCTTGTAGAGAGGTTCTGCCATTAATATCCCAATAGCCTTTTGTTATTGGTAGCCCCAAAGCCGACAGCAAAAGGCATGTGATGAAACTAAATGATGCAGTGTAGCTGAAGGCTTGCCATGGGGCACCAGGAAGAGACCAGTGAAGAAAAACCTAAGGGTTTGCATGCTAATGAGATTTAGAGGACACTCTAAATATCCTCAGGCAGTTCTTGGGAAAGTGGCCTGTGTCCTGCTGCTCTGCCCTGTCTCTTCTCTGGTCATCTCATTCTTTCTCCATCCTCTTTCTCATTGTGTCAAGTCCATACCTGGTAGTGCCCACAGAGATTTCTGCTGCTCAGACCTTGAGGAGTCTGTGCTGTGTCAGTTTGGTGGCAGGATGAGCTGTGTGCCATGTGTGTCTGTCACCATGTGGCACAGTTGTTGCAGGTGAGGTGACATACATAAGAAAAATGATAATAGTGGATAAACCCAGTATTATTTACTAGAACTTAGCTGTCAAATCTGTGGGTTTTCTAAGCTGCTGAATGGACAGAGCTGGGGTGTTTCTTAGTAGTGTTGCCATGGTTCATGTCCTGAAGTGCTGTTTCAACTGAATTATGGGGGATGAGGAATCAACTAATAAAACCAATGTGATGTTTTTGTTTGCTTGTGGGGGAGCTTGAACATTTAAAGAAAATCAATATCTTTATCTTTTAAAAATCTTCATTACTTTGATGTCTTTACATGCATTTGCTTTAAAATAATACAAGAATTTTGTTGGTTTATTGGTACAAGTGGATATACAATACAGCATCTGCTTTTATGAACTACTGCTGCATGTCATAAAATATTATACTGCAGTAATTTTAAAATAGATATTTAGCTGAAAACTTAATTTGCAATAACTTTTAATTAATTTTTTTTTTTTTTTTTTTTTTTTTTTTTACTTTGTGAAACTACATTTTCAAAATGCATTAGCTTTTATATTTCTTCTTCATTGAACATAGTTCCATGTTTAGGTCAAGTTGGGAGCTATCTTTCACAGCCTGCTAACTTTTTAGTCCCCCTAAAGGGAATTTTTGTGATAAGTTTTTATTGATGGGGTAATGAAGGCATGGGAAAGGGGATTGAGTTGTCCAATTTGGTTTGAGAGCTGCTGCCTTGCTGGGCCTGGGGCCAGGGAGAGCCCCCGAGCCAGCAGTTCAGAGGCAGCTGCTCCAAATCCAGCTCCCGGGTGAGCTGCGCCTTCCCAGGCAAGACAAAGCCTGGAGATAAAGGGCAGATTTAAGGAACGCTTAAACGCTGTTCTTTTGGGAAGCTACTTCAAACATGATTTTATAGTGCTCTAAGTCATCTAGATCTCTCTTAACTTGTTTTACCCTCTATTAAAAGTATTTATTTCTCCAGCAAGAAGGACTCCCTCAGACAGGGCAAAATGGCCCATTTTGCTGATGGTGTTTTTACCTGTGTGGTGCTAATGATTGATGCAAAATTCACGTGTGCAGCACAGCTCTGTGCTTTCTGCTGTGCTTTATCTTCTGTAGCTTCAGGCCTGCCAGGCTCTGCGGGTCTGTTGCACACTGGATTTATAGTCACACCAGCAACACTTTATATAACCCCCAGATTGCTTGGGAACACGTACCTGAGTGTTGCTGAATGTTCAGAATGTTCGCTGTTAAACAAGGTCAGCAGTAAATATATGGCATTACTCCAGATGCTTTGCTCAGATGGTGGTCATGGGTTTTCCATTGGCAAGGCTGGAGAAGCTCCCAAAGACTTGGGAGTGGCAAAGGTTTGGGAGGGAGCATCACTTGCCTGTAGCAGCATCTGCCTTCACTCACAGGGCTCAGAAATAACTTGTCTGGGACCTGTAAGAAGGGATTTTTTTGCTAAAACAATTTTGCTTCAGAAAATGAATTTTTATTGTGGCTTGAACTTTTTTTGCAAGAATGGTTTTTAGAAAACTAGTGGGAGAATTTGTTTGGCCAGGAGAATTTTTCTGCTCAATATCAAAGTCTGGGGAAAAAACCCAGCCCACTAACAACCACATCTGTCTCAGTGAAGTTTTGGGAGCCCACTGCCACGGAATCCCCTGGCCAGCCAGATCTTTTAAAAAAAGGTTTAATGTTTCTCTGTTGTGAAAATCTCGAAAAGTTACTGGGACATAACAAGTACTAGTCCATAGCTGAGTGTAGTTTCATCCTGGAGACTTCATGCAAAGCCAGCACAAGTGGCTGAGGCACAATCACTCCCACAGCCATCACAGGCTCAGGCGATGTCCTGGACAGACCCATATGTACTCTACTACAGGGCAGGTGTGGAAATGCTTCTCAGTACCTGAATAAACATTTGTGCCAGAAATCTTTAAAATTACTTTTTTGTCTTCATTGAAAGATTTCCAGGCTCTGTGCCAGCATTTCCTCACGTCGCTTTTGAAATTAAATGGTGTACTTTCTTTTGTACTGCTGTTTCTTTGAATCCTCTTAAATGGTTCAATAAACTACCCCTTGCCTGTAAGAATTTGAAGAAACCTCAGTATTTTAGACAACAAGCATTGTACATTTGCCTATCACAGGGAAGGTATGCGCAAAGCCAGAGGAAGGCGTTGGGAACAGCAAAGCTGTCTCTGCTTCTCAGCTCTCTTTTTCTTTCTTTTGTTTAGTATTTCAGTCTAAATCCTGGAAAATTTCTGACTTTTCCTGCACATTTTTCATGCCTGTTCCCTGTAGGCTGTTTTTCAAACCATAGCTCTGCCAGGGAAGGAGAGCCTTGCCTTTCAGCCGGGACTTTTCTAGATGGGTGTTATCGCTGGGAGCTGGCGTTGCTGATGCCTGTTGTTTCCTGTTGTTAACTGCAATGCGTGACCATTGTGTATCACTCAGTGATGCCCGACTTAGAAGATCAGTGATTAATTATTCCATTGCTTTTTCTTCTCTCTCTCTCTCTTACTGCAGGATGTTTTCACACCAGAGTGCAAATTTAAAGAATCTGTCTTTGAAAACTACTATGTTATTTATTCTTCCACACTGTACCGGCAGCAAGAATCCGGACGAGCGTGGTTCCTGGGACTCAATAAAGAAGGTCAAATTATGAAGGGAAACCGAGTGAAAAAAACCAAACCCTCATCACATTTTGTACCCAAACCCATTGAAGGTATGTAATCTGCCCACTCTCTCCCTCAGTGGGGTTTGGGTAGGAGGAGTCAGCAGCTTCAGAGTTGGGGGTTCCTGGGTGGGGTTGTTGGGCTTCGAGACCAGAAAGCAAGGAGAAATGTTTGTAACACTTCAGGTAAGTGCTGGGCTGCACTGTTAGCATTTCCTCTGCTTTCCTTCTAGTCTCAAATGGGTTTCTTAGCTTTTGGGTGCTAAAGCATGAATTTAAAAGCCTGGCAACACAAGAAATTACTGGAAAAGGAAAGCAGCCAGCAGTTCCAAAGGAATGTGGTCCAGCAGTGATCATAATGTTGTCTTCTCAGAGGATTTTGCCAGTGTATTTCAGTAGGTTTCCAGTCCCATATGGAGTCAGTAGAGACAGGATTTATCTTACCTGATTTTAGATTTTGGCACTCCCTTAACAGAAGAAAAATGGGTCCTACCAGCACAGCTGTGGATGTCCTTTATATGTCTACCCCGCGATAACTTAAATCTGTTTCTCCTCCTATGTAAAGACATCCTAGTTAGTCACTGGGGAGTAGAGTTGTTGTCCAGAGTTAGATGAGATGCTGTCATGCCATATGTCTTCATCACAGTGTAAGGCTTCAGTGAAAGCCATGGAGTTTAAGTTGTGCCCTCCTGCTGCCCATACACTCTGAAGTGTGCCTCAGGCTCCTGCCAGGACATTTTGCTTTTTGTGGCCTGGCCCCTCATAAATAGAGAGATGTAGTGTGGTGAGCCTGGTACTTAACAGGTGCTAACTTGATTCTTGAAACCACATCTTTATTCTCTTGCTTGGGAAGAGCACTAGATTTTGATCCCTAAACTAGGTATGCCTTTCTGACCCTATCTTAGTCCTGCCATTTGTCCCCTTCAGGGACACAGCAGCCTGAAGCTGGCCTTGCACAGCTCTGTGCTCCCTCTCACTGGCCCATGTTGGCTGTGGGAGAACATTTGAATTGATGCTCTCCTAACATAGACCACTCACTAGTGGTGGAGGCCACTGCTCACTCCACAGTAGTAGCTGTTTTAAAAAGCCTCCCAGCTCAGGGCCAGGCAGGTGTGAGTGTGAGGAAAAGGCCATCTGAAGCAAAGCATGAGAGAAATTCAGTGCAACATTCCGAGAGTAACTGTCGTCTTTGCACAGGAAATGGAAATGTTGAAAGAGCAGAGAATGGCCTGGAGCTACTTGTCCTATGCTTGTTTTCAACAGCTTCTCTGCAGCCAGGAGCCTTTTTTTGTTTATCTGAGGCATTAGTGGGATTGGTGCCCTAAAGCCTCTTGTTTTGCTAAGGAGCAGGTCTTGCTTCAGGCATGGGGTTGGTCACCAGCATCTCTCTTGCCTTGACAGGGAGGACATTCTTTTGCAAGCACCAGCTTTCATAACTGGGTATTTCTTTGCTGCCTGGCTAGGCATTGACACTAATCAGTGGGATTCTTGGAATCCAGGCTTCTTTTTAAATCTAGCATGCATGGTGTCTGCTGAACAGCTCAATAGTTTCCTTCTTTATGCATTAAACTAGGCCATTCCTGCAGCTCTCCTCGTGGAAAGCCTTGCCTTCACAGAGCTGCCTGACCCACAGCAGAGATCTCATTGCAGCAAATGATGCTCTGGCTTTCATTTTGAATAACCCAGCCCAGCCCGAGAGCTTCCCTTTCCCGCAGTTGCATCCTCCCACACTTGTTTCAATCACAGCTGTCACATAACCTCCTGAGCGAGTGAGCGCTTTGGAAGTTGGCAGCCAAATTAAGGGCTCCTCCACTCCTTCCCTCCTCCACATGCTTTGCAGTCAGGCTCTGTGAGCGCTGCTGCATCAAAGAGCTGGCAGTCTCCCAAGCCAAGGCACGTGTCAGCTTCCCAAAGCATTCAGCTGTCTGGGACTGTGACTCCAGACGGAGGACTCTGTTCCCAAGCCTAAGATTCATTGTAGGTAGCAGAGGCTTGCGGGGAGGGTTGGAGTAAAACTGATCTCCACGTGACTTCTCTGCACCACATCCATCAAAGTCCCTGTGAGCAGAGCTTGCAAGAGAGATGTTACAGAAAAGGGGCAATTCCTACCCTGTTTTAACAGCTTCTTCCTCTTTGTTACGACTCCAAGGAAATACTCAAAGCATTCTCCTGCTGTATTTGCATGTCGGTTCTGCAGAATGCTGTGGCTTGTCCCAGCGTGTGGGCTTTGCTGCTTATTCGGGACACAGCTTCCATCCACAGTAACTTTGCAGCTTCCATCCACAGTAACACCCCCAGGTTTCCTGTTGCTGGGTACCACCACCAGCATTAGCCCTGCCACGTGATGGCTTACACAGGAATCTGCTCCCCCTGGGAAGGAGAGGTGTCACATATATTTCTAGGAATCACTTCACCTGCCACTCAATGGCAGTTATCTCTGAGGTGAAACTTTCCAGTTGTTTCTGATGTACAGAAAGATTATAGCACCTTAGTGAAGACAGCATGGACAGTGAAGGGGAACAGAAAAAATGCCCAGATTGCTCCCCAAGCTCATTTGATTCCTGTTGCTTCATCCTGCTTTCTGAATTCAGACATTTTGAAATGGCAAATGGACAGCAAACCAATACATAAATAAGAAATACCCTCACAGATAACTTCTAAGTACTCATGGCAGTACATGTGCATGTATACACAATGGTAGCTGTGTATGGATGTGTGTTATCTATGGCATTTAGCAGCTACAGCTTTCTGCTGTGCTAAACAGAGTGTTTTGACTCAAACAGATTGGCAGGATGCTGGAGGTATTCTGTACAAAATTCAACAGATACCAACTGGAAAAGTTTTGGGTTTTGGTCGGTAGCAGTTTTTTTTAGTTTAGTGTAGGTAGGATTTGTTTGTTTTTGGAAATAAGATTAAGCTTAATCAATATGAAAGCACAAAAAACTTACTAAGTAATAACAGGGGAGACGTTAAGTTCCTCTCCCATCTGTGCACAGATAAAGCCAAGGCAAACAGCCTGGTAGGCAGCAGTTGATGTACTGTGTGGTGCCAGTTTTGCTTCAAAACACACATACGCAACACATTTCTTTTGATATTTTTGTTTCTGATCACTGATTATTCAAGTTAAATGAGCCCTAAAATGAAGACATCGAGATTGAACTAGACTGCACAAGAAATGAGCTAGAGTATAATTGTCTCTTGGACAACAAGCAATCTTACTGAGAAATTTCAGTCTCTTTAAGTGTCTGTAATGATTAGTGTTGGAACAACCCTACGGTCCACAGTGCCTCTTGTTCTTCTAAATATCCAAATCCATCTCAAACAATGTGAAAAGTTTCCAGTCACTTAAGTAGGAATATTATCAGATGCTTACTGTGGATGTGCTCTTGTTATTCATATTTGCGTCTCCTTGAAGACATAATTTCCAGATCACTCTCCCAAAGAGTTATATTTCCTCTCTCTCTTGGCCCCAGCTGCAAAACATTTGGGGTGGCAAATTGGCCACAGAAGCAGAAAACTCTTCTTCCATCTAAGTCAGAAGAGGAGCCCTTAACTCTGAATTTATGGCACTTCAGCCCTCATGATGTGAATACATCTCAGATACAGAGGTAACCTGTTAATGGCTAGTCTGGATCCATTTATTACCACTGATGAGTATCCAAGCAGTATCCCAACATCCTAAACACTATTCTTAAAAAATCAAACCTCACAAATCTCCACACTCATATCAGTCTTTGCTAACACAGCTCCACTCTTAGGTCTGTCTTCCAGGTGGGCAGGCTTTGGTATGTTTTCTGTCCCACACTAACTCACTTGTTCATCTATCAGACTCTTGATCATCTTATTAGATGGCAAACATGATGTATTCTAACCATTATTTTCCTTGGCTTTTTGCCATCCTGTGCTGCCTTTCTTACCTGAACAAAGTGTGATTCCACCTGGCAGCATCCTTCGCATTTACTACCAGCTAGACACGAGCTCAGATGCCTCTGAAATGCATCAGCTGGGATTTAGAACACGGTAATTAGAGGCAGAAAACGAGGGTGCCTAATCACTCACTCCCTGCTGCCCCTGAGCGCTGCTGCTCAGGCAATTAATTCTCTGCACTGAAGCATTGGCAAATGCAGCCGCTCGGGCAGATACCAACACCCAGAGCTGTGACATCTGTCAAGGGAAGGAACCCTTCTCCAAGCTGCTGCCAGAGGATGTGCTCCCAGCCCTGCCCAGACCCAGCCAGGCACCATCGGGCACATGGTGATCCTGCAGGGCTGCCCTCCTGTTGAGCAGCAGCTTAGAAAAATGTTGGTTCCTCCTAACTTGCAAGGGTCTGGGGCAAGGAAAGCCCCAGAGTGAAGATAGGTAGATGGGAAATACCTAAGGTGCTTAATACGCTTTTTGCCATATTCTAGAGAAAGGAAATAGAGTTTGTTGCATCCCCTGAACCTCCTCAACTTGCAGTGATGCCAAGTGAGAAACACTAGGGTCAGGATGCAAAATGATGCTTCCCAAACTCAGGCAGTCCCTGATGCCCAGGGTGATTTCAGTGTCATCATGTGGGTGGTGTGCCAGTGCCATGTCTGGGAAGCAGAGTTGACAGTGGGATCCTGTGCCAGCATGTAGGCAAGAGTTTGAGCTGTTTCTGGGTGACAGGCAGCCCCTTCCACACCTTTGCCTTCAGGAAGAATGGTCCCTGCCACCCCCTTCCTCTTCACTTGTACCCTCAGTCTCCTTGCTAATTGGTGAGTTTGTTCTTTGTGCAGATTTTTCACTTGTGCCTGTGAGTGGCAGGCACTGCTGGTTAGCAGGGGAGCAGGGAATCAAAAGCCACAAGAACCAGACATGGGCACAGCTCCACTGCCTTCACTCCCTTCCATTAATGCCCACAGCTCTTCAGCAGATCAAGCTAACAGCACTTTCCAATTAAAGCATGAATATGGATGTGTTGATTGGAATCTGGGGCATAGGAGCTGATTATCTGATTGAAACTCCAAAGCATTAGCTTGGTTTCCAGACATTAAGGGCTGTATTTGGCTTGGTGTGTGGGTGTGGGTGGGTGGGAGAAGCAAGGCAAAGCAGGGAGGGAACTCTTGTTCTAGCTGAATTGCTCATCCTTCCAAAGCTCCTTGTGCTGTGTGTGCTCCACCAGGCCTCCCAGGTGTCAGGGCATGCCGACTGTCACATTGCTGCTGCTTTACCTCAGTGCAGGTGACAGGGACACGTGCACACACACACATACACACAGAGGGACCCCAAAGAGACCTGCCAGTGAGTACTGCAAGTCCTGGACCCCAAAGATGTACTTTCAAAGCTGGAAAGATCTGGGCACTCACAACAGTCCATTTGCAAACACCCCCTCCCCAGTCCGTGACTAATATCTCCCTGCGTGAGTCACGCTCAGACTTCCTCAGTACAAAGAGGAGCAAGCTGCAGTCCAAGAGCCTGTGTTGCACAACATGTTGGGCTGTCCTTGAAGCCCTGTGCCTGTGCAGATGTAGGTGTACACACCTGTGTGTCACAGTGCAGGGGCTTTACAGCCTCTGCTGAGCCATGGCCACAGCTCAGCACACGTGCACAAGCCTCTTGAGTAGGAGAATATCCTGGCATCTCTTGTGCATGATGCCATGTAAGTGCTGTGTACACTGATCCTGTAGATGTATCTAAATACTGAAAATATGCTTGTCCTATACTGCTACAGATTTTCTGGCATGGGCTGTTGGCATGGCCTGTCTGATACAGAGGCTTTGACAGCTCTGTCTGAAAAGCTCAATGTCAGCAGTCTCCAGCCATGCCCCAGATCAGTATTTGTATCATGCACTAGACTGGACGATAAACTTATAATTCCTGCCCTATATCCTTGCCAGGTACAGGGTTTCCTTCATTTGTAGCTGCAAATGTATTTTACTTCCGTGGCCTGGTTTTTATTCATTACTCTGTGGGCCTTGTTTGCAGCTCAAGGTTTTTGCCCAAAGGCCATGGTGAGAGGCAGGGAGTTGAGGAAGGGCAACATGACATGGTGCTGCTGCAGCAAGAGTGCATTCACCTGTGCTCAGTCCTTGTGGTTAAGCATCTGGCCCAGCCTAATGGGTTACTGGGGATGGGTGTGGGTGGGATGAGCTTGGTACAGGCAGCTTTTTGGGGGAAGAACTCATGGAGGTCCCTCCAGCTTCAGCTTGGGACCAGAGAGGTCAGGATGAAGGGAACAGTGCACTTGAGACAAAACTTTGTTTATGGAATGTTGGGGGGGAATGTCAGGGGCACTGGAACAACATTGGCACAAATACCTAATTCTGCTGGGCAAACATCACATCTGAGAATAAGGTGAGTCACAGAAGTGATGCAATCCTCAGTGCTATCCAAAGACTCTGCAACTTGGTAAGAAATCACAAGGGCACAGGTTTTCCTCAGTTGTTAACCATTTCATACTTTCTTTAGGATTTTATTGGGTACTTCACCACAACAGGAAAATTCACCATCACCGTGTTGTTGAGTGATACTCTCCAAGGTGTGAGGGGTAGCTCAGCACTGAAAGGGGATGTGAGAGCCCTTTTCTATTTGTGCTACACATTGTCTTTGCAGGATGCAGATAGTGTCCATTGTGTGGGCATGATGGGCAGTGCTGCCATTGCTCATCCTTGCCCAGACCTGTGGGACAACTCCTTCATTTTCTCTTTTTTTTCTAATTCTCATGATAAACTAGCTCCAGTAGCAATAACAGTTTGCACAGCAGTAGCTCCTTTGAGCCTTGCCGGGAGGCCCAGTGAGTGTGTGTGAGTGTGTGTGTGTGTTTAAACTGCTTTGAAAGCCTTGCATGAAAAAATACTCCATGGGAAAAGTAATATTTTTTCACTGCTCACATATTCAATTCAATATCCCTCCTATTAATACACAGTTGACTGCACTTTATCTCTGTCCTGTATTGTTGCACAGTGCTATAACTGTTTATCTAGTCAGGAGTAAAAGTGCAGAGCAATAATGTCATTTTCAGCCTGCCTCTAATTGCTGGGATTTATTTGCAAATCAGGGGAGATTATAGATACAAGCACTTACATTGCCTTTTCATATATGAGGTATATTTTTTCATTTCTTCATATAGTTTTTGAAGTTTTGATCTTTTTGATTATCCAGAACCAGATCCTGATAGGTTCTATCCTGTGTTGGAGCTCTGTGCCATTGTTTGTGATGTGACACCTTTACAAAATGAAGCAGTGCACAATGATTTCTTCATTTCCTAATTTTTGCAAAGATCTGGACATGACATTTGCAGTCTGGACTTACCTTATGTTCTCAGCTCCACTGTGCCTGCCCTTGAAATGCCTCTCTTTCAGTCACATCTACACTCTGCCACATTTGCAGTGAGCTCATCAGAGATGGTCCCCTTGGTGTGAGCAGCCCATGCCACTGCTCTGGCACACCTCACATGGCACGAGGACAGCCGTGAGGACTTAGTCCACATGGTGAGTTGGATAAATGCTTTGTCCTGCCCAGGACGTGGGGATGAGCCATGCCTTGGGCAGACGTTGTATTCTCTGCTGTCTGGGCTCCAGCAAGTACATTTTTACAGGACACACACTGCGTAGCCAGGGTCTGGAGAGAAGGTGCCCTCCAGCCACCCTGTTCTCAGGTGCTGCCAGACGACCATGCGAAGCTGGGACAGCTCCTGACTTGCTGTCACTGAACTCATCCCATGTGTCTGCTCACAGCCCTGACCTTGGCTGGCTGGCTTGATTTACAGAGGAATAAATAGGAAGTGCCAAGAGCAGACCTCAGCTCTCGGCCGGTGGAGCCAAATGGGCTTGAGTCACCACTTCAGATCCACAGTTCAACACCCAGAAGGCTTGCATGCCTCAGATGCAGGTGAAGTTTTCATTCAAGTCTCTCAAGGGCTTTTGTTGCAGGTCAAGGGCTGGGAACCAAGTCATTCTTGGACCTGTTGTTAGATGATAATCAGCATCTGAAGGCAGTACATGGTTCTGTGAACTAAAATGTTTATTTTATGTATATGAATATGACATGAAAAACTAAAGATTTATCTGTGAGTAGTCACTCCCCAGTCAATTTTTTTGTCAATCTCTTTGCCTTTGAAAGATTCCAGAGACACAAGTGATTAGCAACGAGGGCAGGTAACAGATCATGCTTGGTAACAGGATCTGCTGCTGGGTCACAGAGGTTTTGTAAGAGAGAGAGTGCATGTGTGGATGTCTGTGTGTGTTTGTAATGGGGCTGGAATTCAGCATCATCTACAAAGAAATAATTTATGGCCATGAATGTGTGTGACTTCAGGACTGTTAATGGGTGTCTCTTCTGTTCACAGTGTGCATGTACAGAGAGCCATCGCTGCATGAAATTGGAGAAAAACAAGGACGCTCAAGGAAAAGTTCAGGGACACCAACCATGAATGGAGGCAAAGTTGTTAACCAAGACTCGACATAGCTGACAAATACCCTCCCTTCTTTCAACTCCTCCCCTCCCACCCACCTACCCACCCCACCTGGCGAAACCACACTGAGACGATGACAGCTGAGCAAGGCAGGACCTACCGGTAGTGGCTTGGAGTGTGAACTCCAGAATCTTTCTTTGTGTAGGACGAGAAAATCGAAACCCAGATCCTGCCTGTTGCAACGTTTTAAAAAACAAAAACAACAACAACAAAAAAAAAGTGAAGAAAAAATGTTTTAAATCAGGACTCCATTAACATTTTCAAAAGCAAACTGTTTGCTCTGTGATCAAAGGGGGAAAAAAATCTCATCTCTGCATAATAATAATAATAACAACTAATAAATATAATAATAAATATAATAATAAAGATGTTACCTTTAAAAATAAAACAAAGCTTTTGGAAAATTGAACTTAGCATATGATGTGCAACAATCACATGGGAATTGCATTCTGGGACTGTGCTTTCTGTCTTATCCTTTCACCTCACGTTCACACCACTGTTTTTAACATCCTTGCTTCCCTGGGGATGGATGGGATTTTTCACAAAGCAGGAAAGGTAGGGATGCATTATGACTGTGTTTGCTCTGCTATCAGTAAAATATAGCCTGCCCGAATTAGGAGCCTGACAGTTATGGGCAATGAAGTAGCTACTCTGTATTCAGCCTTTTCCATCTACATTCAAACCCTGCATAGTTATTTGTTGCTAATGTCACTCCGTGAGTATGTTTGACCCAAGTCTGGCATTTTATGCCTTTTTATCATAATTATTTATATTTATAGGCTTGTTTTACTGTATTAGTTGTCCAGGGAATTTCAGAAATGGGTTTTCAGGTCTCACAGGATGAAGTGATCATATTTATTAGGGTAGAGTTAGGAGATAAAGGGCAGGATTTAATATATTAAACAGATCAGGAAATGCTACTGAAATCCTTGCTGTCAGATGGAAATAGTGAGGCATGTCCTGTACGAGAGGGTAACAGGATTTTGGCAATGGGAAGGGGGGAGATGGGGAGGGAGTAGATGGGGTGTGTCTAGGAGGGAGCAGGTATAGGGGAACATGGGTGGTTGTGCCTGTTCAGCTGTGCCAGGGTGAGGGCATTTCCTTCTAGCAGCTGGGGTCTCCCTAAATGTTCTGGCTCCACACACACCACATGTACAAAGCTGAGGCTACAAACCCCTCCAGTCCCCATCCTTAGCACTGTGATGGTCTGAGGCCTCTGAGATGCTGCAGCAAACTGGGTGTGGGTGTGGGCACGAGTCTTGCCAGTGCCAGGGCTGCAGACACTGGAGAAGCGCTTCAGAGACAATGAACTCCCAAATGGAGAAAGGCCAGAAGGAGGGCAGTGGGATGGGGGATGTCCAGTGCTGAGCCCACCTGCAGCAGCCAGGGCTTTAGTGGGGATTGGCAAAGCTCTCCATCTGGCGCTGTCTCTCCTCGTGGGTTGGGGGTCAGCAGTGAACCCTCGCTGCTGGGTGGGACTGGAGCAGGGCATGTGGGTTGGTGCTGTTTCCTGATCACACACATGAGCTTCAGTCTCTGAGCAGCCAGGGCTGCAGGCACGAGCAGCAGGAGCAGGGATGGAGCTGCTGTGACAAAAACAGGCACTGCCCTGCCTGAGGGGTCTGGGAAGCCTTTGCTGCTTGGGCCATGGACACAGGTCCTGCAAGGGGTGAAACAAAATGAAAAAACAATCGCCCAAGGGCCTGAGAGGGATCAGAACAGCTCTTCATACACAGGGAACCAGCCTAAAGCCTTGCAGTTACAGGCTGCGTGGGCGTTTGCGTCACTCTGAACGGGCACATGTGAAATTCCAAATACCACAATTGTGGAAGGTCCTGTGCCATCACGGCCAATGCCTCAGCTGGCTGGCGGCCACAAGGCAGAGCTGCTGTGGCTGTGGGAGAGGGGAGTGGCAGGGCTGTGCCAGGGCTGGCCACAATGCTCCTGCAAAGCCACTTCTGCCCCGGGTGTCTCCTCAACACACACGAGGCGATGCCGGGGCACGTCAGGGCTCAGTGAGCAGCTCTGGATGGGAAGCAGAGACAGCCAGAGCTCAAGGTTATGGAAGACTCCCAGGATCAGCATGAAGGAATGAATTTCAAGCATGTTTTCTTGTGTTTTGGGAAAGCTGAAACCTTGAAATAAAGAGCCTCTTGCCATGGCTGTGCTGCGTAATGCTGCAGCTATAGCAGGCAACCCCCAGTGCTGTAGGTCACATCAGAGTGACTTACTGCTGCCCTCCAGCCCCACAACACTAGAGCAAGCTCACTAACACACGTTCAGCTTGGGAACACACACCCAGCCCCATCTGATGTAATTCAGTGCCTACATTTCAGCTCCCTCACTAACTAGAGAGCAGCCCAAAGTAAAGGGTGGAGGGCTGCTTGCTCACTGGAGACATGTACACTCAAAGAAATGGAGTCTCAACGCATTGAGCTAGCAGGTTCCTGAACTAACTGAGTTACCAAACACCACACCATGGTTTAAGCACTGAGCCACAATGAAGCTGCCCTTCTGGAGGGAAAGCCCAGCACCTACCACAGAGAGTAACACCCACAGCACACCTGGATACCACAAGCTTCTTCTAGACCCAAACACGGGCAATTTGCCAAGGGCACTGATGTCATCTAGAAAAGCTCCAGCATGAGACTAAAAACTGCTGTGGCCTCATGTGCAGGATACCCTTTGCCTAAACCCCTCAAAGCTGTGGGCAACAGCGGACCCAGTCCTACCATGTGCTGATTTTTCCATTGCAGGCCTCACTAATTCCCACACAGGGCTTTTGCCTTGTTAATAGTCTTTGGCAAAATCATTACAAGAATCCCTGGAAACGACATATTCAGGCCTAAATGTCAAAATAACCTGCTCCGTTGTTCCATGGTGTTTGAGCTAATCACTTTCATGTGACACTCACTGAGCTTGCCTGTTGCAAGAGCAAATTGCTCCTGCTCACCCAGTGTCTGCACAACTTTGGAGCAGCTCTTCTGCCATGTGTTGAAATTAAGTGCTCTCTTTGCTCCCTTCTTAACCATGAGCTACATATGATGGCATGAACAGTGATAAAAACCCTTAGGAAATACTGTGCTCTTTCTTGACCTCTAGGAAGCTGCAAAACTGAGCTCATGGTGTAATGCAGAGATTTCTGACATCATAATAGCCCAAAATCCCATGAGGCTGCACAGCCCAGCTCCATAGTGTGCCCCTGCACCAGCTGCTGACCGGGAGCTGCTTGGCTCCCGGTGCCCCAACACCCTCCAGATGCCTGGGAAAGCCCAGGGGATCCACCGCTTGTAGGTACCATGTAGGGCTTCATGTATTTTTTTTTTTTTTTTTTTCACAAAAGTGCTTTGCAAGTTCTGTCCCCAGGCCATATCTCAAGGAGATGATGTGGGTTTTCTAGATTAACCAGCTGCCATTTCTCAATTTTCAGGGAAAAGGGGAATCCACAGAGAATTGTTTTGCTTACTTTGAAGTTCCTACAGTCTCTTCATTGCTTCTCGCTCTTTTTGCTCAGTGTCAAAGTCTTCATGAATGACGTTTCTCTTGCTTCTTTCTTTAGCCACACATGCCACAACCATTTAGGGAGCTTTGTGACTCAGTTTAAAGTTATAGTGACTACAATCCTTGTCTGGCTGCATGTGATCCCAGCAGGACAAATTTCCTGGTTATGTTGACATGGCCTTGGGCAAACACCTAGCACAGAATAGTAAATGATAAAAAAATAAGGATGTTTTTGTCTAATCTGGCCCATGGCTACTGTTAACTCTCGTAAGGCTGCAGCAAACCTTGGTCCTCTGAGTAACAGATGCTGCTGTAGAAGATCTTGGGCATTACAAATCCAGCAGCAGAAATATGAGTACATTTAAAGCATTAGTTTTGTTTCATCCTGTTTTTAATTGTGATGTTCTGGCTGTACATGCTATGCAAAACAGCCCCTCTCAGCTATGCATCAAGGGCAAAGCCTGATAAAATGGCTCCAGTTTGGACCATAAGGATTTTCCTAGAGAAAAGATGCAGAAAAAGCTACAGACAAGCGTGCCATACTGTGCCAGCAAGTTCTGCCACAAGTGTCAGCACTGGCATGTGACAATGTGCTATAAAGTGAAGCTGACACTCAACAAAGCAATTTATGAAAGTTGTCTGTCAACAACATTTTTGTGTTTTCGCTCAGAGAGGTTCTGGCTGATAAAGGCCCACGCAATCCCTCAAGCTGTCATAGGCTTCACTTTGCACCTTTATATCTTAAACTGCACTGATTGTGCACCAGGAGAGTAACTGCCCCAGAAAGGCATCATTGCCACACTCTGAGCAATGCTGAAGAGGAGATGGTGTAAGAACCCAAGACTGAGCAGAACTAGCAGGAAACAAAGTGTGCTATTCTTCCTGGTTCCACGCCAGCAAAACTGCAGCCTGGATGCATGATAGGCATGAAAAAACATCTTCATGAAGACATTTCTTAAAACAAGGCATAGAATTCTCATTAGTTAAAGCACACAAACCCAACCTTTACAAATGGGCATGCACTAAAATACACTACTTTTAACCTGGGGGAAATGTTGGCCTCAAAACATGTCCAGCACTAAAACTGTGTTAACTGGGGCATAGCTTAGTCCTGGTCCTGGATGGCGAGGATCAGTTTGTGAGTCACTCCATCAAGGGAATTAAAAACAAGAAAAGACACAAGTCAGTGTCTTCAGGGACAGATTTCTCTCCCAAAACTGAAACAAAATGTTTAGTTGCTGCTGTGGGATGGCCTGCTGCACACACCTAGGATTAAGATCAAAAGAAGCAGCACTGCACTTCCTTAGTGAAGCAGAGATGTTTCCATGGCATTCACGTCTTCCCTCTCCCACACCAATGTCTCAGCCTTCAAGGTGATGGAGGACTGTTTCCATGGAGGAGCAGGCAACAAGGTTCACATCCTCCTCACCTGCATGGAGTAAAGCTTGACTGCTCTGCTTCAGCTGCTGAGCTACAGCCATGGCATCCACCGATTTCCCCATGTTCTTCCTACACAACTTCATTAAGGGAAAACCACAAAATAATCCCATAGCCAGGCTGATACATTTTTAGCATCGTGTTTAAGACCATGAACATGTCAAAACTGCTGAAACATTTGTGGCCACAAAGTTAAAGCTAAATAACTTCCATTTCAGGACAGAGGATTTCTATTCATGATAGTTGCATAATGAACTGCTGCATGCACAGAAAGTTGGACATTTTCCCAGCCTGCCTCCCTTTTGGACTTCAGGCACCTTCTCTATGGCAAAGGAGGTCTTGGCCAGCATGGCTCCATCTCACCACTGTGTTCACCAGGAATTGTGGTGTTGACACAGAGAGCTCACACAGACTCTGGAGTATTCCCAGCTAAGGCAACTGGAGGATCAGTACCGAAAAATCTGACCTTCTACGGTCAAATGTCCTTTCTGGAAAGGACAGGATCTCTCATCAGACAATTGCTTGAGAAGAAAGAAGGGGATTTGTTGCATTCAAGATACTCTGGTGCAGGCAGGGGGATAATCCATCTTTGGAAAATGCCATTAATGTTTACTGAGCAATACAAATGGAAAAAACAAGGCATTATCAATTATTAAAAAAAAAAAGTGTTTGGGCATGGGATCTGAGGAATAGAAGAGGATAACCCTCCCAAGAGTCTATTACGAATAGGTTATATATTGTTCCATTTTCCATGCTCATTACAATCACTGCCCCAATAATAGCTGCGTGCTGTGCCTTTCTCTATTCCAGCACAATTTTCCCCGTGGGAACTAAATAACTCAGTTTAAATACTGAGCAGAGCTGGTAGAAGAAAGCAGGATGGCTCTGCTGTGCTACCCTTGTGTGCAATTTGCATCTTAGGGAGCTGGTTACTACCTTTCTTTCTCGTAGCTCAGAGGGGCAGCACTGGGGAGCAGGAATATGTTGGTCAGTCTGACTAAATGACATTGTGAAGGACAAATTATGTCAGACTTAATAACTCTCAGAAACTAAGACTTTGATGAATTTTAATTCCTTGAGCTCTAAGAAAAATTGCAGGGAGAAAAGCAACCAGTGGATCCATCTTAGTGCAAGTCCCTAGGCTAGGATTTTGGTGACATTTAAGTCTCTATATCCAGCTCTGGCTTGTCTCCTTCACACAGTGATGCTTTCCTTCCTCAGAGGTCTGAGCTCCCCTGGGTGATGTTCTTCACTGAGTCCTTGGGGTATCCCAGTCCAAAGAGGGCAGAGCAGTTCCTGCTGGGGCAGCACTGAACCCTCAAACTCCATGCCCTGCTCAGGCTTCAGCTGATGGCCCCAGCCAGAGGGGCCACTCACAGAGTCCTCCCCAGGGCACCACATGCCTCCCCAAACATGCCAGGAAAGACAGGAAAGCAAAGCTCATTGTCCTGAGCAACTGTGCTTCCCAGGACTCTGATTTGTGCAGAGCCCATAGCAAGAACCCCAAAATCTGAGACACACAGCTGTCAGCTCTCCTGCTCTGCTGCTCCCAGCCCGGGCTATGGTGCCAGAAGCAGCCCTGAGCAGAGGTTATGAGGGTCACAAAGTTTAGGAAGTGATCTGATCATCACAAAGTTTATGAAGTGATCTAATCATCTGATAACAGGACACTGCAAGGGGGAAGAGCTTCTGATTCAACTGTGCCTCACAGGGGTCACTTACACGCTGTGACTCTGGCACTGCCACTTATTAATTTTATTTTCCAACTTACTGCACAAGCTGGCAAGTCAAATAGTTTCACTCAATTCACCATTAAACAAAGAAGCAAGCCAGTGCAAAGGGATCAAGCTTTACTTGACATCAACTCAATCTGAAGATCAAAAAGAGGTGTGTTTAACTTTGCACTATCTTAATTTTTTAATTTTCACAGGGTTTTGTTCTTCCTGCTATCAGACAGCACAGAAAGCAGAACTAATAGGGAAAACACTGACTTCTGCTGTGGGAGCAGAAAACATTATCTCACAAACAGATGGGATACTCTGGTGACTCCCGGCTCAGTTCCTCTGGGCTTCAGATGAGGAGTTATCACATGAGAATGTAATGAGTTTTCACAAGGTGAAATGAGTTTTCACAGTTAGGGCACTGTGAGGCTTGTCCTTCATGGCAAGTTCATGTGATTCTCCCCACAAGGTCTATGGGCTGCCAGGTAGGACCTAAATCTGAATTCAAACTGTGCAGTCAGGGTGTGGAACCACAACTTCCCAGGAAAAGCTCCCTATGGGTACTTAGAGACCTAAATTTGCCATGGAAAATGTTTAAATCACCATCTTTGGATTTCACTTCCATATTTTTCCCTATAAACATAACCCAGCTTCTAAATTCTGTGCTTATCTCTGTAGTCTTGAATCTCCAAACTCAAACCCTAGACTATTTCAGAATTGTATTGCATCTGTAGCATTGAATAGGCATGGTATAAATTGGTAGCATTTAAAATAAGAAAAAAAGCTCAGTATTGGCAATATTTAATGGCCAAGGAACAGAATAATCTAACTGTAGACATACCCAAACTGTGGAGTCCACATCCATATAGAAATTTAACTCCAACTGCTGCACTTTGAGCCCACATTATTAATTCAGTAAAACCAGTTTTCAGTTCAGAAATATGTTCCTTGGGACAAGTTACTGCAAGCACATCAGCAGGTGGTGGCTTCAGAGAGAGACAGAATGGATGCAGTCCTGAGAATCAAAGCTGGGGGTACTTTAAACAGAAAGACATCTTCATCAATAAAGTGAAATATTTCCAAAGTCAGCATGAGCTGGTTCCAGGTGAAGGCTTTATCTTTTCTTTGTAAAATAGTTGCCTGCTCCTACAGATGTGCAGGAATAAATTTTACGTCATGTGTAGCTTGTACTAAAACTACTGACCAAAAAAACCCCCAAAAACCCAAACAAAAAAAGCTCATCAGTTCCATACTGCCACCCACCTGGATTCTGCTTTGTTTTGGAAGCTTTAAGGGGTTGAGAATCAAACTCACCCTCAGGGCAACTCCAATGAAATCAATGCGCAACCCTGGGAATTAATCTGGCCCAAGCCTCATTTTCTCTTTAACTGCAGGAACCAAGGTCATTTTCCCATCTGGATTTTACAGAGACTTCTGCACATACTGATGAGTTATACCTTTTATCAAACCTTGACCATCATTTTCAGGGCTAGAAAATGATGCACAGTGTCAGAGGATCACGGGAAGTAGGATGAAGACTCTTGGTGTTAAAAATCCAGACCTTATATTTACTATGTGCCACCTTTCCTGTGTCCCCCAAAGTCATACACAGTACCTTTCCAGAGTGCAGTGCAGGAATTTGTCCTCCTTTCTCTCAAAAATCTCATACTCAGTGCCAGATGACACCACTCATCCTCTATCTTAACTTCAGGGAAGTTACTCTTTTCCACATCTGTAGGTTTTATCTAACAGAGTGACCAGCATTTTTCTGCTGGTTGAAGGACTGAGAAAAACAAACAGTAAGTTTTTGGTTTTGGAGGGCGAGTGTGTTTATCTGTGTGTCTGTCTATGCCTGTAGGCCTGTTCCCCTCAGTGATACCCCCTGTGCCAGCACAGGGGATGTCTACATGGATGTGGCTCTGCAGGAACCTCTGGTGACAGCAGAGCATCCTCAGTCAGCCTGCCTTAGATCTTGACCTGCACAGCACCTTAGAAACTGCTGCTGAGGATTTGAGAGCAAAGACCTCGTGTGAGCAAGCAATTAGGGCAATTATTCCAAGTTCCAAAAATGGTAGATGGGCCAAAAAATGCATAAAGGATTGGCTGCAGACAGCCTCCCCAT
Source organism: Entomyzon cyanotis (assembly GCA_024500445.1). Taxonomy (NCBI): domain Eukaryota; kingdom Metazoa; phylum Chordata; class Aves; order Passeriformes; family Meliphagidae; genus Entomyzon; species Entomyzon cyanotis. The sequence goes on from JAKEPQ010000780.1 coordinate 13,427,120, forward strand.
CACGAGGTGCTCTGTGTCACATTCTGGCCAAGGCTCCACCTGATACATCCAACCTCATCATGGGAGCAAAACTTGCCAGTCAAACGTGGCAGTGACTGTACCACAATATATTGGAGATAAAGGGTCTGCAAAAGCAATTCCTGCCTGCAAGCAGACTGCACAAGGGGCTCCCCATTTAACCCAGACTTAGTATGAGCACATCACCTCCTCACTCAATAGACTGGGGTGCCAGATGTCTGCTACAAAATAATAGCACTGAGAAATTTGTGGTTTGTGATATTTTAATATCCTGAGCAGAGGATTATTTGCTGTTTAGTGTGCTTTAAAATGTTGTCCTTCTGTGCAATTGATAGCTTTACTGCTCCTGGACAGAATAACAAACAGCTGTGCTGCTAAAATAAAAGAGATCTTTTGGATCATCTCAGAGTACCATCTTGGCAGCCTTGGAGCCACAGTGACTTGCTAAAGGGTGAGTGGTTGTGGGGCAGATTTGCCAGCTGGTGCAGGCACTTGCAGCTGCTCAGAGTTCATGTAGAAAAGATCTCATCACAGATTATCAAAGGCAGAAAGGACAGTTGTAAATCAGAGAGTCTGACCTCTTGTGTAACATAGACTGGTGATTTCAGAGCAGAAGTCAGAGATTAGCCTGACCAGAGGTACCCAGCTGGGCAATGGAAATTCTGCTCTTAGTTCACTGGAATCTCACACGCCACTGTTGTAATTCCACAATGCAGCAGAGAGTTCACTCAGAGGCTGCAGACCAGGTAATCAGATTCTATGCAGGTTTACTTCTTGATTATTTATTCAATAAGGATCACATTAAAAGCCCACTGGAGGCAGTGAGAGACTCCTGTTGACTTTGCAGCAGCCTAAATCAGACCTGAAGCGTTCAGAGTTTTAATATGCACAATTGGAATTTGGTAGCAATGCTTCCAGAGGTCTGTATCAAATTATGAGCTCCCTTTGGAGTAATGTGCTCATCACACATCTTTACTTGCCCGAGGGTAACCTCTTGTAACTTGTTCCAAACAGCTTTCCTGCCTGGACTGACACTTCCTCAGAAGACCTATGAACTAGGATCACCTACTAACCTCCTTCCACAAAAATGATTTCTTGGCTGAGATGAGGGAAACTATGGCTAGTGAGGATGGCAGAGAGACAGAGCCAAAGCTCAAGAGTGTGAAGCAGTTGAGGCAGAGCTGTAGGAAGGACTCCAAACAGCTTTGTGTGAAGTCTCAGCTAATATTGTCTGATCCCTCTATTTTATTTCCCCTTCAAAACAGGACACCACAGGCACTCCCTGCTCCCTTTCTCCTGCACCACCATTCCCCTCCAGCTGAATGCTGTCTTTTGTCAGAACTGCTGGGGTTCCTACAGAGCACAACAGAGCACAGAATCTTCCCATATTGACGGATTCTGGGGTAAAATCTTTCTGGGTGTGCGGCCACACAAGCCAAATAAAAATGTGATCCCTGGCGCTGACAACCCTTGCTATGTGTAAAAGCATCAAAGAAAATGATCTGTCAATATCTCGATATATCAGATGTGGAGCCTGAATATGTTATATTGTCTGCTGACCACTTTATAATGCTCTTTTATCCTGTCTGTAGAAGATTAAAAATCTAGGCAATATTTTTTGGTGTAACAGTATTTTTCCAATGAGAAAAAACACAGTCTCTGATTTGTATTCCTCTGACTTGAAATCATTCATTTTAAATGACTGTTTGTTCTGCTAATTTAGAATCCGGGCAGGCATGGAAACAATTTATTTTGGTTTGTGAAAGGAGCTGAGCTTGGGTCTGTTAAGTGCACATGTACTTTGTTGCTTTGGGATGCAGTACAACTGCCTGCTAGAATAAAAGTTCTCCAGAGGCAGGAGCTCCACAGTGAGCTCTGTGATGACACCTCAGAGAGGAACTTGTCCTTGCCTGAACATCAGATCCCTTGAATTTCCCTTGTCACCTCCACAAGAGTTTTCTATAAAAGTCACTTAATGAACTCAACCCTCCATGGCACCCCTGTGGGATGCAGCCCAGACAATGGGTCAGTGTTCACTCAGGAGCTCAGTCTGACATGGACCTTCTGGCCAAACTCAAATGGGAACTGCTCCTCTCCAAAATCCAGTGTGACTCATGTTCCCTGCTGCCATGGAAAAGTCATTGTACTTCTTACAGCCTCATTAGAAACTTGGAGTCTCCTACTGCTGGAAGCATGGAAACCCATTCAAAAAACCTACTCATGCAGACACAGATTAAAAAGGATTTTGATGTCTCTAACAATGCCACTATCCCAGTAAATAAATTATCAGCACTCACTTATAATGACTTGTGTTATACTTGTACCTGCTTTGCAGCAAATTTCCCAAGACACAGTTCTGATGTCTGCTGACTTTATTTTCCCAAATGGCTAAGCAAAACCAATTTTTTTTTTGAAAAATCCTTCTTAATATTTGAAGCAGAAAAGTAATTGGTATTGAATAAAAGCTAGATAATATTGTCTTTCATGATATGCTGGGCAATGACATAGACTACAGCAACGTTACACAAAGGATTTGTTCAAATAGCTTTCATTCTGGCTTGCCACTAAACCTCAGTAGCATCACATTAAATACATGTATTTCAGTACCCCAGCACAGACATTGTGTTCTGCAACTCAAAATGTTTCATCTTATTGCTCTGAGGATTCCTGCCAATTGGCACCTTTGCACATGTACTAAATTGCTAAATTGTTAATATTTACCCACTTATCTGGTTTGACACAGCATACCTACAGGAAGCAGAGGGATTGGCCCTGGGAGTGTGGGCACTGCACTTTCAGGGTTGTTGACACTTCTGTTGGCACTCTGCAGTCAGACAGCACAGCAATGGGCTCCTTACATAAACTGATAAACAACAAAATACGTTTGAAGCTGTATGAATTGAAACCATAGCCATTTAACAGCAAAGTAATTTGCAAGAGAGATGATGGCACCATCAGGAAGAGAATGAGCCAAACCCAGCTGATTTCCTGCAGACAGTTCATCCCTTTGGAAACCAAAGACCAAATTAATGCTGTATCCTTGCACCAACCACCCATGGCTATGAAGCTGGGTTTGGTCCAAAACCAAAGAGCTGCTGTCTATGTCTTACACTCAGGGAAACTGGTGAGGCAATTTGGCTTCTGCCAAGCCAGGGCTGGGGCTGTCCCAGCTCATTGTCGTGCTCTCTCTGCTCTGAGCTAAGCCAAAGCACTGAACCAAAAGAAAATGATTTGCTGGTTAAGCCCCTGAGGGAGATTCACCCCCGGAGCAGCCAAGAGCCAGCAGTGGCACCAGGGACAGGGTGGGAGCATGTGAGGACAACAGCTGGTGGCAGAGCTGCTGCTGTGGGAGCACAGAGCCCTTTCATCACCTCATCCACAGCACCAGGCCATGTCCTCAGTGCCTGCTGCCCTCCCTGCACACAGAGCATGAGCACCCCTGCTCACAGCCTCCTGACCCTGGAAGGTTTCTTTCCACTCTCAGATTAATGAGAGACTCACAGTCCTAGGCTGGCTTTTCCTCTGAACCAGAAACTTTCCTTTCTCTGTTGAATGTTATGAAATTAATGAAAATTAACAACAGCCCATGAACTGAAGCACATTAAAGCTATGCAGCTACTATAAACACACAGCGTCATCTCGCCACAGATGGCTGCTCTGAGTATTTCTAGCACTGTTGCTAACTAATCCTATTAGAGACAGGCAGCACTGTCCGAGATTCGCCAGCCATGTGTCCACAGGCAGTGTGCAGACAGAAATGCATGGCAGACCCCAGGATCCCCTGGCCACGTGTCCACAGGCAGTGTGCAGAGAAAGAGAAATGCATGGCAGCAGCTGCTGACAGCCTGCCTGCTCCTCAGTTGCCTGAAATTCACAGCAGCGTTGTGCTAAGCTGCCAGCTGTGCCCAGCGCTGTTCTGGGTTCACCAGGGATCTTGTCCCAGCCATGTCTGTCCTGCCAGGTTGGTGCCAGAGCAGGGAGAAAATTGTGTTCAGGGAGTGGCCTTGAATATCCGAGGCAGGCAGCATGGAGTCAGCTGCCTTCACAGAGAGGAAAATTGGTTTCTAGAGGCCCTTGCAAAAACAAATAAATAAATAAATATAGATCTTAATTCAAAAGTGAGAGAGGCTTGTGGCCAAAATTTCACATTTTGCAGTATTTCAGAGAGCTCTAGTCTTTGTTCCAGGCTGAAACTCCAGCCCAGTTGGCACAAGTCCCATGGGTTTCAGAGCAGCTCAGATTTCATTCTCTAACACACACTGCCGAAAGCACTGCCTTATGAAAGGTGAACAACTTCTAAGCAATGGGCTAGAGCCAGACCTGGCCTTCCTTATCACTGTCTGACGGGTGTTTTAGTGCGAGTAGCAGGCAGGTAGCTCGTGGTGAAAAGAATTCACAGTAACAGCAGAGTCTCAAGGACTGATAGAGGCAAAAGCTCCAACCCGTCTGGCTGAGCTGCACAACAACATTGCAGTGAGACTGCCCATGAGATGCTTTATGGGGAAGGAATGGAACTACACCTCTTCTGCTGAGCTCTTTACCCTTGTGATAATCCAAGGCAGTGAGTTTGAAAAGAAGCAGTTATCCTCCCTCCATGCAATTCACCATGGTGGTAAACAAGAGCACACTGAGGATGTCCAAGGGCAGTTCTTCACTCATCCCAGGCACCTGGGCTGTACCAGGGAAAGAAACCATTGCTAACCAGCCTGTTGCTCTGAATGTCCCCCACATGTAGGTGTCTGAAGGCTGGAATGGAGATGCCACCTGGCTCTGGAGTCTGTTTCTGCCAGCAGCCCCAGGTCTGCCTGTCCTCACCCTCTGCTCCTCACCCACCTCAGGGGAGTGACTGGGGCTGCTCTGAGCTCCAGACCACGGCCAGCTGGGCTCTATTCCCAGACCTCCCCCTGCTTCCTGATGCTGTGCAGCTCAGATCCCTTCTGTGAGCCTCAATTCCCTTTTCTAGCAGAAAAGTGAGCCATAGGTTTCTTTGTGAAAGCTCCAGATGAGCAGTAAACAGGAGAGAGAAGCGCTGGGACTGTCCAAGCTGCTGCTGCCTGTGCAGCAGCCTGAGCTCAAGAGCTGATGAGAACTGGGCTCCAGCAACCTCCAGATACGGTTTTAGAAGCAAATTCCCACACTGATGAAGAGGAACAAATCTAAATCTCCTTCCTTCTGTACTCCTGCCCGTTCTCTATGGTGCCTCTGAAAATTACAGTTTTGCCATTTGAAAACAAAAGTGCTTAGCTGGCAAGAAAGACTCCATAATGAAAGCAATGGAAGCTGTCACATTTGTACTGTCTCAACACCATCTGTCTCCCAAGTTTACTCTGAAACAAAGAAAATCCCATCCAGTCCTCCTGCAATGTATCAGTAAATTGCTTAGCAGTGGCACTTGGAGAAGGAATGAACACATTTCAATTAGATAATGGCATCATAAAACACCAGCTCAGTAAATAAAAACCTGGAGGTTAACATTTGAAGAGATTAAGCAATCTGTTAAGTAAAGTTTACTATGGCATGTTAGGGTTTTGGTTATACAGTTATATACATGTAGCATCCAAAACAGCCTCCTTAGCTTACTTTTAAGATTGTTATTTTTGCTTTCAGCATGTGTGATTACCTGAGAGTTACCTGAGGTCCAGAGACTGGTTTGGAACTGTAGATACCTGCAGAAATAGGTGTATCACTTCTGTTAGAGAGAAAGGACAGCAGAGTGATGGAGAAGGAAAGTAAGATCCCAGAATGATCTGGGCTGGAAGAGACCTTTAAAGATCAAAAAGGCAAATTTTATCTTTGCTTAAGGGGCTGATGACAAATGCTGGAAATGGAATGTAACTGCTGCAAATGGGCTAGTTACCATCCAGAAAATCCTAATTCCAGGTTAGGTGGTACTGAAAGCTGGAATAACACCTAGCTGGAGAATATGTACCACCTCTGATTTCCAAGCCTTCACAACCACTATGGTTATGACATTTTAATTTAGTGCTTTCCATTCTGTAATTCTCAAAATAGCCTCACAGATGTTTGGTCCTGGAAGGACTGCATGCACTGCAAGCCTAAGGTAAGAGGAGGATCCACTGTTTCTTGGCTGATTTTACAAACAGTCTTTGCATCCAAAGCAGAGCAAACCTGGGCAGGCTTCAACTTCTTCCAAACTCAGATAAATGTTTTTGATTAAGATAAAGCAGTACTTATTAAAGCAATACTTAAGAAGGCTGCTCCTGCAGAGTGCTCCAGCAGGATCCTGCCTGCACAGGGAGATGTCACTGTGCTTTTCAGGAGTGGTTTCTCTGCCAGCTGCAAGGAGTGGCTGCTCACTGCACCATCCCTGTGACCCTCTGGTGACTCTATGAACAAGACTAGGGGCAGAATTTGTTTTCAAAGGACCTTGTGAGTATTCAGTGTAAAAAGTGACCAGAACATCTGCAGTGCAGTGAGCTGTGCCCCTCAAACAGCCAAACACTGGTCTCATGTAAAGAAGGGGAAATGAGTCTCAGGCAAACACAGCCTGTGGTGGTGCAGCTTCCACTGCCCTCCTGTAACTGCTGGATCAGCCCTGCCTGGTACAAACACCCCAAAGAGCAGCTGAACTGCTGGCTGCTGAAATGCCCCTGGGCTACAGCACGCTTGCTCCTGTGCTGCAGCTCTCCTTCACTGTCATTTCCCCCTCTCCTTCAACATCACTGCCCCCCACATGAGCTGGGAGATTATCTCAACTATTCCAGCTGTTGTGCTACACCACACTGAACATAATCAAAGCTAACAAAGCACGCTTCACTGGCTCAGTTGTCATCTGCCACTGAAGGCTGAGGATCCTAAATGAGCAGATTCAGGCTGATGTCATACTGGAGAGAGTTTGGCAGGGGAGAGGGGGGAGAAAAAAGAAATAAAGCTGCAGATTTTACATGGCTGTTTTGATCATTAGAAAACTTCAGAGAAGTACTGATAGGGTGGGATGATGCTGTGATTCTGGGGGCTTATCACTCTTGATATATTTTTCAAATGTAGACTTCTTAGACAAATATTTCCATGTATACCTCAGATTATGAATGCAGATTTACCTGGAACTGTGCTCATACAAGATCCTGGATAGTCTTGCAAATCCAATCACTTTTGCTGATACAAGCAAGATGCAGTCTTCCAGTTTAATACCATGATTAACACAGTGGCATCTTCAGTGCATCCACCTGAAACAAAATGGAAAGAAAAAGAAAGAAAAGACTGCAGTAGAGCCCACATTATACACACTTCCAGCTCATTTCCCTAAGCAGAGAGCTCCAGATCCACCAGCACCAAGGTGGATGATAAATAAGGGCCATGGCCTTTGGCAAAAAGAAGTCCATTTGCTCACCCAGCTCCATCCAAGCTTGCAGCAATCGGTGCACAAAGGTGCTCAAGTAGGAAAGAGGAATGGAAATAATTTGCCAATAACAGTTGGGACTGACACTGGATCCTAACCCAGTGGCCAAATGGTGAGAACAAGCACTGGTTAGGCAGGAGCAACAGCTGAAGAGGATCTCTTCCCTGGGCCTTGCTTATCTAACTAGGCATAGCTCTGAGAGCCCCTGCCAGTGGCTCACAGGGACATGGTCCCAATCCATTTCTACTTTTTGACTGCTAAGTTTTGTTGCCAACAGCTGAGAATACACCCTGTGACCATAAAATGGCACTTCCCTGCCATGGCTGGTTTTCCAGGTGCTCATGGGCTCCACATCCCAGCAGCTGAGAGCAGCTCTGGAGTGAGACACACCAGAAGGGATCCTAAAGTCACCTCTGAGAACTCAGACAGCAACAATTTCCAAAACACAAAGGATCAAAACTCTTCACATCATGGCCCCACTGTTACAGGCTTCTGAGCCACTTAGCTGTGTTTAAAAATGAATGATGACATTCACATATCCTCTCCCAAATGCCAGAAAGGCCAGAAACTTCACAAGTTTTCATGTGATGACACTTCAGCAGGCTGAGAAGCATTTCTTGGCTTCTCAGCATGTGAACTGCAGCAAACTCCTCTCCATTTTCATCTCCTAGTATTATACCAGGGATGTGCATTTCAGAGGCATTCAGAGCTTCATGAAAAGCACAGAATAATTTCCAAATTCTAGGTTTATGCTGAATGAAAGAAGGGACTCCCTGTCCCTCTGGCACACAGTGGAAGAGGCCAACCTTCATCTCACACAGAGCAGCACTGAACATCCACAGAGCAAGCTTTGTGCAAGATTCAAACACCAAATATACCCACACTCTCTAAGACACTCTGCAAAAGTGATAACAACACGCAGAGCTCACTTAACACCCAGCACCTAAAGCGTTAACACAACACAGAGAAAACCATGTAATCCCTGAAATGAGGACAGTGCTCCAAGAATGGATCGATCCAGGGTTGCCCTTCAGTTCCCAGCCGCTGACAGACAGCAAATTGATCAGTGTGGTTTGAATTTCTCTCCTGACAATTCAGGCAGGAGAGAGCCAGGAGCTCTGTAAATGCATAATCTGCGCCTGGCACTCGCTCTCGCCGTGTACTAAACAACGATAAAACCTTTGGAGCAAGCTGTTTCCCCTCCAGTTGGTTAACATTTGTATCCAGCTGAACTCCTGGGGTGATAACTACAGCAAACCTCCTCCTCTGAGGCAGATAAATAAAACATACTGTAAAGAAAAGTACAGGGTACTGGCACGTCTCTCCCACAGGCTGTAAGCAGCTGAATGCTGCATCTCAGTGAATGTGAGGAACGAGAGGGATTTTTTCCCAGGGAGGCTCTGCTCATTCTCTGCCTTTCTCCCCAGTAACTGATCTGTTTTTTGGTTCCTCCTTCCTCCTGGCTGGTGCACAGAGCCATGCCCCGACACAGGACACAGCAGCATCTTTGCTAATTCTCAAAGTGCCACCTACAGTTTGTGCGAGTGACTGTGTGTGAGCAAACAGACCCAGGCAGGGATGGAGACAGTGGAGACATCCTATAAACGATATATTTATCTCTGAGTACTGAGACGTGATCAAACCAGCCCGTAGCTCTCACGTGAGAGGACAGAAGTAAGTCTGGAAATGGTTCTGTTCTGGGAGCAGGTCTGCCTGTGGGGAAATCAGGCACTGGGCACACCAAGTCTGCAGGGAATGAAACAGGATCCCTCTGAATCCCTCTGACTGCTCTTCTTATGCTCTGTGAGTGCTCCTCAATCCCTAGCTCAGAAGAAGTGCCACAAACCCAGAACAGGGATCCAGTGCCTGTTTTCTCCCTGATGAAATACACCAGTGGATGTGGCAGTTCCAGCTTCCCAGAGGTGCCACAAAAAGGATGGTGAATGGGGACAAGTGCTGCAGAGGAGCAGCGCAGTGGCTCTGATAGTCACAGTGATTTAGCAATCCCCCCTCCACTGCCATCCCAACCCCATTTCCCCAGCAAAAGGGCCCTGCACAGTGGAGAAGCTTTTTTTAGGCAGCAAGGAAGGCAAACAGGGCAAAGGAAATGAACTCAACAGCTGAGAGGCTTAGGATTTAATCAGAGTTGGCTTTCTACTGCTTGCTTGCTTTCTTCACTTATTTTCAAGGGGAAATGTCCATTTCTATAGAAAATATAGAAAACCCCCAAACCCAAACAACTATTCCCTGCTCCCACTGTGTGATTGAAAAAAGGTGGGGGGAAATAAAGGGTTTTATTTGTTTTTTATTAATTTTCTTGCAGAGGTGATTTTAAAGAAGTAAGAGAGCACTGGTCCTGTGTTGTCAGGCTGGTTGGGGAGCTCACAAAAGCCAGGTCTGGATCCACAAGAAAAACAATGGCCAAACACACTCTCCATTAGAGGATTTCCTTGGAGTTTTGCTTCCCCCTCTGGTTTTTTTGGGGGGGGATTTTGACAGTTCTGTGTGATAGCTTTGTCTTTTCCTTGGGGTTTCACCCAACCTATAGTAGGCTGTGATGGACTGCCACTATCAGGGGGTTGCAGTGACCAGATCTCCACTAGTGTTATGTGCAGACCTCAAACAAACTCCCCATGGTTTGTTGAAGAGCCTTACCCTGGCTGGAAAAACCCCTTCTCAGGCTTGAGCAGATGTTTGCAGGAGAAGATCTGGAGAGGCTTGAGTGCTCTGCTCTGGAGCTCCTCATCCTTTCTGCCCCCTGCTCCAACCAACCCCAGAGAGCCCAACAACAGCCTCTGTTTGGACATGGGCACACTTGAAAATGATTGTTTACAGTGATTTCGCTTGGACTGACAGGAAAACAGCAGCACAGAATGGTTTTTAAATACACCCTATGGCTGAAAGCCTGGAAGCAGCTGGCCTCTGGCCAGGCTGTGAGAATGAACAATGATATTTTGGGGCAGAGACGGAGGCGAGCCCAGATTCTTCCTGCTGTAATTTGACTTTTTTGAATGTACTTAAATGGAGAGGTTGTTAACTAATCGGATGTCTTTCAGTTTGACTCTTAGCTTTGGCTCCTGATATAGCAGATACACAAAGAGCACATCCCCTATATCCCCTTCAGTCATCAGCTATTCCTCTCACCCATCAGTTTGTTTCTTTTTCTTCTTTTTTTTTTTAATGTTTCTTTGCTGTAAGTTTAGACCTTTTGTAAGAAAAAGAACATGGAAAAACTTTTCTTCCTTTCTGTTCTTGATAAACACTTATTCTGCATGTTAACTGATTTCTTGGCTTCTGAAGAAGTAAATAAAATGCTAGGAAGTTGAAATCAAAGATGAAATATTGAGGTTATCCAGACTTCTTGTTTCCTTTACAGCTCTGCCATCGACCATTTGAGATTTTAATTTCTGTTCCAAAACAGCAAGAGAGAAAACAGTTTACAAATTCTTCAGAACTCCCACAGAAATGGGAAAAACAGTCTTACTTAACCATCTGGACAACTACTGTGTCTGCTGCAGCTCGTGGCTGTCAGACCCCAATCTCCTCATCAGTGGGGCAGGAGGAACCTCCATCCACAGGGCATGGGATCCCACTGACTCCAGCAGGAGGCTGAGCTCCCATGGGAGAGGAGGCTGTGGTGCTGTGAGCCTTGTCCTGCTCCATCCTGTGCTGACCCAGGACACAAAGCTGCTGAAGGCTGACCAACACCTCTGGGAATGGCATGGAAAGCTCCTTCAGGGTAGGTCTGGCAGGATTTGGGGTTGAAGGAGCACTTAAATCACTACTGCTGGGAGAGGCTCTCAGTGTGTTTTAACAATACAAGAAAAACTAAACAGGGCTGTGATTAATTTGTTTCTGATCTGCAGGTGGTCACTTATCTGGCAGATCTGAGTCAGACACGCTGCTCTCCTGGTCTTTTCCTGCTAGAAAGAGGTATTTGGTGGGGGTGGAGAGAAGGAAATTGAAAATGCAAAAGGAAAATTTGACCAGACTACTCCCACTCTTTGGAAACCCAAAATACATGTGTGCATGCATGAGCTGCCTAGATGGGAGCTCAAATCCCAGCTGTATGTAGAGTCACCTGGCAATATCCTTGTTTGTACTCTTGCTTCTTCCCTCCACTGAATCCTGGAAGCTTGGAGCCCTGCAGTGGGTTGAGAAGCTCTGCAGTGGGTTGAGAAGAGCCACAGAGCAAAGGGGCAGCCCTTGGTCAGGGAACTGCCTGCAGATGATCCTGCAGAGCCACAGCCCCTCACCTGTCTGAAGGAATTTGCTGCCTTCAGTGCTAGGAGTGCCACAGGTGGAGACAAACCAGGGAGCTGAAGGTGCCTCAGTGTTTAATTACAAGTGGGTGGGGAGAATTTGTCCAGCCTGCTTGCTGCCCTAGGGCTGAAAGGCAGAAAGACGGAAAACCAGTCCTGTGGCAAGCTTGGCTGCCTTTTTCCTGAGGAAAAATGCAGTTTTGGCAATGCTGCTGCAATCCTGTACCCTTTTGCTGAAGCTAGTGCTATAACCAAGTATGTTTGAGTGGTAGAGGACAAGCAGATAAGCCTGAAAATAACTGTCTGGGTACAAGAGACCACAAAAGTCCTTCAAGCAGGGGGCAGACTGCAGAGGTGTCAGAAATGGGACACTGGGAAAGACAACAATCAAAATTCAGAGTTGAATCTGTTTTTCCCTTAGAGACCACAGTCAGCCAGCCATGGCAAGCCAGCCCAGAGGAAACTATATTACATGAATTCCAACTCTCATGCAAGGACTCCTAATGCTTTCCCCTTTTCCATAGGTCTGAAACACCCCAGCAAAGGAGCAGGTTCAGTGAGTGAGGTCAGATGAAGCCCAAGAATAAGGAGTGGCACCAGGGCAGCAGCTTGGTCAAAAGGAAAGCAGGGGTGCAGTGAGCCCAGTGCCTGGATCCAGACCCTCCTGTGGCCATGGAGCTGCTGTGTGGGTTTGCAAAGACCCTCCTGCTCCACACTGCCAGTTCACATATTTAGCTCTTGACTGAGAGGGATGCAGTCTGCTACCTGCTCTCACAGTGCCTCACACAAGAGGATCCTCTTGGGAAATGCCATCAAAACACTGCTGAAATGAAAACAGAACAAACAGGGGCACAAGGCAGTGGATAAAGGGGCACATTTTGCATCAAGAGGCAGCAGGTTCCATGCAGTGCTGGGCTACCAGAGCTGGCTTTCTTCAGCAGACATTAGCCTTTCCCTCGTGGAAATGGCTCTCTGTGTGCACATGTCCCAGCAGCTGGCAGGGTTGTGACCTTCTCCCCTGCCCCTTAAGACACCTGCTGAACATTCCCTGGGGAGCTGGGCAGATAAACAATACATGAAAATGGATGTGAGGAGGAGTGTGCAAGACAGGGGGAGAGAAGAAAGGAGAATATGAGAAACCAGACATCTAACAAAGAAGGAGGAAAAATGATCAGGCAAAGCAGTGAGATGAGAGAGAGAGTTGTTATTAGAGGCAAGTGAAAAGAGGCAAATTAAACACTGGTTCAAACCAGAGTAAAAATAGCACAGGAGGAAAAGGAAACAGAAAAGAGTGCAAAGGAATACAACTGATGTCTTTCAGTAGGTGCTATCACACTCACATACCTGCTCTGCCAGCTTTGCAGAGGAGCACACCCCAAAATTAAATGCAGGGCAGCAGGATTGCCCTGGAAATGACTCTGGCTGTAGCCCACCCAGCCCTCATGCCCTCCAGCTGGCCAACTGAGATAACAAACTTGGGGACTGCTGCTGGGTCACTGCAGTTAGTTATTTACATCAAGTGTTGACCAGTCACTGCAAAAGGACTTGGCTCTGTGGCTGCTTTTTGAGACATCTGCATCTCCCTTCACCCACAAAAGCAATGGGGGTCTTGGTCCATGGAGCTAAATCCAGCTAAAAGCCAAAGTTACATCCAGATACAAAATTAACTGGTGCAGAATTCTTCATGTAGCAGTGTCCAGAAGGATGTCTCTATTAAGATATCTCAGAAGGTTAAGACAGACTCAAAGTCCACACATTTATACTTGATTTCCATTCTGGTCACAGAATTAAAACTAGGGATGAGATAAAGATCAAAACTTAATCTCGGTCCATGACCTCCCTCCATGTCCAGTTGGATCCACACAAGAAGTGGCATTAACCTCTGGGGACAGCAAAGAAAACTGAAAGCAATTCAAAGCAGGAATTTATTGTGTAAGAAAGAGCCATATGTCAGGGTACAAAGCCATGATAGTGCTGAAAAAATCACAGCTGATGAGATGCATCTTGGGGTTGTTGTCTCCCTAGTCCCTTCCCAAAGCAGGCTTTGTCCTTCTCCTGGATGCTCAAATTCACAACCAAGTGTCACCAATACATACACCAAGAATGTAGCTGGTCCCACTGTTACCTCTGGCTGACACTCAGACATCTGAATAAGCTTAAGGCACCAAAAAGGTAAAAGTGAGTCACTTCATACCTGTGTGCCTGCCCTGCTCAATCCTCATCCCCCAGGATTAGCCTCAAGGGCAGGTATAACTCCAAGGATTTAAGAAAGTTGTCTTGCTCCCTTTTCTGCCTTCAGTTTTCCTGCCTGACCTTTGCCAGGTGACTCTGCAGGTCAGCTCCCTCCCTGTAAAAGAAGGATCACAGAACCACCCTGCTCCATACAGCATTGCAAGAATAAATGTGTTAACAGCTGTATTAGGCACAAAAGCAATGAGAGGTTGGATGAATATGAAAGATCGCTGCACATTCAGTTTCTAACATTACATCCCTGACCAGACAGAGTAACCTCCCTTTATCAAAGTGCTGCTCATGCTGACAGACTCTGGAGAGCAGACAAGGCAGCCTCCTCTGAAAAGTCTCAAGACCTGAGTGGAAAGACCAGCCCTGGCCACTCCTTGGTTCTGCTGTCACTTCTCTTACAGTGCTTCCCCACATTTCCAGTGTGCACACACTCAGAGAGCTGGAGATCTGAGCAGAATGAAATACCAAGAAAAAACAAAGCCGGAGGACACATATTTATAAGCAGTCATAAAGACAGAATTCTTGCTTTGATTGTCTATTATCCTGACAATCTCCAAGTGTAAGTACATGCTACTCCAACTAATCTGAGGTGAATCCAAATGTTAGTGCACCGTTTATTTGCTTTAATATGAATATAGGTCTTTGGAGAAAAGAGCAGCTGTGTTTGTGTGTCTGTGATAGACAAGTGAGTCTGAAACACTGACTAAACATTTTTCCACCATGGTTTTATAGGTAGCACTCACACCATGAATGTTTTAAAGAATTCTAGTTTTACTCGCCCCTCATCCTCCCCTCCCTGCATTGCTGTGTTGCTGCTCTGCTTTGCAAGTTCCTGAATGATTTCTTCATTCAGCCAAGGAATAGCTGAAATAATAAGGAAAGAGTGGAGGAAGGTCGAGCTGACCTTGGGGTGCACACGCCGTCTGGGTAGGAGCCTACTGGGGACCATCTACGTCTGGCTAATGCAGCCTCCCCGGGTGGAAAGCTGCTACTTGCTGGAGTTAATATTCACACCCACTCTGGCAGGGGTTGTGAGTACCCAAGGAGCAATTAACCTGCCACAAATGCTTGTTTAGTCATTTTTAATCCAAGGCATTGACAGGAAAAAATTATGGTTTTTCCTGCTTGGCTTAGAGTAAGAAGCGGCAATGTCTACAGATTTATTGATGAAAAGCTTCCTTAAAGGAATTCTCAAACAATGAGCCTCCAAACGGCCTCTCGTTACCCTCTGATTTTCATTCAGCGAGGAATTTAGATTTCCTATGACTTATACCTGCTTTTGTGAGGGAAATACCCTTTTAAAACCTGCCAGTGCCTCCTTACTGGTGCAGCTGCCTTGCACTTTGAAAGAAATAGTTAAAAGAAATACATTAAATCTTATGCCAGAGCCAGACCTGCTGTCTCAATTCCTTTGAGTCAATCAGCACATTGATGGTGCTGTAAATCAAAGGCAATTCTGCAGTACAACACCATTTTGTAAGGCAGGTACTGCCCTGCAAAGGTAAATGCATATGCAATTAATGATCAGAATTTATTCAAAGTTCATAACCCCTAAATGTTTTGCTTATAGTCTAAATATTCAAACACATTCTTTTAACTGACATATTTAAGTGAAGTGCCAAAGACATATATGTACAGGGCATATACTATAGATGTGTAGCTACATCACACATACATATTTATTTCACTACACAAGAAGATGGAATCATTGCTATATCTCATGTAAGGCTGGATGCTGTTTTCTGTAGATCATGATGACAGCCTCAGTTGGAAAACTACAGGAAATTAGCCTTGAATACTCTGCATAAATTCTCAGCTTTTGAGGAGCTGCAAGAAATCAACTTATATTCAAGTTAAAACTGGTCCTCAAGAAACACGCACATTCTGAAAAATGTGATTTTCCCAGCCAGTTTAACTAAAGACTGTGAAGCAGAGGAAATGAATGTGCAAAAGAAAAGACTTGAGAGCACCCTGAGAATATTTACATTGTTAATTACCAGATAGGAACAAAATATTAGTGTGTTTTAATATCGCTGTATGCTTCAATACCATCACAAAAATGAAACAAGGCTTAATGTTGTAGAATGTTTCTTCTACAAACCAGCAGCTTACTGTGATTTTGTCACAATGGTTCTTAGCCTTTAACTAGTGAAAGGGACACTCAGCAGCAGAAGCATGGCTTTACTGGAAAGCCAGAACATGGCTGAGATACCATTTCTGATTTAGGATTTCAAATGTTTTAAAAACTAGGTCCAGTCCAGCTGCATCTCCCACTTTTCTGCAGGATGGGCATGTGAATGCATTACTTGGAGCTCTGTACATTCTGAGCACCAGCATCCACTGAAATTCTTGTAAAACCCAGCAGAGAGTATAAGATGTTTTGCACAAAATGAAAGTGGGATCAGCTGCACCCTTCTTGATGCAAGAGCACCATCCTCATTCTACATGAACTGGCAGCTTTAGCATCTACCAGGTCCTTTATATATTAATGAGCAGAAATAAACAGAACTATAGAAAAGCTCTGATGGCTCTCAGAGCACCTCTCTCTGGATAAAGCAGTGAAGTTCAACTATACAAGCCAAAGGCTTATGGCACCCAGAATAAAGCAGGGGTGTTGCCAACTCTCCCTTCAGTCAGTGCTGCACTGATTCCTTGTCCCTGGCACAGGAGGCTCCTTGAAGGCTGAGAGCAGGGGGAGCTGAGCTGGCCACAAGTCCCTGTCACAGGCACTGTCTGAGGCAGTTGGCAGTTTGTGAGCACAGACTTGCATGTCTGTGGTCTGTGCACCTGCACTGGGGTGCACACAGCCAGTGAATTCCACACCAGAGGTTTCCATAGACACAGTTCCGTTACACAAACACACAGACCCAAAAGATGTATTTTTCAATATAACCCATGGCTGTTCCATATGACCTAAATAATTCAAGGGCACGAAAGCTACCTAACATGGAATCTTTGCTGATAACAAAGCAATAATCCCCCTTCTGTGAGGAAATGACAGGTTTGAAATTGCCTTGTGTTCCCAGGCTTTAAACTTGGCAGCATGTCGGTTCTTGTAAATGTTTCACTCCAGAAGAGTCTGGCGATCCATTATTAGAAGCTAATTCACTGTCAGGCATGTGGGCAACAACATTTGGACAGGAGCGATGAAGCATCAGCTGTTAGTCTGCTGCAACTCCCCACGTGTTGGAGATTGGGAGATTTTCTGACATAGGAATATATTTCATGTGTTGGGGGTCACTCTTCTGGTGAGAACAGCAATTCCAACAAAGTCTGAGCTTTACAGAATCTCTTTGCTGTCTGAGGCAAAGTGCCCCTGTCCCATGGACAGAGGGAAAGGAAGCAGTTTACAGTAAAAAGAAACAAGGTGAAAATAGAAATGTGAGTGCTCAAAATTCATTTCAGCCTGAAAAATCACTGTGGTTAAACACACATCTGTCTCCTACCTGGAAAATCTTCCCTGGCAGTCAACTTGAAGGGGGCATTTTGGCTTATGTTAATTTCTGATAAACATATAGTTCAATTCTTTCATAATGCTGTCTCTTTTTTTCAAAAAACCAAGTAATTAACAGCAATGAACAATTTAAAATAGCTTTATAAATATCGCCATGCTCTTAAACAGGAAATTACTAAACTCATTGTACGCTTATCTGCCGCAAAAAAAGATTCAGTCAGCTCTTCTATTTATAACAGCATCTCCCTCAACTAATTAGCAGCATTAGCATTCACAGGCTGTTCACCAGGAGGATCCAAAGACCCTCATCTCCCAGTCTGGGCCAGGATATTTTGCTTCATATTCCCATTAGCTCACGGGGATTTTCTACTACCTGTGTCCTCAATAAGACAAGACTATCTCATGTTTTGTCTGTGCACTTTTGTCACAGCTGAAGTATATTTTGCCAGGAAGTCACAGCTCTGTATGTGGGCACAATGGCACCCAGCACAAAATTCTGACCAAATTCACCACCATCACCAAGCCCTCAGCCCTGTTGGCTGTATTATCTCCAAATCCTTTGCAGAGCCATCTTGGCAGGCAAGAGCTGTTCAGCAGGAATAATATTAGATTTTTGCCTGTGCCTGAGTGACAGAGAGAAAAAAAAGGATCTTTCCAGAGCAGAGGGGGAAAGTCAAATTATTCTGAATATTTGCCAAGAGCAGGAGAGATGCTTTTAAAAGGAGTTTTGGTACCAGATTGAAGCAAAGAAAGAAAATGAGGAGGAATATGTCCTAAAATACTTCTCCTTGCTGAGCTGTTTGTCTTCTAGGAAATAACAGACTTGAGATTGCACTGGGAACCCAACTCAAACTGCAAGGGGAAAAGTGAGGAGGGTTGGCTTGGGGAGAGATCAGACACTCTGTGGAGTTGGCAGTGATGCAGTAAAGGGTGGGGGAAGGAGTGGGGGTGGAAATCCCATCCTAGATTTGACACTCAGGGAACTGCAAACCTGTGCATGAAATAGAAGTCAGGCAGCTCTTCAAAAATAGGTTGGGAAATCCAGCAAAGATACAAGCTGTGCTGGTGGCTGCTTATGAATCCAGGACCTCTGCAGAAAGGGCTGTGAGCATTTGCATTGCCAGGAGGTGTGCAGAAAGCATTGCACTGTGCTCACACTATTTACACAATGATTTTTCAGGATCTGTTGGAACTGCCCCTTTGAGAAACTCATTTTGTATTTATAAGGCTTTATGGAACTTGCAAAATCTTTCAGAACTTCTGATCTGTGTGTAATTTCCCATGCTTTTCTTCGAGTGCTTTTCCTCTCCATAACAATGTGTTATTAACTTTCAAAATCTTATTGCATGACTGTAAAATTCATGTGAGATTTCAGAGCATTGAGTCTCAATGTTGCAAACTGATCCATCAGAACTGAAGGAAAACATGTTCTGGGAAACAAGAGAGGGCAGGAGGGCTACAATAATTCTTCATATGAAGAAAAGAAAGTTGGAGTTGTTAATAAAGGAAGTACACAGCCATGTTCTTTACTCACAGGGGGAAGGTTCAGTGAAGGAGAAAAGTGCAGTGAATGCAAAGATCAAAAAGCGGATGAAAACGATTTTTGGCCTTCTCCAAAGTGTTCTTCCTACTCCAGACTCGGTACTGTGAAACCCATCCATGCATGTCCTCAGGATATGTTGTTTCATGGCCAATACTTAATCTGCAGCCAAACAAATGCACACAAGCACCCAGACTTTCCCTAATATGTTGGTAGGTTCCTGGTAAGAAGATTTTTCACACAGCTCAAAATGCAGCCCACAAACCCACTTCCCATCCCATGATTTAAAGATTTGTGGTTGCCAAAGGTAGAGCAAAGCATTCACATTTCCTGGTATCAGAGGATACCAGTTAGTGCATTTTAGATGAGTAAAATAATTCTTGTTAGTATCAGTTTATCAGAAGGAAAGTAACCCAGCTGTAAGAAAAAGAAAAAAAAATAGGCTAAGGAGAATCTATTCTGTCTCATCTGTCTCAGTACTAATGGCCTTCTTGCTGAACAGTTCAGTTCTGACTTTATATCCAATTTTTCTAGATTTGGACATTGTGGAAATGCCTGGGTGAGACTCTCCAACCCTTGTGACAGAGAGGAGCTGACATTAGCTGATTATAACAGCATTTCTAGCTCGAGCATATCTGCATCTCTGAAAATACTATGAATTTTGACAGGTTTTCAATACATTTGTCCACCCACAGAGCTGATGTCATCTCACTTGCTGGAGGAAACTATAAAGGATAGATTTCCTTTGGCTCAAAAGAGATGCCTGAGTAGCGGCAAAGTCTGTTCTTCCACAGTCATTTCAATTAGCAGGGAATAGCCTAAGAATGCACGGGCTGTTCAGTCAATCAGCAGCCAGAAACAATTAGAGAGCCTGGCTGGGTGTTCCTCCATCCTGCATCCCCCAGACAGCCCAGCTCTCGCTGCTGGGAAGAGCCAGCACTGCCCTCTCTGAGGTCCATGGTTTGGAGGCATCAAACTGGCACAAGGTTGTCCCCAGGTGGGAGCAGGGTGACATTCCAGCCCTGGTGGTATGGAGGGCTGGGAGCACTGATGGGGTGCAGATCAGGGAGATGAGGCAGCTGCTCCACCTCTGCCCATAATGTACAGCCAGCCAGCTCTGTCCCACTGTTGTCCCCAACACCTTCTCCTCCCATCCCACCTTCTCCTGTGCGACAATTCCCCACGGAGGGGCACCCTGACTGAGGCAGCTCTGGTGCCACATCTGTCTCTGTCACCTCTTGCACTGGGTGTTTGGACTCTCCATCTCAAACTCCTGCCTTCATCCCCACACTGGATCCCACCGTGCTCCTCACCTGCAGTAAAAATGGCAATATTGGAACACCTCACTTTTTGTGACATTAATTATTGGAACAAGGGAGAATCCCCAGTGCTGCCCCACACTGTGGGAATGCACCAGAGCTGGCCCCATGCTCCCAGGAGCTCTGCTGGAAGGCACTTTTCCCCAGCTCTCCACACAGATTGTTCTTCTAGCCCTGTTTGAGAGGAGAGAGAGGAAAGTGGGGAGATCTGATATTGGCTCTTCCTACTTGCAGCTTAGAAATATAAGAGCTGTAAAACTAATCAGTTGGTGAAATTTTCCTCTGTAGGAGTCACAGCCAGTGAAATAGGCATTAGAAAAAGATGGATGTGGCAGGTCTGATTAATCCAGGTGCTTTCCCTGAATAACGATAATTGGGGTTTAGCGTGGCTATACGTATAAAATCAAATTTAATCAGCAAATGGACTGCCTCCAAACTTACTGCCAACCCACCCTCACATTTATCTAGGACTACTGCTATAATTTCATTGAAATTGAAGTTTTCACCCTGAAAATTTATTCTTTCACCTTTGATGGCATTTTAATCCTTTCCTTTGCAAAATACAAGTTCAGCCTTTCACTCTAGGAAGTGGAGCTGCATGTTCATGTGCCTGGTGCTGTCAAGAGGCATGAAAGATCAGTGAACTTTACCTCACCTATGGCCACAGGACTCTGTTAATTCACAGCTTAGAAGGAGAAAACAGCAGGGCAATGCACTGAGTGTCAGCTAGAGCTGCCAGCAGGAAAATTTACCTGA
Source organism: Entomyzon cyanotis (assembly GCA_024500445.1). Classification (NCBI taxonomy): domain Eukaryota; kingdom Metazoa; phylum Chordata; class Aves; order Passeriformes; family Meliphagidae; genus Entomyzon; species Entomyzon cyanotis. Next base: position 13,448,073 of record JAKEPQ010000780.1, read on the forward strand.
ATATTCAGACTAGAGGAATGGCCTACACCAGCTCAAGAAGCAGCCCTGTGAGCTGCTAATTGTGGTTGGCCTTTATTTCCAGTGGCTTTCTCATTTACAGTAAATGCAGTATGGCTCGTTAGTACTGCAGCACACAGACACAAGTGTAATTACAGCAATTACTTCTCTCAGCTACCCTCATCATAAGCATCTGAGCACCATCCCTTTGGATAGTCAGAGGACCTGAAGAGGACACTTGAAATGCATCCTGCTCTTGTGATGACACAGAAGATCATCAGAGATTCTCCAAGTGGTTGTGAGGCAACTTCAAGGCACTCAGTATTACCTTGTTATTCACCTGATGTATGATGTTGTGTGGGTTAATAAGCAGCTTTCTGCCTCACAGCACCAAAGCAACCCAAGCTGAGCTCCTAAAGAGGAATTAAAAACAGCAAACCAGAGCTCAAGCCTCCCTGGCCAACAGTTGGTAGCTGTGGTTTGACTCCAGCTCCCAGATCTGCTCCACGATCCCTGGCATCCCAACGTGCCTGGCTTGGCTCTGCTTCCAGACAGCAGATAGAGCTCCTGACCTCCAGCCAAGCCGAGTTAGTGCCTGGACTGCCTGGCTGGGAACATCAGCAGTGATGCTCTGGACTCTCAGAATTGTTGCCTGCTGAGGGAAATGCTTACACATGAACATATCTGTACATATACACACACAGGCTTAAACATGTACAAACTGCTTGTCTCAGCTTCTGTGAAAATCTTACTGGGGCTCATGGCTAGGGGACAGGGAGGGACATGGATGCATGAGGAAAAATGGATGAGAAGAATGGCTGGGGCAGTTTGCCTCGTCATTTCCACCTGAAACAGGACCAGTGCCTGCACAGTCCTGGAAAGTGGGAACAAGGCTTGTAAATTAGGAGCTGCATTAGGAGGGAATTGATGGAGTTTGGTCATTTTGCATTCCTACAGATGTGGTGTTACTGAGGGAGGAGAAAACAAGCTGTCTGTATGTACAGGCACTGAATTTCAGTGTAGCCCAGATGTCTGAGCTCAGCCTTCTTTATCCTACAAGCAGTCTTGGAGTGGCATCCCAGAGCAGAGTCCCCTGCTCTGTGGGCTCTGCTGCATGGAGGGCTTGTCACAAATACTCAACAAGCCAGGAGCTGGCTCCAAAAGGATGAAGCAAACAGGGAAAGAAGTCACTGCACCAGGGGCACAAGATACAGATGCTGGAGGTCATCAGTCCTGGTGGTGCAGGGCACAAATTCTTACTGACCAGGATCCAAGCCAGATACTTCTTTTCTTTCCATCTCTTTCTTGTTGTCTTTTCAAGTAGGCTCTTCTTGACTGGTTTTGGGGTGAGCACAGCCATAGGGGGGAAGAAAAAAAAGAAATACATACCCTGCCAGTTCCTGAACATTTTTCAATAATCAGCTTCTGGCAATTGCTGATCTTCGGCCATTCCCCAGGAGAGGTGAGGAATATTATGGGAAATACAAGAGTCACAGCAGGAAAATCCCTATCCTTAGTCCCTTTTGAGCATCCCCTAGGAATAATCAATCACTGGAGGGATCTCTAGGACCTGTGGACCAAAGTATAATGACCACCACTCCAGTCACATATCCTCTCACAGATCTCTGCAAAACCTTTACAGTCCTCTGCCTTTTACAATATTTTCCAGCTTTGTGGTATGTCAAACTTCATATTTGTCTGATTGCTAGCTGCAGGGAAGGGATGATTCTCCACTCTCTTGCTCCTTTTCAGTGGAGCAAGTTGCTGATCTAATGTGTCCATATTCATTGCCCATTCATCCAAGAACTTCTTCTGTATTTCACAAGTCACTCTTAACTAATTCCTCTTAGCATTTGTAAAGAAAAAAAAGGACCAATATTTACTTCTTGAATAGCAACTGCTCAATGATATTTTTATTATTTCAAGAGAATCAGTTTCAAATATCACCATAGGGGAAATCAAAACAAGCTGATATTGTCGCTTTACTTCCAACTTGTGAAGAGCCCAAGAGATGATGTTACACTGCTCTTTTAGGGCACAGAGCAGTGGTCCTGAGCCTGCTCCTCCCTCCTGCCTAACCTGCAGTGACTGGCACAAGGGATGATGGAGCACATCCCACTCTGTCTCATTTTGGAAAGCTGCCTGTACAAAGCACGTGGATAGGGCTGCTGGAATCACGTTACACATGACAGACAACGGATTATACTTGCAAATGTTTGCATAGTGGAAATGTTAATGGAAACAGACAGACTCTTCCATGGATAAAATCTGTTTTTGCCATGCAATATGGGAGCAGCTCTGCAGCAGGTACGTTCCATGGTGACTGTGCACTGGCACAGTGACACACACTGATGTAGCACAGCTCTGCCACTGCTTTGACACAAGAAAAACTTGGTCCAAGGTGGGATTTCTATATGGAATCAAAAATAGCATCTCTCCCACCCAAACAGGATATAAAATTCAAACCTACATAAGGGGAAGAAATACCCCAAGGTGTTCCTCAAGCTCACCAGACACTAATTGTATCAAGTACAAGCTGAACATTTTTTCCTAGGGCTTACAACATTCATAGAGTCATTCACTTGCTTTATTACAGATTGGCCTCTATAAAAATGTTAAAGATCAAACCACAAAATCTGCATTTTCCCTTAAGCAAATTGCATTTCGGTTGAGGGGCCTGGAAGAGAGGAGAGCTGCCAGGGCTGGATGGCTCAGTCATTTCCTGAAGCTTCTGCTGGGGGCTGCAAAGCATTCCGTGCTGGTTGTGTTCCAAGAGATTGACTTGTGCTGCCAACAGCCTCCCGGGGCAAAACAAAAAGAGCTCTAATGCTAGAGGATTTTGTCATCTGCCCTCAGGGAGAACTTTATCAGGTGCTTCAGGGTTTGGGTCATCTGTGAGAGCACAGGGGTGGCAGTGCCTGGGACTGGAGTCACAACCCTCATCATGGAAACTGTGCTGCAGCAAGGATGTCCCTCATGGAAATGATGTGACCAGGCCAGTGGAAAATGTTCCTCTGGGCTGGTTACCTCCTCTTTTTGTAAAGGGTGTCCTGAGCAGGCAGCAATGGGTGATGCTCAACTCATCTGCAGTTTGGAGTAAACCTCTTAAGATTCAATCTGTGAATTTAAATATAAAAGGAAAAAAAACCCCATCTGATGATGGCACAAGCAGATCCTGCCTAACAGCTGATAGAAACCAGGATAAAATGTTATTGCTTTGGTTATGAGGACAAACTGGTCCTGTCTGAGGCAGCTCAGCCACACCTGATGACACAGTAGGACCACTTGATGCTGCTTTAACTTTTTGAACCTGAGCTAAGACTGGAAAAACAATAATCAAAGGAAGGAAGCACAGGCTTGAATGATATATGTTCAGATTATAAAATACACTGCAGAAGGTAACAGGCATTTCTCTCTATCAAAATGTCCACTTAGATAGAAAAAAAATCATAAAACTGCTCATAGTAGCACTGCTGAAAGGCTCCCCAAAAACCATTAAATGCAGCTGAAATTTGACTTGACACTTAAAGCTCAGACCACAGCTTCTTCAGAACCATTTTGCAGAGCCTTTTGTTTATTAGTGGCTGGAAATGCTACATACCTCTTCTTGTAACAAAATCCCTGCCTTCCTGGATGAATGATGGGATGCCTGTGATTACAGCAAGAATCAAACACCCTGGCAAAGGCAGATTTGTAACCTGGAGGTCTGCAGGCACCCATCTTACTCTGAAGGGCCACATAAAGCTGCTCAGTATCAACAAAACTGCCAGTGGAGAGGCAAACCCTTGTGATGTGGTTCCTTCCCTCCTAGGAATCAGGCTGAGATAAAATCACCCTGAAAATTAATCTCTAAAGTTCACTTAAATTAAATAATTATCTGTGTTAAATTAGAACACTTGAAACCGTATAGCATTATAATTTTCCCTCAACTTGAGAATAAATATTCATCTTTCCAAGATCTACAGAACACTTCTCCAAAGCTGCTATCCCCATATTTTATCTTCAACTGCTGCAAAGCACAGACATTTGTTTCCTACTATAAAAAAATACATATTTTTAAAGTAAAACCCACAGGATAAATACTATTTTTTTGTTTTTCAAATCTGAAACAAATTTCTCCTGGGCTCAAGGGTCTTCTCCAGGATTCATTTAATTGTAAACCTGGACTTGTACAACCCTTATTAATTCAACAGTGTTAAAATATAAGTTATTTGATTATGTGAGTTTGCTCCCAGTGGCACAACACTTAGCCATTATACAAATAGACAGAGATAAGTTATAATTAGAGACTTCAGGAATGTTCTGAAGATCACTTGTAATTGGCAACAGCAATTAAAAAATCCCCTAATTCATTTAATTAGGCATGTGATGGATATTATGACTTGTAAAACCTATCTAAGCTTATTGATAAGGAATAATTATTAAAATCAGCTTCTGTTTACTGAAGGAGCAGCAGCAGACCCACTATAAACAGTGTTAGATCTGCAAGTCTCTGATTAGGGTGGGCATTGTCATTTGTGCTCTCTTTTTTCTGCTGTAGTGCTTTGAAGGATCTAAAGCATGGCATTAAGGGTAGCACTGAGCTTCTGCAAAGATTATGGGCTGTTCATGACAAATTAGCTGAAAATGATGTCCTAAAGTGCTGTTTTCAGTCCTGTGACACAATAACACCTACACACTGGAAAGATAAATTAATGTATGAAAGCCCCCAGAAGAGAGTTACTCCAACATGCCAGATGTGATGACCTGAGCATTCCCATTTCAGGTTCCTGAAGGATATTATCATTTGCACAAGGTCTGGAAATTGGTCTCACACTGTGCTTTTAATGACAAGGGAATATCATGATTTGGAAATCTAAGCAACTCATCAGGAGGCTGGGCTCTTAAATGATGTTTAAATTGAATGGTGGGTAAGATGTTCTCCAGAGCATCCTCTATCAGCTTTATGTTTTGAGTTTTGCCAATCTCAGGGTAAAAACTATAATTAATTTCTCCTTTTCAAACCTTTAAATTATAATTAAAGACAACACACATAATAAGAAAGTTTTCTCTTGATATTACATGCAATGTTGGAGTTAATTATTATAATTTTAGCTCATGGTTTTATCATTCAGAATGTTAATCTCCCTGTTACACTGAGAGATTGAGGAAAAACTGGAAAAAATTTGTAATTGGGGTTTTTTTAAATGCTCTTGTGCACAAGTTGAATGTAGTGTGCATCTAATTTTGATGAAAATTTTTAACTGGCAATGACTACAAAATAAACTTTGTTCTTGTTCTCAAGGGGTTTTCTCCCTTTGAGAAGTACTTTTGGTAATTAAACAAAGGAGAAAGAATATCATACACAAAATTGCATTTGCTCATTAACCAGGCTGTTGTACAGATTCAGCTGGATACAGCTTTGCTGGATTTTAGCCTTGATCACAGAACATGCTGAGTTGGAAGAGACCCACAAGGATCATTGAGTCCAGCTCAATGCACAGCCCTGCACACACAGCCCCAAGAGCCACACCATGTGCCTGAGAGTGTTGTCCAAATTCTTCTTGAGCTCTCAGGCTGGTGCTGTGACCACTGCCCTGGTGAGCTATTCAGTGCCCAACCACCCTCTGGGTGAAGAACCTTTTCCTGATATCCAGCCTAAACCTCCCCTGACACAGCTTCAGGCCATTCCCTCGGGTCCCCTCAGTGGTCAGCACAAAAGTCAGTGTTTGCCTCTCCTCTGCACAAGCACACAGACCTGGCACTGACACCCAACCCTCACAGCTCTGCTCAGCTCTGGCTCACACTGCACCCCTGTGTGCCACCACAGAGCACCAGAGTTTGCTCCTGGGCTTTTGTGGAGTCCAGGGCTGCTCACAGAGAAAATTATAAAAGCACAGGACACTCACAACCCATCCTTGGAGAAACAGCTTGTTTCTCCATTGTCTCACATACATTATCATTGACAACCCGGGAAGCCTACCAACAGCCAGGAACAAATCCCATATGTTGTTTTATTCTAGCATGCAATATTATTCAGCTTTTTTCCTTTTCGATGTGAATACATCTTTGTCAGGAAAAATGCTGTTGCAGTGTCTGTGGTGCAAATGTTCACACTGACCTGGGTTGTGGAAGGAAGTTATACTGTTGCAGAGTTTAAAATCACAATTCAGAGATCTTTTGTAAGTCCTTCACTAGCAGAAAATGTAAAGCTTCTACAGACAGAGGCAGAGGTATTTACTACATCACCCTGGCTACATCACAAGCAGCAAGGACTTAAATCTTCATACAAAGGTTTTGCAAAGTCTCCCAGGACGTGAACCTGAACCAGAAGGATGGATATCAAGCTCTGATGAAAAGACATGAGAGATAGCACTTAGGAAGAGAAAAACGACTTGAAAAGAGAACACTGAAATATTATCTTGAACACAAGAGAACAACAACTTGCAATTCAAACCCAATTACTTTTCCCAGCACTTAAAGTGAAATTGCTTTGGCATTGCACAATGCTGAGAGGTTGATTGACATGATCTAGCGTTTCATGGACATAACCTGGCCCAAGTTTCTTTTTTTTTTTTTTTAAGCAAGTACCTATAAATCCACACAAATACACTTAGTTCTATTTCATCCTATAAAATCCTGTTACTGGAGAAGGAAAGAAGGAGCATAGGAGTTCACAACTGCCATAATTCATATGTTTGTTCCAGAAAAAATCCTGCCTCAACTCTACTGGGATTTGTGCAAAAAACCATGTTTACTTAGATTTTGGTGCTGAGCATATGCTTAGAGGAAAACTTATTTGAGGTCCCTGGCCAGTAACTGAGTCACAATAAACTTGACTGGTTAACTTGCCATTGCCACACCAAAACTGAGGCTGTGACACAGCAAACCCCAGTTATTGAAAGAGATTTGCTGCAGGCTTTTTGGCTGATGTCTGTCAAGCTGCTTCAGGTTTGGGTCCCTTGGCAACTGAGTCATTCCTGCAACATGCTGCAAGGATTAACCAAGGCAGCAGAGACCAGCTGTGCCACAAAGCTAATTCCCCCCCAGACTTTCTCCACTGATGGAGTTCTCAGTTTAGCCTGGTCATGGCCATCACCCTTGAAAAGCTCAGAATTGTCAGGGTGCAAAATTTGAGCCTATCTCTTTTTCAAGCCTTACAGGAATTCTTCCTACCTGACTTTGCTCTGTTTCTGCCACACTTAGAGTGGCCCATTGTTGAGGCCCACCCTGCTTCCCATGGGAATGAAAGGTCCATCAGAGGAGGGAAATACAGCATGGGTTTATCAAAAAGATCATGCCTTCCATGTGAGAGCATGGAGCTGCCACCTCCCAGCCCTAGGTCAATAAAGCCTGTGTCTCCTCAAACTCTGAAAATCCAAGTTTCCCTAAAAACAAAATCGCAGCTTTGCCTTCTAACCTGCTGAAATACACAAGGAGCTTTAGGGTCCTTCTCACTTCCTTCAGCTCCCAGGGTCACACATCCCACTCTTCACTCAGACTTTATTTAGCACATCGTCTGGCATCCATCCCTCCTCAAACAGAAGGGGACATGTTCCAGATCACCACTCCCTCCCCTTTACACAGAGATAGAATGGCTTGGGTTGGAAGGGACTTAAAACATCACCTAGTTCCAAGTCCCCTGCCATGGGCAGGGACACCTTCCACTATCCCAGGGTGCGGCAAACCCCATCCAGCCTGGCTTTGGACACTTCCAGGGATGGAGCATCCACAACTTCCCTGGGCAACCTGTGCCAGCAGCTCACCACCCTCACAGCAACTCCCCCCACTTTTGGGCACAGTCCCTCTCCAAAGCACCCTGGAGTGCCTTTCACTCCAGACTGGAAAGCTCAGTCTTTCCCTGAACTGAGCTTTCCATGTCCACCCCCATGCACAACACTTGTGAAGCATCCTGGTTTATCTGTCAGAAAAATAACATTTGATGCAGTGCCTCTGAACTGAGTGATTTGTCAAGTTAACTGCAATGGGAGGACAGAGCAGTGCTGGGAGCTAATGTATTACTGTCCTGATAGATTCATGTTCATAAATTGATGGCTGACATTGCTGGACCTCTCAGTGGAGAAACTGCCTGGGCCATTGAAAATGCCATGCTAAAAATACTAGTATTTATCACTTACAGGGTGCTTTACAGCCTTGGATCTGTTTACAAAAATTAAGCACCAGATCTCCTCCAGCTTCTGTGGTGAGAACTCCACATAACTAACATTATTCTCATTTTACAGCAAGGGAAATATGAAAGCCTCATGAACTGGCTGAGTACCCACAGATCTAACTGAACACTCCAAGAGTAACAAGAAAAGTGCACATGGGACATAAACCCATAAACACCGAACTACAATGTAAAGATTGGTCAGAAACAACACTAAATTCTATTCTCACCCAAAGGAACGTGGAAATACGCCCCTTGTTTTTAGAGATGTGATACCACACCTCTATATTAGGAACAAGGGTAGAATTCTGAATTGTCAATTGGTATCACAATCCAAATCCCATTTCTGATGTCCATTGACCTCTTTGCTTATCAGTACCATATGTCACAGCAATTCAGTGCAAAAAAACAATGCAGTATCTGGGCATTCTTTAAATTTCACTTCATTTGTAACTTCTGTGTCAGTCCTAGAACTTTACAGCAAACAATCTCTTTCTTCAGAGACCTCTTCACCAGTACCACAATTGCAAGTAGAAAGCTTATTTTGAGATTAGATTATAACAAGCATCCCGGCAAAGCCCAACCTCCCGTGACTGCCCAGTGACTCTTTCTATGCAGAAAAAAGGAAAATGAGTCTCCCTCGTAGGCTATCAAAGCACTGGCAGCACTGCAGGGCTGTTTGTACATGTTCCTCTCCAATGCCTAATTTCAAAGCTGAATTGTGCTCCTGGGAACTCCCACACACCAGTACAAGTGCTGTTTGTATTACTTACGAAAATAATGAGGTAATTACTCCTTTGCCTTGTCCTTCCAGCTGTCACTGCTGCATGCTCCTGCCTGCAGAGGCCATTCCCTCCAGCCTCTCTGGTGTTCCTGGCTGTTCACAGGTGCTATCAGAACAGTGCTGGGAGCTCACATTGTCACTGCCTGGCACTTCCCTCTGCTCTTTTCCATTTTCAAATTGCTGTGCTCCTAATAAAGGGGAGGAATTGAAAGCAGGCAAAGAGGACATTGTACTGCAGTCTAAGAGGTCTCTGAAATGGGAATTAAACACCTAAAATTCTGTCTGTGCTTTTGATAAACCTCTGGCACCCCAAATAGAGATAATCAATGAAGTATTTTTGACAATTGCAGATCAAACTACTGAATTCCCCAACTTTCCTTACCTTTAATGTTAATACTCACTTCCCTTAATCCCCACTCTTGCAAAATGCATCAGGCATATGCCTCTGTTTGCAGTGGACAAAACCCAAACCAGTCAGCCCAGAATAGCTTTGATCTTATTTATTGAAGTTGTCTTTGTGAAATATGTTCCTTTTAAATATCGGTTATTAGAAGTTCAGAATAATGAGACCATTAAAATAACTTAGCACAGACTGGGATCAATTAAAATAAATGGGTAGGAATAAGGACTTTAAGAACAAGTTGCTTCATCAGGGAATTCAACACTCAGCTGGGTCTACCTTGGCTTCAGTTGTTGCAACATGTAAATTCATTGTGCCTCAACTCAGAGTTATACACAGCTGAATGTCTTGGTTATTGGATCAACTCAAATGTACTATTTAATTTTTTTTAAGGTAGAAAGACTGCTTTTTAAAAACAGAGTGTGTGCCAGTTCACTGTCAATGAATCTTTAGTAGTCTCTTTTTCAACCAGGTGGAATTACTGTACCAGATCTCTGTGTATATAAACGTATGCTTAAGTTTATTTTGATCCAGTAAATCAGGTATTTAAGGATAGACTATTCACAGGGCTGAATACCTTTCTGTGGGATTTGGGGAATTTAACCTCCCTTTGTTGAAAATTGTAGCCAAAGTACTTAACTGCACAGGGATGAACAAGCTTAACTGGAGTTTTTGGCTTACCAGATGTGCTGCTTTCTTCCCAAACTAGAGCTAAATCTAAAGAAGGGGAGATGTTGCTGAATATACCTTGCACAAAGAGAATTTTTTCTGATGAAACATAAGCCTAGATTTGAAAGCACTTATCAGCATGAAGAAGGAATCTAGAAAAAAAATAGAAGGAAAAGGAAAAATACTTGTAACAGGTGCACAGTGTCTCTTGAGGCTTGAAAGTAGGTAGAAGTTCTTTCTTTTCTGTTTACATTAGAAACAGTAGAAAAACTTTGCAGTAGTGCTTTAAAATCCGAATATTTTCATATCTGAGACCCAGCACCTTTCCATTCTAGAAAAACAATCTAGAAAAAAATTAGGTTAATGCACCATATGGACATTCAGGAGAGCCAAGCAAGACTCAAGATCAGCCACTGATTTTCAGTGCAAGGAGTCAAACAACCAGACTGTCTCCCAGATTTCTTGTCCATTTCTCTGGCCCTTTAGTCTGCTCTTTGGTATAACCCCACTGTCCCATGACTGCCTTTCTGTGCAGTGTAAAGGTGTTCCAGCCCAGGCTGGATGGGGCTTTGAGCAACCTGGTCTAGTTGAAGGTGCCCCTGCCTTTTCTGGGCATTTTTAAGGAGACACATTTGTTTTAAGTGTACTTCAGCTTAATTTTACAAAGCCTTTGCTTTCCACTAGTCTCCAGTTGTCCATCTACACCAGGTTTTGTTGAAAGGGCTTCCAACCTTATTATCAAATTGTTTTCAGTAACTCTGCTTAAGCATGAATGTCATCTGAGCAGGAACTTTGCATCACGAGAAATTGCATCTCAATAAAAAGCTTTCAGCAAGCAGCAGCTCTCCAAGGCACAGAGTTATTAATGTATTAGGGCATGCTAGTTAAGCAAGGTAATTAATATATCTCTGAGCATTAGGTATGCATGGCCAACTCTGATAGCTGTCAGCAAAACATAATCTAGGTAATTTCTAGCATATAAATTAAATGCACTTTTGAAAAACAATTTCTAATTATGAAGACTAATTAATTTTGGGGAAAAGCTTGCTTTTGTTTAATTTGAACAATAAATTTAATTACGATAACAAACACCCAGTGGACAAACCATTCTGAAGAACATTATCTCTGTCCACAAATGATCAGTTTTCTTTTATTTAAAACCCTATCCTGTTATGTTACCAAGCAAAAAAAATAACTGCTTATTGTAAACACCAACATGATTTTCTGTGTCATATTTAGGGATACATCTGGCGTTAAACTCACTTGCAATGGTGCCAACTGCATATGCAGTGAGGTATCACAACCTACCTGATGCTCAAAAGTGTGGGTGAGATATTCAATACCACAGGCACTTGATAAAAAAACAAGTAGCTGGAATAGAAGTTTTTTTGTTTTTAATTATCAGCTTCCAGCAGCCTGGGTAGTGCATAGAAAGCCATGGAACAAGACCAAGGGAAAATGTTGAGCTGTGCCAGGCTTTCTCTTTTTCTCCTCAGGACAGCAGTCACCCTTAAAAACTGGCAAGGTGGGAACCAAAGCCTGTCCTTCTTTGTCCACTGTGCCCTCAGTAATTCTGTTCCCCCTCTCAGAGCTGGGACACAGCAGGGATTTTGGTGGTCCCAGTGCAAAAGCTGCTGGCAAGCCCATTTCAAATAGTTCTGAGAGTCTGTAATGGTGCAGCTCTCCCAGTGCCTCCCTTTTTTACCTCTTCTCTTCTCTTCCCTGAGCAGTATGTGTGGACTCCCTGGAGTCCAGTGCTTTATCACAACACAGAGCAGATACTCTGCTGAGTGTACTGGGCTGTGCAGGCTAAGGGAGGAATGAGCACTGCTGTGGAAAGCTGATGGAAAAAACTTGTTTCCGTGGTTGGAAACAAGCTGTGCACCCTCTGGCAAAGCCAAGAAACCCTGGCACTGTGCAGGTGTGCATGTGCTGTCCAGGGAAAGCAGCACTGCCCACTGCAAGGGTCACCCTCGCTCCTGCAGCTGTCCTCAAAGCATGGCTGTGCCATGCGGGACCACTGCCACCACAGGGGACAGACCAGGCTCTCCTGTGCCTCCCATCACCACTCCTCGAGCCCGGGAAGGTGACAGTGGCATCACACTGTCACCTCCATGCAGCTGGGTGTGCTGGTCAGGAATAAAGATCCTACCAGCCAGGTGGTTTTCATCCCTGCTTTCTGCTGCCTGCAAGCTGCTCACCACAGAGTTACACTGCGATGACCACGAGGCAGTTTTCAAAATAAAATATCCTGCTTTTGCCCATGGCAGACAGTTGTTTTTACTGACTCTGAAGTGCTACACTACGGCCTTGTTTGTTCCCGTGGGATGTGAGATTAGAAAGTGAAGCTCAAGCAGCCAGTTAAAATTGCTGAGATCTGGAAAGGGAGCAGCGCAAGAAGCACGGATTCCCCTGAAGAAGGACAACAAGCCTTTGAAGTCTTTTTCCTTTGCTCAGCCATCTGACTTGTGTGCAATTCATGGCCCCTGGGGTTAAGATTTGCATCCCAAAAGAAAGACTTGAAAAGTAGCTGGTTTGCAGCACTCACACTTAGAATCCAGAGACTTCACAGGCTTCATGGAGAGCGGCATCACATTCCACCAAGGCTTCTCTAACCTTGCTGCTAAGGAGTTACTCCTGTCACAAACCCTCCATACAGCGCTGAGTCAGGTGAAACATCAGCAGGGATGTGACAAACTTGCTTGCTCTTATTTTTCTTCATGATCATTGCTTTCCCTTGCTGAGTACCTGGCTTATCAGGGTAAGTGGTTCACAAAGCAGTGCTTCAGCAATGAGACATGGACTCAAATGACATAGGAAAGGTTGCAAAACTATTAAAATAAAATAAAGACAAAGAGAAAAGGGCACTTGGTCTGCCTGAATTTCTGCTGAAGGCAGCTTGGAAGCACACAGGTCCTTTAAAAGACATGAGATGAAATACAGTCTTGACTTTGAAGTATTGTATATGTGAGCTAGGGATCATCCTACTGGGGAGACTAATATATCCTTCATCCTCCCTCAAAAACTTTCTTCTCACATTCATTGTTTTACCTCCTGCTGCATTAACCTCATCACAGCTGGAAGTTTCTGAACTGTATGCCTTAAGTTCACTGTAGGAATGAACTTAAGAAGAATTGTCTGGTTTGCTGTTCTCATGTTCAGTTACAGGGGTAAAAAAGGGATTTGATTTGGGACATGCTTGTTACTCATTCCAGCTCTCAACTGGTCTCAGGTAAGTCACCACAGACGGTGCTGTGAAAATGTCCCAGAAATGCCAGAGCCCAAATAAAATAAAAAATTTAACAGCTGAACAAGCCAAGCAAAACTTGTTTGGTAAAGAGAAGAATGGGATCAGTATGTGTCAAATCCAGCTGGGTAAGTCTGCTGCACTGTGGGGCTTCTGAAACCCTGACAAGTGAACCTGTGAGGGCAGGCTGGGCAGTTGAAGAGATAGATGAGCATTCTTGCAGAGTAGCCTCACTGTCAGACAAATCAGAGCATAGGTGACTGCAGCAGTAAGACAAATCTAACAGAAATCTGTTTGGAAAGGACTGAGAGCAAATGGAAAGAGAGAAAGGAAAATTCTGCAAACACTTGGCATAAAACATCATCATCCTGATGCCACAAGTGAGCGCAACAGGAATGAGCAAAATTTCTGTCACTCTGCAGAATACAGAGCCCTGCAGCTTTTTTCATGGGAGAAGGGAATCCCTGCAGAGGCACAAATAGCAGCATCTGGCTCTGGGTTGAATTCCCAAGGTCACTTTTAAGCAGAGCAAGAATTCAGCTGCTGCTGAGACTTGAACTGCTGTACAAAGCACCACGCTGGGCTGGCAGAAGCACTGTGCCCACGCAGAGCTGTGCCAGGGAGGAGCAGCACAGGGGCAGGCAGTGCCACATTCAGGGGAGCCCTCCTGCTCTCTCCCCTGGCTGGAGCACTGTGACACTGCCAGCTCACAGCTCCAGCAGCACTGAGGTGACTGCAAGCACCCTGTCCATCCAGCCAAGTGCCCAGGAATACACTGAGGGGGTGGAAGGAGATGAAGGATGAAGATTTTATCATTAAGACTGTAATTGCATTTAATCATTTCACATTATAGCTAAGTAAGTGGCTTTCAGGTCATTGCCCTGAGGATCTGCTGTACAGGGAGTGCTGAGACTTGACTGCTTTTGATGAGAAGTCCCTGCAATTACAAGATTCCTGGAAAATGTCTGGTTGCAAGGAAGCATTTTCTGATTGAAAGCACAGTGCAGGGCAATTCCAGACAGCACAAATGGTGAGATCGCCTTTCTGCAGAGCAGGGATCCAAGGCACAGGAGGTGATTTTTCACTAGAGAGTCTACAGCAAAGCAAACTGCAGGAGGAGAATCCTGACTGCAGTGTTTGCTTCAGGTACACAAGGGCAATTCTCATTAGCAACAAAGTCATTATTTAACATAATCTTTATCTTCTCCTTGAAGAGAAAATTGGTAAGTGGCCAAAGGTTTTGTTTCCCACCCTTCTACCTGGCCCCAAAGCCATCTTAAATTTTCTCATTAGTTTTCCTGCCTGACTCGCCCACCACAGGCTTTGTATGCTTCATAAAAATTAATGAATTAACTCTGCCAGCAGCTCTATGACAACAGAAAGTATTACCCCCACTTTACATAATTTAAAGATACAGACAGCACTACAGACTTGCACTGGATGTCCAACATAAAGCTTGGGAGTCTCATGGATTTCTAGGGTGCCTGATATTTTTATGTTCTGAGTGCAGCTCCAAGAAAATTCTGTTAAAGACATGAATATGAAATACTGGGAATACAGATGTGATATATCCCCATCCTATCAGTCAGGCACCCAACAGAAGCTAAATTAAGCCTTCATTTGCTGTAACTTTCCCCTATAGTCTCTGAAGAGAAGTAAAGCAACTTGTGTCCACATGGCTGTGCAATACCCACCCTGGGTCTCCTCTCTCCACATATTTTCCTCTTAAGGGTGGAATGAATTTTCTGAAATGGAATAATGAGCATGTTTCCAACAGATTTGGTGGTCAGCTTCCTCTAGCTCAGCACTATTTTGTCACTCTTGGGGAGTCAGCAGGGCTTCCAAATGGACTGGCTGCAGTGCAGGGTCCCTGTTATTGCTGTGGTGCACTTGTGCACCTTGGATATTGCACAGGCCTGTCATAAAATGTCACTCTGTGCTCCAACAGACTGGTAATTATGAAGGAGCTACTTATCTGTCTAATGAAGGAGTGATGAAGATAATAAGAAGATCTGGCCTATGATACTGTTCATTTATCACAAAGATGTTAATTAAATTTTGTTAAATCTTTGATGCTTTCGCTATTTGTAAAGGAGGCCTGTCAATCTTTCTGGCTGTAAATGTAAGGTGTGGTCTCTAGCAAGGAGGAAAAAGTACTTTTTTCCTGAATAAGCATTTCTTTAAAGCCCCTGGATGCACATATTCCAAGCCTTGGTGTGCAAAAGCACAGGAGGGCAGCAAGTGCCTGTGGGACTGGAATCATTACCATGTTGCAAATGCAAGAAACTCAGCATGCAAAAGAAATGCATCATACAGTCCCCACTTCTTCCCTAGAAACACAGACCCAGGGAGCCACTTGCAGAACACAGCCTTAGATCTTGAGCTGCTGCAGCTGCCATCTGTAGACTGAGGCTTTCAAAATGCAATAAAATGCAATTTGAACAGGAGGTAAAGAATGTGGTATGTGCTTCACAGCTAAATAATTAACAAAAAGAATTGAAAAGACTGAAAAATTCATAGCTTTAAATATTTATAAATTAATTTTTAAAGTCACTATGTAGTATTGAGTTGTCTTTTAAAAAGTCTGCCAATCTAGGACCTCTCAGTTTCATTTCTGCTTGTTATTACAGTTATTAATGCTCAAAAAATGACAGGTGCTTGGCAAGAGAGATGAAATGCAGCTTCCAAAACAGAAAGAGCAGCTAATGCTTCTGCACTAGTGTAGGGTCAGCTATTCTGCTGGCAGTCACTGGAGGAAACCCAGCTCCTGCTCATGCTGGGTGGATGTGCCCAGGGCTAGACAAGCCCTGCTGAGCTGTGCCAATAAATCCCCCAAAGCAACAGTTCCTGGTCCCATCAGTGTTAGCACCAACCTGCTGCTGACTGTCTGATACAGGGGCAATTAACACAATCCCACTGCCTGGGGCCCTTCTGCGCCACTCAGCTGGGTGCTGTGCCTCAGGGAAAGACCTTGGTGAAAACAAAGACCAATTCAACACAGAACATCGGCTGATGTTATAAGGAATAAGCTGTAACTTATTCCTCCTTGTCTGCACAATAGTCTGTAGCAGGAATTTCACCTGTCTTTATCTGTCCTAAGATAAATTTAAAATATTAACAATGAGGTTGGTGGCATCCCACTCTGGCACCACATCACCATGCAGGAGGAGAGCCCTGTCTGCTCTCCCACATCAGTACCTGAAAACATTCACCCTGGAGCACAGCCAGCTTGCTGCACAGGCACAGCTCCCTCGTGCTCACCAATGCCACAGACACCAGAGCATCTCAGGCTCCTCCTGCATGTTCCCTTTGCCAACACGAAGTAGCAATGGCACAAGAGCACAGATCCTTCTCAATACCTCTGAATCATGTAGCTCCTTCACTTCCCTTTGATACTTTTTCCTGATAAATACTCTGCATTCATGTAGCAGCAGGAGACCACTACCCTTTGACAAGAGTCTGTTTTCATTGACATTATCTCTAAATTATTCTCATTTGATGTGACTCAGATGGGTTACACCTAAAGAGGCTTACATGGTAGTGCTTAGAAGAACAAAAAAAGTTTTCAGACTATTTTTTTATATCACCGAAGTAAATCACATAATTACTTAAAAGAAAAGAAATTTCAGTATTTGTAAGTGTGTGAATATCTGGAGCCTAGATCTTTCCAGAACAACAAGAATGAAAGGTCAGTTTATGACTCACATAAGAAATAGTTTAATCTAATTTTCTTTAAAGGTTCAATAGTTTAATCCAGAGCATTGCTTTAATATTTTGCTTTAATTTAGGATAGTGCCTCAAATAGAGTTGGATACCATAACAGAATGGATAACCACATATATGAACAGTTCCAAAATGGGGCACAATAGGATATAACCAGTGAACAGGATATTTTTGAAAATATACTTCTCAAACCAGAAGATCATTCCTCTGATCAGTCATATTCTTGTTGCATCTGCTCCTGAGCAGTTCTGGCCCAACACAGCCCATGCCAGGGGAGATAAGCATTTAAGAGATGCAGATCACCATCTATCTGGTGATGTAGATTACCTGAACTTCTCTGCTTTTCACTCACACTTTCTGGAAATTTCCTGTCTTGACTTAATCTTTTAAAAAGAATTAATTTAAATAATGATCGTTCCCTAACAGTCAATTGCTTTCTCGAAGTGAGCTGATGTAAATCGAGTAGGTGGCTTGTCATCATACCATAGAAACATCAGAGAGATGCAGCAAACTTCATCAGGCTGCAATTAGTATTTTCAGAGCAATTTATGTGGTTCATTTTCTGGTGCCTCTGCTGGTCCCACACAGTGAGGGTTTCTCTTCATGATTACAGATGTTACTCAAAACAGTTATAAAACGTCTTCCTTTGGAATCACAATTTATGGGATTATTTATTACATGTATGGGCAGCTGAATAAATCAGAAAGAATTTGGAAGGCAAAGCATGCCCTTTTCCATTTCAGAAAGTGCCTGTGTATATAATACCATCCTCTTAGACACTCTATAAAAAATTACTGGCTTATTTATTTGTAAGAACAATGACAGCCTTGCAGCTTGTTAGCAAGAATTCTGTAGCAAGGATTTGGTATCTGAAGCCTGACCTTTGAATGGGAAACAACAGCTGGAGCGGTTATTTCTTGTCTTTGAATAAATTAAGGTAATCCTCAGAGCTAGGACTGAGGAGTCCCAAAAGGCCTTTCTGCAAGTCTCCTCTTTAAAGTTTCCACCACAGCAAACACCAGTAATTGCCTGTAGTTATTCTTGTAATAACTGTTCATTACAACCCAGTGGAACCAGAAACGGGGACATTTTGGGGCTGAGAGTCTGTGGAACAAGCTGCTGCAGCAGAGAGCCTGGGGAAGGCAGGGGACAGGCAGAGGCACCTCCTGGTCCCAGCCAGGTCACCAGCAGTGACAGCAGCACCTACCTGGGCATCTCTGCCTCTCTTACCCCCACAGGCATCTCTGCTGAGGATGATTTCTGCCCAAATTATCACCGAGGAGGCTTTGATGCAAGGAGCTGTCAGAGGAGATAGTTTAGATGCTGGGAGGATAATCCCCATCTATCTGCTTTAAAAGGGAAGTAAATAAAAATGGTCTCCTTAAATCACAGAGGCACGTGGGTTTATTTGGCTGAAAGGCACTGAGGCATTCGCTCCTTGATCTGAAGGCAGAGAGAAAGGGCAGGAGTGACCTGGGGCAGGGGGAAAAACAGCTACAATGAGCACTGATGACATTAAAATCTGCAGTGCCAGCATCCTGCCACTGCAAAACAAGCCAATGCTTTCCATCCCCCCTTACTCTGCAGTGTTTCCAAAGAGTTCTACAGGTCACCACTTTGATGCCAAGGAGTGGAACCACTGACCAGTGCCTGAGCTGTGAGCATTGCACAGAGGAGAAGCTGCTCATAAGGACATCTTACTAAGGAGTGTCTCATAAAATAGCCACCTAACAGCAAATATTATCAAGGGGGATGTGTGACCAGTATTCTGCTGAATACTCAGGTGAACTAGATTTGGGGTGATACACCCAGCTGCTGCATGGTCAGAAGTCAAAGAAATAACAAGATCCCAGTTGCTGTCATGAAGAAAGAAAAAATGATACTGAAATGAGATGTAGATGTTCAAGAGTTCAGGTAAATAACCATGGGAACAGAACACCTGGGGAACAGCAAGTGGGAGCTGCAAAGCTTTATAAAGAAAGCCAATCTAGTTCAAACACAAGCTTTGGTTTGTTTTAAAGCTACAAATTTGAGGAAGATATAAATAATTATAAGGTTTCTCCTGCCTTTGTTTTGCAGGCACCACTGCCTCCTCCAGAGCAGGCACAGACCAAGGACACCTGAGGATGCAGAGAACTGGATTTGCACCACACCAAACCTTGTTTGACGTTTTCACCTGTTCCAAATATTATCCATAAATTCCTGCCTTTTCATTTACCTCATGCTGCACATGAGTGTGATGCTCCCTCTAGGTGATCAGGAGATAAGGGAATGTCCTTCTAAATTAAGACACTGAAAGTGGGAAATTCAGACCAGAAAATCCACTGAAAACAAAGCCCTCAAATCTTTCTCTCCTTTCTCTTGGGAGAAAGAGAAACCATGCAGTTTCATCTTGGTGAGCACCTTTACAAATATCTCTGGATTTCAGAAGTTTAAAAAGAGCCAATTTCTTACAATTTTGCAGGACATTAAGACAAAATTTTCAAATGTCCCAGGGCATTCCTAACACAAACTTTTACTCATGCTCTAAATAAATCAAGCCCTTAGCAAACTTTTGCATCCAATGTCCATTCTATCCTGATGAAAAGAATATACAATATTTATTTGCTTATGTAAGATAGTCTCCTCTAGGCACTGGGCCCAAGTATAACAATCCTGTTCTATTGAGAAGATGGCTTTGAACCAAGCCATCTTGATGAAGTATTTCTCATAGCCTCATTTACAGCTGTGCATCAGCCAAACAGCCCAGCTACAAACAGAAACTCCAGCAGGAATTGCTTAAGTACCCTGGTACTTTGGAATCGAGGTTTGGCAGAAGAATAAAAACCAGAGAGAGATCCTTTGTGCTGCTGTCTTTTTAGCTCTTTGATGAAAACTGAGGCTTGCAGGGTAATTTCAAGCCATGTAACACACATGAATAGCTATTGATAATGCGGACAAGTCAAATTAAATAAGCTAACTAATATTAGAAACAAAGACATCCATGGCCATATGTCTACTCAAGCCATCTAGGCTGAATATCTAATCCGTGCCAGAGCTGGAGGAGGAATCAATATTATTGTTATTTATTTAATTTTAACTCTCACATTATAGCAAAGCTCTTAGAATGAGGTAGACAGGCATGTTTTTCTAGGGGTTTTTGGCAACATTAGTCATAGAATTTATTAAGAAGAAGCCTTCCATTTTTTCAACACTTTAGGCTTTGAAGTGAAGCAAAATCTTTTTAAAAACAACATCTTTTTTAAGTTGCTTTTTCTACCAGAATGAAAGTTTTCTCGTATTTCTGTTCTAGTGGGCAGACACTGACAAAAGTTTGGCTGTGCTTTCACATGGTTGTGACTCTTTGGCTGCACTGCTTGGCATATTCCTTAGGAACCTCATACTGCACAGCCTGCTGGGAGCCAAAAAGCACACCTGAAATGGGGAACTCGGTACTGCTTTCCACCTCACTATATTCTCCTGGCTGGCAAACATTCCCTGTGTCAGACATGGGGCTCCATGGAAGGAAAGCAGAGCCCACAGGCAGACTACACAGATCTGACCAGGCACCTGATTTGGATTTGACAGAAGGCCAGTGCCTTATCCCTGCAGAAGAAAATCTCTTTGACAGCTCTGATCTAACCTGAAAGCATTTGCACTCCCAGCATCACACACCTCCTCCAGCTCTAAGCATTTCCTGAGAGGAGCCTGGAGAGCACAGAAAAGGAGAGATTTTAGTGAGAATAAAGATGAAAGGCTGAGAGCAAGAACACAGAGAAGAAACCTTGTGTGGGTGCTGGGATCAAACCACAGCCCCCTGCTCTCCTGTATTGCTCCATCTTTCCGGCCATCCAAAACCACAACCAGAGCAGCATCAGCTGGTGTCCTTTTCCTTTCCCCTGTGCTGGGGCAGCACTGCTGGCCACAGCAGGGTGGGGAGGAGGGCTGGGCTGCTGCCCTGCCTCCAGCAGAGTCCCCATGGCTGGCTCAGCAGCAGGTGGCAGTGGCAGTGTCACCCGTGGTGAGGATGGATGCTGCTCAGCAGGCAACGCTGCCTGAGCTGACACAAACCTCACCGAGCTGCTGTGAAGTGCAGAGAGGGGAGTTTTTAAATTCCTTTATGCCTCAAGGACAGCAGTCCTCACTCAAAGGTCAAGAGCATTGAAAAGCAACCCGTTCCTGATGCAGAAGGGATAAAACCACAGTGCCTGGCACTGACAGGCAGGGGAGGGGCAGGGTTGGGTAAATGTTTGCTGAGATGTGGCAAATGCAAAATTGATTTTCTTCTTCATTTAACACATTTTTCACTCTCTTCCCCCTTCTCCACCCCTTTATGATTAAATTTAAAAACAACAGTGACTTCAAGATGCAAACACACTTAAAAGTTTAGAGGAGAGGCATGAGGAGAGGGGTTTGAGAGAGGAAACAGCTGCAAAGAGAGAAACTTCTGAATTAGGAAAGCAGCAGGAATGCAGAAATTGTATGAAAAGGAATTCCCTGAGGAAAGAGGAGAGGAATGGTCTTGTTTTCAGCACACTCCAGAAGATCTGAGCTGCTGATTCCTCAGAGAGAAGGATGACAAGAACACAGCTGATAAGTCAGGAGGGAGCACTCTCTTGGTTTACTTTAACTTGCACAGGCCTTCCTCATGTTCATTTTACTTCAGATATAGCAGACAAGAGTTAATTAGACATCTTCTGGAAGAGGAAAAAAAACCACCATAGATTTTAAGTTTAACAGTCTCTTCAACTGTCTTTTCATCTGGAAAAAATGTGGGAATATTTTGTAGATCTGTAACATTACCCTCATTTATTGCACAGCAGCAATGTCATGGGGGTCTATGTGTGAAATACATTGGCAATATTTTAAATTGCAGCTATTAAAGTGTTTCTCCAAAAATCACAGAGAACTTTTCAACTTTCCTGTCTAATTTAACATTCAGATCTCTTTGGACATGCAAAATAAAATGCGAATAAACAGGGTAGACCTAAAGTTTCTAGCCTTTTAAAAAAAAATTATTTTAATTACTTACACACACCATTCCTGATCAAAACATCTGGAAAACAGCAGAAATTGGAAAGCCACATTCAGCAGCAAGCCTGCAAAACAGAATACCTTTTTCCTCTGTATTCAGCTATTGTACTAATGGGAACAATATTATTTTTAAGCTTTCCTTAAACTCATATTTCCCCTTGCTAGCTTACTTTACAGCAGTTTTGCAATCTCAGCTCTGCTAAAGCTTCTGTTTAGAGTACCTGGGGACATCCTCACTGCTGTGGCATGTAAGCCCCTTGCCCTGTGCCATCAGTGGTTCCTTCCACACTTGGCATCCCTAGAGATGCTCGATTTAATCCAGTGCAGGTTTTTCCCAGCCATCCAAACTAGCCCAGAGCAGACAAGATTTGTGGTGCCTATTAATCATCTGAATACACACACACTCTGCTAGTGCTGAGCTGAAAATCTCACCTACAAGGAAGGCAAGAAACAATGTGGAGGCAAAGGGAGGTGACCTGCACAGTCATCCTGAGAGAACAACTCTGCAGGTCAGTTCTGCCTGCCCTGAATTAACACAGGTCTACCATCACTGTGTCCTCAGAAAATGATTACTTATTTTAAATTTTGCAAGCTACAGTAGAGTCCCCAGTTTGGTTTGGCTCTGCAAATCTTCTAAGAAATGAACATCTCAATAAGGCTTTTCATGGGAACAGCAAAGCAGAGGTGATTATTAGAAAAGCCCCAGTTCCCAGAAATTTAGCACAGCACTGCCTGGTTTTTAACACCAGTATAAAACACAAACTGTCAAAACTAATTTCTTTTTTTCAGCCACAGTTCAGAAACAATGTTTCCAAAGGCCCCTACATGATATAAATTATGTATGAAAAATTACAGAAAGCAGAGAGTTACTGGACACAGATGTGCCCCAGGGAGCCCCAGGACACTGCATGGCAGCCCTGGTGGCTCAGTCCCTTCCCATGCCACAAGTATTTGAAATCATCTGCAACCTGGAAATCAGAAAATGATGCCATCAGCTGCTTGTTAACCATGGAATGATTCTACATTCTACTCACAGTGTCTTTCATCAGAACCAAGGTAAGGTCAACTTCAAAGCCTTTTCTTACTTTGTCAGACCTAAAATAAAATAATGTCAGTGAAAACCTGAATATGGCAAGATATAACTCCCACAATATACTCCACTGGGTCTGTTTGGTGGGTATTATGAAACTAATAGTGTACTCCATCCAAATCCAGATAAACTGAAAAAGTTTCTTCTTGGTAGATGTATAGTCTGAAGTGGAACTGTCCAGCTCACAGGACTAAGCTGCACTGGGTTTACAAAGTTCTGTTTTAAGAAATATTTCATGCCATAAAGCTTCCTGAGGTAAAGTGTTTTCCACACTGTGTGAATTGTGTCACTGCAGTCACAATGTTCAAACTCGACTGTCCTCCAGCTTGAATTTCTGTACAAGGATCAGCTCAGAGCTTATGCTTGGCTCTGCCTCAGGATCTGCCTTTGGGACTGCTCTGCCCATATGCTCCCTCCTCTTTTCCCTTGAGAGCAGGAGATACACAGGAGGCAGCAACCTGCTCCAGTGAGCCAGCAAAATCCAAATCCAGCAAGAAGGTGGGAGGTTTCTGGCAAAGAAGAGCCACATCAAAGCACTCTCCAGCATCTCCCTGCCAGAAAGAATCTTGGTACCCCTCCTCTTGCTCTGTGATGATTTATTTCTGCAGCAAGGGGAGTTTTCCATGTGCTTATTAACTGTCTCCAGGAGGCTTTTGGCGAATTACATTGCCATTTTCCTCCTTGAATGCATCCCACTGAAATCTGTATTCGTGTCACCTGCCCCCACCTCTCTTGGTGGCAGCGACTCTGTTCAGCTGTTCTTCCCCTCTGCATTCCTGTTAGACTAGCAATATCTGCATAATATCTTTGGGGGGAAAGAGCTTTTGAAATACAGCTTTTGTTTTAATGACAGAACAGCATATGCTGTCACTCCTCCAAGCATTTTCTAAGTGGTGATAATGCTCTCAACTATTTAAGTACAGTATTTTTCCACCAAGGCTCTTTGTGTAATGATGCTCCCACCTCATTTTCTTTTGGTAGCAGTGGTGGCAAACAGGACACATGGAAGCCAAAACCATACAGGCTGCAACTCAGACAGACAGGAGCCAGTCAGGGATGGTAGCAGACCCAAAAAGCTAGATCCAAAAATAAACCAGGAGACTCTGAGATTAGGAGCCTTTGGAACAGCTACAAAGACAACAAACACAGCCTGGACTTGCCGTCCTTTTGCATTTTGTGCACATGAAATGCCTTTGTTAATGGATGCTGTGTGCACCATTCAGGGATGCTGCAGGACTGCCTTCCGTGCCATGTGGTGGCTGGACATGGAAGTGCCTTCAGACTCAGGGCTCCCAGTGCCAGCTCACCATATGCTTCCTGCCAGCCCAGCCCAGCCCCAGACCCACCCGTGGCACTCTGCCCTGCGGCTGCCTGCCTCTGCTGCCAGCACCTGGAGCCACTTCCAAAAGCCAAGAGCTGGAGGTGTCCCCGGGTGCAGTCAAAGGCTGAGCCATCCACCCTGCTGGTAACCCATTCAGGAAAGAGCTGTGCTGGGGTTTGTCCCTCTGGCACGGGGAGCACTGTCCCCCTGCCAGCACACGTGGCACCTGCACACAGGCAGGGACTGCCACCCGTGACCTGGAACAGAACCTGTGCAGCACAGAGCCGAGGGCACAGCGTTGGGCACAAGATGGAAAAGCTCAGCAGCCACCTCCACTCTGCTGCCCAAGGAGCTTCCCATGGCTCACTTGGGCTCCTCTCCTGTTTGACAGCATCTTCCTGCCTCTTCTGGCTGTGAGAACAACTGTGATTCCAGATGGCATCTGCTCCCATGCGAGTCCCACTCAGTGTGCTTGCACACGTGTTTTGACTTGTTTTGTTTAGATTTGCAATATCATCCCTGGCTGGACAAATGCAAAGTGACTTATTGGCAAAGAGTTTTTTAAATTATTGAATTATTTACCTGCTCATTAGCTTTGATTACAAGTGACCATGGCTGATTTAAATCAGATTTGACCTTCAAATTCAAAACACAAACAGAAATGAGAGCAACAACAAACCCAGCAACAATGTTTGTCAGTCCTAGGCCTGACTAAAGGAGCACAGGGTGTGAGTGACCTGTTCTGCAAAGGGAGAGAGCTTTCTTGGAGTTTATTCTTCCCATGTCAACAGATGTTTGCTTATTTCCCCATTGATTCCAGGAGTGAACAGGTAGAACATCCCATTATGATACACACAGGCATCAGAGAGAAGGATATTTCTGCATTTTCTTAAAATAAAGACAAGAAATCTCCACAACCCAAAAAGCACACTTATATTCCCGTATTTGTTTTTAAAAGAAGGTGTTCAGTACCAGTTCCAACAAACTGCAAATTTCCCAGCTCTGCTCTGGTGTGCAGCTGACACCTCCTCTCAGACATGCAGCTGGCTCTAGAGCTTTCATTTATTTCAGAAAATAGTTGAAGTATGAAAGTGTAGACAGAGACTGGAGGAGTTCCAAAGGCCTCAAAATGTCACCCTTGTTATTAAAGCAAGAAGAGAATGTAGGAAACTGGCTAAGAAAAGGTCAAAAGTTTTTTTGTGAAAGAATCAAATTGCTCTTTCCCTCTCCAGCTGTTACTTGCAGGGTTGTTGACACTTTCACTAATAAAATGTGAGGAACGTGCTGGATGTATCCCAGACCAAACCTATACATTAGGGAGATGGGACTTGCTCCATCTGATGTCCTGGTAAGGAAATTTTCCCACCCCACAGTCGCTTTTGAATGTGCTGCCCACATTAAAAAAGATGACTCAGTAGCGAGTAGAGGAAGGTGTGGAGTGCCTGGAGGTGGTGCTAGCATTGCCACCCCCAAGGCTCTCCTTTGCAGGCAACTGTAGACTGATGAAGAAACAACCACATCCATCCCCACCAGGGTGATTGGAGAGGCAGTTCCTCAGCTTAGAGAAATACCCAGCTTGGATTTGACAGTCAGAAGTAGCAGTCTGTGCCATTAGGGAAAAAAAATAAAAAAATCCACGCTCTGTAGCGGATTTGGCTCAGACTGGTCCTGGCAGAGCTGCATGACCCAGAGATGCAGCAGTCAGGCAGTGCAGAGGAGCTGGCTAAAGGCAGGCAAAGCTGTTCCAAATATGTGCTCAAATAGAGTCACCTCGAGTTTATTTTTTCTATTTGCTCTCTCCATCCCCTTCTAGGGTTTTTGTCCCTCAAAGAGCTCCCAGACACATGCCAGTAAGCTTTGCAAAGAAGTCTGACTTGTCCACACCATCCAAAAAAGATACTTGTTTTTTTCTTATTTATTCATGACACACCTTCCCCCAGGTGGGAGGTGTCCCTGTCTGAATAACACTCAGGTGGTACTCAGAGGGTAGCTCAGGTCCTCTCCTCTCCTCCAGAACTCCCTCAGCTGACAGTGACACTGAGTTCCTGCATGGGAGGCACAAGCACCAGCAGGTCCTGGAGATGTCACGAGTCTGCACTGGCTCACTTCAGGGTTTTACAGCACAGAATTAAACCAAGTAAGTAAACTACAATATGATGGAAGCCAAAGCTTCCTAATGGCAGCTGGAGTTTGGCTTTAGCCAGTTGGTAAAGCCTGCAGGCACAGCCCACCAAACCCACAGTGAATTGCCCCTCTCCATCCAGCCCTGCCAGGAGAGAGCTTCCTGCACCTTTAGCTGAATTCTTGAACAACCCTGAGCAATATAAGAGACTATTTCTCCTATTGTTCCAGTAATACTGCTGAATAAATCCCAGATCAGAAAACCCTCCCAGACAGCCAGACACCCCCAAGGGAAATCTGCTTAGATGGTTTCTACCTCACACAAGGCTGACTCCTACGTATATTCCCCCAGCCCAGGCCACCACACAACACCCCGAGAAAGATTATAAATGTTTGATCTACTAAGTTCATGTCTCCCTGCAGACCTATTCCAGGTCTGTGATCACAAGCAATCTCCAAGCAGAAGGAGAGGGCTACCAGAACACCTGCCTGTTTCCAAAATCAATTTAAAATCCTACATAGAAGTTTAAAATACATCTACAACAGAACTGCACAATCTTGTTCCATTGAATCCGTCCCAAACTAGACTCAGTGATTAAGTCATGGATAGTCTATGAAAACCATTACAGGTAACTCTAAACATCCAAATGTTGTCCCTAAAGCAGAGGTCTTTTACCTGGTCTGCAAGAGCCAGTCAACACAGAGTTGAGCTGTTTGGGGTTTTTTTACCATTCTGCAGAATAGCACGTCAGGCATACAACACCACCAGTGGACCTCCTAGGAAACATGCACAAACTGTCACACAAAAAGGTAACAAAGAATGATGCAGGAACTCATGACAGGTCATTTGCACTTCTACAACAAAATTCTCAGTGCACATGTGGTGGTCGTGGTCCAGTTCATTTATACTACCATTTACACATACAAATTTTCCTGGGGGTGTGAGTTTCAGTATTACAATCACCCAAGGTAACTCTGGGTTATATTTTCATCCTGTCAGCTACCACCAAGCAGCTATTTAACCTTACACTCTTACAGTTTCTGCTTGAGCCTATTTGGACAATAAGTTGTCAATAAAACATGGATTTTTGTAGTATTCTGTTCCTGGGGACTCCTCAGTCCTCCATTGCTCTGGCATGTTGTTGCCATGGTTTCAAGACCAACCCATAATTGCTGTGAACCATTTTTTGTGGCTTTTTAACTCCATTTGACATCACAGATGCAGCAGTTTCAATTTAGGATTGTCCAGGGTGTGGATAGCTGGGGACTCCTGTCTTCACCCATCTGTGCACATACACTGACTCCTTCTTCAACAACAACCTGAACTCTTTGTATGGGAGGCACTTTAGTGCTTGCAGCTGTAAATCAGAGGAAATTTAATGCTTCTTTTTCAGGTATTGAAAAGCAATCCTCATTCTCCCAACACAGAGATCTACAGCTCTGGGGCCGTGTCTCCTGCGTGCCTTCTCCACATGCTGAAGCTGTGAGCAGGATTCACAGTGGGTAAAAGCTGAAGTTCTGCTGCAGGCAGGAGCCAGCAGAGCTCTGGGAGCTGCAGCTCCTCACCTGTGCTGGGGATCAGAGCCTGACAGGTCCCTGGGCTTGGTGCTGCTCACTGGCAAAACCCATGCTGTGCCTGGGCTGCTCCTGTGAGAGAGGCAAACAAGGCTGTGCAAGACAGCGAGAACAAGTCACATTTGTCCCCTGGGAAATTGTCCCCTGCGGGCAGCAGACAGGGACCCTGGCTAATGCCATCCCATTCCCTCCTCCTGGTCCTCCCTGCTTCAGAACATAAAGCAGCAGAACAGCAGCCACACATCCCTGCCCGAAGGGCGAAAAGATAAATGCCTCTCAACTCGATTTCATCTCGCTTCCTCCGTAGGCAGGAGCAGCAATTCCATGTGAAATCACAATGTGACATTGTGAAGGGTATCGGGGGAGCTCCTTTTGTTTTTAAAGTGGAAAAAACAAACGCCAGACCTTAACAGCAGCTTGTCCTTCTGCAGAGACAGGCAAATGAGGCAGAGCCAGAGTGGCTCAGAGGGGCTCACAGCCAGTCCCACACCACGAGCAGATAACACTCCTGCACCTCCTGGGGCTCCTGCAGGGTCCTCCCAGGTCACTTCTCCTGCAGAGGAGACTCATTGCTCTCCATCACTGCCATCCATCCCACAATGGGAAACAGAGGCATGAAAACACAGACTTTTTTGGTACCCCTACAAGTCTGAAGGAAGGGCTGGGTTCTACACCAGGATTCATTTCTCTCCTCTCTCCAAGCCCTGTCACAGTTCTGCAAAACATCACCTCAAACCATCCCCATCTATGGGGAGCCAGGGACTGGGTTTTGCAACTTTCCTGGGACATGGGTGGGATAAAAGTTTTAAAAGGTGAATTAGCCACCTTCCTGAATTATACCAGTCTCATTTCCTATGGCAGGCATCTGAGCCATTTTCCAGTGCTTTCTTCTTCTCCCTCTTGTGACTTCTGAAAAAAACAGGACACTTATTCAGACAGACAATTGGAGGAACAGCAAGTCCCCACTAGGTTATGTGACAATTTGTCAGGGTCCTGAGGCCCTCAGGAAATGGTGCAGGGATGATGGATGAAGGTGTGAAACAGAATTGTCACTCCACAGCCGAGGCATTAATCAACTGTCAGGGTGGCTGAGGAGGGTGGCAGGCGAGCCTGGAAAAGGGGGCACCACGCTGCCAGCTTGGGGCACCTCCTGCAGAAGGAAAATACTCCGGGAGTGACTACAGCTCTGTGCAGGAAGCAAATGGTCCTGACAATTCCCTGGGTGGTTATTCCTAGAGAAAGCACTCATTCTTGCGTTTCAGAGAAATTTGCTCGCAAGCCCTGCTCTGCTCCCCAGAGCCATCAGCAGCTGTGGCAAGTGACCCCAGCTCTGCTGGTGGGAATGCTCACGAGCCAGCCCAGCACCCAATCCATCCCCTTTCTATTTATTCAATGTTTTTATTTCCAGTTTGTTGTAAATTGCATTTTGATGGTAATTTTTTTTGAGATTTAAAAAAAAAATTTTTCTTTTTCCCCCTTAATTTAGGCAATTTTAAAATTAAAAGCCATGTTGCAACAAACTGTCTTTTTCCTCTTTAAAAATAAAAAAAAAATGTTTTGTCTCTTGGAAAAAAACCTCCATTTATTTTGTAGTGAAGTTGTTCAGCAAGAGCTAATTTCACAAAGAGACTAGTTCCTTTGAAAACGCAACTGTTAGTCGAGATCCCTAGGTCACAAAAATGTAAATATATATTGAATAAGATCTGTAGAAAGCAAGGTCAAGACAACTTGTGGGTCTAAAAGCAGGTGTTATCCCAGACCACTATTATGTTGCTCCTTTTGTTTTCTACCCACTTCATGTCTCCCTACCATTCATTGACATCTTTCCTCCAAATTCACCCATCTGCAGTTTCCCCCAGCAGTGGCTGTAGTGTTCCCACCAGCCTCCAGACTCAGATCTGTCGTACACCACAATAACAGTCTGTGATGGATTTAATATTTGAAAAACTTTTTAAAGACATTCACATTCAAAACTCCCCTTTGAAGAACAGGAGGGGCAAAACCTGAGTACATGTCAACATCAAATTCCAGCTTTTGTCAGGAGAATTTAACCCAGATTTTTAAGTCAGTCAATATCCACAATTGCAGGCTCAACCCTGCTGCCTTGATGTTAACAGGACTTCAGTGTGGGATTTTAGCAGCACCTTAGGAACAGATATCTCCTGCATATTTTTATAATATTAAGCAGACATCTTTGCATGTACATTGATAACAAGAAAGTGTCAGATCAAAAGCTGTGGGTCATATTACTGAAATTCTGTGTTTCACAGTACATCTGATAATCTCTGAGCAAGGAGAACAAGCTTGATATCCCCTCAGCCAGAGATATTATGTTTTCCTGCTGGGTCTCAAAACAGATTTGAAGCATCAGATTGCCACAGCTGACAGGTTTAACTCAAACATCTGCTGAGCACAGCCTGGAGGGATAGTGTCAAAAGAGAGAGATTAGGAGCATCTTCTGCTCTCGGGCCAAGAGTGGTTCTTATTTGGTGCAGAAATTCTCTGGTCTCAGAGCAAATGTAGCCCTCAGAGTGTGTCTCTCTCATGACTGTTTTGGAAGAGGTCTGCAGCCCAGTAAATGAGTTTCAAAAGCCTGACAGGAGCAAGGTAGGTCAAACACAGTGCACAGCCTTCCCCATGTCTTGTGCCATGCTGGTCAGGAAAATCTGAATTCCTGAGCAACCTGGCAAAGTTAGAAAGGCCTTTAGTGGCAGCCCTTGCAGTGTCAGTGTCCAGACAAACTTACAGCCCAGCCTGAGTGATAATCTTATGAGGAAGGTACAGAGGG
Organism: Entomyzon cyanotis; assembly: GCA_024500445.1. Taxonomy (NCBI): domain Eukaryota; kingdom Metazoa; phylum Chordata; class Aves; order Passeriformes; family Meliphagidae; genus Entomyzon; species Entomyzon cyanotis. Next base: position 13,478,950 of record JAKEPQ010000780.1, read on the forward strand.
TAGAAAACCTCTGCAAAGGTTCAACACAGCCACATAAAAGCATTCCAAGACAGAAGTGACAGCTCATCATTGCAGCCCTGGTGAACTAGGAAAACTGCTGCCAGAGGGGTGCAAAGCCTGTGGGGACTCCTGAGCTTCTGCTGCCATCCTCCTCCTTCAAGAGTATTCCAGGTTTTCATTAATTATGTGGGTCATGACAAACAGAAAAGAATAATGAAACTTGCAGACCACAGTGGGAGACAACTGTCAATTCAGCACTGAACAAGTTGCCCCGAAAATCAACTCCAGCTTTATGCCTGCTGTTACCACCTTACCATTCCCCACCAAACAAAACATGGTTTGCATTTTGCCTCCTGCCTTCACCACGTGGCAGTGAGGGAGGCAGATCAGGGCTCACATTTTGCATGTATAATGCAAGCCCTGAGCAGGAGGAGTCTCGCAGTCCTGGTTCAGCTCTGCAGCCCTGTCAAGGGGAGTCTGCAATGCTGCTGCAGCAGAAAGGCTTCACAGTGTCAGGCTTATTCATTAACTAGATGAGAGATGGAAAACCCCTGTGCCAAATAAATGGATTGCATAATCTTGAGCAGGTCTGGAATGCCTGGAAGGTAAAGGAAGGATAGTGGATATTATAAAGCTGCCAGCAATATTTTCTGTAAGATATGTAAAGCTGGGAAGGCATGAGGTGCAAATATCAGCATATGGTGGGGGAACTCCAAGATTTCCATAAGGGACACACAAAATTTGATAGGAATGATCAGCTCTTTCTACCTCCACCTTCAGCAATTACTTGCACATAATTCAGCATAGAGGTCTGCTCCTTCTCTCTTCTCTGCTCCCAAACTAGCTATTAAATAAAACTCTTAAGCTCCAGGGTGAGAATCTGCTGCAACAGAAGTTTCCCTTGCTAAGGCATCTTTCCACACCACACAGACAAAGGAAGTGTCTGTCTGAAGGAGTTATCACAGCAAGCAAAAGACTAATGGGACCATTCATTATCTTTAATTATATTCATCATCTTCTGGTGATTAGAACACAGTCATAAATTAAGACACATTTAAATTTGGTACATTTGAATGAACTGGATATCCTTTGAATATCTTATAGGAAGTGAATTTGTTAGGAGTAATGATGCTGTCACCTTGACAGGGCAAAAAGGATGCTTCAGTGTGTCAGGGAAGTCAGAGGGCCTTGAGGTACAGTAACCTCAAGTCTTTGCTTTGGTTTTTCTTAGCTGAAGATCCTGATAGCTCAACTCCCTGTGTTCAGCAGTTTCTCGAGTACTGCGACAAAGAGCACAACCCTTCGTACTTCTGAAACATCTTGGGGTTTGTTGTTCTCAACACAGGAGCTTCAGGACAAGACTCTGTGTGTGGAAGTAGCTCCCCTTACATCCCCAGAGCGGCAAATTCATACACAGATTTCTACTTGCACAAGGGTTGCAGACTTGGGGCTGTTAATACACTAAACTCATGTAACCTCGGAACAGAAATCCGCATTAAGGCCCAGCCCTTCTAAATCCCTCATGTCTTAGTGGTTACACCATAAATTAATCCAGTGGGAAGGATTAAGAGCTTGTGACTTGAGCTGCACCTTCCTAGGGGATGAGTGAATGAGAGGGTACATCCTTCCCCAGGTTTTACTCCACTTCTATGTGTCTCTGTGTCTTCAGAGAAAATTTAAGCAATTTACTTCCCAGAGAGAAAGCCACAGGCACGATTGTTATGCTTCTTCCATGTTCTTACACTGCTCCAGTCATTAACCAGCAGAGCTCAGGTAACAGATTTCCATGGGGTCGAGGCCTGTGATGCCTCCTGCTCCTGGCACCTAGCCTGTGCTGATCACTTCTGTATGTGGCTCAGAGACAAACAAATACACACCTGCACCTCGGGCTGCTCCATTTCCCTGCCTGGCATCTTTGTGAGAACATCTGCTGTGGACAAAGAACGTGTGGCCAGCAGATCCCTGTGGCTTTGTCAGTCTTCTTTCATGGGAAAGGGACCTGCTTCTGTCACCAGGGCTGTCCCAGCCAAAAACAAATGACCATGTGAGCAAACAAAATACCTACTGCTATTTGTTCCTGGATACAATTTTTTGTTGGTCAAGCCCTGGAGCACTACAGTGCTTTACACCATAAAAGAATGTACATCAACGTGTCCTACTCTGCACGTCAACAGCCAAACAAGACATTGCTGTTAAGTAATGCACCTCTGCCAACACAAACACCTCATCACTGGCAGCAAAGGAACAGCCTCTGTCCAGATTTGGATTTAGCTACGTGCCAGAATTCGTCCATGATCAAATTATTCTGAGCTGCTTTAACTATGCTTACCTTTTCATCAGAAAAAAAAAAACAGGTAGGAAAAGCTTATCCAGTTAAAAAGAAAAAGGAAAAAAACCCAAAAACTACATGAACAGTGATAGCTGGGACATTACTTCAGAGAGATAAAATGTTCAATCTGACTGGAACTTTTATCTGTGAATACATCTGCAGAGCCAGGATTACTTTGAAACAGAAGGAATTCAGAGGAATTCAGAGCAGGAGCAATGCTCAGTTTTAGCAGCTGCTAAGAAATTGCTGAATGCCTTTAAAATCTCCTTTATTCACACTACTGTTTAAATAAGACCAGTAGAGGTTGCACACATAAAAGCTCATAATGCAGTGAACAGAAGCTGAGTAACAGTATTGAACCTGAATTTAAATTATTTCAAACAATTAAAAAGAAAACCAGAGAGGAATAAACTAAGCCAGCCTGAAGCAGAACTAAAAAGCAAATAAATAAACAGAATCAATAGAAGATATTCTCACTTATAACCCAGTAAAATAAAATGTACTAAAATTTAAAAAAAATAAGGTAAAATACAACCAGATGAACAGGATCTTAATAAGAAAATTACTCCAATGCATTTCCTAATAAAAATATTTGGAATCAATAAATGCAAATACTGCTGTGTGCTGATTTACATCATGCGCATCTGGCTTTATCTGCTATCTCCCATTGAAGTCACAGAGTTCCACTGCCAACCTAAGATATGTAAGACAGAAATACAGATTCTAAGCTGTTGTAGGTAATGGGAAAAGCATTAAGTGAAGCTGGTGCTTTAGTCCTTCAAAAGCCCCCAAATAAGGCTGTTTGCCTGGCACTCTGCAGTAGACTGAATATGCTGTCCTGTGCTTAACAATAGGCCAGGGTAATAAAGAATATTCTTGTTTTCAATTCTTCCTAGTCACATATTTTCTATATATTTTAGTTTTGTTGCTTTAGATAGATTTTTTTCAAAGGGGTATTAAGCAGCTTCTAATGAACCATAAAAGTAAATTTTAAAGCATATTAAATTTTTCTGGAAGAGTCTGTTTCTTTGTTAATCTGTGCTTTTCTTTACCCTAAATCACAAGGTCAGGTCCAGTCTCCACATGCATTTTTAAGTCTAATTTACAGAATGGAAGAAACCATTTCTGGAGGGAGAAAAACCACCCATTTACCTGCATAAATTACTGGATCTAAATTCCTACCCCGACATTCAAACAGTGGTACCTTTCATCTGTCAGAAACACTTGGCTACTTCCAGCAAAGAAAGACAAGCAGATACTGTAAAATGTCACTTTTCATGGCAGCATGCTGTGAAATTCTTCCTTCTCTCCTCCCCCCAAAAGGTCTTCCAGAGAGTGATTACACTGCTGCCTAGAACATGAGCCCACATAGTTTGGTTTTGAACATGCAATTTGAGATTAACAAATGCATTTATACTTCCTATTACATATTCTATATACATTTAGCCTCTGAAGCAATGGCATCCCTGATTTTTTCCATTACATCTCATTGTTAGGCTGTTTAAATTAATTTGAAAAAGTCATTAGCTTTACATTAAGGATTGCTGTGGCACCTGGCAGATGATCTATAGAGGAAAGTTGTGTTCATTAGTGCTCATAGACTGAGAGACATTATTTAAAGGCAGGATTGAACTAATGGTATCTGACACATAAATACACATCCGTGTTCATCAGTGAATCACACAGTGCATTATCAATGCTAGCACTCATAAGACCCCCATGGAGTAGGTAGGAGGAATTGCTGAGGCTGCTGAGATGGGGAAATGAGGCATAGATACTGTGGGGAAGAAATGGGATAACAAATAAATAGCACATCTAAACACACAAACAAAAAGGGAAATTAACTCCAGTGTTTGTTTCTCATCCACTGCTGGAGAGAAAAACCCATCCTGCTCATCCCATCCAAAGTGGGATGAGTGAAGTGCCTGAGCCAACATGGAGGGGACAAAAATCTCAGGATTCTCTCAGCTACAAGATTTTAGCTTCATGGAGGCACCAACCAACAAGGCATTTCAAGAGGGAAGAGCAACAGCCACCCAGGCCAGGACCAGCAGAGCCCATCAGTGTCCTCTCCCCTGTCAGTAAGGCAGGAGCTAACTCTGAAGAAAGACTTCTGCTGACAGGGGAACTATCAGCAGCACTGGATTGATGAGCTTTGTCATCCCCATCCATTACAGCTTTGATCAGGAAACAAAATCTGCATCCTCCAAGCCCACAGACATACAGGAGGAAGACACAGTTGAAGGCTGGAAAGAAAACTGTACACTTCTGCATTACAAATTTTTATTTTGCATTTGTATTTTTATGAACACTGGGAAGATAATTCCTATTTCATTCATCCATACTTCTGCTTGCTACAAATATTTTAAGTCAGCAGAGCGTAGATTATAGGAAAAAATGAGACAGTTTAAATGCTCCATATTATGGGGAGCAATAAAAAAATGTTTAAAGTTTCCTGGTTTTATAAAACACAATGGACCATGTCTGCTCCTGAGAACAATTTAAGCACACTGCACCCTATAAGATGTTTTACTTAATCATCCACATTAAAGGTCCTATTGGTACAATCAGGATTGCAGCAACATTTTGCATTAATGCTCTATTTTACCTTCAGTTTGGGAAAGACACAAGAGTCTCTTAGAAGTAGCAACCCTCCCCTAAGGATGGGTCACTCACTTTCAGCAATGAGTAATATCTGCATTGTCACTACAGCAAAGTTACCTGCACATCATTTTCCACTGGGATGGGATTTTCCCAGCAAGAAAGCCAACAAGATACCTGAACTAGCAAAAACAAGGTCATGCATATGCCTACACTCTCATGATGTGGATTTTCTTTTCCAGTGAAATTTATCTCAATTTTTTCCACCATACAGGTCTGAGGTTCTTAGGAGCTAATGTTAACTTCCAAAACATATCAGTTCTTGATAGAAACCTTTCATAGGTGAACTGCATTAGTTCGCTAAATAAACAAGGGATAAAACCATCCTCTGGGCTTTCACCAGCAGTTTCTGCAAAGGAAACCAATCCTCCTCCTTTTACCAGTGAACAATTTGGGCAATGATCTCCTTACCCACTAAAACCTCAGCTCATTGGGTTTGTAAGTTTTATCAACCTCAACACACATCTGAAGGCAGAGGACAGCTCTGCATCTCTTCAGGGCCCTCTCACCAAACCTCTTCTTGAAACACTACAGGGTGCTGTGACTTAGTTTAAACCCACTGGCTCAGCAGGCAGTTCTGGAAAGCTTGTGATGCTCCAAACCTAGTTTGACAGTGGTAGGAGAGTCTTAGAAAAAAGTCAAAGCAAAGCTATCTAAGTGGTTAAGCAGCAGCTCACCACTGTTGAAAAGAGACAGGATTGAGAGCGATTGCTCCTTGGCAATTCAGATCCAGCAGGCAGAGCCACATCACAGAGCTCTGGCAAAATCCTGGTTTTATTCAGTTCAGTGGTGTGAGATCTGCTGTCATCCCTGCACAAAGCAGGGAGCATGGGGAGGCCCACCCAGGACTAATATCTTCTCTTGAGTTAGGAAGTGGCATAAAAGAGACAAAACCTGATAGAAAACCATTGATGGCCTGAGACCTTCTCTTTCCTAAGGGAGTAAAACACAACAGTGCAGACCTTGGCATTGTGTCACTGTCAAATTATGCAAAAATGAATAGGGAAGGTGAGCAAACTTCCAGGTTAGCAGCAGCTTCTGGAAGAGGGCAAGAGGAGCTAAACAAACTCCTATAAAAATGCAGATACTGTTTTGGTATCAGGGTAAAAAAACCCAGAGGACTGCAAAGGAGCTGAGGCAGTGAAGGCTTTTCAATCAGTGAGGGACACAGTTTATTAGCCTGGCAATAAACCTTATTTGTTGACCATTTGTTGATGAGGTTTGAAATAAAGCAGACCAGTAGTATACACTGCATATTTCTGCTGCTTAGCTTAGCACTGCAGCACATTGAATTAACCCCATCTTTACTTGAATATCCAAACATCCTTTACCAGAAATTAAGAAGCTTGATCAAATATTGGAATCCAAATTTGGAATGCACAAAATCTGAACTGCTCAACCAAGAAATTATTTATAGCAAGATCGCAGGGAGAAGCTACAGATTTTTCACTTTTTCCTTTAGACCAATGTTTTTATTTTATGGCCTGGGGTCATGTTCACACTATCTTTAACCCCAAAGAGTTTTGTGCAAGACTAATTAGCATCAGTTTCATGTTGAAAATACTGTGTTAGGTGAGACTGTAGGTACACTGCCTAAGGGGCTGGGAAGGACCCTCCTTTTAACTTCTACTTTTACAGGGATTTTGAGGTGGATGTGCTGCCTGCCTCATTGTGAGAAGGAAAATTTTTGCTCCAGAGACAGCAGATACTCTGGTGGCATTCTGGGTCCAGGGAGAAGGAGAAGCCAAGACCCACAACAACAGATTCCTTTCCTATCATAATATGGAAGAAGTTTTCATCCTTACACACAACTCCTCTGCCTCCTCTCAGACATGACACTAGAGCAGAGCCTTGCAGAGAGAAGACCTTGTAGAATGAAGACCTTGCAGAACAACAGCACAACAGATTGCAGGAGAGACAAACAAAGATTGGACAAGGCTGGTTTATGGATGTAATTAAATAGTTTCTGGAAAGGGTGATTTCTACCAAGGTTACTCCTATAGTTCACCAGTGCAAAAAAAAAAAAAGCAAAAATTCAAAGGTCCAGGAGATCTTTTATTCTTTAACCTATTTAATTTTATTTCTTCATTTTTTATCACTACAGGAGGGAAAAGAGGGTGTTTCAGCCCTGAACTATAAGGCTGACTTGCAGCTGGTGGCCCCGTAATTGGTATTTATGGCTCAGAACGCATCACTAACACACAGGTTGGAGACTGATATTTTCATCACTCCCTCCTTTGCTCTCAGCTTTGCAGCTATTTCATGCACTCTGGTTTGCCAATTACCTTCCCGAGGTGGGACGGGGTGATTTGTTTCTAAAGCACGTACAGTGAGTTCGAATAGCCTGGTTTGTTTTTTGCATTGGCAATTTCATGGGGACAGATTCAGGGACAACACCCAGGAAAGATGACAGATAGCCTTAGTAAGCACCTCAAAGAGTTCTTGGAGCTTCATTTTACCCCAGCCTATTACATATCTGTCCCCAAATTGGCTCTCAAACCTGCAGCTAGAGCAGCTCCCTTTGGTCCATGGCCTTTGTGCCTCTGGTGCCTGTGAAGCTGTTCTGCAGTTCTCACACGGTGAGCTTTGCCTTCCTGAGGACTGGGAATGATGCTGAGGGCTGGTGTGATACATTGCAGTGCTGAAACCTGGAAGCTGTGGGCTGGATAGAGAGATATTATTGAAAGGGTTCACAGAACGGGTGTGCAAAGTCAATCCAGAAAAAGAAGCCTTGACAGAATCCTATGAACAGAGGATGAGATCCCAGGATGAACCAGGAGGTGCGAGGGCAGCTTTCATGAGACATCCTGCTGGTTTTGTAGTCTGCAGCCCTAGATTTAAGATTTGTGAGAAGTCAAATAGCATCTCATCTATAATTCAATCCTCTTTCACTCTGTTCTGGATTCCTAGAGTCCCGATTTTCCCCCCAGAGATATAACATGTCCTGCCTGAGGGCATGGATACCAACAAATTGAAAGTGTCACCATTTTGTCATATTTGTCACTTTTGGAAGCAGCACGCTCAGAATAGGAAAAGGAAATGAAAAGACCAAGAGCACAACCAGCCAGAGCCCATAGCATGCACAGAGGCTGTCTGGGATGATACAAACCCCTGGGTGAAATACCAATTCCTGAAGTCATTGAAACCAGCCAGAGTCAGATAGCACGGATAAACTCTTAAATACACAGTAGAGTTTAAAAGACAGACCCTATACAGATTTAATTAGCATGCTAGAAAGCAAGAAGAGGTACTGGAAAGCCAGATAAATGTGCATTCCTAGGACTTCCGAGTGTGAAGGATGGAAAAAGGAAGGTTTTCATATAGGAAAGATAGGAAATAAAATATTTCAGTGAATGCAGAGAAACTTTCCTGTAAATGGGCTGCTGGAATAACCCAGGCAGAATAAGCTTCAGTTTCAACTGAAGCATGAAAGTCAATAATCTCTGTAACCTTTCTAAACTCTTTGCTCTTCTATCACACACACCAGAGGCTGAAGGGAGTTAATCTATTCAAGGTGTGTGTGTGTCTATACTCATTATATACAGCAGAGTACTCTTTCAAAGAGAACTAGTTACTCAGCAGTCTGTCTCATGCTCAGCACTAGTAATATTTAAGGAAAGTGCCATTGTCATTTATGTTATTGAGAATTGTACTAAACCCAGGAAAGACCCAGTTGTCCTTCCTAAGAATATGAAAAGCTGAAGGATGAAAGGTGGTCCAAATTACTTTTAATCTATTAATTATTTGTCTAAAAATTAATTTCTCATATATATGTTGCAATTCATGAACCATTTTGTAGATATATGCATAGTATATTAAGAATGGAATTTGGGATATTTCTTCTAAATGTGCCAAACTGACCCATGTTGCCCTTCTGATTTAAGTTCCTTTCTTAAGCAGAAAAAGTGCCTGAGCAGAGCAGATCATCTTGTGCTCAGAGGACAAGGTCAAGTTTTGAGTCCTGTAATTACTTTGGGTTAGTCATTTTATCCCTGATGAAGGTTTCCCTTGCAGTCCATGGAGGGTGCCTTTCCATCTGGGTAACAATTAGTAGATACTCCAGAGTAAGACTTGCAGTTTCAGGACTGCATTAATTTTTAGTTGACAGCAATGAGACTGTCAGAATAATTCTCAGCTCAGTAGAAATAATCTCTCTCAATCAGTGCTACACAAAAAGTACAACTGTCACTCACTGAACTGCTCTTCTCCAAAGGCCAAATTGTGATAAGATGAAATAGAAAAAGCCATTGAGGGCAGGCAGTCTTGCCCCTAAAACAGGTTTAATGAATAAATAATTTCCAGACCGTAACTCCAAAAGAGAAAACCAAGTAGTTGTAGCCAGAGAGAATATCAGAATAGACCCCAAATCTCCCAGCTCTTAGGATGAAATCTGGTTTCCACTACAGAACAAGGATGTTTCTATCCTCTTTAGAACACTGTGCAGATAAATTCCTCCAGCTGTGGGAAATACTCAGATGTTGTGACAACGGGCTCTACATAAGACTGGCAAGTGCATCTTGAGATGACTAAGTTTATTGCAAATTATTAATTTTAAATGAAGACTGATGATAAGCAATGGCTGCAGTAGGAAAAGATCACTAGGTCACTGTTGCAGTACAGCACCCACAAACAAGCTGCATCAGCAATAAAAAGGAGGAGAAATCCCCCTCTATTTATACCTCACTGGGAAAGGTATTTATTTACAGTTGGGCACTGAAGCATTTGAAGTACTGATACAAGACACCAACAAAACATATCAACACTGTTCACTGGCTAAGCTACCAGTTCTTCCACCATGAGGACAGATGTGGCAGTTAAAAAGAAAGTTCAAACATAGGTCTGGTAATATGTCAAATCAATTATTTCAGGACTTTGGGGCAGGCAGAGGGGAAGACAAGGTGGGGAGAAGTTGATTGCTGTTGGAACATGCTTTGCACCAGATGCAGTGATGGCAAATAGCCCAGTTTCAGTGGGCTAAACTGTGATCCATAGATACATATAGACTAAAAATGCAACAGCACCAAACATCAGATTAACAAAATAAAATTGAACTTGTAAATGATGAAGTGCCTGTTTCTGTCTTTGCTGTCAAGTACAAAAATGCTGCACATAACCATATTCTTCAAACCAGTTCTTTTTAAACATTGCTATTACATAGGAAACAAAAAGAAACACTAGGGCTACTGTTTCTCACACTACAACAGGAATCCATGTGTCCCACTGATAACTGAGGAAAAAAATTCATAAACGTTTAGTGCAGAGAATGCTGTGTGTGACACTCCGACCGAGAAGACCATTGACAAAACTGCTTCATTACACATCTCTGCAGTGCAACACAGCTGGCAGAGGCAGGGGAGAAGCACACTTGTGAAATCCAAAACCAGCCAGAAATAGGAAATTGCCTTGTCTCAGATCCAGAGTCAGAGCCTGTAAGCCCCACTGCTCTATCTGCTGACCTGATCTATGTACTTGTTCCAGAGCTCCCCTCTGAGATTTTTGCATAAAGGTTTTTTTGAGATTTAGAGCTTGATTTAAAGACAGCTGAACTTGGTAGGAGCCCTTAGCACCAGGTTTGAGATGGACTAAAGGGGAAAAAGGCATTTCTGTGCCCAGGGCCATGCAGTGCAGACCCAGCCAAGCCTCTCATGCTGCAGGATGGACACAGGAGGTGCAGAGGAAAGACCTTTTGTGTAAGGTTCATACCCAATTCTTTGCCCTATTACACCAGCAGAATTACCTGTGTGACACAGCAGACTGTCAGAGCCCTCAAAGTGACAAATAAACTTATAAATGATAACTCCGTCAACAGCCTAAATTGCTCAATCACTTTTTTTCTGCTTGCTGGTAAATTGCTCCTCAGGTTGTTCTTGCTGAGGTTTTGTCCGACTCAGTTTCCTCTACTAAGATGATAAAGCAAGGAGAAACTGAAAATAATGAAAAACACTTCCCCCAGTTTCCCATCAGACAAATTTCCCCCTGTTTTTCCAGGTCCATTATAGATGATGGCACATTAATTGCACAGTGTACAGGACAACACAAAGCAATTAACACCTCTGTGCTTCATGGCTGCTCTGTGCAGTTTGCAGGGGGAGGTATGACATGAAATCTCATGACTAGCATGAAACCAACTGTAGTCATCACTGAATTTATATTTTTCCATGCCTGCCTAACACCCAGTTCAGTGCCTGCTGGGCTTTCTCTGATAGGCAATCTGGCAGCCTGAAACAGGAGACCTAATTCCTACAGACGTGGCATAAGAACAAATTACCCAACTTTTGGGAGAAGTGGGGATTTGAAAGAAACCAGATAATGCTCAATAGCATACCAAAACAAAGGGAAAAGAAGAGTCCAAGAGTTCCTAGCTTTGGACAACTCATTTCATCTCCTCCAAACCATGCATTGCCAGAATGCAAATAATAATACACTGGCATTGTTAGGATGAAAGCTATATTTGTGAATTAAAGCATAAAAAACACAGGAAGGGCCAAGCTTTTCTCACGTTTCAAGCTCTCAGGATTATGAATGATTTTATTTGATTAAAGACAATAAATATGGGCTTAAATCACAGCTTTTGTCTGTAACTTACCACCGCATCCAGTAGAATCACCCACTAGAATTTCTTCCAAACTGCACAAATGACCTTGCTCCCATAATTAATCCTAACATTGTTAATGTTTGGGTTTGGATATTACAGCTCTTCCCCCAGGTCTATTTACAGCCTATTGCTCTTTGCCACCTCCTACTCCTCCCTAACAGGCACCAGGAGTGAAGGGTTCAGCCACATGCAAAGATGACATAAATTAATGGGTTCATTTCATCCTTTGCACCAAGGCCAGTGGCCAGCATGGTCTAACCACAAATAGTGCCTGGGTAGTGACAACCAAACTCCTTCCAGCTACCCTGGATTATTGGTTGCAGATATTTATTCTCAGCTGGTAAGGTGGGAAGGATAAAGACAGATGTGTGTCTTAGTCTGGGGGTTTGCTTAGTGTGATTTAGGCACTGCCAAAGCACTGACTAATCCCAGTGAAAGGAAACAATTTAAGTTTGATAGGGGATTTAGCAAACATGGGCACTGTATCCAAACTCACCAGGTGGCTCTTAGCAAGCCAGGGAACTGCAGGTGACTCGGAATGTTTAAAACAGCACTTACAGAGCCATCCTAACACACATTCCTAAGGCTGCAGTCCAGGATGACTGTGAGATGGTGAACTTCCTCAGGAGGGACAGACATGCAGCCAATCTGGCCTGCTGCACATGCCTAAATCAGTAAGCATTGCATCATTGCTTGTGTAGGTGTATCCTTTACTTAGCATCCTGAATCTGTAGGAAACAAGTTACCTTGGCACTGGGATTCTGATTGGCAAGGCTTGTGAAATTTTAAGAAGACACTAAACTCTTGGGGAATTTCTCTTACAAGATGTATTTCAGGTCTGGAAGCTGCAAAGATTTAAGTGTTAAAAGCAAGACCCAGAATTGTATCTTTTTGTCTCTATTTGTGATGCTCTGCTTCCCTCTAAATTAATTGGCAGATTTATTTTATTTGCATATCTTAACAAAGTGCTTATAATTCTCTGCACAAAAATTGATTTACAAAGGAAAGTCTGAGAGTCTTTTAAGCTAAGCAGTTAGCAGATGCATAGGACCATATATAAAATATGCCTATACCATAAAGACATACATCAGTAGTGGGTGGACTGTATATCTCCCTGTGCACTTATTTCTATTTTATGGTATTTTAAAATAAGAAATACTCTTTAAAGAAGCTGATCGCCTCAGGCTAGCAAAAATTTACAAGGCTCACTTGAAATGTTTTTGCTTAACAGCAGAAAAAAAAAAAAAAAAGTCATGCATTTGAAAGTGAAAATTTCAATCATCCCAGTCCTGGTGACCTCTTCTGGGTATTAAGATGCTATTGGCAGACAGCTCTCTTCAAAAGATAAATTGTGGCTTTCCACAGCAGCAGAATGGCATTTGTTTTCATGTCAGGACATATTGATTTCATACAGATTTTAGAGAAAATAACAGCTGGTCACATATATCAGTGATGCCAGAACACCCAAGTACAAGTGCCCTGAAGGGGAAGGAAGCAAGTAGGTCAGACACAGAATTGCATAATGGTTTGGGTTGAAAGAGACCCTAAATATCACCTAGTTCTAACTTCCCTGCCATGGGCAAGGACACCTTCCACTATCCCAGGTTGCTCAGAGCCCCATCCAGCCTAGCCTTGGATACTTCCAGGGATGGAGCATCCACAGCTTCTCTGGGAAACTTGTGCCAGTGCCTCACCACCCTCTCAGTAAAGACATAAGTCAAAGTCACTTCACCCCAAGCTGCAGTGCTGGTAAAGCCCGGCACCCTCCTCCCTCAGCAGATCACCCTGAGTGCCAAGCAGGAGCTGCTGTGGCAGAAGGATGAGCAAAGCCTCTGGTGGACAATGAGAGATGTTCCTGAGAGAGCAGCTGCTTCCAGCTCCCCCTCTCCACCCCTGCATTTATCTACAGGATGGGTTTGTGGTGTTAAAACAGATGGGTTTTCTGAGCATGACTGCTTCTTTCAGGGATAACAATGCCATTAAGAGCATCCAGGAAGGAGGCACAGCTTGCCACCACTGAGGGGTCTGCTCCAGGATGAAACAGACTTCTTGCAGAAACAACTCCAAACCTACTTGTAATGTCTGCCCACTTTTGCCATCCTCTCGTTCCCAGTTTTGCTAACAAATAAAATGACTAGGCAAACATTGAAATTAGTTTGCCAGCTGGTTTGAGTATCTATTTCTGAACACATCTTAATCTTCTGGAAAAGCTCATAATTTTTAATGCAGTTGTCGACACTGTCTTTTAGAAACTGGTACAAACACAGGCTTAAGGGTTTTCTAATACTATTCTTCTCTTTCATTTCAGATCAGAGGGCTAGAATTACTGAGGTTTTTAAGCATGACATGTATTTATTTTCATAGAATGAAACTAAAATAGGACAAAAAGGCTTAAATATTTATTAATGTCTTTCTTTACAGATTGCAAATGGTTTTGTCATGACTGCATACCCAGACTTCACTGTGTACCAGATGAAGTCATTAGCTGGGAACCCTGTGTCAGGCTTTGGAAACATTTTGACAGGAAAAAGGTTTTCCTCTTCAAGTTTGCATATCTTGGACTAGAAAGTAAACATTTGTGGTGTACCTTGGTGAGAGCACTTTACTGATAACATTCATATCACATTCTCATTCACGCTGATTTACCAAAGATCTCCAATTCCACAGCCTCACTACTGCTGAACTAATTTTAAGGAAGACCAGTTTAGTAGTTTTTTGGGCACTTGTCTGTAGGAGTGTTTTATTACACTCAGGTAGGAGTAGCCCAAGGGAGAGGAGCCTCCCAGGGTTTTGCCATCAACCTGAAACATAAACTGCACAGGTTTTAAAACATTTACAAAGCCATAGAAATTCCCAAGGACTTCCTCCAGGGCAAGAAGTATGAGGGCTTCACTTTTCAGCTATTCAGTATAAAATGCACCATCTTCACATATCCCAGCCACTGGTCCTAACCTGGTACCAGCTCCTTTTACTCAAATGAATTAAACTCCTATGGTCAGGGTCAAGATGGTAGTTCACTCTCTTATTTCCTGTATTAATGCAATTTCCAGCAAGACCTCACCAAGCCTGTGTGGCAGCATTAGATGGGCATTCTTGGGACTGATTTAATATCAGTGTAATCTCAAAATAAACACACGGCTGGCCTTTCAGCTCCTCCCGATTCCTGCAGGACAGAATTGGCATGAGGAGAGCAATTGCTGTGACCCATCCTTCCCTTACCACTCTTATCTCATGCACTTGAAACATATCTCCTAGTGACAGGAAAAAGCAAAGCTGGCTCAAAATGTCGCTGGTTTTAGAGCAGAGGGGAAAATCAGCAAAAACAAGAAATGCCCATTTTACTGTCATTCATTAAAAACAAAAGGTCCCAGAAGCTTTTAATGCAAGAATCAGATTGTTTGAAGCAAAAACAGAAAACAGACTTCAGAAGCAGTCTGGGAAAGAAAATGTGATTTTTCCAGAAAAAAAAAAAGAAAAAAGAGTTCTCAGATGGCATGGACTCTATATTCCACTTCGTACAATCCACACAGTGCAGGGCTCATGGTACCCTAGAGAAAGTTCCCCAGCTCCATGCCAAGCCTCAGTGACTGCCAAAGGGCCCCAAACCAGAGTAATTATTTCATCTTATTTTCCTGGAAGCTAAACCCAAGGCAAGTCCCACTGCACTAAAGCAGAGTCAGGGAGATCAGTGATGACAGCACTGAGGCTTCATCCCCTCCCTTGTGTGCAGCCTGAAAGAGAGAGCAGGGTCCTGGTCCAGAGCTGGGTGCTCTGGTGATGCTGCCTGTCAATCCTGCTGCACTGCCTCTCTTCGTGTCACAGCACAAAAATGGCCATGGAGAGGAACACGTTTAGGATGAGAATTAATATAATTTGGCTTCAGGCCAAGATATTTTCCTCAAATGGCAAAAATTTCTCCAGTTTTTGAAATATCTCAGGGCTGCTGATCTACAGATCCTACCACAAGGTCCAGCTTCATGCTGCATGTGGTGATTGAAGAGGGTGAGGAAGCACTTGGTGACACAATGGAGCTCTGTCCACCCTGGTGAGGTCAGTTAGACTGGCACTCTACAGAGGAGGGAGGATGATGCCTGGGGAAGGAGCTGAGATTCAGTTCTGCTTCTCTGAATTACTGTCAGTAACACTGAGATTGCACCCAGGAGCCTGGTTGTTTGTCAGGACTGCACCATGCAAACATAAAATAAAATCACATTCTCTGAGGAGTCCTTTTCATGTTTTTAAATAAAGACACTAAAGTCATACATTAATTCCTTTGAATCTCATTTATAAATCAAAATAATTATTTTAGCAAGTGATGACAGGTAATAAGTGGCACGGGCTCCTGTCTTTTTTGCTGCAAGATGAAGCACTTTCCCTGGATTACAGGATGATTTCACTCACTCACTGTCCCCTCTCTCTAAAGATGCAGTGCTCCTCTTCCTTCCTCCTGCATCCAGCATTGGGAGCACCAGCTGAGTACTGGACCAAAGAACTCATGAGGACAAGGATTATGTTATCTACAAGCAGTGAAGAGTCTCCTCACGGTCTATACACCAGTTAAAAAAAAATCAAAAAGAAATCTCATTTGCTGCAGCTCACAGCTTCGGCCTTTGCAGATATGGCCTAAATATCTGCTTGCACACACTTCACAGCAAGGCATCCCACCAGCCAAATACATAATCCTTCCATTTAAAACCACCCACAAAGGAGGCAAGTATTGAATCATTTTGGGGGCTGGCACAGGAGATCTGCATCTTGCTGGTTTCATTACCTTGAATAATAGCACAACAGATCTGTAAGTCACATTTAAATCGATTTTAAATTAATCCAAACCTTAGGTGTAAACATAACAAAATGTTGGATGAGAGACTGTGTTTTAACCCATTTTTCGATCTCCTGCATTTCTGGAATAGCAGGGACTGAAAGCACAGGTGTCAGATAAAGGCAGGATTCAGCACCTGAGCCACTGCTGCAGTCTGAACCAGAGAGATGGTCCAGCCTTGAAAAAGAGAAAGGAGCCAAAATCCTGGATACAAACACCAAGGTATGGAGGACAGACTTGGCATTTTAACCCTGGCTGTATTTAAGAACTCCCTAGCACAACTAATATACACACCCCCCAGCTGACCTACAGATCTGCACAGCTACTCTCATACAGGGACTGCTGCATGGCTGATGCTGGAAAAAGGCACCCTGGTGCTGTGTGGTTTTGTGATTTAAATAATAAGTAACACTACTTTTTCCTTGCTCAAGCCTTTTATATGCCAGAGGAACATAAAAAGCAACATATTCTTGTCTCTCACTGACAGAGAAACAAGGTTCAGCTTAATCTCAATGCCCAAGAAATTATGACACCAGTTGCAAGATCTCTGCAAAGGGGCTGTCGTGGGGTGTAGGGTGGCTCAGAGTTAAAAGTGTTCTTCCAAGGAGATTAGAGCCAAATTTGACCAATATTCCTAATATTAAAGTTTTGGGCTACAGATGTTTCTCAACTTTCTGAAAGTTTTTCACATACAGAATCTAAAACCAAACAAAAATCGGTAAATCCATATTTTGTAAAGAGGTCTCCTTCAACAGGTCTCCATGACATTGATAATAGCTGATAGAAACAATGGGGAAAATTGAGTCTCTTCCCAAGCAATCATTCTGAAACACACCATTTTTCAGTCAAACTACTTTGCCTCCTTCCAAGCCCAAACTCTTACACAAAAAGGCAAAGAAAACTGGTACAAGGCATGAGCTGGAAACAACTTTTCCAGGTGGAATGAGGGCTTGTACTCCTGAGAAATCCACATTGCCACATCTCTTACTTTCACTTTGTTTCCTCAAAACATATTTAAAATCCTTAGCACTGCAGGTGACAACACTTGGAAGATGCATTTTCCATGTCAGCCTGGAGCTTCCTATTCCCAGTAAAGCACTGGGCTGTCTCCCCATCGATGTTTTCCTGTGCTGTTTGTTACTTCTTGCACCACAAAATAATTTCAGCTGGCTCTGTACTGGTCTGGGAGTGAAGGAGTTACAGAAATGAACTCAACCAGCTGTGCCTGTGCAAATCCAGGCATCCCTTCTCCTGCTATCCCTTCCCATCACATGGGAAACCAGCTGCAATTCTTTGTAATATCCAGAGATAGGGTATTTCTCCAAACTGTGGGGCTCCCCTATGTGAAATACAAAAGAAAAGCAAATGAGATGTAAGGAGGTGATCTCTGCAGCTCAGGGGAAATCATTCCAAAGAATCTGTGCTGTGCCATCAGCTGAGCTTAGCACATTTCCACTGGTGCAGTCATTTATAGCTCCAGGGCTGCCACAGCAGCCTCTGATGGGCATTTCCCAGCTGAGCTGCTGACCAGCCCAGCCCTTTGGGGAGCACCTGTGCTGCTCCCAGCACTCTGTGCAGCATCAGCACACTCTGGGATGCTCCCTGCCATGCTTGCAGACAGCTCTGCACAAGATGCAGCACATCAGAGAACCAGGAGAGAATCAGGGAGCTGAAAAGGTTACCCAGGGCCAGGGCAGCAATAGGGCACAGAGCAAACAACTGCTGGAGGCTCTGCAGGGCTGGCAGCCTGGATGCCTGTGGAAGAAAAGACCAGGAGACATCCTGTCTTGTCTTCATAGCTGTAGCAACTAAATCTGAGGTGTTTTGGGGACTTTGTGATTTTTTTTTTTTTTTCTTTTGCTTCAATGATCCTTGTGGTCCCTTGCACTCAGGGTATTCTATGATTCTAAAATCCCCAAGTAGCTGAAAGTCTGGGCAAAACCTCACATGGGCTGTTCTCTCACTGATGCACTCTCAGACTGGAAGGTTTAGGCAAGAATTCTCTTGCAAGTTTGAAATGTCAGTTAGTTCTGTTTCGTTTTGGATGAGGTTTTTTTGTTAAACTGAAAAATTATTGCAGGAGTCACAGTAATCTTTATGTGTATTTCTTCTCCACACACAAATAATCCTTTGTATAAGGTCCTGTACTACTTTATGCCTGATTTCCTTTGCTTCACAAGAAGAAAGGTGCTTTACAATAAAGTTTTCCCTTCATCTTCTCCAAAGAAGTGGTTTTAAGGAAGCATGAACTCATTTATTTTTTTTTAATGGTGGCCACTTATTTCTTCAAGACAAGGCCATCCACAGAAATTGCACATTCTACTGAGACTGTAAATGCATTTCAGTAGAGAAGAAAGGTAGCTCTCCCTTGAAAACAATCATATTCTAACAATAAAATATATGTCTAAGCAAGAGCCAACTGACTTGGAGCATCAGTGGTTGTAAAATGCAAAACACAAGCATCAAAGGGCAGGGATAAAATGCCAGGCTGCCCCAGGATCTGAAGGTTATTGCTCCATCTCTCTGCATTAAGACATGCTTGTCACAGCCTTGGGGAAGTCATCCAGACTGGTAGCACCTATCTCCCTAGGTGGGAACCAGGCAAATAAGGATACAATATATCCTTCATCTGGAGGACTTAAAACACTGATAAACGTTTGGGTGTGAGAGCGAAAATATTTTTGATATTGCCTTTGTGGCAGAAAAACAGATGAAGTGGGGTTGGAGGGAATTCCCATGAAGTATCTCCTATTACTTTGTGGCTGGGAACTATTAAAAGTTCTTGGATTCAGATGAGTGGATAAAATGATTAACCTTAGAAGATTAATGACCTCAGTTTCTCCTTAAGAAGATCACGAACACACTTTTGGGAAGTAAAAGCAATTACAAAATTTTTACGGGTAATGATATAAGCCACCTAAACAAGCCAAAAGACTACTTGCTTAGATGAACAATAAAATAATCTTTGAACCAAATCAGATTTAAACCATCCCCCATACAAAAGTGCCACCAAACACATACATTTAAGAGCAGAATTTCCCTTGGATACTCATCCTGTTCCTGTGCCAGCCTCGAGCCTGTGGCTCTGCACACCAGGAGGGACAGAAGGCAGGAAGAGATGGGTCACTGGGGATTGGCTGGCAGCAGTGGTTCCTTCTCATTCTGGCACTCACTGCAGCATTCAGCCTGGCATGGGTGCAGGTAGAGTGCCAAAAAGCATTCCAAGCATCTCACAAGTGGGAGAGGGGTGAAGCTTAGGAGACCTTTGTAGGTTTTGCAGCTGGCAGTGCAGGGACAGGCAAGTCTCTTCTCACAAGGGTGGTCCTGTCTGTGGGACATTCTGTGCTCTTGTCACAGCTGGGAGAAACAAGAACTGCTCACCCTTGACTGAGCTCCAAACCTGGCACATGGTGTGTCTTCAAGGCAATAAACTTCATCCCTTGTCTGGGCTCTGAAGCTCCTCATTCACTTGAGAAAGAAGCTGAACCAAGCAGGAGCTCAGTATCAGCACAGAAAATAGATGTCTGGCTGGAAACCACCACTAAGGCTGATTTTATTATATGGATAAAGCAGAGAGCTCTGGCAATAAAATATTAAAACATTCTCAAAAAAAGAAAGGCATCAGTTTTCAGTGGTAGTTTGTCCTAGTGAATTAGGTGCCAGTCTGGGACTGAGGAGACTCTGATCCCACACCCAGCTGCCCCTGGTGTCCTGGACAGCCTTCACTGGGTAAGGTCACATCCCTCAGCTTTGCTCTCCTGCCTCCATCTGCCTCCCCCATTTCAGCTGCAGGAGCACACAGGAAGGGAACCATTTCTATGCATCATTGGGTGCTTATTCAGAGCTTAAATAAAACCTGTTGCTCTCAAAATAACAATAACTTGTGACATACTCTGAAGGGAGCCAGCCTGAGCAATATTGGATTAAAAACTCCCAAAATGTCTTATCCAGATTTCTTACCTGATTCTCCCCAAGACGCTTCTCATATCAATTGAATTACTCCTAATTTACACCAAGGAGAACATATTGAAATGCTGCTACACATAATTCTCATCAACGTGGAGAAGACAGCTTGCTTTCAGCAAAATCAGGTTAAGACATGGGCAGAGCTGTCCAGAAAGCCTTTCACTTCAATACAAACTGAGGACAGTGGGCTCTGAGCCAGCACTACATTTTTCAGATTAGGTCCTCAGTCTCCTTCCTTCCCCCTCTCACTAGAAAGATTTTATTTCAGATCAAATGTGTGTACAATACATTTACCACCACAGCGAGTTTCTTTTTCAAACACAAAAATAATAAATAAAAAGATCTCATACACCTTTTCTGGTGGACTTTAAAAGTGCCTGGAAGAAATACAAGCAGATGACATCTTTCCATTACCAGATCACTGCCTAAATACCTGCTGGACCTGCAGCACATGCTGTTTGTGGGCACAGCCCCATATTGATTAAAAAAAAATAATAAAATTGAGGCCACTCTCCTAAAAATCAGAAACTGGGTCCTGGAAAGATAAATGAACACTGGGAGCATTTCTTAAGCTCCAGCTACGGAAACAATTCCTACACACAGGAGATGAATTACCCCACTGAACTCAGTGAATGTTTTCTTAGCATAGAAAACAAGGAAAACTACACATTTAAGAAGTAAAATAGCTGTCAGAGACTGATTAAAAGCAATATCTGATCACTCTGAAGAGTTAATAAAGTATGGTGTTACTTGGCTTCTGTAATTTCATTTTTAAATTCTTACAATAAACAATCACTATTGCTTATTCCCACACTTTCCCTCCTTCATGCAAATCCCACCCTGCTGCTCTTGTTTGGACAGAGATAAGGGTTGGAACATCTAATATGGCTTTAGGTAAACTATTTTAATATTTGACTTACTAACAATCTATGTGTTATCTCTAGCTGAGCTTTAACTGCCAGCTTCCAGTCTTAACTCCAGAGCCTGGTCAGATCTGCTACCATGCTGCGTTCTCTTCTACACAGCAATTAGTGAACTATGTCCACCCTTGATTTGCTCTACAACAGAGTTTCTTAAATCACCCTTGAAGACTTTTCAGCCTGGGGTCATCAGAACAGGAAATTTCTAGATGTTTTCCAGATTCTCAGGATTCTATGAAAACAGGGACAACAGTACCAGAGACAACAACAGCCTCACAGCACCCTGCAGAGACAACTTTGCTCAACATTCCCAAGAACACACATGCACAATTTCAACCTGGAAGAATAATCTTACTCAATACCTAATTGCTGCTTTAGGAGATTTTTTTATTTCCCTCCCAATGTCATTATTCTCAAAGGCAGCCTCCCATGCAGCAAACATGACCTCCCTTTCTTCCCCAAATGTGACCTGTCTGTCAGCATCTCTCATGTATGCTATTAAGATGACCACACTTTGCCAAGAAAGAATAAAACTCTGTCAGTGTCTAATCTGCCAGGTCATTTTATCCCATCCTTCCAGAACTCTCCTAAGACAGTTTTGCTGGCAGCACTTCCCTTATTGTATTCCTCAGCCCTCCACATTTCAGCTGAAAGTTTCTTTACATACAAAAAAACAACCCAACATCTGAACAGGACTGCACACATCAGGAGGATGAAGCAGGGCAGCCCTGAGTAACTGGCCATAGTATTTTATTGCACAATATTTTATTCCAGGGACTTGGGGCTTTTTTGACAACACTTGCATCCATTCCCAATGTACATAAGAAAAGCCACAAACTCCTTTATTCTTTTGTTCCTCTGGAAGATTAAAAAGTTTTGCTTGTTTTTTACCCTGGAGAATAATAAATCATCATGAGATGATGCACTCCTTTGACACATCCCTTGGTTCCCATGCAGATTGGTATCGGCAGGAACAGCAGGCTTCCCCAGAACATATGTGCAAATATTCAAGAATAGCAAACACCAAGGATAAACATAGTTGGACCAAACAGCTTTGCTGAGGAGAAGGGAATGTTTGCAAATGCTGCTTTGCAGTATTACCTGCACTAATGAGCCCTCTGTATTCAATAACCTGGTCTTTCACTCCAAGAAGCCTTTCTGATGAAGGGCATGCACCTCCAGCTTCCCTGTAGGGCTTTAAAAAGGGATTCTAAATGAGGATGTCTCAGACAAAACCAGATTATCATGTATTTATTGCCCTTCGCATATGATTCTCCAAAGCAAGCAGTTTAAACGTGTAGCCTTGATGAGAACTGATATTTACTAATTATTGCCATTCATCAAATGAATCCACTGAGCCTTAATGCTGTGTTAGCATTACAATTTGACATTGAACTCTACAGTTTCTAAAATTTCATAATTGAACCTGATCAGACTAATGTATATTAATGATGTGTCCCTAGGATGATCCACTGGAATCTGTGTCAGTTGAAGAATGCTAGTAATTTTGAAGGGGACACTTCCATATTTTCTAAGAGTAAGCAAGAAATTTGAATATTTAAATTCTGGAAAAAGATCCCTAGAGCCAGCAATAGAAACATACCTTCAGTGCAAGAATAATAACATTTATCTGGAGGAGCAGTGGCTCAGAACAGATGCTGCCAAGATGAATGATTAATGCACATTAATTGTGGTAAAGAGTTTTCAGTTTCAAGTGTTTTCAAATGTAAAAATAGGAGATTTTATAAAAATTTTTTTTAAAAATTCTCTTTTGAGTCAAGTGCCTTTTAAATCTCTTTTTGCCTTCTGAAAAACAAAAGAATTTGCATCTAAGTGACATTTTTAGTGAAAAATGGTTCACTGAGCTGCCGTTGATTTCTGACTTTTCAGATGCCAATTTTTCCCCATCCAAAAAAAGAACAAAAAAGTCACGGAAAGGGAAATGGGAAGGATAGAGTCTGGGAAGAAAGCAGCTTCCAGCCAGCTCTAGCATACTAATAATCAGACTAGGCAACCCAGAAAGACTTTTCTCTTTGACAATATTGGTTTGAGCAACACCAACAACAGTTGCAAGGAATGAAAGCAACATCTGATACAGGAAGCTTAGAAGAGGGCTTTATTCATTTTTGCTTTCAGAAATAAAAAAGACTAATGCTGGTCAGAAAAAAATTGTTTAGTTGTCATTTGCTCTTGTCTGTATGTAGATGTGCAGTGGGGGAAGGACTTTTTCAGTAAAGAAATGAAGATCTGAATATCAAACCCCAGCCATTCTCCTGACACAGATTCACCCAGAACAGGAGTTTGAGAGGCAGAGTGTCCTGCCAGCTGTTGCACAGCTGTAACCAGCACATGGCACTGAGTGCTGCTGCCTACCTGGAGAAAAACCTCTGAACTCATACATGAGAAAACTGCCTCATGTATCCACAAAAGCACTAACATTTTTATCTTGACCTCTCCTTTTCTTTGATTTTACGTCAACAAAAGTCCTTTTCTATTAAGTGCTTCACCAGAGAGTCACACAAAATGTCACATAAGAATAACCTATATGCGTCTTAGAGCTCCCTCAGTTTGTCAGCCTCTGTTTTTTGTTCTAGCTGTTGTTTCTCAACACCCTGCTGAGATGCAACTTGTTTTCTCAAGCAGGGAATTCCTCAAGTTCACCTGGCTGATGCAGTTTCTTCCCTTGAGACAAGCAAATGCTCCTTAAAAGAGGATAAAATAGAACAAGAAGTTTTTTGGGAAGATAACGAGTGACATTTCTTTTCCCCCTCTGCAAACTGAGTACAAGGTCAAAGAATACATTTCTGTTTGATTTAGGCATTAGCCCCTTTACTGGGAAGGTGTTGGGAGGTTAGTTTTTGGTTTGTTTTAAGAGGTGATTGATGCCCAAACCCACCCCTGGAATCTGAAGACAAGTTCCTGCCATTATAACCAACTGATCCAAACCCCCAATTTCATGGGGAGTGGGGAACATTGGTGTGAATCTCAGGCTACTAGCTCCCCTCAAAATATATAATAATGAGATTTCAGCATGTTAACACACATTTTACTTCCACAGACCAAACCTTGGTGGGGGCAAGGACTGATTCTGTTGTCAGAGGAACACAGAGTTATTTTATACCAAACACTTTGCCCATCATTTCCTCATTAAAGGGACTACTTCATTATTAAGGCTTTTACACCAATTTCCATCTCAGCTTTTCCTATCCATTCCTTCACAAGGCAACAGATGAGAATCAAACTGCCCACAGAGAGAACAACAAAGCTCCAGAGAGACGAAGAGTCACAACTGCAAATATCAATCTCCATGAAAGATATCAGGTGTCATCATCCACAAGAACATCTCAACAGCCTTGACAGGACAGCAGGAAGACACTGTCCCCATTCTCAAATCTAAATTTAATCAAGACACAATGTACCATGCAAAGATTATATACAGCAGAACCTGCCAAGATACCTGGTATGAATTGTGAACAATTAAATGAAGAAAACTTGAATTTACTTTGATATCAGTAGCAAGTGTTCCCTATGTAAGGTACAAAAGCTGGAATTGCCCCAGATTTCAGATATTTTGTTTCCATAGAGACTCTTCACAGCCCTGCACAAACCACAGTACTATTTCCTCAGCACAGCATGAGAAGCAAACTGTTGATCAACATCAGAAAAAAGACTGGGCCCTGTTTAATTAGCATAAGTCAGAAGAGCTCCCACTGATAATTGGGCTATATGGTCCCTAGGCTTACATTTTATATCTGGGGCAACATATAAACACACACACATACATAATTCAAGCACAGAGCACACAGCAGCAAGAGTTTCCCCACACCTGAGTAACTCCTCCACAACACTGCAGGGAGAAAGTGCACCAGAAGGACCACAGAGGGTTCAAGGCTGGGAAAGTGAGGCAATACTTGTGTAGAAGGTGAAGAAGCAGCAGCTGTGAGGTCAAAATGAAAGGAGATAGCTCATACTGGAGCTAAGCTTTGTACTCACCTTATCCTTCTGCTTCAAACTGTGTCCAGCTTATCTAAATTTATCACTTACTACTCCGTATTTCTCCATAATTACACAGCTGTATATAAGACCTGCTGAAAACAGAGGAAGCTGAAATCAGGGATCTAAACCAGCTACTAATTCAGAGCAGGGAATGGTGTATTTATTAAGTTGACTGCACCAAGAAATCTTCTTCCAGAGTAAAAAGAAATGGGCACAGCTGAAAAAAAAACTAATCAAGCTGGGAGGTGAACCCTATTCACATTTGTAATAAGGAATATATCTGAACAAACAATATTTTCTGTTATTTTCTTGCGTTCTTTCCTTCCAATAACAGCCACCAAGCAGTAAAAGGAACTAAGAGTGAGCAAGCAGCACTCCTTATGGAGCAGCAGCAGCTCTGGGAAGATAATGTCATCAATCAGAGAGAGAAAACAAATATGCTTTGTCCGAAGTGTCAGCACTGGACCTTGCTTGATTTTTCAAATGAATATTTTCAAATTAAATCTTCAAAGAATTCAAGCAGGATATTTATTGCAAGCATTACTCAAAGTCTTTTGTTACCAGAAAACAGATTTAATTAAAATAGTGAGCATCAATAAACAGATCAAGTAAATATTTTTTATTAGAATGACAGAGCCAGAAACCAAGAAAAATAAACCTAAAAGACTCAGAGAAAACCCTTCAAATTCCATTTTAATAATCAACTCTTACTTTCAGAGCATTCTTGCTTTTTTTCAGAAAGAGATGATCATTCTTTGGACCCATTTCCTACAGAAGCACACCATACAGAACTTGACACAGATGACCCACCTGGGCACAATCTTCTCAGTCTGAGAAGGTCAGGGCCAATTCCTTCACCCTCCCCTGAGTTAGCCCATACCCCCAGGGGAATGTCTTGAGGGATTATACCAACGTGGTTTTATGTTGAATACCTCTGGCTGTTCTTAGGACAGCTTTCCTGGTATGTCAGAAGTTTCATTTAAACTCCTCTCCTGTGTCTTAGCTAATATTTTGGTTAAAATTCACCACTTTACCAGCCCTAAATGGTATCAGGGGAAAGAAGAAAGGAAAAGATGAGTAAGGAGAAGAGCCAGTATCTCCTCTTTACACACCACAGCTGAGCTAGTGCTAGAGGTGCATTAAACGTGGAAGATTAAACTGATAAAAAAATTCCCTTTAGTGGAATGTACATGAATAATTTGTGATATCCTTAAAGTCTCAGGGCCCTGAGTTAGGGCTAGACTTTTAAAGCTCTCCAAGCAAGAGGAATCAATACTCAATTTCACAAAGATTTCAGTCTCCCCAGGCTCTGCTCTTCCAAAGCCCCAGGGCACTGCACCTGGTCCAAGCACATCAATATTCCCACATACACTAATGTGTGCATTTCAGGCCAGGGACACAACAGTCCCCAGGCAGGGTGGCCCTCAGGGGTGGCACAGCAGCACCAGCCTGGACCCTCATCTCCACCTTTGCCCCCTCTGGGCACACCAGGTTATAGGAGGTGTTACTGGGAGTATTTAGGGGCCAACCTAGCCACAGCACACAGGATAGAGCAGATTCACAAAGGTAGATGAAGGCAGATAGTTATTTTCATGAACTTTTCCAAAAGTTAAAGTGACACTGATTTATTTATGCTCAGAGTACACAGGTTAGGACCTGACAAGATTACAGAGAGACACTTTCCTTTGGATGAGTCTTACCTTGATGTCTTTTTTTAGTATGTGAATAAAAATATATTTCTTAATAAAAGTTTTATTAGTCAAATGAAAGGTTTTTAATCACTGCACATGTCTGGATACCAAGGAGAAAAGAATATTGTAAACACAGCCTGACCACACAAAGCACATGGAAAGGGTAATGGGTGGCAAGGGGATGCAAAGAAATAACTACAGCTAAAATGGCTCTAAAATAAAAATCTTAATATTCTAGTGTCACAGCCACCTCTCCCAAAAACAGTGTCAGAAGAGATGCAGCTCTTATAACAAGAATTTTTAATAGCTCCTGAGTTTGCAGATGTAACCTTATAGCTGTAGAAGAGTGTCTATATTTAAGAAACTATGACAAAAACCACATTAATTTACTAATGGTGAGAGATCTATTAGGCTGACTTCAAAAGCCTTCCAGTCTTTGGAAGAGATTTTGAAGCAGAGGACATTGAGAGTGAGTAGAGACCAGACAAACACACCCTGTATTAACCACAGGGCATTTAATGGGATTGACCCAACACCCTTCACTGCCAGGAGAGGCCAAGGAGACCTGGCCAGGAGAACCTTTACCAGAGCAGGTTGCATTTGCAATGATTACTTGCCAAGCCACCTTCACAATTACCTCCTAACCATCACAACAGGTGAACACAGACGACGTTTTCAAATGACACCAACTCTGTTGGCTTTAACAAGACAGGTTTTAGCAGAGGACTGGAGCACCATGTGGGTAGGGATGACATTGACTACTAAATTAACAGAAGTGGTATTTAAATGTAAAACAAAAATAGATTCATTTTGGAATAAAAACTGAATTTTCATTATCAGCTACATGCTTGTAGTTGGAAATGTCTGAGGAGGAAACGATGTGGATCCCATGACAACTGAATTACCATAACTAAGTCACAAAAAAAGGTCACTGTGCTCCCAGGGTGCTTCAGAGGAGAGCCAGCCCCTGCAGGGGCAGCAGTGCTAGATAAAAATCACCTGCAAGGTATTTGCCTGAGAAGATGCGTGTGGTTCAAGCACAATTTAGGAAAGATGAACTCATTCTAGAAGTGGGCAGGAGAAAGACTCTTGGCATGATTTCAATAATGGAAAGACTGCTTTAAGAGAACTAACCAGACTGGGTTGATTTAACCTGTCAAAATGAAGGCTAAGAGGGGATGCAAACCCTTTGCTTCAGGATTAAACAGTGAGAAGTGAACTGCTGGAGCTGAAAGAATGCTGTATGGAACAGCTCCTGAATGCACATGGGCTGGAGTTGGAATGCAGGTTTTCAGCTCCTGGAGGAACAGAGCTCAGGAGTAACAAGCTCCTAATAGGGCAATTGAAGAAAGAAAATTCAACCTGCCACTTGGCAAACAAGCTTGCACCACTTGTCTGTGTCAGCACAGAAATCTGCTCTCCACTCCCAAAACCTCTTAAAAAGAAAATATTTGGAAAGTGTGCTAAACTTTAAGAGGACTATAGGACAATTATTGAACTCCCCAGATAGCAATCTGCATCTCAGTCCCACAGCCAGTGTGGGCAGTCTTAGAAGTAATTTCCCTTTTTTCCCTCCCCTCAGCTTGCCTGAACATCCCATAAAAAGAGGAATTACTATACTGAAACAGAGAAATTGATTATGCACATAGTACTTTCAAATGCAGGAGGAAAACAAACTAGAAAAAATAGAGCAGAATAAATTGTTTCTGCAATCTCAGCGAGTTAGATTAAAAAAAGAAAAACCCAGGAGATAAGTGAGAAGGGCAAGGTGGTTTGATTTTGTGGGTTTTCCCCCCAAATTTCCACTGGTCTTTTTACACCAAAAAACACACATGATTTTCGTTTTGCTGCACAAACATGAATATCCTGGGAAAACATAGTTAAGTCACCCAGTCAAAAAAAAAAAAAAAAAAAAAAAGGAAAGACTGTTTAGATGAAAATCCAATCAATAAAACTGCTCAGAAGAAATACTTATCTGCATCCTGTTTGAGATTGACAGGGGAGGTATTAATATTGTATGTGCTTGTCTAGTGGATGAGATAATCGAGAACCATCAAAATGCAAAGCAGTTCCTGCAACTCCTCCAGCAGTAAAAGAATCTCCTTTTCCATCTGAATTCCCTTTCTCCTGCAATGCCATCTAGAGGAAAGCAGGCAGATGGAAGGGAGGGCAGAGGGAGAGGGCTGGGAAGGCAAAGCTTCCCCCAGCCCTCTCTAATGAAGTGAATTAAGCTGCCCAATTCCTGGAGCCAGAGGCAGCACCAGCCCTGGCTGCAGCACAACAAATCATATCTGAGCTCGGGGACTCAGCACTGGGGTTTCCCTCAACACCTTTCTGAGGAAGGCACTCTGTCTGCTGAAGAAATCCTCATTAATTTCATCCCTTCTGCTATCATTTGCATCTGCAAGCATATGAAAGAATAATCCTATAATATCCCAGATTTGACTGGAGGAATAAACGGGAAAAAAACCAAACCAAAACAAAAAAATCAGGAACTAGAATTTATAGTGAGTCACAGGCAGCTCCAGGCAAACCAGCACAGGGCCAGAATTTGGTCAGGGAAAAGTTCTGACCCCACTTTGCCCCCTGATCCCTAGAGCCTCCTTGCAGGACCTCAGGTACTCATTTCAACTCTGTAATTCTGCTGCCTAATCATTTCTTCCCAGAGGGGTTATAAGTGCTTGTGAAAGGCTCAGACTGTGAGACACTCAGATTTCCAGCAGGCACTTCTGCATGCCCAGGGTCACATTTTTCACTGATTTTAGCCTTGTTTTGTACAGCGACCACAGCCACTGGTCCTCAGCTCCACAAGGACTGACACAACATCCAGCAGGGTTAAAACCACAGCATGAGCTTTGCCATGTGCAATGCAGAGGATGGTTGGCAATGCACCACTTTTTCACCCTGCACAGAATTTAAACCATTCCTCTCAGATCACAGCTCTCAAACACTGCTAATGGAGATGTTTCTATCTGAGGGCTCAAGCTTTCTCCTCAGAGTTCCCCTGGCCTTTAAAAATTAATCACAGTCAAGTTGAAGGGTAGAAAAAAAAAAGAAAAAAGAAAAACTTTCAAAGCTTTTAGGGAATAGAACAGTTCAGAATATTTTGTTTTGACAATCACTGGTTGTAATTTTTTTCCTGAAAATTTAAAGGTTATTTTTAAGCCAAAAAATTGATGAAACTAATCGTAAACAAGACCTTGTTAAGAAATTTTGATGATTTTATTAATAGGGGTGAGCAAAAGAAAAAAAGACATGTTATTCAGGTCTAGACACTGCCTGATTTTTTCACTGGTATAACAACTTTAAAGGACCTTTTAAGCAGCATGCAGTTTAAGTGAATTTGCTTTTATAGCAAAATTTAAAGAAAAGATGACTTCCTCTGGTCAGGGGAAGGGAAGAGAGTGAGAGCTCTGAATGCACTGCTCAAACACAGATTCTTGTGACTGATAAATCTTAATTCTGTATGAAATCTATTGTTCAAAGCTGGGCTTGCAGACAGCTTAAAAGCAGGGAAGTTTTACCTTGTGTTCAAGGACAAGTATTATCCAGACATCAAGAACCAAGGGACGAACAGCCCTGGTACAGCACATCCAGACAGCAGGAGACTGCTGGGGCCTAGGGATGGCTATTGAGAAAAAAAATTCATACTTTCTGCCAGCTAATACATTTTACAAATGTTTTGGTGGAATGCATCAGTCACCTAAAGAAAGCAGCCCTTCCTGAGCTCTATCCCATAGCCACACCTAGGCAAGGCTTCATCTCAGAGGTGCATGGGCTATTAAAACTGAGAGCTGGGTATGGAAATATCTTTTTAAACAAGCCCTCAGAGAGCCTCTTGGGAAGCACTGGTCTCTGTCAAAGGTGTGACAATCCAATGCCCAAGCTCTACGTAGGAAAGACTGGTTTGTGTTTCAAAAGGTAAAAATGGAAACTGAGTCATCCCTAGTTTTCAAGAAGAGTGAGCAGAATCTTTAAGTAACAGCCACCAAAATAACAGTTTATTGTTTCTCCTCTTACACATGAAACTTCAAACAGTTCAATTTATTAGTGCTGAAGGGCTCTGTACATGCTGATTTTAAGCACTAACAAATGCTATTTTCAAATCTTTCCTACAACAATTTCCAGAAATCTTTCCCTCTAACATGGAATTTCAACAGTTCTTAAAGAAATAGCCATTGAGAATTTGAAAAATACATTAAGTGAGAAAGGCTACTCAACACCTTCTAATTTCTAAACTTATAGAGTAGTTGCTGGGTCACTTCTAGTTCCCCTCTGAGCACAAAACAGGAACTCATTGATGTCTCTCCTTGAGCATTCAGCCTTTATTAACCAAGTTGCAATCAGAGGATAAACACATTCAAACCCCAGCTTCCAGCAAGACAACCCTCACTGTGGGCTGGATGGGGCAGCAGGATGATAGTGCAGTGGCTGTGTGCTGACACTGTCACCAGACCCTGCCTAAGAGCACAAATTCCCTCTTCCTACAGGGCTAATTGTATCATATTTCTTTTGTCATACAGGCACCTCTATTTCCTCTTATTTATCTCTATCTCAGTGTATTAGTGGCGGAAAAAACCCTAAGGAATTCAAACAGACTCCCAGGCATCAGCAGCTTTGGTAACCCCTTACCAGTTTGTAGGACGGTTGTCCCCCCTGCTCTCAGCTCGAGAACATCATGTCCCTCACCTCCCCATCAAGAAAACCCAAAGCCCTTTCACCCTCTGCCTCAAAGCCAGTGGCATAGAAACAACCATCAGGACATCTCTAAGTGAAGTATAATGACAGATAAATCTTCTTTCATGAAGCAGCTCCTCTGCTGCACACACCAGACTATGAGCTCTCCCAGCAAAGCCACTTCTCTGTGACAGAAATCATCTCCTCAGGTGCTACCCCAGGGACAGCAAAGGGTAAGTTCTGTAATTATATTCCAAAACTCACAAATTATTAAAAAAAACCAAAACAACTACAAACAGGTAATTAATTTACCAAGAGAAATAAATGATGCTTTATCCCTAAATAGCCCAAGTTCACAAGACAACAGCTTATTTGTTGCCTGACACGAGTGGTTCTGACCTGCAGCTGCACACAGGCAGAGGATTTTAAATCTACTGGGACCTGATCATGTAGGTGCAGTTCACTCAGGTATGCACCACAAACTAGCTCTGACAGCACTTTGGAGCCCTAAATATTTAGTACCATGAGTACACTATAGTGCACCAGTCACAGAGTGAGCTGAGGTCCTCTTTTAATTTGTTCTGTTGCAAAATAAGGAAAATGAAAAATCTAAAATTACTAATGTTTACACACCAAAACTACAGCTTAAAGTGGATAAAATTGGTCCTGATTTTTATCCTTTGTTGAATGGTTCTCTATCAAAGAATTTAAAACTTTAGACTACACATGACATGATTTTAAAAATCTGTTCTTGACACTTTTCTTTATCCATCTGCTAAACTAGGGAAAGGTGGGCTCTGTAAGCCCTGGGGCCTTGAGGTGGATTCAAAAGAAACATGTTTTCCAGGAAGAGAGAGCAGAAGCTCAGCTGCAAGGGCTGGGAGCAGCTTTGCTGCTGGTTCCCTGCCAGATGGGCACTGGCCCCAGGGGCAAGAGGCATGACCATGCCAGCAGGCACCATCTCCTCCGAAGTAGGAAGAGATTAGAGAGATGCCTTGGCTCTGGGGACACTGCACTTTTTAATGCTAACCCTTTATCTGCTAGCAAAGGAGAAGGTTGTATTCCTTCACTGCAAGCAAGAGGGACAGCAAAGAAATGCGAGATAAATCACAGCTGACACTACTCTTAATACATTCCTCTACAGAGATGGCTAGACCAAAAAGTGTCCATGTACTAACCTTGATTGAGAGGTTATTTGTGCCCAATACACTAGGAAAAAAAAAAGTAAAGAACAAATCATCCTCAAAAGGTATTACTTTTGTTAGGCTGCCAACATCAGAGCATGCTTTGGCTTTTGACTGAGCCAGGACAGAGGCAAGAAGGCAGTGTAAGTAATTCAGAGCACACCTTCCTTTTGGAAAGTTACTTTAAAAAAATCAAAGGTCACAGTATTGTCCTAAGGAAAAGGTTTCTTGTAGCTTGTGCTCTGTTTTTATTCCAGTGAGGTTTCTCTGGTGGCTCAGGCTTTGCTCAGTAGAGCTCCAAACTTTCTAAAAAATTCCCAAAGTAAGTTGGGGGAAAAAAATTAACTTTGAAATATTTTGTCACCCAGCTTTTAATAACTGATGGGGGGGAAAAAAAAAGGTGCTTTGAGGTGCTTTGCAGGGCATAAATCTCTCTGCAAATCCTTGCCTAGGCAATCCTTGATAGCAAAAATTATTGAATGAGACTTTACAAAGTGACACTAGGAAAGGACAGGGTATCACAAGTCTCAGGTTTAGGGATTTCTTGCCTTGCATTATCACTCTATTGTAAGGTCCTCTGGGGAAATCAACATGTTTTGTAAGATTTCCATTTCATCTTGAAAATGCTTTCCAATCCCCACAGCATGTGAGGTTAGAAAGACAGATGCATTTTAGCATGGGCTAAATGGAGCCAAGTGAGAAGAGCCACTTATTTAAGAGCTGCCCTTAAAAGAAAAAAAAAAAAAAAAAAAAAATCCAGGCAGTTTTCTTTTGAAGGATGATGGCTCAGCAACACTGTCCTGGGTAGATATCACTGTAAATCTTCCTCAGGGCTACTCTTCATATCAGCCAATATCCCAGAGCCAAGGAACAGCAGCTGATGTAGCTTTACTGGTAAATTACTGGGGTTCATAGTGATGTGACTGGATGGTAGCAGGGCAAAGGAAGTCCTGGTTTTGTCACCTCAGTGCACAGGGCTTTGTGCCTGTGCTTAGGGAATGGGAGTCAATGAAAATGTATAAATTTCTGCTCAGCAGCTACTTCAGAGGAGCCATGGGGCACACAGGTAAGGTATGAGACTGACGAATTTGTTAGGTACTTTGTTGATATACCAAAAAACCCCAATCAAGCCCCACCAGCACTGAAGAATGGGGTTCAGTGCAATTCCAGCTTCTCCAGCCCCATATCACCCCTGGAGCAGCAGTTCAGGTCCAATACACTTCAGTTCTGTCACTTTTAAATAATATATTGGAACCAGCAACACCAAGCCAGGGTGTTTGTTTTCCACAGGCACAAAATTTAAATGCAAGTGGCTAGAAAAGTGTCATTGTAATGCCTTTGCAAACAGTCCCCAAGGCTGATTTGTCACACAATGCTGGTCTGAAAGCAACCTCTATTCAGAAGAGTTATTCCTTAGGGATTGCCATAAAATTTTTCAGTGATCTCTGATTCAGCGTGCTTTTAATCCCATAGGAATGTCTGTCATTTTAGGAACTTATAATGAATGAGAAGAGAGCCTATACTCCATCTTAAGGGGGGAGAAAAAACAAAACAAACTACCAAATGCCAAACCCCAAGACTGTAATTCACTCAAGAAGGTTTATACCTTAACAATCTACTTCACTGCACTTCATTGTCATTGAGAAGAATGTTATGAACATTTCCCTCAAACACTTCCTTCTAATAACGACTGTTGTGGACACAAAACACATTTTCTTGTGGTCATAACACAGCAGACTTTTTCACCACCCCCCATCCCTCAAAGCTTCCAAGCCACCCTGGGCATTCAGTTTTAAGGAAGGGCAGCATGTCCTTGAGCACGAAGAATAAGCAGCATGCAAATAAATAAAGCAGATGCAATATAGCTCCTGTTCCAGGTAAAAGGTAGCAGCTGGTCATCCACACAGGGGATTCTCTTTCATTTTGGGGCTGCCTGAAACATTTCAAGACACAATTGATGCTTCTCCATTAGCATTTTAGTCTAGAGAAGGGCTATGCTTTGGAAGCAATTCTCCCCACCCCCATCCTTCCTTACCACGCTTTGCTATGCATCATGGAGGAATCTCTAAATGCAAAAATTGCTTTGCTTCCAAATCAAACCAGATTGCAAGATGCTCTCCAGGTACACAGCCGTGTGCTTCACCTGCGTACAGGTGTGCAACCCCTGGGGCCAGGTCAGAGCTACCTCAGCACAGCTGCTGCACACACACTATGAAATGCATGGGGAGAAGATTTCAGCTCCTGGGAGGCTGGAAAACCCCCATGAGCAAGTGGCTGAAGCCTCATCTACCTAAAGTCAGTTAGAGATCAGTGGAGATTACTTCCCCAAGCAATCTGGTCAGAGTTAAATTCCATTCAAGTTTATTCTTGAAGACCTGGGATAAAGAAAACACACTTGTATCTTCCATGTGCATCACCAGCCTGTGAAACACAAGCCTACCAGGTTCACAGCTCATTCCACTAACTTGAAAAACTTTCATTCTCTCTCTGTCCAGTAGCTGCATATTGGGGTATAAATGTAGTTCTATAAATGAAAGAATGGGAGCTACATTCTTCTGACTAGCAGCAACAGGACAAAACCATTAAAATTACTGTTTATTATCAACAATCTCCACTATCAGAACAAATTGCCTATTAAAAGAGTCACACATACACTGGGTTTTATCACTTAGTGATGTTGCACTCTGAGGCTATAGTAGTTTTGTCCTTATTAAGGGGATATAAGAGTTTTAGGGCATGTCCTGCTGTTCAAACAAAAGAATTAATGGTTTGCAATCAGGTCCCATTAAAGGAGCTGAAGCTGAGGTCTTTCTCTGCAGGACTCCTCTCATTGAGGTTGTATCTAGAATGAGCCTTTGGGATAAGTGATCTGAAACCTGCTGACTCCAGGGAAAGCTGGGGACATTCAGTGCCCCCAGGTGTCTCTCCTTTGACACTTTCCAGGATGCCTTCCCTTGTCCAGTGGGTGCGATTGCACTGAGATCCCTGGCTGGATTCTTCATGCAAACCTCTCCTGAACCAGCCCAGTCATTTAGTGACTGATGGAAAAAATGGATCAGGGACAGATTCACCAACAGAAGAGTCAGGAACATGGGGTTGGAGGACAGCACAACACCAGTGCTCAGCAAAGTACACACTGCATCTCTCACCACAAGGGCAGGAGCAGCCTGACTCCCTGGGTGCTCAGCTGAAAGTTCCAGAAACTATTTCCAGCCCCCAGCTCCTGACCCGTTCACAGGGACTTCATCTTTGAAGTGAAAACAGTCAAGATGCCACCAATCTAAAGTTCAAAAGAAATAAAACACTCTTGGTGTTGGCTTGACTCAAGAAAGGACATTAACATTACCTCTGAAGTAGTCAGAAAAAAATAGTGAAGAAAAGTCAAGTAACCACCCTCAGGCTGGGCTATGAAAGCTGCAATTTAGCTCAGCTTAAGGGTGGCATTTATAACAAAATTAGACTTTTTCCTGTGATGTAATTCAGATAGCCTTAATGGATTTTTTTTTTCCTTTTTACTTTTAAACAGCTGCAGCAAAGTAACTTACAATTATCATATCTTCAATTAAACATGCTGTGGGGCTTTTGGGGGATCTAGCATGAAAATGTTTTCTGGGGGAAAAAAAAATTACAAGCTGCTAAGAATTAGTGGTAAGTTAATTAAGTGAAGATTGACAGATTGCAACAAACTGGCATGGGATTCTCAGATCCTCTTCTCTAGATAAAGTGCTTTGACTCATGATGAAGGCAACACATAGAAGGAGGAATCAAAAGCTGCTGTATCTGGAGAGTTCTTGTCATATCAGGAACTGTCAAATGAGCCAGTGCTCTTGATCTCCTGTTATAGCTAGTAGAGAAAGTTATGCCCTGAACAAAAAGCATATATTGTAAGACAAAGCAAAATGGAAGAGTTTTGTGCAGTCAAAAGTGAATTCCTGACCAATTCTTCCCCCCGAGAGTGATGAGACTATTGTCAATGCTCAAGCAGATAAAAATTTCTTTAATGACCAGTCTCCAGAAGATTCTGTTTATAAACCACGTCAGCTTGGCTAATTCAAAGCAAATGGTTGAATGCATTTCAGTGGACTGCACTGAGTAATCAACCCTCTCAAACCATAGCTGTCTCCCAAAGGCAGCAGTTTACGAATAAATAGAACAGCACAGTGCTCACAAAACCTGCACATAAAGAAACTATCCTGCTAAAGGCTGGACTACTCCCATGCCCAAATTCACCCCAAGCATCCCAATGTGAAGAACCCCAGCTCTGTTCTCTCTCAGATCCTCACTTTTTCTTACTGTCTCC
Source organism: Entomyzon cyanotis (assembly GCA_024500445.1). Classification (NCBI taxonomy): domain Eukaryota; kingdom Metazoa; phylum Chordata; class Aves; order Passeriformes; family Meliphagidae; genus Entomyzon; species Entomyzon cyanotis. The sequence goes on from JAKEPQ010000780.1 coordinate 13,516,091, forward strand.
CACTCAAGCAGTTGGAAAGTTTTATTCTTTTAATTTAACTCAGTTTTGGGTTCCTTGCTATATTCATGAGCTTGCAAGGCAGGAGGTGCCTGTGTGTTCTGCATGTTGGAAGCACCCTGGGCACAAGGTGGAAAAGGAGGCTCCAGCACTCCCTGCTCTTCCCAGAGCTCTGCAGGGAGCACATGCAGCAGAACAGCTCCTGTTGGACATGTGCTGCTCATGGAGTGTGTCACAGTTTGCCTTCAATCCCAGAGCAAACCCATCCCTGTGGAGGATGTGTGGCTCAGCATTTCTGCCAACGCAGGTCAGCGCCCAGGGCACTGCCCAACCACCCCATTGCCCTTGAAAGCTCTGAGGTTTCTTGAGCACTGTGCAGTTCTCAGCAAAAGTGCTCAGTTTTAATGAAAAGCTATGGAGGAGAGAAAGGTATAAACCTGTCAAACAAACAAACTGGTTATCTCAGGGATCTAGCCAAAAGGAACAAGCCTATTAAAGGAATCGTTTTCTGCACCAATATGTCATTGCACTATACTCTATGCATAATAATTACTTAAATCCAGCCATCCCATGCATTATTAATAGGACCAGCCAACCTCAAGTCCCCATGCAGCCTTAAAGCAGATATATTAAATATTCCCAACAGGAAACAGGCAGCCATCCATTATCAGAAACAGACTACATAGTTAAGTCAATGCCTCTTTCAAGAGGGTTTTGTTCTGGTGTGATCAACAAGGCTGCTCTTCCCCATCCTCCAAACTGCCTTTCCTGTCAAACCTGAGCAGAATTTCCTCATTTCTCCATGAAACATGAGAGATTATCCTTTATTGGGAGCAACAAAATCTTGTGTAGATGATAAATGTTCAGGGGCAGAGAAGCATCTGAAGATGACAGCAGAAAAACAAGAGGTAGTGGGGAGTCAAGGCTAAAGGATTAAGGATGGCAGAAGGAAGAGAAAGAATAAGACTATTCTTATTGCTGAGGGCAATGGAGGCCTTTGTCTGCTGTTCATGCACCTGCCATAGCTATAACTTGTTAGCACATACAGGCAAGTGCCACTCCACTAGCTTATAATTCAGCATTACTCAAATTTGAGCAACCATGATTCTTGTCCCTCCTGAATTGTCTCTCTGCTCCTCTAATCACTATTTCAAACGCCTTCTGTCCACTTGTAGAGTAGTGGTTTTGTACAAGGCCACACCACTAGCAAAACCCAGAAGCTGGTTTTCCACAAGAGTAATGGGACTTTCTCATGGAGGGGCAGGGAGCAGAGCCAGGTGTGGAGAAGGGAATTCCTTTCTCAAAAGAGGATCTGGATCACAAAACACACACACACAGCCACACACTTTTTACATTAATACATTACTGTAAATAGTGCAAATCATAGTGCTTCTTACATACTCCTGTGCCCTGCCCTCTTTGCAATTTCCCTGTATTGTGAAGTCATTCTGTAACCTCCCATGAAAGGTGTGATTATGGAGTGATTCCAAATAGCAGGCCTGGAAGTTTAAATGCTTCAGCAGCAAGCCAAGGAAATGCCCACAAATTATATGTTAGGAAAGTATTTGCTATGAAAATGTTTGGCTAGAGATTTACACGGATGAGCAGTGACAGAAATGTGAAAATTCATTTCTTAAAAAAAAAAAGAAAACCAAAATAAACCCCAAAACCCCATTATAAAAGGGAGGAACAATCTAAGTAGTAATGGCATGGTACTTAAAAATACATTCTTTTCACTGGAGAGTACAAGGAGCAGCGAGAACAAGAAACACAGAGAAGATTTGTGTGCTGGAGAGGGATGTTTACAGCCTGGCTCGACTGGCTGCATCAGAGCAGCAGCACAGCGTGGCACATGAGCACTGTGGTTGTTGTCTAACAGGTACAATGCACCTGAAAGACAAAGATATCAGGCCAGCTGGTTGTGAGGGCAGCCTCTCGGGCTCCTGGCTGTTTCTGGGAGTATTTGACATTTCTTATCAGTAGAAAGGAGCCTGAAAGGTTTCCGGCTGGTGAGGGGAGGCAGGGCAAGGCGATGAGTGGGTTCTCTGTAACATATGGCTTGTTGCAGGAGAGAGAGACACCTAATGTAATAGTTATCAATACCTGCATGTGTACTTCAAATTAGATAAAAGTTAATTAGCTCCAGCTCCAGTCCTTCGTTTATGTTGATAAGCTCTCAGAATTTTTTTATCAGTCTGTCAGTGGCTGGCAAAAATCTAGGCCCAAAATCAGGCTGGTTTAGAACTTGAAGTCATTCCCACAGTGACACCCTTCACAAAACAGCTATCTTGAATTCCTACTATCGTATTTTTAATTTACAGCACAAAATATAATTTTCTGAATTCTTCTCCTGCAGCATGACAAATACCCCATTGCAATATTATAAGGGGGACAGAGGAGTGGGGGAAGCAATCCAAACCAGGCTGTTTTCAGTACAACAATTCTAAAGAAGCTATTAGCAGATTACCCAAGCAATATATTACTGCTGAACCAAAGTTGTGTTAGAAAACACTGAGTCATGCCACTGAATTAATGAAATTAGTTTGAAATTATAAATTTTCAACTGAACTCCAGCACAGTTTGGGCTCTTCATCAGTTGCTGTAATCTTCCATACCCTTAGTCCACATTATTCATGTTTTCATCTTGTTCTTGCATGAACAAGGGGTAAAACCTGAAGCTGGAGGAGAGGGAGTGGGTGTCACAGAAGTTTGGGAAAAGTAAACCAGCAAGTATCACAGTAACATTAGAAGCCACAAGCCCTCCTCACCCAAGGCAATTCCTGTCCAAAGATCTGCTTTTTGGGGGGGTCTTAGTTGAAACTGTCACAGATGGCAAGGGCTTAACCTGGAGAGAGTTTAGAAGGTTGCTTGGTGGGGGGTACAGTGAAATGGGTGAAATCAGGCATTTCAAGGTAACAGCTACTTACACAACCAAAATGAGCCAGTTTGCAAGCATTGTCAGGTTTACTGCAGAGATCTTAAATCTTGAGAGTTAACCTTACTTTTCAAAGTGCGTTTTTTAAACTGGAGAGAGTTAGGCATAAAGAAAAATAAATGCAATTTTAAAAACAATGACAAAAAACAGCAACAAAAGGACTATTCTGGTTCTGCTTTTACTTCTGTGGTTTGTTAGACATTGTGGGAGTGTAGAGAGATAAGATAAGCCAGTCTCAAAGCCTCCTCTTCCTTATGTTTATATCCAGCCAGACCTGCAGCTTATCACTCTGCCATTTAACTCCCTCTCCATTAAGAAGGAAAGATGAGAGAAAAATTAGTCTGGCTGACCCTCAAACTCTTTCCTGACAGGAATGTGGCACAGGCAGTAAGAAGAGCTGTTGGAGGGAGCACTGTGAGCTGTTCTACTTATCCAAGGCAGCCAAGGCGGCTGAGGAGAAGGTTGGTTATCACCAGAGAGCAGCTCACCTGCCTCTGGTTGTTTGCCTCCCTTTAGTTCAGCTCCTGTTTTACAGCTCAGAGCCCCTGTCAATACAGAAATGTCAGTGCACATTTTTGTTTGTCTTGATGATTATGATGATCCTGCTGTCTCAACATGAACAAAAGATATTTGGATCTCTAAGGCTGTCTTAGATTATTTGTCCAGAAGTGAGGTTTTGAACACAAAGGATGTCACTGCCTGTGTACAGATAAAACCACTGTTCAGAATGTTTCCTTGTATTTTGCTATCCCAACAGCCTCTTGGCTAAATTTCAGAAATTTCTGGAGAGGCTTTGGCACAAAGGCAGAGGCTGTTCTAAGACCAGCTTTCCCCTGAAATGCACCAGCCTCTTCTAGCACAGCTCAGTATTGGCACCATAAATTAAAGTCTATCCCCTCACCCCTGTCCCTACTCAAACAGGAAAAGAAATTACCTCAACACTGAAATGTGGTCTCTGACTTGAATCTGTACTTTGCCATTTCATGGTAACAAGCAGCAGGGAAGGTGGTGGACTGGATGCAGGAGGTGGGAAAGATTGACTTCTTCCTGACTGATTCCCAGTCAGGAATTCTGTTTCTAAGAGAAAGATTTAAGATAAAGATCCTGCTCTTTTCAGATACAAAAATTAAACTCAGTGACAGAATGTGAGTACAGAAAACCAAGTGGAAATTGAGCAGAGCACCATTAGCCTTTGTACCCTGTGATTAGTGCATTGCAGAGCTAGTGGACAATATCTGCTCCCCCAGGATGGAGACAAACAAGGGAACAGTTAGGGTTGCCCTTTCTCTCAGTGGCAAAGAATAGATTTTTTTCCACTGTGCATCCTTACTGTTAAATAATTCATGACATCCAGAAGCAGCAGTTTGCTGCAGACATGCTTTAGAACTCCAGGACTTATCCAGAGCCACACACTGGAGTGCAGAATTGTGGAATCATTTCTCTTGGAAAAGACCTCCGAGATCATTGAGCCCAACTGTTAATGCAGCACTGCCAAGAAAGTCATACTCCAGTCTTGATTCCTATTTTCTCAAATGGGCAGGATAAGGATCCTTTTTGGGAACTGACACCAGCTGTATCTCTACTACACCTGGTGGAATTTGCCTGCATTTCTTCTTTCCCTGCTTTAGATTTTATTCCTCCCACAATTATTTGGCTTCTGCATAAATCAAATTCCTGCTGGCAATGCTGTGTGAGACTGAATCCCTTTCAGGAAAAAGCATGGCAGCATGGAGTGAAAGGGAGTTCTGCTAGTGCAGGGTCATTGCAGCCAATTACACCATTCAATTCTTCACCCACCCTGCCCTTAACATCAAAATAGTGACTGGTTTCATCCTCCTGCACAGTCTCTTATTCCATTTGGTTTTTTTCAGAGGCAAGAATGCACAAAGCATCCCTGCATTATAAAAGTCTTTTTTTTTTTTTTTTGTGCTGTGCATACTGAGCTGCTCACATTATTGTGGGTTTTCACCTAATCCAAATCACCAAGGCACAGTCTGGGAAATAGCAAATGAGGCTGACAAAGAACTAAGAAAAATACTGTCCAGGGGAAGCACTGGCTCCAGCTTAACTTTTCTAATTTCTCTTTTCATCTTAATGGGAGCAGTGGGAAACAGGAGGTTCGTGTTTCTCACACCCTCTCCAATTATAGCAATTTTTCACACAGCACCTGGAAAAGTCTCAGGGCTGTACAATCAGAAAAATCGAGCAAAGATGAGGACAACAGCTCCTGAAGCAATCTCAGGTGAGAATTAATATTGTAGCAGCAGAAAATAAAGCAACAGACATTTTATTCACAGTGTTCAAGCACATGCAGTCTCACCAAATAACTGCTCAGAAAGCACAAATGCCAACTAAAAAATCTCAGGGCAGCTGTCCACAGGCAGGAAAGCACACAGCAAACCCTGGTGTAACAGGAGAGAAAGCCTCAGTCCATCATGCCAGGACACTCAGACTGAAGGCTCTGTACCTTCAGCCTGAAGGCTTTGCCCCATATTTCTTCTCCTAAGCACACACCAACCTCTCTCCTACCCTTGTTCTCTTCACAGCAGTGGAGGAGGTAGCCCATGCCACAGCCAAGCAGCTCATGGCTCTTGTACACTGCATGAAGCCTCCCAAGGGCAAGGTGCTACACAGCCACCTGCTCCACCTTTCCTGGAATTAAAGATTATTCATCTTCCACACAGAAACTTCTCTGCATTTCCCAGTTTAAACATGTTCCAGACTTTATACTGATACTGTCCCCAGTGCAAAATACTTTTTTTTTTTTTCCACACTCCCTTACCAAATGCAGTCAACCACTTTTTGATCTTTTTACTTCAGTCGTGCTACCTTTCAGTGTCCCTCTCTATCCCTCTCTTCCCCACTCCCTTTTGAACAACTAGCAGAAAGAAAAAAATAGGTTAATTGAGGTTTTTTTGTACACATCTTAGAGCATCTCTGAGGATTGCCTCTTACCTTTGGCTGACTGAGCTCAGCTCCAGAGCCCTCAGCTGCAGGAGAGCACAGCCAGGCTGGGAAGCAGAGAACAAATCCCACCAGTGGAGCTGCAGGGTGTCAAACAGAGAGCTGTGCAACAACCCCACCAAGCACCCCCAAATCCCAGAGGAAAGGAACAGCAGCAGAACCACCCTTTGTGAGGGAAAACAAGCTGCTGCCCAGGGCTTAAACCCTCCCAGCACTGCAAATGAGATTGGAAGCAGCTGAGGAGGCACAGCCAGGTGCAACAACAGCCCAACAGCTCCAAAAGGGACATGAGTCTACCTTTCTTTTCCTACAAGTGTTCCTGGCCTTTCAATGAATGTCTTGCAACGACATTAAGTATTTCTTTGTGTCGGAATTTGCAGCTGTGCTCGATTGGAAAGGCCTGGAGGCAGAGTGAGGATGGTGCAGGTTGCAGCCAGTTTTCTTGATTGCATGGTGCAGGGTTAGTAGAAGGCAAAGAGAGGTCAGCTCACAGGGGTGGATGTAGGACAAGAGCTGATGCAAACCTCTTTAGCAGCTACACAGGTTCTCAACACCAACTTGTCTATTTGACCTTCAGCTGAAGGGAGCCAGCAAGCTGTGCTTCCTCTCACTGCAGACAGATGAAGGGTGGGGTTTCTGTTTCTTTCAGGAACAACTTTAAGTAATTCTGTTTTAAAAGCAGAATAGGAAAGTCAAAGGTGAAAAGTAAGGAAATTCTACAAGAGCTTGAAACTGAACACATTGACCTTGGCTATTTTGAAGAATTTTGGCTTCTACAGCTGCATTTTGATCCCTCTTCTGATCTTGTCTTATTTCTAGCTTTTCAGCACTAACCTCAGGCTCAGCCCACAGCCTCACCTGAAATGAAGGTCTAAAATTGTTTGCATTGCTGCAGTGCCCCAGGTGCCTGCACCTCTAACACCCCATGTCCTGGCCAGAAGAACTCCCCCACACTGAGCTGAATCTCATGCCAGACTTTAAAAAGAGATTTCAACATTTTTATTTCAAAAAGCATTTATAGAAAGGTGTTTTTTTTCTCTCACACAGCTTCCCAAATCAGCTCCTCATATTACAGGAATCTCACACAACTGTTCTCTATCAAGATTTTTAACCTAGTTGTCCTTCTTCTCTACCATTTTCTGTAATACAAGAGGTTTTGCCTTATTCTTCCTTCATAATACAGAAGTATTGTGAAGGAACACTGCAGTGGAGTTGTCCTGGATTTAAACCAGGATCTTTCCCTTTAATGCTGGGAAGAAAATGCTGCCCACTGTCATTAAAATAGGGCAGAGTAAAGTAAAGTAAATAGAGTATAATAAAGCACTTTAACTAGGTCTCCTTATCTGTAAGACCAGAAAGAAGGGAAAAAATATATACATAGGCTAAACTGGCAAATAATCCTTTCCTATTGATTTACAGTTACTGGAATTTGTTTGGTTTATTGATAAATTATCTTCCTATCAGGATTATGTGGGTGATTTAGGGGTAGAATAAATGTCTGGCTATGACTTAGGAGTCATTAATATTCAGTTAACAACAAGGTAAAAAGTGCTACATGAAAAAAAATTACCCTTGTCATCACAGACTATCTATCATCAGAAGCCTAGTCCAAATTAATATCCATTCCAGCACAGGGTGAACTTGTATGTGTTGCATGGACCCTCTTGGTTACCACAGCTGGCCAAACACTCACTATCCAACCATTCTGATTTTATGCTCCACATCTCAACACAAAGAGAAGTTTTCCATTGGTGGGCTGATGCTCAGGCTTTTATTGCACAGGCAGTGTCAGGAAGGAAAGCAGTTTCAGATTTAGTGTGGGAGAAGTGAACAATGATGAATAGGGAGCAGCTGTGCCCTGTGCAGTGCCATGCTCCGGGAGTGCTCTGGGGTCTGGGCTTGCACTGCTCCCAAAAATCCCACTGCTGACATCCCCACACCTGGGTGAGGAGGGAAATGCTTTTTCTTTTGGACTCAGTATCCCCAGATTCAATACAAATCCTATTTTTACTGCAGTTTTGCCCCTGTGTGGCCTACATGAGCAGTACTACAGATGAGTGTTTTTACAGATCCAGCCCCTGTGCCTGTTCCCAGCCGTGCTGCTGCCATCAGCACTTCCATCTGCATGGGATTGCATGGACCTGGGTCAAGCAGAAATCCCCCAGCCCTACAAACTTGAGGGGCAGTTTGATCCCATCCTCATTAGTGGATGTCAGAACACCTCTGGGTCCATCAGGAGCCATAACTGTTTGAGGGAGACTGAGGTTGTCAGACCTGTTCCAGAGGTTACTTTCCAAAATGCAGCTTCTGCTGATTCATCCCCTACTGACACTGCTGACTTCCTGTAAATGCCTGACCTGGGAATATAAATTACTATTAGGGCTGACAAGGATATACCCTCTGCAACAATAACTCAGACAGCTGTGGTTTCCTAGCACAAAAGCACATCCCTTTTGCTTTGGCACAGGGAGTACATCCTTGGGGGTTACTAATCCAAGCATCTCTCACTGGCTTTAGTGAGGCTGCTGCACTCTGACATGGGGGGACAGCCAAGCTCACCCCACAGGCTCAAACACAGTGCAGTGACCATTATTCTTTGTGGGAAGAAGGATTTGTTGCAGGGACTCATTTCCTAATGTCCTCATTCTCAGCACAAGCCTCTAAATGACATTATTCATCCCTCTCAGCACTTGAAATATCCTAGAAAACAGCCACTACTGCTGGACAGGATGGAAATTGTAAGGGCTATTAAATCAGTCCAAAGGTTTTGGGGCAGGAGCTGATCACCAGGTAGAAGCAGGAAGGAATCTCTCAGCAACAGTGCATTGCAGAAAATTATGGAATGAAGTGATCATGGAGCTGGGAAGACAAGGAAGGAAAGTGGTTTTCAAGCATGCAATGGGGCCATGGCTGTAAAGGAGCAATTGCACTAATATTCACAGGAGCCCCTCTGAAGACACATAAAGTGTGGTGTCTCCACCTTTACTAGAGAAAACGTCCACAGTGCTCCACCTATCACAGAACAATCATGTAATTCAAGGTTAAAGCTCCACGACACTCTTAAAGGTACAAATTTGTTATATTGCACTGCGTTAATTACAGCTAAAATTATTCCCAGCATTTTTACTTTGGTGCTGAAACATCTGTTTGCATCTGCAATGAGCCTCTCTTATCCCACAGCAACTTGCATAATGTTTTCATTAACACCGTCTAGCAAAGGACAAGACAATATTCCAGCAATGTTTCTCCCACTAACAGATGTGATCTTATTGAAATCTCTCCCTCTGGTTCTCTTTAACTTCTTGCTCCCCTGAAATGGTAAGATATACAAAAAAGGGAGAATAAAATCTACAATAAAGGGGAAGTTAAGCAACCATATTGCAAGCAACCCAGAACAATAAATGATTTGAGTTTTGGAGAAAGGGAGCTTGCAGGTTATTTGCACTTGTTCTTAAGACCAACAGTGTGCCTCAATCCAAACTCTTTATTGTGAGGTAAATGTAGCTGTCACTTAAAAATGAGATGACTGGCTGCTTTATGAAGCTGTTCATTGTGTAGACTTAATCACATCTGCCAAGTACATTTCTTCTTGCAGCTGAATTTCCAGATTGAGGATGGGGTCACACAACATTTTTTCTCAACTCAGTCTTTGCTTGAACTGTTTGCAAGTCACTCTGTTGCTGCTGGATGCAGTGACAGTGCTGCCCAGTGTCCAGAAAGCCCTTATAAATTGAAAGTATTTCAGGGCAAAAGAGGTCCCCCGAGGAGCACACAGGATATTAACACACTTTGTTCCCTGGATATCAAACAATTTCTCAGTAGGAGTCTTGACACAACCAGGCTCCTCACAGACCTCTGAAACTTCTAAGGTCTGGTAGAGCAAATATTTTCCTGCACAGACCATTTCTGAACCTTTCTTGTTTTGGAAGAGTCTCTTTAAAACCTTCTTAGCTTTTTTTTTTCCACTGCTGCCACCCTGGGAGCTGTCATGCTATCTTGTGACCCAGCTGTCTCTTGAGACTGAACTGCACCAACTTCCTCTGCAGTTTCTGTGGTGCCCAGAAACCTGGCCCAGCTTTGGAGCCAGATGTCCAGCTCACAAGGAGGGACACGTGAACTTGGAATAAATCTTGCAACCTGTTCTCAACAGAATTATGTTTGGTGTCTGGATCCTTCCTGTTGCTCTCTAGTCCCCTTCCTTATTAAGTGAAGGAAGTTTATCTCCATGAGTATCTCTGATGATGGATGCAGTAAAGAGTAACTTTATGCCACCAATCAAACACTTAATAGCATTCCTAAAATTACAGCATAGTACAACATAGTAGTTCCATAGCTGTAAGAAATACTTTCTTTTATTCTTCTCATTTAGCCTGCAGTATATCAGGACTTCATTTTCTGAAATCAATAAGTGAGAAGAAAGTCAGATTTAACACAGGAAAGTAGCAATAAAGTGCAAGTCTCTCTTCTCTTCCTGTGTCTTGACATTGTCCTTCAGGGATCTCTGCTAAAGGATTTACCATCCCATCCTCAGTTTCTGATCAGAGGTGGCACAACATTTCTTGGGTGACTTAATGGTCCTGGGGAAGCCACTAATTGCTGGAGTAAAACTGAGCTTTTGTACTACAAAAATTTACTCCAGCTCTTGCAAAGGGGGTCTACCCTAAAATATCCCAAATGTATGTTTTAGTGCACAAGAAATTGGGTTGAAGTTGTCACAACAGAAAACACTTGGTTAATTTTTATCTTTTCCTTGCTTTTCAGCCTTTAGTACTCTCTATTAAAAACTTCACTCCCAAATCTTGAAGGCTATAAAATAATTGAAGGCTTAAATCCTCCCGTAGTTAACTGTGAAATTAAAGAAAAATTCTTCTTCCCATGGGAGGCAATACTGTCCTCTCATGCACCATCAGTAGCCACCTAGTAAACAGCTTAGATCTCCAGTCAAAGTCCTTCTTCCTTCCTTATGTTTATTTCTGGGAATTCCTTAGGCACATTAAAATCACATTGGGTGATTTTAATCACCCCTGCATGTGCTGATCCTCTTTTTGGCTGTGCCCTTGCTGCAGACCCCATGGAGGTTTTATGCAGGTGTTGCTACAGTTCCTCACCCCCTGATTGCTCCATTGATGCAACCCTCTTGTGTCTTCCTCTGGAGTCCATATTCCTCCAGACTCCTGGCTCATGCCATGCATCCTAGGAGTGTTTCTACAGGAAATACTGGTGAACTGCTTTACATAATTTCAAAATTATCCAGAAAACAACAAAATTGTGGCAGGCTTTGTATGAAGTTATTGGAATAATATTTGCATTGTGGTTCAAAGACATCAACCAAATTGTAAAACTCTTGAGCTAAGGCTTGAAACACATCAGAAAAACAAAATAATATAATTTTTTAAATTTCAAACTGGGCAGCTGAGGCACAGCAGGTCTGACAGTCATTGTTACCCTGCACCAGTTATAAGGTTTGATTCTGACACAGCTCTTCAGACATTATTCGGACTCTCTCTCATCCTTTTGGCTGATTATTTACTCTCAGAGTGGTCTGTGCTCTGCTTCTGAATCAGCACTCATTGCCTGTCCTTGTTTTCTTTCCTTCTTCTCATAACCTAGGCATCTGATTGATTAACCATTCTTTATTTTGAGAATGTTGCCAAACTTTCTATTCGCCTCTGTGTTCTGGTATTTCTGGATCATTAAGCATGTAAATTAAATTCAATTGCAAATTGAATATATAATTGTGCATATGCAGGGTCTTGAAGAATAGGGAGGACTTTAATGAGATAAGATATTCCCACATCTGTAATTCTGACCTACTCAGTCTTTTAGAAAAGAATTGCTCAACAGATTTGAAATTGCATCATTTCAAATCATTTTGGCAGCTTTTATAGTCAATTATCTTTCTCTCATTGAAGTTTTCTGGAAAAAGAAGGGCAACCCTTTCATCTCCTGTTTCTGGTTGTGAATATGTCTACTAGATTCTTATCCCTTTGACTTAAATTTAGATATCTGAACTAAACAGATAATATACGTTGCTTTTCAGTGGAAAGAAATGTGAGTGTTTGGATCCTTGAGTACAGGCAAGTTTGGGGTTTTTCCCCTCCTGGTGCTGGATAGAGGGAGCCCTGCAGCTGGAATACCTCAGTGGAGTGACTCCTTAGATGCCAGTTTTCCCTGAAAAAAACTAGAAAATACATCATACAATCCATTTAATCTTTTCCTTTCTGTTGGAGGATATCCTTTTTTGACAGACTTTTGTATTTTCTTTTCCTTTAACACAGAGGAAAAAATCCCATCCAGTTATGAGGATTTTTCTCCCACAAGGAATTTACTTTAATTTTGGATCATTCATGATGCAACAACATAGGGCTTTGTCAAGGATTTTTTACTTGTTGGATCAGAATTACACACATTGCTCATTTCTATCACCATCCTTCCCCTGTAGTTCCCTAAATATCAACTGAACTCACTGAGTGTGGAAGTAAATGGGAAAATGAGATCACAGACAGTTTCTCTGGGATTAGTGGTCAATAAGGGCTTACTGGCACCCTTGGCAAGGAAAGAGGTTTTATCCTTGTAGCCTTCTGGATGCAATGTATCACCTGCCTTGAATATTTTTTGCATTATTATTAAGCCATTTGAAATACTGAAGAATAACTTTGATAAAGCAGCAGTTACTTAAGGGAACCAGCTTACTCCAGTGCCCAAGCCATAATCACCATTTCAAGTCTTCTAATAAACAAATAAATCCATCATGTCTTGGCCAAATTCCAGCCATGGTAATTGTTCATGAGCTGAATACAAATAATTTGCAATGATTAGTTTATAGTGTTGGTTTTTCTACTTTTCCTTTTCAGGGGATATTTGTGATCTGATATTAATTGTTTCATATGTATTACTGTTAAATTCTATAAATTGCACCTACTAAAATATTTTATTTCTTGGTATGAGGTCTATGGTTGTCTTGCATGCAGGTCACCATGGGGGTTTGAAATCCATGAAACTCTGATGTGCTGTTTTGTAGCAACCAGACAGAACTGCCCGCAGTAGGAGCTCCATGTCTGGGGGAAACAGGATGACAATCACCCTCATGGAAATTTTAATTTCAGTTTAGTAGTACATGTAACTCTAAGATCTACTTTACTGAAAAATTTATGTCAGTAAAACTTTATTGCCAGGAAAGCAAAATATGGGCATGGGAAGTTCATAAAAATTGCTACTGTAGTTGCATTTTTAAATTAAAAAATTATGGAACTTTAGTTTGCAACATTTGTCCAGTAATTATGCTGTACTTGCCCAAAATTACAGTCTGCAAGACAGTGAGTGAAGTTATTCTTGACACCTTCCCTAAATTTCATGTAATTCCTTCAGCACTGCAGACATCTGCTCATTTCACTGTTGCAGGGTGCTTCTTCATTATCTGCCAAAAGATTTGTGGGCATGTGGTCTGCAGAGCTCGGGAGTTACTGCTGTTTGTAAGATGGAGCAGCAGCAGCAGCCAGCACTTTCTACTCCCCCTTTTTCTCAGAAGACTTTGAAATGAGCCTCATATTTGCCTCTGCTCAGATTACCTTCCAAGGCAAAATATGCAAATAGCCTAGAATTAATCTGCACAGGGATATGTATATCTTTTCTTTTAAAAGCATCAGTTTATTCAGCTTGCTCCAGAGATGCTCCATTTCCAGCTGTCAATTCAGAAGAATTAAAATCAACAGCCTTTGTTATTTATTGTTCTCTATACCTACTAATAGTCTCTTGATTGTGTTTTGGATGGGGTATTTTTAGAGGGAATCATTAAGTTTTCATATTCTGGCAAACTATAGAATTAATGAGAGACTCTTAATTTAGCCATAAACAACTAACTTTATTTAAAACGTTCAATTTCCTGCTATTCATTTTATTGCTCTAATCTTCACATCTTGTCCTCACACACTGCTGTTTCTGGCTTTAAGATATTGACTGTATCTCCTGCTGGGTATCCATGGTCCACCTGCTCCTGCTGCTCCCTGGATCTCAAAAGGAGCAGGGAATCAGCCTGGGGCAGTGCTGAGGATGCCAACAGTGGAATATTGCTGTTATTTGCTGTCTGTCTTTTTTGCCTCTCTCTGCTTTAGCCCTATGCTTTGCCCAGTGACTACCCTTTTTTCCAGCTGTGGCATCCTGGGATATACAAACTCGTTGTTTCAGCAGCAGGAGGGTTTCAGGGACAGCCCATGGCAGGGGCTGCAGGGAGACTCAGGTGCATTTGGGATCTAACAGCCCTGCAGGCACCTCAGGGATATTAAACAACTTCTGCACACAGACAGAACTCTACATCAACATGACATTTTCTACCAAATAACCAGGGTGTCTCAGCTCTGCTTTGGTCCCAGACCAGTTTTCGATCATTCTGCCTGTTTCAGTCCTACCATGCAAGAGATAAAGAAAGAATATAGCTGGATACACACGTACAAAGTATTCTCAGCTAAGCCTTGAGGACAAGCAAAGTCCATCTGATTGTGCCATATCTTTGGTCCCTTCTCTAGGATTGACTCCTTCCCTTCTCACCTCCTTCCCCAAACCCTCCCAAATGACTTGGCCAGATTTTTTTTTCAGTCTTGTTTCTTATTTTAAATCAGTTGGTATCTCCGTGGCTAAATGTAGTTCTAATTTTCTTCTCCTAATCCCTCCTGCTATAGAGTTTTTGCATGCCAAAAGGGAAAAAACAAAACCAACCAAAGACAAAACCCCAAAACAAGTGAAGTGATTTTCCAAAGGCAGCAGAATAGCTGTTTTCCTGTCCTATGCCTTTTTCCTAGGATTTTCTTTATTTATAAGTAAACCAGAAGGTGCCAATTGACAGAAATAAAACATGCTCAAGGGACCTGATACCAGCTTGTTCTTACAGAGATCCATTGCTCTGATGAGAGCTGTAAGACATTTTTTGAAGTACCAAGCTCTTCATGACTCTGTTGGTTCAAGCACTACACTTTCTCTCATCAGGTGAGGAGGAGGGTTTGGGATCAGAGGCCACACTTTGTACTTCACTTCTTCTGTTGTATTCAGTGTTTATTCCCTTCCTTCAGAGCACAGAAATCAGGCAGGGGACTGCTATGAAGAATGCAGATGAGAACTGCCTGCTCTGCCCCTTCAGGCTTGATTTATTCCTTTCCAGATAAATGTTGTCAGCTGCAACCATGCTCAGTAGAAAAGTGAAGTGCTTGGTCAAGAGTAGAAGAGACAAGCAAGGACCTCTCAGGAGATCACTAACCTATTTTTCTGTAGTAAGGAGCAGCTGAGACTCCCTGCCTTTACACCACATATTTATAACAAAAATAAAATATTAAAATATTAATTTAGTACTAGATGTAAGGGCTGGACTGAGTTCTCAAGAGAATAAGGCATTGCTTTGCCCAAACACCAACCTGATCTAATAAAATATGGATTAAAATACGGAGAAGCCCCCATTTCACTGCTTCTGAAGGTACTGCTTCATCAGTCCTGTCCTGGGCTGACCTCTGCTGAGCTGCCCTCATCTTCACAGCACTGCTGATCCTAATCCTGTGCAGGAATAACTCCCCACCAATTAATTAAGCCAGTTCTTCACACAGCAGCTGGTGGAATCTCCTGCTGGCACGGCTGTGCCCATGCTAGGTTCTGGCTGACATTTTCATAGCAGGTAGAGGATGTGATTTTTTTTTCATATCCTTAACTGATAATGCCAGACTGGCAAAACAAGGCCACCAGGGACTACCTGCTACTACTCATCCATGTTCAAACACCACTGCCATCCACCTGTCCTGGTTCTTGCGTGCTTGAGGTGCTGAGAGGGAACAACTTGCCTCCCAGCCACCCACACTTCCACACAAACCAGGAGAAAGCTGAAGTTTCATTTTTGCAAGCCCATGGCAGGATCAGAATGGAAAAAAAGAGCTTTAAAAACCATTTTTTGAGGTCATCCCATCAATACACAATAATGTTAAACCAGACAGAAGCAAAATCAGGAGGAATTTCAAAATTGCACCTATAGGCAATGATTGGAAATGCAATTCAGAGGCAGGGTGGACAATTGTGTTTAAAACTGGTCATTTCCCTCACACACATTTATAACTCCCTTGGTGCTTTCTAAGAATAAAGGACTTGTAAACAAGAAAATCCTTGGGTAAGACCTTGTAGGTCCCAGAGTAGGTTAGAAGAGTTCATCTCACCACATAGACATCAGAGGGGAAGGTGGCACATTGTATGGAACATTTCAGTGAGGGAAAATGGTGTATTTGGAAGTACAGTCAGATGCTGGGAGACAGAAAATCAGTATCACCCTGACTCAAGGGTTGAAGCAAAGTGGAGAGGGACCAAAGCATACATCCTGGTGTGTTTTTCTAGAGGAGAAATGAGGCAGTTTTTCAAAGGTGCCATGACAACTGTGACATCCAAGGATGTAGCAAAATGCAAAAAAGGATGGAAATTTTTACTGTGAAGAGGACCTAGGTTCTAATGGTTGTTGTAAAACAAGCATATTAGAAAGCATAAACCTGCTTACCTCAGGACTCAGCCCATCGTGAGGGTGACACCTTCTGAGGAGAACATGCTTTCTCCCTTCAGAGGGGATTGAGCCCTTCTCCCATGGGCAGGTCGGTGCCAAACCCTCAGCTAGCTGTGTCTCCTGTGACAGCTGTCCCTCCTGCAGCTGTGCCATTGCCATGTGAGCCACCCCAAACCTGTCTGCATCAACAGCACCTTCACGAGGTTATCCTCCCTGGTCCTCCTGTGATGCCACAACACAATCTCCCTTTAATGCTATTCCAAGTCAGCTGCCAGCTCCTCCTGGTGTCCCTGGAAGTCACAAATTGGATGGCTTCTCTGGCTGATGTGGAGGGCCCTGTAAAGCTGCTACCTCAGAAGGACAAAACAAGAAAACCTGTATTCCCTCCTCTGCTGTTCCCACCACTCTTTTAATCAAGGTGATATTCTTGGGGTTTGTGATGAGTGAAGCAGGTGTTTAAGGACCATGTTACACTCAGAAAGAGAAGAGCAAAGATCCCAGGGCCTCTCCTGGCTTCGCTGGCTAACAGGATTTCCTCAAGGTGAGGAGAACAGGGCAATCTATTTAAATTCAGGTAATAAAAACCCACATTCATCCTCTATCCATCTATTCTTGCAACCTTTAAGATGAATAATAAATAAAAACCAAAGGAAGATTTGGTATGCTTTTCTAGAAAATGTTTCCCCTTCAGCTAATAGCAATATATCTTTACACCTGCTCAGTCAATTTTTAATCAAAAGTAAAAATACCCTCTTTGACTTTTTGTTCAGAATATCAAAGGCAATTTTCAAAGGTCTTAATAACACTTAAGCACCTAGACTCAGCTGAAAATTTGTGTACCTTACCTACTGAATTGCTTCTATCTATGCCTCCAAAAATCTCATCATACATCCAGAGATAGATTGTGTGATGTAGTGAATTAGCTGGATATAAGTAGGAACGTAATGTTAGTTCAGTGCTTCACCAGGGCTCATTTATTCTGTTTAGAATTATACTTGTCTGCTTATCCACCTAGTTAGGATGTGTTATTACTCCCTGAAAATACACCCTGCAGGTAACAAGAAACACACAAAAAGCAATTTCACTGTAATTGATTCCTCTGTCAAAATGATATAAAAACAAAGTAACTTCATAAACATCTATAGAGCAAATCCACACTTCGTCACTAGGATAAGCAGTAGATCTCTTGAGTTACTGAAGATTTATGCTAATATATATGAAAAATCAGAATCCAAAGACCAGAATATGTGTCTGTTCACAAAAACAGAGTGATGATGCACAAGCAGACATTCCATCTCACATGTTAATCACTAAAGGCATAGATGTGAGCAATGTATTGTTCCATGGGGCAGCAAATATCTATATTCAATCACAAAGATGTTCCAGTAATGATGCTTTATGTGCTGGGAGTCCACCCCACATCAAAGATACTCAGGAAAGCATAGGTGGATGCCTCTTCTCCATCATGCCTGAACCTGGTGACATGACCTTCCTTAGGAGATGAGGTTCTGCAGGGTGGAAAAAGTTCTGGAAAATTCTTTCAGCTCTGCTGCAGGTTTTGGGGTTTTTTTTGTTTTTTATGTTTGTTTGTTTGTTTTGGTGTTTTTATTTGTTTTTTTTTTTATTTTAAGATCCAGTCCCTTAAATGTGGATCACAGATTTCCTATCTAGCTTTATCTACAGTGGTATCCTCATTACAACAGACAACCCAGTTGAGTAAATGATTCCCAGTAGCAACAAAATGTTGCAAGTTTTCTTTTTTTTGAGGCAAATTGTTTGTTTGATATTTTTGCCAGAAGGGATTTAGAACTGACCACAAATTCTGTTCAATCAAACCTTGCTCTCAGACGTCCTTTCCTCCATCATTCATATTTATCAAGAGGTCTTTCTTAAATTCCTTGAATAGACCTTGATTCCTTTTTTCATAATTTTACTCATTAGGCCACTGGGACACAAAGCCATCCTGGTTTCACCAAACAAGTAAACCAGAGCTTTTCAGAGCTTGGGGTTTTGGGGGTTTTCCAGCAAGTCTCCTACAACTCTAAACCAGCTTCTGCAAACTTCCATTTTCATTGTTCTGCATGAGAAGTTTTCAAATTCTGTACATCTGTAAACTCCTACAAATGTTCAGATGGAAATGTGGCCCCCTGGGGCCACAAATTTGAGTCTACAGATGGGAAGCTTTTGTTTTCCCAAGTTATTTTCCATGGGCTTGTAAAACCTAATCTTTAGATCGACAGGGTTCCATGGACCACAGCTTGAAAATCTCCAAAGTAATTCACATAAAGATTACTCTCTCCTGACATGCAGGAGCAGGTACTGCTCTGCAGAAGAAGTAAATTACATTCTTACTGTAAAATTGCACAAATGATACACAGGATCACAAAAATGTCCACAGGTCCACAAATCCACAGAAAGAACAACAGAGATGAAACTTGTGCTGGCTAAAAGACTAATGTCTCAGTCTTGCAGTTATTTCTGCAGGAAAGTGAAGGTTCAGGGTTCCCTTGGCACCTTCAGGACATCACAGTATGGAATGCTCAGAGAGGAAAAGGTTATTTCCCTAAAGAGTATTCACATAGGAATATTTTAACAAACATATCTTCCATGCAGTGGAAATTTAGCATTGCCTAGAAATGGCTCAAAGGGAAACTAAATGGGAAATTCCAGAGGGAAAATGTCCCTCCTCCACTAAAAATTTTAAATTTCAACTATTTAAAATTTCTTATTTTGACTGTCTGTAGTGTTGCTTGAAAATAGAGATCTCCATCAAACTATCAAGAAACACACTCCTCAGAATTCTAAAATTTCAGAAATCATTAAATATGGGAGAGAAAAAACCAAGCAAACATAAAAAGCCTGTATCCCCTCCTGCATGTCACAGATGAGCCATATGGCCTGGTTTGGAGAAAGGTCATAAACCAGTGTTGTCCTAAAGCACAGCTGAAATGAGCAGAAATTCCCCTTTCTGAGAACTCAATAGCCCCAGTGTCACCTTCTGCTTGGGTTGTCTGGGATGCAGCTCAGGGCTTAGAAAACCATCAGCTGCATGACATGGGGTAAACCACTTCACTCCACAGCTCCCCACCCCAGTCTGCCAGCACTTCCCAGCATTTACAGGAAGTGTGGGAAGGATAAACACAGGGGGACTTTCAAAGTCCCTAGAGTCTACATTTAACAAGATCATGCAAGTTAGATTCACAGACTAGCCCAGTGTCTCCAAAATATCATGGTATATATTCTGCATCCTCCCATTTTCCTCTCTTGCATTCCTTCACAGCCTAACCCCACACTTAACCACATCTTGCCTCCCAAGAACAGGTCTTCCCATAAGCACTCAATCCTAGTTTGGGAAGATTCTTGTGGCTTCTCCTCCAAGAGCCCTCACAATTCTGGAATTTTCCCATTAATTGCTCAGTGGTGTCACATCTCTGAAGGAAAACATGTCCAAGACACTAATGACATATTTAGCAGCTCTGCAAGCTTTTCCTCTTTTCCTCCATCCCTGCTCAGTATTTGGAGCACATAATTTGCTCCCTTCCAGAATTAACCTGTGTTAATCTGTCGGTCATCTCCCACCCTGTCCTGTGTTGTATCTCCTTCCCAATATTTCCTTTAATCAATATTCCCCCCAGACACACTAAGTGCAGTTCTTTTTATAAATGAATCTGCTCTCACCCAGGAGATCTGACATTCAGACAAACTAAACATCCCTCTTCATCTAAATAATTTAAGGGATCTGCATCCCTTATCAAAGACTAATATATCAGGCACTGCCAACAAGGCACCTTCATTGTTCTTCAGTGCACATTAAAGTGCATTCCCTGTTTGGCAGAAGTGCTCTGTCAAGAGCCATGGTGACTCAAAGATCTCTTCACAGAGTTGTTGTGCAGTAAACAACACCAGCACAAGTCTCCCAACAGAAATAGCTGTTGTGATCATTTGCCCCAGTGTGCAGCCCAGCAAAGAGGGAAAATCACCCAGAATAGCCATGACCAGACAGTGTCTGATAATTGAGCTCATGTAAAACTTCCAAGAATTAAGACTCCCCTCATCTTCAGATAAATTTTGAATTAGCCTCCCTGATGAGCTTACATTTTTCATTTAACCAGGAATTTATGTCTTCATCTTCCAGTCACCAAATATTACATCTGCTCAGATAGCGATGCCTTTGTTCTCAAAAATGTCTTTCCTACTTCAACTCTGCGAACATCACCTCTGGCCTCCTTTTTTGAAAAGTTTAAGCTTGAGGCAGGTTTTCTCTTGCTTGTACTTCTGTACAAGCTGTCTTTGGAATAGAGTTTCTAAATGCTGGATATCAGAGCGAGAACAAACTCCACCTACACAGATACGCCCCACAGAGCTTCTCTGATGTCTTTGCCCCTCTCCTGCAAATGTGACCTCGAGGGCACAGCCTTTAGATCCTCTGTCCTTTCTCTGGTTGGGGATGGACACCAGCTCTGCACGACTGCTGCTGTCAGGGGAAGAGGAGATCTGCAACAGCTTCTGAGGACAAACTTTGAGGCTCGTCCATTGAGGATGAGGAAAAAAAACCAAGAACTTATGACACAGAGAACAGAGTTTAGATCAAAAATTTTCAGCCTGGACTGATGTCCATGACCTCTTTTTTTTTAAGATAAGGAGAAGCCATTAGTAGTGATCAGAGCTGTTTACTGTACACAGTGGTACTAGTGAAGAAAAACAAAATTTCTCCTTTCAGATGCTGGTACCCAGGGTAATGCCTCTTACATACCAAAACAACTTACAAGGTGCTGGGAAAATCTTCCTGTCTCATCCACATTCCCCCTGCCTGGGTGCACTGTAATAGTATGAAAAAGATAACCATGAAACATTATCCAGACTTCAACAACAACAAATGTAAGTGCTGAGGAAGGCAGTCAGTACCAATCACTTTAGAAGAAACATTAATGGAATGAACAGCACAGAACGAAAGCTGCTTCTTCATACATTTGCTGAAGCCCTGAAGCAAAAGGGCATATTTTCTTCCAGAACTATAGGGCTGAAACAAAGTACTTTCCAGAGACAGAACAGCTGAACCAGAAAAATGAGAAGATTTTGTGGCATCTTCAGCTGCCTCAGCCATCCTGGCCCACCTGATGCCTTTCACTCCATAATTCTTCCTCTGAAACTGAAGCTCTCCCAGTCAATGTCATGGAAACAGAGATAGGAGAACAAATCAACCCACTGGATGCATCTTGCATCCTTCTCTTTGCCATGAAGAGGGGTCAGAGAGTGTCTGATGATCCCAACATGTGGAAACGTGGCTTTTCATGAAATTACCTGCTCTTAATTGAGAGGGAGAGTTTCCATCATGACCAGGCAGTGCAAGGACTGTACAACTAATTTCAATCCTTTACTATTAATGAAAGAGGACTGTTGCTGTCTAAACTAATAAGGGATTTTTTCACTGTGTCATTTATATAGTAGAAGGAATTGTAAAATAACCTAATGATAGATAACTGTACTGCTGGAGTTTCCTCAGTTTGTCATTTCATACAAAAGGATCTCAGCCACCATAAAATTAAATTTCTCCACATTGCAACTGTTCAGCAATGAGACAAACCAAATTTTCTGCTAATTGAATGCAGTGAGCTACTTATATATTCATAGCGAGCTGGTGCTTTCAGCACCATTGCGCTCTGACTCTGCAGGAGCCTTCCCAGCAGTGGTGTTGAGCCAGCAGAGCTGGTGTGGAGCTGGCACAGCCACCAAGTCACCCACAGAGCCTTTAGCATGGGTTGGGAGCCCAAGATGCCACCTTGGTCTTAGTAGGAGCATGGGTTTCCTTTCCTTCCTTGAAAAACCCCAACCTGTTCTCTTGGGAATGTTTTCTGAAGACTGCTCTCCTTGCTCTGCAGAAACAGGACTAGATGGCCTAAAAGACCCCCTGATTCCTCCAGCTCACCATTGGCTTCAGGTTACTTTTTGCTAGCTCATTATCCTCCTGAATTTCAGAGCATAACTATTCAGGAACCTCTGATTTGGAGGTTTCTAAACACAATTCCTCATTGCCTGGCACTAAATGAAAAGAATTATTCAAGGTAAGACACACTTCATGAATGCCTGTGCTTTGCCTTCCTTGCTGCTGTGAGGATGCTCTCTGGTTTGATGTGAGCATTCCACACAGCACCGTGATCCTCTCCCAACAGCAGAAGCAAAATACTCCCTTAATGCCAAATCTCAGTCTCTCTCTCAACTTGATTAGATTTCTCCAGTGTTTGACATACTCTGATGTTAATCCCAGACACCCTTTCTTTAAAATCTTTTCCTTCTCCTTGAGTTCTGTAACCTATGTTTGTCCAAGTTTCCTAGCCCTGTATTCCCTGGAGTTGCTGATACAACACTCAGTGTCTGCAGTCAGATCCCAGTGACACACCAATGCTTTGGTCCTGTTTTGTTCCAGGTTATCCTGCTTCATTCACCAGTGAATTACCCTTGCACATGAGTCTTTCAAAAGGAGAAAATGTGACAGCTTTCATCTTTTCCATAATGTAAGAACTAGAAGGTAATAAACAGAAGAACAAGACATAAGAAATGAAGCCAGCTTGTAGCCATACAGGGGAATTTGCACTAGCCAGCTGACAGGCAACCAGGGTCACACAACTGCACTCTGCAAATCTATTTCACATTCACTCTTGTCAAATTTGCCACATCAGTAAAACTTCCAAGACTTCTTAATAAGCCACTTACAGCCCCAGCTACTAGAATTATCCTGTTTAAAAATTTCCGGCTTTCATTTTCCGAAAGTACTTTTCTCATCTCCATGGTTGCACAGAACAGCTTGAAGCAAGTATACATTGAACTCAAAATAACATATGTTTAAAAAACCCTTATAATTTCAATCTTCTTATGATCTCTGAGTAATAGATTTGATATTTTTCAAAACTTACATTTGGACAGATTGGATATTAAATACGTGTCTGTGAATCTGCACACACATGTGTACACGTACATGTGCACATGCCCATCTTTTCAGACACGATCTATCCAAAAGGACATAGATGAAAATGAAGAGAAACCTAGCAGTGGTTTCAAGGATTAATTTGGGAACACACCCATTCCAGTTCTATATATTGCTTTGTTAAGAATAGAAGCATTTCACAAATGCCTGAAAGCCCCAGAAAAACAGGCTGCTAAGAAAGTGTGTGCTGTCAGAGACAAGCAGAGCAATCTCCAGCTGACTTTCTGTGTGAGGAATCAAAAATTAAGGGTTAAAGCCTGTCAGAGGCCAAAGCATGAACTTTCTATCCGCTAACAACTAACTTGGACAATACATTTGAGCTAGGTTTCTACAGGTACTGAGGTATCCAAACTTTTTCTGATGTAAAATGCCCCTGGAAAGACTAATATTGCTGTGGATCCACCCCTGCTTTTGCTGTATTGAGAGAACAGGTACCAACAAAATGCAGTTCCACTGTCCCTTCCTGTTCTGGAAACTATACTGCTCCTTGGTCAGTGGGTTCCCAGAAGGTGAATTGGATTCCTCAGAACTGAAAACGTGGGTCAATTATTAATGATGGAATTAATTTTATGCACAACATTTCAGGGAAGTGCATTCAGACATTTTGCAGCCCTTCATATCAAGGTCAGTTTTATTCTCCATACACAGTGGTGAGCTCTGCTGAGATCTGTGTGAGCTGCCAGCAGTTCTCTGCTCACACTGGCCATCCATTAATTCACTGATTAGTTTAGTCACTCACAACATTCTATTTCCATTTTATACTTTCACTATTATCTTTTATACTTCCTGCATTTCAGGAGTATTATGGGAATCTTTTATTAACACATACACACAGGGATGAGATTTAATCTCTTTAATTTATTGTCTATTGTATTCCTAGTAAACCTTTCTTTGCAATATCCAGGCAGCACTCTGATGGTAAATCACTGCTGAAAGACAATACAGAACTACAAAGTATTCTTTATTAAATGTTTTATTTTATTACCAAAACTCTTCAAATGTCCTTAATATATTTTTCAAGCTGTTTTCATTTGGCGGTGAAATGGCTGATCCTTGAAAAGCTTTTGTCTTAGTGCTTAAAGCAGTGAAATCTGTATTCACTCCTAGGTACACAATTTCCCATGGTTTCCAATAACAGAGATTATTGACATTTTCCCTGGTTGCTATGGAGAGGGTCGCTGCACACATTTAGTAGGCTAGGAATTGAACACGTCCAAAGCATCTCATGAAGGATGGCTTGGGCTTGCAAAAGGGTTTCAAGCTTTGGCCAAGAGCTGACCTAGGGCAGGATCTGTCATGGAGGGGAACTGCATTTTCCAAAGGTAGGAAGAAGCAAATGAATCAAGGTCTTGTAGAGAAATTCACACACTACTGGAGCAGTGAAGTCTGAGCCACCAAAGGCAGTGGAGTTCTTGGCTCCAAGACTCCAAAGGGGACTCAGTACAGAGCTTTTCTCTGGACACAACAATGCCCAGGAGGTCATCCAGCTGCAGCACAGCTTCACCACAGCCTGACCTGCCATGGGTGTTACCCTGTGCCTGCCCACAGGTGCTCATGCTGTGCAAATCCTCAAGCCCAGTTCTCACAGATCCATCTCAGGAGCCCTCTGAGAACTGGAGCCACAGCCAAGCTGCCAGCCTGTTTATTGATGAGCTGTTCCTTAGAGGGACTAAGTGAAATATCTGTTGGGAAACACCTCACCAAACTAAGAACATTAGCTGGGCTCAGAATGTTTTTTATCCCTTCTGGTACCCATTCTGACTGTCACTTTGCCACAATGCAGTACATTACTGGTGTATTGCTGTAAAGCAAGCTGAAAAGTACTGGCATTATTCTACGCTGGTTTTGGATTCTTTGGAGTGGAATGGTCTTTCCAAACTGCCTAGACCTTTTAGTTTGATGTAGCACCATTTAGCAACCCTAAGGTTTAACCACCTCACAAAGGAAACAAACCTGCATGTAAATGTTTTTAGTTTTAATAAAATTTTTAGGCCAGGGTTGTTTGTTTTTTTTATAATATGGCTAGTACTTATCATATGATACGTGCACTTCCAGACTAAGTTTCTCTAACCTCTTCAAGCCCCAGCTTTTGAGATGAACTGTTTACTTAATAGCCACCATCATAATTTCTACTAGGACTTCTACCCACTCTTGTAATACATATATTTAATTTTTAACTGGTAAAAAGTTAATGAATGTTTCTTATGAGGCCTACAGGCAGCAGAAGTTTGCAGGATGTAAACCCATGAGTCCTGAGTCTTGTTCTATGTCTTAAGCTCCAAGACCACAGCCATCAAACCCAAGAGATTCATTTTGCCACGAGCCTCCCCACGGAGCTGGCAACTGTTCTAGGAGGCCACATTTTTATCAAGTTTTCTTACCAGCATGGTGTCTTCAAGGTTTCAGACAGAAAGTTCAGACCACACACGGAGTGAAGGGCTCATGTCCCTCCCAAGGGTATCTGTGCACTCCCTGCCTCCCTGTGTGCCTCTGCTGGGAGTGAGACAGAACAAGCTCTGTGCCTGTGAAATTCAGCAACAACACTCACTTTCAAGTGACACAACCAGTTCTGAAATGTCAGAACAACCCAGGAAATTAACTTTCAGATCAAGAATAGCTGCTGAGGTTGAACCCCTGCAAGGCTGAAGCGATGGCACTCCAGAGTAGGTCATATTCCAGAGACACAGCCAAGAGAGTTTCTCCTTTTCCCCTCCAAAGCTCACAGCCCACATGGCTCAGAGTACCAAGGAGCACTGAGGCACAGAAGGACTCCCCACTAAGGGCAACAAGCTGAAAGCCAGCCTTGACTTCTGACTTGTGCCTTTTCACCCCCATCTTCCTGTTCCCTTGGATGAGATCTCTGAAAACATTCATACCCAGAAGAGGGTTCACCATAGAGACTGAGGAATGAAAAGGAGACATTTGCTTTTCCTCGTTTTTAAATTCTGGTCTCTCAATTCTTTTCTATGCCCTGGCATCCCTGATCCTCCCCACTGCACCCCTGCAGTCCAGTCCAGCCATACCCTTCCAGCAAACAGTGCAGTGGGAGATGGTGCCTGTTTAGGAAAGCACAAAGGCAAACTGCAGGCTCACCCCTGCCTTGGGTGATGGCAGCTGAACATCCCTTTTCCCATGAGGGCTATAACTTCTGGTTGGCCTCAAGCTAACTGCAAGTTGTCCCTTGCAGTCAGGTTACTGCAGCCATCTCCCATAGGCTGTAGCTGCAGCACAGAACAGCTGTGACACAGGAGCAGCAGCTGGTGGGAGGTATATCTGTCTGACAGCTCCATGAATTGGGCAGCCCTGAGCACACCAGAGCTGGGAATAAGGCCCCTTCTTTGCCACCACTCTGAAATGGAGGTCCATTTTTCCAAAAATCCTCAGATCAAGCCGTGACTATATCAATGCCTTTATTTCCCCCTGCAGAACACACCCTGTGCACAGCAGCTCTGCTGCCTAGGGCAGGGCTGACCCCAAAGCCCCAGTGCAGCTAGGAAGAAAGGTTTATCCAGCCAGGGGCCCAGTGGGGAGTGACCCCCCAGAGAAGAGCAGCTCCCTTGGATGTCTTTCTCCTGTGTGAAAAAACTTTTCCTTGAAGTCATTTGCAATGTGAACCCTTTTTCTATCTGTTCTCTTCCTCCCCACTGAAAATCCCCGCTTTTAACAAAGCCCTGAAAAGGGAGAGGGAAAAGGGCTGGACATGTCAAAGGCTACTATTATTACTGCCTCCTTGTGGCAGGCACAGAGGAAGGTGGCTGCTTAAATTTCTAAGACAGACAGACAATGATAGGTAGCAGATGGATGGACGGGCTCCTGCTGGGAGCACACAATGAATTTCATTTTGTTACAGCACATCTACTGCAGAAGGGGGATGATACTGCAGTATGTGTGCCAAGTTCCCTTCACTGGAATGGATCCTGCACAGACCAGACTCGCACACAGCAGAGATTTTATATATCAAACAGGAAAGAAAAAGGGCTGACTTACAGCTTTTGTCTTCAAAATCCATTCACAGTAAAAACCTAACGGGAAAAGGCGGACTGTCCCACTTTTTGCAGCGCCAGGAGATGCTTTCGATATAACCAGTCCCTCAAGACGCCTCACAGGTTTGCACAGAAATTGCTTTTCTCGTCAGCGGAGCACGAGTGCTCATTGACACAAAGTTGGGAGCGCCGAGCAGCTCGGCTGATGTCACAGGAGGTACCACCGGCAGGGACACCCCGTTTGTGCCCAGCCTGCCCTCCCCTGCGGCCGATCCAGCTCCTCCGAGCTGTGCTGGGCTCTGGGGAGCCTCGGGGCTGCAGTTTTCCAGCAGTCCCCTCGCTGTCACAGCCGCCATGCCCTGCTGTCCCCTTCCTCCCCGATCCATCACATCGAGCCACCTGCAGTCAAGGTGAGATGTGAGTGACACAGGGAAAGGGGGAGGGAGGGCGTTTGCTTGAGTCATCCCAGGCGCTGCAAGGCCTTTTAAATTATGTTGCCGGTTTGAAAATGGGTTTAGAGCCTTTCAGTGGCAAATTTGAGTCTAAGCACGCTGCTTTTGCTCTCTCTGAAATACTGTGTGTACATACACATAAATATCTCCAGGCTGCAACCAACCCCATCCATCCCCATCCCGGGGCTCCCTGTTAGCTCCACTATCCTGGCATGTAGCCTAAAGACCTTTCAAGTGATGCATTTGGGAATGATTGGTTATTATACTATAAGAAAAACAATTCCCTGGGCTGGGGGAGGCAACTCAGCAGTGAAGACGAACATAATCCACCTTTGTCTGCTTTTCAGCTTCAGGATGTTCCCTAAATATCATATTTGCAGAGCACAGAGGTGGGGAGAGTTCCTGACCAGTGCCTGATCTGGAGAGCACCTCATCCTCACCATGGCCAGCCAGACCATCCTGTTGAGGCTGCTACTCCTCATATAAAAGCCCTTTAAGCACTAGAGTTCCCTTCCCATGGTTTTTTTTGTGCTATTAGCATGCAAATCACCTGTGTCTCACCTCAAATGTTAGAACCAAATCCATTTCCCACTGCAGCCCTTGCAATGTCACTGATTGCCCCTGGCGCTGGAGGCTTTCTGAGTCTCACTGCTTAGGATCAGCTAAATATCAGCTCTGTGACTCTTGGAGTGTTCCCTGTCATTTAAAATAGAAAAAATAAAATAAAAAGGAGAGTGCTGTCCTTAGTGTAAACAGTTAACTCCTTAAGGTCTGGAAAATATTTTATTATTAAGGCAACTCATTCTAATAAGCCCAGAGATGCAAAAGTGTGTAAGGCTGAAGGTAAGATGTGGAAGGGTACAGAGGTAAGGATATTAGCATGGAGCCCCTTCTGAATTCTATTGCAACCAGTTCCAAGCAAGATTGATGCCTTTCCTTCCCAATAAAGGTCCAACCCTTCTTTTTAAGACCCCAGACCAACACACATGGCAGAATTTGAAATGTGCATCCCAATCCCCTAACCTGGGAACAGGGGGACAGCCAGGGAACAGCAGCTCCTGCTCCTGATTCACACTGGTGAAGTTAACAGGCTGCTTTGTACAGGGAATACCTGAGGGGAATGAGCTTGGAGATGCACTAACAACACCATCCTCCCTCAGTGTGAGACACCAGAGATGGGGCATTCCCTTGAAGGCTCTCAGCACATCCCAGTGAGGCTGGGCAGCCAGGGCTGAGCCCGGAGCTCTTGGCTGGCCCCGTTTGCAGGGAGGGTGGTGCAGCTCTGTGCACTCAGCACGTCTCTGGGAGCAGCTGCAGAGGCAATCCCAGCTAGGATGGATCTGGTGAGCACCACTGGGATCTGCCCCACTCCAGTGACAGCCTGTACACCCCACAGTTTCATTACCAGCAGATATATTGCTCCTCAGAGACCAAAGGCAGCTGCTCAGCTGCTAATGGCAGGGACTGCTCTGGTTTTCAGGAGTTGAGTACTCCTTGTGCACATCCTTTGAGAAATCTAATGGGCACTGAATATCAACATCTAAAACAGGAGAAGGTCCGTAGCTGCTCAAAAATGTTTGCTCTTCTTTTCCTCCATACATTGCCTGATCATTTGATCCCACTTTTGCTTTGCAATAAAGAGAATAAGGACAATAAAGAGAATAAGGACAATATTGAAGAAATGAGATGTGACGAGTGACCTTCCCTATAAACTCCATAGGCAGAAAATGAGGTTGAGCAGTAAATTAGAAAGTACCTGTCAGAGCTGCCCTTCCAGATCACTTGGAACCACAAGGGAGGAATTGCAGCTATCACCATGGCGATTCTGCAGACTCTATTTTATATTGACCTTAAGGTACTACTGAGTGGATAGGGCTAGAAGTGAAAATGGGTATGGATGGAGTGGAACCATATGTACTGTCACCAATTACCCTTCCTAAAGAGACTCTGAGGTTCAATGGGGAAAAAAAAAATCTTACTTTATTTTAGTGGCAGTGACCCCTGAGGACAGGAGTGCCTGGATCCTCCCAGTAGCTCTCAGTCTCACTAGAATCACAGAGGATTTTGGCGTAACCTTGTAAGTAAAATCTTCTACAAGACATCCATCACCAGTCAGTTTTAGATGTCAAATTAAAATAGATGCCTCACATTTCCATGCACAGCAACTATTTTCATAAAAGAATTAGAAAACATGAACTGAAGTTGAAATACTGTTTGACTTCTGGAAAGTTTTTTTTAATTTTCTTGCTCGGTACAAAGATCTTTTAACTTGCAAGTTGAAGTAATTTATCTTCATGATGCCACCTGCTGACCACAGGGAAAAGGTCACTGCTGTTACCAATGACAGCATCCCAGCAGAACATCCTCTCTTAGCATTTTTCCTCCTTCCTTCCCTCTTTCAAGAGAAGGTCAAGCATCACCTCTCCTCCAGGGAGGAGTGACTACTAACATTTCCTCTTTGCATTAGGAGCAGTTAATGGAAATGCTAATAAATCACCCTTCATATTCTCATAGAGACAGTTACAGCGAGCAAAGACCATCTGCCTGTCTGGATTCCCATGAGGAGCCATAAGATAAGGGGAAAAAATCATCTTCTTCACACAAACCTCAATTTTTAATCCACAGCATGACTAAAACTCACAGTCCAAGCCTCTTTCATTCCCATCCTGGAGGAGATGCTGTTGGAATCTTTTGTGTGGCATTGGTAGCTGTGTCACAGCAGTGTGTCACTGCTCTGGACAGAATCCCTGCACTCCATCCCCTCACAAACCCAGACAGCAGGATAAAGAACTTATGATCTCAGTGTAAAGGGCAAAGTGGGAGTGGGAAAACCCACGTCAAATGCTTGGCTGAGATGACAATGCAAGGCCATCCCTCAGCTCTCACTGTCACACCAAGC
This sequence comes from Entomyzon cyanotis, assembly GCA_024500445.1. Classification (NCBI taxonomy): domain Eukaryota; kingdom Metazoa; phylum Chordata; class Aves; order Passeriformes; family Meliphagidae; genus Entomyzon; species Entomyzon cyanotis. The sequence continues at coordinate 13,546,822 of JAKEPQ010000780.1, forward strand.
CACAGCTGCACCAGTGGCCAAGCCCAGGACACACTGCCACCTCCCAGACTGCAGAGCTGATCAGCTCTCCTGGACTTAGCTTGTAACAGGGTGTGGGGGGAGTGTGGAACTCTCCCTGCCTCTGCAAGGAGATGCAGAATAGGATTATCCTCTCAGTCTGCACAAAGATTGTAGAGGAACACAGGGCAAGAAAATGGGAAGTGATAAAGATGAACTACATCCGGTCCCTGCTTCCCTTTTCAGATACATTTTGAACTCAATAGGAAATACAAAAGACAAATTTAGACACCTGGTGAAATGAAGGGGACGTGCAAACATTCTAAATTCTCTGACAAAGAGCAGTGATGGTAGTGCAGTGCAGGTGCCAGCTGTGGAGCTCTGTTAATGAATTTCCTTTTCTCTCAGACATTAATGGATGCCACAGAGTGGCAGTGCAACATATTTGAAACCCCATGTGACTGCTCATTGCATTCTTTAAGCAAAGCTGGTGGTACTTGTATTTTATCACCTCATTTTTGTTATTATAAGTCATTTCATTTACAAGGTATGTGGCATGAAACAAGATGCACATAGACTTAGGTGAAGGCCTATTTAAATAGGTTGTGTTTAAACAGCATCTAAGTAGGTGACAGGTTGTGCTTAACATGTTTAAATAGGCTATTTACTTTTTTTCAAGTTTAGCACTTAATCAAATGGTTTGCTTGGCAAGTAGAGAATGAGTCCCCAAGGCAATAGGAGTCAGACAGAAAGCAGAAAGATTGCTTTTTCTGGTGCTTCTGTGGTGCTAAAATTGCACACAGATTTGTCACACACACATTGGCCATTCAAGCAAATCAGGAACCTCATCTGTCCTCACATGCTTGCTTTCTTTCCTTCTCTATTTATTTATTTCTATGTGGCAAACCATTTGGAAAGTCAGCTTCTAGCCAAGAACATCCATCCCTTGGCCACTGGAGCCATCCTGGTGTTGCTGCCTGCTCACACCCCAGGCACACACAGCCTTACAGAAACTCTCCTTCAGCTTCCTCCCTGCCCTGCTACACTGAGGAACGCACAGCAAAAATTAATATTGCCCCTGCATTCCCAAATTACATATATTTCTGATGCAAACTGACTTCATTCAGGAAGAGGAGACTCAAATATTGAAAAGCACCAAGGCTATTAGGATCTGTATATCCCACACCAATCAAGTTCCCCCAAAATTTCAGCTCATCAGGAATTGCATCATCACACATTAATGCAACCTACCCCTTCTTCACCAGGAGTGTTTGCAGACCTAGCAGTTACCTGCATGTTTATCTGCCAGCACACTGAAAAATGTGGGATTTTAGAAAATTAGTTTCTAAACAACCCAAGGAAGTTAGCAGTGAACTAGCTTTTAAAGAGGTGGCTCATTTGCAGGGTGAAAACTAGAAGTGATCACTGACCAGCAAAAATTCCCCATATTTCTTTCCTCTTCCTGACCATTTCCAGAATTCTTTGAGAATGGACTGGCATATGAAGAGTAAATCAGAGGGGGAAAGACTAATACAGATCTGCCTTACAAAAATATTGGAATTAAAATTTGTTGGACATTGGTTCCTGCTGAGGTCTCCTGAAATGTTTATTGGATATTTCATCACCTCCTTCTAAGATCAGATGACCTTGCGAAGTGACAATTCCTTGTTTTGTTCTTTTCTAACAGTTTTCTTTCCATAAATACAGAAGAAAGGTGCTGTGGGAAAATTAAAAAAAAAAAAAAAAAAGAAACTTTCTTAGTGATTTTCAGTACATACCATAAAAATAAAAAGAGCTGGTTCACTGATACAGCTGGGTTTGATAATTCATCCTGTTTCCTCCTTCATTCTAGGATCTCTCTGTCATACTCAGAAAAGGCTGTTGCCTTCCTATCAGTTCCCAATCCTTTCTTTCCCTGACATCCTATGTTTAATGGTGCAGCTGTGACCTCCAGGCTGAAGAGGAGGTAGGAAGTAAGATATTTTGACTTTACTAACCAAAAAGGCAAATTTTTTGTGAACAGCCTTATTTGTTTTCCTTTGTATCTCTAAGAAACCAATGAATAATCTGCCATGTTCTCTCCATCAAGCTTTGAGGGTTGATGTAGGTTTCCTCTTGCTCTCATTGAGATGGTTTTGAGGGCTTATACTAAAATAATGAGGCATTTTAAAAAAATTTTCAACCTACCTGAATTCGTCCATTTCAGACTCTTAGCTAGCTCTGTCCTTTTGAGCCCCTCTCACTGGGAGGGGAGGTAGATTTGAAAGACAATGGAACTTTAAAAAAAAAAAAAAAAAGTTATTTTCTGAAGTTATTTTCTTTTTGTTCCACTTTCTGGAGAAATAGCCTCTAAAATGGCAGATAAAAGCCTGAGCTTCCTGTCTCACTCAGGGAATTCTGGTTTTATAGTTGCATTATAAATACCATTTCTTATTTTTAAAAATGTGAAAGACATCAAAGAGACACAGCCAGTAGCACTCCCTGTGGCAGAAATACAATTAGTAACCTAAGTCTTTCCATGGACTAAAACAAGAGCTCCACAGCATCTTGGTCACTCAGGGCACTAGGAGGAAACCAAACCTCTGTCTCAGCACTGCCATGCCATTTCGCTGGGTGAGCCATTCCCCTTCCTGTGCCTTGGTTTTATCTGCTTCCTCCAGATTACTGTAATTCTCAATTTCAGCAAGATACCTATACAATAACTGTATAGAAAATGTTGGCATTGACTTCTGAAAATGCCCTCAGATGTCCTCAGAAACACCTTTAGTAAACATCCCTCTCCACAGTCTGCCTCTGTGGCTTTTCTTTGCCTTTGGGAAGCTGATCCCTGCTCTTGCTAGCAGGCTTTGATCCCATCACCATTCCTCCTCTCCAGGCTTTACCTGTCCTTCCTCTCACACAGAAAGGGCTTAGAAAAAGAGACAGCACCTCTCATGAAGCTGCAGTTCAGCCTCAAGGTCTCTCTGAGACAAGAGACTGACTGAGAGCTGCTCAGCCCCCCCATACAAGAGGGGTGCCAGGTGCCATCATCTTGCTCCCTTCTCCAGCCCTCAGAGCCCATTCCTCTGGCCCTGCAGGTGGTGACACACCTGTCCCCTGGGCACAGAGGGGGGTGATGCTGTGCCACAGGACAGGAGCAGGGCATTGCTTTGCTTTATTGCTCAGAGGCTGCAGCACCTTGGAAGCACAGTTTGTAGAGCTGCCCTTGGAAGGTGAATCAGGCAGAGCTGCTGTGTGCCAGCACCTCTTGTGAGGCATCTCCTTCAGTCTGAATTGTTAGACACTTTCAGAGCTATTGGACAGGGGGCCGGGTTTTGGCAGGGTTGCTGCTGCTCAGGCCATAATCTCTCTGCCTCTCATTTGTTCTCATTTGCTCCAGCCAGCAGCTCTCATGACAACTCTGTGGCAGCACATCCTTCAAAGGCCAGCAGCCAGATAAACAAACTGGACTACCAGATATTTCAGCAGCAAGTCTCAACCAAGGAAGGAAAGCCCTTTAGTCCTTATAATACAGGCCAGGGAATGCAAAACTGCCTCCCTCCCTGCAAAGCTTTGACCCTTGAAGGTAGTTTCTCCCTCAGAGAGGAGTCAGGATGTTTGGAATTGCCTGAGGAGGAAGGAGGGGAGTGGGGTGAGCAAGAGCAAGCAATAGGAAAATGGAGATATTGCAGGAAAAGATAAAAAAAAATAGAGTTAAGTAGCAGGGGAAATTCCCTTTTCCAGCCCAGCTGTTAGATCAGCATGAAGCAAACAGAGAAGCAGCACTGGAGACTTAGGTGAATGAGCACTGCATTCCAAGCTGCTGGGGAGACTCATCCAAACACACCTCAGGATTTATTCTTGCTGCAAGTTCTGCAATTAAAGAGTGAGGTTTCCCCAGTGAAAGTTGCCACTGTCATCTCCCATGATTGAAATTCCAGAATCCTCTTCAGGCGGGTGTGATCAGTGACCAAGGCAAGCCTTTGTTTGCACAGTTGGCTCACTGCACCCAACGCTTGCTGCTGCAGGATTCCTCCCTTCCCTGGGCATCTCAATAACAGTGTAGAAATCAGAAGATGGGTTATGGTTTTGTGATATAATCCATGCCCAATTACCGAGCAAATTTGGCCTTGGTTTTAAGGTAACCAAAGCACTATAAATTCCTTGGTGAAGAATAAGTCCTTTGTACTGCAAAGCAAGGGTGTTCAAATATATTTGTCCCAGTTTAATTAGTTTTCAAAAGTGGGTTTAATGTGCTTCAAGCCTCCAAACTACTGGAGAAGCCCAATATTTTATCTCTGTGCAACGTGACAACAAATAACCTTAATGCCTATTCTTCCACACAGTTCCCACCTCCTCAGGGCCAAGCAGCAGTGTATTTATGCTACTGATTGAAACAACAGTTTAGTCCAACACTTGGTTTTACTGAATCTACCTGAGAGCCATCAATCCTGTTCAGGTCCATCTGCCAGCCAGGACGTGACTGCCACCCTCTGTGACAGCCACACCTCCCTGCCAGGAGAGACAAGAGCTTTAGGATGGCAATGCAGATTTACCCACCTCTCCAGAGCAGTCCATTACTCCCTGCAGACCACAGGGCAGCTCTGCGTGATCCCCATGACACAGCAGGGGAAGTGATGACAAAGGACAAGCAGAGGAGTTGCTGCTGCCCTCAGGAACAGCCTTCCTGCAGGCAGAGCACAGCTCACAGGTCTCTCCTGATGCTGAGGGGAAGAGCTGCAGAGCTGCACTCTTGTACTCCAGGCATGTCTCAGCAGTGGGGTTTTGATGGGGTGGGGAATACCTCTGATCAAGCCCATTATTCTCCCCATTTCATTATCTAATGGTCCCTGGCTGTGCAGCAGCAGTATAAAGAGTTTGGAGCTGATTTAATTTGCTGGAGATTTCATCTGGGTAGCTGCAAGCACAGGGCTGTGATTTCTATGACGTGGCACAGCAGCAGCTGCTCAGCCCCAGCTCTGAGATGGCTCTAGCTCAAAAGAAATATGAGGTGCTCATTTACATCAGTTGCAGTTTTGCTTTGGAAAGAAAATAAATTCAACTAATAAAGCAGGACAAATCCCTGTGACACATGCACGGAAACAGCTGCCTAGGAAAAAAGGGCAACTGTATGGGATTGTGAAGGAATAGGAAATATTTCCATGTGTTGGTAAAGTTAGTCTGCCACTCCTTAAAAGCAAGGCAAATTAAGTCATTCTGGCAGAAAATACTTACATTCCAGGTAAGCAAAGCACTTTGGCTGTATGTCACCGTTCTGACCTTCAAGAGGACTCACACAGAGGCATATGGTGACACATGTGCACCTTTAGGGGCTAATTCTGACCTGATTACACCCTCTGATTTGTGTAGCAAACAGTCAGAGATGAGCCAGTTCATTCCTTCTCTCAGACCCCAGAGGCAGCCCCAGACAGATGTGTCTGAGCACAATTGCCCTCCCAAAGCTCTGAACTGGGCAATTCAGGTAAATTGTCCTTGGTCCTCAGGCTGTAACCTCCACCGAGGGCAGGTGTACTAAATCCCTGGCTTTACTCATCCCTGCCTTTCCAAACTCTCTGCATGGGTCTTCAGGATCATGGATTTCATTTCAAAAGAGGGAGAAACTGAGTCATGGCAGCAATGTCCCCAAGGATATGTGACAGTAAGGAGCTCAGGTCACAGTTAATAGCCTTCAGCACACTATGCAACACCAGCTCACAAAGAAGAGCTCAGAGCACCAGGTATTAATTCAGCCCTGCTGACTTTTCTCTTCTTATTTTCCTGACCTCCCTGAATCCCACAGCCAAGCCCTTATCACCCCTGCCTCAGCTCCCTCTGAGCATGGAGCAGGTCAGGATGAAAAAAAGCTTTATTTCCTGGCAGGGCTGTGACAAGAGGGAAACAAAGAGGTCTTTGTTTGGAACTCTTCAGCCTTTCCTTCTATATTTGAAATTCTTTTTTCCATTTTTTTCATTGTTTCCGGTTTCTGGGGAAGTCGCCCCTCATGAGAATACCTTCAAGTGAATCAGCAGAGGCTGAAGGGTCTTTTGAGAGGCTTTTGAGATAGATGAAGGAGGAGCTGTGGTGTGCTGGCTTTCACCACCTAAAAATCACAGAGCCACAGGAGATTAGCTCAGGTCATCAGAGCATGGTGCTATAACACCAAAGTCATGGGTTTGATCCAGGCCATTCATTTCAGAGTGGGACTTGATGATCCTTGTGGGTCCCTTCCAACTCAGAATATTCTGTGCTTCTCAGAGATGGGTAACACTCTAGACTAATTTATCAAAACTGAATCAATTAAATCCATTCTAATTTCTTTCTAAAGGAATAATAGTATCTTATAGTGGGTAAAGAAGCACAAATATCAATAAATGCTGACTTCCTGAGGTGTTGCCATAGGCAAGCTATGGAAACACGAACAGGTAGAGCTGTGATGAGCAGAAGGGACTAGGGGAAAAAAAAAAAAAAACCAGACTCCAGGAGCCATTTCCATTGGCTTGCTGACAGACCAAAAGGCAGCAGACAGCAGCCCTGGTCTGCTACTTTTGGAGACTTCCAGCACAGAAGAGAACAAAGAAGAGACAAACACGCTTACTCAATCTTCAGACACTGATAAGCTGGGAAGAGCCATGAGCACACTGTGGGATGTGAAACAATTCAAAATAGTTGTGACAAATAAGAGAAAAAAATTAAACTCCAATTCAATGAAGGACCAACAAAGAGTGACTGAATTTCACCTGGAATAGTTCACTGACATCAAGGCAAACTGGAGAGCAGCTGGCTGAGGCAGGTAGGATCATGAGATAGGGAGGTCAGACAGCTGCTGGAAAGCCAAGATAGAGAAACTCTCCAGGGCTGCAGAATTCCCCATGCTGCACAGAAAACACAGTTAGAAAGTCTTCCTCTTTACCCTGCTCTGCTAGAGCTGTGTCCAGGCCTGGAATCTCAGCTGAGAAACGTGTGGATGAAGTGCAGACTAAAATGCTCAGAGGTACAGAAAATTCAGTGAGCTAGGAAAGGGTGAAAGAGGAACTGTTTGGGTTAGAAAAAGGGAAGGGGAAACATTCAGTGCTCTGCAAACAAAAGATTACTACAGAAAAGGAGTTATAAGTTCTTCTGTGGTGGTCTGGGCAAGAAGAGATGGGCTTGGACTGCAGTGAGGGAAATTCCAGAAACATTCTGAATATTTAGCCAAAGAAAAAACATGGAGAAGGATTGGAAATTCTTGTGCATGAGAGATGTGGGTGCTCCAGACATAAAAATCTTCCATCAACAGTTTAGAAAAGGATCTTTCATAAGGAAAGCAAGGTGAGTCAATCCTGCCATTAAACAGGAAGAAAGGCACAGACTTATGGCCTTTCCAACCCAATTTTGTCTAACTCCTGTGACTTCTATTGTTAGTACTTGCCTTGCTAAAATGGAACACCTTCTCATCTTCCTTGAACATACTTTGCCAAAGACAGAGCAAGGAAAAAAAGGCATTTTAATTGGAATCTTCTCCATTCACCTCCCGTACATCTTCCACAAAACAGAAAAACAGTTAAGTCATCTCTCCTAACCACATTCTCCCATGAGGTTTTTGCGGAGAGGAAAAAACCCAGATCCATTAAAAAAGGAATATTGCTTTTTTTATTGAAATGAAAAGAACTAAAATAGTTCTTTTCCCCACTGAAAAATAAAGAGGTGAATGGAGAAGCAGCAGACAGGCTTTATGGAGGCGTTTATCTCTGAACTCATCAAGATATCAGCGATGCTAACATTGGGGAAGGACAAGGTCCTATGTGCTTAACAACCCAGAGCAACACTGCAAATTGGGGAAGGCTTTGAAGTATAGCAGACTCCTGTAACCAGTGAAAACTCTGGCGTGGGTGTGGGTTTAGGTAAGCAGAAAGTAATTTCCTGCTCAGGTAAATTCAGCCCAGGTATTTCTGAAGGCTACAAAATTGGCTCCAGAAAAATCTCATGAGCCACAGCTTCAAATGGATTACTCAAGCATTTTACATTTATACCACAGTTTCCAACAAGAAAGGGGGTTTAATATTGTGTGTCTTCATTCCAAGAAGAGAGTTGCCAAACTCAAATTGGGGGCCAGATTTTCCTAAAGGAAACAGAGAGATGAGGCTTTTCTGTGGGACCATACTGGAGCAATTCTGAAATCTAATCATGCAAGCTTTGCAGACATTGACTTCGTGTCTCTGCTCTGCAGCTGGTCAAGAAGAATGGTCTTAAACTTTTGCATACACACATACACACTAATGATTGTGCATTTTTTTTTTTCTAGCTGATCCCACATAAAATCCTTTTTGCAAATATTGATCCGAGAATTCTGGCAAGAAACAAAAGCACTAAATGGGGCAAACGGAACTGTAAAAAGAAAAAAAAATAGGAAAAAAGGGGGGAAAAAACACCCAAAAGAATTTTTTTCCCCTTTTTTTAAACCCCCCCCCAAAAAAATTCATTTTTGGAAAAATATAAATTTCAAACAAAAAACCCTCCTCCATCCCCCCTCTTTTTTTTTTTTTTGGGGGGGGGGGGGGTTTTTTTTTTTTTTTTCCCCCCCTTTTTTTTTATGACTTGAGAAGCTAGCAGACTTCACCTGGTCTTCTCACTCCTTGGCAAAGCCCAGAAAACAGCACCAGCTCTCAGGGAAGTCAGTCACAAAATAGAACCTGCCTTTGTCCAGACAAATCCAGAGGATTTTACATCACACCTAGTTCACCAAGTCCCTCTTCCCAGAGGTTTTTGGTACAAGTGGTAAATCAGCTTTGTCACTGGTGCTGTATAGACACAGCCAGCCTCACCTGTGCAGTTAGGATCTCACAGAGTCCCAGAGAGCAGAACTCAGGACAACTCCAAGGACCAGAGCACACCAAGTACTCCTCTTATTTCCCCCTCACTGTTTTCTGATTAAGGGTAGAGGAAAAAAAAAATGCTGCCACTTAAGAAGTAAGTTATTAGGAGCCAAGACTCCAAGAAATCACTTTGCAGGTTCTCCTGAGGACTCTGTGCTGTCATAGCTGCCCAGGATGAATGACACCCTGCAGAAAGAGACAAGAGTCCTCAGGGCAGCACTAGAGGAGCTTTACTCAGGAGAATTGAATAGTGTCTGATATAGGAAATTCTGTGATGAACTGATGAATCACAAGGAAGGAGTTCAAAACACAATATCCAAGGGTTTTTGTTTTTTTTATTGTGAAGGTAGTGAGACACTGGCACAGCTTGCCCAGAGAAGCTGTAGATTCCCCATCCCTTGCAGGGCTAGGTTGGGTGGTGCTTAGAGCAACCTGGTCTAGTGGGAGAAGTCCTTGCCCTGGGCAGGGGGGTTGGAGCAAGATGTTTTTTCAAGTCCCTTTCAAACCAAACAGTTCTAGGATCACAGGAGAAAGGGATAGGCAGCAACTGTCTCAGAGCTGGCCAGCAATGTACATCCTCTCAGGCAATGCTTATTCTCTTTGCAACTGCCTCAAGAGATTTTTAATTCAACTTTTTATCCTTTTCACTAGACCTGTTCCCAGCTGGAGCAAAATAAATTACCCCTAGCTATCCAAATGAAAATTAAAAAGCATCAGTAAGACTAGACTAACATCTTAACACATTCCAAATCTCTTCCAAACCCATATTATCATTCTGAACAGGACAGTATAATCAATCCCCTCCTACATTCTCTTCACTGTTCTAAGTAGCCTTTTCCTTTACTTATAGCTGTGCTGTTGCACACTTGCAATCTACCAGAAAAAATTTAAAATAGGGAAACTCTTTTTGCTCTTTCCTTCATAATCATCTGACACAAAAACAGCACCAAAAAAAAACCAATCCTGCCAAGTCACCTTATTCATGTGCCCTCAGACTGGTCTGAATAGTCAGATCACCTGTTATCCAAAGCTTCATTTTCTGAGAATGGCACTGATTTCAGCAAAACTATTCCCACAAGTTAAGGACAAGGCAGTGAGTTTGAGTGGCAGCTTCACATACCTGTGCCTTCATCCTGAGGAAGCAGTTAAAGATATTTGAAATGCTTCCAGTCTAAAGAGATTAGGTTTTTTCAGTCCTGAAAATAAACAGCTACAGCAAGTATGAAAATGTCCATAAAATCAGGAGTGGCATGGAGACAGGAAAGAGGCACAGGCTGCACATGCACTTTCTCCAAATCAGAACTAAGGGCTATCAGACAAAACCATAAGAAGAGGTTCAATACAATCTAAAGGAGGTGATTCTACATAAATGTGTATTGCAGCCAAGGAACTCATTGTTCTGAATGTTGTGGATGGCAGAATTTGACACAGGCTGAAAATTGGAATGTTTCTCTGAAGAATAAAGTACAAAGACAGACACTGCTTTACAAAAGCCCTGCACCACAAACTGCTGGAAGCAAGACTGTTTGGAAAACTACCACTACACTTGCCTGTATGCTGCTGTAAATGAGACACTGGGCTAGATCCTGCATGTTTATTCTTACATCCTTATAAGATTTTTTTGAACAAGACAAAAGCTTGCTGGGAGGAAAAACAAGGTTTGGAAATAATGTTGCTGAAATCTTTCAGTATTGTGATAAAAACAGAAGAGAAACAAGTACCACTTTTCCAGAAATTTCAATTGAAAACAGTGCTTACAATGTTTTTTTCAAAAAGTAGTCATGCTCCTTGTTCCAGTAGTTACCTTGGTGTCAATGGCACACATTCCTCATCACACTTTAGAGCAAAACTTGCTCTGAAATGTCACTGTGCCACACAATAACTTGCTCTTTGTGTGTGTCCTCACACAAACCTCAACAGAACACATTTCTCCTCCTTCTAATTCCTGCTTGCCCTAAACTTGAAGAGCTTTGCCCTCACGTGTGTCTCCAAGAGCACTGATTGCAAAGACACAGTTGAGTACTCAAGGAAAGCCTTCCTGAGGGTGTCAGGGGTTCATGAGGAGTTTGCACTCAGCTTGCAAGAATTTTACTGATACAGATAAGTCACAGGAAGGAGGAGACCCAGGACAGATCCCAGAGCCCTGATATGTCCTTGGGATAACAAGCTAACACATAGCTTGTAAGGAAACTTATTTCTAGTTGCAAGATCAGGCATCACTAAGAACTTGTTTGTGCATGGAAAGCTCTTACTGATTTAAAAGCACATCCAGACCTGCTCTGGCATGTACAAACCTTACCAAAACTAAAGTGTGCCTGATGCTACAGTTCCTGAAAGAACTGGTCTCTGTGGGATGAGCAGGAACTCCATCCCTCAGCATTCATCACTGGGTCTCTTGCACACTAAGTGTGAGCTCTTCATGAGGCATTAAAAACAAAGGGAAATAAAGCAGTTATACCATTTGGCAACAAAACTTAGGAGAAAAGTCTCTCAATCTCATTATCAGTTATGTTTGGAGATGCCTCTTGGCAACAAGTCAAAATTCTGGCCTACTATTTCACCAAGGTATGGGAAGATGGAAAAAGTAAAATAATCCATGAAACTCCAAACAATAATAATTTTCTATATCTATTACAGGATTTGGAGGACTTAGCCCAAATCTAAGGTGTGCAAATAATGCTTCATTTCTAGCCACATGTCTGCAACATAAATGACACCCACAACCCTGTAAAAACCCTCAACTCTTCCTCTTCTGATTTACAAATTTATTCATAGGAAAACACTTCAGTCATCACTGAGCTGTGATTGCCTCTTGGGTGGCAGGCAGCACTTAAACAGCTCAGTGCTTGAGGATGCAACAAGATGAGACCCAGCCAAGAGAATTATACCTGGGCAAAACAGCCCAAATCCCCAGGAGCACTTTGGCTCTAACTCTCCCTGACACCCATGGCAGTGTGGCCCTAAATAACTGCAGGGAGCTGTGGCAGTGCAGTTCCTCCACACAGTTTGGTCAGCGTGAGCAGTAAATGCCTTGTCCTCTCCAGGAGTGATGGTGGCTAATGGGAAGTTGAGACACATTCTGTTTTACTCCTCCTGCCAGCACAGCCTCCAGACAGAGCTGTTGGGACAATGATGACAATTCCCAGCCTCATGGCAGCCCTGCTGGGTGGATGGGAATGCACAATGTCAGTGTCCATGGCAAGTCTGAGCATTAGCATTTACACGTCTGTGTCACACACTCCAGCTCTGAGTAGCTCACAGCAAACTGCCAGCCCAGCTTCTGCAAGCCTGAAAAATTCAACTAACAGAACAAAGTGTGTAGACAGGCATTAGGGGAAGCAAATTATCAGGATTACTATGGTAACAACATGGTGTGAATGATGACTTCAAGGTCACGACAACATATGCATCTTGTAGGAACAGCTAATTGTCTGACTCCACTCACTGACATCCACTGACACCACAACATATTTTACACTAAATACCTCAGTATCTGAATTTTGCTGCCTCCAGCTACTATTAACATATTTTGCATTCATTCTTTGGATAAATCCCCACTAATGTTTCCAGTTAAAGTTCCCAAACATATATTCAATTTATATTTAATGAGACAGTGTGAGTTAAGTAAATGAGTGCTCATTAATTAAAGCATATGTATAGTGGGCTGAGAGGATTAATTAGTTAATTTTTGCAGAGAGCTCTAAAAAATGTAAAAAACAATCTAAACATGAACTGTGCTTTGGGAGAAAGAAGGAGAGTGAGGAGATGAAGAGATACAGAACATTATATCTAACCTTTAATGAACACCTCTTAAAATCATGCCTGGTTTGTCATCAGTGTTAACTGCAATGAGAAACTAGCTACACATTAGTTAAAATCTGGTTAATCAGCTGTTACTTTTCTGTTAAAAGTAAAATGGGCAAAATTCTCCAGTCTGTCTCCGCTGGGCCAGTGTCACAACACATGAGTAGCCAAAGTTATCCATAGTTACTGGAGAAGCACCCAGAGGGGACAGCTTGACCCAGGGGCAGAAGCAGTGTTTAAAGAGCCCCAGTGCTGGCTTGCTTGGAGTCCCAGTGGACTCCAGCTAAATGCAGAAGCCAAACTTTTCTAATGCTCCCACCCATTTTCCATGGCACCCAGCAAATTCCTGAGCTCAGCACTGGGGCTGCCAGCTCCTCTCTGGCTTCAGGGTAGAAATCACCAATGCTCAAATCTTCTGGCTGCAACCCCTATACACATCTTCCTTCTCCTCCTTCCTTAATGATTTCAGCTCCTGGCCACTGTCAGTATACTTGGAGACCTGCCTGGCTGCATGAATGAAGAAAAAGAGCACTTGGAGCTTTCTAGCACAGTCTGCCACTGGCGGGGAGAAGGAATTTTGGTCAGAATTACCTCCTCTGCTCCCTGGCCTGTGCTGTGACAGCTCAGCCCCCACAGCCCCAAACCCATCCAAATCCACACAGCCCCAGGGCTGAGTCTGCTCTGCAGGCAGCATCTCAGGGGAATGAAGGACCCTTGAGCCAGACACAGCCAAAGCTGCCCCACGTGCTTTCACTAGCCCTCCACAGCACCCAAGGGATAAGCAGGAATATTTGTGGGCAGACAGCCAGGAAGATTTTAGTGTATTTCTTTGACTTTTGCCAAGGTAGTACCTTTTATACAAAGCTGAAGAGAAGGGGCAGAACAAAATAAGTCACCCAGGGACGACTCCTTTAGACAGTGTAATTGATGTAGGGCAGTATAATTGATGGAGGTTGTGTATTAGCAGAGCTTTCCAGGACAACACACTGGTAAACCTTATGCTCTTCCTAAACAGCCCTAGAAATTAATTTGGCTGTCTGCAAACATAGAATAAAACAGTCTGCCTGACCTCAAGGTGAATCTTTCAACCAAAATAGGGTGAGGAATGTGCTTCCCTCTTCTCTCCCTGAAAATTTAATAAAATATGATGAAGCAAGTGAGCCTACCTGTGACAGGCTGCTCAGCACATGGGCTGTGCTGTGTCCTCAGCAGACCCAAGGACTGAATGTGCAGGAGCCCAGATTCCTTCCACCTTCACATGAGGCACTGAATAAGGGGGGAAAGCAGCACAATCTGTGAGCGGTCCTGCCATGGTGGGTGCTGCTGGGGCCTGGGTGGCACTCTGGTACCATGGGAGGTTTAGGCACATTCTGGGTTGTGTCTGGATCCTGCCATACACCCTTAGGTGCTGAGATGCTCCCATCCTCACTGTCTTCTAGTGAGAAATACCACCAAGGAGTAACGACGTGCCATCGCAGTCCTAGGGAGAGATTGTGGCTGCTGCCCCAGGCACAGCTCCCCACAGGTGAGGAGAAGCTTCTGCAGCTTGTCTGAAGACTGTCCTGCAGCAGCACCAAGAAAGAGGAAAGCCCTTGGGTGGAAGGGGCAGAGAAAGCAGAAAGCTAATAGCCAGATGCAAGGATTCATAGAGAGCAAAGCAGCACAGGAGAGCTTAGTTTCCAGAATTGTCTGCCACTGGGTTTCATCATCCTCCCAAAAGGGAAAATGACCTGCTTTGCATGATGGCTTTGCTGTCCCAGCAGCCACCCGGCTAACTTGAGGGGCTCTCTGGGTAGGATCCCCAAAGGAAAAACCCAGCATGCAAGCACGTGCTTCCAAGCAGCTGCTGCCAGCATGCCTGGTGTGCTGCTCAGAGGAGAAGCATGTCTCCTTTCAGGAGAATAATCCTCATTTGTTCGGTACACTTAGGATGGTCTCACTGGTAAGGAATGCTGGATGATTTATTCAGCAGAGCCTTTCTCTGGGAAGGACATAAGCCATTCTCTTAGGAGACCTACAAAAATCACATTAACACTAACATGTTCTTTGATGATTAGAGAGTTTCCCTGGCAACACTCCATCAGTGCAGGCTGGCAAAATATATTGTCATAACTGGAGATAGACTTTTCCCCCTTTTGCATTACAAAGTAATCCAGCTGAAGGACTCCAACTGAATTCTTCCACATATGGTGCCTATTTTCAATTAAAACTATCTCCTTCGAGATTATGGAAGGAGAACTTTTTCAGGAATTTCCCCATACTGTCAGTTGTGTGCTCATGTGGTTTTGTTTAACACAAAGCAAGAACTGGATCCCCCATCTGTTGTTCCACAGCTCGTGTAACATTTAGCTGAGTGTTTTGTATTCATGATGGTCACCATTAATAAAACAGTTCGTAGATTAGGAATTTATACCACATTTTATAATTAATAGGCACCTCTTGCTAAATCTCTTCTATGGCACTTTCTGTCCTAAATTCTCAAAGCACTTTCTCTTCCTATCTAGATGCCACTGGCAGGCCATCATCTACCAGAGAGAACTGGCTCAGCTTCTAACTGGGAAAAAAATGGAGACATGGCAGGGCACCAGCTGGTGCAGCTATTGCAGGAAATCACAACTATCAGACTTAATGAGAGACACCACAGCAACTATTAGAGTAGCTGTTGCACCAAACATCAGTTGAATTTCTTTATTCCTCAGTAGATAAGTGCAGTCAAAGCCTCTAACACTTGCTAGAAGCATTGATTAAGTTTGCAAGCACCAGCACCCACCTGGGGAAGACAACCTGACCATAATTATCTGTGTGACTAAGTCCCAACAAACACTTCCCTGGGAAAAGATAAGAGGCTTTAGGAACTGATACCTGCCAAGACCTGTTCCATATTCCCAGTCTGGCTACTGAGAAAATTTAAGCAGCTTCAAGCCTCAAAGATAACTTGAGGCAATCACTGGTGAAAAGACAAAGCCTTGATCTCTCCCCAGAAGTTGGACTTGAAGCCTAATAATGGCTCCTGAAGAAACAGGAAGCATAAATTAATTCTGTTAAAAGTACAGAATTAAAGTTATGTTAATAGAAGCCATTTAGGCATCTGAGCAGTCTCCTAGCAATTGCATAAATTACTGACTGAACAAGGAGTTTCAACCAGAACATCCTTTCATGGACAGACCCTGACTGATTTCCAGGCAAGCAAAAGCAAGCACTCTGGAGGGAGCTGCTCTATCCTCAGATGAATGGAATTAATAAGTCACAAAAAGCTGTTTAATAAACAAATTCCCCCTTTTTCTCATGTGGACTGTACAGGAACAGAGTCTGTGAGCACAGAAGCCTTTGCTATTTCTGTGTTTTTCCCAGACCGTTTCCTCATCAAGCCTTTGCCACTCACTTTAAGCCCATCACTTCTAAGCCCCATCTGCTTTGATCTGCAGCACAGAGCTCATGGCACTGCTGACACCTCCTGAGAGGGTTTGTCACCTCTACAAATCCATATGCTCCACTCTAGGCAGATTTTTTTACTGGTCTCTCTCTGCCTCCAGGGACAGAATGGCAGAGTTTTGGTTCAAATCTGTAATTCCCCTCTAAGACTCAGTCATTTGTAGCTCATAAATTGCAGTTTAGCAGATAGATCGAGATGTTTCGAGTTTATCTTCCCACACAAGAAACAGCAAATTGTAGCGTGAGCCCTGTGTGCAATTTGCTCAAGTGCCCTGGGGCTGGGAAGTGGCTCAGGGAAGCTGTTTTGCTGGAGATGAGCACTTTCCCAGTCACCATCTTTCCAACACAAAGCTCTCCTCCCTCTGAAGTAGCTCTGGGAAAAGTGATGGATACACTGCAGGCACAAGCTTTATTAATGGCCCAAACTGAAACCCATACAGTGAGCTAAAACTGCTTGTTTGAGGAAAACCACAGCAGAACTTTTTACTGAGCTGGGGAAAAGGTCATTGGACTTCTTTTAATTGTGCCTAAAAAGGTTCTGTACATTCCTAGGGAACAGCAACAGTCCTGCTGAATCACCATGAGGACAAGCCTGTATCTAGGCAGATCTGGCTTTGCAGACAAAAAGCTTCAAATTCCTTAGGACTGGAAGGATTTGAAAGCAGAGCCAGCTATGCACACATTTAACACAGGAGAGCTGGATCCTCCAGCTTCTATAACGGTGCTGTTTAGCACCAGAGGCAGAAATGAGTATGGGAAATTTCTTTTCCTGAGGCATTTCCATGTGCAAACGTGGCTGTAATCACGTTCAGTTTATCTCTACAGTGCCCAAAGCAATCTCAGGCCCAACCATGTCTCCACAACCAAAGGCACAGAGATATCAGAGTCTAGCTCCAGCAAAGGCTAATCTACATTTTCATAATGCATAAACAAAAGACTTGTGGCAAATGCTATTTTTAGGACTGTGGTGGTGTCAGAGTGGAAGGAGCATTTCTGACCCACCTGAACTCTCAGTCTGTGCCAGTGTCACAGGGTGATCAGTCCCCAGGCAGACTGGCACACCTGCAAAGCCACAGGAACATCCCAGATCCCCTTATGACTTGCCCCACACAGAGGGTTTCATGTTTATGACAGCAATTCCCCTGTGCAAGATCCCACCAGGCAGCAGTGAGGATTTTAGCCTCATCTTCTCCTGCATGGAGACACTGCAAGAGTCTAGGCATCTTGTCCCCCTTCTGCCCCTGTGTTCCTGAGGGGAGGCAGGCAGGGCCAGGGCTGGCCAAGACCTTTTGTCCCAAATTTCTGTTCCATACCTGCAGCACTGATGGTTGCAGAGCCTCACCAGCTCTCTGTGGAAACTGGGTAACCAAATCTTCCTGCTTTTCCAATTGGCTTGTAAACCTGAAGCTCATTAAGAGGAACAAGCAGGGAAGGGGAATGGCACAGTGTTCTATCAAAGTTCATCTCTGAGGAGCAAACCCATCACTGCTGCTGCCTCCATCCAGCTCCAGCATGACCCCTATTTATTTACCCACAGCTCTCCACAACCCACAGAGACATCAAGTGGCCAAAGAATCCAGTTGCACGTACAGAGCAGACTGCAGATTTGCTCAGGAAGGCTTGCAAGGAGAGTAGAACATCTGAGTTTGAGCAAAGTTGGGTCATCCACAACCCAGCAGGGATTTTTTTCTCCAAGTTTTTACTCAACATTATTTCATTTTATTCTTCCTTTCCCTCTTTTGATTATAAGCCTAGTAAAAACAAGCCAAAAAAATACAAACAGAAAAGAAACTAGATGATCCCTGAAGACTGAATGTACACACCCACCAGACCACACAGACGCTGCCCCTGCAGGGTGTGTGACAAACCCCTCAACACGGCAATCTGCTGAAGGAGACCCTGGCACTGGAGCTTGTGCTTAGGCAAGAGAGACATCACAGTGAATAGGTTGTGCAAGTTTATTTCCTGGAGTGTGCCCTCTCTCTCCTTCTCCCTGTCTAAAGTAAATAAGCTATTATTATTATTATTATTAGTTTGGTTGGCTTTTTTTTCCCCCTCAATCCCTGCTGTGTTGTTATCAGCAACACAAAGCAGAACAGAATAGAGGGGAGATGTCTTTCTCTCAGAGAGCTGGGGGAAAACAAAAAACATTTCAAAGCTAATCCTAGACCAAAACTTGCATCACTAGCTCCTTTCCACACCTTTCCCTCTGCTAATGAGAGACTGTGGCTGGGGACCTCTGCAACAAGTCCAGGAGTTGGGTGCTGGGAGGTACCACCCCCAGCTGATAATGCTGTCAGGAGCCTCCCAGTACCTTTTGGGAAACAACTTACTAAATCTTGTATTAAATCAGTTGATTCAAGGGGGTTTCTCTCACACCAGAAGCTAAGAGGGTGAGGAACTATGGGACAAGTGTAGTGTGCAGGGGTAAGAGGTGAAGGACAACCACAGTTTTTGCTGTGACTTTTGCAAGCCAGCTTAACAGACTATCTGTGCTTCAACTCTTGAACACCACAGCAGGGAGCAGTCCCAAACATCTTTGCTTCCTGCAGTGCTATTCCAGAAGAGACTTTTGCTTTCCCACTCCCAAGCAATTCTCATCACAGTCTGCACAGGAGCTGAGATCATGCTCATGCCTCCAGGTCTTCAGCTTCCCCAGGAATCATCTTAATTAGATACACAATCAGTTCCTCCTGCTTGGAACAAGTAATTCTTCAAGTTTTCAATTTCCTAGAAGGAACAGGAAGGAAGAGTCCTGGGACAGACACCATGGACACTTGAATGGAGGGGCCAGGCTGAAGGCATGAAGAAATCTTTCCCCAGCCACAGAGCAGAGAAGAAACTGTGGCCCAGGAGCCACCAAGGACATGGCTAGGTCAGCACTCAGTCTCCCTGTGGCTGTAAACTTGCCAGTGTAAAAGGAAAGCATGCGTGATGGGATTGTTACAGAAAACCTGGATTAAATCTGCCAAGAGACCAGTGTTTCACACTTAGGTTCAGGCACTCATTTGAACCAGCAGCCCTTGCAGCCCTGAAACATTGAATCATCACAAATTTCCCCCTGAGACACACCTTCACCTTTCCCTCTCCCACTGCTGCCTGTGGAGGTTTAATACCCAGCTCAAATTGTGCTCTCTGACTCCAAAGAGAATCAAACATGGATTGCTTCCTGAGCAGCAGAACATGCCAAACCTATTTTCCTTCACAACCACCAGTGTGGATTCTCTAACTGAGCACCCACAGCAATACCTAAGATGCCTCTGTCCAATTTCACTAAAGCTCACCTGCTGTAGGTTCAGAGGGTGGAGGAGCGCTGACAGAGTTTCAGCTCAAACCACAGGAAGCCAGACAAGGAAAAAGGTATATCCCAAAAGAATTTCCACACAGGGGAGATTTTCCAGCTCAGGCCAACACCTCCATAGTATCTAGACAATAACTGTGTTGGACATAGCAGAGCCTGTTTTACTGCACTTGAAAAATCCTCTCTGGGGAGAGCAGAGCTCCCCAGGGCTCCCACCAGTGCCCTTTCATACACATTTGAGAATAACATCCAGATCAATTCTTTCCAGCTGGCTTTGTCTTTCCAATTGAGATTTAAAAGCCATGCAGTGTGTACAGAACTGACATTGGTGCAGTTAGAACTGAATGAGGAAATTCCACTTTTCAAATACAAAGTTTGTTCCAGGAGTGCAGCTGGGATAGACATCACCCATGGGTGTTCCCTCTTCTGGCAGTGACACCTCTCTGAAACTGCTCCCTATTTTCTGTAAGCCAGGACAGAAATGCCTGTAGCTGGTCCAGCTGTGCAGATATCAAACAGACAGCTCTATTAAACCCAAAGGACAGTTGTCCTCTCTGTATTTCAGATCAGTCTAAAACTGTGCTACAGGGGACAATTAATCTTCAAAATCAATTTTTTGTCAAGAGGCTAAATTTCAATTGTCTCAGGAATGGTGGTGCTGGGCTGGTAATAACTGTCTGATGAGGCAGCCTCTGAATTCATTGCCCAAGAGAATCCTTTTTATTAATAACTTTTGTCACAAACCACAGGTCCTTTTTTGACTTTGAGAAAACATGTTGCTTTATTTACTGTGGTAAAAACCTCAAGCTGTCAGGAGTCAGAAGATTTGCTTTGGGTTTTCACTGCATTGTGAGACAGGGAATATTTTAAGTCAGATATTCCCTTTTTTCCAAGGGAGACAAAGCAGTGGCCTCAGTTTCTTCTAGAAGAAACACAATAAAAATGCTACTTTTCCTTCTTTTGTGTGTGTGGCTTTTTCCCCCATGCTCCCCTCCATAGTAATGCTGATTCTCCTACATCTCCCTCTGATTATTTATCCACACAATTGTTTGCTGTCTGGCTGCTGCGTTTGGCCCCCAGGCTTGCTGCTTGCCATCATCCAGAGGAACACAGCTCCCTGAAGATCCTTGGAATCCACATAAACATCAGCTCCATCCCTGTGCTCAAGGTGAGGCTGCCCCAGGACTACTCATCCTGCAAGCACCAAGCTTGGCTCCCTGCAGCACAGATATTCCAGGATTTAATCCCATGACACTGTCAGATGCCTGAATTACAGCAGAAGCAGCACTGATCCAGGGCTCTTCTCTTTCCCAGAGGCACTGAGGCTCCCCCTTCCTTCCCTAGTCCTGGGAGCTCAGCTCATCAGAGAGCAGCACAGCTTGAGCACCAGGGCCTGGAGAGCAGCGTGTTCTCAGAGCAAAGCTGTGTAGCCAGCACACTCTCCTGGCTCAGTGGAGACATGGCTTTGCATCTCAGTGAGCAGATGGAATAAACCCTGGGGCCTCAGCTTGCCAGCCACCCACTGTTGGGCTGCAGAGCTATGCTAATGCAGAGGGTGCTGCCTGCAGGGTGTCCAGATCTCCTCGAGCCACGGGGGTGATGGCAGCCTGAGCCAGGCACATCCCACACACATTTCCTGGGGAACAGTCCAAAGTGTGCCAATACACTGATCTTCCAAGTCAAACTTCTGAAACCCCAGGTTTCCCCAGGAAATGTCAGCATTGTGTTTCATATTCCTTGCTTGGCACCAGGCACCTCTCCCTGCCAGCACTGCACTTCACTGAACTGGGAGATAGCCCCAGCTCTCCCATCTTCTGCTGAAAGTCCTTCCTGTGGAGGAATCCTCAGTGTTTCAGGAAATTGTAGCTCTTTGGGAGCTACTTTTTAGTAGCAAAGGGATACTAATGAATTGAATGCCTTAAGTCCCTCCATGTTCTTTGTTTTCAGCTTGCCCAGCTAAAGCTCATTTGATTTTAAAGATAATCCAATAAGCGTCAATTAATAAAATTAACTCTGCAAGGATTGGATTTCCCTAGTGCACAAGACAGATTAAGGGACAGGCCAAAAGGGAAACAGAGCTCATACTTCTGTTATAAAAAGACATTTCTGTTAAATCCTGGACATTTTCCTCAGTACAAATGACGGTTCAAAGGACTCCTGCCCTGCAGAATGTCAGGCCACACTGTTTGTGGGTGATTAAATCCCTCCCAGGTATTGAAACAGGCACTGCACAGGTCCTGAAAAACCAGTCTTGTCCAGGCTGGTCCTGCAGGCCCTGAGAAGCAGGGGTGATGCTGCAGGAGGGTTACAAGCAAGGCAGCAGGGTGCTCCTATTTCAGGCTCTGGTGTCCCCAGATTCACTCAGAGCTCTGTCCAGTCCACACAGGCTGCAGCATCTGCACCATGGGAGCACACAGTGATTATTCTGAGGGATGAAATAAATAGAAGGAAAGCTCAGGAGGAGAAAGGAATATGCACCACATGGTTGGAAGTGAGGACAGCAGTGTCTAAAAGACCTATAACAGTGTTCCTCTGCATCCTGTAATGTTGGTATTGCTGTTTGCATTAGCTGATCGCAGCTGGAAGAACTCATTCTCTGTTACTGAGGACCAAATTGAGCTTTCTAAAAGCCCTGAAAACAAAGGTTTGGTAAAAGCTCTCTGCTGTCCAAATATGCTTTTGAATGATTAGCACCAAATTAAACTCTTTCAGTTTTAACCACAGAACCATTCCCTCACCACAGCCACTCTGCTTGTGAGTTACCTCTGCATGGCTAAAGGCAAAACTCATCACAAGGACTCTCCTGAGCTGCTGCAGTATTTTCAGAACAGGTCAGCTTCTGGCACTGAAATGGGGATAATCCCTTTAGTGACTCCAAATGCATTCTCAAGCACAAAACATACTTTGACATTTCAATTCATATATCATGAAAACACCATGTGTATCAAGGGAAAAAAAAAGAGCAACGTGCTTAGTTACAAGGAAATGCCATTAACCAACAGTCTGGGGTTGCTGCAAGACTGAGCTCAGCCCATGAAAAATTAAAGGCAACAGGGACCTCTAATGCATCTCATATCAGGAGAACCATTAAGTAATCAGTCAGCATCCAGTTTTATAGGCATTTTGGGCATAATTCAATCTCCATTCATTTTAGATCATTTCCTTAATGAAGTAATGCACTGGACATAAATATTTCAGTGCAACTCTCCAATGCTCTTTAAGTAGTAAGCAGCTTTCAGTAACACAGAACCCAATTAAGCTGTAAAGGATAAAGACTGACACACAAAAAAACTGAAAGAAAGACTAGATGCAGGAGTAGTGATGTGCCTAAGTCCATAGGATTTTGACATATAGATACAGCTGTGCTCCTGAAGAGCCATTAAAGACAACAAACGAGATCAGAACAGAAGAAAAATCTGGGGTTATTAAGATGCTATTCTGTAGTTAGACTGCCTCTACATTACACGTGCACCTCAAGCAGTTTGGGGTAAGCATTGTCTTTTTGTTTCAGGTTTTTACACAGCACCAACACAGAGGGATGGGGATCATCCTGAAGGGAATTTCCCAGTGTTCTGCACAGCAGTGATGCTTTTCCTGCCTTCATGCACAGCAAAAAGGGAATGGGTTAGCAAGAAAAAGGTTTCCTTAAGTGCTTTCTCCTGTCATCCACAGCACTAAATGGTAACTTTGCTACAAAACCTCTCTTTTCCATGGGTTATGGTGACTCAGCAAGACATTTAAAATAATTCCTAGGTTTCTACAGCAGATACCCCATCCAACCCCTCCTGCACTGCAGAAGCCACCCACTCCTGTCCCCTTTGGAGGGGAGGCTGCCAGGCCAAGGTTTCAGACAAATTGCTTGACACATGGGTATGCACTGCAGCCTGACAGAAGTGCTACACATCCAAAAGTCACTGAAAACTTCTTTGCAGAGCAGCAGCCACAGGTTTCTCTGGGATTCACACCACAGTATGGTAAGATTCTTCAAAACAGAAAGCACTGCAAGCCCAAGAAAACCATTTACTGCCTTTGAACTACAGGCTGAAGTATTTCACACCAAAAGTTACAAAAAACACGGGAGAGGTAAGCTAGGGAATTCATTTTAGCATGTAAGAGTCAATTCTTAATCCTCTAAGGAGTAAAACAAAACACTCACAAGAAGAGGAGAGAAAAGTTTAAATCCATCAGAAGGATGGGGAAAAGGGTCTTTCCAAGTGTGAAAAGGCCTTTTCCCAGCAGAGCAAGCTGGGAAGGGCTGGTGACAAAAGGGAGGAGTCACTTATTTCAGGGCATTAAGAGCTTTTAGGAGAAGGTTGTGGAGACTCTGGCTCCTGGCTGGAGGTGGGTGTGAGTGGTTGTGTAATTTGTCAAGCAGAACTCCCTGTTCTGTGGGGAGTTTTGACTTTATGTAATGTTTTAAAACTTTTCTAACTTTTTTTTTTTTTTTTTTTAATGTCCTAGTAGCTGATGTGTTGTATTGGTAGTGAGCAGCATTCCTGTGGTCTGAGCTCATGGCAGCTTCACTCACAGCTCATCGCACATGAGCTGCCCTGGGCCTGAGGAAAGAGTCCAGGGGAAGGTACTGCCCCTGATCTGCCCTGGATTACACTGTGTTCTGGCAAAGGGGCTTCTAATGTTTCAATTCTGCTATTTTTTGAAGTTTTTGGGTGCTTAGCTTTGCCACATATTCAACATTATTAAAATCTACATTTTTGCCACACAATTTCTATAATGAAATAAAGCGAATATGTGCAGTATTGTAAAAAACAAAACTACCCAAATACTACCCTTCAAGTCGTCAATAGTTCAGGTGCCAATGGCTAGTACAACCTGTCCTGACAAATGATATATATTAAAAAATTCTAAGGTGTATAGGACTCCAAAGCATGCTGGTCAGCGTTTCCTTTCTGGCCACTAGAGAGAGCCCTGGGATAGAACGTGCTGCTGGCACAGCACCTGGACAGGCAGGGGAGCAAAAATAATCACTTAAAAGAAGAATAAAGCATTTCCCCACCTTTCTGACTCTTTTTTTTTCTCCCAAAAATGTTTATAATTTCCCTTTATTAATCCAAGTTCATTTTCAAGCCTTTGTTTTTAATTTGCTCTTCATTTCTCAAGGGATACCTGGATTATTAGGTAAACTGCCATGGTTTTTTCCTATCCTTTGTTAAAGATATTTGGGAGAAAAAAATTCTCACCAGAAAGGACTGGGTTGCACACAGTGGCTGGCACTAAAACTGAGTAAAGTTCACTCATGTGAGAAATGCCAAGGTTGTTAATACTGCCAGTAAGTGTGGGGTAGAGATATCAAAACATTTCCATGGCAGTTGGGAGCACAGGGGTGCCAGTGTGAGCTATGGTGGAGCTTTATCTGAAGGCAAAAGCACTTTAGTGGCACACAATATCTGGGTGTTTGCCTTGCTGCCAGACTGGGTTGGAATGCTCCAGCCCTGAGCTGTGCTCACACAGCTGAACCACTTTGGGACTGATTCAAAACCTGCACAGACTGATTCAAAACTCTGCACACCTGCAGGTCACAGGTGATCAGCACTAACTCCAGTCTGGGCTGTGGGCTACCAAGGAATACAATTTAAGGAATAAGCCCTCCAGCTTCTTGCCTGGGTTCATACAGCCTTCATAAATATTCCACTAAAATGATGACCTTATGTTCCTAAATTATTTGTTGTTTTATTTCTGCAAGAACCACCGGTGCTCTGATTTTTAGGTTTAGTAGCTCATTTGGAGTGTTTTCTGTTCAAAATTCAGGTGGGCTGAGCTGGGTCAGTGTTTGGCTGCCCTTACAGTGACATTTTCCCTTGGCCCTGGGGCCTTTCTCTCATTGTTACCCAGGGAATATGTGCTCTATTTGCCCTGCTGAAGTTCATGAAATTGGGAGAATATTTAGAGAAAAGAAAGCTTTCAGCTGAGCAGAGAGTCACTTCTAAATTACAGCTGGTGCTGGGGTCCTGTCAAGCAGCACATCCTGACTTCAAGCAGACATCTTCCCAAGACCAGCTACCAGTGTGTCCCACAGAAAAGAAAATCACTCCTTGGCTTACCTGCTTCCAACAGGAGCCACTGCTGTCAGCCAGGACCCACAAGGACTCTCATCTTCTCACAGCTAAAAGCAGAAAATGGAGAACAGCAGGGCCAGGAGGGGTCAGCTTTGGTTGGCTGTTTCAGCATCCTTAAGGATGAGAGAAGCTGCACCTTTGCACAGCTGATTTAACTCCTGACATCAGGAGAGCTGACTTAGCTTCCCAGTGGAGCAATCACCCGGACAACTTGGTTTTCTGTTGCTGTTCAGCCATTCCAGTTTTGTCCAGCAGAGACCTGCCTAGCCCAGAGACTGTATTGCTGCTCCAGGTTGCTGTTATCCCCTGGGGATGTTAACAGGACACAGCTGATGCCAGATCTGCAGCTATGGCCACACTTGAAGCAGCTGTGGGTCCTCTCTGCCTCAGGTGAGGCAGCAATGAATCCCTCTGCTCCCGTGGGTTGCTCCGTGAGGAGGGGAGGAAGGCAGCTGCGTAGACCACTCTTGGGTCAGAACCTGTCCCAACTCCAAGCTCTGCCCAGGGAAGGGGATGCTGGTGCACTTCTGGGTATAAACCCCACTAGTGAGACACACATGGGTTCCTCTGGCTCACAGTTAAACCCTGCATACGTCAACCATGTTTTCAGTAAAAAGGGAAACCATCCAAATCTAAAATTGCCAGGAAAAATTTGTCCTGTGACGTGGCATTACGCTGTTCACACATAAATAGAAGTCATGTGTAGCATGATTTTGAGCCCTCAAAAGCAGCCAGGGGCTTGCTGTGCCTGTTTGAAGCCTGGCCTCAAAAGGCCACGAGGTGAATCATCGAGGTGGAGCTAGGATATCTGTTTGGGGGGAAAAGGCATCATGGGAGCTATTACTAAGGCAAAAGCAGTGCCAAGGGAAGGCAGACTTTGTGAAAACTGAGGTGTTAGTACTCGGAGCTGCTGCTCACCAGCAAAAATGTGAAACAGGAGCAGGTTTTGGCAGAGCTGCTTGGGTGCCTGTCTGGGTGTCTCTGGGGTCAGGGAAGCACAGACATTCAACAAATACCCAGCTGCCAGACTCAAGTTCTGTGCTCGTTTTAAACTTGGTTTGCAGCCTGATCCCACATCTCATTTACTAAGTCTAATTTTTGCCATTAACTGTGTTGGGAATTCTGGCCAGTGATTTAGGATAAAACTGATTGACTCAGGGCACTGTTCAAGTATCAGTCTCTGAAAGAAGAAATCAGGGTGATGGACATATGCACCTCAGGCCTGAGATAAGTGATTCGTGCCAGAAGTAGTTGTTTGCTAGCAGCGTGGTGCAAAGAACTGGGATGCAATTTGCTCAATATTGAAATCGAGAAGAAATAGTTTCAGGAATAAACCAGGGTTTCACATGGCAGAGGGGATGTTCTCTGCCTCCAGCCACGTTGTAACCCAACATAGATTAACCAGGTCTCTGCAAAATTAATTGGGAATGGTCCGTACCTACCATGTGTACTACAGCAAGTCATTTGTGCCTCAGGTACCTCACCTGGTTTAGGTTATGGGTCACTCTGCAGCCATGATTTGCCTTCTGAACAGAAGGAGCATCAGTTCCAGCTGGGGAGCTGCTCCCAGCATGGACCTGGGTGGGAGATGAGGATCTGGAGAAGCACACAACAGGAGAGTGCAGCTGCCACCTGCAACTCCTGCCTTGCAGGGAGGATGAAGCAGCCAAAGGGGCAGTCAGGCTGCTGGGCACCCAGCAATGGTGACTTTCAGCAATCTCCACTGGCTTAGCTTTTTCACAGCTGGAAGATACCCGGGAAACCTCGATCCATCACCAGTGGCAGCATGGATCCATCTACAATGGCACATCCACAGTCTAAGAGCTGCATGCCACTTGGAAACTCAGAGACCAAAGTTTTCAGGTACAGAAAAAAAAGCCCCAGGGGCTCTTTGGTGTTCTTCCTGTGGTCCCCACATCCAGTTCCACGTGCACATCACTGCAGCAGGTGAAAGATGTTTCTCAGGGCTTCAGCTGGCCCTGCTCCCACCACAGCCTAATGCTTCAACAAGTGCCAAAGCTGGCATGAAAGAAGCCTTTCAGAGAAAAGGGTCCAACCCAGGCACTCCAGGGGAGAGGCTGCAATAGGCTGTGAGTTGGCAGAGCTCTTGGCACTCCTCAGGGCCTTGTTTTTACAACCAGGCTCTTCCACTGCCAGCCATGTTTTTTTGCTGACTCCTACCTACACTCACTGCTAATACCCAAAGGACTGGTGGGAGGTAGAGATGACATCAAGGCACTTAAAGCACTGGGGTAGTGGTGTGGCACAGACCCTAATCCAGCCCAAACCTGAGCTCTGTTGGAGTCAGAGCATTCCTCATGCAGCCCAACCTCTGGCCCATAGAGGGAAAGCCTGGTGCAGCCTGTGCTGGGGTGCCAAAGGGCTCTCTGCTCCCCTGTGCAGAGAAATGAGTTAATAAACATTTAAGAAAGGTTTACAGTCTGGATCCAAGATCCAGAGTTTATATTTTGCAACCTCCTCTTTATTTTAGCATGTTCAGTCACCAGCTGAGATTGTGACAAGACAATGGGATCAGCTCTGCTCATGTTTGAGCTGCATGTGGCTGAATCCTCAGCTGATGCCTTTGAAGGCAGCAGTCAGTCCCAGGGCATTTACCCTTTTTCCTTCTTCCATTGTCCCACCACTGTAGCTACAAGTTGTTTGTGGGAATCTTCAGGCAGACTTTTTGCAAATTTAAAAGCTATGTTAATGAAATAAGAAAGAGCATCCTACGCTTGCAAATAATTATACTGCTTTATTTTTCAGTATCACAGTCTCAGGAAATGAAACAGTCCAGATCTTTTCCAAGATATTACATAGCCTTTTTTCCATCTGTCTGTCCACAAAATAATCAAATTAAATACAAATTTGTTTGTTTGCTACATCTATTACAGTGGAAGAACGTAATTGTTGGTAGAAGCAGCTAAGCTTCAGGAACAAAGGGTGGAACGAAGTCTTATTTTCCCCTGCTTTTGTGTAACCCACTTAGGTTTCCAGAAAAGCACACGGAGGGACAGAAAGATGTGGTGGGTAACAAAATACAATGGTTTATTGAACAAAATGGGGCAAGGCAATGTTCCCTTTACATTCAATGACAATTCAGGAGTATGAAGCAAAACATGCTATACACACACACACACACACACACACAGACATGATACTTTGGTTAAATGTCATTCAGAAGTTCTATGCCAAACCTGGTAAAATTATGGAGTGAACAGTCAAAAAGAAAACCAAGAATAGGCTTGCATAGACAGATTATTGTCAGTGTGCAATTTATACTTAAGGATTAGCTGTTACAATGCAGGATACACTTGCAGCTCTGAGGAATTTAAGCCTTCTGACTAATCCACCTCATCGTGTGGCTACTATTTAGATTCAACAGGCTGAAAGTTTACCCTGAAGAGCTAAATGAGACAACTGCAGTTATTTATCTGAGGCAATTAGCTATATTGCAGTGCACAGATGCAGCTGGAGACAGACCATGGAGTCTACTTAGAGTGAACACTGATACAGTGGAACTTGTTTACCATGAAGTAGAAAATCCTCATTTGTTGTGCCACTGTCCTCTCTGGGACTCTCCTGAAGAGCCCAAACTGCACAGCAAAGCCTTTCCCTGTGCTGCTGACGGGGAGGAGGTGGCTGATATTATCTCCAGCCCAGAAGCTGAGGCTGGACAGCTCCTGACCATGAAACCCACGTCCCACAGCCTGTCCTGGGCAGGGCAGTCCAAGTGGCACCTGTGTGCAGCACAGCCACAGATGTGCTAGGGCACACTGAAGGAGTGCAGTACACTGGGATCTCAGCAGGTTTATGCCTGTCCTCTGAGACAAAAAGAAGACAAGCTGCCCCTGATGTGCTTCATGCAAGGGATTATGTCCCACACCCACCTCCCAAAGCAACTGCAAAACTAAGCCCTGAACATCTTGGGAGAGTGGGGCAAAACCAACTGTCCACGTGCTGGGGATGGATCCAGAGCAAACCTCAAAGCCAGCACAATCCTGCTGGGAATCCCTGCTGCAGCACCCACCCTGGCACCACTGCCAGGCACAGGACAGCACCAAGCTCAGTCACCCCTCAGGCCATGCTGGGAATTGTGCTCCAGTTCCTATTGCATCCCACCCAGTCCTGCAGCGTCAGAGCTGCCAGGAGGGACAGCAGGAGCCATCTGCTCAGGGACAAACACCCAGCAGGTTGCTCTGTGAAGGAAACAATGAGTTTCATGGACTGGCTGTGCTCAGTGACAAGAGTGTAAACTAAGTAGGGGAATCCTCACACTGTCTCCAAGTGCTCCCCTTTACATATATATAAATTAGCAATCCACAGTTAGTTTGCATACAGGATAATATGAATTAAAATAAAAAACTTGATAATAAAAATATATAATATACACATTGATCAACTGCAATAAACTGAATGAAAACACTAGAATGTAACAGTGGCTGTAATTTGGCACAAAATAAACACAGAGGTCTAGCACTGTAAAAATAACAATCCTTTTTTTTTCCATAAGTAGAGAATGTTATCAATCCTGATTCAAATCCTGATAGGTGGGAATGCAGAGATATAAAAATACTGTACATACAAGATCCCTTTTATAGAGAGAAGCAGACTGCAGCATCTGTAACTTCTATCCTTCTTCCCCAAGAGGAGAAATTCAGTGATGAGAATTCATCAATCCCTTAACAGCTGATATTTCCTCACCCAACCAAGTTCAAACCCATGAAGTTTTTTTAAAAAATATGAAATCAACCTGTTGGATCTATCCCTGTGATGACAACTGCTTCTTGCTGCAGGCAGCTGTACAGTCCACATTAAGACAGTGTTTCATAGCAAGGTGACTCAGGTCAGCCTGCTGAAGACATCGAGTATCCCTGCGTGTAAGGCACAATCCCTCCAGGTCACCCGACCTCTCTTCTGCAGGCCATTGTGCTTTGGACGGAGGTGAGGAGGTGGTGAGAGCTCTTGCTGCTGAGATGTGCCTACCAGAAAGGTTAGGAAGTGCCAGGATTTCAAGGAGATGAGTTTTCCACGTGGTGCCGGATGCCTTGTTAATGCACAGAGTCAGAAAGGGATGCAGGACCCAAACGACCCGGGCAGGGGTCCCAGCAAGGCTGCAAAATGCTACTAAATGCAGAGCAAACCCATAGGCAAAGCTACTGAAACTTGGCAAGAGTAAACAAGTAAAAAAATCAAGGTACTTAAACATTTTTCTGTCATAGGAAAGAAATATTGCTGTGTTTCTTTTTAAAAAGACCAGCTTCACTCTGCCTCTTTCCAGGGACACTCATACAAGGTGTTGATTTTGCTTGTCACCTACAGAAACTGCATCTCCTTGACTCTCAGCAGAACTGTGGCTGCTGAGACCCAAGGGAAGTGGCTCTTTGTTCATCCATTATCTTAATTCCTGTTGACTTCAGTGGGACCATGGAATCCCTCTCCAAGTCATCACTAATATGAAAGTCCAGCTGCAACCTTTCCATCAGGTGGTCTCTAACCTGTAGGGCTGCATGAGGACCCCAATGTATATCAGATGAAAAATTTCTCTGTTCTTACCCCATTTAATCCCTGCTTTCCTTAGCTGCCATTCCTATCAATTCTCTTCCCGTTCTAGCAAAACCTTAGGGCCCTCTTTTTGCAAGGCCTATATAGTAGTAATACAGGAGAAACACTTACAAGGGACAGCAAATGAATAAAGGTAGGGAATAAGAATAAAAAGATAAGGACTAAGGGAGGATACAGGGCAAAACAGCCCATAAAGCATTCAGCACTCCCCAAAGGCATCTAAGGAAGCAGCAGCTGCTCCTGGGATCCTGCTCTTGGGCTCTTCTCTCTTGGTGCCATGGCTGGAGAGCTTGACTGGCCAGAGGCCACTAAAGAGATCCTACAGCTCCACAGAGGAGGCACTGAGGTGTTCTTCAGACTCTACCCAGCTTCCAAACTAAATCAACCACAGTTTTCTTTCCCATTTCTACTCATTACCATTGAAGCCAACAACTTGGATGCTCCCAAGCATCTCTCCTGAATTAACAGGTTCTTCAAGTGTCAGAGGGCTCAGGGTCTCCCTAACTTCTCTGATTAGGTTAAGACAAAAGTTACACCAGCCAACTGCAGCGCAAGAAAGTCCATCACAACCAGATACAGAGGCCCATGGAGGGCTGAATTCCTAGTTGGTGATTTCCTCCTGCCTCCTGCAGTCACCAGTTTCCCGCAAGCACAGCCAGTACAAAGCTCAACCATTTTCTGATTTGGTGGGACTTTTCTCCATCCAGTATTCACAAATGCACCAGGTGGTACAAGCAGCAGTGCCTGGACTAGGGTGTTTGTAAGTGTTAATTCTTAAAACACCACCAGGCGTCCATTTCACAACAATAATTACTCTGATGGCAATGGAAGAAAAAAGCCCACAGGAAAATAAATGGCATTTTCAGCAGTAGAAATTCTGACTGTTACAGGAAATACAAAAATAAATTCCAACAAAATAAAACCTTGGTAGATGAGATTGCCACACTCGGCCAAGTTATCAAATAAAAAAGAAAAAGAAAAAACTAGTGCCTATGTTGCTATTTTTCTGGATCCTTTTAAACAATATGAACACTTCTGAATGGACAGAGACAGAACAAGAAGTGGGAACAAGGCAAGGGCAGTAAAATCTAGCTGCTGACTGGGATATTTCCTGAGAAGCAGCAGCAAGCAAGTAAGACCTTACAAGTCACTTAGGGGCCCACACAGGCAGGTAAGCTCACAGTCTGGAAGCAAGGGTATGCAGGTGGCAGGATTCTGCCCATACACAAAGTCCTACATGGCAAGGTTTTTGGTTCATGTATCCCTGGAGCAGAGATCCATCAGGGGTTATGTGGTTCTTCACAGGTACTGAACTGCTGCCAACAGGCCAGTGGGAGTAGGAGATGG
Organism: Entomyzon cyanotis; assembly: GCA_024500445.1. NCBI lineage: Eukaryota > Metazoa > Chordata > Aves > Passeriformes > Meliphagidae > Entomyzon > Entomyzon cyanotis. The sequence goes on from JAKEPQ010000780.1 coordinate 13,579,173, forward strand.
AAGTTTCTTGAGTTGTTGGTCAAGGCAAGACACGGGTTTGTGATGTGGTATTAAGCTTGCCCATGCAACTTATGTGGAAAAGGAGTTGCTCTGTCTTCCCAGTGATTTGGCCCAGTAACTTCCCTGGCCAAGGACAACAGCCAAGGGTAAAGCCTTACAGCTGCCTCGGGGCTTGAGTTGAGCACTGGAGAAACAGCAGCCAGCCATGTTCTCCTCCTGTTTCCTAGAGGTGCTCCCTCCCCACAAAGCTCCAGAGAGCTGCCAAGGCCCCTTTCCCAGGCAGATCAGTGGTGAGGGCAAGTCCATGTTTCCATGGCCCAGGCACAGTGCCTCCCCTCCTCTGCAGAGGCAGAACTGCAGCTGCCAGGGATGACAGAGAGTGTGATGAGACAGACTCAGTGCTGGCACTAAGGAAGTTGGGCTGCAGGGGCAAGGCAGTCAAGCTCACTGGGCATGAACTGGGCTGGCCCATGACTAATCAGCCTGCCCTGGCTGAACAGACTCCAAGCCATTGCCCAGATGTTTAGCTTTGTAGTTGAAAAATACACCTTGAAAATAATGGCCAAAAAATTATTAAAAAGACAAAAGAATTGAAATGAGAGAAGGCAAAGGGAAAAGGCTACTTTTTTGTGCAAGAGAAAAATGATTTTCAAAGAGTGGAGGGAAAACAAGCCAGGAGGGAATCACTGCATGGGAAAATCTATACAGACAACAAACCTGCAGACCCTGCTACACCCTAGAGAGCATGAGTTTATTATTCCTGACTGGAGTCTGCCTGGGGTGCTGGATGGAGCAGTGGAGAGGGAAAGCAGTCAGTACAGACATGGTGTGGACTGTTCAGCACTCCATGTCTGTCTCAGGTTGCCTGTAACTGTAGATTTTGAATTTGATGCTCAACGCCTCCCTTGTTCAGCCCCATGTTTACAAGACATACCCAAATTCAGACACAAGTTACTCTACTCAAGTGCATCAGCAACTGAGCTAGAAGTTACAGGAGATCCTACTTGGCTTCAGTGAAATTCCTTGGCTTCTACCACACTGAAGCTCAAAGCAGGTGACCACAAAGGTCCCTTCAGACATATAGATCTGTTTGTGTGAGCCTTCCCAAGCCACAGCTCACAGCTTCTTGAACTCCCTAGCAAACCTTAAAAGTCATGCACACAAGGTCTAATTTCAGTTGAAATTGTCTTTCCTTTTAACTGTTCTATCCTATATCCTGGAGCTAAATACCTACACACACTCTATTCACATTGTTGGAAACCCTAGAAAGGAATACAGCAGTTAAAAAATTCTGTTTCATAAGCAATTTCTTCCTCACCAGTCCCAGGGTTTGGCTTTTGCTGGTAAATGTTTGAAATCTCTCCTTCCTGCAAGCTCATATGACTGTCAGGTTGGCTCAGCTGTCCTATCCAACACATTTCCTCTTATAACTCTCTTTGCTAAGTTATCTTAATACACAAAGAACTTGTACTTCTGACGTTCTGCTGCATTGCCATAACCCAACTAATTTCTTCAATTTTTCTCTATTGTACATGCATCTCAATTTGTCCTATTTGTCAAGGCTCCAACCAAAGCTTAAAAATAACAGGAAAGCCTCAAAAGAATGCACGAAGGAGCTGTTGAGCCAGCTGGTTGATCTGCACAGCTCAGTGGCAGCTAGATTATACTGCACTGCTCAAGTCATCACAGATGAGTAAGAAATGGAAACGAGTAATTTTCCTTAATACGATGACACTTAAAGAGATGATCCTGGGAGTGGAGGGTGGGCCTCTCATCAGGTCAGGAATTGAGAAAGTTGCCTGGCAATTCCAGTAATGTTTGCTACAGAAGAGTCAGTACCAAAGCAAAGGCCAACGCAGTTTACTGCTTCCTACGGGAACCTGGAAAACAAAACAGAAAGGAAACAATCTGTGAGGCTAGATCCTGGGGAAAAAATTACTACCTGCACTCATATTAGTCAAAGACCAAAATGGGAACAATATGTTACATTAGTCAAGCAAAAGGAAGGATAGATCCACAAGACAGGCAGACATGCATTTCTTCTAGGGCATGAATGGTGCTGCAGCCCCATTGCACAGTCCCACGAAAGCAAACAGACCCTATAAAGTGCCATCAACTTTCCAGCTTACTTGATGAAGACACAACAGAAGTTAACCAAACTTTAAATTTTGGAAAGGAAAGTGTCCACATTTAAATCTCAATAGTGGAGCTGGAAGAAATCTGAGATTGAGTTAAACTCAGACTGCCCCTTTCCTTCCCCAGAGGCCCTGTAGATAACTCAGACAATGGGCATTCAGATTTAAAACAACTGCAGGGGCCACCTTACCCACACTGCTCTGTGTCAAGTGATTTCAGGAAACAAACCAACAAAGCAGTGCTGAGATGCTATAGGGACAAAACAAGCCTGCTCTCAGGTCACATTTCTGTCTGATCATCCCATCTGCTTGCCAGACAGGTGATACTGTGAGGTTCTGTCTTGTATTGGATTGTTTGATACTAGTGAGTCACCTAAAATCCATCATAATATTGTCTTCGTGTCATTTCTCCATCATCTGCTACCTGGATTTACAGTCATTCATCATTAAGAGATCACAGACAACTTGCAGACAGAACCTTGATAAATTCCAGGCAAACAGTTCAGTTTTTCAGTCTCTCAGCCTGCAATGTGCTCATCAACCCAAACACTGCACAGCATCACCTGCCTGCTGGAGCACTAATCCCCACTCCTCTCTTCACATCACTTTCAAGCTCTCTGTCCCCTGCAGGCTGCTTGTGTGAGGAAAACAGCTGACAATAATCCTACCTTTAGGAGAGTGCTCAGGTCTGGGGATCTGGCGCAAGGGGCTGGGCTGGCTCGTGTAATACCGAGGGTGCTCAAAGTCATCCAGGGGAGGCTGTGACCTGCCAAGCACAGTGCAAAAGGAGTGTTGGCAAATAACTCAAAGGCACAAGAGTGTAGCAAGAGAACATCTCAGCTGTCTGGTCTGTTACTGTCAGTTTGGTGCAAACCCTCCCTGGCCCAGACCTTCAGCCTGCAGAACAGCTCCTCTGAGCACAGCCCATTACTGTTTCTGCAATGAGAAATGCAGAGTATTTATTGCTTCTCATGGACCTCTTTCACTTAATAATGGTTTAAGTTGTCAGTAAATAAAGAATTTCCATTATGAAGTTTGCTGCTTCCTCACTTAAACAAGCAGCATTTTAAAGTGGGTAATGCTTCCACTTTTCCCCCTGAGCATTTTAATATGATCTCTCTCAGTCTCCACCTGCACAGCCTATTTGTTGTTTCTTTTGCAAATTCAACAAGAACTTCTAGGTTCCTTCCTGGAATGGAAATCAAAGCCACTGGGGTCACTTCCAGGGTTCAGCCTCTCATGAAGGGCATTGAGCCAGAGTACCGAGTGATTCAGAAGCAGCACTGGGCTGCAGCACGTTCCCAGTTTGGGATGAGGCACCCCAAAGCACAACCCTCTTGCTTGTAGGGAGGTGTCTACATGCAGCAGTGGGAGCTGTGTACAGGGCTTAACTGGAGCAAGGACCCAAGGGAGCAGCTGTGCAAATGCATGGTGATTACTCCTTCCTGCCCAGAGATGACATGTGGTTTCACATCCCCAGAAGCTGTTTAACTCTCTCAATGTTGCTCTGCCATTTAACAAATGTCACTGCACAAGCTCATCAATCTCTGTCAGCACTGGGCATGGAGACCAATATGGACAAGTGCCACGAGCACAGTGAGTGACGCATGTCACCAAACAGCTCACGAGCTCTGCTCTCTGCAGAGTCCCTTATGGGTGGGTCAGCCTGGTCATCCCACAACTCCTCCTAAGCTTCCCAGTTGCATTCCCCATTCTTGCCAGCCAGTTCAAGCTCACCTTGAAGACCTGTCACTTCTGTGTCGCTGAGTTTCAGGCCCTTCTCTTGACCTTGAGCGTGTGGACTCGCCTGCATCAGGCTGCTGGGAAGAAGGGAAATCAGCTCATCTGTGTGCCTTGCAAGACACCAGCCAGTACACTGGGGCTGCATGGCTCCAAACAGTCCTTTCATGCTTAGTTTTCACTCACAATTAACTACAGCCAGGCATGCAAATGTCAGCATCAGGATTCATTTCTAGTAAACAAAACCCAGCCTTGCTGAGCCAAACTCAATTTTTGCACTAAATACGTGACAGCGCCAAAGGACCATTCCGAAGCTGGGGTAGAACACAGTCTGTGTGTGATGTGTGCACAAGGCTGGGCTGAGCAGGAAGGACCAGCTGCAGGCAGCTGTGCTCCTGCAACCACTGAAACTCAGCAAGGAGGCTGAAAACACCTGAGCTGCCTCCATCTGGCTCCAAGTTTAACACCACATCCACTTTAGCACCTTAGCAGTGCTGACCATAAAATCTGTTTCCTATCCCCTTCCATGCTGGCCAGCCAAGCCTCTCTGGTATTACTCCTACAAAAACCCAGGCATGATAGACTCCTGACTTTCTTACACAGTATAAGGCAGAGTGACAACTGAAGCAACTGCATGTCCTCACACAAACAGAACCAACTACATCTTTTATCGCTGCAGTCGGGATTTCAGCAGAGCGAAGGTCCTGCACCGGTGCTTCAGGGACTCAGTGCTTCAGGGAGTCCACAGGGTGCTGTGACATCCAGTGCCATCCTCCAAGGCCAGAGCCCAAGGACTACCTTGCTTGAGGCCGAAGCCAAAATAATCTAATCAAGGAGGTGGCTCCAAAAGGCTTGGGAAGTGGAAGAATAACAGACAGCAAGACCCTTTAGATGTATCACCACCTTTTGTGCTCATCACACACACTCACCTCCCTCTGGAAATGGGAATAACATTATAGCACCTTATCTGTGGTGCCTCCTGAAGCTTGGCATACCTTCCAATCTTGATCATGCCTCCTCTTTTCAAGGGAAGACTTTTCTCTTTCTTTCCTTAAAGCCTTTTTCTCCTCAGCCATCAAGAGACGAGCAATTTCCTAGAAGGGAAACACAGACTCTGTCAGACAATTTTACTGCTCTTGTGGGTTTGAGTTATTCAAACCCTTTCCCATGGGCAGCTGCTGACTGGGGAGGGTGCAAGTCCAGGATTTCACCCATCTGTGATCAGAAATCAAGGGAGAGGGCAAAATTAAGGCTGGTGACATGCAGCATGACCAGTAGCCCCCTGATTTTCCAGAACTGCATTTGCAGAACCTTTCTGCCCTCCAGCCCTTTCCCTTAGAGGGGCTGGTGGTTCATCTCACAGCATCTTGAGCCTCCCACAGGGCTCAGTTACAAGATATGCTCTTAGAGAATCATGAACTTCCTTTGTTATGGTTGCAACATGCAATGCAACTCCCTGCTTGGCCAGCCTGAGCATATACATGAAACCCATGTGGGAGAAAATCCCACTGGAGCCCCAAGCTTCCCCTAACAAGGAGAGAAATTAACAACTAGAGGGTCAGAGGAGACAACGGGTGTTAAGCAGCTTTTGCAAGTAAAGGAATTCTGCAAGTATTTGACTTGTTGCTCACCTCATCTTGGGCTACTTGAGCTGCCTTCTGATCTTCTTCATTAGCCTAAGGAAAAAAAAGGGGGAAAGAAAAACAGAGACAAAAAAGTAACATCTCTGAATTATTCATGTTAATTAACCAACTGGGCAGGGCAAGTAGGTGTTCATACAAATACACCATCATCCTCTCCACATACACTTAGCTACCTCAATACTTAACTCACAACTCAACACCAAACTGCCACTTCAGCTTCTCAGCTAAATTTTCCTCTCATATATCTGCCAGGCCACACCATAATGCATTTCCCACTCTGCTACCCTCTCTCTCAAAGGTGGGCACTGGCCTGTCCCACTTGTGAGCTGATCACACTTGACTACAGGCCATCTTTACCTGCCTGCAAATGTTAATTTAATATCACTCTGCTTCAATACTTTAATTTTGGGGTGGTTGTTTCAAAAAATACAGTTCTACTAGCTGGAAGCCAGCTGTAACTCCATATTCATGTGCACAGAAGACAATGGTTATTAGCAGAATGCACAGGAGCAACACCTTAGGTCTTACAGTCACTCCCATATACCAAAGATTTACAAATAAAAGTTGTCATTGCTGGCTGCCTTAGTTCCTTTGAGTTGACCAATGCATCCTTTCTACTCACCAGGAGCTCTTCCTCCTGCAGCTTCCGAGCAATCTCTGCATCAGACAGCTCCTGTTCCATTCGGGGTCCATCATACATGGCTTGTTTCATTCCCCTCAAATTAGTGCCTACAAAATTGTGAGAGAAAACGACCAATTCAGCCATTCTCCAAAGGCTTTGGTAAGGAGATGCCCACCATCTCCTCAGCCACCTGCAAACCTCCCCGTTAAGAGAACAAAAGATCACCAAAGTGTACCTACAACACTGCTGGTTTGAGAGCACCTTTAGCTGAGGTGCAGCACACACCTTAGGGAGGTTTCTCTAAGCACACAGAAATATCTGACACACCACATCTTAGATAAGAAATGCAACTCCATGGCAGAACAGGCCACGTCACTTGAAGCAGTCTTTGGTAACAGCAATGCTAGCAAAGGAATTGTAACCTGTCACTCTCTGCATTGATACAGATACACTGGCAAAACTGGGCAGCAGAGAGCAGCCCAACATTTGATATGAGCACAGCAGAGTCTGAACACACTGCTGGAGCAACGTTGCCTGCAATGGTTGTCTGGGACAGGCTTACACGAGTTTTCAGACAATTTCTTCCTTGGGATGACCCACGAATTTTACAATTCAATGAGAAAACAGACAAGCAAGCATTTTTGAAGTTCATATAATGTTCAGTTCTATTTTAAAGCCAAACCTGATTAACACCTTCTACTTCCCTAAGGAAAGCATTCATATCATGATGAAGAAGGATAATTGTCCCACTATCTCCAGAGAGAGACACACATTATCATCCTCACCTTATCCATGTGAAGATCAGTCAGATGGCTTAAAGCATAAGCTGCTCCACACTTTGACAGACATAGATCCAAGTCTCTAAACTCCTACTTTCACTAGGTCACCCCTACTTCCACTGTGGCTTTAAAGGTAGAAAGATGGATCTGGATGTTTAAACCCCCAACCCCCAAGTGCTGTTGAACAAGAACTACACAGGTACACATTTCCCAGAAAATTCCAAGTGTACAGAATTTGGCAAGAACCCCACCTTACAAATAGAACCCAGCTGGAAGCCCAGTGCCACTAGTGAACTTTGCCCAAAGTGAATTAATTAAGTTGCCAGCAGGGTTTTCAATAAGAAGTGGATGAAAACTGCTGGGTTTTTTAGTGCTTAAGGGAAGTGTCCTCACTTACAGTCCAGCATCTCAACTCAACAAAATACAACCATAATCTAGCATTCAGGGTTTTGTTCCTCTTTTTTTTTCTCCCGTACAAGGAGACCTCTGCACAAAATGTTAATGCAAATCATTAAACAAAAGCAATGCAAATCATTAAACAAAAGGTGTTGGTTGGTTGGGGTTTTTTATGGGGCTTTCTTTGGGGGTGGTGTTTGGGTTTTTTTTGGTGGGAGGAAGGAATTTGTTTTGTTAAATCACAGGATACCAAGGGCACCATTTCTAACAATACCTTCTTACTCATCCTCTCCAACATGGAACAACAGGACATAAACAGAGCAAGAACATTACTGGATAAGAAGAATCCTGCTAAATCAGGGAGAAACCTGGGCAAGATTCACTGTGTGCACATCACAGGTAGATACTGGAGAGAAGCATCTTCCAAGGAAGCAACACATCTCAGCCACCAGTATGGGGCACACAAAGGTCATCCCCACACACACCTTCCCCATCACTTGGTTACCTGGGTCTCGCTGGCAGCCTCCAACCTTCCCCTGGCTCACAGCATGAGGGGAGGGGGAGTGTCTCCTGTGTCCTGCCCTTTTGTAGGCTCTTGCCTCACCCCTCCTATGGTCATCTCTAGATTCAGCATCATAGAGCTTCTCATCCTGTGCCATCCTGTGTGCCGAGTGGCCCTGATGGCAAGATTTGTGTTTCTCGGGGTGCTGTCGGCCACCCCGATGCCAGCTCTCCTGCTCCGCCTCCAGCTCCAGCTCCAGGAGGGGAAGGTGCTTTTCTCTGTCGGGCCTTGGTGGCTTTCTGCTGTGCCGTGCTTCCTCTGCAAGTCCATGCTCTGACTGCAGCTCAAGACGGTGAGGAGACCTCTCAGTCTCCCTGCCAGCTGTCCTCCTGTCCCACGGTTCCCAGCTGTTGCTGTGATTGTAGGCATGGTGCTCAGTCTCTCTTTCCAGGTCAAGGCTGGGATGTCTCCTGGACCTTCCCTGGCTGGCTGGCTTCCACTCCTGCTGATGGCCACTGCTGGCCTCCCTCAGCTGAGGGGACCTCCGATGGCCCTCTGAGGTGGAGTGCCCGTGTTTGGGGACACCGCTGGGCACAGGCGAGGGGGTCCTCGGTGCTCTCTCTGCTGATTCCTGCCCCTGCCATGTCTGTGTGCTCTGGGAGGGTCACAAATGTGCTCTCTGGGGTCACCCCAGGGCTGCTCTAAGCAATGGGGGGGACAAACAAGGAGCGGGTTAGTGGTGCAGGGGTTAATGGGGCTTCGAGGCCAGACTCCCAGCAGGCAGATGAGGGAGCTTGATACAAGGTGCTGAAAATGCAGGCAAGGCATGGTGAAAAGAAGAATGATAACAGGGACAGATAAGGCTTGCAGGGTACAACAGGGGCCAGAGTGAATTGGCAGCCTGGCTAGCAGGGCAGCAGAGGAGGCAACAAGGCTGGAGCAGAAAGCACAGGTCCAACCCAAAGGTGTCTGAGCACTTCCTAGACAAGGACAAGTCAATATGGAGACAAAAGATTTTTAATGATGCCACTGGGGCTGAAAAACAGCCAAGAGAGCAGCTCAGTTCATCTCCTGATGCCACATCACTGCTGCAGGATCCTGAAACCACCTGAGAAAGGCTTAAAAAGAAGGGCCCAAGATGCAGGAAAGGTGGGAGACAAAGGAGGATGTAAAGCCAGGAGGGGCCAAGCAGAGGTCAGGTTGCACCCTGGTTTATAAGCCCAGGTGCCTTGCCCCAGCTTCAGGAACAAGGTTTTTCATCAGGAGAAAAGCTTCACCTAACTGGAAGAAAGGCCCACCTAAAGCAGAAAAGAAGGGAACAGGTAGGATGGGATTTTTTTCTTTAAAAGCAAGAACAGGATAGCTGCAGCATCCAAGCATCCTCCACCACGGACTGTCACATATCTTTTGCAGACCCACAAGTTTCAGGGCCTGCACTTATTCATTGTCTAAAAAGAAGTTTCAGCTCTGAATGCAGAGATGGTTATGGACGGAAAATTTAGGGCAGAATAAGACTTCACAAAACCCAGGCTCCTGACCTCAGTATTGTAGCTAGAAAAGCTGCTTACTTGGCATTTTGGTGGGGTTGTTTCCTCCGTGCTTTTCAGAAAGCAGATAGAAATTTTCTCTGCTTTTAGTTTCAGTAATAAACCTGAAACAGCTAGAAGGATGCAGCAGTCTGCCTGCATGCAACCTACTAATTGATTTATTTTTTCAACCAACCTATTTGCTAAGAAAAATCATTGCACTGAGTGAACTATTATCTCTCTACAATAGCTTTCAAAATGAAAAAAATGCCTTGAATCAGAGATTGATTTGAAACAGAGCTACACACACAACCCCCCGCCAAAAAAACCCAGCAGCAGCACACTTTCCTCCTGAACTGTTCTGAGTTTGTTTTATAATATCTCAAAATATTTAGAATAGATTTCACTGCACATGAAATGCATTCTGTTTTAATAAATAGCTCTATCTCAGTTACAATCCATCTAGATTTCAGAGTGAGAAAAACAAACCTCATACCAAAACTGAATGTTCCCTTTGAGTCATTCTATTCAGAAAAAACTTTTTCAGAGCCAGCAAAAATAGAGCCTACAGAAAATCCACCTTGAAAACAAGTCTGTGTGACTTTTATCCAGAATAAGTGTATTTTTAAAAGTCCAAGAACTGTAACAGGAACTGCTGTGGTTACTCTTTAACTGGTTGGGTTTTTTCTGTTCAGTTTTAGATCATTCATATAATTTACAGTAAAAAATTCCCCAATAAAACAATCTAAGTGACTTACTGAACAACAGAGACCAGAGTCTGAAAGCAAGAGTCAGTTTTTGAACAATACTCACAAGGGTCTAAAAATTAATTCAATTTTGTCATTAAGGAAAGCTCAATAAATACAACAGCAGAGAGCAGGAGAACACAAAAGAGCAAAGCGTGGCTGTGCTGGGAAAGGATTGCTGCAGGTAACACAACCATGCCAGACAACCCAAGCAGAAGCCTTGTTTTTGGGGTCTCTCAGAATAATTCATCAGCAGGTGCTGGTGCCTGTGACACTTTCCACAGGGGGCCATGTAAACACTCTTTAGAACTTCTCTGAAGCAGTAAGTGACTGAGCGAATAGGAAAATGTTTTTCATGGCACAGACACTTCTGGGAGGAACTCTGCCTTTTTTCATGTTTATTTTTCCACTTTTAAAGAGCTCAGATTGCTTTGGAGCAATAGGCCTAATCCACATTCCTCATGGATGTGGATAAATTTTAATTCGGTCTCAAGCAACAAAACCCCCCCCTCAAAACCCCCCACCAAAACAACATTAAAAAACCCTAAAGAAAGCAAGGGCTTTTTATTTGCTTCAGTTCACAGCTAATGAGGACAATATGAATCAAGGCTGCTGAAGCCTAATCAAATGGTGCTCAAGTAATTAAGAAGTTCCAGACCAACAAGCCAGATGATCCAGACATTAAAATCCACTCTGGTCCTTTATAGCTCTTAAGGAGCACAGATCAAGAGCAGCATTACTATGAGTGGTCAGGAAAACACCTTCTACCTCACCTTCAAAATTATGGATTATTGCAGGATGAAAACTTAGACCCACAAGATACCCTGCTCACCAAATCCACACCACAGTCTCACTTCAGAAAGTCACAGGCTTTTGATAGCTGACTTGTTATAAAAATCCATCCTGTCCTACCATCTCTGCATGCACACTGTTACCTATATTTTTTTCAGAGACTTCTCTCATTTAATTCTCAAAACCTGAAGTATAGGTTGGCAATAAGACTCCAAGATAAATTTTCCCAGCTTTGTACATGTAGCAGAACTTGTGGTCTTGAGATTTCCACTTGGTTACTCTTTTGCACTTTTGAACTTTGTGCTTTGTAGTTTCTTGGCTATCTTTGAACTTCTTCCAAATTGAAACTAAAATACTTTGTGTAAGTTCAAATGAGAGACTTTAAAACTGCCAATGGCATTGATGTTAAAATGAGAAATGAGGTTTGATCTTCAACTTCACAATCTGTTAATCAAAAGCAACCCATCTTCCCCACCACATTTCTGAAGAAAGAACATAGGAACCACCACCAGTGCACAGCAAAGCCATCCCCAGATTGCTCCATAATTAAACACACCCTGATTCTCTCCTCCCAGTTTAAGGAAGGTCTGTATCCAATCACAAAAGCTGACCAAAAGGAAGCAATAAAAAGCTGTTGATCATATAATATCCAGACTGTACAGTCCCAGATGATAATCACAGCAGAGACATTCTGTGGAGATGACCTTGTTCTTCAGTAAGTCATTCAAGGCAGTTGTGCTAATTTTACAGCTTGGGTACATACCTGCAAGGAGCTATTTTTGAAACACAGCTCCACGAACCAGCATTGATTCCTTCATGTAGCTGTGCCAGCATCACAAATGAGCACATGGAACAGCTTATCTCCAAATGCAAGCATGGAATTGCACCAGCATTTCTCCCCAACACTGTCGGTGTCATACAGCAGGAACTGCCTCATCAGCCACTGTTTTCTTCCACAAGCACTTTTAATATATGCATGTGTGGCTGTACTTGCACATACACACACCACACACCCTATCCCTGCCCTTTAGGCCACTTTCAAGGGCAATACAAAATATTAAATTGTTTTCTCAGCTTTTTTTTTCTTTAACTAGATATTTCCCAATTACAAAATAATCAGATTCTGATCCTGGAAACTGATGTAAAGCTACAGTGCTAAATTCAGGACTGTAGGATAAGGGAATTTTCCCAACCAGAATTTTCAGACCACCAGGTTTCACCTGCCATGGTCCTGACCTTCTATCTTGCAGAAGCATACCTCCATTTTCTGCATAATAGCTCTCTTCATAGCCTGGGTGTCCCTGGGACTCTGGGTAGTGCTTCTTGCGCTTTTTTTCTTCCTGAAGTTCTTTCTGTTGGAGGAGACGGGCAATATCCTACAGAGATGGAAGAAAACAGACATTAAATCACCAGTAAAAAGTACCTCCAGATTCTTTTATTTAACTTCTTAATTCAATTATTAAAATTCTTAAAAAAAAAAAAAAAGTTTAGTTTTTCAGACACAGCAACAACAGTTACTAAGACTCAACCCCTGGACTGGATGAAGCTTTCAAATTAGTGGATGACACAGGGACCATCTCAGCAACCACTGTTCAACCTCACCCGGGCCCAGCACTGAGATTCCAACCCCATGGCAGACTCACAGGTTCCTGCTCCTCCTGCACACGAGCTTGCTAAGCCCTAATGGGCAAAGCAGGGCAGAAGTGACTGCGTGTGCAACCTCAGGCTTTCAGCAAGGATTTGGAAGTCACAGAAGTGCACATCCACTTACAGGAGAGGGCTGGATCTCTCCCTGCACTCTGCCAGGGAAAGAAAAATACACCGGCAAAGGCTGTGTCCAGTTAAAGGCACTTCTGACTGGAAGGAGTTCCCAGAGCAAACCATGAACTCACTTCACACTGGCTGTAATTTGCAGGGACTATAGGATGCCAGGCAGGGAAATGCATCAGTTTGACAGACAGACTAGAAGGGAAAGAAAATCGAAAGGACATTAGGAAGAGCAAACCAGGCACAAGGCAGGAGCACAGCACTGCAGCTGTTTGTCTTCTGTCACAGTTTTGGTAGATACGCCAAAGAGAAGAGCACTCCATTTTCCTAATTGGTTTTCCTTCGAGATGACTAATGGATCAACAAGGCCCAGGAAATGCAAACAGCTCCCTGGGGTTTGCTTCTCTGAGGCCCTGTGAGTCAGGGGAGCCAGTGTGGAGCTCAGGAGCAAAGCTGGGAGATACCAGCAGGGCATGCTGCCCCTTTGGATGCTATTCACTTAAGCCTTCCTAATCCTCAGGACCTTTAGAGCAATGCACATAGAATGGACATTGCAGGCAGGAAAGGCATGGCTGAAATGCAAACTAAGAGTCAACACCCCTCAGAGCAAAGCCAGCACTGGAGAACATTGGATGGCTGCTCAAGTACAAACTTATTTCAGGATTCAGATAAGGTCTGCTCTGGAACCAGCTTTGTGAAGAATCAGGGGATGCCACAGGCTCTTTCCAAAAAACAAAAAAAACCCCCAAAAGTAAAAAAACCCCAACCAAAATTAAAACAAAACAAAAAAGAAAGAACAAAACCAAAACAAAAACCTCCACAAACTCTTTCCCCTGACAAGGTTAACCTCTTCTAGTGAGTACAGTAAGTCTATAAATATATGAGCTTAAGCACATTATCTCCAGGACTGAGACAGCTCAGGACTTGCAAATCCACACAAACCACTTCTTACAAACAGGATTCATAAGCAGGCAAGGCAGGCAGGCTTAGTGCTTCATTTTAAAACTGCACTCTAGAAAGGATCTGCCGCTGTCCTCAGCTACATTTCAGCCACACTTGGGAACTTCCCACGTACCAGCAGGAAGAGAAAGAATATTTATGGCTTCTCCTTGCTTTATGCCACAGTCAGCTGAAGTGCCCAACTGCACAAGATGGGCAGCAGGTTGGTGTGACAAGTGGCAAGGACCTGCCGGCAGACTGCTGACATCCCTGCAGTAGTCTACATAAAGCAGGAAGGAAAGGGGCAATTCCCCAAGTCAACATTAGCTTTGCATCTCCTTCACCTTCCTGATAAAAATAAGACAGATTGCTGCTACCTCTTGAGCACAAATCCTGTAGCCAAAGTGTTCCTCCCACCCACAAGCTCCTCTTGGAAGCCAAGCCCTTCCCATATGCTTGGGCAGCCTTTCAGAACTTGCTTGGAATTAATGGTAGGAGACAAAAATTAAGTCTTGCAAAAAAAAAAAAAAAAAAAAAAAAAAAAAAAAATCGAATGCATCTGTCAGGTAAGGGCAGATTCTTATTTCAGGCTCTTCCAGGAAACACAGCCTTGTCTTCAAGTTCTTCCTATACAGAAAATGCCACCAGGTGCCTCTTGAACATCTTGAGACTACTCAGACTTCTCAGGAAACCATCTGTAATCAAAAATGGGGACAAACTCCAGGCTCACACAGATGCTCCTCTACTCTGTGGGAAAGCTCAGTCTGACCCAATAAGGTGACCAACAAGCCAAATCCTTCATACACTATGAACAAACCACACTGCCCACTCTAAAGCAACAGCATCAGAGCAACATTCTGAAGTCACAAAAGGAATTTGCTAGCAAGAAACTGTAATAGGGTGTTCAGGCTCTGAAAGACTAAATTGAAGAACGGAGAAGCCAGAAACAGATGGCTGGGCTGAGTGTCCTGCTGAAATCTTTGCATCAAAGACAAAGAAGACACAGCACAGGATTCTCCCAAGAGCAGTATCTGTCGTCTTGCATTTGAGAAAGCAAGCAGGTCTCAGAGTGTATAAACAATTACAACTTCCTACAGCAGGGCAATAAACACCTCAGCAAGACTTACCTATTATTTGCCCTCTTCATTAGCAAGGCCACTGCCATCAACAACCCTTATGACCCCTGAGTGTGAGGACTATGACTGGATCTTATTCCTGTAACAGGACTCCCCAAATCTCTGTGCACAGACATCTGTCAGGACAAGGACTGCCACCATGCAAGCCAACTCCTGTGGCTACTGGCCAAGGAATGTCTGCCCTGAAAGGGCTGCTACAAATAGCCCTGCCATCCCTGCTGCTTTTAAGGTTACCTCGTCTTTTTCCTCTTGCCTGCGGCGCTCCTCCGCTTCAAACGCGAGCTTCACTTGGATTTCCTGAGCAATCTCGCAGTCCTGTCGTTCCCTAGAAGGCAAGTAGACAGGGATTATAGGCAGCTGAAGTCACAGGCATCAGTCAGCCTGGAGAAAGGGATAAAAGAGCTAAAAAAAAATCCACCTGATTTACACAAAAGAATTATTACTCAGTGTTAGTGCAGAGCTATGAATCCTCACCAGGGACCAGGACTCCCTGTACTTACTGGCAGCCAAATTTAGAAAATACATCCCAAAACATCCACAGAGTACAAAGCAAAAGAGATTCATGGGCAGATTGCTAAGAAAGGAGGCAGGTACCACAAAATAGGGCAAACCAAGGCAGTGCTCAGGAGTCTGCAAACAACCTAATTGTGCTGAGTTTTTGCACATGTGGTACCAAAGGAGGGGTTCAGGGGTATGGTTAACACAGGCATTTCTGGGAAGTGGTTTTCACATGTGAGCCAAGGAGAAGAAAGTGCAGGAATATGGTACACAGACCAAGTGGAGGCTGGAGGTGGCAGTTCAGTAATGAATGAGAAATGCCACTGAGACACAAAAGCAGGACCAGTGCCAAGAGGCAAGGGAGCAGCATGTCAAAACAAGGGAGAGGGCAGCACCGCCACAGTGGCAGTGTGTACGCAGGAACACTAGGCTGCATTAAGTGGGGAGAGATCAGAGCAATTGAGACATGAGAGTCCTGGCTGTGCAGGCAGACCAAGAAGGCTGGAAAGCATGTGCAAGAACAGTACCACACTCAGCTGCATGCTCCAATGTCCAGCAAACAGGCTGGAACAATGGCCAAGGATTCCTCACAGCAATTCAGAAAAGGGCTGGGGGATTTGAGGAGAAAGATTAAAAGCTCTCTCTTTCAGCACTGTTGATATTGAACTAAAGACCAGCTCTAAACAGGTCAGAAAAGTCAATCCCTGCAATTGCAGCTACTGAAAGGTAAGGCATAGGAGGTGAACAGCTAGGAGCAGCAACAAGCAGAGCCTGCTTTATTAGAATACAATTGTTTGAAGAATACACTGACGATCAAATGAGATGAGGTGATGAGAAGAGTAGAAAGAATATGTTATGGAAGATAAGCAAATAATTGAAGCAGGCTGAGCTATGTCAAAGCTGTGCTATGTGGGCTGGAGTGACTCTAGGTTTGAGCAAGAATCTGGGCATAAATGACCTAGTGAATCAAGAGGCAAAGGACTGGGAAAGACTCTAGGGCATTAGAAGAGGAAGTTAAAACACTTTTAAATGCAGACAAGCACTTTTTGTTGCAAAACCAAGAAATGTGTCATGGCTGAAGCAGCCAGTGGCACAACAGAGCCTTCTTTTACAGAAAGTGGAGAAGAATGACAGAAGCAGAAAGGGTGGATATGTGGGAAGGATGGAGAGGAAGGACATTGCAACAAGAGCGTTTAGAGGACAAATGTCACTGAGAAACAACTCATTTGTCAGAGGCAACAAAAAGGCATACACAGCAGGAAGGAAAAGAAGATCATTTTTGTCAACAGCTCCTTGGAAGCACACCTGCAATCAGGCTGGAGTTATCAATAGGTCAAACATCTTATGACACCAGTTTCTTTCATCCACGTAATAAAACCTAGCAATTTTTGCATGTGCCTGTGCGTGTTTCATTTGACTCTGGGGAAAGATCTATTCAAAGCCATGAGAGTTCACACAGCAGCAAATCTAGTTCTTGAACCTGCTTTATAAAAAAGGACCTTGGCAGACCTGGCAGCAGCAGAGCACCACAGCTCCCAGCAAAACAATAGATGAATAAGCAAATCCTAGGGAGCAGGCTGTCAGTGAGCCTGGTAGTGGATCCCTTACAACCCCAGGCTCTGAGGACATGAAACCAGGTAGAAAATAAGTTAGAAAGGTCAGACACATCAAGGCATTGCACGTCTCCAGTTCCCCTGGCACCTGTGAGAAGAGCTAAGGTGCCAAGTTCATCAGCACAAACTGACTTGCTAAATGCTTAAAATACATCCTATTGCAGACAAGCAGGCCAGAAAAACAACTAATCATCTTTCACAGCCAAGGCAACAAGGTCTTTGCCTCTCTACCCGCAGCAAAGAACACCAGAAGTTACGCACACACAGAAGCATTTTCTTGTTCCTGATGACACATCTTGGAATATATCACATCAATTCCTAAAAACTGAACAGCCACACAGGATTAGATTTGGGGGTTAATTGCTGAGAAGTAATTAAATACTGAGACTTGATTAGTTAGCCAACATAAATTAATGTATTACTAGTGTGAGCACAAGAAAATAGGTTCAAGAGCTTTGACAGCTCTTCTTGCCCTTCAGTTTCTTTAGTGTGAGTTCAAGTGCCCATCAGACCCCAGGAATCAGCCAGAGCAACATAAACATCACCATTCCTGAACATCCCTCTCATCCCTCCTTCACTCCTGAGCAGCCAGGAGTGTTAAGAATGTTGGGAAAACTCTACATCAGTTTATAATAAAGAGAAAAAAACCAAAAGTCTGTGTGATCAGAAAGCTCCCTCCCATTCACAGTGACTGTAGCTACTAGTTGTTGCCAGATGATGAGTAAAAAAGGGAATGTTTAAGAGAACTGTTGAAAGGAACTGTTCACATCAGTGCAACAGAACCATCACAGCACTGGAAGCAAAACGGGGAAAGAACATATTTTCACACTATTTTATTTTAGTAATCTTGCTACTATGCTTAGCAGTGTGCAGGCTGCTCAGCTAGATGTGAGAGATGCTTTCAAAGAAGCATGAAAACAAGGTTTGAGGCTTCCCTAAATTCCTAAAAAGAAATGTTTGTATTCTCTCATTTATCTTCGTGAAGTTTTTCTGATAGAATCTAGGATTTGAAAGAGAGAAGAAAGTCAATAACTTTGAAGAGACTTTTTATGTTTCCTGTTTCTAAAGACCCGTTAGTTCTGCCCTCTTACTTCTCCCATCACCTTGCAGTGTCAAACTGTCCTAGATGACACAGAAAGCAACAACAGCAGGAATTATTTTGTTGCCAGAACATGCTACTCTTGGAGGAAGAAGAGACAGAGGGAATGCACAAAGAATTAAGGAAGAAAAAGATCCAATTACAAAAGGATGCCTCCAACTTCTTTTACTATTCTTGCAGAAGAGCTCCTGCTCTCAGAAGCAGAACTGCTGCTGACACAACATTTTACATCAGCAGTTCTGCCTGTGCTTTGGCTCACAAAGTTCATAAATCCCATTTTACAGAACCCTACAAGAAGAAAATTGTTTGCAGCTCCCAGCAAGTAACAAAGAGGAATCATGTCTTCCATACAAAATCAATTTTTATGTTGTCATTTACTCCCTCACATCTCTAATTGGTAATAAAGACAAAACTATTGCAAAAAAGCACAGACTTGAGAGATACATATGTACATAAGGTCTGTCCCAGGGCGCTGGGAACATTGAAAACAGTGGCTGATGTGTCACACCCCAACTTCAAAGCTTTCATGAGCCGCTGCTTTGAAGCCAGTCCTGTATCTCCCACATCTGCAACACAGAGCTGCTCTGCTCCATTGCTGGCCCTGTCAGATGAGCCACCCAGGCTCTGTGATCCACCACCAACTGCACCTGGTGGGTGGCATCCCAGAGCAGAACAAAAGCCAGGAGGCAGCACAGCTGCTGGGAGATGCATCCTGCCTTGCAGACCTTGTATTTGCAGGGACCCCATTGTGCCACCTCTCACGAGTGGGATCTGGCTGAGCCCTGTCACACGAACCATCTGTTACATCCAATGCTCTGCAAATCCACTCTGGATTGGAAGGCACAGTTTGTTTAGCCCTGTGCTGCCATGTTTCACTTCTATCCCAGCTCCAGAGCTGAGAGCCACACAGAGAGCCAAACCACAGGCCACAGGTTCAAGATGTGGTGTGTGGGGAGTGAGCAAACCTGCAGAGCAAACTGGAGCACTCATTAAACACCCTCCCACAGTTGTGGCAGAAGTCAGTGACTGCAAGAGAAGGCCTGTCCCCCAACACCCATCCCCACTGAGCCACCCTGGGGCAGCAATTCCCCTTCCCAGGTCATTTCACACTCAATGTCTGCAAGCACAAGCAGGGGCTCTTTCAGCTGTCAGCACAGCAGGGCACCAGAAAGCATTGCACCCAGCTCCTCAAAAGCATTCATCAGGCACAGGGCAAACACAACAATATCTGCAATTTCCACACGAGACAGACTCTCCTGCAATACTGGGTATTTCTGTGGCATGGTTCCTTCTCTCTCAAACTTCAACTAGGGACAAGGTCAACAAAAGTGGTCAAGTTACTCCATTTTGACAAGCAGTACAATGGGAAGGCTCCTTCTCATGGACAGGCAACAGAATCTAAGGCAGGATGGACTCCAGTACCACCTACTGCCACCCTGTTCGCATTACTCTGTGCCAGAGCCTGGTTTCAATACGTTTACAGCAATGGACAGCCAAAGTAAAAAAGAAACAAAAGCAAAGGCTGATGAGCCTGAACCCCACACTGTCCACTCAAAGCAGCTGATCTCAGTGCTCTAAGATTTGTTCTGACCAAATGGGATCAGCATTCTTATTCCAGCAGCTCCAGCACAAACTCACAAGTCTTTTCGGTGTTTCTGGATTTGAGCACGGGCTTTCTTATCCTCCTCTTCCTGCAGTTGCTTGGCCATCTGCAAGTCATGTTGCACCAGACGATTACGCTGAACATTTGTGGCCAAGTGATGCTCAACTGGAAATAAACACAGACAAGAACCCTCAAATCAGGCTGCAGAACTTCACTGTGTGAACAAGATAAACCAAGTGGGAGGGAGATTCCAGCCCAGAAAGGAAGACAGATCTTGGCAGGGAAACACCACGCAATCTCTCTAAAGGTGGGAAAGTCCTGAACTGAAATTATGCTAGCAGCTTGAGATTGCCTCTTTTCAGCACTGAGGGGGCTGTGTATGTGTCTGTTACCAAAACAAGTTCTGCATATCTTAACACATCCACGTTTATAGGGAATGGGTTTTAGGCTTTGAATTTCATTTTCTGACCATGGAAAATCACCCTAGATGAAGGAAGTGGGCCTGGGAGGGACCACCAGAGGCACATGAGGATGAGCTGAACCTAAACCCCTTCCTATGGATACTTTCCAAATTTGTTGTCAAGAACTTCTACAGAAGAAAACTCCTCTCACTCTCAGTATAATCGGTTCCAAAAATCTCTCTACCTTTATATTTAGCAACAGAGCAACTCAGTACTCCAATGAGTCCTTTACCATACATGGATATTGCCTGCCAGAAAAAAAAGCTACATGAGCTGCAGCCCAGAGTAGTCTTTAATTCAGTGGTCTCAGGTTCCAGCACCAAGGGCACAAGGAGCTGCACCCTTGGTGGAGCAGCTGGAATGGCATTAGCACCTGGTACTGGCAGACACCAAATCGGTGAGAAGCTGATTTGAGAGGCCACCACACGTGAACTGCAATGTAAACATACTCAAAGTAACAGATAAGCGTATTAAAAAAAAAAAAAATTAAAAACAAAAGCACCAGGGACCTTGAAGTTCCTGGCTGTACTTTTTTTCTTCCTTTACAAACCCTTCTAGTGTACAGCTGCCCTACCTCAAAATATCTGAAAGGGAAGGCTCTCCTTTCAAAAGCCAGACACTGGCAATTCTGAAATAAGTAAACAAACAGACCTCTTCTGGTTGTACTTCAAGTCAGACTATAAAACTTGAAGCTTCCAAAATTGCTAGTCATTTCTGAAAACCTTGCACAGCAACAAAACCCCAAGTGCACTCCTACAGGCAATTTTATCATAAACAGCATAAACAAACTCAACTCTAAAGGAGAGCACAAAATTGAAATATGAAATGCAACTATCTCTAGAGTACAATGTGAGCTGGAGCAGAGTGAAGTGCAGTGTTACAGGATAGTGAAGACAGCAATAATAAACTGTATTCCATTAAAAATAATAAAAATTAAATAAAAGCAGGAAGCATTTTTCTTAGCAAAATCAAATAAAGGCAGATATCTGTTGGGACAAGCTTGCTTCAGTTTGTTCTAAAGATCATTGCTACTTACTCTCTTGTTCCTGTAAATTATGGGCCAAGGTATGATCTTCCAGAATAGCGAAGTCTCGACATACTGAACAGGGAAACAAAGTAAAGAGAATTAGCATCAGAAAAAATAAAAAAAGCATCAAAAAAGCTACAGGAGTCAGGGCAGCATACAGACATATAGACTTCTTTCAACCAGCCAAGGTCTGGACTTGTGTATTTTTCCCCTCCTGCACTCATGTCTATTTTCGCATGCGTTTATTTCTTTGTCCTTGTTGGCATAAAATGACTTTTCCACTCACCCCTCAACCTCCACTTCATGAACAGAACCATCCATGCTACCACTGGATCAGACCTTTTGTACAAATCTCTACATTCCATTCAAAAAGAATACATATTATATATTTATACCTATGCCCCCACTGACTGCATTCAGCTAAAACCAAGGGCAAGCATTTGTGTTTACTGTGACTTTCTGTGCCAGGTTAAAGAGTCTGAGAATAGTATTTTCATGGCATAAAGGGTACATGGGTCTCACTGCAAGGCATTTCTACCAGCTCAGGCATCATTTTTCAGTTGTTTCTTGTAAGCTCCATTGACTGTTTAAAGTGCAGATGCTGGATTTGCACCTAGAACTCAGATATGGGATCAACAACAGTGTTACAGGCAGGGATAAGTACAGCTTCTTCAAAAGATGCTGAAAATGACCTTGAGACAGGTGAAATGGGAAATGGACCAAGTCCCTTTGCCACCAGTTAGAAAGCAGCACACTTTTGCCAATGCCTATTACTTTCCCACTTGAACTTTCAAAGGAATGCTCTACCTACACTGTAAAAAACACCAAGTGTGTATTTTTAACTTGTTATGATAGGCAGTAGGGCAAAAGAACACAAACCATGTACATACTGGGACAGAGACTGACACGCAGCATCAGGCTCAGCCTTCTGGGGCAGGTTCACATCAGCTTCTCTGTGAACCCAGGACAAACAGTGCCCTGATCCCCCAGACTGCACAATAGGGCCTCATTTCCCACATCTGTCAGACCTGGGGTCCTGCCTGCTTCAAGGGGAATTCAAGGCAGTGGCATCAAAAAATTTACACTTAAGAGGTCTGACACTTATTTTTCCCGCAATGTGACAAGCTAAGAAGCTTAAGAGGACCCAGAAAGGGGAGTATCTCCCACTTGAAACATACATCACAAAGCAGAGAACTACAAGGCGCTTCTGAAGCCACAGAGGGAAGTACAAACCCCTCCTGCTGTGCTCCACTGGCAAAACCTCTGGGGAAGATCAAGGTTTCTCTTTGGCAGAGCACAGGCACAGCCTCAAAGATAAAGTGAAAATAACCCCAAAAGCCCCAGCATGCATCAAAAGTACAGGGGGAATTTATGAGGATTCTGTTTGTGAAAGAGTTCAGAGTCAGAAAAGATAAAACATTTCCATCACCACAAAGGGGGGACAAAACAAGGAAATGAGAAAGTAGCTGCATTTTCCCAAGCCATGATCCCATTAACCTTCCCCTTTTCTCACAGTTGGACATGCTCCACTAGAGAAGCATCAAGACATTACTCTGCACCCAGGTGTCCTCACAAAATAACTGGAAGAGTTTCTAGTTGTCTGTACTAAGAGATCAGATAATGCTTTACCATATTTAATGGAATTTTTGGTTGAGTCTTTGTGCATTGAAGGGTGTTTTAAGATGACAAAAGCTCCTAACAACCAGAGCAGCACTTGAGGGAAGGACAGTGACATGCAGCAGGGTGGAGATGAGGACAAAGGTCACAGTTATGTGATCCCAGAGAGTCTCATTTTAAGCATGTACAAATTTGGATGGTGTAATTAAGGTTTTGTTGTTGCTTTTTTGCATTGCAACTTCTTTCAAAAAAGGAAAGATTATATGAAACTAAATAGCATTGAAGCACTTCCAGTGGCCATTTCTGTACAAAGAAGGAAACATTGCCTTGAGCCTCAGATCTGGAAAAGCCACAGCTGAGTCACAGGCAGCAGTGCTATTCACAGGTGACAAACCCAGAGCGCTTGGTGGTCACCAACACATGCTTTTTACAGGACAGGGCAAGGGAATCTTGTTCATATAGACTAATTCTGTGATCCCTAATACCACTTCACCTTCCTAGAAGGATTGTGGGATAATGACCTTCTGCTTACAAGAAGCATCTGGCCTGCTGGAAGGGCTCATCCAACTTAGGGGTTTGAGCCCTACCATCAGTTCAGAGCTAATCAAAAACACCCCAGCACAGAGCCACAGTCTGGGCTGTTATTACTGCCATGTATTCAAGAAGCAGCACTTGCCCTTGACTGTTAAAAAAAAAAAAAAAAAAAAAGAGAGATTGGGAGGGAAGTGTTGAAGTGTTATTTTTAACTGCAATAGGTCTCTGAGCAAGTCCACAGCACAGCTGCCTGAACAGCTGTACTTGCAAGACAAGGCAGGCAGCACAGGAGCAGGGATGAACATTTCAGAGCTACACTTTTTTTTCATGAAGTTCACTGCTATAAGAAATGCTTATAAAAGTACATCCCAGCCCTTCCCAAATCCTTTCTGCACAGGCTCACACACTGCTCTGATCCCTGTGGTATCCAAGAGCTGTCTTGTCAGTCAGTCATGGTGCTGATAGTGCTGACAGACCTTTGCTCCATCCTCCCCAGAGAGGCACACAAACGTAGGAGGACTTTAGCTTTGTTGTTGGTTTTTTTACTCCATTCTACCCACACCCAGGCACACTTCTCTGTTTGGAAAAATACATGTTACAGAAACATGCTTGGCACAAGGGCAAGAAAGTGGGAGGGCCAAGGTAGCTCCTTGCCTTTTGACAGTCTTGCACCAACCCCAGAAAAGTCTCATCTCTATCACTGAGCTTTATTCCTACAATTCAGCAATGACTGCTTAATCCTTTTAGGATTGATGGGCCACTAAAGATTTCCTGAAGAAAGCACGGACTCAAAATAAAAAAAGCCAAGTCCATGTACACTTGTGTTGCACAGACAAGCCTGCTTCTTCTAGCTGCTCCTCCACAGAAGTGCTGGAAGTAGTCCATGGGTCTCCAAACAAACAAGCAAAACAAACTCCTCCAATTGTCAGTTCTTACAGGCTACAGCTGAAAGCTGCTGGACGTCAGAGGTGTAAAGCAGGGAGCAAGACTCCTGTTTAGGTTGTTTTGAAGCTCAGTGCCTGGCCCAGGAAGCACATATAGGCCAGGGTACCACCTTCCCTGGTGCAATTCCCAGCTCCTTACCCAAAGCCACCTAGGTCCAGCACCAACCCTAACATGGCCATGATGCCTGATGATTTTTTGCCTTTTCTTTTATATACCCTTTTCTAAATACATTTTTATACACTTCTCCTATTTTTTGTACCCTTTATACACTCTGTACCCTTAGCCCTGCTTGCTTGTAATTCTTGTAGTTTGATATTTTAGCTTAGTTTGGGGTCTTGCAAAGCAGAAAGACCAAACATTCTCAGCAGGAAGACAGAAAACTCTATACTATCTCAAAACTAGAGACTTCAACCTCGGTTGAAGCCTTTTCTCTGGAACGCATTTTGTAAACAGAGTTCTAGCCTCGTTTAGGGGGGTAATTAAAATAGTGGGACAATTACTTCATTCATTATGTTTCTTATTGGGGGATTTTAGGTAGATATGCTAATTTGTGATGTCCATAAAATTGTATATGTGTTATGCAGAGTGTACATCTTGGCATGTTCCACCTGCAAAGAGCTGTGCACCTAGAATCCTATTAAAATACTGAGGTAAAAGCCTTTTACCCCTTTTTAGCTATGTCTCTCATATTTCTACCAGCCAAAAGGCAACAGCCACACAGCACCCAGACCTGAGGCTGTGCCTTGTCACCACCTGTCCCACCTCCACACAACAGTGACAAAGCAAGTGGCGACACTGACTTGGGAGGAGCCACCAAGCTGCAGGTCTTAGACAGGAATACACTGGTCTTCAACCAGTGATACTAACCCATCAAGATGCAGTACAGAGAGAGGGAAGCTGGACAGTCACCAGGGATATGCACAATGGAAGCTCCCCGGTGTCTGGGTTCCCCTGCACTCCCATCTCACAGAGGGCACAGCACGGAGCAGGCTGGTGGGGCAGAAACAAGCCTCGGGTTTGCTCACACATTTGGGATTATTTGAGCATTGCTGAAGAAGCCATTTGGCTGCACACACACTCCTGTTACAAACCCAAACAGACAGCTCAAGCACACAGCCCTCTCTTTGTGCTGCTGGAGCTGCTGGCAGGGCAGGCAGCACAAGACCTTTCGTCACTGTCAGAATCGTGGCTGGGCTGGCTGCCTCCAACTCATCTGAGCACATTATTCTCAAGTCTCATCAGCCTGAGAACAACGTGCTAAGGAAGATGAGAACATCCCATTAGGAACACAGTGAAGCACTGTCAGACAGCCAGGTGGCAAGGGATGGGGACACCTGCACCTCCCTAGCAGATTTGGGGCTGATGGCAGCGCAGAGCACTCCCTCACAACTAGACCCAGTACCACAGCACCAAGCCAAGCAGCTGCAAGTGAGGCCAAGAAACCAACCCTTGAAGACTCACATCCAACAATGAGGCAACTATGAAATAATTGGAGATGTGGACCAGCCAGGCATGGTCTGAAATGAAGTTTCATCAGCACTAGTTCTCATTCCCTGCCCAGTCTCAGCAGGGTACAGAACAATCATTACTAGGTATTATGTACACTGGGTTTGTGATGAGAAATAGGATGGCTCCAATGACAACAGACTGAATTTGTCCTCTCTGAGAGGCCTTGTATTTAAGGGGAAAGAAATCCATTTCCTTGCTCCCTAACTGTATGCCTAAAAACATGAAAGGTAAGATTAGTATTACCTTCACTGTTGCAAATTAACTTGACTTCCCATCCCTGGGCCCTGGCTGGGAGCCACCAGGCAGTCAAATAAGCAGCAGGGGTGCAATCAGAGCAGCTACAATTGGCAAGTCCAGTGAAGCATGAAACATTCACAACAGGTTTACCATAGTCTGATTAAGCCAATCAGCCTTGGCACAGCAGGGAGCAGACCTGGAATGCACTCTGGCACTGCTGTCAACAAAAGAAATGCCTGCCCAGGAATCCCAGTGGCTGCTATAGGCAGCAGAGGTGCCAGCTGGGGTGGATGAGAGCAGAAGCATCCCTCTTAACAGCAGTAGGATCCAAAACTCATGCATGGAAGAGGGAGCTTGTTTGAGGAATGCTCAAGAGCCTCTCTGCAAGCTCCAAGCACAGGTCTTCTCCTCTGGTAGTTCTCACTGGAAATATATCTTTCTGTGCACTGGTGCATCTGAGGCTCTTGGAAGCATGGCTGCAGCCCTGCCTTTATGGCCAAGATAAAAAAAGTCCCTAGGCATGACAGCTTGGCAAAATTTAATGAAATAATCCCTTCCATTTTATATTCTGCTGCCCATCTCACTAACTTTCTCCAGCATTACCTCAGCTCCACAGCTCAGCATTTCTAACACTCCAAACTGCTTCAAACAGAGTGAAGTAACCACAACAGAGGGGCAAAGGCAGCCTTAGATGCTGAGAGTGATAGTCAGGTGTGTGACAAAGAGGTAGGTAACACCCAGGAATGGGTGGTGTGAAACATGCACTGTCTGAACAAGAGGAGAGCCCCCACTGGCTTTTCAAGCAATGTTCACAGCAAAACACCCCCTTCACTTCTGCCTGAAGTCTTAGATCATGTTTTGACATCCACTGCAGGTCCCAAGGGCCCCCTAGGTTCATGTGGCCCATATAACGTGTCCAGGACCTGGGCCAGTTCAATGACCCAGGGACCACAGACACATGTTCCAAGCATTTCCTTTTGGGTCTTAAAACGCATCTCTTGCTCCCCACCCCCTCCACTCCCAGCGTTTTCCCGTCAGCATTGTGTGCTGGGTAATTCACAAAATAAACTAGAAGGTGTGAGTCATGCTTAGTTTAGAGCATCTTCAGTTCTTGAATTCTAATCTGAAGGACAGGAGGGAGAGGAAAGACAAAAGTAGCATGAAAAAGCAGTATCACCAGCTAAAAATCATATTTAGAGCCTACAGAGCTGATAAATTAAGTGGTAAACAGCAAATGCAGCCTTTTACAAGCCAGCAGTCTCTGGAGGATGCTGAGTTATGAAGATTCCTGCAGATTAGAAAGCAAGTTGGGACCTCTTAGAGACTCTTACTAGCAGGGACTGGTCAGGCCACTCCAAGCCAGGTAAGTCTCCAAAATCTGCAAATTATTTCCTTCAAACAAAGCCAGCCTGACCAAGCAGCCACCCAGCCAGAGGTGAGGGGCTACCCTGAGGGAAGCTTCCAGATAAAACATGCAAACAGAACCCCAGCAAAGCTGCTCTGTGAGATGCATGGCCCAACCTCAGAAATGCCCATTTCTGCCCTGCCTCTCCCATCACACCAGGAGATACTCCTGCTAGCACACGTGGGTGCTGACAGAGACTGGCTAGGACATGTCTGTCTGCTGCAGTCACACAGATGGCATTCCTAGGACCTTGCTCACCAGGCCCCATCATGCCAAGGACATCAGAAAACTCACGCAGGGAGAAGGTGGATCCCAGAGGGCAGGTCTGGGCAGCCTGAGAAAAGGAACAATTTCTGCTTCTCAGCCACAGCACCAGTGCATCACACATAGCTGGGAGCTATGAGGCAGCACAAGGAGACTGGGTGACTCCGTGGGGGACCAATCTGAGGGGTCTCAGACAAATTCCCAAAAGTGTAAACATGCAAAATAATAATAATTTTAAAAAAATAAACGAATCAACAAACTACCATGTGTTTTTTACCAGCAGTCTTGGCCTGAAAGCTAAGAACAGCATGGGATTCGGGAAGGAGGTTATCCTCTCTGCTCTAAGCTAAATGCCTTGAGGTCAAGGCCATGAGACTTTTGTGCTGTCTGCACCATTCTCCAACACTAAGCTCTTACCTGCCCAATAATGCCTTAAAAAAGAAGACTGCATGCGTTTTGGAATCAAATCCTCAGGACTTGTAAGACAATATGGGTTAATGTCTCCAAGTCATTACCTGCCAGGCTCAGAACACTCATCTCTAGAAATTTCTTGATTGCCCTAGCGTCCATCTGCCCGTCCAAGTCCACCTGCACCCAAAAGATCCCCAGTGGGCTCAGCAATGGCACTGTGGACCCACCAGAAACACCCAGGGGGACAGGCACAAAACCTTCAAGGTAGATGTACTTGTCAGGGGAGTCTTGGCTGGCTCGACACCACAGTCCAGTAGCAGACCTCAGGCAGCCACACACTTCACTCACAACACCTGAGATGTAACTGGGTCTGTGTATAGAAGAAGATAATCTCAATCATCAGTGAGAACAAAAGCTGCTTGTGTAGTTCATCCTCTCCAGCATTTGACAAGGCTTCAGTTGACTCAGCTAATACCACATGTGCAAAAGGAACAACCAACAACAAAGGCAGGGATAAATTTTCCTAGAAGTCAGTTTTAACCACTACCTCCCAACCATGGACCACAGCAAAACTAACAACACTGGCCTCCAACAGCTGTGCTTTACCCTCACTTTGCCCAAAGGCAAACTACCACACACCTCACTGGAGAGCAGGGCAGGAGTTGCCTTCACCAGGAGAGGTCACAATCCCTGGCTCATACAGGCCCCATGAGCACCACTGCAGCTATAAGACATGCCTTCAGCTGTGACCCATGGATCATATGATACCCCTTTTCTGGGAGGTTTTTTGGTTTCTTCTGCAGACAGGATGTCATGGCAGTTTTAGCTTCAAGCCCAACACCACTCATTTAAATTGGTGTAAGGGAGGGAGGAAAGAAAAACAGTTTATTTTCAAGTGCAACTCAAAACAGCCACCCACTCAGAGAACTGCTGGGGCATGGAGCTTGCATCTCAAGAGATTTGCAATGTATGTATACTCCCTTACCCCACACCCATCTCCAATGGTGATCACTGCAGTCTGTTGTTTTAGCTGCTAAATTCAGCTTTTATTTCAGCATTTTAGTCAATTATACACTACACAAAACTTTCAGAAGGACACACTGAGTTTCCCAGATAGGCAAAACTACCATTCTCTGATAAATACACATGCTAAGTTCCCCAGATAGGCAAAACTTCTATTCTCTGATGAATGCACACCTAAATCCCTCGCTCAGTTCAGCAGCTTCTCTGCAGAGAGCTGGCAGGCCCACTTTGTGGTTCAGGGTGGCTTTCAGGAGCCATGGCACCCTGGATTGCAGATATTTCACCAGCATTTTCCAGCCCTCAGGCTGTGAATAACCTCACACAGTAGCTCCAAAGAGGCAGGCAGGCAGCTGGGAGCAGAGATAATGCAAAGTGTCAGCTCTCCCAGGTTTCTCCTCCAGCTTAATCCTAAAAGATAATGTAGCAAAATACAAGCGCGCCAGGATGCAAAAAGGGAGGTTTCAATGCCCCTCTGGTACAACTTCATGCCCTGACTCAGTTTGGTGACTGCTTAAAAAGGCTGACTGGTGGAAACCTCACACCCACACAGAAGGTGCCAAGTGCCAAAAAAAGATTCAAGTTCCTCTCTAAACCCCACAGTGCGGTTTTACACGACAGAGACCTGCAGTTGTACAGAGAAACATGAATCTCTGGAGAAAACAAGCAGAATAAAGACTCCCCAGAGATGCAACTTTCTCTTCATCTCTCAGGTGACTAGAGCCAGCCCTGAGACTGCTCTGTGGCTTGCAGCTAAACCAGAGCTGCAGCTGAAAGGACACACCACAGCACCAGTGCACATTCGAACCAGCCAGGTTTTATTCCTCCAGATCAGATACTAAGAGAAGCGAAGCTTGAGAGGGATGGGCCTCTGGGCAGCCTCCCAGCCTTGATGGAAACCCTGCCAGCTGCTGCATTAGAAGCTGAAGGTATCTGAACTAATCCTGCAATCAGCTGCAATTCCTGCCCAGATTGCTGTCAGCTCCCTTTTCCCTAGAAAGGTGGCTGCTAGGATGCAAGGAAAGAGTCCTGTCTGCCACCTGTTCAGCTGCTGCCAGCAATGCAAAGCTGCTCTGCAAGAACAACCTTCCTCTACCTAACCAACCGAGGTTGTTAGGTTTGTTTCAAAACTATTTTTCTTTGCTCCACCAGCACCTCATGGGTACTCTCCCCTCTCCCCCCTTGCTTCCTGTGTTTAAGTTCTCCAGGTTTATTAGTCAGCTCTGGAGAACACAAAGTACCAAAGCTGGCCCCAGATCAGTCAAAAGTCCACATCCATCTACAAGTCACAAATCAGTAAAGCTGCAGCACTAACAATACATGTCCCCTTTCCTGTCACAGCCTTTTGTTGGCACATTGCCATTAGTGCAAATACAGATAACACTGGCAGCGAGGGTAAGAATAAGTCCCTCGCATCTGAGGCCAGATGGACAGGGAGGCAGAGCTCCCTGCATCATCCTCAAGCAAAATGCTTTGTGGCACCTGAGCCCACAGTTCACATGCTTTGCAAAGCATGAGGAAGAAGCAGGCTGGCAGCCTTTTCTCCTCTCTGAAAGCACAAAGTAAGACCCAGGTCAGTAAAGGTAATTTTTTTTTTTGCTTTGGGAACTGTATCACCTTCAGGTGATATTGCATAGTCACAGCTTCTTAAAAAGAGAAACATTTTAAAAAGAACAGTTAAATCAGGCCCAAGTAAGTTCACCTGTTACACAGCCAGAGCTGATGCTATGGGCAATGCCAACCACCCGGAATACCAGGTAACTGAGCTGGAGACAAACCTGCTTTTTCCAGTTTGTATGAGGGATGCGCGGAACCCACACAGAGCTGTGCAGCCCCAGCCAAGGAGCCAATCCTTCAGCACTGCAAATCAGGTCAGGAGAGCCCAGCCTCTTCCCAACATCAACTTCCTTCGGAAACCTGGCGCCAACCAGATGGCCTGCAGGAGAGCACAGCCCTGGGAACTGCAGTGCTTTCTGCCTGCCACAAAAACAGCCTACACCCTGGTGCCTTGGAAAATTCCCAGGCCTCCTCTGTGCTGTGCTCCAGCACCTCACCCCAGCCTCCAGCAGCACTGCCAAAGGCTCCAGCAGATGCTGGTGAATTTAGGACATAAATCCTGCTCATCCCACCAGACAGCACACCAATAATAAAATACCAGAACAGAGGGAGAGGCCATTTCTTTGCACCAAGATGCTACAAGTAATGCTTGCCATATCCAGAACAGATATATATACATATATATGATAAGCTCAAGTGCTTTTCCAATGCAAGGTCATTGTGCTGTCCAGAGGTGGAGAAGCTTTCCACCCATGCCAGGGGAGGCTACCCTGAGCCAGACCAGAATTATCCTAACTCATATTCCAGGTCAGCAACAACAGTACCTTTGCAAGGAGCATTCCCAGCCAGAGCATGCTCCAGCCTCTAGTCCTGTCTGGATGTAAAAAGCCAATGCTACTGATATAATGCAGAAAGGAATTAAAACCCCTGCCTTCTCGCTGCCAGGAGATATTCCTGTTTGCATCAACTTCCTTCCTCCCTTTTGCCCCATTACTTCTCAGGTCACTCCTGTCAGTGTCCTTATGGTATGTCTGTCTTAGTGTTTTCAAATATTTGTTCATTTATGTCCTTTTCCCCTTTGTCATCACTCACTGAACACCCCATACTGAGCCCACGTAACGTTTCCTCTTAGAGCTGGCTCCTCTAGTTACCAAGTTCTGGTTCAGCAAAAGGGCTCAGGAAAGGATGAACAAAAATGCACACAGGAACTCAGCCTTACCGCACACAGCTTGTTACACCTCCTTTGAAAAGAGAAGTGAAGAAAAGTGACTCACTTACGAACTCAGTTTGACTTTCTGTCCTGAAGAGCATGTACCACAGCGCAGAGCTACCAAGAGCACACAGACCAAACTTCAATCAACCCAGGCCCGAGACAAAAAGATCTCACTGTTTTAATTTGGCTGACAGAGCATTGTGGAGGTGGCACTGTGGGTTGGCGTGCAATTAAAATAATCATCAGCTGAGTTTCTGGAGTCTGACACAAAACACCTGGGCAGGTGCAGATAGGCTGTGCCAGGCTCCTAGCAGGCTTTCATCTACACCTTTGTCCCCAGGGAGAGTCACACTTCTGGCAAGATTCATTCACACGGTGCCTGGGGTTGCAGGGTAAATTTTATGAGCACCCAGGCCTCACTGATCCCCTTTGCTCAATGCAAGGTTCACAGCAGCCCTGTCTTGCACCCCTTAGACAGCCTGATGCTGCACTCTCCTGCTCTCCTTCCAGCACTGCTAAAAGTCTCTCCCAGCAGCCATACAGTGTCAAGGTCACACAACACTCACTCAGCGAGCTGCGTGGTATCTTTTCAAGTACTGAGAAAGAAAACAGCAGGAAGGCTCCAATTTCTACTTCTTAAAAAGGAAATATAAATGAAGTGTCAAGGGACTTCAACAAAGTCCTATATGTGTTCTGTGGAAAAGCCAGCACTGTAAGGTCAACAGAGAGCATCGCTGACACATGTCAGCCTCCAGGGAAACAGCAGCTTTCCCAGTGGGATTGTCCAGCAGATATGCCCTTTGCTCCCTGCAATACAACCAACCAGCAGCAGAACAGCAACTGTCTCTATCACCTTCTTGGAGAACAGCTGAAGGTGGAGTCAGCAGCAAGCGCCACACCAGAAAATGGACCTAAAGCTTCTCAAGTTTTAAGGCAGTTTCACAACAGACCAACCTCCCTCCTCAGTCCTTCAGCTTTCAAACCAGCACTACACAGGAGCAGCAGTGAAGGAGCAGGAAGCCAGCCAGCTGGGAAGGGGACAAGGAAGCTTGCAAGGAACTTGTCACTTAGTCCTATAAACCAGTACATTGACATGAACTGGATGACTCTGAGGGAGAAAGAGAAAGCTTATTCCAGCAAACCAGAAGTTTCACACAGCTCCAAGGCATATCCCATTGTTGCTCCAAGGCATATCCCATTGTTTCTCCAAGGGGGATTTTCTTTGTGCCAGAGAGAGCAGAACTGCCCTTTCCTGCTTCTTGCAGCAGCCATCTCCAACTCCTGCCTGGCACTCTCTGACCTTCTCCATGACCACAGGAAATGAAAGCTTAAACAGAGGCCCGTGGTGACAGTAAACACACTGCTCAGCTGGGATCATTCCTCAGAGACCAGCAATGGGTGATGGACAATGTCACGATGTCCTACTTGTATCATAAATGGGAGAAACTCCCCCACTGCATCCCTGTATCCCCAGGAATAGGTGCAAAAGTAGTCTGTGTCCCCTCTTACCCCCGTTCAAAAATTTGTCAGGAGCTAAGGAAACATCTCTGCAAAAAGCATCAACAGGAGTCTGGGAGCGTCTCTCTGCCAAAAACTGCTTTTTGAGCAATCTTTTTGCCTCAGTACCACCTCCACAGCAGCTCGCAGAGGACAAGTGTTAAGGATTTAAGGATGGGAGGAGGCCGACCTGCTTGTTCAGTTGCCTTGCAGAGCCAAGAGCATGAAAAATGCTAATCCTGCCCATCTCTGCCAAGCAGACCCGAAACCACTGAATGCATAATAAAACTTTCACCCAGCTCATTTCAGCTTTGACCAGAAGTGAAATGAGTACCACAGCCTCAGCTACTGGATTCATTCATGCTGGAAAAACAGACCTCCTATTACCCAGAAGAGCTGGATGTGAACCAGTGACCTGTGTCTATGTCCCATCACTCTCCACCTCCCCGCTGCCCTCAAGCCATCCATCTTGCCTGAATTTTTCAGAGCCCTTAAACAAGGAAGCCACAAAGCAGAAAATCACGATGCTGCAAGCAGAAATCCCAGCTGGAGCCAAAGGGCACAGGGCAGGTGGCTTCACAATGACCTGGCTGACCCTCAGCTGCTCTCAAAATTGTTGCCCTGATGATACTAATCCAGTTAAAGGCCAATGCTTCCTTCACATGAATACAGCTGATAGCTCATCCCTCAAAACCATTCCCCTGAAAAACCCCTAAGCAGAATCTTTCCTCACCAGACACTGTGCCAGCCATCAACACTTCCTCAATCCCCTTCCACCTCTGATGGACATCAAATTTCGCCTGTCCACTGCCATGCTGCTGAGCACAGACAGGCACCAAAGGCCTCAATAGAAGCCAATAAGCTCAGTCTGCTCCATGGGAGCCTGACATACTGCACCTCAGAGCTGACCCCCTCCCCAGTCACTCAGAGGGTGAGCAGCCAGGAGGTTTTTATTGCAGGAGTCTCAGCACAGGTCATGTTAAGATGCAGAGGTAAGCAGAAAGGTCTGTAGCTGGGAAGAAGACTGATGCTAACAGCAAATTTTTATTCAATTTATGCTAAGGCAAAAGAGAGCCAGCCAGACTGCCTGCCCCAAAGAATGCCTTGCCAAGACAGAAAATATTCAAGCTCTTCCTGTTTCCCCAAGGTTGCAGTCAGAACT
The DNA here is from genome assembly GCA_024500445.1 of Entomyzon cyanotis. Taxonomy (NCBI): domain Eukaryota; kingdom Metazoa; phylum Chordata; class Aves; order Passeriformes; family Meliphagidae; genus Entomyzon; species Entomyzon cyanotis. The sequence goes on from JAKEPQ010000780.1 coordinate 13,613,568, forward strand.
GTATCTTTTATTGCCACGTTTGGGATAGTGGCCTCTCAGGCAGCACACTACAGCCAGCAGCATTTGAATGTACAGCTCAGGAGCTCCCAAAAGTCAAATCAGGTGCTTAACAAAGAGCAGAAACCACAGTGTGGGCATTGTTGTGTCTCTCCAAGCACAGGTGCCACAACCAGCCTTTATCAAAGCTGGAGCTCCAGACAGCAGCGTGGCAGGGTCAGTTCTAATGATCAGCCCAGACATACTGCCCTTGTGTTTCTTTACAGTACTACTAAAAATAAAATTTAATAAAAAAACTTTACCCACTGCAAATTTCCACAGTTCTATAGAGCTACACACTGCTAGGGCAGACTTCAGGGTTCCCCCGACCCCACCTCTCCCTTTTCTCTCCTCACAGGAGAGAAAACTGGCAGGAAGATGAAGAGCCCCTGGGAGAATGCCCAAACCTGGGTTTGTTCTGCTGCTGCCAACAACTGATGGCTCTTGGAGACTGCAATGGATGAGGGACGGAGCCTCACTCCCAGCAGACATGTATTCCCTTCACAAAGATGTTGCTCAGACCTTTGGAAAGGCAACAACAGACAGGACCACAGGTACAACCTCCAGAGAGCAGCAAGGTTTGCACAGCTCCAGAACACCTCCCCAGAAACACCTCCCGTGCAGCTCTGCCTGCCTGCCTGCATGCAGCCAGGAACACCTCACAAGTCCAAGGGATCATTTACAGCAGACAGCCAAGGCGAGGGTGGAGCCTTTCCCAAACACAGCTGCTAGTAATGCATCAGGTCACAAGAGATGAGAGGCAGCTAGAGATCAAGCAGAGCCCAAGACCGTTTTATTTGCTTTATGAGTAGCTAATTAAAATAATGTTTCTGGGATGTTTTTATCACCAAAAGGCTTACAAATGAGACTTCTAATAAAAAAGAACTACACACAAAGCTGAGTGATCTCCTGAGGCAGGTCAAAGAGCAAACAGTAAAGGCTGCTTTGTGAAAAGCAAATATGTCACAGACACTTGGGAGATGAACAGAAACGCAGGCAGAGAAGCACAGGCCACAGATTGCAACTAACACCAAAACCTTCAAATAACTTACAAGATGTTTACTGACCGCAGAGGTCAGATCCATTCTACTACACATGGGAAAATGTGTCTGCAACACCAGGCTGCAGCAGTAACATCTAGCTTATACTAGGAAAAGTGTGTATTGAGGGTGTATTCTACACCAGTAAACCCTTGCCCACAAAATAAACTGGATCAGCCAAAGCAGTTTTCACTGGCAAAATGCCATCCATATCAGGCCTTCAGCTGATATAAATGCTTTCAGAGGTAAAAAAGGAAAGTAAACACAAGAAGCAAGACTTCCTGCAGCACCTAGCTACAGTTATCAGATTTTCACTGCCATCACTGCACTGAAATGATCCCACTCTTAGAAGAGCTTTTGAGATCACTCCAGAAGAGGAGGATGACACTGTCCCTCAGCAGCCCTGGCTACCTGCAGACAGGGAGAACCTGGATACAACGCCTCCTCTCCCGAAGCAGAGCTGGTGAAGAACAAAGTCCTCAGACCGAAACTATGTTCTCCATTGTTAATGAATGACTAAGCCGACCTTTATCCCAAAGAAAGGGAATGCTTTTTCCAGTAGGAACAACAGTGATTTCTCTATCAGAAACAATAAATATGTCCCTCAGTATGGCAGGCGATGCATTTCTTGCCTTGGTTGGCACAGACACAGAGCATGAAAAGACCTAATCCAAAGCATAGCTTAGACTCAACACGTTCCAAAACAAAAACAAGTGATGCCATTAAACTAAAAGCGTGACACATGCCTGAGGCTTTGCAGAACATGGCTCAAACCTCATCTACTTTGCACGTTGCTCTGGGACACTACTCTAATCCCATTGCTATCAAGTAACAACAGATCATAGTAACAGGACACTCTTGAAGCTTAATCCACGCTATACCATAGGCGCAAATTTCCAGTGGACTGGTTGAGTTACATTGCAAATGTAACTGTAAATGTACTTCCATTCAGCATGTAAACCACCTCAGCTCAGTCCAGTTAGTTCAATTCAAAAATTAATAAAGGCAAATCAAATCCAGGCTACTTAAATTCTGAATATGAACATCTACACTGGGATTTAATTCACTTTAATCAACCCACTGGAAAGGTTAATTGGATTCATTTTCTTGAGTAACCATGTGTTGACAGACTTTAAGGATGAGATCTTGACCACATTATAATGGCCAATAACAGTTTTGTTAATGACATAATAGGACAAACACTAACCCCCAAAACATCAGCTTCAGCTTTTGTTCCAGTAACACTAAGTGATGCATTAAAGGATGACAAAAGGTCAAAAGGAACCCCCAGCTGCCTGCACAGACATATGTTTTCCACTCTTGGGTGGCTAAATCATCAGATTCACAACTGCTATTTCGTAACAACTGAAATTTGGAAAAAAAAACCACCAGTGGCAAGAGAAACAAGTTGAAGGAATTCTGGTTGGTTGCTTTTAGGCAGGAAATCAGATCTATTACTAGAGAGTAAATCCAAACTAACTTGATTATGACAGAGCTTCTACTGGTTTATATCACAAATCACAGTCAGAAAGAGCAAACTATCTCACACAAAGGTTTCTAAACCCAAAGCAGCTCCAGGGCACATTAAATTGAGCTCAAAGGCACACGTGTGAGGCAGACACTGTGCAAAGGACCGAGGCCAGCCCGGCTCAGCGGAAGGTGAATCCATGCTCTGAGCCCAGGCCAAGGCAGCGGGAGCTCTGAAAGCGAGGGGGCACGGGGGCTCTTCGGGCCGGGAGAGGCTGCTCGGCGCTCCCAAGCTCAGCGCAGCCCAGTCCTCATAAAATCCGGCAGGCTTAAGTCTGTATAGCCGGAGCCTCAACATCACCAGTCCCCCTCAAATCGCCAAATGCGTGGGTATTCACAGTCCCGCTCCCGTTTTTTCAACGCCCCGAGCGGAGTCTCTGAGCCCGGCCGAGCCGTGAGTGCGAGGGACAGACGAGACAGACAGACAGACAGACACCTCTACCCGTCCTTCCCCCGCGGCGCTCAGCCCGGCCGGCGCCCCCAACCCGGCTGCCTGGGCGCGGCGGGGGAGCGGCGGAGGCGCCGGCCTCGGCCCCAGCGCAGACAAAGGGCTGCGCCTTCCCCAGCGCCGCTCCTCGCCTTCTCCCGGGGAGCAGCGGCGCTGCCAGCCCGCCCCACGCCGCTCGCCCGGAGGGGGAGTCGGGAGCGGGGCCAGCAGTGCGGCCGCGGCTCTCTGTCCGGCGGCCGAGCTCCTCTCTCCGCCGGCCGAGGCTCTCTGTCCGGCAACCACCGCCGCTTCCCCGCCGGCCTCCGCCTCCCGTCGCCTCCCGCCACCCGCCGGACACCCCGCACCGGGACAGCGGCAGCCCCGGGAGCCAGCATGAGCCCCGGCGCCACCGCCAGAGCCCGGAGCGCCCCGTCCCTCCCGCTGACCCGGCTCCACGCCAGCGCCGCGAGCCGCCGCGGCGCCTGGGAGCTGTGAAACAATAATGTTATAGAAACCCACCCCAAACCAGCAGCTTCTCCCTCGCCTCGCTCCCATTTCCCCCACACCCGTCCCGTCCAGCGCCCCCCTCCTCCCCGCGCCGGGGTGAGCCGCACCTTCCTTCACTCCGGGCAGCTTGGAGTGATCGATGCCGATGCCGGCCATGGCCGGGCCCGCTGAGGGCAGCGCGGCGGTGCCGCCCGCGCCCCGCACCGCAAAGTTGGGAGCGGATGGAGCCGGCGCGGCCGGGCCGTACGGCGCGGGAGAGCGGACAGAAAGCGCCGGGCGGGGCGGAGCGGGGCCGCCTCACCGCCCCTGGCCCCCCTTCCGGGGAGGCGGACGGGGGCGTCCCGGGCTGCCGCCCCCTCCCCTTCCCCGCGGGGCTCGGCCAGCGGCTCAGCGGGACGGGCAGCCTCCGAGGGCGGTTATTTATACGTTTGGTGTTTTGGGGCTTTTTATTGTTTTGGGGTTTTTTGGCTGCTTTGAGGCGACAGCTGGAGATCCTCTCCTGCCGCCGAGGCGGCTGTCAGAGCGCTCGGACAGCTCGGGTCCCCCAGCGCTCTCCCGTGCCGGACCCGGCTGGCTCTGCCCCTCCATCCCCGAACCATCCCACCGCTGTGCTCGCTCTGTCCCGCCGCCTGGCAGAGGCACACGTGTCCCGCTCGAAACTCAGAGCCGCTGCCCCGCGGTGACACTGCCCAGCACCTTGTCCCTCGGGGCGGGGCGGTGACTGTGCTGGGACAGGCGCCTCTCGAGGCGGGCAGTGCAGGCGAGACATTCCTGCTCACGGAGCACACCGAGAGGCCTTTGAACCCCAGCAGTGCTGTGGCACACACGGGTTAGTGCCAGCTCGCAGCGGGGACGGGAGGACTCACAGCTGCTGCCCACCTTGGTCTGCCGGCAGCAAAGAAACAGCACGAAATAATGTCCCGTGGGCAAAGGGGAGAAGATAAGAGGAAGAGGATTTGGGATTTAGGGATGTCTGAGCTTCTCTGGGCTGTGCTCAGCAGAACCAGTCGCTCGTGTTAACTGTTATGTTTGATCATAAATGTGTGTAGCTGAGGACTGTGCAAGAAGAAGATGAAGTTAATATTGGCACATTCAAAATGAGTGGCCTCCAGCTTCTATTCCATGGCTCCTGTGCCACTGGTGAGTAGGAGGATAGAGAGATGGAGCTCATTTCCTGCTTCCCCTCTCCAACAGGCTCTGAATCTTATGTGACTGGGATGGGAGCTGAGAGGGAGACAGAGTAGGATGTCAGATGTCAAAAAAAACCCATTAAAGGGAATAATATTTCCATTTTATTAAAAAGCAAAAACATTAAAGAAAATGACAAAGAATTTGATTTCTGGAGAATTAGGCTTGTGCTCCTCCAGAATTTTCTAGTCCTGTTTTCTGAAACTCAGGAACTGCCTGTCCTTAATTACACCCCTTTGGAATGATACTTCACCAACCCCAATGTGGGTATGCATAGACTGTCTTTAATCTGACTGTCTTCCCTTCAGCTTCTCAGCCTTCTGCACAGAAGAAGTCACAGAATTGTGTTTGTGATCCCTGCTCACACACACACACCTAGCACACCTCTCCTGTGTGCTGGCACACGCTGAAAGCTGATGGGCCTCCTGCCTGGAGGGACACAGTACCCATTTACAGGGAGGTCAGCAGTGCACAGCTGAGCCCCACTCCACAGGTACTCCATATGATCACACAGATGGCGATTAGTCACAGGGGCTTGCCCCTCCAAGGGGCAGCTCACACAGATTATCTCCTGTCACAGTCCCAGCTCTGCCCAGCTCCTCCCTCTAATCCCTCTGCCATCCACACAAGCAGCACAACTGGACTTCTTGTAAATAATCCCCATATCAGCCAGCTCTGAGCTAATGAGGGGTCTAAAATCCATTTCTAGTTTCATCTAAATTAGAGTTTTTCTGCACTCGGTATATTCCTCTGGACATCCTTCACCTTTTACTAATGAAGCTTTCTGATTACTTAATAAGATTCGTTATTGGAAGAAAGCAAGGACAAAAGAAGAGGCCAGGCAACCAGGACTAGAAAGGAGAAGTGGCACTGAATGTGCTGGTCTGACACAGGTCATAGCTTTCCAAGCTCAGGGTATGGCTATCTTCTGCCTTCTCTCATTAGAAAGTATTCAAGTCAGAGTAGCACAAGCTGAAATCCTGAAGCATTCACATTTACACAGCAGCTTTAATGCAACAGAGCTTCTTTATGACCCTACATTTATGAACAAAGCTTTAAAGCTGTCCATCCCAATGGTCATGCACTTTACTTCACACACACAGCTCTTTGCTCTACTCTTCAGTAATGAATTTGTATCATATTAAGCTGTCTGTCTAGGGCCAGAACCAGCAACATAAATTAGTCATAAATCTGCACTGCATTCAAGAGAAACCATGTTGGGCTGAATTGACTTTGGCTGCTGTTACAAGTGCACTGTCTTCCTGGCTGTGTTTAAATTCACTAAAGCAAGATCTGGTACCCAGTGCTCAAAGTCACACCAGACCAACTCCCCTGATTTCAGATTTCTAATACAAAAATTATGGGCTCCTCATGCCTTCCTGTAGCTATATTTATTTATCTTGCAAGATCTGCTGGAGCTCAGTGATAGCCAGTGGATGGTGAGCTCCACTAGGACCTAAGGAAACTGCAGGAACACAACATAAATGACACTTTGTTCTTGGTGTTGGAAATGAGGGGGATATTTCCAGTTGTCAGAGCACAGAAAGGCTGGAGCAGGCTCCTGGGAAGAGCAACACAAGCAACACCCTGTTGGCGCTGTCAACCTGTTCCCTAAGGCAGTGTATTACACACCAAAGTTGTTTGGGTTTTTTTGCCTTCTTAACATCAGATTTCTCTCTCAGATTGATTTTTGAAAGATGTGTTCAGATGAAGTCTCTGAAATGGACAATGGCATAGGCATAAATCACTTGATTATAGGAGATCCAAAAATCACCACAGCAGGACTGAGGATGAGAAGGAGTTAAACAGCAACCACGGAATGAGTTACTGATGTAATGCTAGCACTGTAACACCATCACATCTGATTTTCCCCCAAAGGGCTCCTCAGTGTGGTTGATCTCAAATCACCCTCCCAACCCTCACTTGTGTCTACAAGCTGCAGCTTCTAGGCAAAAAGCATGAAAGGTGTTTGTTCTGCGAGACTGTCATCAGCTCTTCCTGTGCAAATTGGACAGCACCTAGCTTGACAAGCAGTACATGTTGCAGTGGGTAGGTGAATCCCAATAAAGCTGGGAAAACTAGCAGCTTTCCTTTTATTGAAGACAACAAGACAATGACACTTCAACCTTTTATAAAAGCAGGTTCTTATTCTTGCAGGACCTTCTGTTGGGAGAAAAGTCCATATTGTTTCCCACAACAAAAGCAGAATTTGATCTGACCCTCTCATGGACTAATTTCATTCAGAAGAGATTTTGCAGGGCACTAATCCATCCCCCTGCTCAAAGCAGGACTGACCTCAAATCTGATGAGGTTGCTCAGTGCCTTCCCCAGTTGAGTTTAGAAAATCTCCAAGGCTAGAAACCACACCACCTCCCACTGTGATTTTACTCCTTGTATCTTGGTGGACTTTTGGCTGCAGCCTGCAACCCTGGACCCTTGCCCTTGCACTGAGTGCCCAGTTTGACTCTGTGCTGTCCAGCAACTCCTCTCCATGGCAGACCACATACACCAGGCACATCTGTGAGGAGTGTGCTCAGACATGGCACTGCAGCTGGACTGTGCTACCACACAACTATTAAACACCAGGGAGCTCCAGGACTGGGCACTTTCCCTACCTGTGTCCAGGCATCTGATCTGCCCCCAAACTGGAGTAAACCCAGATTGTCACGCTGGTGCACCACACAACACTTTCCCAGTTTTCACAGCACTGAAAATACTCCTGAGAGGATGCACAAAGGAGAGGCTGGAACTCTTAAAAACAGAGAAAAAAAAAAAAAAAAAAGCAACACAATCTGGACTGGCCCTCAGAAAGCCACAGTGAGCTTTGATGGGCAGGAGCTGCCAGGCAGCGTATTGGGACCAGGAGCTAGGATTGCTTTATGCTGCTAAGCTCTTTCTCTAGGCAGGGAGAGACTGTTTTGTGCTTGCTTCTTAAATAAGCTGGGCACATCTCCAAGTCTCCTGCTGTCATTTTAGGTCAACAGGATAACAACAACTGCGAAATAAATTAAGTCTCATCAAGATGTTCACTTTCGACAGAACAGTCTTTGTTAAAGTTTCCTTAATGATGGTGAAGCTCACTTCCAACTGATGAGGCTGCTGTCTGAATAGACAGAGAGGATAATGATCCTACAGGCAGGAGTTTGTGCATCCATAAATGATCAGTGCAAAGGGATGGGGGAAAATGGTTCTAGGGCTCTCATGCTATCAGGTGCTGCACAAGCCCACATCCAAAATGAGCATGTCAGTATCCATGTCCAAAATGAGCATCAGTCAGTGGTGACTGATGCCAAGGAGATGACCTTCCTGGGGACACAGGCTCTTGTTTTTCTCTCCAAACTCAAATTCCTTTATAAAGCCCAGCACAGGACTCCATTCAATCTGCAGGAAGCTTAAAGGAGGCGAGTGCATTGTTTTCCCCCTGTGATAAATAAAAATCAAGGTTTGGGGGCTCAAGCAGGATCTGTCCCCAGGCTGAGGCAGTGACGCTGCAAGGCCTCCCAGGGAGGGAGGCAGGTGATGTAGTGATGCAGGGGGAAAAGCAGACAGAGAAAAAAAGAACACTTCAGACATCAACCTCTCTGCATTTCTAAGCTGAGACACTTCAAGAGAGGTTTGAAGTCCTATGCCAGAAGGGGAGGATGAGAGGAAGCAAACATTACAGCATTGGCAAAGAGCACCACGAAGCAGGTGTGTAATTTCCGTAGGTAGCTGAATGGTACCTGTGGGAATTCAGGCTCCCTGAAGAACAAGGAGAGCAGAAGCCTGAGAGGATTAAGGTATTATAAAGCTCACCAGGGGTAATAAATGGGGTGATTGCAAAGAATGAGCAAAGAGGAAACTTAACTTGTGCTTACATGTAACATAATGAGCGGCTCTAGGAAAATCATGAGCCATGCCACAGCAGAACAAGGGGTTTTGTTGACTGTCAAGCTGGAGAGTAAATATGTGCAAACTGAAATCAGGTGCGCCTTCCAAAAATCTCTCTTAGAGAAAGGTATTATTAAAAGCGTTACACAGTAGATGAGGGAAGAAGAAAGTAGCTAAATGTATCTTTCCTTACTTTTCTGTCAGAAGAACAGAACTCACCAGAATAAGTTAGTCACTTAGTGCACCGCAGGGAGCTGCCTACAAGCCCACACCATTGAGATAGAAGAAATATAACAAAAATGGCAACTAGTGATGAAGCACCTTGCTCATTCTCAGATATTCACAGCCACTACCACCTGGATGAGACCTCAACACACTGATGTTGTAAAGAGGGAGTCTGGTGGGGGCTGAAGTCAGTGCAGCTCTTGCCTAGCAGTGACTTTGCTGTATCCCCCTCAGAAAAATTTCTAGGACTACCTAAAAAAAAAAAAAAAAAAAAAAAAAAAAAAATTTATATGATTGCAGCTGCCCCTCCTGTTCTGGATTAAAAAATATATTAAAAAAAAAAAAAAACCCCAAAAAACTCCTGTGTTACCACTTGCGTTAAGTTTGTTTCCCAAGCCACAGGGTGGATATGGATATATCCTGTAACCTCAGCATATATGGATATGTCCTGTAACCTCAGCTGGACCCCTCATTTCAAGTCATAATTTTGTATGTGTAAATCTACAGCCATTAAGCATTGATGTTCACTCAACAAAACACCCTTTTGTATGTGCACAGAGTATCAGCAGCTCAGGGAGCAAATGAAAAGCTAAATAAGGAGACAGGCTCTCCAAAAGGTGAGGTTTATGGTTATCTGCACAAGTTTCACCAAAGCGCTACAGATCTGTGTATGCTCCAAGCCCTCCCTTGGGTGACTTGTAGTGACAGTTTTCCAAAAAAAGGGCAACATTTCTCAATAAACCATATCACCAGATGGTAACTGAGAGCAGGAAGAGAGAGAAAGGGGAATGACAGTGAATGTTGGCACTGTTAGCAGATAGAGTTGACCTCCACAACCTTAAAAGTGTCCTTACCAGTATTTTTAGCAGGAAATTACCCAGCCTTGTCTTTATGGCTGTGTTACTCAAAGTAATACATGCATAAGCTACATTCATCATCCAGGATGAACTCAGGGCTTGCAGAAGGCAAGCCAGAACAGAGAGGGGTCGAGCTCAGGGTAAATCTGGTGGTATAACCAGGTCATTCCAGATCATGCCTTTTCAGGACACTGTCCTGGCATGGGGGTCAGATTAGTCCTGCACAGGCACACCAATATTTACCCTTCAGGAGCATCACTGCAAAAGTCTTTGAGACCAGCAGGTCACGGCACATTTCAAACCAGAAGAGGTTTCTATTGCCTTCCTCTCCTCACCAGGAGCCTCAGCCAAGTCACTCCAGCCATTAGGGAGGCAGAGTCTGGAGGAGGTGCTTCAGTTCAGGATTGAGAGGCAGAAGTGAGAACTGTACCATGACTGCCTCTGCTCCCTGTTTTCTCCACAGGCTGCCTCCTCCCACATCCATCACCTTTACATTCCTGATTTACTCTTTCAGCCCCTCACTCCAGGGTGACCCTTTGGAGCTGGCTTGCTCTCTGAGAAGCTGAATGATTTCCTGGCAAGCCCTGGAATGGAAGTGAAAGCCAGGCAGGCAGCCCAGCTTCACTTCTTACCCTCTACAGCCTTAACCTCAAGGAACTCATTCTCTTTAGTACAATGCCCATCAGATGTGAGCTGGTGCTGCTTCCCTCTGTGTGATCCTTGGTTGCTTGCAGTGAGCTGCTCTACACACTGCCTTGGACTTTTCTTTCTCTAAGCAAGGATAGGGTTGAACCACAGCATTTAATTTTATATCAGCAACAGGACAAGCAACAGCTGAGCCCCAAAGACAAGCACATAGAAGGGGGAGCAAATTGCATGAGTCAGACTAAAAGCTTCATAAATATTGACTGGTTTTAACAGTCCCCTAAGGAACAGAGAATCTCATTTTATAACTACATCTCCCTCCCAATTATGTGCTCCCTCCTCTCAGGAAGCTGCAAGGGGAGTTAGTCTCCTGGCTTATGAGCACAATATTTTAATTCTTCTCTGCAGTCAAGTTGTTCTGGCTGTGACTTTGCACCACACATCAGCAGAATATCTGAGCACCTTCCAGTGGTGCTTTAAATAACATGCTGAAGTAGGCTATGTTCTCTCAGGTTTGCCCCAGCATAGAAATGATTTGGTCAGAAGAGAAATCAGACATTAAATGTGTAAGGGATGAAGGCTGAAGAGCACAGGGTGCATTTCAGTACACTCTCCTCTGGTTCCTACCAGATAAAGCACAGCTGGAGACCCAGAAGAGCAGACAGACACAACAGGAATGTAGACAGAAGAGACAAATGGCAATAAGTCTACACAGGTGATACAGGTAAGAAAGGCAGACACTATGGGAGAGAGAAAGGACTTGGGTATAGAACACGAAAATAGTTTGTTGTGCATGTGAATAGACAGAGGGGATAGAGGACCAGTGATAGGACAGGGGAGAACACTAAGGCACTGCCCAGGATGGGGAGCAGGATGACTCCTGTCTTTCTGACATTGTGTACAAAGCTCATTTTACCCCTGCTGTGAGGGCAGCTCTCTCTTCTTGCCTGCTAAATGCTCACCAGCTTCTCCCTGATTTGTTGGCACTGTGAAGCCCTCATTCTTTCTTTCCCTCTACAAGGCATGTCCAGTCCCCATTACCAAATTTCTTTGTTATTCCCCACCCTTATCTTATTCTTAGGATCATTCTAGGCAGAAAACAGTGATACATTGATCTCTCCATATGTACCACGCAGTGTGAAGTTCTCTCTCTACCAACTGAGACTACCTTCTCCCTGCCAAGTCCCATACTTGGTGCAGAGGTTGTGTGACAGTTCATATGTGCTGTCTTAAGCACCTTAGATTAAGGAACTTCCCCAACAGATCCTCACTCAGCAGGTTGTTTGCTTTGGGATGAAACAAGCTATGGTTAAGTGGAGACTATGAGACCATGGCAAAGCCTGTGGATGCTGACGAGGTTCAGCTGAAATATGTGATGCACGTGATATTTTATATGTTCTCAGGAAGCTCTGAAAAAGAGAGAATAATCTTTTTTGTTTTTCTCCAAATACCAAATGAACAGCACACAAAGTGGTCTGGAAACCTGCCACTCCAAGCTGGCTCTGGAAAATTGTCCTTTTATGTTCTCCTGTTTTCAGCAGCTCAACACTGCCTCCTGCATCAAGTCACTCAAACCCTCCACTGAATTCCACCTGTTTGAGGCTTGCTGTGAAACAGCAGGGGTTACTGCTTTGGGACTGAACTCAGGTTAGGTTATTTGGGGACTGCAGTCCTACTGACACTATTATTCCTCTCTCTCACACTCAGAGCTGGTGCAGATGGATTTTGTGGCACCTGCTTGGACCAAATCTTCTCTCTTCCTGTCCTCTGGGCTGGTTGGGATTGTTGACCCTTGTCAATTTTCCAGTTTGGTTGTGCTGTGTTAGCTGAAGTCTGCATAGCTTTGTGAAAAGGGAAATTTCTGCCTGAAGGGTCTTAGACAGACTAGGACCATGGGAGGTAGAGATGGAGCTCACATCTTCATGTTCTCATCATCCTTGAACTCCAGACACAAGTGCCCAGTGGGTGATTATGAATGACATTATCAGTTAGCAGACATTATCAATGACTGAAGTAATAGAAAGAATTTGGAGACTGTTGTTTACCTATGGAGAATGAAATACGTAAGAACAATGAAGTGTCATATTATTTCCAGCAGCTGGACTAATGGACTAAAAGCAAAGGAATTTTCCAGGTGGGAGTCTTAGAGAAGCCCAACAGTGCAAACCCATTATCTCCTAACTTCAAAAAACACAAAAATTCCACTAGTGCCTGGCAGTTGCTGCCAGACAGCTCTCCACCAACCCATCCCCTGAGAGCATCCACTCCTCACAGCATCCAGTCATCTTCCTTCTCACATGTAAATGTAGCACAGCAGTTCCCCACCTTCACCAGAGCCATCACTTGGAAGGTCTGGCACACTCTATACATGAGTTGCCTTGGGGGCTGAAGAGTTGCAATGATCCAGAACTGAAGTTTCTCTGCAGTGAAAGAGGAAATCCCAGGAATAGTTCAACTTCCTGAAAGAGCCTGCCAATAGCCCATGAGATCTTGTAGCCAAAGGTAGGGAAAACCAGTCAGAGATCTGTGGATTTTGGATAAACTTAGATGAGATGGAGAAAACCACCTTCTGTATCCATGCAAAGTGGATTTCACAGCAGATCTCAAGACAGACTGAGATTTAGCCATTTAGCACCAAATTAAAATGGGCCTGACCTTGCCTTAAAGATATAGTTGTGTGTCAGAGCTGCTACTGTCCACGCTGGACTTCAGTGCAAAGTGGTGTTCATCAAGTTATGGCCTCTGCTGCATGGGGGCTGCTAGCCTCTGACCAGTTTGAAACTGGATGTCGCTGTTGAGGGCTAGCTGAGGAATGACCCAAGTTCTCAGACAAGGAAAGAGAGGAGAAGAGAGCTTTATTGTTTTGAATTCCATATATATAGAGTTTACAGAGGTGCCCCAGATTGGTCAGCCGAGACCTCCCCCTAGACCCAATTGGCCAAGCCCGAACTGACCCAATCCAAGTTGTTTGCAAAACATCCAAACTTTATCTTGTTTATGAAATATAGCAAAATGTTCCCACGGGAAGGACCTGTGCAGCCACAACTGGCACCTTAGAGAGATGGAAAAGTTTTCCAGTAGGACACAGGTGTTCCTCAGTCCAAACAGAACTATGTGAGCAAGGGGAGCACTTCAGATAGCTGTTCACAATTTCACAAATCTAAGGGAAACTACAAGTTTGGTTAATTTGTCTATATTATATCTCCAGGCAAAATGTTTAAATATTTTCTCAGTAGAGAACTCTTCATTAATGGAAGCATCACATTCATTTTTATAGGTGTGTCCTGCAAAAAAATCTGAGCCTCTCCCTGTCCATTTTTATTAGTAATATACCAAATAATAAACTATCACAAGGGTTTTTGAAGGGCTTGTCATTCAATACCTATCCAAGGCACAGCAAGTAGTAGGGAGAGTTGAGGACCAGAAGCCAAAAGCCCAAACATGGAAATGATGCTGTTTAGTTGAGATGAAGTGCAGGTAGCATCAGATGAAGCTATCTTGGGTAACCTGCCATGACGTGGTGTCAAAAAAGCACACACAGTGAGTCACTGGGAGTGTATGTACAAATCAGAGCTTGCCCTGATCCTCTCCCCCATCCCACCACGGGGGGAGTGAGCTGGCAGCTCTCTGGTGCTTAGTTCCTGGCTGGGCTTAAACCACAACAAGTACAGATTATTCAGTTCTGCAGGAAGAGGAGAAGTGAAGAACAAAGCCTAGCACTGTTACTATTACAATATTTTTTTTTGATAAGGTTGTTGTGGAAAAGTAGTAGCAGGTCCCTGATCAATAGTGATGCACAGGCAACAAATGGAAGTCAAACTGAAAGGTAGTCATGGCCTGAGAAGACATGGAACATGGACAGTGTGTCTCAGTACTTTGCTCTAAAATTATAAAACAAGGCTGTGTAGCCAGAACCAGCATCTGACCTTCCACTTCTTTTTTTCCCCAAGAAAAAAACCGAAGACTCTTGCCCATCCTTGACGTATTCCATATCTACTGCCAAATCTGCACTCCCCCACTCAGACATAATCCCAAAATAGGGTGTGATGCCTTTCCCGTTGACAAAGCCATAAGTCACAGTGAGCAAGACACACTCAACATTCTCCAATCAGTTAAATGAAAAGAGCTCTCCCCCTCTATTTCCCACCACTTCAGCACTCATTATATCTCACATTAATTAATATAGGCACTAGGAAGTGAGATGATAAATTACAAAACCCCATTAACCTGATTCTGTCCAAACTACTAAAATATGGCAGCTTGTACATTAGACAAATCTTCCTTGCTAACGTGGGAGTCCTCATGCCTGAACTCTGTTAAAGCAGCAGCCCTGAAAAAGTATTTTTAATGTATGTATGTATGGAATGTATATCAACGTGCGTGAACAGTGCACGCCTGTGGGAACATCAGAATTCATTAGACCAGTCTGATATGAGATATATTGAACAGGTTCCATCTGACATATGTTACTGGGTTGTTCTGTCCACTCCCAACAGAGTGAATCATATTGACAGGTTGAATTATATCTCAAGAGATATTTTTCTCCCCTCCTCCGAAGGCCATTTGCAATCACGGCACATCCACTGCCTCTTAAAAGTGAGCTCATCTGGCGCTGGTTGCATTGAAGTCCTCCACCGTGCCTGAAGGAAGGAAGGATGCTTTTGGGTGCTGGGAACGTGGAGAAGATGTGGTCTGCCCAGCTGTGTCTGGGAGTGCTCACCGTCTTGATCATGACTCTGTGTGTGCCATCTACACATGCAGACCCTTTTTTACTCCAAGGTAAGCTGGAATAGAGGCTACATGACACAGGTAGGTGGTTATCTTTCTGCTTTGCTGCTTGCCATGGCCAATGCAACACTCACTTCTCTGGGAGAGAAAACAGAATGAACCTCCAGCTATACTGAACTATGTGTTAACATGGATGTAAGACTTGTTCATGTTAGCGTGAGATAAAGCTGTCCTGATCTGCAGCTGCCGGTATGACACGTTCTGCTAATCAGTGAAAATATCAGATCTGGTGAAATCTGGTAAGGGTAGCTCTTTCTCTCACATAAGAAAATTTAAAAAAAAACAACTATTGAAATATCAGAGTGGAGCAATTCCAGTATGTACCATATGAGATTTGACAGCTCGTAAATGTCAGTAGTATGGCGATGCTGAACTTTCCTTTCTTCACAGAACTTCTTTTTATATGTACTTCTCCCATAATTTAAATTAATCTTAACTTGATTTTATACTGCAGAGAAATGTCAATCATTAGTGCTCTTTCTTAAAGAGACTTGGCAGTGGGGAAAAAAAAAGAGCAGCTAAATATAGGCTTGAAAATAACATCGCTTTTCAAATGATTTTTCCTCTTATATCACCTATTTATTTTTGTAATTACAACCAAAGCATTCCCCCGGCCACTCTGTCTAAATCCTTCTTCTGTTTAGCTTTTACTGGAGTGTTTTTAGCGCTGTATTTTTTTCCCTGTAGCAAATCCCCCGAACAACTAAAAGTAGCTATTTTAAAATTATAACTGTCCTTCAGATTTAGGAATGAGGTTTATGGCACTCCACACTAACTGCAGGTTCCTCTGCTCACTCCCTCGGGTTTATTTCCAGAGATCACAATCGGGACCAGCGGCTTCAGCCGCAGAGTGAGGCAGGGTTGAGTCTGGCCAAATACTTGGAGCATCCCTTTGGCCAGCATCCCTCAGCTTCTGCAGATTTATGTGACGTTTGCTAATGGAGCTGATTCCCACATACTCTTGAGCATCCTTCAGGCTCGTCTGGTACAATGTTTTGTTTAATGTGTATCAAGAATAATTGCATTCATCCCCTCAGAACTCTGTAGGGCTGACAGCTGTATGAGACTGCATTGAGCAGAAGTCCTAAAGATCATGGAAGAAGAGAAAAGAAGCCTTTCTGTATAATTTCTTAGTATTTTCCATGGAATTCTGTAGGCACCTTCTAGGGCTTTGTGGGGTCTGGGTGTGGGGCAGGGCTGTTCAGACCTAAAATTTTTTTGAATGGCCACTCTCCCTGTAAAGTCCGGCTCCTCTCCTGTCATTCTCAAAATTAAGTTCAACATTCCAGTCTCAGATGACTCTGGAAATCTGTTGAGCAGAGTTGGGAGCATCTCAGAGCTTTCAGGGCACTGATTTTTCCCATCCCCTCTGTCTGTTGGTTTCTGCTGAACCCTTGACCTTCACAACCATTCATTTGAGGGCATAGCCACAACCACTAAAGTAAAACCACTGAGAAAGTGCCCTAAAGGGGCCTCTTAGAGATGT
Source organism: Entomyzon cyanotis (assembly GCA_024500445.1). Classification (NCBI taxonomy): domain Eukaryota; kingdom Metazoa; phylum Chordata; class Aves; order Passeriformes; family Meliphagidae; genus Entomyzon; species Entomyzon cyanotis. The sequence goes on from JAKEPQ010000780.1 coordinate 13,630,164, forward strand.
CCAAATTGCTTTAGAACAGCAGCTTGGGGAGGTTTTTTCCTGGAAGAATTCTGCATGGTCTTACTTTATGCTCCTCCGTGCTTGCTCTGCTCAGGAGGAATCCTTCAGTTCTGCTGGCAACCAGACAGAGCAGCTGCAAGGCTGAGTGAGCACAGGAAAGAGCTGTGGGGCTGCAGGGCTTTCCAGCTGAGGTACCCACACCTCAGCCCTCCTGAGGAGGGGCTTCCCACCTCTGTCAGCCCTGGGAAAGTGCATGGAGTGAGCAGGGGAACACCTGCAGTTTTGAGCAGAGCAGATGCTGTGGGCTCCTGTCGGGCTGTGCAGAGGCACCCACTCCACCCACCTTGCAGAGGAGCTCAGGACTGTGTAAATCAAGGTGATGTCTCCAGCTCTCTGCAGCCAGCCGTGCTGATGAGGCTGCAGTGGAACTGGCCAGCAGCCCGGGGCTGGCAGGGAGGGCTCCCCATCCCACACCCTTCCACTGCGCAGCCCTCGCCGCCTGGACATTTTATACTGTGCTCACACACCTTCCTTTATCCACCTTTTCCACTTTCTTATCCTTCTACACTGATGAGTGCTGGCAGGAGACATTTTCCTTCCACTTCTTAGCCTTCTTAATTTGATTAAGAGATTAATTGCATCAATTGATTAATTGATTCTTAATTTGATGAGATTTAGAAAGATGCATTTTATGTGCTGCAGAGAACCGAGTGCTTCCAGAGAGAGAAGACACAAATCATGAGGACACATTGCTGACTCTGCTTCTTAATAAGAAATACGCATGGCGGAGGCCAGAAAATATTGGTAAGTGAAGGGGAGGGGAGATCTGTGCTTCTTGAATCCGTGCTTTCATGAATGCAAGGAACCTGCTTCTCAGGTTCCTCAGAAATACCAGCTGCTCAGAAAGTGGAAGCAGCACTTGGTATGGTGCCTGCCTGTGATTAATGTCAGGTGCTCTCCATCCTGGGGCTCCTGGACCTGCTTTTGCAATGCAAAGTAAAGCTGCCCAAACCCCTGTACCCTAGATCCTTAGACACTCAACATTTTGCTGGGAACATGTGTGTGTACACAAGTAAAAACAAGAAATATTTCTGCTAAGTCCATGTGCCCCTGTTATCCCTGAGATGTTGTGTGCAATGCCCAGGGCATGGTTCAGCTCTGGGGGTCACCTCTCCACCCACAGACCCACAGTGTGCTTTTGAGAGACAGCTCAGTGTCTTTGAGATGTGCTGGAACCAGCAGGATCTTGTGAGGATTTGGGGCAGGGGATTGCACCAAGATTTTCCAGAGAGCATGTGGGTGAGATCCCTTGGGCTCAGGTTTGGGAAAAGGGCAGTGGGAGCTCCTGCCTGGGCCTAAGCCCCTGCTGCTGCTGGAAGAGGTTGAGAAAATGGGTTTTTCCCACACAGCCACCAAAGATGGGCCAGGGGGAGGCTCTTCCTGTCAGGGCTCTGTGCTCAGACACCAAATTTAAAAACCACTCGCATGTGGCTAAACTCAGACCTGCTGAAGAGAAACTCGGGCTGTCCCTGACATGAGGCACAGCGATCACAAGCACCAAATGGATTACAGAGGTCAGCTATTCCCACGGCCACTGCAGCCAGGGGAGGGTTTGGGCTGGATGTGGTGGTCTCAGAGCAGGAAACTACCCTTCCCTGTGAAAACATCTGAGAATGTGGCCCAGCAAAAATGTTGTTATGAAAATCCATTTATCAAACTCACTCAGTGCTCTTCCCCAGACCCTTGTTAATGCAGCAAGGCAGTGGTTAAACAAGCCTGGGACAAATAAACAAACATAAATAAATCAAGCCCTTATACTAACAAAGGCATTCTTCTTGCAAAGGGGATGCATTCAAGAAATAACATTTTTATGATAGGTTTATGGATTATTGCACTTATTACTCCTAGAGGAAAGGCTGCATTTTATGCCAGACAATTGAATATAATGAATCTCTGAGCAGAGCACAGACAGAGGATTTACAGCAGGCAGTTTCTCAAGGCTTCATCCATAAATTAACTTCCTTCTCCCTGTCCAAGATAATCTGTTCCAAATTTCAACCACTGTTCATTTTCTATTCATAGAAGTCATTGGCCAAAATTACAGTCTGCAAAAAGTTGAGCCAAAATAGGCACTTGAAACTCTGAAAGAGGTAAAAGTGCATAAATAATAATAATAATAATAATAATAATATTTCTTAGGTGATACCTTTGACATAGGAAGAATCTTTCTGAGGTCATTGCTGATAGTGCCAGGAACAGAGACCACACCTCCTGACTCCATCCCCGTCCCCATCTCATCTCTCAGACTGAATCCTGATGTAATGGATTTGCTTAGGAACTGCTCCTTTTACTGCTGGATGAATATCAGAAAATATTCAGGATTTTTCAACAGAACTGTTTCTTTCTTGAAGGAGAAACCAAGAGGGCAGTCAGCCTTTTCTTGGCACCCTCCTGCTCAGTTTCAAATGTTTAGAAAAAAAGGCCCAAGTCTGGCAATTTGTCTGTGTGCTGAGGTCTTATCTGAAATCTAAAATCAAGGGGAATTATGCCTTAAATCCCCCTGAAGATCCAGACAAATGCCTGCTTCCACGTTAGGCAGCGAGAAGAGAGGCAGCTCCAGGGCTGTTTTTTGGCTTGCTTGTGAGGCCCAGCAAAAACATTCTTTAGCTCTTTCCTGGCTCCTCTGCTTATTTTAGTGCATTTTTTCCCAAACTAGCACTTAAAACCAGCTGATCACTTTGCACTCCCCTCCCAGGAGAAGTACTGTAGCCAGTCGCTCAGCTTTGACTGTGATCATCTGTCTTATTAAAAAATTAACTGGTTTTGACATCATATTGAATCTTGAATAAGGTACCTCAGCCCTCGAGAGCAGAGAGACTGAAATTCCCCACTCCTGCAGCTTTCCCTATTGCTAGTCCAGGCCCTTCCCAGTTCAGCTGAAGGTTTTAGATGCTGTTCCTAGGCTCCTAACTCTCCCCTCCTCCTGCATGGGATATCTCAGGGCAGTTCATTCATCCACCTGCATAGTTTTTTGACAGTAGTACAGTACTGACTAGCCTTGAGATCTCTAAGTCTGATCTGCGAGGCTGAGCCCCAGGTCCTTGTGCTCCCCTCACATTTATAGGAGTGGAATCTGTGCACTTACTATGATGTGACTTTTCCTGTTGCTCCACTCTGTCAGCCTGGATCTCTGCTGACTTAAAAATGAGTAAATTATGCTAGGCTAAATTTGTGTCTTCTGACTTCTGCCTGCATGGGTGATGTGAGGATACACAAGTCTTAAGGGAAGCAATGGGATTTCATATAAAAGCCAGTGACAGAAAAGCCAGCATCAGAGATTTGCAGTTAGCAGGATAAAAATTAAAAAGCAGCAAAGGCTTTCACCTGAATTGGTATCACACAGTAAGTGACCTCATTGGGCCAATTCCCCTATGGGCTGGTGAGCAGTAAGGAAGCCTCCCTCATCATAGAGAATTAGGGTAAGGTCCCATAAGATTCCACAGAGAAAACCTGCTTTTCTCTCCGTTTGTGCTGTCAGTCATTTGAAGATCACTAACAGGAGTTAAATGGTAACTAAGTCTTTGCTTGTCAACCCCTGGAGAGGGCAAATGGAGAAGGGGTTTTTAATCTGAGATTCAGGAAACAATGCAGATACTGATGTTATTTTCCCCTCTTGCAGACTGGGAGCTGGCAAAGAAGTTTGAAGAGCTTGAAGAGGTGAGAGGAGCAAATGCACAGACACATAGATGCATGCCCTTGCATGAGTAGTTAAACTATTGTGTAAGCTGTCTTTATGCTCTATCCTTCCATCTTTGCATCCTGCTGCCCTTCCCCCTGCTGCTATAATGTAAGCATGAATCAAGAAAAGAGCAAAGCAGAACCTGGGCTAAACAGCTGCACAGGCTGGAAAAGGTAAAAAGAGAACAGGGCTACAGACTGGTGCAACAAAAGCTGAGCAGCTCCTGCCTCTGTCACCAGTGAGGCCAGGGAAGGCCAAGCCAGGAAAGAATTAAGCACCAAAGGAAATCTCCACAGGAGAAGAGGGAGTGGGAAGAGGAGGTCATGCTGCCTTCCCAGGCATTGTATGATCTGGATGCATTAGGTTGAAGTTGGAGGGAAAGCTACTGCCCACCTAAACCAGAATTTTTTCTGGACTCTTTACTAGTAAAAGTGGCCATCCTCAAGGTCAGAGCCCTGATGGGCTCATCTGAGCACACATATACAGAGTGTTCCCATCCCACAGCCACTGCCCAGGAGCAGGGAAAGGTCTGCAGCAACCTTGCCATGGCTAACACTGTGCCCCAAACCCCGTGAGCAGTGGAAATGCTTTTTTCCCCTTCTCAGGCCAGGTCCAGCTGTTCCAGCTGTTTGCATGGATGCTGGAGTTCCTGCTGGGTTCCACATGGTACTTTTCACTTCAGACTGAAAAATCACAGTGCCAGGCAGGATGCTGCCAGGATCTACACCAGCACCTCACTACAGTGCTGAGGGACATTAAGCTCTGACTTTCTGGGAGCAGCTCTGCCAGGGAGAAGTCAGGATGGGGGCTGTAGATGTTCCCAGTCTACAAGAAAAGAGTAGCTACAGATGAAGAAATATAGTGGACTGTGCCCATTGCAACCAAAGGAAGGTAGCAAGAACTGTAAGGGAGAGAGAGGAGGGACAACCTAGCAAAAGGGAGAAGTGATGTTCCTGCTGCAGTGTCTGGATGCCTGGAGACCTCTTGTCCCAGCACTGTCTTGACTCTTAGTGCTGCAATATCCTTCTCCACAGCCTCCTCTCCACAGGGACTTACACCCCGGGGTGGAGGGAAAGAGCAGGGAGTGCCTACACAACTGCCACCAGACAAGCAGCTTAATGAAGGAGGGCATGGGGAGGTGTGAGTGCTCCAAAGGCAGATCCTCTGGGAATGGTCCTGTTCCAGGGAAGGCCCTATCCTTCCCAGTGACGCTGTCAGCCAGTCTGCCTGTAGCTCCTTTGCCCTGCACTTGCCAGTACTTGGTGGAGCTCCTCATGTTGTGGCCTTTGTTTACTGCTGTGTTTCTGTTTAAACAGCTGGAGAAGTTGAAGGAGCAGCTCTCGGCTGAGGATGGGTCAGAGGTGGCCTATGCCTTGGAAAGTCTCTCAGCATCCCAGCCCAAAAAACGCGGTAGGTTTTGGGTTTGAGTGTTGCAGCCATCCTGTCTACTCTCATTTCCACGGCTTCCTTTGTGCAACAAGGACAGTCACAGTAAACATGCCCCTAATATGCTGAAAAACAGCTGGTTGGCAGCTTTTTGAGCAGCCCTGGCCCTCTTTTATGGCTGGCTGGTTTGGCAGCTGGTGAGAAGGATTGTGTCCCCAGCCCTGTCTGCTGTCGAGGCAGACACACCAGGTCTGCACACCCAGGACCTCGTGCAGGCAGGCAGTGTCACATCCTGCTTTTCACAGAGGAACGTGGGGTTATATGAGCCATGAGTGCTCCCTGGAGGGGGGCAGTTCTGTATGAACATGTCCCCACAGTGCACCCCTTGCTTTGCTCTGCCCACAAAGCAACTGCTGGAGGCATAATGAGGCATGTGGACTGCAGGCATTCCCCTCTGCCAAGGTCAGTGCCTCCCTGCAGAGAAAAATGGAGCACTTGTCTGCTGCTGAAAAACAGCTAAAAAGGATGTGGAAATCAACCAAGAATGCATGGAACTAAGATCTGGTATGTCCCCCAGTTGGTCTCCAAGCTTTGCCCAGTCTGTATTCAGCAGCTCAGGAGCATATTGCAGCAGTGCTCCTGTGAAGCTGTGCCTGACAAGCACATGGACAATGCTGTTCACTCTGGCTTTCAATGGATTCCTCCACAAAGCAGTGGCAGCTGTGAACCAGAAGTCACTGATGACAGATCTGGCCTAGAAACAAAAGAGCTGGTGCTGCCCTTAGCCCACATGCTCTGCACACGTGGAAGCTGAAAACTGACAGACAGCAGAGAGAAAATCCCTTTGTGCAAGTCTTGCTTAAGTGCTTAGGTGATCCTTAGGCAATATGCAATTTATAAGCGCCCCTGGAGGCTGTCATTAATTTGGCTAATGTAATTCATGCCCCCACCAGTCTGGAAGGTTGAATGTAGATAAAACTACTTCTCTTTGCCAGGTTTAAAACAGATTCTGACAGAAATGAAAGCAGGGAATCTTTGTCTTCATCTAAAGTCCTTCCAGTCTGGGAGGAGCTCATGTCTCAGCATGAGCACTGCTGATTCAGTAGAAGTTTTCTTCCAAGATCCTGCTTTCAAAAACCAGGTAGAAATCTCCTCTCATACCTGATTATAGGAGACCCACATGGGATTCATGCTGGTTGTGATACAGCTACTTTTTCCAACACCAAAATATACATCCTTCCCTAATTGAGTCTTCCTAGAAGATTCTACAGAAATCAGTGTTGTTTGCAGGATGGTTGGTAGCAGAGTGGTACTGACTGGGTTTTTAAAAAAAATGTAACAACCAGATCTAATCTCCCCACAGCAGTATCCTGCTCCTCCAGTCAGCCACAGGTGAAAACCCCTGCACACACCTCTGAAGCAGCAAAACTGCTGACCAGTAGACAGGAAGGAAAAAACCAATTCCTGACACTGCTGAACTACAGCAAAAAGAACCCTTTAAAATCAAACAACCTGAAGACAACTTTTAGACCCCACGTTCACACTATGAGCAGCTAAAAGAAACACCTTCTAAAAGTGTTATATGAAGTCAAAGCTGGTTATTGAGATGTGCCCTGAAAGCACAATGCTGGCTTCGTGCCCCAGCTCTCTCAAGACAGGAGTCTTTTGAAACCTTCTCCAGGGCTAGAGTGGGAAGCTGGAAAAAGCCCCTTCTGTGCTAACATCTTTCTTTGTATCCCTTCACAGCCTGCTTTTGGAAATACTGCATCTGAAGGCTTGTCCAGACTGGAGGATGAAGATGAGCCCTTCCCCATACTGCCTTGCTGGGTATTAACGTGTTAAGAGTTTGTTCATTCTCTCATCATGCTGCTCATTTGGATGCCATCAACTGCATTGGATGCTCCTCAACTGCACCACAGCCAAGTCTGACAGGGACCATGACAGGAGCAGGCAGCCCACTGCCACTCTCTGCTGTTCCTTCCTTCCTTCCAGGTTTAACCTGCCATGATCTTCTACTCAGAAGATGCTTCCCAACTTTCTGTGCTGTGCTGTGTGTGCCATTCAGGCTGCTGCCACTGTGCACTCTCCCCTTCTCACCAGGTCCCCTGAGGCACCAACCACTAACTCAGCTTCCCTGGGCTTGGGGCTCTGCCCACACCTGCAGACGCTGCTCTCAGCAGTGTCTGGGTTTCCTGTCGCCTCCTGAGCAGGTCTGTGCTGCCCTGGTGGCCGCAGTTGGGACAGGAAGGCAGGCTGGGTGTGATGTGAAGGGCTCAGGGCTGCCTGTCTCGGCTTGCTGAGCCAGAGCTGCTCCTCGCTGTGTCCCACAGGGTGGACAGGGAGGGCAGGCAGAGAGCTCTGGATCCTTTGGATATCATTCCAATAAAGATTTTCTGTTGCACAGAAGCATGTGTTGTTTGCTTTCTCAGCCCCTGCAGGGGCCCGAAGTGCAGCACATTTCCCTTGATGTCAGCTCTTGTTACCTTAATGGTTCATGTGGAATTCACAATGGAAAGAAGGCTCCCATTAAACACCTAGGGTTTTAATGTGCCTAAGAAACAGACCCTTCCTTTTGGCCAGGATCAGGAAGGAGAGTTGGGTCTGTTTCATAGATATCTGTGGGATACTGTCCTCACAGGACTGGGCCAGACCCACTGGTCTCTACCTACTCACCCCAAGGAGATGTTTTGAGCAGAGATTTTTGGTTCATCTGGCTGGTCAATGCAGGTGCTAGGTGGCCTTTTCTACTGCAGAATTATATCTGGCCCTGTCCAAAAGGAAGAGATCACAATCCATCAGCGATTCCTACATATATTCATTTTAACTCACATTATCCACGTTTATTTGCAAAAACAGAGGACCTCATTCCCGAAAATGTAAATCCAAAATAAACCCTGATGTTAACTTTGAGGTTCCAAACAATGTAAATGAGAGCAGAATCTGGTAGCCACTGTGAATGTGTGGAATGATTTTGACTAGCATTGAACTTTTTCTCCAGCTCTGTTGAGCTATGTAATTTAACTGTAGCTTGCATATTACATATTCTTCCACACGTTACCTCTCCCAAAGCTGTAATTGCCATCCTACACTCATTGCCTTGGGCTCTGGCAGGAAGCACATGCTTACCACAGCAGTACCTTGCATACACTCCATTAACAGATCTATTCACCCTGTTGCAGGCCAAAGCCAGCATCTCGGGAATAAAGCCAGCTTGATTATATCAGTGAAGTTTAATGACATGCAAAATATGGTTTCCTGCTACCATTAGTTGTTTGTTATTTCCTTGGTGGTGATTCAGAACACATTTCCCATTTTCTGTTGCTTTTGTGTGAGTGAAAAAGTATGTGGGAGCATGCTTTCACATACCCTCCTATTGGCACCAAATCCAGGAAAAAAATATACCCTATGGACAAGAATAGTCTCTCACTTTCTTCTGGGGTTTGGCACTCCAGCTGAAAGGGAGGTGTGTTCCAAGAGTTGCACTGAGTGCCCCAAGCTGGTGTTGAGCTCAGATGATTTCAGCCTGCAGGAAATACCAGTGCAAGGAAAGGCCAGAGCAGCAGGCTCCATCTGTCACCTGTTTGCTGTAGCCATGCCTTCCTGACCCAGGTGACAACTCCTCAGCCAGGCAGGAAAAGGAATACAGCGTCTGCGGATATTTAACAGCTTGCTCTGCCCCTCGACAGGAATTCCCTGGAGTGCAATGCATCATGCTGCTTAGCAGTGATTTGTGCTCCATCCTATATTAGTGCAGTTATTGAAGTGCTTGTGGCACCCAAACTACCCCACTATTTCCTGACAGGCCCTCTGTGCTGCTGTATTAGCTGCTCCTGCTGCAGGGACCAGCATGTGTTGAATGCAATTTATTAACTAATTAGAAGCAGAGGTGGTGTTGCTCCCCCCCCAGGCTTACCCTCTACCTGTCACTGTGGGGATCCTGTCCTTTCTCCTAAACACACAGAACAGAAATGCTTCTCCTCCTCAGGTGTCACCTCCACACAGCAGCTGCTCGCACTTTACCCATGCTTGGGCAGCCACTCTTGCTAAAGTTAATGACCCACAGGCAATAACTAAAGGGATTTCCCTGAGACATTCTAGTAGACCATGTGGATTTATTAGAAGAAAATCCTCGCAGGCATCTGAATGGATTTGCAAATCCAGACAGCACAGGGCATATCTGCTGTGCAATGGATGCTGCAGTATATCCTTATTTTATGTTTGCTGATCTCCATACTATGCACAATAGCTGGAGCCATCCAATATTGTCTACAAAAACAAATTGTGGTGTTCAGCCTTTCAGACATCATCATATTTGAAACAACACTTGCCAATTTACAGATTTTAAAGAGTGCTTCTTGAGCCACAGGAAGTCTCAGTGTGCTCAGTGATGGATGAGGCAGAGGAACAGAAAGATTGTTCCCAATTCCTTGCTTTCTCCCAGGTCATCCACACAGTGAGGTGGGAGCAGGACTGAAGCTTCCAGCTCCCAGTTCTACCAACACCACCACAGACCCCTCTGTCCTGCTTTGCTTTCACATTTCCCTTCAGACGAGCGACATTTCTGCACACAGCTTTCAGCCTTTAAAACCCTGCCTTTTTTTTGGAAGCCCAGGTTAATACCTGCCAAATGTTTAATAGTTCCATGATCCAGAATGTCTTTGCAAAGCTGCTGTGTTAGCACTGGATTCCTCTGATCTCAATCCCCCAAAATATGTCATGCACTGACTCTGTCCATGGTTCTTTTGACTGGCAGCTGTTTGAGTGGTCAGGTCACCACTTCCATAATCTGCCCATGCCCCATACGTATGGCTGCCCTGCAAGCAGACTATCTGCAGCCTGTCTGGATGGGCTCAGGGCAAGAAGATAAATGTTCCCTAAACCACAGGGCAGGCTCAGGATGGATGGTGGCAGAGCACTGCAGAGGACTGCCTGGGACTACATTTTCAGGCTTGCTTCTAGCATGGACTGAAAATCTTATCTTGAGTCACTCAGTCCACATGCACCCACTCAATTCAGTTGTCAGACCCATCACCTGGAAGCTTAAAGGCAGAAAATTAGCAGTGGGACCAGGAGAAAAGCAGGAAGCAAAAACCCAAGATCATCACATATGCACTTACAGCCCTTCTTTTTTCCTCTGACTTGCAAGAGCTTGGTCTGGAAAGCATCTGCAGTGCTTCACCTCATACACAAGTACTGACAACTCACCCATCAAAGGGGGAATGATCTCCTAACTCAGCTGGAGTGCTCTGGCAGATGGCAGAGATAGGGACACCTCTTGATGTGAGTCACTGGTTTGTGCAGCTGCTCTCTGCAGCATCAGCCTATATTGGAGATATCAAGAAAAGTGAAGTTTCTTGCAAATTTTCTATGTCTGGGCCAATCTTGGTCTCAGTGCAGGGTTGCAGGTAAGGAGGAAAATGGGAAAGGCCCCTGTTTTGTCTGAGCACATGAATTAGATGTTGCCTGCCCCTCTGAGTGGGAGCCTCATCTCCCACCATGGCTGAACCAGGGCAATTGTCCCAAAGTCCCAACCCTCCCTCACAATAGCTTTTAAGTCTCAGTGACTTCCTAACTCCTTTTGTTTTGGAGCTGACTCTATTTTCTCCCATTTTGCTAGCTGATGGCCAGGTGCTTTGTGCTTTATACAATATCAGGAAATTAACACTTAATTCCCATCTCTAGCATTACTCCCTGCCTAACACAGGGTGTTTGGCAAGAATAACTTTTTTTCCCTTAATCCTGCATAATCCCTTTCTCAATGGATCTTCTTTGCAATGCTAAGGATGATTTATACCCAAGAATAGCAATCCCAGGAATTTAGCTGACATGGACCAAAGTCCAAGAAGGAGAGAGAATGAAAGGTTTAGAAAACATCAGCTAGGAATCTGAGCACTGAGATGTCAGCAAACAGCTCTTCTCAGCCATATTTCATAATCTGGAAAGAAGTGAAAAGCATGAAAGAGGATTTAAGATAACCTGTTATGCTCTGGAGAGGACATGTTTACATTTTGCCAGAGTGAGAAATACTTGAACTTTTAGAGCTGGATTCTGACCATGCCCTGTGCCCACAACAACAGGCTAAAATAAGGAATATGATGCAGATGGCCTTGGAAGCAGATGACTTCATATTTGGATGCTATCCTATGATATGCATAGCGAGGAGTGAAAGGTATTCATCAGCTAAAAGTCTCACCACATTTCAGGATCTGCCATATGATGAAAACATGCCTAAATATGGTGCAGAGATAAGAGGGAGATAACTCAAAACATCGGAACAAATACTAAGGTCTTGTCACAGTTCTTATTCAGACTAACTCCTAGTGAAGGCAGAAACATCTTCTCCCAAACAGCAGCCCAAATGCATTCTAGCTTTGTCCCATAACTGTTAAATCCTCCCTTTATCTACCAAACAGCTCCACTCCAGAAAGAAATGTGTAAAGCAAACTCTCTGCTTTTCATGAACTGCTGTTGGCATCTCTGAAAGTTTTATTTTCAATCAAAAAATCTCAGTCCTGGCTAGGATAATAAACTTCTGCAAGTTTAACAGATAAATGCCATGCAATAAAAATATATACATATTCTCTGTTCCCACCTATCAGTAACACTATGCACAGCTGTGAGAGCATTCTGACCTGATGAACTGAATCTGTTATTATTTGTAAATGCAACATTTGTAAAATGCAATGTGAAACAAATTTTGCAGGAGGTCAATTCCTTGAGTGCCATATCATTAGGCAATGACAAGACATGCTGTGAGGCATCTTCCATATCTCTGTAATGTTTCCAATACAGCATCACTCATTCAGCATAGGAGCACCTGTAGGCAAAAAAAAAAAAAAAAAAGAAAAAAAGCAGTAAACATTACAATTTCCAGTGTCAGAAATGCAAGGCTTGGACGAACACACTGTAAGGCTGCATGGAGGAGATGAATATGTTAGGAATAATTGTTTGCTTGTAGAGAGTGGTAAATTAGGGCATTCCATGTTATAAGAAGCCATCATTCCCTAAGCCACTCTCTCCGAGCGTGCTGGCATGACTGAGAATCTCCACGCAAAGAAGAACAGGTGGATTTCCAAGCCTGCCTACACCTGGAATACTTTGGCTTACCTGCAGGACCTGCTAGCCCCTGGTGTTGCCAAGGTGGTTCACTCCAATCCGGTCAAGAGGAACTCCAAACCTTCTCTTAGGCAGCTCAAGAACTTTCCTGCACGAGGACAAAGAGCACAGAGGGAGGGAAACAATTGGGAAAAGACATTTTATGAATAATCAAAATGTTGCCACATGTTAGATTCCTCCACTCATCCCTCTAACAGCTTATTGTTCAGATGGAATGGTGGTGCAGGCACAGCCAAAGATATGAATTTAAAAATAAGATTCTGCACTTGTCTTACAAAAGGCTGCAGTTGCAGGAGTTTTACAGACTGGCTAAGCTTGATCCACTATCTCTATTTTTATTTGGCAGCAAACTAACTTCAGAGGTTAACTGCTATTCATAAAAGAAAGGTGTTACACTGCATTTATAAAGGGGAATTATTTCTTGCAGAGTATCACATACTGCAGGTGACCCACTACCTGGGTCTTTGAAAGCTCCAGGGCCAGCTGGGGTAAGATAAGCCAGGAACTAAAAACTATTGCACAGTAATAGAGGGGAGAAGCCAGAGAAGCCCTAGCTGGATTTTCCTATAGATTCTCTGGCAATGTACTGTTCATCAAAATTGTATAGTAGCAATCCTTTAATGAGATTGAGAATGGGAAGGTTTTGGGGTTGGTTTTTTTTCCTCTGTATGGTATATTTCCTGACAATTTGATGAATGAGGGCATGAGGAACATGTGAAATAATTTCTAAGCAGAATATTTTTTCCCAGTTCTTTTTGTATAGAATAAGTTTTCCCGTTTTAATTCAGCATTTTAGGAGCATTTTTTCTACCAGCAGAAATTGTATTTCCATTAATTGTGGAAAAGGCAAGGTTTCCTGCAGCTGAGAATAACCTCAACTTTTGCCCTCAGAAATTCTTGCCAGTGAAATGCAAGTCCAAGAGAAGCCCTGGAAGATTAATTCTTTATCAGTCCTCACCGAGGAACATAAATAAAAAGAAATTTTGTTCTGCAAGCTGGCAACCGCAAAGCAACAAGCCGAGGGGAATGCTGTGGTGCACTCAAGTCTAACTCTGTGCCAGCTCTGTTCAGCCCCCTCAGCCTGGGGCTGTGGCTCTGCACACCCCACCAGAGCTGGGCAGTCCATCCCAGCAGGCTGCTTCCCTCTCACCTCTCGGGCGTGGGCTGCACTCCAGACCCTGCAGCATCCACAGCCCCAGCGACGCTTTCCTAGCTGCTTTGCAGATGAGGTCACGGCCTGGGAATTGCTGGTGCATCCGGGATGTGGGGAGCACAGCACTCACTCCCGGAGCGCTTACAGAACGCGGCGAAGGAAGGGGAGCCGCTTGTAGGGTCTGTCCCTTCCTCGGGCACCAGCAGAGCCAGCACCGCTGCACTCAGACACCGGAAAAGCAAGGGGAAGGAAAGCCAGGATGCTCAGCCTGGTGCCTCAAAGGCAGCACTGCTTCCCCCAGGCGGGGAGGCACACACGGGACATCGGGGCTGTCCCAGCCATCCCGAGCTGCCCGTCTGCCTGCAGCAAAGGGGAATGAGCTCCCAGAACTGGCCGGCGAGGGTGGCTCGGGGCGGTGTTCCTGCCCCAGGATTGTAGCGCTGTCCTGCTCTGCAGCCAGAGAAGGGATGGACACGGAGCAGTGCCAGCGGAGCGGCAGCGCAGCCCAGCGTCCCCTCTCGCGGCCACCCCGCGCCACCACAGCCCCGCAGTGTCCCCGTGCGGCACCCGCCAGGGACAAACGGGCTTCTTCTGCTTAAAACAGCCTTGTCTAAGTTCCGCGGAGGCTCTTTCTCTCTGTCTGCCTGTGGATCTTTCTGTGTCTCCTGCAGAATTTCGCCCTCCTGCACGCTTTCCCCGTGCTTTTCAAAGCGTTACCAACCGATGTTGATGCCAGATCAGGGTCTGGGCTCTCCTGTCATCGCTGGGTGCCAGAACGAGTTGTTAACTGGGTTTCCATTTGACCTGCTCTTTTGTAAAAGTTTCTGCTTTGTGCCAGGCACTGCACACACCGCATTGACTCGGGAGGCTCAATCAATTCACCAGCTTTCACAAATTAATTTCCTGGTCTCTAAAGGTGATGGGCTCAGCTCGTACAGGAATAAGCTGTTATCTGCTGGCTGAACGACTGTGACAGGGTGCTCAGTCCTCTGTTTTACTCCTCCAAGTGTGGCAGCCTCTGTCTGTTTCTATCTAAGGGTACTTTTCTATCAAAAGCCTTATTACTCTTTCATAGCAACTGCAATCCGTGCTGATGGTGGGTACCAGACTATCACTGCAGTGATCAAGGCAGCTTATGTGGTTATAATAAAAGGCTCAACCTCAAACTTAAAAGCTAAACAGCTTCCCCAAAGTGGTAATCCCAATGCAACACTGCAAACTGTGCTGATGATACTGGGAAAGTGGGGATTTTGTGCAGCATGTCACTCATTTTCACCAGCTCATTATTCAGAGACCAGCTGTTTTTCATAACAATTTTGCTTTTTTCTTTTTTTTGGTTTGATTTTTTTTGTTGTTGTTGTTGGGATTTTTGTTTGTTTCTTTGTTTAGTTTTTCTCATGTACGGCACGTAGAATGAAAGAAGATTTCCATCCAGAAAACATGAGAAAATTTGGGAATGCCATGTACCTTGCAAAAAAGCATAGCTTCAAAAATGACCTTTTATTTCTCCCCTTGGAAAGGGCAAACATGCTAAAAAGCAAATGAAGAGTGAGCTGATTTTGATAACTTGAAGAGGCGGACAGAACGGAATAATTCTACTTAAGTTTTAAGAATTTTGTGTTTTATCACTTTTGGCTGCAGCCAAACAGTCCTAATGGCAGACTGGGTGGATAAACGGAAAAACAACAAGAAAATATTGCAAAACTTTGTTTGAAAAAAAGTACTTGTAATATTGACTGGCTCTTGTGAATACTTTCCATTTCCAGATTAAGCTTTAAGCATGTTATTAAATACCTCGTGGCATTAGGGATTCCATCCAAAAGAAGACAGTTACCAGAAGAGCAGAACAAGACAGTGAATCTGTCTCAGATAGAGGGAACAGCCCCTAAAGCTTTGCCTCAAACTCACTGTCTCTCCCCAGCCATAGCGAGCATCACTCATTGCTTAGCCCTGTTATAAACAAGTTTATCTTCAAACACATGCTGTGAAGGTATTGCTGTATTGATTAAGCCCTGACTTATCCAAAGTGGATGGAGGTCTTGAAGCTCATTCTACTGTCTCTCTGACCATTTTCATGACGAGTCCTTCACCTTTCTGTTCAGAACATGCACACCATCACACCTTCTCTCCACCCCAGGCTCAGGAGCACCCAGCCCTGCCCCTCTGCTTTTGAACCTCAGGCACACCTTTTGCTTCTAACAAGCTCATGACCAGAAATGTAGTTTTAAACTGAGTGCTAGCTCACACTGGTGGAAAGAAGTGGAAAAGAAGGAAAATCACACCAACTTGAATGTTGTCTGGAAGCTGTGTAGCACTGTAGGGATAAATGAACCAGTGCATGTGTTATACATCCCAGCTGGATGGTGTTTGAATGGTTTCTCATCTCACAACAGACCAGCAAACCTGCTGGGGGCTAAAGCTAACCCAGCAGCATCCAGTACACCTCCCAACAGCCTTCCTCCAACTTTATCTAGCAGGAGCATTTAAGAGTTTACCTCTGCTTGCTTTTAGCATCCACAGAGGTTGAAGAAATTCTGTCAATTGGGGAGCCAAATCCTGGGAAGCTTCTTTTCTTCTTGGTCTCAGTCACCTCATTCTCCAGAGACACCAAGTCATCCAGAAGGAACAGTTTGGCTGCCAGGTTGGTGGCTGACTTCTCTCCACTGGCAATGGGTGGAATGGGTCCTTCTGCTCCCAGAGCAGCAGAAGGCTCCAAAGGCTGCAAAAGAAAGCAGTAAAATTTCAGTTTGCTGGCTGCTCGAGTCCCAGAAAAAAACCACTTCAACCAATGCCATAGCAGTAGTCCTGCAAATACAGAACTACCAGGACACTGAAATTCAGACAATGTTTTAAAATTAAGTTCCTTCTCTGAAATGTGACCTTTCTCCACCCACAGGATTTTGCTGTCAAAGTCTGGTTTGTTCGATTTATTTAAATAGAGCTGAACTTGCTTTCATTTTTATTGCAAGTAGTATTAAAATGTGTTACTTCACAAAGCCTATTTCTGCAGGCCATCCCACTATCTCTATCTCAGCACTGTGATCAGTATCACTTATAGCATAAGCTGAGTCACTTAATCCTTCTGAAAAAAATATGCAATCACCATTGCCCAACTCCAATATCCATCCTGATAATTTTCAGCAAACTGATTTTTGTTTTTTAAATGAATGCTAATAAATAGCAATGAAAACTTCTACAGAAGTTTCTATCCATATCTGACAGAATTATTAATTGTTATGCAAAACATGTCCCAAAATAAACTTGCTCAGCCCTGACATTCAATGAATTTAAGTAACATTACATGGGGAGGAGAAAAGGAAAGGACCTTTCTATGAGGAGAAGCACAGGACCACAATGATTGCACACATTATGTAGCACTGTTGATGCTTTTGTAAAGGATCTCACTTTGTCCCCTGATTCTACTTTTTATGAGCCTCAAGTACACAGAGAAGTCCTTTCTGTTCTCCTTCAGGGTTATAAAACTTTCACAGAGGTTTGCAGCAGAATGAGGCCTTTAAAAAAGACTGAACTCTTCCTTGTGGTTAGTGGGGATAAATATCTACAATAACACTTGAAACTAGAAGGGCAAAAATAGCCTCTGCTCTTGAATATCTTGTAATCCCACTAACTCTGCCTTCAAAAGATAAAATGAAATTTTAAGAAGTGACAGCTAAAATGATAATCAGAAGTAGAAAAGAGTTTTCCTATGGTGAACCACGGAACAAAGTTCAACTTCACAGATAAGCAGAGATGAATGGGTGCAGGAGGTGCAGTGGAGGGTTTGCAAACTTAGGAACAGCAATGAAATGAATAAGAACTAGTAATTTTTTCCTCAAGAGAAAGAGCTTCTAAGTCCACCCAGTGAAGTCACCAGATGGTGGATTTAAAATAAATATAAGGAGTTACTTTTTAAATACAGCACCCAGATGAAGGGGAATGCATTGCCAAAGGATGTCATGGATACTGAGATTTTAAACTGGTTCAAAGACAAATCCTGGTCATCAGCAGCTAAAACATGCCCTGGTCCAGTGCAAGTCTCTAGATCTAGAATTCTCCCAAGATGTTTTGTTCTTATATTCTTTTCACAAAAATCTATTGCTGATGGAGGCAGGACACCAGGTGTCTGCAGCACGAGAACAGCAGCTGCTGCAGCCCTTTTGGAGAATCAGGTCATGCTTATGTGAAGACAGAGAGCAAGGTAGAAGGATCCTTCAGTATTCTTCAGCAGCTATCTAATGTTCAAGTCGATCTTAAAACCTATGTAAAAACCCTAGAGCCAAACAGTGCTATTTTGAGTAAACTTTTAGATACCAGATATTTTTTTTTTTATGGCATGAAACCATTACATAAATACCTTTTCTGCCAAATCTGCCTTATGTCAAGATAACATAAAAATAGGGAATGCAGTAGAAGTATTTTCAGGTGCAACCCCTGCATATCATCTTGGGTGAAACATGAGAAAACTCTCCCATTTCATCTGCTGCTTTCCTTTGCAAGCTTAGGCAAGTGGCTTTGCTCCTTCCCCCTCCTGGTCTAGTCTGTCTCCTCTGATTTGTAACTTCTGTGCGGGTGATCTCTCAGGAACCTCCTTATGGCTTCTGAAAGCTGCAGCCTTTTCATGCTATTATTTGTCTTTAAGAAGAAGAATTAAACTTTCCCTTCAGTTCAGGACTTTTCTTTCCCCCCTGCCATCACCCCCTTCCCCTGTTCAGGAAGTTTTCTCTATTCACTGGACAATGTTTTAACACACAGGAAATCCCCTGATGTTTCAGGAGAGGCTGTGAGAATTTGGGTGAGACCTCATTCTGTATGTCCCCCCCAAACCATGCAATTTGTATCTCTCTCTTCTTGAGGCTCCTCAGCCCTGCCAGGGTCAATACTGATCCTTGACCTCCCAACAGCATTTGGATACCCTGGTGTCTTCCACACTCTGTGGCTAAAAACACCCAAGGAAAACGGGACAACCACCAGAAACCTTCACCTACCTCTGGAGCTGCCTCTGCAAGGAGCACAGAGCTGGAGTTCCACCACAGCAGGGCAATCACAAGGGCCAAATGCACCACCACGAGCTGCAACTGCAGCATCTGCAAACGACAGCAATCTGTTAATGACTTCACCAATTAATAAGCATTCCCCAAGGAATTTTGCTCCAAAGGTCTTGAAGAAGTAAAAACAAAGGGAGACTCTCCCCATGGCTGTTAATAAGCTTTATCTGACAGAGTCACTGCATAAAACCCAGCAACCAGATAATGCCAGCTGAATGCTCTTCACCTTTGCATGCAGAACCAGCTCCCTCCTCTGCTCCTACACAGCCCTGCCAATCTTTGCATTCCTTTCTGCACAGTGGTGCAATCCTTGCAGCAGCAGCAGTGTATATTTATTTGTTTATTAATTATTATTGTCCATAAGGGATGGGCAGTTAGGAAGAAAGCTGCTGGTTACTCTGTAGGGGTGAGGCAGACAGTTCACTGGAATAAAAGGACAAAGTCAAAGCACTAATCCAGGTGGTACCACTGTCTCTTACTCTGACAGCAACAGCCATTGCTTGACATAAACACAGGGGTCTGTCTGTGTTTTTAAAGCTGTAACCCTCTACAATGTATATTTTTCTTTGTGGGTGTGCATTGAAATTTGAAGTAGCACTCTGCTACCTTCACAGGTAACCACATCCTGATTATTTGGATACAGAGATGTAAAAATAAATGGCAAGGTTAAAAACATATGTTTATTATGGTTTAATATCTGTGCTGGTATTCATTCAACCCAAAGACTAAAGAGCTAAAAATAGCAACTGGTACACTAATGAAAATAAACACTAAGGCACCTGCAACACTAAAGACATTTGATTAACTAGTCAGAAGTCAATGCCAGTGAAATTAGAAGCAGAGGAAATTGTAAGGACTCAAAGCTTGGCTCTACTTCCCAAAGAAAGCAGCTAAAGAGGTGGTGTCACTGAGTGAGAAGAGAGCAAAGCCTAAGTCCAGCAAGATCCTGCTGTACTGTTTTTCATGCAGCAATGGGACCAAAGCAGGAGAAAGAGGCAGGGTTATTGTAGTGGAACAGTCCAGCTTTACAAATGCATTTACAAAACTAATGGTGCGATGAGGACTATGTAAATACAACCAACATCACACTTTCTTCTGCTTTCCTTCTGGGACTTAGTTTCCCAGTTTCAGCCATGTCATAGGACCTTTGCTGTTAAAAGCAGCTATTGGGTTTTCTCCTTGAGCTCATTTGTTGCAATTGGCCAAGCAGAGGCTTTCCCAGCCATGCACTGGCTGTTGCTTCACCCCATCCATATCTCACCTTCACACATTCCAAGAGAGACTTTAAGAGAGGCTGGACAGTATTTGTTACTGAAGGAGAATAAGCAAAGCTCAGGCAAGCTTTTCAAGATGCACTCCTAATATATGTATTGAAATTCCATCCTTCCAGAAAATTCTTCAGCACCAGCTTCACAGAGCTAGGTCAGGGGATTGGTGTATAATTCCATGTCTTTAGTATCTCAGGGTCTGGTGTTATCTGACATAAAATATGGTTTACCCTTCTCTAAATGTAATTGCAAGTCTGAAATTCAGATGTATTTATGTGTCTTAGTGATACTTCAGTTTGAAATGTGTCAAAACTAAAATTCCTCATATAATTAGGTATCTTTGTTGCAGGTCCAATTAAAATAAAATTAAAGATAAAAGAAAGAACAGTATTCTACCTTATCAAAGCAGGATAAACATACAAAACTTTTCCTTAGGAATCTGTGCAGAGCCATTTTCCAAGAAAAGATCACAAGAAAGCAAAACATTTTACCAAACAGAAACTGTTAAGTCTCCAACATCAAACCAAAGGATTTAAAAGATGTTTTTCTTTTAAAGAAAAAAACAAAACCCAAAATGACATCCTGAAGATAAGTGGGCTGAACAAGCCCCAGACAGAATGCAATTCATCACCAAGCTCCAAACCCATTGCCTGTCAAAAATGGTAACAGCCATCATTGTTCTTACCCATTTGAACTATGATATTTCACATTACTGCAGAGATTACTCTGCAAGCATAAATCACAAGGGCCTTATTTTTCTTACTGGCCTGTTAGCAAGAGAGCCGAGGCAAGACATCACATCCAGCACTGCAATCCTTCACTGCAGCTGCCAGCCTGGATGGATGGCTGTGCTCTGCTCGGGGTGGTGACACCAACACGGGATGTGCCCAAGTCATCTGCAAACAACAACCTTGCTCTTGCCATGGGCACCTCATGGCTGAGCCCAGGAGCCCTCGAGGCTTTCTCCTGGATGTTCCCAAACTGAGCTGATGCAGAGCCAAGGCCTGACTGTCCCACAGGCACTGGGAAGCTCCTGGCAGTGCCTCTTTGTTCTCCAGTGCTTCTCTTACATGAGCGCTGGGATGGCACTGGGGAGCCTTCATCTCCTGTTAGCCAGGAAGGTCTGGGGGAAATCACAGCTGGGACTGCAAGCCACTTACTGAGCTGTTTTGTTGCTACTCCAGCGGAACAAAATAGAATATTAACTGCTGCTACCTATGCTAATCAGATTGATTAATCAAATTGAGTACTAACATTGGCCTCACTAGCCTCACGTTGCACATCTCATGGGAATATACCTTGGCCAAAAAGAATTATGATGGATGATTATCTTACTGAAAAGAAACCAACTTATAAATGGCTTGTGTGAAGTTCTAAGAAGTCTGCTGCTGTTGAAATAAATTTGCATCACTTTTAGAAGTTGTAAAATGGATCCTCTGATCATGTGTATCACCACGAAGCCAAAATCTTGCCCCTACCTAGCGATCCCAGAACTGCTGAAGGACCCTGTGTGTCTTAGGTACAATTTTGTGGTCATGTAAATGTCAAGGAAAAGGGAGAAAAATCAAAACAAACCGCACCATCAGAAAAAAAAAAGCAGAGCTCAAAAATGGGTTAGGGTGGTGTTTTTGTTCTCATCCCACAGATGAGATATGAAGCACTTCTCACATATTTCTTCCTAAAAGATATTGAAGCCAGACATTGAAGCATGGGACTTCTGTGGCAAAACGAAATGTAAGCTGCCAGTGTCAGGCCCTTAATGTTATTAATAATGTGTTTCCTGGAGTAGGTGTAGTTTTTTAAACAATGCCATATATTTTGTTATATGTGGTACAGACACTGACAACTTCTACAATCTAAATTTCTTTCTATTTTCAGTTTCCTAGGTAGGTAAACAGGTTTCATCTGGTGGAACCAGAGAGAACTTAAAATTCATAAACTTATTCAAGAGGCAATGATTAGTAGTTTTGAGATAAGGCCTAGGTATTTTTGTGTCCCAAATGAAACTTTTTGTCAGACAGTATTTCAAGGCCAAGCATGTTCCACTTCCTGAAAATGAAGTTCCTTTAAGGTTTCTCAAGGGAGTCAGGATTTTTCATTGATTTTCAGTCTTCATTTCAATGATTGCATTCCCCACAACATGATTTCCAGCGTTTGGTCCTGACATGTTCTCACATCACCACGTTAGTCACCTCTGCCTGTTTGACAGCTGTGCTTTGGCTCAGAGATGCTCAAGCTCAGAGCTATTCCTACCACTAGTGCTCAGGTAAAACAGGTCCAGTCATGGTTTAGTCACTGCAGGGCTTGACTGAGCCCTGCCCACACAGGACACATCTCTGGGAGCAGCACTCTCATCATGTGAAGAAAGGATGGAAAAATGACCCTCTAATTCCCAGGTGGAGTTCCAGAAGTGCATAAATAAACACAGCCATGCCAGGGCAGCTTTGCTGAACACCAGCATGGTTCAGGACCAAATTATCTGAAAAAGGTGGGCAAACACTTGTGAAAGGCCAATCAGTCATGGTTCTCATCTCTTCCTTTGAACACAGGGCATGAAATCAAATGGCCATACAGGAAAAATGAGGACACTTTTCTTTAGAATGGGCAGGAAGGACAGAAGTTGGACATCTTGCAAAGCTGGCTATGCTTTGACACTATTATGCTGTGTAATAAATACATTTTTAGCAACAGATTTTAGAAATTAAGAATTTTTAATTTTAGAAATTAAAAACCTCAAACTCACACATATACCATAAAAATGAAGCATGAAGCAGGAGACAAACAGCAGTGATGAAGCCCATCTAGAAGCTGAGGGTCTATTAAAAAAGAAGGATGCTATGAAGTGTAAGAAAATACCTCCTAGTGGGAAAAACCTATTTGCACCTTTCCTCAGAAGACAATTGAGTGAGCTTCAGTAGTCCTGGTATGTGCAATGGGAAACAAAAAATTATTAGACTATTCTTCATTGCCAACAAACTCTCAATACTACACTTTTTTTTGTGCTGACTAAACATGCCAACTTTTCTTTAAAATTTCTAACAACTTGACATTCAGCCTTCCTTCATTTTTAGCATAAAACCAAAAACTTTCCATTGTTAAAGTGCCATCTTCAGCGTTTGAAGCAAAAATAAGAAAGCTTTCCATAAAAAAAAAAATCAAGAAATAGATTGTGGTTTTCTATATTAGAAAAGTAATTTTCTTTCCTAACAGCATTCCAGTGGTAAGTAGAAGATCTTCACACCAGGTATAACGAGTATATTAGCAAAATAGATTATCAATATAAAACCAGACCATTTAAAGTACAATAAAAATATCCCTCAAGATATGAGCTTGTAAGAGTCAAGAATGGCATTGGAATTTCTTAACAAGAGCCCAACACTGAAACTGATTTACTGGATAAACACTTAAACATTCTAATCAAGGATATTATTTGAAGAAGAAAAGTCTTGGGGAAGATGCATTGCAAATGTAAATGAGAGAGGAAACTGTCTCTCTGAGTTAAGAAGAAAAGGAAAACTGCAGCACTTGCAATCTTTGTCAGGGTTTAACAAGAGAGCTCTTACAACTGTTGGATGTTTTAATTTGCTATTTAAGAAGCCCAGAGAGGCACTTGTCATTCATTCAGAGTGAAAACAAAGTCCTAATCTGCTGGAATCAGTGTGGCAGCTATTTATAAAAAATGAAGAATGCCTGGTCCAGTCAGATATATTTTGCAGTTTTCCCATCATTTACACCATGGATTTGCTTGGTTTGAGTTGGGGTTTTTTGCCTGTTATTCCTCATAATGTTCAAAGTATTCTACAGGAAAAGTAGATTGAGCTGCATTTTGAGTACAGGTGAGCAGAGACAGAGAAATGCAACAATTAGTTTCCTGAGGGAAGCAGTGGGCAGAGGCACAAAATGTCCTCTCAGCTTTCAGCTCTGCACTCCCCATGAGAGGACAATAATTTCAAATTGAAAAACCAAGCAAGGAAAACTGTGCTAGTGCTTCAAAAATTAGTAGATTCTGAACTTTACTGTAGCCTCTGGACATCTAAACCAAACGTTATTTGCATGTATTTACTTGTACAACTTCAGTGTGGGAGGAGAAAAAACCCAGTGAAATAGTTTTGAACTCAGACTGGAGAAATTACAGTGACTATCACAGAATCAGAGTCTGCCTTCACTTGGAGTGGTGCAAATCTATAGTCAGATCACTGGATAATGATAATTACTCTGTTAGTGTAGGAATGTTTTTGCAGTTATTCTATTATTGCAGGAATGTAGCAGAATCTGGATCAACATTTGTCTAACATGGGACATAATAAAACCCTCTTGCAGATCCATAAATTAAAGACTAAATCATTTATCTCATGTTTTTCAATATGTTAGATGCATCAAACTTGTCTACCACATATGATCTTTAGAAATGGAAAAGAATTATTCTGTCATAGCTCTTCAGTTTATTTTATGAAGTAATATGCATCTGACAATAACTTACACAAAAGGAAAATCCATAAAAATATAAACAGACAGCAGTTTACTGCAAAGTCCTGCAAGAGCAGGAAAGTAATTTGTCAGTGTTGCAAAATGCACTGACACATTCTGTTTAAATACTGGCTGATTAACTGAGGGAAATAAGTTCCCACTGAATATTTGTGGTTCAGTTTTACTACCAAAAATCCTAGGTGATAGGCACCTTATTATCTGAATCCCAAACTGGAAAAAGTCATTGCACTTTTCCCATCAGACCTAGGCATCTTTATACCTTGTGCATGTCTGTTAATAAAAAAATTTAAAAAAAAAAAAGAAAGAAAGAAAAAAGGAAAAAAAAAGAAAAAAGTAAAAGGAAGAAAGTTCAGGAGGGAAGAAAGCTTCTGTAAACAGAGCAGAAGACACAAAACATCCCTAGCACATTCTGTCCTCAATCCTCTTACCTTGCATTGGATGCAAGCAATTCCAACGTTAATGGTCCTGCTATGTTCTTCCTCCTAACTTGTCCTTAATGTTCAGCTTTCTTTCAGAGTTTTTATAGTCTCTGGTGTAGGCTACAAACTCCAATCCCTGCCTTTCCTTTCTCTTACATCATTTCTAAAGATTTTCCACTGATCCTTGCCCTAAACCTTTCTCTGTCCTGCACTCTCACACACATACTTGCCTCACATTTGCTATATTTATTGCTGTGATCAAAATGATTAGGTGGTAATGAAAGGTATAGGGTTTTTTTCTGTTTTTCTTCCTTTTTTTCCTTTCATTTCAAGATTCAGACAGTCATGGGAGTAGAAAGATTTTCAGCAGCATCACCATTCCTCTAAACTCCCACTTGTGTAAACTGCAGAACTGCAGTAGAGAAATCTGATGTCCTGAGTTATTACTGAGGGTTTTTTTAAAATTTATTTCTTGGGGACATCAGAAAGACTGTATTAACTACAAAATGAATTTAGTGTGTTTTTAGTAGACCAACACCACTGTAAGTTAAGAATTAGGAAAGGAGTGTGCTTTTTGAATCAAGTGACAAGAACGTAAGTCTTTCAGATGCTTAGTTTCTGTTATTGAAATGTTAAATTATTGAATTGTAAAGCATGAGCTTTAAAGATGTCTGTCTTTCCTAGGAAGTACCAGAGGGCTCATTTCTTTCCCTGATTGCTTCCCTAGAATACGCCTATCTTCTTTTTTGCCCCTTTTTTAAGATCTCAGGTATTAATCAATTTGATCTCCACTGATCAGTGATGCTACAGCAAAACTTCAGCCACTTCTGTTCCACCTTTTGGACCTAGTGTGGGGTTGAGGCTCTTCCCTCAAGACAAGCAATACCCACTTTTTGTGTTTCAAAATTTATCCCTGTATCCTTCCTACAAGATCTAAAAGATTTCAGAAATGGTAGCCAATACACACAAGCATGTCATCACAGCTCTGTCTGGGAGGTGTGAAAGAGTCAGATCTGGGTAATTTTTCATTTCTTCATGGGCTGCTGCTGACCTTAGCATAGGACATACATAACCAGCACACATGTGGGTTTTCTCTCTGGGGAAAAAACCCCAAACCAACCAACAAAGCCAGAAAATAAGCAAACAAGCAAAACAAAAGAAGAAATTCTACTTATAAAAATGAATATGGTTAGAGTGTTAACATTTAATTTTCTGTTTTGAATTGACTTCAATTTAGTAACACCTGTTTGACACCTTCTAGTGAAGGCTGCCAAGGAAGCTTCCCAGACAATGAAAAAGGCATATGGTGGTTACTCTGCTGGCAGAGCAGCTATGGAACAGATATCCTCAACACTGCTGTGGTTTAATTATACTTACAGTACAATTAAGTTAGGGTAACCAAGAGTTTGGAATGAGACTTTATCATCCTAACCATGAATAAATAAACAAATATAATGTAATTTTTGTGGACTATGAAGACAAAAAAAAGAAAATTGGAGGCTGTAAGGACACAAGACATGAAGCTCTTTTTGTTACCATCCAAGAGAAAGACAAATCTGCCTCCCTACTGCCCTCATGCCCTCACAAGAACTTCTGTAAATCTGTCAACACTGGTTTGCAAATCAGTAAAGCTGGCTGAGTGTTTCCCCTGAATCAGACAAGTTCTGATTCAGAGAGCAGGAGTTAGCAGGGGTTCACTTGTGTAAGCATTGAGCAATCTTGCTCTTCAGCACCCTTGCCTGAGGAGACTATATTTGGGGTTATCAGACCTTGTCTTTAAAGTCTTAGGAAGGCACATGAATACACAGTTGAGAGTTTTGTGCATTCAATCCTTCCCTTCTCCCACTGGAACACACAGCAGGGCTGTTACATCCCTGTGATCTAAGCCACAGGAGCCTCCTTGTTCTGTCACTAAAGTGTCCCATGGGAACTCTACCTTCCAGCCCCTTCAAGGTGTGTAACCCTTTCCCCTGCGTGAGGAACCATGGATTCCTCACACAACATCCACATCTATCACTCACAAATCAATATGAACTGTGCAGGGTCCAGCAGGTGTTATGGCCAAAGCAGTAGACTGTCCTCAGGAGTTTTTGATTGATCTGACAAGGAGTAAAGGCTTGTCACTTGAGGCATTCTGATTACTGGTATTATTCATATTTTCACTGAACACTGAGTGTGTCATCAGAAACAGTCCAGTTCTGGGTTTAGCATGGAAAGTTAGCAAAAGTGGATATTTTTCCAGTTTTGCAAGGTTTACCCCAAAATTCAAAAAAATACCCTAAGTGCTTTTTTCCTTTTCAAATTAAAAACTGTATTTTTTAAAATAAAGAGCTGGTTTCCACAAGCCAGGTGCTCAGCTGATACTGATTCATATGGCTCTGAGACAAAAAAGCTGAGATATTCCAAATTACGGTAACTTCAATTTATTTTTACTTCTTGAGACAATAAACTCTTCAGATAAAATTGGCCCAATTCTGACACCAGTCTGAAAGGGGAATAGCATTCCACCAGATTAATCAACACCCAGCATTTTACAGTGACATTACTGGTACAGGGAGAACATCCAATATTATTTTCATTGCATTTACATTCATATCTTGTCCAGAGAATGGAAAACATTTTAAAATAACCACCCCAGGTTTTCAGTCAATACAAAAGAGAGAATTTCAGAAACCAATTCCCACCTATTTGCATGTAGATATACAGAGCCAGAGAGCAGATGACTCACTGTGAAACAGACTATGGAAAAGAGACCCTATATTAGCAATTTGCATGAATATTTTCCAATAGAAGTTACATTCTACCTTGGAAGGAAAAACTATGTTAAGACAGCTATTTTTAAATCTGCAAGCTATCAAAGTAGGTTTTGCTGTGTCATTTCCATTTAAGATGACTCCTTGCAGCTAGATAGAGTTGGAGAAACAAAACCCACAAAGTGAAGGTAGAAAATAACACTGAAGACAGTAACATTCTTCAGGAATGTCAGGCTTCCTACTAGCAGTTTCTATATATGTACTTTTTAGAAGTCCTTTGTGCCAGAAGTATGTGTTTGCGATAGGTGCTGGGTCATGGCGTGTATGAATCCATAAAAAGCTCTCACAAAACAAAGCAAAAGCCCCAAAAAGGACAGCTTCTTGAAAGGCAAGATTTTCCTTAGCAGGCATGTTCTGATGCAGAACGTTGTGTTTGGAAATAAAAGGTGTTTTATCTCTGGTGCCCATGGCATTGGCTCCCAGCCCAAGGTGGACGTGAGGAGCAAAGATGGCCAGGAGAAGCACCAGGACCTTTCGTGCTACTGACACAGCTGTCCATGAGTTAATGGACAAGGGGTAACAAAACCACCCAGATCACTCCATGTACCAAGCAAGTGGTAACAGTTCTGGGCCAGTGTCAGCCTGGTCCTGACTCAACTGGCAACACAGAAATGCAAACGAGTAGATTGTGTTTCCATCCCCTCTGACTGTGCTCCTTGGAGTCAATGCTAAATATAAAATGGGAACCAGCCCTGTGCTAGGAGAGAAGAGTGTTGATGTTTCCACACTGCCTGCCTTGTCAAAGATGTGTGCTGATGGCCTCTGTCACTGAAACAAGCTCTTTGTGGCCCATGAACCCTGGTGCCACAGCACACAAAGCACAGAACAGCCAGGTGTGCACCTTGGCTGCAGGGCACACAGCTCAGCTCCAGAGCCACCTACAAGTGTGGCCATGCAGCACAGCACTGATGTGTAGGTATAGCATCAGCTCAAATTTAGATATGCTCAAAGAAAAAAGTGTCTGCTGCCCTGAAACTCTCTTCTCACCTCACACTTGAAACAATCAAACAACTTTTCATCATTTTCTTGCAGAGCTTAGAAGTATGAAGGAGTTTCGTTTATTGGCATCAAAGGAAGAGATATAGAAGAAGTGAAGAAAGCAGGTGATCAGCAAAATGATGACAACAGTCTGGGGAAAAAGAGGAAGGCTAGTGGTATTCTTCAGTCAGATCTAGAGGTGTGGAAGCTGGGCAGGGCACATGTGGACTCCTCACAGCATCACAGGATGCTGAAGGAAATCTCACTGCCACTTTCTTACCTGACACACAGGTAAAGGAAATGAAGTCATGGGAAAGGTGGGGCTGGGAAGCTGTTTCTCCATGGAAACAATTCCTGCACGGAATGATGTTAATAAGGGAGGTTCTGTCCCCTCATTCCTGGCAAGGCCATCCCTGGGATGGAGGCTTGCACAGCAGGGCTGGGCTGTGCTGGAAGCCAAACAGAGCTCACTGTTAGTCTAAACCCAGGAGTTCAGAGCAATTCGTGCTGGCTGATTGATCTTTTCCCTGCTTTTCTCTGGTTTAAATGCACTTATGCATTGGTTGTTTCAAGGCACAGAACAAACCAATGCTGTTTAGAAATGAAGGTCTCTGGTATTTCTAAGAATTAATGATCTCACAACAGTCTGTAAATTCATCCTAATGCTTGAGCCAAAGTCTGGTACATTACTTGTCCACTTCAACTCCTCTATCACTTCAGTTCGACAAAGACCCGTCTCTGCTAGGCTCTGCACTTTTCTGCAGGGAAGCTGCAATTCGCTAAACAGCTGCATGTCCCAGCTGGATTACTCCGGGATAACCCAGGAATCATCCCGTCACAGCACCACCGTTCCTCAGTCACTCGCCGCCCTCTAGAGGTGGCCACACTGTCGTGGGGCTGAGCTGGGTTTGCTGCAAATGAACAATCCCACAACCCGAGCATTCCCGCAAAAACTGGGAGGAAGGTATTGGCTGCTTTGAATAGGTCCAGGTACACTTAAGGGTACCAAGGACTGAGTGCCAATTCCCAGCTCCTCCTTATTCCTTCCCTCTCCAGCTGCGAGCTCACCCAGCTGGCAGCATTTTGCCTTCTTGCAGTCGTGTTACTGCAGAGAGGAGTGAAACATGTAGAATGACAGAGATCTGTGTGACACAACTATAATAAAAAGCAGTAAAAGTAGCTGCCAGACTAAACTCTCTCGTTACAACTTATTTTTTCTCAAGCAATGGGCATAAAATAAAGCAGTGGCACAGCTGCAGGAATTGATTGTGCCCAGATGAGCTGGATGTGCTGGCAGGAGAAAAGCAGCAAGCCTTAGATACAGCTACACACTCGCATTACTTTGCCTTGTCTGGAATAGCTGGGAAGGTTTAAAGGGAAGAATACAAAGAATGATTAATAGTAAGTAACCTACCACATAATCAAGTGATGAATATATCCTTCCTGGTGTGCAAAGACCCTTCTGAATAGGTGAGTATTTAAGGAGAAATTGTTCTTTCTGTACAGAGACTTAGCACAAGATCCCAGAGGTAGGAATAGCACATGGCCAGGTTTCCCCAGATACATCCTTCCTCTTTTTTTCCAGCTGGAAATTCTGTCTAGGTGGAATTTAGCAATCTTTTACATTTTCTTCTGACAGGCTGAGGCTGGATGTGTTGGTTTGCCTGCATATGGAGGGATTCTGCATATGCACGAACCACCTGTGCCTGTGCAGCCCCATACCTGAACATATACTTCTGCTGGCAGCATTTAATCAAAATAGAGCAGATGGCCAGGATCCTGGTAACCATTTCATTTCAAACATTCCCCTGGGATTCAGGAGAGATGTGTTCTGTTACAGAAACACAGCATGGTGGAGCTTGGAAGGGACCTCTGGAGATTGACTGGCCCAACACTGCTCCTCAAAGCAGGGTCAACAAAAGCAACATTTTGCCAGTGCTCTCCACAGCCTCTCTAGACAGCCTAGAGTCAGTCACTGCCACAGTAAAAAGAGAGAAAAATCTGATGTTTAAATGGAATTTAGTGCATTAAGTTTGTACCCTTTGCTTCTTCTACTGCACACCATTGAAAAGACTCTTTTACTTCCCCATCAGGTGTTTATAGCAATTGGTAAGATCACCTCTGCTATACAACCCCAGCTCTCTCACTCTGCTCACATATGACAAATTCGCCAAGATGTAGCCCTCCCAGTACACCCACACCTTATACTGGGAAGCCCAGCAGCCCAGCTGTGCACACTCAGCCCACGATACTGTTGGCCTTCTCTGCTGCAAGGTCACTAGTGGCTTACGCTCAGTGCACCAAGACCGCCAGCTCTTTTCTCAAAGGTGTTTTTCAGACATTCAGCCCTCAGCTTGTGTAGGTGCATGGGGATAGTTTCAGCTTCATTCTGCTTTTACTAGCTGTCCTTGGATTGAGCTCTCTGGGCCTTGCTGTCCACAGTGTCAATGCCACTGATCTCTTTTCTAAATCAATCTCAAACTTTTGTTATCTGAGACAGGTGTCAGTTCATTTGTCCTTCACATCTTATCATCCTTCTTTAATGTGTGGCTTTTCATGTTTGCAACATTCGCTTCCATGTGGGCTTTTACAACAGTCATTGTCCTGCTGCTCAAGTGTCTCAGATTTTATCTAGTTTGTGCTCTCTTTAGGAACTTATGCACACATTATCATACTACACTGCAAGTCTAGAAACAGAGACAGAAGACTGAGCACTGTATAATATCCTATGGCCAAGAGCTATAAAGTCCTATTCAGAACATTATGACATGAAAAATGCCCTTTCATCTCACCAGCTTTATTCCCTTCTGTGGCTGCTGTATTCTAGACAAAAAGGGAGGGAGAAGCCCCAGTTTTAATCCCATAGGGAGCACAGGGCAGTGAACATTATCCAGTTGCTTCTGCATGGAACTGAACAGTTTGGGCTTGATTAAAAGCGAGAGACTGACAACTGCAGAAAACACAATGGCCCAACACTGCCTGTTTATTCTTGCTGTGTTTCCTTGTCCACCTCTGCATTGTGCCAGCCACACAGTCAGAGCTTTCCTCTCTGCAGGCCAAGGTTTGTCTTTCACGAGGATCTCTGGGCTCCTTCGTGGGTTTTTCTACCCCGTTCAAAGTTATAGTGTCCCAGCCCTTTGGAAACAAACAGTGATTCATATGTTTTCACAACACCTTCAGGGGCAAAGAAACACAATGATGCCCTGCCAAATTCAAAGCCCAGCCCTAGCAGTGCAGGTTTGCCACAGCTCCTCAGCACAACCCTTCCTTCCCGTGGTCACACGCAGTGGGAAGCAGCCTGTGCCATGCAGCAGTGACTCCCTGGAACTACAGGCATTGCTGGCTCACTAACGAGCTGCATAAATCACCAGAGATCCATGAGAGCTGTGTAATCCTCTGGGCTTCAGTTACTCACAGCAAGCTGGGCAATGGCCAAAAGCCACACACTGCCCTCCCTGCAACGTGGCTGCTCTCTGGAGCCTGCTTGGTGCCTCTGCCTACCTGTGCCTTGTCTTCATCTCCACAGAAGCCCCACATCTCACACAAGGACCTTGGAAGAGGGGACAAACCCACCTTCCTCACACTGACTTGGCCCATTTATCCCAGGTGTGAACCCAAGGGATTGTGTGGGGAAGGAGGTTGGCCCTCGACCTCCCTAAGGGCAGAAACACTGCATTTGTGCTTACTTTACAATTACACTTGGAACCACGGAGCAGGAATGTAATATAGTTTCTTATGTAACCATATATTTATTTTAGTTATGTGCGGCTTCAAGACAAATCTAAAATGGTGCTGGACCATGCTGCTGCCCTCAAAAGAAGTTTGTCAGCAGAGTAACAATAATGTTCTTCTCCTGAAAATGATGTGCTGGGCTTTATGGTCAGCTTTTAGGTTTGAATGCTTTCTTTCCACTTTGATATTTGAGCCCTCCTCTCAAAGCAAATCCTTCGAGTGTGCACATGGCTGTCCAAGCAATGGTCATGGGAGGACAGAGACAAAGCACAAAAAAAAGATGCTGACGGCATCTGAAAATTATTTTCAATCTCAGCTGCAGGAGCTCAGTCACATTAACACAGTAATTTATATACTGGGGATGGCTTTTCTGATGTTCTTCTAGAAATTTCTTTTTGAATTATTAGGCATCCAAAATACATTTGGAACTAACCAATCAGAGGAGTGAGACAGAACAGATAATACTGACTAAGCATTCCAAGCCCTGTCTTGCAGCCCCAAACCAAGTACATTGTCACCAAGCAAACAACTGCAGTGACCAGTCAGAGAGGACCTGGAGCTAGACACTGAACTGAATCATGGAACACAAGCTGGGATGTTGCATCACAGGGGATCCTTCTGGGGTCCGAAGCATCTACACTCCCCAGAGCCCAGCCTTGCCACAGCAAAACCTGGTTGTCTTTGAGGAAAAAATGGCATTGGGAGAATATGGAAGCTTTGTACATCAGGTATGCTTAAGACAAACACAGAAGAAGTGGCTGATCTTTTTCCAAAAACTGCAATAAAATAATAGATAATAGAAGTCCCTGATAAATAACACAGGAAGCATTTTAAACACACAAAAAAAGAAGCAGGCTACTAAGGCTGCTACTGAAAGAGTAACAGACTCAGCACCCTGCTAGATATCTCTGCTCATCCCATGGGGCAGAAACCCTGCCCTGGGTGGTGCCATGCCTTGTCTGGCTGCACACAGACATCACTGGGCACACAGCAAGGCCACTGGTGTAAGTCCTGCGCCTACAAAATGCTCGGAGAGCTCCAATGCTGCAGAAGCAGGGAGTGCCTGCTTCATGGAGAGATGAATTTAGTTCTCTGTAGATCAAATAAACAACCAACAGCCAGAGAAAACAGCCAGCTACTGTTTTGGCCATTCCTGGTTCTTCCCATCCCAGAAAAGGCACTGGCTTCTATTCAGTCAGGTTAGAAGTGGACTAACTGCTCTCCAGTCAGTACCTTGATAGCAGAGAGTGCTGTCATTGCTCTGAGGTCAGCAGTGGCACTTGTGATTGACAAAGAGCAAAGTCTGGCTGCAAAGACTGAACAGAGAAAAAGTCAGACCCTTTTCTTCAAGGCATTTATCCCACACAGCCACTACCTGAAGCACCTCAATCCTGCCCTTTTTCCACCTCTTTTTTCCACCTGATCCTCTAAATTCCTTGGACCAAAGGCTGTCTTTTATTTTTCAGTGATTTCCCCCTCCCCTTCTCAGGCAGGTCCCTCACTCTCCTGCCACACAAATGACTCAATACATGCAGCATCACCCTGGGGAGCAGCCAGGGCTAATGAGCTGAAGCCTCTCCCTTTTCCTGCAGCCTGCCCAGGCTCTGAAGCCTTTGGACAGCTGGGTACACCATCCAGGCTCTCCAGGTTGTTTTCTGGGGGAAACATGGAAAGCACAGTGTCAGAAAGAGCCATCTGAGCTGTGCAGCCCCAGGGGTAAGGAGGAGAAACCTCAGCCAGGGCTGACAATGACTGATGACTGTAGGTGCTGTGAGTGTTCTCTGCTCCTCACATTACCCAAATGTCAGGGGCTTACAGTGATGTTATTAAAGCACCACAGGAGTGCAAAGATCTGTGTAAACTGAGAGCATAATCACCATGCAGGCAGAGCAGAAGCTGTTTGACTGTTGAAATTATGTTCTTTGGTAGCCCTCTGATTTGTCAGGTGACTTGATACACTAAAAAAGCCCATATTGTGTTTTTATGTTCTGGATCCATGACAATTGCTTTTCCTGCAGCAGGCAACGATTTGTAAAATGACATTTCTTATTCCCAAACCACTCAAAATTTTGCAAATTGTTTTCCACGAATTAGAAGTGGTTTAGAAATAACTTTGGCTCAGGCAATGGCTCTGTTATGGGGCTTTTGCTGCCATGACAGCCAGCTGGGAGAAGACAGTTATTTCTAAATTACTCTATTTTTACATTAATATCTCTTTTAGAGCAAAACAGCAGGAGAAGCAGTATTATTTCTGTTGTACTCTGAAGTAGGACTGGTTCCTAAGAACCACAACTTACTATCATCCCATCATAGGCATCCCTGGTCATTTCATATGGCAGTATTTTCACTGTCTCCCCAGTCCCAACCCCTGAGATCACTGTGGAGTACAGGAGCAACTCCTGCAACTTCTGATGGGAGCTGCCACCAGAAACACAGATCCACTTTACAACAGACAGCCTTGTGTGGCCAAAACCCTGCAGCCAGTATCACAGAATGGTTTGGGTTAAACTGGGCCTTAAAAGTGATCTAATTCAAACTTTCCTGACGTGGGCAGAGGAAAGGGAAAACCCATCTTCAGGTGGGCTCAGATCTCAGCTTTTCAGTTATCAGCTGAACATGCTGATGGATTGCACCACAGAGAGTCCCTAGTTACAATTATATTCACAACAAAAAATCATTTTCCTTCCTAAAGTAAAATTACTTTCTGAAAAACATTGATTCCACATAGAAGAGATATCACATAGACTAAGGTGGCCTTTATCATGACATTAACAATGATTCAACACTACAAAGCCAGGAGTTCTCCTTTCCCAGAGACTCATCAGCACCTTCCCCATCTGCAAACTGACAGCCTAGACTGACAGCTATGACACCTCTGGACCAAGGATTAGATCCCACATTTTCAAAGCTCTTGTTGTAGTAGCAAGGACACAAATTTGGTGTCTTTTGAGTGCACTGAAGACCCAAAACTAATATGCCTCAGGGATTTCATTGGGCTCTTCACACCTCAGGAGATCAAATTTGCAATTCCAAGGTTCCCAGAGAAATTGAAAGAGGGATTTAATGGATCACTAAAAAACTTTAAAATATTTCTCATTAAAAGAGGAATCCAACATCTTAGTGAAGGGGGAGCAGAAAGAGGGGAAGGAAAAAAGTAAACAAATGAAGAGGCACCAAATGTATTCCAAGGACACACAGTGGAAAATGCAGGTCAGTGCCAGCAGCCTAATAATCCAAATTCTCTTTCTATGCACTGACCTCTTCCGAGTAAAGGAAAGAATTTAAAGGAGCATAAATGATAACTGTACATATTCTGGAAGCAAACCTAAAAGTGCTGCCAGGAAAAATCATCCTTCTCCTTCCAGAGCCATTAACACATTCCCTTCCCCTTCCACCAGGGCAGCAGAGGTCACACCTCTGGAGGGAGGGGAGAGAGGGAATGCCCATTACCTGCAACACACAGTCAGTGCTCAGCACAGCAGAAGGATGAGCAGCAGATCTGAGTGGCAGAGATGGATTTCAGGATTGGCAGGATCAATGAGCATTGCTGGGAAAATCCCCTGGAACACACTGAGCTTTGGCAGCCAGGCAGGCACTGCAGCTTGCTGGAGAGCTTGGGAGGAGAACAAGCACTGCAGCTCCAGGAGTCCCCAGCACACTCAGTGCAGGCCACTTGCTCCTTCCCCTCCCTCAGTGAGCAAGAACTGCTTTGGGCACTGCCCTCCAAAGGGCTGGGAACTAAGGAAATTGTCCTAAATGCTTTTTTAAAAAGTGACAAGTTTCATCCTTTTTACGTGCTCCAGGTGGCTGTAATAGCAGCAATAATTCACCAAAATAGCAGCAGTTGAATCCACCAATAGCATAATTCTGTACAGGGTTTATTTTCCCTTGTTCTTCATGCAGCTAAGTGCCCACACACATCTCTGCATTATACTCCTCCTTTCATGCTGTTCAATACCTCTCCTTGGCCCCAGTGAAATGGAATTCCCCTTCATTTTGCACACCCACTTCATACCAGCTTTGTTTAGGTACTCTTTCTGCCCAACTTACAACTGATTGGGTCTGATATGTGCAGACAAAGAGGATTTCAAAATTGCCCCCAAAATTTCCAACAGAGGATGTCCTTGCCTACCCCAATTTTGCATTTGGCCTGTCTGCCACAGTCACTGCAGGGTGGAGGTAGTGTCAGTACTATGAGCAATGAACTAAATGTTCTTTAGTGAGGATGAAAATCCTGAGAAATTCACGAAAATCAGTGGAGATATTCCAGATGAGGGAGGTACATGGCTCAGTGAAAATAATGAAGCAGGAAACACCCACAGATGCAGGAGATGTTGTCCAGACAGTTAAGCTACCCTGGCTTAGCCTGCCAGCAGCACAGCCCTTAACACCCCTGGAAAAACCTCCTGCACTGCAGCTAAACTCATGTCACTTCTATCCCTGTCACTGGCCCCAAACTGCTCACTGTGCTGGCTCCTGCTGACTTGCACTGGGGAAAGCTTAACCACCGATATTACCTAAAAACCACATGGGAGATGCTCAGGAGGGGCACCCTGAGTGCCCCTGTGAGTGACTCAGAGCAAAGCCTGTCTGGCTCAGAGGGATCACTGCCAGGGGAGGCTCAGGGCAGGAACACTGGGGTGATCCTGCTGGACAGGATGAAGAATAAACCAGCAAAATAAGTAAAATGTTTCTTGTCTCTCACAGTATTATTTTGGTGTTATAGCTTCTCTGTCCTCAGTAGCATTTGCTTTGGTGTAACTGAGATGAAAACGTGGCTCAGGAAGATTGGAGGACTCTGAGTCTGGCTGAAAACAGAGAAAACCTTACACTCCAACAGTTAAAGCAGCTTTTCATGGGGCACATGTCCTGAAAGTGGGAACAAATCACTGTACAGAGCTGCACAGCCTTCCACAATGACTTTAAATCAACTAAACTCTCCAACAGCTGAAGTTTTGGGCAATAAACCTGGCTGGAGCTGAGGCAACCCATGTTAGGCTGGGATCCTGCCCTACAAGTTCCTGAACAGAGGGCTAGAGCCACCTGTGCTGAGTGTGACAGGGAAGATGCTGAGGGGACAGAGGCTGAAATCAAGCCAATAGCTCCAAATAGAAAACAGATTTGGCTGCAGCTGCAGAAGAAGGGATACACAAAGTAGGGCATTTAACCATCAGCCCTCTTTGGACACGAGCACCTGGACTAGAGAGGTGAGCTGTGCTCCCACATCTCCTCTGGGAACAAACATCTGCATTAAATGGAGACACTTTGCTCACATTCGAGAACATTAATCCGGCACAGTGAAAAAAAGAAAAGTCACCAGCTGTGTGCTGAGGAAACCAGGCCCTTTGGCTACTTGAGGGAGTTTACTAGGTGTGTATAAATAAACATGGAAGACATCACTGCAGCAGTTTTACAAAGTGCTAGAATCCCTTCTGAAATCTTTATGAGGTGAAACTTAGTAAGCAACCTCTGCAAAACCAACTGACATTTTTCAATTTATGAGGCTTCCCATCTCACAATGTCTATTATTTCACATGAAGATTTTAGTTTAAAAACTGCCTCTCGAAGCTATGCTGAGATGGCTGCTGAGATTCTGGGCTGACATCCCAGGAACTGCAGTAGCTTGCCTGGTATTCACAGATGAATTTTCTAATAAGGTGGTGCAAATTTCCAAAATGTCACTGCACAAGTGGCCATTGCTGGAGTTATTTTAAGGCAGTGGTTCAGGAAGGCACTTCTGGTGTCTGTTTCTGCACTGACAGACATTCATGCCTTGAACTTTCTTAAATCCTGCTGTGAACAGAGACTTTAATGGCAAAGACAGCTCCAGGATCACTGACAGGAAGAGATTTTTATCACTCGATTTTCTTCTCTTCGTACTGGTGTCAATTAGAAAAACAAAAATATCTGAAATTCAAGGAGTTAGTCCTAGATAAAAGCAGACTGAAGCCTGAATTTAGCCATATAAAGCAGCTTCTGCCTTACAGCAGTGGCATTTTCCACAGATAATCAGCACTAGAATAGATGGAAATAACCATTTTCTATCTCTCTTTCCAACACCACATCCTCAGGGACAGCTTTGAGGCAGTTCCATTAGCAGTGCAGGCAGGCAGGTTGTGAGGTATCACTATCAGTGTTTACAGTGCCAGGCAGTGATCTGAAAGGCATGTCCAAAGAATCTCTTCTGATCCTCACTTCAAGGCTCTGAAAAGCGTATACCTTCATCCCACCATCCCTCACATCCTCTCTCTGGGAATCTGACTCACTTCCTTGGTTTTTGTCTTTATCTCTCTTCCTTGAACATTTTTTAAGTTAGATTTAATGCTCATGGAAGTTGCTAGTGTGGGGGATTGATTTCCTTTTCCCTGCTAGAACTGTGCAAGATCCTTCAACCCACTGCTGGTAAGTCTTTGACAAAGATGCTCATGAAGGTCAAAACATTTATGTTCCCTAAGTACAAAGTAGAAAATCCAGGGAACCCTGAGGTATCTGTTGTTGTTCCTTAAGACACATTGGAAATAATTTTATTTCTTTTTTTCTCCCTTGCTCAGTATTTCATCATTTCTTCCTAACAACTCAACTTCTGTAAGAACATATTGTGACAGACTTTGTCATAGGACTAAGGGTGCTGTAAACAAATCAGTCCTGGGGCTTACTGTAATTATTATTTTCCATCACATCATTTACAAGAGAAAGTGCTTTAAAATTTGCACTGGTGCCTTTCTTATCTGTTTAAGTGTAAACTTGAGCTGCCCTCAACTATGGAAAACAAGCCAAAAAAATCAGAAACAGTGAAACTGTAGCTCATTACACATTCTCATGCTCATGGAAATGACTATGGGAGATGTACTTTGGAGAATGAGGAGCAGTTATATATACCTGCACTCAAATACTACATGTACAGAGTCACAGCTGGTGTGGAAAGGATGTGGCAGCAGAAGAGCAGAACTCCTTCAGGAGGATCTCCCTTACACTCCCTGCCACCAGATTTGGTTGATTTAAATTGGTTGATTTAAATTCTACCTTTTTTAGCCCACAATAAATGAGATTCCTGTCTCCCCTTATCTCTGTTTCTACTGCATTTCAGTGAAGTTTTACTTTCTTATACTCCCCCAAGAAATTTAACAGAGGAGTCTGGAGAGTGGACAGCAAAAATAATACATTGGAAGGCATAATAAAAGCAGCAGGGACCATGTAAAGGGAGACACTAGAGCTATTTTAATTCCTTTTCTACTAACTGAAATCTCCTGCTTCTGTTATTATTTCCTTTATTTTATGCTGAAGAAAAACTATAATGGGAGGCAACAATGACCCCTGGCACACTTCAAAATTCCCTCTGACTGGCAGGCTAGGACTCAAAAATTCCCTGTGAAAGCTGCTAAGACCTGGCAGCAGCCCTGCTCAGAACTTCTGAGCATCCCTTCTCTAACAAAGATATTTACTACCTTTACAGCTGGAGAGGTTAAACTGACTCAGCAAAGGAGCCATTATTTGGGAACAGATTGCAGAAAGGATCAGGGAATAGGAGGCTTGGGAGTCACCAGTTTCACTGCTGGGGCAGAGGTTGCTTCACCTCATGCAAGGTGGTGAGTTTTTTGCCTTACAGTCCCTTCTCCTCCATTCAGGTATTCCTACATCTGCCTGACAATCCTACACAGGCAAATCAAGTGCCACAGGAGCCACTGGGGTGATTTCATGATGAACTATCTGGAAAAAGGGATTTCTGATCTGTGGGAAGTTCCAGAATTCTGAAATCTGCTTTTCTTCCACATGTAAGAGGCCAAAATTCCATGGTCTGTGTGGAATGGATCTCCTGGAGAGGAAGAGGGGGAAGGAATGGAGAAGATTAAGAAACTTTATTTTGAAGGAAAAAAAAAATCTTGTTGATACAGTTTTGGTGAACTTGCCATTTTTTAACTTCCATGGGGACCAAACCAGACCTCAGAGAAAACCCTGCAAGCCTGCAGCTCACAGGGAATCTGAGAGAGATGCATGAAAAACAAGCAAACAACTAATGATCAGTTAGAAGCCCCCTGATGAAGAAGTTATTTTCAAATCAGTTATACATTTCAAACAATTCACATAAATTCAATATCTGCAGACAGCTATACAACTCCTCAAAGAGTCCAGCAAAGGATTTAGGTATGGTTTTCAATTCCAGAATATGTTTCCCCACTGAAAATATTTACTCAAGCATGTATAATTGAAGGTCCATTTAATTGCTTTCCTGGACTAGTTCCTGTTCATTCTTAACCCAGGAACATTATTTTTACATTTGATACAACACCCTACTGATTTCTAAGCAAGTTTCACTCTCTGTTTCAGTCAGCTCTGGGTCTGCTATTTAATTCTTCAACTGAAATCTGTTGGCCTTTGGTATCTCAAGTCAGCCCTTTCTAGTAACATAAATAAAAGGTACTTATCTTTCAGTGAAACAGAACATCTGCAATTTTCCTTAATCATTGCTGTCAAGAATCTGCAGCATTCCCTTTCACATGATTCATGAAATTTTGGGATGCTCATGGGCATAGCAATATGCATGTTCCTGACAGTCCTGACTCCCACCTTCCTCTTTTTTATCACATGAAGTGGCTAAAGCTGCTCAAAGAAAACTCTTGGCATTTTTAATTTGAGGAAAAACAAGCTTCATGCAATGATCTAGAAAAGACTGACAATAGTTAGAAGAAATTTTACTACCAATAATTAGGTATTCCAAAGAATTATTGAACTATTATGGAAAATTTCAGATTAAGGTGACAAGATAAAATGTCTGGCCAGAAAACGGGCAGATGGCATTGAATGTCAATAAATGTGAAGTGATGCACACAGGAAGAAACAATCTTAAGTGCTTCTACTTTGCCTGCATAGCAAAGAGCTTTGAGTTGACTGTTCCTGTTCCAAACTGAGGACCAAAAGAGGGTTTGGCAGAGGCTGACCCTCAAAATGATTGGTTCCAATGTAACAGCTTGGGACCTTTAATAGAAAATGACAGGAAATACGCTTAAAAACCAGAAAAGACCTCTTTTCAACCAGAGTGTATTTAACAGTGAAACTCCTCACCAAATTGTATTCCAGATGCCAAAACCTTACACGGATTCAAAAACAAAGTCACCAAAAGAAAATCCCTCAAGGACTATTACGCACAAAATATTGTGTCTGGGTCTAAAATCCCTCAGCCACAAATTGTTGGAGGCTGGGAGAGTATTTGAAGGAAGTGTCAAATATGCTTGCAGGATTGGCCACTGTCAGAGTGAGTATCCTGAGTGAGACAGACGTCTGGTCTGACCTGGTATGACTGTTCTTGCATTTTATATCACATTTTCCTGTTGCCTTGTTCTCAGAAAAACCTAAAAAATAAATCACTGAAATGATCATTTGCATTCACACACACCTCACATTTTGTTCAATAGACAGAATTCACATGGAAAATTTCAACACAAAGACTTAGAGTTTAGTAAATTCATAAGCAACCAAAGATAGGGAAATGCTAAAAGTTTACAAGTTAAGTAAGAGCTCTCAGCCCTACCTTTAATTAAAAAAAAATTGGAGTTCAAGTGGATAGTACATCTCAGCAATTTAGGGTAATATACAACACAACAATTACATAAATACTCACAAAGGGAGCTGAAGAAATTCAGAGATAATATTAAAATATAAAGAAACTCGAATATACTGACACATGAAAATACATACAAATTATGCATCCATTCATAGTGTGGTGATATTTGCAATGTTTCCACAGTCTAAAAGGCTCTAGTGGT
The DNA here is from genome assembly GCA_024500445.1 of Entomyzon cyanotis. NCBI lineage: Eukaryota > Metazoa > Chordata > Aves > Passeriformes > Meliphagidae > Entomyzon > Entomyzon cyanotis. Next base: position 13,672,062 of record JAKEPQ010000780.1, read on the forward strand.
TTTAGAGATATCCTTTACAGTTAAAATACAGAATCCTAGTAAACCTAATAATATTCCTCAGTTTGGCTGGAATTACTCGTGTTCACATATACATGAAATGTCTTTGTTTGAGAGGCCAACATCAATTAAATTTAACTGCCTCCCCTGTGGACTCAAATCAAGGCTGGATGTTAAATTAATGTATTTCTATATATAGTCTGTTTATAGGTCATTCTTCTTCAGCCATTGCACCTTTTCCATGTGGTTTAGAATAGAAGCTGCCCTTGTTCTCTAGCCGAACCTCCACCATGAAAGCATCAGAAGAAAGTCATTACATTTAGCAGGCACCACCCTTGTTTAATGGTGTACAATTGTCCTGGTGCCAGTCTGTGCTTGGCATACAGGGGAAGGTTAAATACATTACACATCTGCAGCCCAACTAAACACCAGGGAAATGCTACAGGACATATGATAACCACAGACAAACACAGGAGAAATGGAAACACTAATGATGGAAGAGCACTGTTTAGGATAATGTCTAATCATAGAAGGATGCTTTAAAAGTAAGTGCAGGGAAAATGATGTTGGAAATATTTCCTAATGGGGAGACCTAATAGGCTGTGGAATAATCACCCAAGGGAGAGGAAGGAAGTCCTTTTGACTGAGTCATTTCTTTCTGGACTGGGCGAAGCATTAAGCACACTACAGGGAAAAAATGTCCTGGCAGACAGAAAGACTACCAGCTCTACTGCTCAGAAACCTAAAATATTTTTGTTCCCAACAGTAGCAGTTTTATTCAGAACAAAAATAAACTCATAAAAACATTTTTAATTGTGCATGGAGAGATGAGTGACTTCTGTAGCCTCTCCCTTTCTCAAATTTTATTTATTTACATGCATTTATGGACCTTTTTTAAACTATATTTCCAGAAGAGAGCTTTCCAGGGCTGCAGTCATATATTGCCTTTGTCCATCTGATGCTGTGTGGCAAGAACAGATGCAGCTTTATCAGAAACTTGTCCTGATCAGGCTCTGGCCAAGCATGACTAGTTTAATGTGACAGATTATAGAATGAAAGGAGAGTGAGAAGGGAGGAATAACAAGTGCCAGGGAAAGATTAGATTCTCCACACATTTTTGCATTTATTGACCTTTTCTTCTTCGATATACCATTAGTTACCCAGATTTACAGCTTGAGATGGCAGGCAGACTGTCAGGTGCACTGCTTAGGTCATTGATGATGTTATGAACTCTACTGGAAACTGATTTCATTAAACAGAAGTATGTGGCTTGGCATTTGATACAGCAAATATCTAACTGCCATTTTTAATTGCTCTTCATACAATTCCTTTGTAATTAGTGACATCTTTTTAATAACTTGTTAGGGACTTAAAATTCTTAAAAATTGCATGTGGGGTACCAACAGCTGGTATAGAGCATCCATCCCTGATGAAAGCTCAGTGCATGTGAGTGCAGTCTGGCATCCTGTACATAAATCTGTAGAGCAATCTGCAGAGAAGCAATATTTTATACTGAAGTTTCTAGAAGGCTCACTTGGATGGTTTTCTTTCAGCACCCTCTACATCAAGTATTCTGTCATAAATTGGACTTGAGTTGCAATTTATGCATGAATAAAATACCACCTCTGGGACTTAATCCAGAGAGAAAATAAAGAACTTAACTGCTGCTGGCCAGCAGAAAGAGGTCAGCATGCAGGACACCAGTCTGAAGTGATGCAATAGTCTACAGCAGAGGAAGCAAGATTTCACAACCTTTAGACTCACATTGCTGAGGGAAAAATCCATACTATCTTAAAAGCACACAGAAGTCTGTATCTTTGTTGTGAGGTCTGAACCCAGGCTGTTATTTTGTGTTCACTTCACTCATTACTGTTGTGGTTTAACCCAGCCAGGAACAAAGCACCACACAGTCACTCTCCTACTCCCTGACCCCAGTGGGGGAAAAGAGAATTGACAGGAGAAAAGTTAAAAAAAATGGCGAGCTAAGATCAATATAAAAAATTAATAATAACAAAAGTAAATTTTAATGAAAAGGAAATCAACAAAATTAGAGAAATAATGCCCAGGAAAACAAGTGATACAAATGAAAACAATTGTTTACCATCAACTGATGGATGCCCAGCCAGTCCCTGAGCAGCCTCCCCTGACCCTGACCTCTCTAGTTTATTGCTGAGCTTGATGTCAGATGGTCTGGGATATCCCTTGGGTCAGTTGGGGTCACCTGTCCCAGCTGTGTCCCCTTCCAGCTTTTTGTGCACCCCCAGTCCCCTCACTGCTGGGGTGGGGTGAGATGCAGAAAAGGCCTTGGCTCTGCGTAAGTTCTGCTCAGCAATAACTAAAACATCCCTGGAATTCTCAGCACTTTCCAGCACAGATCCAAAACACAGCCCCACACCAGCTACTGTGAAGAATATTAACAATACTTTAGCCAAAAGCAGCTCAATTACATCAGTTGAAGCAATATAATTCCAATGATACACAGGATCCCCACTATCAGATCTGGGTTTGATCACAGTTCAGCTGTAGCATGTTGGAGCCATCCACACATTCATCTTGTTAAAACACTTCCAGGCTACAGCATGTCTCCCCTCTTGCCACCTGGTAATGCTTTACAAAGGCAAGCATTTGGAGGAAAACTATTGTTGTGCCTGCTCATGACAGAAATCCAGCATTCAGTGTCCTGACCTTGGTGCAAACAGGGGACAACACTGGGAATCAATACAGCAATTTTGACTGAGGCAAATCTGATCTGAATGAGATCAGGCTGGCCTGGTTTATCTCCCCTCTATCAGCTGGACATTAAGACTTTGGTAGGTGTAAAATCCATCCCGGTCCCTGATTCCACAGGAGCAGGGGCTCATCCCAAGTGAAAGTAGGTATTGAAAAGCTGCCCCTCTTTGCACTGACTGAGTGGCTCAGTGCAGCTGCAGCTGTAGAGGAACCTTATCCATCAGGGCTGCACAGGAATCCTCTGCACCAGCCCACTTGCCCCTAAAAAGGGATTCCTGCTTGGTGTCTTCTAGACTCTAGCAAGAAAGGTGCAAGTGTCATTTGCCATCTTCAAATGCAGGACCAGCCACTTGCTCTGCACTCTGTTCAATCCCTGCATCTGTGTGATGTGGCTGTCATGTTTTAGCACCACGACAAGAGCTGAGTCGAAGCTCTGAGGCTCTTGCTGCTGATGACAGTTCCATGCAGCTCTTTTTCCTCCCATCACATGACCTGGCTGGCTTTGGCACATCCTGTCTAACTGCTGCTGAGTGAAGAGGAAATATTTGCCTTGAGCCTGAGCACTAAACACCTCCTCTGTGGTTAGGAGAGATGCAGCTTTCTCCACGGTGGGGTGGTGATTACACAGAACCATTACCTCCATTTTCCACCTTTGCAGCAGTAATTGCTTTCCCTTGTGCCCCTTGCTGGACTAACGAGCTAAGGAAATATTCTGGGAACAGCGAGGATTTTAAACACTGTGTAACCTGAGCACACTGCCTTTTGGAAAAGAGGCTGGCTCAGCAGATGTGCAAGTGGGGGAAGTTTGCTATTCCCCCCTTAGGTGCAAAATTAATTGCTCTGTGTCCCCTCTTTGCCATGTATTCATATGGCAAAGCCTAACCCATGGCCACCGTGTGGGGTCAACATCCAGTTCTGGGCTTGTTTGTGCCCTACTATGTCACACCCATGCTTCTGTACTTCACAGGAACGTTCCTTGCAGGGCAGAACAGGTCCCTCTGCCTCTACTAAAGGACAAGGATTTCAATGGACAGAATAAATTTTATTTTTAGTGCAGAAAGCTGAAGGTGGCAAGCAAACTTTTCTTGCGTGAGAGAAGCAGAAGAGCAAGATGCCAGTGAGAAGCCAAGCTGACCAACAGTGGTCCCAAAACAGGTCACAGCCTTACCACGCCAAGAAACTATTAACCAAACAGAAAGACCCTGCCCTGTTCCACAGCATTGCAGTCAAAGGATTTGGGCACAACCAAGTTAACTTAACTGTACATTCAGCTGACTATAGTATTTTTTGTTGTGCACTCTTTCTACATGTCTTAGTTGGTACAAATCCTTCAAGGCACTGGCTCTCCCCCAGTGATGAACTCCAAGGTGTTTAGCTGATGTTATAGAAAGAAAGGCTGCAATCTTGGTACACAAAGGGGTTGCTATAAAAGTAAAGCCTGAGAGAATGAGCTCAAGAATGAAGGAATGCTTAATGCAATTCAAGGCAAAACATAAATTGGAGCTTAAAGTTGCAATCTGATGTCGCAGGCAAATATCCCTATCATTAAAAAGGCTCACAGCGTTTTTTGTAGTCTAATAATTTTGATAGCTTTCTCAAAATTTTTCTGCAATGATTTAAAATATTCCTTCCCTTCCACAGTGAAAACAAACTTATTTTCACATTTACCAGCTTTTAGAGTTGAATAATTTAACCCAGATCTTACTGTATGTAATTTTCTTACATCAGATAAAGAAAGAACCAAACTAAACCCAACAAGTTGTGCCTATGGAAACCTTGCAATGGCATCTGTTTGAATGTCAATAATAAATTGCTTGTACATTACAGAAGATGGAAAGAAACTTCTGAAGACTTCATAGATTCCTAGAGCATCAGACCATCAGATCCCAAGCTGATCTCCACAGATGTTTACATTTCGCTAAACCATCATCAGTTAATTTGTGTTAGGCTAAAGCAGAGACATCCACTTTGAATATGTAAACATAAACAGAGCTAATCCAGCACTTTTCTTGCTAGAAAACCAAGGAAATTGTAAGAAATCTACTTTGTGCAGCTGCAATACCATTCTCACATCAGTGAGTGTGTGACTTACACTACTTGCACATTTGCCTTTTTAGAATCAGATGGCAAGAAAGAGCTCATTTTCCAGCAACCTGCAACAGAAGACCAAAGTTTTCATTTCTAGTCTTCAGTTTTCCTTCCTTCTCCATGAGGAGTCTGACCAAAGAGAAGGTTTGTCATGGAATCTTTGACTTCAGATGGCCCATGGATGGAAGGAAAGACCTTCAGCATGGGGGAAGAGAGAGGGAATGGGAGAAAGACAGGTAACAAATCCACACTGTGAAAAAATCTTACCCTTTTTTGAGGCAGCTGTAAGAAAAAAGTGCAGGAGATGGTACATAACACTTACAGAAGAGTTAATATAGTCAAAGGGGATTGTAAACTGCCCTAGACTTGACCAGCAACAACAGGGGGCTGTTGTTTGGAGAAAGAGAGCTGCTGCCAGCTGAGAGAGAAGATATAGATGGTAGTAATTGCAGAGATATTAGGAAGCAGAGAAAGAAGAGATTTTTGAGCCTCAAGGCTGGGCAGAGGTATTGGTTAATTCAGATCTTTGAAGCAGGAATATCTCCTTATTCAAACAGCCACAGCATTCCTCTTGAATGGAGACAGAGCAAAAGAATGTAACACCTCCTATCATTCACACACACATAAAACATACTTTCACAATCATTAAAACATTCTGTTAGAGTTAGAAAGCTCCAAACAGAAGTAATATCAGGATCCCTTTCCAGGCAGAATTCAGGTTTGCTTAAGACAGTGTCTGGATATCACTGAACTTTTCAAGAACCCTGCCAGAACTGAACAGCAAAAATATAACTTACAGTATCAAAGAAATATCATCATTCTCTGTGTTGTGTTCCAGAAGCTGAAGGGCTGTGATTTTATTAGAACCCTGCTGTTTCAAGACCACAAGTAATACACTGACATTTTGAGCTGCATTTAAACCTAATATATATTTTTAAAACTACATTTATATTCCATCATTAACTCTGGACAGAATAAGTCACTATTACCACTGTGACTGCACTAGAACTTCAAGTGGAAAAGGCTCTACTTGAGTGGAGCTTTGCAAAAGGCCCTTTTTCTAAGTCAGGGTCTAGCTAGGGTTTGGCAGCAGTGCCAGTCTCTCTAGTTTCTGACCACCTCCCTCTTCATTAGACTACAAAGAAAGCTGCCAGTAGGGCTTCTGGAAGCTTCAGCCTCTTTCCAGTCAGAGGAACTAGGGAATTCTCCAGTTACAGAGAGAGGATACACAACACCAGGGACTGCAGTGTTGGGAGAAACCCAGCCCTGTTCAGACGCCTTGTCAAAAACAGGAGCTCCTGCTGCATTTCATGAAGAAGATCAGACTCTCTCTTGGCTTTGTACGGCAGTTCTGCTGCCCTGAGAGTGCTTCAATTCTGTTTTCTTTGCTCTGTCTCATCTGCCCCACCAACAGCTTCCAGGGCAGTTTGGTGATGTGGTACCCAACTGGAGCTCACAGGGTCAGAATGGAAAGAAACAACAGGAAAAGATTGTGCAGAACTGAGGGCACTTTGTATTTCTGGTACTGAACAGCCACAGACACATCTTTTTTCTCTGCTGCTTTTTTCAGGGTGCCCTTAACATTCATCCTGACCTGTGGATTTCATGGGGCATGTTCTTAGAGATGTCACTTATTTATAAATCTACATTTTTAAAAAAACCTAAGCACTAAGCCAGGAATCACACTCACTGTCTGAAGTTCTCTCCAGATACACACCACAAAATAGGCTGATGCACAAAGCAGCCTGAACAGTTCCACACTGTCACTCCAGGGAACTGCACAAACCAGGCTGGTGTGAGTCCTCCCTCCCTTTGTGTAGAGTCAAGTCTCATTTTCTGGATCAGAAGTTGTCTTCTGGTTGTGCAAATATACAATGAGGTCTTGAGGGTTCTGGGACAACACAACAATTGAAGTACAACAATAAATATGTTAGGTGCTGAAGCCACTATAACAATTATGTATGAATTTTAAAAAATAATTAAAAGAAAAAGAGAGAGATAATTATCTTGTAAGGCTTCCTACCTTATTGCTTAGTCATTTATCCTGAAGTGATAGATAGATATTCCTAACTGAGATGTAAAAATAACATAAAATGCAATACCATGGCATATACTTTCATCATATGCAAAAAGGAACAAAACTACAAACTTAGAAGAGGGCTGAAAATGAGATCCAAGTGCTATTTCTGAAGAAATTGGAGATATTTTCAGGATTGCTGTCATTACTATTAGTATTTTCTGATGTTCATATTTCAGTACTCCCAGCAGTTTTAGCCAGGGAACAGGGTTGCACTGAACAATGTCTACACACACCTCTCAAAGCAAGATAGTCCCTGGACATGAACCTTATTCTCTTGAGAAAGTATTTGTTGAAGCTAAGTGCTTCCTCACTTCACCTGCCAAAAGAGACAAATCATCATACTGACCATCACAAAGTCCTGGAGACAACAAAAGAAAGAGGTTTAAACATCTATAATAGCGTAGGCCTGGAAAAGGAAGAAATTTCACAAGGGACAAAGGAATCATACAACAGATAGAGGACCTAACAGAAGAAAAGAATTGTCACATAAATGCAGTGTGTTTCAAAAGACCCCCAATTGAATACTTTAGAAAAGAGCAATATCCTCTTCATGGCTCACTGGTACTCCCTGAGGAATTTTGGAAAACATTCTAGCAAGACATGCTTTGGCTGATAATATCATTGGTTTGCTGGGATTTGATTTGATTTGATGTTTTCATTCTTTCTTTCTTTTTGGTTTCTTCTTGTTTTGACTTGTGAGAATGAACACTTGTCTCAAAAACAGGATCTTGGTTACTGAGGAATCTGTTTATTTCAGGCCCTTTTTCCTAACTTGGTATCAGTTGGAACCACTCCCTGCTCTTGGTATTTTAGGGGTCTAATTTTAGACCCTGGTTTTTCAGATGTTGGCCAGAGGCCCCACTTGGTCTCCACACAGAAAAAGTATATTGGAAGATTTCTTTTATCTCTGGTGCTGATCCAAAGCTTCTGAAGACATATGGATTCCTTTCCACTGAGCTCCATAGCTCCAGGTCTGGCCTGATTGTGACACCAGTTAGTCTGAGCAGCTGTGAAGGACCTGAAATGGATGTGTGGATCCACCTCACTTCAGGCACTTGCTAAGTGAAGAGCTGCCTCTGCTCAGCTGCAATGAATCTGCTGTCCATGGCTGCACAAGCAGGTGGAATTTCTTCATGGAAAGGGTTAATTATTATGCCACATCTACCTTTTTTTCCCCCAAACAAGAGGCATGGGGACCACTGATAGCTAACAAGTGCTGGGAAGCATAACACTGAAGGATCCTCTTGTAACCAGAGAAAAAGAGATGGTGGAGAGGATTATTTGCACAGAACTCAGCTTGGGTTTTCAAACCAGCATTTATAGGTTTAGAAAGAGCCAAGAACAAAAACTTTAAAATAGTTATTAGGGGTTTTATGGGAACTGAATGAATGGATGTTTTAAATGGGAAGCCAAATAAATATAAAAAAATATAATCTAAGCCTGGCAGGAGATCTGAGGATCTTGAACATTAAAGCTTAAAAAAATAGGAAAATAAAGCCTTAGAAGTGTGACACACAGCCTCTGGAGTCCAGGAAAAAAAAAAAAAAGCTTCTATCTCAGTAGAAGAGATGCTGTGCTTGAATCAAGGGACAACAATTACTAAGGTACTGCCCTATTAACACAAACTCTCTGTCCTGTGCATTGCACTCTAACCACAGCAATACACTCAAAGGAATCATCCACTAAGCACAAAAATCAGCATTTGAGAGAGAAGCTGAAGTCAGCCAACAAAACCACCAAGTTCCATCCACCAAGTGGCTTCTCCCACTTTGCTTTATCTAGGAAGTCATGCATATGGATTGAAATCCTCAGATGGCCACAGTGGTGCCTCTGCTAACCACAGCAACAGCCCTGACCTCGTCTCACTTGGAGCTGTGGCTGCAGAGCCTCTCTAGCTGAACACCTCTCAAAACCAACCTACAGTCTGTGCAGGAAATGGAAAGCTCCTTGCTCTCATCCCTTTTCTAGAAAATCAGACACTTACTCCAAGTAGTGACTGCAGCTGCTTTGTACCTGAACATCTACAGCATAAACGATGCCATGGTCTTTCTGCAGAAAATAAGCAGAGAGAGACAGATTCACAACAGAGATGATAATCCTCATGATGCAAACAAGTTTTATGCCAACCAAATCGCACCTCCTGTGGAGTTTCAAAAGCCTTTTACAAACCACTAGTAGATACAAAGTGAGTTTTGTTATGCTAATTAAATTAGTAATTAGGTGAGATACCCTTAGCCTATTATGCACTGATAAATAGGGGAAACTGAGGCTGAAAGCAGTGGAGAAACCAGCCAAACAGTGGGAACATCAGGAATCAACCCAAAACTTCTGACTCACATGCTTGTGCTCATTTGGCTAACTCTCCTTTAATGTAAGCCAAATCCTGCCTCTGATCTCATTGAAGCCAATGGTAAAACTTCCATATACGTGAACAAAGATTTGAAATTCCAGTCTGTCATCTGCACTTTATAGGTTTGTGCCTTTATAGATGGGGCAGATATTTCATTCTCCTCTGCGGTTCAGCCAGCTGGATGGTGCTATATATATTTAGGGCACAATGAGGAAAATAAATAGCAATTGGAAAGCAAAACAAAAAAATTCAACCCTTTCTTCCATATGGAAGATATTAGTATTTTTAATGGTAAAATTACTCTTCCATATTTATGGCACTTCCACAGAGAGATCAGTTGCTTGTAACCACTACCAGCAGCAGAGGCTGATCTGGTTCTCCCAGAGGTCTGCTCAGCAGCCTGGCAGCTCCCCACGGCCACAAAAGACAGTGGCTCATGACCACCTGTACCCTGGGAGAAACAGTGCTGCACCCAGTTATCCCCTCTGTCACCTTCTGGCTTTACTTTGGCTTTTGACAGAAATTGCCTGCTTTAAGACTGTTTTAAACTATCAGCAGGTGACTCCTCTTGCTGATATTCTCAGGAGAAAAATAATAATAAACAGCAAGCAAGCTTTAAAGCTCATACAAGCACAAGACGAAAGAAGTGGAGATCTGGTCTCATCTACACATCACCTGCAATGGAGGAAAGAATGAGGAACCTTGCATTTCATCCAACTCACCCCTTTCTGCAGTGCCCTCACATTATCAGTGCAGGAACCTGGATGGGTCAGGCAGCGATTAGCTGCAAAAGGCTCTACACCTTCCCAGTGAAAACTCAGCTATTTCATTCCAGCATATACACTGGTGAACACCACCAGTGTCACTGCTTGCCCCAGCCATTCTGGAATAAAAAAAAAAATATGTCAGGGGCAAAATTGCTTTGTCTGTAAGGGATGCCAGCAGGACAGAAAGGAGAATGGATCCCTTCTGCAGACGAGACTCTGTTGGACAGACCAGATGGATGATCCTGTTGAACAGAGTGTCTTCTGCTTTCACAGGTGAGGCTCCAGTCAGCACATTGCCTGGGTCTGCTCCAAAAGTTATGTACAAACAGAACTCTCCCCATTACCTTTCTGCTCCTGTATGCATTTGAGGGAACCACAAACAACTTCACCTGGATCAAACTGACTGTGTCACCATGCCATGAGTATAACACGTCTTATTCACCCCTGCAAAGGAACCAAGGTCAGCAGGGTGGAGCTGGCACAAAGCAAGGGGAGGGACTTGTCACCTTAAATGTTCTTCCACAAAAAGTGCCTTATCATGCCCCCAGTTCCGGGATTCTCAGAGTGAGAAGAGGTGGGAATATCCTCCCTCCTCCCCAGGATAGAAGGTTTCAGTCATTGAACAGCTCAGGCTGCAAGAAAGCAGGATGAACATGTGCAAACATGCTCACACCACACTAACATCCAAATGCTCCCCAACCCAAATGACATCAAGATTTTCTTTAATTACTGTATTTTTAAACCCTTGATTTTCTTGTGGTAGAGGCCTGAGAACCATCGGAGACCCTGGGGGGTGGAGGGGTGCCAAAGACAATTGTGGCCTGGGAATATTTGCCAGCTGGACAACATGACTTCTTTTTCCTTCTCAATTTTTTCCCCTGTTCTCCTTTCAGATCCTTCTTTCTGGCTTGCTGAGGTGTGCAAATGCCCAGATCTAGAAACTGCACACCCAGACTGCACTGCTGCATCAGTCCCTGCAACTGAGAGCCAATGCAACAGTGAGTAGCAATCTGAGATACCAGGAACCCTGCCTTGAACAGGCTGCACTTACTAGCCACAGTTCCCATTGAACTTGGAAGGCTAAGGTTTGCTCCTGTTTGCACCCTTTCAGCTTTAACAGCTACTCCTGATTTATATGAAGAATACAGTTGGGAATCTAGGATTCATTTCCTGTTCTAGAGAAAAAGAAAAGAAAAAACACAGTTTGGATCCAGCTATCTTGCAGGCTGCAAGTCTGTTCTCCATTCTTTCCTTTCCATGCTGCAGCCTCCTCTGCTCCTTCTGCCTACTTCAAATGTTCAGATGAACTGCTGAGATGCGGAAATTCAAATTACATGAATGTGAATCATATCTATCACTCACAAAGACTGTGTTAGTGCAATATCTTCCTACCCACCCTTCCTACATCAAAGCAAAATCCTCTGGTTGCCTGACACAGCGAAGACTATCTCACAAGCATGACTGCAGTTCTGCACAGAAGAGGGTAAGTGCTGCAGGAGCTGGTTCTTGAGGCTGCTGCCCACCGTGGAGATGTGCAAGACTATCTTGAACTCAATCCCCAGCTGATGTGCCAGCACAAAGCACCAAGACCCATCCTTTGGAAAAGATACAGGGTGTGATGTGAAAGATGTTGATTTGCTCCAGCTGATCAACAGATCAGCAGAGGCAGCACTCTCTACCAGCTGCACACGGAAAGGGAGCTGGAAGAGTATTTTGGATCCCACAGGGCCCAAACCATGGAGAAGGGTTGAGAACAAAGCCATTTTATTTAATAACCTTGAGGCACTGTCAGCAGCAGAGGTCTGTGGGGAATGGCTAGAGCAGGAGCAGGAAACTACAGATCCTAATAAGTAGCAATCACACAATTGTTTGGGAGAAGCTGGGGCTGGAAATGAGCTCCTCCATGGAATCTCATTAACATGACCTACTTCACCAGGGACTGAAGGGACTCCTGCAGCCTTCACACTCTCAGAACAAAACATGAGATAGCATAGGTGGAGAGTCTGAAAATCCCCATTTCCCACAAAGACTCTTGCAAAAGACTCTCTGTGGCCACTTTGTAATCAGTTTGGTGCCATCTCCTTTGTGAACTCTTTAATCCTTTCCTCATGAGTCACCTCCTGCAGTACCCGAAGCAAAACAGATCCACCTTTTGGATAAGAGAAAACTTGTCCTATACACTGGTTTTATCTTTAGTAACCTGAGCCAGCAAGATACCTAAAAACCAGGTGGGTTTTCACAATCTTGCTAAGAGGGCAGGAAGAGAAAGACTTACTGGAAGGCAAAGCCTAGATATACATTGCATGGCACAGTATGGATATCCTTCCTTCACCCCCTGCTGTCCCCAGCAACTCTGCAGGACTTGATCCCCTAACAGGACACAATATGCAAAACACTTGGAACCCATGGTCTTATCTGGAGACTTTTCTTATTCATCACCCAAATTAAATTGCTCTTCTGTAAACCTTACCAGCAGTGCCCCAGTCTCACAGCGCTTCAGTCACTCCTTTCAGACAGGAGGAAAATATTCCATCATCTGGATATGCCACAAACATTAAACAAGGATCAGCTTTCATGAACAAAAGCAGAAACATGCTATATCTGTACTTGTCCAAATTATTTGGCAAATAACAAGTATACTGGGAAAGAACAGACAGATGAGGACAAAACAGAGAAGTTATTTCCTCACAAACTGTATTCTTAATAAATAACTTGACTCATTTTGCTAAGAATAATTTGACTGGAACATTTGACTTACACCATTTAAAACTTTTATTTTTCACTTGCTCTTCATGCGCAGATTCTGTGACAATTTAACTCATTTTACTGGATTGAAGGACCAGAATTACACCCCAGCATTGCACTATTAAGCAGCAAAATTACCATTTTTCCTCTTTGTGTGCCTCCTTTCTGTTTTAGACTTCTTCACTGGTATGCAACGTAATTCTGTCCATACAGAAATCCTAAAATGCAACTCTAGAGCAAGATACAAGATGTCCTACATAGCTAATCAGGACTTAAACAACCATAGCAGAACTTCCTACCACTCAGCATCAGAACTAAATTCAAGAAGGCATTTCCACCCTCTCATTTTTTCCATTTTATCCAACCTATACAGGTTCCACATACACAGTTTTATTTGCAGAAGTTTTTAGCTCATCCCTCTGGGTCACATACCCATGGGTGATACCAGTACAAGTTAAATACCCCAGAAAGATTCATGGGGGTTTGCACTACATTCCTCTCCAGAGCAAAGCTCCTCACAGCAAGCCTAGGCTCAAGCACATGAGGATTTGGACATGCAGGCTCCATCAGCAGCCATACACCCAATGTACTTGTCCAGGCATAGAAAGCAGATTTATTTGCCATCTTCTGGGCCTTTTTCTTTTCCTCCTGAAACCTGTTGTCAGAGGAAGGGAGTTCAGAGCTTCTTTCCTTCCACCAGTGGGTTGGTTTCACTCTGCTACATTAATGGGAATTGCAGGTGCACTTCAGCCCAAATGCTAATTTCTTCAAACAGCAGAAAAGGCTACATGCACTTGGGGAGAAAGAATATCCGTCCGTTCGTGCAATCTTAGCTTTCAAGGGGAAATGTTCAGTGGAAAAAGGAGGAATGATAGGGGAAATTAAATTAAAATGCAGGAAAAAGAATATTAGTAACAGAAGGGAACTTTTACCTGTGGTGCTTGCCAAAATGCTTTCATGATGCTCAGTGAGAATACACAGGTGTACAGGAAGCCCAGCAGACTATCCAAACACGATGCCGAGTTGCCAGGTTCCAGGGAAATTGTCCTGTAACTGTAGCTTTAGAGAACCTAGCAGCTCAGTCCAGCTCTGGTCTCAGTAGCTCTCTTGGCCCTTATTTCCCTAGGCTGGCAGGAGAGCCCCTGGGGCATTCCTGCACTATCTCTCACTTCTCCTGCCAAGTGGTCTGTGGCACCTTCAAAGGCACCGAGGGTGAAGAGGGGATGCAGGGCAGCACTCACTGACACGGCAGAGGGTGTTCTGGGGAGAGTCTCCCAGGCACTTTGTGACAAAGAACATGGGTGGCTGTTGCCTGCTCAGACCTACAGAACTGCCCAAACACTGCCAGCCTGCATTCAGATAATTTCCAGAGCCTCACTACTGTGCACTGCAGTTCCATTTCCAGGTATTTCACCAGTTCCTTGTACAGCAGCATGAAAACATCCCTATCTCCACAGGTCACCTGCCTAATATACCTGCATTGTACTTACATTGCACAGAACAGCCACCAATGTTTGAACACTCAAGGCTGCACCCCTGATGTTTCAGTTCATATAAAAAATGAGAGTATTTGCTAAAACCCCAACCACACATAAATATTGTATAAAAATTCCTTTCCCATCCTTTTCTACTCATTCCCACAAGTTCACTGAAGTGGCAAGGTTTCCAATATGGACACCAGCCCTCTGAATGAAACTTGGCAGGTTCCACATCACTCATTTCATGCAGCACAGTGCTGCATGACACTAACAGCTTCCAGCCACACCATTGACAAGAAGAAAGTAATTCCTTCTGTTAGCAGTGACCTTCCAAGGTAGTGTGCTAACAGCCTTTCTTTATTTCATTGATTTTCCCAAATCATTGTCAGAATTTCTGGTAATAGGTTCATTAGTCTCACAACAAAGAGATGATTAATACATCCACCAAGAAGAGAGCAGGAGGAGCTACAAAGAACATGAGAACAGGAAGATGGTGTGATGTGAATGACAGATCAGCTTGGGTCACAGGTGGTGCTGCCCAGTGTTGTTCTCCCCTCTGTGCTGTTAGAAATTGGGGTGCAATCAGGCTCACTCCCATCTGACCATTCCTGGTCTGACCATGGACCCTGCCCAGTTCTGGGCTCTGGGCACAGATTTTATTCTTGAAGACCACACAGTTCTACCCCTTAGCTCCACACAGTTCAGCTCACCACGTGCCGTTGACGTTCACCCTAACAAGCTCAGTTAGTGGCACTGCCCACACTCATCTCTGCTGGCCAGAACTCACTCTACCACCACCTGGAAGTGGCTATAACAGAAGTCATGTCTCTTGATAAAGTCTCCTGATTAGTTTGCTTAGAATGCAAGCCAATCAAATCACATGCTCATAGAAACTATGTCTTATTTTCTCAAGCAAAGAGAGGCAACTTTTGAATAGAATTTACAACAACAAAAATTTTAAAATGGATAAAAATTGCGCTGTAATAACAATTGCTGATGTCACTGTATTGTAACCTCTTGAAGATCTCAACCATCCCCCACTTATCATGCTTTCATTCCTGCATATTTCTAATTTCACTCTACTTTATCTACATCCTACCAGACTGTGGACTTTTGAGTGCTATTTTTCCATTTCTCTTACACAATGGGAGTGTAGAGAACACGTATCACCACAAACTCCTCTGCTTATCTCAGAATCCTGAGGAGACAGAGTACCCAGAGCAAGAGGCCCCAGGCTCAGGGGACTCAGCAGCAGCTGGACCATCTGTGCTGCTCTCCTCCCATGTTTCATGCTTTCCTGAAGCTACACCTGCATGCCAAACTGGACAAATTCACATCCTCACAACCAGAGAGAAGCAGTTTTAATGCTCTCGTGCAATCTTCCTTGGCTTGCTTTTGCTATTTGTAGCATCACTAAGGAAACTAAACGTGACACTGGTGATCTTTATTCAACACGTGCCTTCCCCAGACATGATCTCAGCTAACGTGTGTATCACTGAAGCCCAGCCCATTCTTTCCCCTACAAATACCCAGGAAACCAGGTTGAACTGGAAGGTAAGCGATGATAGCTGTGACTGGATAATTTTTATGTCCAGCCCATGAAGAGCTCCAGGCCTTTGGAGCTGCAGCACCTGTGATGCTAAGCAGAGTGCATGGTATTTTTGTTATACAGATAAAAACAACACCTCTTGCTGGAAGGTCTCATTGCACTTTACAGCAGTGGGATGTAATTCCCTGCCAGAAATGGAGACAAAGGGATGGGATGTGACTCCTCTAAGATCATCTGCCTGGTCTGGAACAGCCACCAGGGATACAGTTCAGGACTTCTCTGTCCCTACCCAGTGCTTTCTCCAAGTGAGCCTGACAATAAAACACACTGGGCTAAATAAAAATACAGCCAATTCTGTCTTAAATCCAGTCTCTGCTCTACCCTTCCCTGGCAGCTGGCACCCTCTTTTTAAAGCATTCACCTTCATTTCTGAATAAAATTATCACTATGTGCCAGTCCTTGGTGCTGGTTACTGTCTGTGGAAAAGCAGAGTTTTAGTTTTGTAAAATCTGGGGGGGGGGGGGGGGGGGGGGGGAACCAACAAAACACCAAACCAACCAAACCAGAATTCTTTGCTTTTGATTTTAATTCCTCCAGAAATGATTCTGGCCTTCTTCTTAGCCTGAGAGCCAACAGTGGGTATGGGACGAATTTTTCATGGCAATATTAGAGCACAATTAGCAGTTTTCTGAGCTTGATATTTTCTGCACTTATCCTTACAATTAACCTGTTTGCTGGGAATATGTGACCTTTCCTAGTTCAGAGGTGGATGCACACTCAAGGCGAAGCTCTGGGATCATCCACACAGCTACGAATCACACTCAGAGAAAGACCAGTGGCACCAGTGAGCCACCATGCACCACTCAGTCTGGAGGAGCCACCCCTGGGAAAGCTCTCACCCCTCTGCAAGTGCAAAGCAGTCAGAGCAGCTTAGTGTGCAATAAAGGAAGCTCCGCTAAGGCAGCATGGCCTTAGGTGAAGGGAGAGCTGAGCACCTGCATTGAGACAGTGATCATGACTCAGTGACATGCAGTAATTTGTCAAGTCACAGCAATGTGAGCATTCATCCAAATCCAAGTGATTTCCCAATAGTTACAAAAGAAGCCCAAAGCACAGCAGAGTGAAAAACTTAGCAGTTTCCCAGAATCTCAAATACCAAACCCAGGTTCTCCTCCTGGACTTGATAATGAAAAATAACATTCAGGTGTATCATTTTCTCAGAAAACCAGACCTTCTCTAATTGCTCCACCATGAGAGTTTTAAAAGTATAATTCATTTAAACAGTTTTTGAAAGCACTGAATCTGTACTAATGAAGACTAATAGCAGATTTGCAATAACAAATCTTGGAAAGGGTACTTTTAGAAATTAACATCTCACCAAAAATATATTTTCAGTTGTGCATAACTAATTCCATGGTTGTTCACTGCAGGGTTTCTTGGACTTCAGAAATAAATGTATTGCAGGCTGTGATGTATAGGACTAGATGGGACTTCAGTCTGGCAATTTCTGTGCAAGCCAAGACTTCCCTGTTATAGGATTTTCTGTGTTATCAAAGCACTTATGCAATCTCCTGAAAGGGCAATATAGTAGAGTTTTACACAACTGAGAATCATTATTCCATTTTGCAGCACAAAGCTGTTCTGCACAGGTAAGTGATCAATGGGAAGAAAGCAATTGGGAGATTTCTGTTGACTTTTGCGTTCACAATGCTCATTTTGTATTCACACTTCTAAGTGGAAGACCCTGAGCTCAAGCTCTCTGTCAGGCACTAAGAGAACTGTGAATTGTATTAGTCAGAAGTCAGGTGTTTTCATCACACCCCGAAGTTATGTGAGGCCATTAACTGGCTGGTGCCACTCTAAATGGTATGCTACACCTCATAATTTATGCATATTCCTTAAGGGTTGCAAGAACTTAGTGTTTAAGAGCTCCCAGTGAAATCCAGCCCCACAGCACAGAGAAAAAAGAACAGGCATCACTACTGAATTTTCCAGAAATCTGAACCTAAAAATTTCCACAGATCTTGCAGAAAGTAAAACAAATGAGGGTAGGATTCCCAGCAGTTGCCAGTTCCAGCCTCCACCAGTTTTGCTCTGGCCCAGCAAATGCCTGTATGGTGCAGAGTGGTTTGAGATTCAGCCTTCACTAGGAAAAAGCAATACTGACAGAAGAACGTCCTGCAGGCAGCAGAACTTGCTTTGGTTAAAGACTTGTTCTTCCTTTGACCACAGGCAAAGCTGGAGGGTCTTGCAGCCAACTGTTACCCTGAGCAGTGGGCAGTGAGTGGCTGGCAGGATGGAGTGGAATTGGGAGTTTCTATGGAAAATACCTCTGTTGATACAGACTTCTGTGTGCCTGGGTATGGCAAAATTCAACCCCCAAGAAGCTCAGCCATGGTTTCTGTCAGTAAACCCTACACTGCTGAGAAAAGGACCCATGGCAGGAGAAGAGCAGGAACAGAAGTTTTGCCAAAAGGGGATAAGCAACTTCAGTTCAACTGCAACAAAAGGAAATGGGGTGACTTGGCCAAGTACCTCTTCCACTTTGCACTGAGTGCCCAGAGCAGTTGCTGCAGGTGATTCTGTGACCAAAGAAAAAAAGACAATGCTCAGAGAAGCTTACCTCTGGGTTTCTAGTATGCTCTAACTACAGAGCTCCTACGCAGTTTACCCTTTCACGTATTCTGCCAAAGAAATTCAGGTACAGATTATGGGATAAAGCCAGGAGAAACAAAGAACCTCTAGATATTAAAGGTGGAAGCTGATTTCCCTCCGTTTCTCTTGTTAGAGTGGTCAATCCACCTGATTTCTCCCACACGTTGTTCCTGGTCAGGCTGATACTTGCATCACTGGCAGCCAAAGAGGAGCATCAGACTGGCAATCTTCCATGTCTGGCAGCAGACACACAAACAGTGAGGCTGAGTAAATGCCCTCAGTAACTTTTGGTTCGTGTAGGAGTTGACAGCACTCTGACACTTTCAGGAGGTATTAAATACCTCATAGAATTGGGCCAATAGCCAGGGCACAGATCTGGCACATGGAAAATAATAAGTGGAGTATCTACTTGTAACCACAGCAACTTGAAAAACACAATGAAAACAGTGCATATCCCTGCAGAATTACTGAGGATGAACAGACATACATTTGTGCAATAGTGAAATAAATATTATACTGATGCTCCTGAATTTCAGAACAAATCCTAGTTCACGCAGAC
The DNA here is from genome assembly GCA_024500445.1 of Entomyzon cyanotis. Taxonomy (NCBI): domain Eukaryota; kingdom Metazoa; phylum Chordata; class Aves; order Passeriformes; family Meliphagidae; genus Entomyzon; species Entomyzon cyanotis. The sequence continues at coordinate 13,691,060 of JAKEPQ010000780.1, forward strand.
GTGAATGTCAGAAAGCCAGATGTTGTCTATTGATACTGAAACTTCCTATAATCCCCTAAAATTTGTTGGATAACATACAAGAACTGATTGTACCAAAGCTGAAAGGAACAAGAACAGCCCTGACACTTACACAACTAAACACAGGGCAAATCTGATTGTGTTTCAGAATATGTTCTTACTCAAGCTTTAATGCTTTTTGTTAATAGGCATATTTATTTACTTCCATGGATTGCGTGGTAGAGACCTCATCCACATTACCAGAGCTTGCATCAAGATAGGCATGGCTTTGTAATGTAAAGCCAAGACAGAAGGGTAACTGAATGTCTTGAGATAGGGGCTCTGATGCAGAAAATATGAAATTATTAGGCACTCCATCAAGTTCCTCATAATGGCTGCAGAGCAGATACTGTAAATTAATTCTTGGTGATAAAAAATGTGATCATAATAAAAAAATACAGTAATAACAAGAGTGTCCATGGTCAGAACCAAAGAGACGAACGTTAGTGGAAGACCCTCATGGGTCTTGCTGAGTTGAAACCTTCTCGTATTTTGTCCATCTAGTGATGAAACCAAAATAAATAATTTTCTCAATCAATCAGATACTACAGCAATAATTAATCTAGTCTACCTAAAAGTCTTCACTGAGGCTGTCTGATTTTCTTGTCACAGTTGGGGTGGGGGTAAATCCAATCAAAAAGAGGATGCAGATGAGACTTTATCCAAAACTTGAATTAAAGCTTTGGGATTCATGAACTATTAATCAATATTTCTTCCCTAATGGCTAAAATCTCTGTTTGCATTTCCTTGATTTAAGGTATTGTTATTAAAGGTAGGTGTTACCTCAAATATATGAATCATATCAATTTATGAAGAAGTTTGTAGCTGTACAGAGTTCTTTAATGTGTGGGTTTACCCTGCAACTGAAAGAAGTCTCGAATACACATAAAAAACTAATGATGATAAATAACATGTTATGGATTCAGTTTACAAGAGGAAAGCCCAGGATTTCAAGGCAATCCATTTATGAACTGTTCCATGGTAATGGCAGGAAAACCTGAGAGCATCATTGTGATTATCACTGCTGGTCTCAGTTTCAAAGAACCCAAGATTAAACAAGGGCTAGGAGGAAACCTAGGAGGTCAGCCTGATCCAGACAAATACTTCCAGTGCTGCAGATCCCAGACCCATCTCAGCCAATACTTGAGCTTTCTTGCCTTTCCATAAGGAATCTTTGCTGGGAATTGCAGTTAGACACAGGACAGCGATTTGCACAGAGATGTTGCTGTTTCACACTGGTGAATCCACTCCAGTCTCACCAGATCCTTCCAGAGGCTCATAAAAGAGGATAGAGATCCCTGCTTTACAGGAAATGGACCACTGAGAGACCAAGTGAGATGCCCAAAAGAAAAAACACAGCCTGCAGAAGAGCCAGAAAAAGAGTCGTTGAAACTAAGTGTTGTCAGGTGTTCATTGAAAAACTGCAGTTGTATTTCCCACTGGAGAGCTTCTGATCCCAAACCAGGGATCCAAGGGGAACAGAAATGCCACACACTGTTAACAAGGTCTGTTCCCATCAGAAGCATACATTTATCTCATCACCCTTACTCTCAGACCTGGATTTTTTCACTGTAAGTCATGAACATGTCACAACAATTTCCTGAATTGATGCCAAAGAAACTGTTGCTTGTGATTGCTTTAAATATGTCAAAGCTCTGCCTTGCTTTTTGGTTTGCTTGTTTTTTTTAAAAAAATATCTTTTACCTGATAGTTTTTGCATTAGACTTGGCAGTTCAGTAAGAAAATAGACTAAAAAAGCAATTCTTCTAAGATATGAAAATCCCTTTTGATTTAAATGTAGCAATTCTTAAAGCAAAATACCTAAGAAATTTTTTTTCTTTTTTTCTTTTTTTTTGATAGATGAAAACTGTGGTGACAGTCACACATCAGGGGAGTAACTCTGAAAACTCTGAGGCAGGTCAAATCCCTCTCAGAGCTGATGTTGGCAAGCAGCAAAGGGAGAAATCTAAACCTTTCAGTGCCTTAATCTGGATGCTCTGGAGAAGTCCTCTATCACTCTGAAGCACTACCAGATCTAACCAAAGCAGTGCCAACCCTCTGGAGTGATAGAGACCCTTTCCATGTAAACAGTTTTCCAAGGCTGATTTTTCCATTAGGTTCTTTATCCTTTTGGCATGCATTGTTCTGACTTTATGGAATGAAATCTGAAGCTTCTTCCTCTTAAAGAAGAAAAGGCTTTTGCATGCAACACAAAGCCTTACTGTTGCAAAGTGGCAGTGCCTGTACCTGTGTGAACCTGTCTGCTCAATCACCACATCCCTCTGCCAGAGGGCAGCCACAGTTCCCAGCAAGAGGCTGCACATCAGAGACCCCAAAGCAGCAAACAGAAGCATCCAAGCCATCTAGACATTTTCTGCAGCTGAAGAACCTGCATTTGACTCTCACTGTCCTTTGAAGATTTAGGAGCTGCAGCTGCATGCACAGATGTGCAGAAGGAAAGACACCTTTTGCAGCCTGAAGGCTGCAAGGAAGCTCAGGAAGAACTGTCCAGCTCTCTGCAGGGTGGGACAGGATGGTGATCTGGGGGATCTGAAGCACAATCCTGCTATCTCAATGTGGTGGGGAAGGAGTTGCAACCAGAGCTCAGAGCACAAGGGCAAATAATGCCTTAGTGTTGGCATCCTGTGGTAAGGAAAGCAGGAAGTGCCAGATCTGATCAGTCCAACAGATAATTCCAACCTCGACTTGCAGGCTGGGACAGGAGCCTCTGCTGTGGACAGTGAATCACCAACCAGCCCAGAGACATTTCCTTCCATTAGTCAGAGGAAAGCCTAAAGAACGAGAGTTTATTCCACTTCTGGTTTTAATTTCCACTTTGTGGTTAGCTTTGAAAAACTAATAAACATTTAGTGTGTCTACCACATAATTCTAGGTTTGCCTGTGTGTATAGGAGCCGTAGGGAGCAACATTATCACTCACAACAACAGACTTTAAATCAAACTGGCAGTCATTTGTCTGCACCAAAGAAATAATTTTTTTTTTATCCAGTGACAGCTTTTCAACCCCTAATAAATTTGAAATCAATCACATAAACCTGAAAACAGAACAGAAAAATAAATGTTTGCTAAAATATATGTGTGTGCTTATGTGTGCAGATTCGACACAGGTTGGAAGTCTTCCCACAATTAATTAATTCTAGGTGTTTTCCAGTTTTTAAGAATGCTGCTCTCCTGCAGCCAGTCCAGCCACACAGTGGAAGGCTCCTGCAATTACATCAACCTATTTCTGATCACTTCCCATGTATTGACACTGAAACTCTCTTAAATTACCCAGATGCTGCTATTCTTCAGTAGCCTATAGGTTTACCCCAGGCTAATAGCTCACAATTCAAATGACCTATACTTAACAGCCAAAACCCTTAACAGCCAAAAGCCCAGGACATGGTTTCCCTCAGCTGAAAACCCTTTCCCATTTCCAGATCTTCTCTTCCTCCATCACTCATGAGCCTAAATAATACATGATAGTTCACATTAGGCTGCCTTTCTGTGACAGTTCTGAGATGATTCCTCAAAGAGCTTCAACTCCCTTTGTGCAACAGGTTTTTAATGAGCTTTAGGAAGGGCTTTATAACCTCTCAGAATCAATCTCAGCCAGTATGTTTCTCAGTGACCTGCTTTTCAAGTAAAGGCTTGTGGCTTTTGGCTTGGAAGATGCAGAGCTGTGTTGGTTATCTAACTGGTTGTTGCACTGAGAGAGGAAGGACTTTAAAGACTGCCCCAACCTGGGCTGAGCTTCCCAAAAGGAGCACCAGTAGAACCATGGAGAGTGGTACAGGGGGTTGTGTAGGATACAGAAGCCTGAGCAAGGACAGAGCCAGCACATGATCACATGAAGGGATGTCACTGAGCCAAGGATGTTGCCATTATCTCCAGTTTCCAGCGAGGATGTTCTGTGTACGCACAGGCTGCACAACATCCCGAGGCTGTGCCATGGGCTGTGCAGGGAGAAGGGCTGGCGTGGGAGGTGAGTAATGGGACACAGAACAGCTCACTCGAGAGCCCTGCTTTGTGTCCATCGCATCTCGTTAGGAGCCTTGGGTGAAATCACTGCCCTGCTGACGTCAATGGCAAAACTCCCGCTGTTGTTCGCCTGCGCCAGGATTCCCCCACAAGAGCTTCTGACACATAAAAAAATCTTCATAACCACACAGGTGGGTCTCCCCTGTGATCTGCAGCAGACAGTTCACTGTCCTACCCAGTGTGACACAACATTTTTCTAAGTGCTGTATGTGTGAGAGGCTGGACTACAAAATGTTGCATTGGAGGGGACAGAATGTGGTGAAACACATACAGACACACAAAAATGCACTGCTGCTGCTAATGTGGGAATGGCATTCTTTAGAGCTGGTTAGGGCAGAAACCTGAACAAAGTCCAGTGCCAGCTGTAAGAGAAATCACACCAAATGCAGCTTGATAAATAAATATTGAACGAGCATCAGAATTTTGCTAAGCACATAGGAAAGATTCTATTCAAAAAAACTCAACTGAACAAAAAATAACCAACTTACAACAACAACCAAAATAACACCAAAACCCAAAAACCAGAATTCTCGGTGTTTTATGCACTCCAAAGAACTTCCAGTCAAAGACTTCCTCAATAAACGAGCTACACATTCATTTGCAATACTTGACAAGATTTAGAGCAAGTCACTGTAACAACCTGCCTATAATTACAGCAATAAAAGACACTAATTGCAACACTATTGTGTTACACGTTTGTCACTAAACATGCAGTAAAGCATCTGCAGCCAGTCCCAGCACTCATACCCCATCATTCACTGGAGCTGGATGGAGGCAAAGTCTTTACTACCATGTTAGACTAGAAGGCCTGCAGGTGCCTAACATGCCAAGGAAGCATCATGCTTTGTGTCACTGAATCTGAGAGAAGTGACACACACTACAATAGACTATTGCCATGCAGAAAAAAGGCCAAGTTACTCCCAGCTGTAACTACCATGCCACTCTGGAGCAGACTGTCTAACAAGGCAGCAGGGAAACAGGGCTGGATATTTATCCAGCCCCCAATTAGATGTATTTATAAGTTAAATCATCCAAAATGTTGCTTGCAGTATTATAGCCACAGTGTCCTTCCCACAGGTCTGTTGCTCTGCCTTAACACGCAATGGATATATGCTCCTGCCTCAGTTTCCCTTGAGTGAGCTGGTTAATTGTAATTGATTGTATATCTTTTTATAAACAAAATAACCGTGTTTGTACTAAATTATGGCCTGATTTTTGTGCAGAATTTAACACTGACTATGTATAAAGGCTGCTTCTGAAAACAGTCCCCAAAACAAAACTGTGTGTTTATACTGCCTGCAATTCCTCACTGACTGGAAATTTTGCTTTAGCAATTACATGGATGCAAAATGAGGACAAGCCAAGCACAGAATTTGGGAAGGGTTGTAAAACTCTGATAAAATCTGATCCACATTTTAATATTAGTCAGTCTCACAGTTATTTAGATGCAAAGCAAAAGGATCCCTGAAGTATGTTTACCTACACAAGAAAGTTACAAGAACAGTGATTCAGGTTTGAGTACCAATAACATCTTGCACAATTCAAACCTGTGTTTACCCCAGGCAGCTCTCAGCAGGCAGCAAAGCAGTATAAGACAAATGGAATTCTCTCTTCACCCCTTTCATGTACACATACTCTATACTGCACAGCAAATTTCACCATCCTGGATTTCCACTTTTAAGCATTATAATCTGAGATCACTTTAGAAAAATATACAGAGGAATTAAACTCTAGACTTGATGGGCTGCTCCAGGAATATTTCTTTCCCGATAGCTTCCTGTGAAGTAATTGCAAACCCAGGATAACCAAATCCCGTGTTGTCACACTCGGCTGTGCTGCAGTTAAGCGTTACTGCACATGGTCCCAGCAGCTGGGGGATGGTGATCCAGGGGCTCTCAGTTTGACCTCTGATGGGCAAGTGCACCTGAACTTGTTTGCTGGCAGCAAAGTCTCTACAACCTCTTTGGGATTACATGGCTCCTGCAGTCCTGATTCCCTCTAGTTGGAAATACATGCTATTGTGCTGCCAGTGAACAGAAGACATCACAAGGAACACAGCAAGGGTGATCGGCAGGGGCTGGGAAGAATGGGGGAGTTCTTCTCTCTTCCATCAGAGAGCTCTCCCCCTAAACAGATACCTTACCCCACTGCAGCTCTGACACCCTCAGCCCGGGTGATATGTTAAAAAGTAGTCAAAAGTAATTTAACAGAACAGGCAAAAATTAATGCTTTCTGCATGCATGACTGATGGCACACTGAGGTGAGAACAGTGGGAAACAGGGACTACATCAATTACACTTCCAGTTCTCAAATGCATTTATTCTGCCCTACTGGATGAAACAATTACTCTTTGTAGCACTCAAAGTATAAGTTTTCTATAACTGTTACTGTATCCGCTCAGCATTCACATGTGGCATTTCAGTCATTTCTGTTGGTACCTAATGATCAGCATCACACAGGCTGCTTCCAGGAAACATGTGTTTCTGCCTCTCTAGCTGTCCACAAATTAAAACGGGGTCCCAGAACAAAAGAAACCTGATCTGTGAGGAAATTCAGATCCGGATTTGAATTCAAGTCCAAACATCATGTCTGGTTTAAGGAAAATAAAATCATCACACACACATTACACATACAAAGATCTGCCCTCCACAGGGGCTCCACACCAGGGGCTTGAATATATTTTACCTTTATGCAGTCGTCTTCTCAAATAATATATTTTCTATTAACTTCTACCTTTACTCACAAGGTTTTCAAAGAAAATGGTGTGTGTGTTACTGGGGTGAACGGGATAAAGCCAGGGGAGAGTTCATACACTATAAAAAAGGCTCCATCCTCCCAGAGCTGCACCCCGGAGGAGGGAATCCTTTTCCCAGGACTACCAGGCTGGACCATTCCCTCCTAAGGCCAGGTAAGATAAAACGCTGTTCCCTTGGATCTCCCTGGCTCCCGGGAATGCCCTCGGGAGGCTGCGGCGGAGCTGAGCGTGTCCAGCCCGGCCGTGCCGCGAGATGGGGCTCTGTGCGCACGGACAGCCCGCCATTCCCACGGGACACTGGCCATGGGATGTCACAGCACTGAGGCTCACATTCCACCCACACAGGCTGCCCGGAGCCCCTTTCAAACTCCCGCAGGAAGCAAAGAGCAGCCGCGGTTTTTGCGCAAAGGCTGTGGGGTTTCGCTGCCCGAGAAATAAGAAGCCAGGGTCAGAGCTGCCGCTGGGAGACTGGCAAGTGCCGTTTTCCTGCTGAAATCCTAACCAGGAAGGCACGATTCAGCGGGGAAGAGAGCTGCTGAGACCTTCCCGCTGAATTCCTGGGAGGAGATGGCAGGCAGAGGTGTCCGAGGAGTTCGTGAAGCACAGCATAAAGCAGAGGATGGACCTTGCCTGGCAGTGTTTTAAAACAAAAGACAGCATCTCATATTAGAAACAGAAGAGCAGGGTCACAAGGAGAGAACACTGGAGACAGAAGCCCTGCCTGGAGCAGCCACAGCAGGGACAGATGGGACTCAAGACCTGCTCAGCAAAGGGGAACTGCAGGCCTTGCCCAGCTGGGGTTCTGCACCGAGGTCTGCCAGGGAAAGCAGTTCCATCTAACAGCTGCTTTTTGCATAAAGGAGGGAGCAGGATATACTTAATGCTCTTTTATTTTAAAAGGTCTTGTAACAGCTGGAAGGATACGTAAAAGAGGAAAAATAAAGTGCTGTTAAGCCCAAAAGGCGACACATGGTGTACAAGGGGGCTTGTGTACAGAACACTCCTTAGCTGTCCTGTAGATGAAAAATATGAGTAAAATGCACACCAAATAACTCCATAAGAGAGGCAAAACCAGAGATGCCTCCTGGCCTTTAGCACGCTCCTGTGGCAGAGGCAGAGCCACAAGCAGCCTCCTAGTAAAGCAGCCAGTTAAATACCCTCCAAAATCTGCTGTGGATACTCCCCACACCCTACTGCTTCCTCCCAGGGGCACCTCTGCCTCTTTCCTTGATGTTTGCTGACATTCAGGGTGTCTGCAGAAGAAGGAAGGGCTGAGCTGAGATAATCTGCTATGAGACAGAGCCATGGGGCACCATAGCCCAGCCTGTCCCTTGTCCTGCAGAAGCAAGTCAGCTGAGTGTGTCCAGGTGCACATCACAGCTTGTGGGTTATTCAAACCACCCAGACAGCCAGGGCTGCTCACAGAATGTGAAGTCCCACCTACATTTGGGTTGTACACTTTGGTGATTTCATATAAGGGTCTACGTGGAACAGCTCCACGCTGACAGCAATACACAGAGGTGAGGCACCAGAAAGCATCCCCCTGTGATTCCACACAGCTAAGCAGACTGCAGGGGCTGTCCTTAGTGATCTCTGGGGTTCCTGGAGATGTATGCATGGTGATGTGAGGTTGGAGTAGGAAACAGAGACCAAAGAGCCCTGTAAGAAACAGGAACACCAGAGAAACTTCAGCAGACACAGTATTTTTCTCACACCAAGGCTGAGCCAGTAGGTGCCTCCCAAGGAGGTTGTTCAGGGTGCTCCTTTTCCCTTGGCAGCAGGGCAAATGCATTTACTAATGAATAGGACCCTTAGAAAAGGCAAGGAATTTTTTCCTCCCTACACATATTCCGAGAAGCAGAGGAATTTTTTTTGTTGCTTTTTTCTTCTCCCCCCTCTTCAAGATTCTTTCATTTGTGATTTCTAATCATCATTCCACTCTTCTTTCCCTCCTTTTCTTCACTCCCCATTCGTAAGTCACCCCCCCCAGGCTTGGCACCAATCCAGACCCAATGAACTCCAGAGAGGTTTTTTTCTCTCCTTTCCTCACCACCACCACCTTCTCCTCCCTATTCAAACTGAACTTGTGGACAAAATAAACGCTGGCACTGGGTCATTGTCCTTCCCCACCTCATCACAGGATTCTGAGAGAGGATTAAACTAATCTCAGACATTGACTCACTCCCGGGTGCTGGCCTGGACTCCTGCCATGCAACAAGATGGCATCAAGTGCAATGTCCCAGCAATGTGTTTCTGCAGTGACTTCCTATGCAAAGGCAGCAAAAGGACCCAGCTCAAGAGCTGGTGGCTCTATGTTGTGCAGTGTCAACACAGCCACCACGTTTAACACATTGCCTTGATTTAAAATGGAAAAAGAAAAAAAGAAGAATAAAAAAGTCTAGAAGCTTCAAGGGAATGGACAATCCACCCAAACTGATCATTTAAGTGCTTCTGTGCTGGCTCATTTATTAATTAATACTTGAGCAAAGAGTACACTAAGTTGTGCTGTGATGGGAGGGAGGCTACTGGGAGTGAGACTTCCAGGAATTATTTGGACTGTCATCCTGTCTTCCATATATTCAGATGATCAGTACCTGCTGCAACCTCCTAGGAGCCAGCAGTGGCTGCCTGCAGGGAGCCCAGGATCAGTGGCCTTTGAGTGCTTCACAAAGGAGGACAGCCACTGCTGCTGCCACCCAGCAGGTGGGGAAACTGAGACTCCAAAAAACACGGTGATTCCCACAACCCACACGAGTAAACAAATGGGTTACTCAGGAGCTTTAGATTCTGAAAATACCAGCTCACTGCTGACATCTCTGAAAAGATACTGCTGAGGTTCAACTGCTTGGAAAGCTCTAATGAAATAAAGCTGCTGGGCTGTGTGTGCAGCTCCACCATTCTTCACTGACTTACACAAAGCTACTTCTGTCCAAGGATGTCAAAACATTCAGCAGACAAAGCCACAACTCAGCAGAGTTTGTGAATCCTGTGAATCCTATATGACAACGAGTTGACTTTGATGCAGCACATTTTTAAAGAGCTGGTGGGTTTTAATTGGTAAGGTTAAGTCACCCTCAAGAGTCAGGTGAGCATTAAAGACAGAAATGCACAGATGATTGAGGATTTGCCATTGATGGGGAGTGTATGTAACACATTTCTGGTATGCAGTGACACTCCTTCAAGGCTTGGAATACCAAGGTGTATGGATATAGAGGAGCTGTGGTCAAATACCTACAGTGGCTGTGTTAACAGCATAATCTACAGGGGCACAGGATGAGGGAGAGCTGTCGAGCTGTGCCAGGTCAGCTGTGCTGTGGCTGCAAAGCTGTGCTGCTGCTGTGCTGCAAAGCCAGTGAGGGTAAAGCTCATCTGCCCAGCCAAGACATCCTGGTGGCTCTGAGTCAGGAACTGTGACTGTTCCTCATTCTGTGCCATGGATAGCAACACACTGAACCTCTCCATGCTACAGGTTCTCATTTCTAGGTGAAGCTAATACAGCCAAGGACCCTTCCTATGCCATCCACCAGCACCCTTTGTGAGCAAGCTGGCAGAAGGGAAAAGGTTGCTGGGAAGAAATAACAAGAGAAAAACAGAAGGGGTAAGACTTGACCAAAGGGTAAAACCCTTCCTGATCCATCTCAGGCAGCAAGTGCTAAGGGAACAATTTCTCATTCCTGCACCAGTCTCACAGTTGACAACTGAACAGCTCTGAAACAATCCACAGATAGCAAACAATTCCAGTCACAAACACCCAGGCACAAATGTCTAGGTGGTTTGTCAGGGAGCAATTAAATCCCGTGCTGAATAAAAGTGTTAAAAATGCATCACATTGTGGCGTTAAATAGTCTCTTGTTGGAGAAATTGGTCTCACTGCCAACTCCCGCTTGGGTAAACTGTTTTTGCCACTGCTGGGATTCTCTGAATGTCCATCAGGCAGTTGCATCACACACTGAATAGTTTGGCATTACCTCATGCCTTAAGGGAAAGGCAGAAGAAAATGAACTAGCAGCCTGTTTTCTCTGTCTACTTATTTATTTACTTTGGTGAGGGGCTTTTTTATTTGCTTTTGTTTTGGGGGTATTTTTCTGTCCTTTTTCCTCCTGAGCTAAGGGTAACTTGAGTGCACAGCAATCAAAAAAGGTGGTGAGGAAAGTGCTTTGTAAAGTGTAACTGGGAATGTGGAAAGCAAGGGAGAGAAGGAAAAACGTGAGTCAAAGCATTAAATCCAAATTCCAGTCTGGGACTTTTTAACGAAGATGGAATACTGACTAGTTGAGCAAATTAAGCTTTTTCAAGGGGGTCTGGGGAAGTGATTGGTTTCTATCCAAGCAGAAAATGTCATTCTTCTCCATCGGTACCAGTGAAAATAAGAGAGACAAAACACTCCCAACCCTGCTCCGAGGAACCTGAAAAGATGGGAGAACAGACAAGGACAAACAAGCAATTAAAAGGAAATTGCTTCTCTCTTCCCACCAAACCTTTTGTTTTTTCCCAAATGAAAGTGGAAAAAATTGATTAGGGGGTCAAAAGGAGGAAGAACCGAAGAACTGTATCACGTGCAGTGCCACGTGAGAACAGCCACTCTGCTCCACCAGGGTGTGGGCAAAACATGCTGCAGCAATGGGGCTAAAGACTTGCAAGAATGGACAAAAACTCACTTATCAACCTATTTTGACTGTGCCTCCTTCCCACCTCTGAAGCTTACTTTGACAGGTACAGTTTCTCTGCCTAAGTCAACAATGCCATGACTGAAAACTGAAAATATTTTCATGTGTTGTTGTGTCATCAAGGCACTCTACCATGTTTCTCAGTGTGGTTTCCCAAGGCGTGGCTGGCACACACTGACCAGCAGCTGCTCAGATCTGCAGCTGGACTCCCTGGCTGCACAGCAGGTCAGCAAAAGGGAAATATGCCCTCATCTCTGTCACTGCAATAGCTACACCCACATCCTACTCAAATCTAGCTTAATGAGTGGATTAACTAATATTCGGCTGGCAAAGTGGATAAAAGGGATGCTCAAAATTTGTTGCCTGCTGCCCTTCTACCACACAGAGCTGCAGACAGCAGCTTTGTCAACTTTTTCCATAGGATTCACACATGGACTTCCCTTGGAGCCCAAAGCAGAGCAGCCACACAGGAAAGGGGCCACAATTCATGAGACAATAAGCATAAACTTTATTTTTTCCAGTAATACAGTACTTTTTAGGGAAGCAAAAACTTTGCATCAAATCTAGATTCCCTTGTATGCGCAATGGTCTGCAGCTTTAAAGGGTTCATTCAGCTCTGGATGGAAATACCTCAAGTCATACCCAAATTATCTGAGAATTCAGTACTCAGTAAGATTGGAATATAAAGTTAGGAGAAAATCAGGTTGATAGAAAGAAGTTCTATACAAAAACAATGTTTTCTGCATTGGATCAGAATGAACAAGTCCCTAAATAAGCAGCCCAGCCTCAACAATGGTCACAGTAGCTAGACAGAGCACACAGATGTGTGATACTTCTCCCTTAAATTCCTCCAATCTCCAACTATTTTCAGCCCAGGAACTTCCAAGGCCAGAAGGGCATTTTCAGTGGTTGGTAACCCAGGCTGGATTTCTCCTTTCTGAACTTTTCCAGTCTTCCCTTGAACACAAGTCTAACTTTAGCCCCTACAACATTTTTTGGCAAGAAGACACCAGTCTCTAACATGGAAGATCTTTCAGGAACTATTTGAAAAAACAGGCAGTGATGTACATGATCACTTGGTGGTTGGCAGGGCCTGCAAAATTCTTAGCTCTTCCCTGTTTAAAACAGTCTTTAACTCTTCACAGGTGGGGAAATCAGAACCATCTCTCCTGCATATCCAAGCTGTCTCATAGGATGAGCTGTGGTAATGCATGTTGAACAGCTCAGCTGAGCAATACCCAGCATCAGAGATCCTAGAGCATATTCTGCCACAACAGCTGGAAACCCTCTCCAGACACCCACTAATTCCACCTTACACTACAGTATGCACCTATGCAGAGCTTGGACAGTGATATCCACACAACCATGACAACTGTGAATCTGTCAGCAAAACAGTGTGAGAAATCATATCAAACCCACCAGATTTCTTGAGAAGCTTGAAGTTGGCACATTTGTGAGTGTTTCCTAGAGGTCTGCATATTTCCAAGGAAACCTGAGAGAAAGTATCACTGATTTGAAACACAACCACCCAGGATTTTGATCAAAGTGAGAAATCTAAGACATTTTGTTAAGCTCCACTTCAATATTTCAAACTCATGTGTGATTGCAAAAATGAAGTGACAAATTCATTGTGAGAAACACATTGGTAACGCAGAGGGAAAAGCCAGATGAATCTCTTCAAAGTGTGAAGGCTGCTTGCAGCACCTCTCCTGTTGGACACACATAACCAAGAAAGCTTTCTATAGTAATTTAAACTGGGCCAGGAGATCTATGGGCAGCAGCAGGGCCTCATCCTTCTGACCCTTGCTTCACCACATTCTCTCTATGCACTCTGGTGCTGGGGAAGTTTATCCTGGGAAACTCCTTAGGCATAAGGCATTACTGACACCAAATGTTTAGAGGAGTTCATGCACATGTAAAATGAGAATGCATTTTTATGTTAGACAAAATAAACAGACCCAACCTCCTGGACATAGGAGAACAGGCTGATCACTCATTACCTCCAACTCAAACTTCCCTTGAGAATGTTTGAAACCATATCATTTTTCCTGTTTTCTGTTTTTTCTTAACTAAAGCATTTTTTATTGATCCTTGCTGGACATAATACATTTGTCCACCTGAGCTATTCACCCTGTATATTACTGATTTATATAATTAAGTGAGGTCATTATACACAAGTGGCTTCATAATCCACTTGCAAGTGCCACACAGAGAGACATTCCTTGGCAAGTTGAGGAAGGGCAGGCCAGTCAGTCTGCACTGGGATTTCATTTTGCCCTGCAAGTCTTCTGCACAGAAGGACCAGGTTCAGTTACCCAGAGGTCCTGGGTAACCCAGAACAATGATGCCTTGCTCCTGTGTCCCAGGCTTTGACTGGTGCTACGGCAACAGCTAAGTCTGGCTGGGACATTTTCATTATACTCTCAGGGCTGGAAAACAAACAAATTTGTACAACGCACACAAACAGTCTTTTCTAATCTCTTTTAATGGCACTCTGAAGACCAGACTGTCAATTGTCTGCTGTGTTCTCAACAATTTGCTAATGATAATTAAAGATGCTCAAAGTTTGCCAACTATTTCAGCACTCTATTTAACCAAGAAGATAAGGGTTCAGGAGGAAAGCAAATGAAATGAACTTGATCCAAGGAGGAGGCATTACCTACAAAGGAACCCATAAAGGCATAAAGATAGCAAAGGCAGAGTAAAATGTTCTCTAAACTGCACAACAGATACACAGGGAGATGATGCCAAAAGCCTGGAATGAGATTACAAAAGCAGGAGAGTAAGTGGATTCTTTTTTCCTTTCTTTCTAAAGGATTCCATCCCAAAGAAGTTGCTTAGACAACAGCAACCCCCTACCATGTGACCTGTGTTTGAAGAAAAAAAAATCCATGCTGTAGTAATAGGAAGATCAAAACTTGGGTTATGGTTGTTTTGTTTGTTTGTTTTTCCTTCAGCTGAGAGAAATTAAATACCCGCTGAGTGCCCATTTCTGTAGAAAAGGACCATATTTCCCCCATGGGCTGTGGGATATCGGGCATGCAGCCCTCAGAAAATGGAGAAAGGGAAAAAGAAGAGCAGGCACCTATAACTGAAAGCACATCTTTGGCTGCTCTGAGGTTCTGCTGAATCAAGAGTCCTACATAAATTCTCAGTTCCAGAGAATCGTTCAAGGCATTCAGCTGAGCCACGCAAGACTATTCACCTGACCACTAAAACTGTGAGTTTGCCAATTTATTTTTAATAAATACTGTGGCAATATTAAAGAGTTGACAGACACCAATATGGTGCATTTTCCTTGTGTCAACATGTGCAGCAGGTAACCAAGCACACGCCTGTCCCCTCGTGAGACTGAACTCATTGTCTCACAGGAAACATCTTTCCTTTCTGAAGGTCACCAACCCTTCCTCTGCCATGATCATGTGTGGTCACATGCCTGCTCCTAAAAGTTTCACAGAATTGTATCAAATTCGTACTTTTTGCAAGTTCCATACATGCAAAATTGTAGCTGTGACCTTCTGGCACCCTTAAGTATTAGGCTCTTTGTACTTCAATTGCCTTATTGCATTATTTTTTAAACCTGTTTACTCCCTGAGTGTGCCTGTGTTGGGAGCAGCATAACAACTTTGCAACAGAAAATTAATGACATGGAGAACACTTTTGTACCAAAGGGAAGGAAGTCTTTATTGGGAAGAATAGTTTTGCCTTATACCCAAAGGAGCTTTATCTGTCAACCTGTTTTCTGAGCACATCATATTCAACTTCTGCTCATTTCAGGACGTTCCATAACTTCAGCAACACCCACTTGGCAGGACTAGGTCCCCTTGCTGTGCGAAAAATGGTAATGGTCTTCCAGCAGATTGCCCTCCACATCATTCCCAACTAGAAACTGAGTGAAAACACTGTATTCTTTAATTCTTAAATCACACTTTTTCCCCTCCAGATAAACCAATATCAGAGAACATTATTAAATGTTCATTTTGAATCTGGCCATATTGAAGCTCAATTAGCTCCTACTATCTGAACTATTTTTATAAAATACATTCCTACTAAGTTTCACATAATTACATTTTCTAAGAAATTCAAATTTTTGTAGAAAACAATGCAACAGTCAAAAGCAAAAGGAAGCCTTCTGCTTGTAAATGTCTATTTCCAATGAAGTTCCACATTTAGTGCCATTTATTTTAAAAATCTTTTTAATTAGTAGTGCAAATTAATAACCCAGGAAGAGTTTCATGTAAATATTTACAGGTTCGAAAGCTTGCAGCATTATACTCACAGGTTTTGATGTTAGCACTTTGGGGCTAAATTGTCCTTTTTTTTTTTTTCCCCCACTTTCATGCTCCCAAACTCATCTGAAGTTGGAGTAAATTCTCTACCAAAACACCAAGCATTTCACATTCATCTTGGATTTTTTCTGGCCAAGTGGAAATAACTCCAGAGAGCAGGGGGAGCTCAGCCCACAGCACTCCTTGCTCAGCGTGTTTGACTTGAACCAAGCACTTGGCTCGGCAGTGACAAATCAGGACATAAGGTGGCATTATTGCCCTTCCTTAACTGTCTGTAGGGCCAGAGTCCAGATTGGCATGCCAACAGTACTACAACCTTGTTGTTTGGTATTCCAGAAACAGTACAAAACAACAAAAAAAAAGACCCAATGTGAAAATCAAGTCTGCACCGAGATGCATTCAGAACACTATCCACAGCCAAATCCTGATTGCTCTCCCTGACTTAAAATTTTCCCTGAATACTTTGTGTATGAAGTGGCCTGACTGAAAAAAAATCACTCTTAGGCTTTTAGTGCATTAACTGCACAGGACTTCTGAAATAACATTTTAAAAATCTGGACTTCATTTGTATCCTTGACTCAGTGCTCAGCTGTGATTGCCCACAGCAGGAACTCCCATCAAATTTATAGAGACGCTTGGAATAAGAAATGAGAAAGCAACTGCAAAGGATACAGAAACCTGGTTTGCATGTTCATCTGTTTTCTGTTCATACAAAACAATTTAAGGATTTTAAGCTTTTTTTTAAATTAAAAAGAGCTCATATCTCTGCATTTCAGATAGTCATGAAACTACAAAACAAGGAACCAGCTTTTCCCTGGTCTTATCCAACACTTTTGGTGTCTTTGGCTTGAGAACCATCTTTTTTGCCTGCTGAGTGTAGCAAAAGAGTAGAATGAGACCAACATGTGAGCATGTTTCCTGTTCCAGGTACATACAGGATCTTTCATTCAATAGTTGGAAGCTACTACTCACAATGGAAAGAAAGGGAATACTTCAAATAATACCAACAGTTAAACACTGGAACTGTCTCCCACATAATGGACTACCCTAGTACTTCAAAATCAGGGCAGGTGCCTTTTGGGAGAGGATGTTTTAATCACATATAAAACCTCAGTGTGGAGAGAACTAAGAGAACTGACAGAGTTACATGGTGTCAGAGGCAAAGTGGTCCCTTTGGGTTTAAAGCTCTGTAAACACTTGATTCTCCAGAACAAAATTCATTGCAATATCCCCACATATCTCCTTCATTCATTTCTCCTAACAAAATACACTCATGCCTAATTCTTTTATTATGCATCTAGCATGAAACTCACAAATGTAAGGTCCATGTCTGTATGACTACAGGTTTAAAGATTAAAAGCTCTGCAGGTGTAGCACAGACTGTCACAGTGTTCTCACCTGCAAAACTTTGCCACTTGAACTCTGAGACATGGGGGCCAGAAATCAGCAGAAGTGGGAAGCATCTAGTGAAAAACCATCAGAAATTCAAGACAGCTCTGCAATGAATTTGTTTGTACTTGGTTACCGGGGCGGTGGCAGTTGGGATAAGCTCCAATTACATCTGACCCATTGCACCACTTCACTGAAAAGGGGCTCATCACAGTCCAAGAGATGCCAAGCACAAAGGTGCTAATGTAAATTTGCCTATCTCTGGTTCCATTAATCATGACCTCCTGACAACTTTTGTATCCTGCTCTCCTCTTCCCCCATGTCACTGCAACCCTGAAGGGCCTCTTTTATCACATCCATTCAGCCAGGACCATGATCTCCATGAAAACTGCCTCTGTGGCAGTGGCTCACTGTCAGACATGGCTCCAGCTCATTTCTTTCCAGCACTGAATTGCCTGACATGATTATTAATCATGGCCTCACTGACAGGGCACTGAACTGTCTGGAGATGAAACTTCATATTCCTATCCAGGGCTCCCCAGTTAGGACATGGAATTTGTTTCATCTTTGTATAATCAAGAAATGGAGCACATTAGGGGAGAGAATTAACCCCAACTTCAGGTTCATAAAGGTGGCCTGGCTCTGTTTAATTAAATCTGTCTTAAAACCTCCTAATCCCAAACTAAAGACTTAATAATGTTCAGGAACCTCTTTTCCCTTACAATATATTGGTATAAACTGCTGACAGCTTAATATTGAAATTAAAATGCTGCTCCTCTACCTGACCTGGCCAGTACAAAGACCAAAAACCACATTCTCCCAGAATGGCAAGAAGATAGTGCACCAAAGATGTTGTGGTTTTCATAAGTCTATAAAGCTTTCAATTTAATGTTATAAAGTGTCAAAAATGTTTAAAAAAATTAAAAATAAAAATCAAGAATGGAAACAGGGTGTGAAGGTTTGATTCTTTCTCTGAACATGCAGAGACCTATCCTTTTAGACTGAAGATGGCAAACCCTTACCCATGGGTTTGGGGTATTACTCATTCCATTGAGAGAGTTTTGAGGTACCAGATACCACTCCACGCCTGTTTGATAGTGGCCAGAGAGAAGCACTGCTCGGGCTCTCCAAATCTGGTGGGAAATCTGATTTTGTAATTCCTTCTTTAAAAAAGTGAAGACTTGTTTCAGGTTGTGATTAGCAAAATTTAGACCTAGATTAGACCTTTCTTTCCTACATTGAAAACCAGGTGGTTGGATTTGGAATTTTGTTACCAGAATGAAGTATCCTAGAATGTTGATCTCAGCATCTGTTTAGTCTCAAGAGGGATGAAACCATGATCAGAATTTGAGAGGGCAGCTTGTGGAAAGCAGAGTGACTCAACATCAGATCTTTAAGGAGGCAACCACATCAAGAGAAAAGCAGTGTAGTCCAGCATTGGAGAAGAAAGACAGGAGGAGTAAAGCACTGATGTACAGAGGCAGCAAGGCAGGCTGTAAGGAATACCAGCTCAAGCCCAAAGTGATTCATGGGAAGCAGAGTCATTCCTATTGATCTCCATCCCAAATCCATCCAGGTCCATTTGAGGAAGGGTACAACTTGTAGTGCTTCTCCCTTCCTGAGAAGTCCTGCTGTGCCTCGGAGACAGAGGACAGGGAGAAATGTAGAAGACTTGGACCCAGCAAATATTGCATCCAAACAGAACATGGAGCAAATGGAAACGGTTTCCACTCTTTCTTTCCCTAAGAGGATTATGTCAGCAGGGCCTGGCTGGCGTCTGCACCAGAGCTCAGCGCCAGAGACCACGGCAGCCAGCCCTACCCTCCTGTCAGAGGCTTTCATTAAGACTTTGGTTCCCTGTTGCTCACATGGCGGCTTGCACGTGCTCCCTAAATATCCTGCAACCACCTCCAAGGTATTTGCTGATATAGAAATCTCTTCCTCCCCCTTTGCCCCTCCTCCCAAGAACCTGGGGCCACAGCACAAATCACCATCCTGCTGAGAAATTTTCATTACACAAGGATGGGACAGAGGACTCAAGCTGAATGTGTATTATCACAGAGGCAAAGACCTTACAACTGTACATGGTGTCTACTCCTCTGACCCTGCCAGCTAAGGGTGCACATAAACCATGCACAGCCCTGCAAGCAGCAACAATCTCCTCATGTACTGCTTGTGTTGGGGAATAAGCAGAGGAGTTACTGCCCTTGGCCAGCTCCAGGTGCTCTGCACCAGCTGCAGAGCCATACCACAAGTTGGCACCTTGGAGTTCCCTCATTGCTGAAGGGATATTTCAAACTTTAGCATTAAATAAGAATCCCAACATCACAAAGACTAAAGACAGACCCTTGTAGCTTCTGTTTCCTGATTTGCCTCTGCCCTGTGTTCTCAGACAGCCAGAACAGCCACGCAGATCCAAGGGGGTAAGATCCATTGGGCTCAAAACTGGCAAGTCAAAGGACAGTCCCAGCCATTTCAAATAATACCACAAATTTTTAATCTTGTTTTGAGATGAAAGTGAGGGATTTTCACTATTAAGCTCAGAGGGAGAAAAGCCTCAAATGAGGCTCATTTGGTCAGTCACACAGTTAAATCCATCCAGCTGCAAAGAGTGACATATTGTGGTCACACAAGTGAGGATGGATGTTCCCAGATATTTAGCTCCCCTGCATCCCAGTAACAAGGAATAACTTTAGCTCCCCTGCATCCCAGTAACAAGTAATACTTCCAGTAGAATCATTCAGTGAATCTACATGGAAACCAGCTCATCCCTTTGATCTCATTGCTCTGTTACCAACTTAAACAAAACCAGGAGAAAGGCTTGCCTCTGACTGTACAGATAACTTAAATGCAATTCCATTTACAAAGCACAGCATATAAAATTGCATATATTCCTTCAGAATAATCAGCACTTGTCAAAAATCACTTATAAATCCCATTTGTTTGAAAGCATGGATTCTGGCTTCAACTTTATGTTACTTGTTTCTGTAGCAGCAACTACAGCTTGAGGCAGGAACCAAAGCATCAGACAAGTCGAATATACCATCTAATGTGGAACTCCCACATTTTTTTCAATATTTCTCACTCATGGTACCTGCCTCTACAGATGTTCAGTATGAAAGCAGAAAGTCAATCATAAGTTGGGATATTTGGAAAGAATATATGGTTTTTCTAAAAACAAATACTAGAAGTCTTTTTATGAAACCCCCTCAATCATTTGGAAAATAAAACTACCTATACTTCAGTGTCTTTCTTTTCTTTCATTCTATCCCAATTTGCATTCTGTCACTGGAGAGGCCATGCTTCCTTCCTTTTTAATTTGAGGAGGCTATTTTTTTCTTCTTTCCAAAGGCTGAAAAATATGGAGAACCCAAAAATCATTAGAAAACCTTTTAATTTTGGGGAGGGATGAAGAAAAGTGGAAGCCTGTAAAGTGCAGGATCAGCTCCAATATGATATCTGTGAATTTCTATGGTCAATACACATGGAAAAGTCAAAGAGACTAAAAATATTCATATTTCCTCTTTAAAAGTCACAGAATATTGAAGAAAATCTATTTCATTTTTAAAGTTTATATTATATTGTATTTTTCATTTAATTCTTCTTAAAGTGTTACTTTTTTTATTTTCCAAAACATTCAAAGAATGTTAACCCCTGCAGAAGCATTTAGGAAACTACACATTTGTAAACCCAGCACTGTTGGAACTGTGGCAAATTATAGCAGTTTCACCAATTATATTGTTCATTGGGCTACTTGGAGTCCTCCTCTTTCCATAACCACTTAGTCCTTTACCAAAGAAATATAAAGACTGTATAAGCTAATGCTTGCAATCTAAAATGCAAAATAAGTCTTAACTCCAGGGTTAAATTAAGGACCCAACTTTTAGCAAAATCTAAATAGCCAAGCAACAGCAACAAAGATGATAATCTGACATATTTATAGGGATCAGGTTACCTGTACACAAACACACACACACTGTAGATAAAGGTATAGTACAAACTACTGATATAAAATGTAATTCACAAGTGACTGGTGCAGCACGCCGATAACCCAAGTCTTAAATAAAAAAATGCCTCCGTGACAGAAGGTTATTTCATGACTAGTGATTGCCTGAGGTGGCTTAAGGCAGTTCCACTTGCATATCAGACAGGCAGCATGTCTTCCAGAGTGCAGACTAATGCTACCACCTCTTTTGGATGTCCTAGGTGGCAAGAAGCCCAAGCAGAGCCAGTCAGGATTCAGCCTGGACAGGATCCATAGGCACAACAGGTCCAGGCACAGGGCTGGGGCAGAACACACCACTGACAATTGCTAATGCTGGCCTTGAGCACTTCTGAGACTCAGCCCAGCAATTCCCAAGCATTCTGACATCCGACACCTAAGACACAGACAGGAAGTAATATCTAGAAAGGACACCCTAAAGTCAGCACTTGGCATTGAAGAGTTCGGTTTTCTGATAAAATCTCTGTGTTTCTGGCCTTTCATGCTCTCCTCCACAAATATTTATCTTGTAAAGTCAGTGTGGAAATCACCTTGACGCACAGTCTGCCAGTCTAAAAACTAAAGCCCAACATAACAATGGGGATCTTTTCAAGAATATATAGTTGTATATGGTTATGTGTGTGCAATATAGGCACAATGCCTATGTCCAATTCCATTGTACTGTAAGCAAGTACCTTTGCCATAAGGGAAAGTCACCAGTATGAACCTGCATTGTGCACAGCACCATATTCTGCTTTATATGCACAAATCCCAGCGTAGAGGCAGATGGAGGGGCCAGTTGTTAAACCCAGGTGATTATGTCACAGGTTTGGGGTTTTGTTTTATGTTTTCTTTACCAGCAAACTGTCCATTAACTTTACTGAGAGCAGAAAGCAAAAGGAGAGGAATTTGTGAAGTTGGTAGCCCATATGGCTGGTGGGGAGTTAATCTGTGCCTAAGCAGCAGGTCGCATGAGCCAGGCTGTCTGTTGGGGTTGTTAGTAACCTAGGGGCAGATCATGGAGCAGCAGGGAAGAGGATAAACTCAGCCTACAAATACAGTCAGGAATGTGGCAGGAAATTATTTTTGAAAACATACTCTGAAGCATAATAGCAACAATCAGACGGTCAGGCCATGTGTATGAAATCTATCTGGACTCAGGGCACACAACAGGAGTGCACACAAGTGTGTGATAGAGCAGATTGGGTGTATACTCCTGTGTCCATATCTGCATGTTAAAAACCTCAACCCTGCTCAAAGAAAAAGTGCAGGCACATCAGAGTATATCTACACAAACACTGCTTTCCCTACAATTCTAAGCAAAACAAGAATAACTTCTTTGCCTATGCTTCATGCAAACCATCTGCCACACAGCTTTATAAAATTATTAATTATGTCAACACCAAAGAACGAAAGACAGAATTAGCAGAAACTGAAAGGTTCAGGCAATGAAAATTTTTTTTAAAGGGAGAAAAAAAATCATGAGGCAAGCCCCAGATCAGAAGAACAGCACAGGACAAAGCCTTTGCACCTCCAGTACAGACTGTGACACCGGCCAGGGAACAACACGACAGAAAGCCAAGAACCAGGTGGCACAGAGGGACACAGCCAAAGGCAACATGAAGGAGGTCTGCAGGGTAGACCAAAAGAAGCAGTAAATCTAATTAAATTTTAACTTAATTTTAAAAATGTCACTCAATAAGAATTTTGATGCTTGAAGCTTTTTCACCATTCAAGATGACAATAAGACAGCAAACAATTGTCTAGGCTGGAATGCTTTATTTTCAACCATCTTTTTTAACTCATTGCTGGCATAACCCCAGATAATTTTAACCCTCCAGCTGTTGTGACTTTAGGATAAAAAGAGGTATACATTGGACAATTTAAGCAATGTGACACCACACAGCTGGATAACCTACCCTCATTTTGAGAAGGGGTGAAAGATAATCAAATAATCTTTGTGAATATGTAGATTCAACATCAGCAATGGACCATTTAGCTACACAACCTGTATAGGTTGCTGCTGTATCTTCTGCTGCAGCTAGTAGAAGTTGCCCAGGACAGAATGCAAGAGCAGGGCATTGCTTCAGCCATATACTTGTCTAGTTGTGAGGAATTTCAAGCTCAGGAACTTCTAGAAGCATTGCCTTTGTATTTACTACTAGTGATCAGTGCACAAGCACGACTTTATTTTAGCCTCAGCAGAGAGCAGCCCTCTTTACTGACCACAACAAATTGCAAGGCAGTTCAACACAGAGGGAGAAACTCAAAACTTCCCCTCACAAGTGAGAGCTATTCTTCCCCAAACTTAAGCACCAGAACAAATCAAACATGACAGATGTCATTTGTGTTACATATTAGTGCACTACAGGAAAGCCAGAGCCCACCAGCAATGTGTGCTTTATAAAAAGCCCCAGAACAGACTGCATAGTTAAAAGAAGAGAAAGCAAGCAATATGGAATTATTTTAATGCAAGGACTCTGGTATTCTTTGCAGCCATTTGGAAATACAAATTTTTTCTGAAAGTGGCAAAATATTGAAAAGTGAGTAGAAAAGAAGGTTTTCTTTCACTGCCACAGGTCTGCACACATTGCCAGCCCTGGCCCAAAGATCAGCAGCACTAGCGATGCAAGTCTCATGAGCAGAGTACCTCTGCAGCTAATTAGCACATCCACACATGAGCTGAAGGTGAACACTAATCTTTTTCCTCATCCTTAACCATCAGACTCCAGCTTGGTCACACAAATAATTGTAAAAAAACTCTGTGTTATGTGTCATCTGAATTTTATGATGCATGTGGGACTCAAAGCAAATAAACTGCTAATGAACATTCTTTGCTTCAATAGGGTTTTCCATTAGTCCTCAAGTTCTGTTTCTCTCCCTTCCTTCAGGTTCAGATACCCTACATAAATCTGTTCCTACAGACACACCTCTAGCTTGTTACCTTTAATTCCCACAATCCTTTTCCAGTTCTATCGTAGACCTGCAGAGTGACCTCACAAATTCCAGCTGTCACAGATCACAAACAGTGACATACTGTTCTCTAATTCAAAGTGAGATTTCTTCTAATACTTTAGTTTCTATATGAAAAATTTCCTTCCTTTCTGCATTTGCTTCTCTTCCTTAATCATCAGGCCCTGCAAGAAGTCAAAGTATTTCACTGCACTGAAAACCACTTGTTTCAGGTGAGCAAAGAAGAGAAAAGGAGATTCATATCTTCAGAGAGCTGGTAGCAGCTGGTCCTAGCACTCAGGCAGTGTGGGAGCAGTGTTTGGTCTTGTATATAAGTTATTTCACCGGGATTTTCAGCTGACCAGCTGATACTGCCCAAAGAAAGACAACACTGAGATCCCCAACACATCCACACTGACTGCACAGCTCTCATCTCTGATGGGTTGAGGGTTCTTTGCACTGCTCAGTTCTTTAAAAGGCAAATGGAAAACTGTCAAGTTAATAGGGAGGTTTTGTGTGTGCTAATTATAGCACACAAACCCTCATTGTCTCTGTCCAAGGCTGGGTCACACTCTCGTTACAAAGCTTTTGTAACTCTACTAATGCCTTTAATATAAGCTCCTATTAATTGTGTAGTCAACTTAATTCCTAAGCCTGGTGCTACTGGATTGCAGTAGCCAGGCAGCTGACTGTAATTACAGTGTGCTTACAGTGTGCTTAACCTGTATTTATAAAGCATGTTAATTCTCATGATTCTGTTTTAATTTGGTGCAGGACTGACAGCCTTTTGATTTGACTCCACAGATTAGATCTAGCACAAGCAGCAGCCAGGTAAATATGCCATGCTGTCCATGTGGAAAGAGGTAACACAGCACACCATCCTCCCTTGGGTAACCAGAACCATACTGCCCCTACAGCTGCTCTACAAGTTCTCTCTTCTCTTGCACATCCTGGCTCATTGGAAACCTTTATCTCCCACCACCCTGTTAGAAGGCACAAGTGGGAGTCCAGGGCAAACAGGAGTTCCTGTGAATGTCACAGCTACTAAGGGACCAACAACCTTCAAAACAAGAGTTTCCCCACCGATGAAGTCCCCTAGTTCCAGGCCACTGTGGAACTTTAGAAACTAAATGAAGTATTTTCTCAACTGTTTCAGACCAGGTCTGGACTCTACAGGTGAATGCAGATCAAGGGAAACATCACTTTGTCCATTTGCTTTTTTACCCATAAAGAAAACCTCAGAGAAACCCTGATAAAAACCAGCACATTGCACAAACTGGGAGAGAAGCCAATTCCTCCTTTACTGCTTTGGCTGTAAGCCACATGAATGTCCATTTTTGAATGACTGAGGGGCACTGAGGCATACAGATCTTCCTGGTGCTACTGCCATGAGCTGCACTAGGACAGGGATCACACTGATTATGTGCTACAGAGGACAGGATGAGGATGGGCCACTCACAGCTGAGATGTGTTCAAACTTCAGGATGATAATTGTGGCTTGGCTACACCCAGCATTGACTCCATTCCCCTGACACTCCAACGAGCAGGGAGCTCCAACCTAAAAAAGTTCTCCTGGGTAACAAACTCACTTTGCAGCAGGGTCCAGTTTAACGTTCCCTCCTCCCACATCTTCTCTTGGTTGTTCAGTAAATAATAAATAGCAAATAGACACTAGAACAATTAGTGATCTGGACACCATGAAAGAAGAAAATGTGGTGTTTCCTCTGAAGAAGATTTTAAAAAGGTATTGAATATAGGAAATGCTGTTGAAAGAGTCAAGTGAATTAATTTTATGCTTAAGGAGTGCAGGACATGAAGCAATGAACATAAATTACCACAAAATCAGTATCAAGGAAAATCTCTGCAGTAAGAACAGTGGCATGCTGGAATTGGTTGACAGGGGATCTTCCATTCTTCTCTGTTTTTAAGAGCTGGCTGGGTAAACATCCATCAGGCACAGCTTATGGAAAGGGCATTCATTTTAGGGCATACAGAGAGACCTAATGACTTACCAGGATTTCTTACAGCCATCTTTTTAAAAATTCTTTTAACCTTTATATTATCTTCCTTTGTGTGTCTAACTATTTCTCTCTTATTAGCTTTCTCCTTGGCAAAAATACTTTTATATGGGAACATACACTCTTATTTTAGGACTTAATATCCAATCTTTCTCTTTTATGTTTCCTCCCTTGAAAGAGATATAAATACAATCCCTCTATTTATTCATGTAACTACACTGATAAATATTTTCAAATCAAAATATTCTTTGAAATAAAGTGAAA
The DNA here is from genome assembly GCA_024500445.1 of Entomyzon cyanotis. NCBI lineage: Eukaryota > Metazoa > Chordata > Aves > Passeriformes > Meliphagidae > Entomyzon > Entomyzon cyanotis. The sequence continues at coordinate 13,717,473 of JAKEPQ010000780.1, forward strand.
TTATGTACAAAATGGTAATTTAAAAAAAAAAAATACCTGAAGTGTTTTTGAATAATAGGGTCTTATGGAAAAAAAAATCATTGTTTTAGAAGACAGTTTTTAGCAAAAAGGATGTAATCTTATGTTTTCAAAAGAAAAAAAATCAACTTCCTAATTTGAAGAAGTGATTGAAGTGTTCCTTGTATGATTCTTTCTTGACATTTCCTGCATTAAAATCCCCATTAACATACAATTTTTCTTTCTTTCTTTCCTTAGGTATTTTTCAAAAAACAAAGGCCACCAAAACCTATAAAGTGAAAGTACCTATACTGTATATTAGACCACTGCCTATGCATATGAGCACTTGTTTAAACACAGGCACCAGCAATAATATCTCAACTTTACAAACTCAGAACCTGCTTAATCTCTATTTAACAAAATCCAAAATAGGGAAGCCCTGTGTCCCCAAATGCTGCTCTGCCTTCCTCCCAACAGGCGGGCTCTGGGCTCCTCTGTCGATGTGATTATTGCTGTCCAATTCCTTGCCTTTCTCTCAGGCCATTCTCCTTCTGCAGGATGACTCATTAGCCCCTTCCCCGGCAGGGAGCTGACATCCAATTAAGCAGCTGACAGTCCTCCAGTGGCTCCCACTACTCCTCTAAGGCTCTGTTTACAAACACGGCCTGTTGTGCCCATAAAGGAGGGGAAGTTGAAAGTCCCCCTGCCAGGCCAGTTTGTTCAAAATCTTCAGAGCCCTTTAAACAATACCTTTGTAGGGTAAAGATCGGGCATATTGTGTGCAGCAGGATGCAAGTCATCCTAATGGCTACAGCTGCATTAGGCGGGAAAGGGAGCAGCAACTGGTACTGAAATGGGAGCATCGTGACTCGGATCCCAGCTTCAGCTGGGAAAGCCAAAGGAAATCAGCAGATGTGGAAATATCATTGAATTCTAAATGGGAATGCACCTAAAGACTTCATCCAGAGTGATGTGAAGCTCTCTCTGACAAAGAAATAGGCTTTGGAGTACAAAACCACAGGTGTTGCAACTTCTGCACCAGGGAACAAGTCATTTTACCAACCCATAGCAAAGAAGCTCACAGTCCCACATACACTCAAGCAGGAACATGATGTTACTTGCAGAGAACAGAGGTTTTCAATTTTCAGGGACTCATTGCAGAGTGCCTCTGCCTTTGATCTGTATGTGTTGGTTTCATTCACTGGCACTGTGAGTTCTGCTTACTTTTTTTTTCCTCTCCTTTGGCCAACTCCGGAGAAAAAAGGTGCCCAGAAAATATGATCACTGCTACCCAATTTCCATTTGGCACCAGCTAAACCAAATAACTGCTCCAACTCAGTTACAGGTCTGCCTCTGCACAACAACTTCAAACTTAAGTCAGAGAAGTTCCTCCAAACGTGGCAGATAGGAGATCTTCCTCGTAGCAAGTCTGAAATCAGACTTCAAATTCACATGTTTCTGTGTATTTACTGTATTTTTGGGATTATTATCTACATCCTAATCTTTGTCTTCAGCTCCATTTTTGAGTTAGGTACAAAATCACAAACGGATCCAGTCACTTTCAAATCTGAGCCAAATTCAGTTGAATTTTTCATAACCACAGTCTCATCTTTTTAAATAAACTGCACTTGCAACAAACAAAAGCAGGGGCTGTTTTTTGCAGTGAGGAATGACAACAGTACCTTGAAAAGGTCTCCACTGTACTCCACTGCTTCTCTGGGTAAGAAACACAGCAGAAATGATCCCAAGAGAGACCAGGAAGCACCAATTCCTGGTTCTCCTTTCCTCCAGAGCTGCTTTGCACCATGCAGACATGCTTATGAAGTGTTATGCTGGGATTAAGTGCCCATTCCTTCAGATTTCTCCCTCTCACACTATTAGAGTGATGCAAATAACTATTGACAATTAAGGCTGAACATTTAGTTTTTGTGTTTTTTCTTTAATGTAACCAAGTGTTCTATTTAGTTTTGGACACAGCAGAAAACTATTTCAGCCAGCGAAGGTTCTCACAGCAAGAGCTTCGGCCAGAAATATACTGTAAGAGCAGTTTTAATTGCCTGAGAATTTATCCCTCGACCTCTTCTAGATGACTGTTAACTAGAGATGAACATCTCAATACCGTGAACCTGCACTATAAGTGACATCAGTGCTTCCAGTGCAGTGCAGTTCAACCAGGTGAACTCAAACCATCTTCAGCAGCAATATGAGGTCTGTTAGGGACCTGTCACATTCTGGTCCTCAACTCACCTGCAGCATCCTCTCACAGGAGGTAAGAAATAGATGAGGGACAGGAACTTACTCAGCCTCAAAAATCATTTCAGCTCTAACCAGTTAATCACAGCTAAAAGCACTGGCTCTGCTAAAATACGCTATTGCTCTGTTTGGGTGAATTATAATCCAAGTCTTTGTGTACAGATCAACTTTACCCACTAATTAACTGCCCTAATTAATTACATACACTTCGTTATAGAAGCAACAATAGTAATTGCCATGTACATTGTGGTGTGACACCAGAGCCATGAACCAGCCAGCACAGCAGCACATGGCAGAATGTGAGCCATGTGCCTCTGACTCAGGCCTTGGGCTGTGCTCCAGCTGCAGCCTGGCCACAGGAAAATTAAGAGTCCTTTCCAAATTTACATCACACTGCTCAGGACTTGGCCCAGGCAAGTTATGAAGAACCCCAGAAATGGTGATTTCATGACCTCTCTAGCATATCATGTCTGGGTTGTCTTTTTTTTTTCTTCCCCTCATATCTAATTGAAACATAACTTCTTCCAGCTTTTGAATACTTTGAGCCCTTTCACTGTGCATGTCTGAGGTGGTCTCTTCTGCCGGTGGTGATATAGAGAGAAAACAGACTGTCACCAGATTCCTTTAGCTCTCTTCTCCAACCTAAACAAGCCCAGCTCCCTCACCCTCTCATGCTTCAGCCTCCTGACCAGCTTAGTGGCCCTCCTGTTTGATTCTCCAGTTTAACAGCAACTTTCTTGCACTGTGGAGACCAAAACCAGATGCAGTACTTCAGATGCAGCTTCAGCAGTGCCTAGTAGAGGTCACCAACCATCTCACTCAGCCTGCTGATTGTGGCCTTGCTAATGCATCCCAGCACACAGATAGCCCTCTCTGCCCACTTTTGCTTTGTCTAGGTAGTCATAAAATAATCCATTTGTTGGCTGTGTCAAATCACTAATCCCTGGAATTCTTCTTGATGCCTATTATTAAAATTGTCGTCTTTCTACACTTAGCTTAATTTCCAGTTAAGTAAAGTCTAAGAACCCTAAAACCGTTTTAAAAGTTTCGACATAAATAAGCTCACTCTTCCTGCAAACCATGTACACCCACAAAAAACAGTCTCTAACTACACTGTTCTGAATCCTGTGGCACAGACCAATTCACTTGTGAAAGACCAACAGATGGACAGAAAGAGACACCCTCCTCCCCCCTCTAGCTGGTATCAATTCCCATTAAAGGCTCTCCTGTGTCCGGACTGTGCATGCTGACCACTCAATGCAGGCAAAATTGCAATCCACCTTGATTAACTTCCTAACAAGTTCTTTGCACCTCCCTTCTTGTTCCTCTACCAGTCACACTCTTTCTCTCTAAAGTTTTCCTCTAATTAATTCCATATTAAGCACTGAAAATTGGCAGGGTCCTCTCAGACGCCCCTTGTCCCTTTCTGTGCAGACCCTCCGGGTCCCCAGTGCTAAGCCCACTGCTAAAAAGCTGACATCTGTGCAGCAGCTCCCGGGCTGCACTTTCAGGTACAGCATGTGTTGCACCTTGAACTACCGTTTCATTTCAGACCCCACCATCGAGACCAATTAAGTACAGAGCAGGCAAGGAGCTGACCGAGTGTCGCATGCTGTCTATAAACCACAAGGACTTAGAGGCCACAAATCTGTTATTACCAAGCTGTTCCTGACAGCAGCATGCTGCCTCCTAACAAAAAGATTAGACTAAGATCAATCAAGTCTCCCTCCGGCTTGTCAGTGGGACTTTGGACCACACCTTCCACCCAAAACTTCCCTCTTCTCCTGCTTCTGAACACCTAGGCAGCTCCAGGCTAACAAGGTGGCTGCTGAGTCAAGCGTGAGCTGAACCATATGTTCATAATTAGTTAACTTCTTGCTTTATTGCTAGAAGCACTATCAATAAATCAGTGACAGCCCATAGTGGCCTTAGGAGATGCAACAAGCCACCCCCAGCCAGCACGGAGCCTTCCCTTCCACACGGGCGACTGGCCATATTTCATTCCAGCTGTGGCATTGTGCACTGAATTAACTTTATCCTCAATTTAGAAAGCCAGCATGAAATCAAGAGACCTGAGGAAAAGAATAAAGAGAAAGAAAGAGAGAGAGAAGAGGAAGGGGAGGGAGGAGAGGGAGAAATCCTAGCAGGTCAACTAAAAAAAAAGTTTGGTGAGTGACCATCTACAGGGATGGTGTTGCTTAACTCATTGCTGCAAGGCTGGCTGCAGGCAGCACAGTAATTAATAAGAGCCATTCTGCCTCCTATTCTCCTGCGCTGCAGTAGAAGGTTTCTTAGTACATGCTGAAGGGGGAACCCAGTGATATAATTATTTTTTAACCAGTCAAACACTGCTAAGTTGCAGCCTAGATAGTAGGTAAAGCACTAGAGGCAGCAGCGATGGCAGGATGAATCCGGCTGGACACACCGCGAGCTCTCAAGGGGAGCACACTCACACAGCTGTGTTCAACTTGGGCAAAGTGCTGTGAGACATCAGATATTCCCAGATTTGGGAAAGCACATGGCAACTGACACACTGCCCCCTGTTAAGCCTGACTCCCTATGGGCAGTGGAAAGCGCTGGGGGCTTCTAGACGGCAATTCATAACACCCAAATCCAGAGCCTGCTTCTCCTGTGGTCCTCACACCTCTGTGCACTGCAAAGCTGCACAGGCAACCTGAACATCACCCACAACTAAATGCTGAAATTCCTGTAATTAACTGCTCCTGGGATCATTCTGCCTGCCTGGAGGCTGAACTGAAACACAGCCTGTGCTTGCAGTGCTCCCACTGGCAACTTTTATCTGGTTATCAGATGCACTGGACTAAGTGCTATTGTCCTCCTGGAGCTGATAGAACTCTGAAGATGCAGGACAAAATAATTCCTTTCCCCCACGTTGCTCAGTTTCACCCATCCTCGAAACTTAAAACCAGCCCTGAGTGAAAGCTTCCTGATTTACTCAGCTGAACCTTCTTGCTGTGCCTGGGTGGGAGCAGCGGGAGGGATGCTAGCAAGCCCTCTAGTGTCCACCTATGACATCCTTCTATAAAACATCCCAGCATCCAGGAGTGCAGGAAAACCAAAACATTTTCAGCAATAAGCTGAAAAAGCTCCAATTTTATGGTACCAAACTACATATTTGAAAGAATAAAGTCTGTGGTGTTACTCCCGAAAATAAAACTGCCAGCAATTCCTCTTACTGAGGAATAGGGCTATTCCTCAGTAAGAACGTCTAACATAGTATTTTCCTCATCACACATTTAGGGTAAACAAAGCGATAAAAACAAGTTACTGAAGGGCACTTTGCAGACCAGAAGCAAACCTAGAATTGAGTACTGTAGGGTCTTTCAGTTTCCCAGTGAAGTATTTTGTTCCAGGGGCCCACACTCCTTTGTGCCCAAGGCACCAAGGGTGCTTGCCCAGACTCTTCCTTGAAGATTTGTATCTCCTGGGTGCAGATTACAGAGACATCTAAGCCCTGTTCCTGAACAAAAAAATTTCTCTTAAAATTTTTTGGAATTGCAAAACAACATCCAACAGCTAGTAGCAACATCCCACATCAAATTAGTTCAGTTCAAATGAAGCTGCAATTTCTCAAACAACAATACACCTTTGTAGCTCTAAGAGGGAGGTCAGCAAACATTGACCAGAGCCGATTATGTCCCAATGTACATGTCAGGAGCTTTAATGCTGATCACGGATGACAGACCAGTCATTGCAGCTTCTTTGGGTGGCAAGAGGTCTCACTTCTGTCTGACTAGAAAGAGAGAAAGGAAAGGTGATACAGAATTCTCACGAGCTTCTGGGCAGCTCAGTAGATGCCATTTAAGTCTCTGATCCTTCCTCAATCCTCAATCTCTTCAGGAGACTTGGACACAAGAACCTTGAGCCAAGAGAAAGTCTCCCCTCTGAAGCCTGCTCTGTTGCACTGCACTAACCTCTTCTTTCTTCCCCTGCTGTACTATTACAGTTTGCAGTGGAACTGTAAAATTACAGTAAGGCATGGATGAATCCTGCTCTCTCACCCAGGAGCAGTTAAAAAACAAATACTTCTCTTTTTCTTTTTTATTCACTCTCAGGCCTTTTTACATTGCTTTGGCACAGAATGAGGCTGCCAAATGGATAAAAACTTCCCCCCATCCCTTCCTCCTCCAGGATAGCATAAAATATAACCAGACAAAAAAAATTCCTGTCTGCAATTATTATCCACTGCACATCACTGCTGAAAGTGTGTAAACTTTTGGTTAAAATTAAATTTCAGCAAAAATTCAGGGAAGAAAACAGCTCTGATGTGTTTTGAATGGAATTCTTTCAAAAGGCTTTGGGATTTGGAAGACATTTACTCTTTTAATCCATTATATCAAAATAATTGACAAAATCACAATGAAACATTTTGTTCCTTCCTAAAAACAAAAACCAAAGAGGGGAAAGAAAAATCTCTCACAGAGAATTAAAAAGCATTCAGGTTTCATTCCAACGAGCTGGGCGTCAGGACCTCAGCATTCTTCAAGAAAAGAGATTATTGTCCCCAGCCAGCTCTGGTGTAAGCCTGTAAAATCCTCTGCCAATCTTTTAGATGAATTACCAGCCAACTCATTCCTTTTCATCACCAGTTCATCGAACACTACCTGCATGAACTAGGAGCTGGAAATTTTGTATATACAGACAAAGCTGTTTTACTAGGGTATCTCCCCAGTGACTTCTTGCTTTAAGTCAGCCTTTGAAAAGTATGCACAAAAACCCTGACATCTTTCTCAGCTCATGACAACAACATCCTTCACCTTCTGACCCCCAACACATTTACACACGGCCTAGAATCTTTCTTTCATTATTGATTAGGGAAGGCAATGCCATACAGCTCTGCAATGAAGAGATGCCCTCACACATATTTACTCAGATCAGAGATCTCTGCCAAACATCCCAACTGCCAGCCAAGAATGGAAAGTGCCCAGTTCTACACCCAAAGCAAGATGGAGAGGAGCCAGACTGCCAACTCCTGAGCCACAGCCAAGAGGAAAAGCACTGTTAAATAGGTAAAGCCCAGTACATTGGTACTGGCAACACAGCTCTCACAGGAGGAGCTCACCGGCCAGGTTAGAAGCAGGCAGATGCACACATCAGTGGATGATCAGACACGAGGCCCCATTCAGCTCTGCATCTGGTCCCGTGAAAATTCTTCCTAATTTGGACTGAACCTGTGAGCTAAGCTTTTCTGGCAGGCCTCCCTGCAAAATAGTTTGACTTCAATAGAAAACACCATGGAGAAAAACATGGCTTTTCAGCATGCGGGTCTTTCTCTTGAAAGCGCAACAATTTCCCCCAAACCATGATGGTCACACTCAGAGCGCACACAAGAAAAACTGTTTCTGCCATCTGCTATTTAACCCTGGGACTACCTCAGTGCATTTGTTTGCACTGCTGAACCACTTTCTACAATGTAAAGGTTACTTAGCTGCAGCATGGCATCTCAGTACAGTGGGAACCTCTGGATGGAAGAACATTGACAGCAGCAGCATGCTGCTGATGCCAGACTGAGGACAGGCTTCAGTTCCAAAACTACATCATGGTTTATATTAAAACTCCCATCCAATTAACCCTCAAACATCATGAAAAATTATCAGTTCACTATTAATTTGCTCTTCTGGAGCCAATTGGTCTCAGCCAAGAACAAAGGGAATCATTTGGCCAGGGGCTAGATGAGGACATTTTTTATTAGAGAAATATTAAATCTAAGCAGACACACCACTCCTGATTGATAGATGAGGAACAGAAACAAATCCAGAGACTGACTTGGGCCTATACCGTAAATGGGTGATGTTCTGAAGTTTCAGGCACTTAAGTGCTGCTATAAAACTGTACAACATCAGACCCAGGAGTAGAACATATTTCCTTTCCGTACACCAATCAGATTGGCAACAGTAACAAATTTCCACCTGCAGTTTTCAGGAGAACCCATCAGCTTGCCAAATACCAGCCCTGAGATCAGGACCTCAGGATTTTTTTATTATACGATTCCAGCCAAAGGAAAAGGGCAAGAAACAGGCAATAAATAGAGCCTGGGATGAGTTCTGAGAGAACATGTCCATAGGATACTAAACCAGTGCAATTAGTGTCCTACTCTGACAGAAGGTCAATATACCCAGTAGAATTGATGAAAGTATTCAAAAGAAAACTCCAGGATTAAAAAAAATATTAATTTATCTATCACAACGCTCTCACTCTCTTTGTATTCTCTTTGTATTCTGTAACATTCTGTTAGTAGTAAATTCTGTACACAATCTGTGCTCATAAGACTTGCACTTTTCCCATTTGCCTTTCCATTTCAAGGAAACCTCATTCCTGTACCTCGGGGTGTATCAACTGCAATCTAGAGGACTGCTTCTCAGATGGTTGGCAAAATATAAAAACAATTACACAAAGCCAGACAAACACAGTGTAGATTGTTTTTCATGACACATAAAATGGCACACAACGCAAAATGGAAAATGTTGATGAAAAAATTCAGATTGGAAATTACAGTAAAATTTTGAAGAGTAAAAAAGCAGTACCAGCATCACAAGAGCAAGTCCCTTCTACTCCTAGACCTTCATGAGCAGTCATCTGTGCTTTACCTAACAGATTTCTCTTCAAAGCAGGGATCTTCTGTCCCTTGTGAAACAACAGCTACAACCACAGGAGAGACCCAAAATTTGCTGTTAGCAGGGGTGATAACAGATGGGTGAGCCCTTGTGGACACAACACATGGCACAGATGTTATTCAAACATGCTCATTACATGCTTCATCTGTAAAGATATTCTATACATAAAAGTGCCACTATCTCTGTAGAAAACCTTCAACTTTTTCAGATAAATTCCAACAGATAGTATCCATTACTCTAATTAAGCTTCTAGATCACTAAAAAAATACTCTTTTACATACAGCAGCTAAAATAAAACTTACTTTCCTGGCAAAAAAATCTTTTTCTGAACACAATTAAGCACCAGTATTACCAAATTTCCTTCTAAGGCTCTATCAAGGATAGATATCCAGTGCATATCAGAAAACACAGGAACAAAATCATACATACAAAAAACATACATACAAAAAAAACATACACCTTACATACACCATGTGCCTTCATTTCAAGCCAAAAGAAAGAATCAAACCTACCACAAGAACTACACACAGGAAGGACATCCTCTATTCACTGAATCACCACTCCTGCTGTGAGAAACTGCAGGTAAACCCAAAAAGGTGTTTTGCAGTGTTTCCATCTTGTAGTCATCTTTTTTTCTTTATTTTAAATACCTGTGAAACTTCACAGCCCCAAAAAGCATCGACACAGGAGAGCTGGAGCCCAACAGCACTGAAGACTCAGTTCCACTTAACTGCATTTTACAGGAAATAAAGCCCACAGGTATATTCATTGCCCGCTGACAGTGATTTCAAGATTAGTAAGTGGTGTAAGAGAACGATGAAAAGGTAAAGACTGCCCTAAAATATACCAGAAGGATATAGAACACAAAGATGTGGCCATGGTTTTCTCTAAACCAAAAAAGTTACACAGCAATCTGAGTAACTTTGGTCATCCATCTAAAAACCAAGACAATATCAGTTGGAATATTTTCTCAGATGGGTTCCGAAGGTTAGGAAAGATTGTAAAAGAACCTGGCTTCTTTGACCTAAAGAGCAAAGGAAAAAACAACGTGTGACAGTGCTTTGCAAAGACATCAAGGCTAAACACTAGAGAGGGAGATGAAGTGTCTAAACTAGAGCAGGAGTTTGGCACAAGGACAAAAGGGATTATACCTGCTATGAATACATTCAGCCTGGAAACCAGAACGTGTCCAGCCATCAGAGCTCAGAGTATGGTGTAGCCTCACAGTGGGAATAACATAAGGAAAATAACCTAATTAGTTTTAAGAGGGAGATTGAAAAGTTTAAGAATGTCTCAACAGCAGGGGACTGGATTTGGGAAGTGCCTTTTACTCCTGCGTTCAAGGAGGAAGACTGGTCAGAGAAACAGGCAGAACCTGTATCTGCATAAATTCCCTTTCAAAAGCATTTTTGCAAATCAGTCTCATCAGGTTTAATTTCTCACACCTTTGGCTCACAAATATGACCAGAGATTCACACAGCTGCCAGATACCTGTGTGTACCTGCCTACAGGCTAATATTCTGAGTTTTTAAGTGAGCCTCTCGTTTGCCACTGATCCACTTAACCACTCTTAATAAGGACAAGAAGCACTGTGACAGTAATATGGCAAGACAAGGGAAGAGGATTTGGGGTGGGTTTGGACACTCGTGCAGGTGTCAGCATGCAAAGCAACACATACTGTGACTGTAGTAAATCTGATATAAAACGTGAATTAAGCTATTTGTAATATTTTTCTTCTGTGTATCATCCCTTCTGACAGCCAGTTCACTATGATGCAAATACAATTTAAAGGCCATTTTTACATAAAGATGGGATAAACCAGAAAGCAATTATTGTTTTTTTCTTTATTTTATTTTATTCTGAAGGACTGGCTTCACCGCTGTCATTTAAACAAGAAAACGTCACAGAAATTACAAAAGAAAATATGGGTACACAGAAAATATGGGAGTTAACACACTGCAATACACTTAGGCATGTTCCCAAAAGTTCAGAAAAGAGCTGCTATGCCCTAATTATCCCCTGGCTGTGCTGTTCAGACACCCAGCTCTCCTCTCTCTGCTGCTGTCGCGACACAGGAACCGCGAGGCGCCTCGGGGCGACATGGGGGGCAACCGCTGCGCAGGGAATCCCTGCTCTTCACCCACCGCAGCCTCTTCCGCAGCTGCCCCAGCCCCTCCGGGGCCAGGCGGGCACCTCCCGCCCTGCCGGCAGCCCAGGAACCGGGAGCGAAGCACCCCGACCAGCAGTGAAGCACCCCGACCCTCATGAGGCCCGCGGCTCCCCCGCCATCCCCACACGGAGGGGCGGCGCGGGCTGATGACGCCATCTTGGGCAGCCCCAGCATGGCGGCAGTGCGGGATCGGGAGGCGCTGCCGGTGCGGGGTGGCACCGCGGGGCGTTCGAGCCTCGCACGGGGCTGCTGCGGGCGCTGAGGGCTCCTCCAGCCTGCCTGCACCAGCACCTCTCCTCCGCCGGCTTCTCCCGGCTTCCCCGGCGCGCTGCCGCCCCCGCGGCCCCAGAGCAGCGGCGCTTGCCTGGGATGCGCCCGGCGTGAGGGAGCCGCCGGTGCCACAGCGCCCTGGGCAGCTCGGCAGTGGGCTGAGGCACCGGAGCCGGCCGGGGAGCTGCGCTGGGCCTTGGCGCGTTGGGCGTGTGGCACACAGCTCCTGTGCTTTGGTGGGCAACAGATGACACAGCCGCGCGGGAGCGAGTGGGTTATCGCAGCAGTTGTCAAATGTGCTGTGCTACGGGTTAAGAAAGCTAAAGGGTGACCCAAGGCACTCTAGGCTCGGAGCGCAGGGCCTTTTTAAAACGCCTCTATTGGGAAAAAAACCCATAAAGGCAGGAGGTGGCAGTGGTTTAATTTGGTATAGATGCCAATTTACCTTGGGCAGCAACCTAGGAAAATAGCCAGTGATAAAAGTATGGAAGGCAAATGGTTTGTGTTGTCCCTGAGCCTTGCTAATGGGGGCACAGCACTGAGCATCCTCCAGGGGAGAAATAAAAGACGATTCCATGTGCCAGCCCGGCCTGCCCTCAGCCCAGCGCCATCCTCACGGGGTGCACACAGGTCAGGACACCACCTGCAATAGCCCTTGCCATGGCACAGGGCAGGATCCTGGCAGAACCGCTGCCCTGCTATTGGCTTTATTCCCACCAGCCTTTATGCTGTTCCAAGAAAGACGCTCTGTGAAGATTTTTGGTTTGATTTTTTTCCCCTCTGGGAAAAACTCAAGCTTATCCATGGATTTTGATTGCTACGTAAATATGATATGAATGGGAAGTGACTATAGGGAGACAATCTCTGCTTTTCACACACCTGTGAAAGTTGCTTTTATGACGTTATGATAGTAAATCCTTTATGACAGTAAATCTTTTACCACTGCTACATTTATATCCTGAGATCTGGAAGCCTAGGGCTTGACAGAAAACATTCCCAATATATTGAGACATTTGCAGGAGTTTGTTGTTGCAGACTGTGTTGTTCCAAACCTGCACTTTCTTGCTCTGAACTGTCCATGGGAGTGTTCTGAATTGTATTTGCTTCTCCACACCCCTCAGAAACCAGGCAAAACCCACTCGTCAGCCTGGCAGGTTGGACAAACTTGTTTCTTCCTGCTGGATTTTACAACCACAAACAAAGCTTCAAAACAAAACAAAACAAATTAAAAAACTCACCAGCAACACAAGCAGCCTTATTCGGAACATGTGGGATGCTTCCCTGGATGCCTGTTCATTTCCTGGAGTGAAATTCAGACACACCAGTTCACTGCTGCCCTGAAGTGTGTGGAAGCTTTTTTTTACTTCTCCCTCCTTTTCTTTTCCGTCCTTCCTTGTGTTGATTTGTGGGACCAGAATGACTTTGATTTCAGCAAGTTTGCTGTTTATTCACGTCACAAGTTTGACAGCTTTGCACCAAATCAGATTGCTGGGTTTCAGGAGAGCTCTGAGGCGTCACTGGGAGCTCCTTTAGATTAAACTCGCCTCCCCGGTCTCCCCCCTCTCCCCCTCCTTCAGAGCCATTTAAACCTCTCTGGGGCTTTAACAGAAACGTGCTCCCAAGACCTGCATTTCATTCTGCCACTAATATGGTAAGTGCTCTTTGCATTTCTCTCGACCTCGAGGCAGAGGAGGAGAAGCTGCTCTCTCCCTTGGGAGGGGTGCAATGGATTTTGTGCCGTCTTAAGATGGGAAAGAAAGAGGGCTCTCCTCTACCTGCAAGAGCAGTCTCTGCTGCTGTGCCTTCCCATGGGTGAGAAGACTCCTTGATTGACTCTAAGCTCTGCTTTTGCCTTGCAGAGATTTAGACCTGCTTATTTGGAGGAGGGGGAAAGGGTGAATCCAGAGACAAGCCCAGGCTTTGCGGTCTGGGACTCCTGCAGAACTGCAGGGGCAGAAGAGAGTGCGAGCAGCCAGGAGGTGACTCTGCTGGCTTTGTGCTGCTGCCTTAGAGCTGAATCAAACACCCAAGGTGGCAGGAACGGTCTGGCCAAGGACGGGCTGGGACCTCCCTTCACCCTAAACCCACTCAGGAGCGTAGCATTTCCCAAAGGTTCGCAGGAAACTGAGCCACCTCCCTGACACAGCCCTGCTCGAAGCCCCAGTGCGGCGGGGGACTAGCGGGGCGGCAGTGCCCGCGCTCGGCGCACGGAGCGGTGCCACCGGCAAAGCGGGGAGCGGGCACCGGGTCAGGGCTGGGCGCTGCCTCGGGGGCAGGCGGCGCCTGGCGGGGGCGGCGGGGCTGCTCCGCGACGGCACCTGAGCCCAGCCCGGCCGGGACAGCCGCGGAGAGAGCGCTGTCCCGCCGGGGCGCTTCTGCCGGGGCGCGGCGGGGCCGGGCTGACACCGCCTCCCCTCGGGGCTCGCCGGCGGCTGGGGACGGGGCACCGCCGGCCCCGCCGAGCGCCCCATCGCCTCGGCCCCTTCCCTCCGCAGAGCGCCGGCCGGCCGTGCCCGGAGCCGGACTTCGCCGGGGGCTCGGGCTGCGCCTGCCCCTGGTCCGCCCCCGCCGGTGTTTCCAAGGAGACCTGGGCCGCCGTCTGCGCCGCGCAGCCGCCGCACAGCCAGGGCCGGCGGGAGGCTCGGCCGCCGGGTGAGTGCGCTCAGCTGCCGCCTGGGCGGGGGGACCGAGAGCGGTGCGGCACCGGGCTAACCCTCGCTCTGCTCTCCAGGCCACTTCTGCAGCCCGCAGCTCGGTGCCCAGGACGCGGCGTGGCAGGGAGACCAACTATCCTCCCAGCTCTACAGAAACAAGCAGGTAAAGGCTGCGCGCCCCGCAGCAACCCCGGCTTCGCCCCACGAGGCTCCCGAACTTTGTATCTTGTGTGGCACCTTCTGGGTTGGCTTATGGCATGGCTCTCTCTCACTGGCCCGGCTCTCTCTCACCGACACGGATGTCAGAAAAGACAGAAAATTTGTCCCTTGCTTGGAGGACTTGTCTCCCCCATGTTGTCCTGTGAAATTGGAACAACTTCCCTATCCATTCCTCCCTTCTTACATCATATTGCACCAGCAGCCTTGACCCTAGAGAAAACCAGGGGCATGAACAGGGGGTCCCTCAGGCTCTGATGATGCTGTTGGCTGGAAATACATAGTGTGTGTCCTCCTGATTCCAGGTTTAACTTCATGGGAAATGATTCCACCAGAATTGACTAATTACATGAAAGATCAACCATTTTGACCAGCAAGCATTTCCTTTTTACATTATTTTCTCTTATCTTTCCTTTTTTTTGTAAATCCCAACAAGAGACGGGAGAAACTCTGAACTGTCCTAGATGAAGGAACTCCAGATTGGTGACTCTGATCAAGTACTTGGAATGATGTTTTGACACAGTGAAGTCAATGCAAATTCAGATATTATCTTAAAGGTCCCTGGAATCGAACTGTGGTTCCAGATGTCAGTGGATTGACTGCCTCAATCATTTAAGTCTGTTCCTGACTCAGAGTGTGCTAAGCAGATGCCTGTGGTCCTTGGCAGAAGATTCTTTGTCCTCCTAAGGAAGTCTCCAGAGCTATGATCAGGAGGCAAAAATCTATCTGCAAGCACTTAGATTTCCAATGGAAAAAGTGTTAGGTGTCTGCCGTTCCTGTTCAGCTTTTGGGACCAGAGATTGTCTCAACTCTGTATATGTACCATGACTGGCACAGTAGGGTCCAGAATTGAAGGGATCACTGAGTGCTGCTGTATCATAAAGAATGGCAACTGCATCTTTTCTGCACTCTACTCCATAAATTGTTAGTTTGCAACGCCTCCTTTTTTTTTTTTTTTTTTTTTTCACACCAGCCAACAATAAATGGGAAGGAGGGGTGCAAAGGGAGGTTTGCTGCAGCTCAAGAGGAGATCCTGAAGCTGCTGTCATGCCCGTGACCATTTTTGGCTGCTCACAGGGCTACCCGTAATTCTTTTCTATTATTATTCTGTGGTTGCACGTTTTTTCAGAGTAATCTTCTCAAACACTCACTAAACATTAAAGGAAGTGAAAAGTGAAAACTGAACAGTCATGCCACTTAGATTTATAGAGACAAGAGGCTGGAGGGGGTGAGTTGAAATCACAAAGCAAACACCCACAGCATCAAATCCAAGCAGCTTGTACCATAGGGCAATTGCTATTAAGTTACAGAATCAACATCTATTCATCAATATCTCTATTCCACAGCTTCAAGATACTTTGCTTCAGAAGGAAGAGGAACTTGCTAGGTTACATGAAGAAAATAATAACCTCCGACAATACCTGAATTCTGCCCTGATTAAGTGTTTAGAAGAAAAAGCCAAGGTATTGTGTTCAGACCTGTCATATAGATGTGTGCAGGAGGAACAGGTTGATTAGGTACAGGCCATTAAATATATGGAACATCTATGAGTGTAGACAACCTGCAGTGTGACATTTAAATTCACAAAGGTGACAGTTTCCCCCAGGAATGATATCCTATCAGGTTATGACTGTGGGGACAGTAAAGCACATTGCATAGTTAGGTTTAGTTTATTACTTAAGTATAAGCAATTCAAGATTATATAGGCAAAATTATTCCTTCTGATGCTTTTTTTCAGTAAAAGTTAAAATTTGAATATATATGTCTTGAATGTCTCTGTTTTGTCAGTTATTCTTTGATAAGGATTAATTTTGTTTTGTTTTTTGTATTTCCAATGATATGTTTTATTCATTTACATTAGAATACTAATTTTTTTCCAGTTTAGTAATGAAAACATTGTGTGAGGTTTTGTCTTAAACCGTGAAATACAAAATTAAACATTTCAGGTTGAATGAAACATTCTGTTAAACTAAGTGTGAAGGGTTTTTTTAACATGTGGATTCTTTGTCCCTCATCTTAACAAAAATATAGAAAATAATTGTTTCTTATCAGCTCCAAGACATTTTTTGCTATTTCAGCCTTGCCCATGCAACTGAACTATTTGCTCAACTCTGTGGATTGGGCATGAGGTGAAAAAGACTGTAGAATATAGCAGACTTGACTTTTCCATCCTGTTATTGAGTTGATAGTGTGACATGTCCTCCCTCCCGTGGCCAGACCTGACCTCTGGCAGTAGAAAAGGTGTCCTTCACTGGGCACAGCAGGGAGACATGGCCTCCCCTGTGTCATGTGGAGAAGGGTCCAGTGTGAAACTGTCACAGGACATGTCCGAGCAGTAAATTCTTGACATGGTGGGGAGCTTCCTTGTTTGTTCTCACCTTCCTTTGACCATCCCTGGATGCCTGAAGGGCCCTGGTCCTGGGATAATCACACCTGAGGTGAATTGATGAGTGCAATGCCACTCAAGCTGCTGCACTGAGCACTGCCTGGTTGGAATCACCCCTGTCACAGCATGACTTACCTTTCCATCCTCCCTCTTTGTCAGGCTGCCCCTTTGCCCCCCATGCCCTGCTCACCTGCCAAGTGCTGCTGGCACAGAGCCTGGTGGGAGCTTGCAGCTGGAAATGCCATCGAAGTACAGGCCTTATTGATGTGGTCACATTCTTCTCTTTCAGGGCCTGGGTTGTGGCAGACACTGTAAAGATACAAAATATTTGGTCATATCCATATGTTTAAGCAGAGGGTGGAAAAAAGTATCTTTATAAGGACAGTAGTAACCATCTTGCACATCTAAAATCTGAGGTCAGAAACACGTTGCTTTCAGGTATCTGGAAATTCAGATTTTAATCTTCTCTCTCCACCTTGGTTTTTGTTTGGTTTTTTAATAGAAACTGCTGTCCAGCCATGGACAAAAAACCTGTGCTATCCTCAAAAGTACCAAGAGGAGATTAAAAGAGGATCACTGCTTTGTTCCTCAAGAAACTCCTCACACTTCCAAAGCTAGAAGGAACCTCTTCAATGAATTCACTGCCTGTGAAGAGCAATCCAGCCCTGCTGTGGACAGCTGGGTCTTGCAGACCTTAGGATTAAAAGATGTGAACACCATTGATGAAGCTTCAGCTAACTACAGTGCCCTCTCCTCAGACCTTGGAAAAGACACATACTGCCTGAGTCCTGGGGGAGCAGCAGACTATGAGCACAGGGAAGGAGCAGCAGCAGTGTTTAGCTGCAGCCATGTGCCTGCAGCCAGCAGCAGCACCCTTCCATGCAGCCAGGACTCTCCCTTCCTCCCTCAGTTTTCTTCAGCACCATGCATCTCCTCACCAGTGCCAAGCGTTTCCTCCCTCCCAGCCTATGGGTTGCCTTACTTGACTGGTGATTTGTCACCCAACAAGACAGAAGTGGCCTTCACAACGTCCCTGAGTCCCCACCGCAATGTGAGAACACACAGCTTCCACCAGGGACAGGCCTTTGTGCGCAGGGACGACGATGGGGGATGGAGATTCACCTGGCTGCCCAAGCAGGCTGAATGATCCTCCTGGATCAAGGGGCAGCCATAGGGGATGTAGGAGACACACTTCGCCTTGTGCATGAGACAGGTTCAGGCAGAAAAAATGGGCCCTTTTGAGCTTCTTTAAATGCTACTCTGTCGCTAACCTACTCCTCATTCCCTCACAGATTTTCACAGATGTGACTCCACATTGCACTTGGACAATTATCTGCCCCAGATGTACAAACTGGATTCCTTTCTCTTGTGCCTGTGTTGAGATACCTGCTTTTAAGTTGTTTCCTGGGTTTTTATCACCAGCTCTTCATTCTTACTGGTAGTTTCCAGGCTGGAGGGCTTTCAGCTTTGATGATCACTCTCACATGCACCAAACTGGAAAGCACTTTGGGAATACACCTCTCTCACTTTGGAAATAGCACCTTTCTCACAGATATCCACAGATAAAAAAGGAGGCATAGGTTGAAGGCTGAGGATCAGCAGTTTCTGAGCGATTTAGTCTCTCTTGACTTCACAGATTGCCTTGGATTTAACAAATACCCATGGTTGCCTTATGTGCTACACAAATCTGACCGACCTGCAGTTCCATGGTGCTGTCATATTCTTTGATGATGCCTCAAAATAAGCAGGATTTACTTTTAATGCCCAGAAGCTACTTAGTTACAAGTGATTCAGCAAGTTCAGGGGACCTTCCTAAGGTGTGTTTAAGAGATTGATGTGTTTACTAATATGTTTTAAAGGTGTTTTGTCTGTCAGTAAAGGGAGTTTACATTTGGGAAGGCAGTGGTTGGAGTGGGTCTTTGGGAACCACAGCCTTCAATGCCAGCTCCTGCCTCTTTGTGTCTCTGCCAGACTGATGGGCTGAGGGTAAGACCAGCACTACTTTGAGAATGCTTTAAAACTCTTGGAGAGAAGGTGCTCTACCACTGCACAGGACTTGACTTTTAGTAAAGCTACTAATGATATGAATGATTTAATGATATGAAGTCAATGGACATGAAGGAAGCTCACCAGTACTGTTTTCTGTTACCTTTGTCTTCTACAGTAGTTTGATGCCTAAGTATTCAAAATAGATCAACTTGGTTATTCTTGCTTTCAGAATGGTGCCAGTGACATTGAGGAAGGACTTAAGTAAAAATAACCATCATTGAAGATTTTCTACCAGTGGCTTATTTTTCTGTAGAAAACTGGATATTCCTTTATTTTTAGAGGATAACAATATCTCCTAATAGCCTGTTGTGCCTTAGAATTGCAATGTTTGAGACACTCCATCTGGAGCAGTAATGATTTCCCAAAGGACTTTGAAATAAAACTGTATTTCCGGGTAGTTACTTTCAAGTAACTGTGGCAGACTTCCAGAATAGGCAATTTGAAAGCATTGATTGTAGGCATTATTTCACTGGATTAAAAAGCCAACCAAACTTAAAAAAACCCACCAACCACAAACCCACACAACAACCACTGCAAAAGGAAACCACAAAAAAACTTAATAAAACCCAACAAACCCAAACCAAACAATGCTCGTGGAATAAATACAAGTATTTGTTTGGGGGGCTTGTTGTAGTCCATGAAATTGTGGCCTAGTGTTCAAGACTGGACAGAGAAGACCACTGTTTCTGTAGCACTTTTCTGCTTTTTAGTGAAAACAGAGGAAAAATCCTGTCCTACAAACAACTCATTTTTTCTCAATGCATTTCTTTTCTATTATTCTCCCCTTGCCCCACTGTATAAGATAGCATTGAAGAAAATACTCCTGTCACTGGAGTTTTTATTGGTGTGTGTGGTAGTGTAGAAAATGCCTGAGCTTAACATGACTGTGTGATGGGAAACCCTGGTATGGGCAATGTGGGGGATGCACAGCAAGCTGGGAACAGACAGTGTAGCCAGAGGATTACACCCAACACAGCTGTAGATGCCACACTTCTCAAAGCAGCTGTAAAACAGAAGTAGTGAAACATCTGTATGTTTGCTAGCACTATTGAATGCTATTGCTTGGGAATTTCAATGCTATGGAGTCAGCAGCACTACTAAGTACTTTTGTCCTACCAACAAATCTTAAATTGGGGATTTTTTTTTCTGAGGAGAGAGAAAAGCTTTCCATGTGTTTTGTGCCTGATCCTCCTTTTTCATCCTTTTGTATCCATTCTCCATGCATGAAACATAGTTAAAGCTACCCTGCTGCTCATGGAATGTGCAAGGTAAAGCCCAGGGAAGCCTGTGACACATTCCTATGCCCTAGAGGTAGCTAGAGATCAATGGCAATAAAAGCAAAAAGTGGAAACAAAATCCAGCTCTTCACACAGCCATCACAACTAGGTAGTCTGGAGACAGCAGAGACAAGTTTCAGCTTGGTACTGTATTTCTAATTTCAAAAAACAGGCAGCTGGAAAAGAGGATCAGGAGGCAAAATTTCTGTGTTCCTATACTGCCTCTGGTATTACACTTCATTTCTGTGCTTTGGATTCTATGTAGTCCACCACTGGACCAGTTCATAGCTATTTAACAAGAAAACAATTCTTGCTGCTGCAGACTCTGTGAGAAGTTCCCTGTTGCCTAGGATCAATACCAGGCCCATATAACTCCAGGATGGGGAACTATGCCTTGAATGGCCATAGGGCCCTGGTTGGTTCTTTGAGCAGCAGTGAACTTCCTTGGCTGTAAATATTCATTTTGTATTAACATAATTTGATTTATTTTTTTATTTGAAGTTTGTTTGCATTATTATGTGAATGTAACATGTGCAGCTGCAAGTTTAAAATAATCCCTGTTTCTAGAAATGTACACTAACAGAAATGGAAGTTAATTTAACACTTAATATGTGCTGTTCATGATTTTTGTGATTTAAAAAGGCTGTGATTATCCATATAATGTCAATTTTACCAGTGTCATTAAGTTATGTCTAATAAAAGTTAACATCCAATTGATGCAATTCTTTCTGCCCACTTTAGCATCCATTCCACCATGCAGCTGTTGCTTACATGGCACAGCATCCACCTGGCACCTACACATCTCTCCAGAGGACTGAAAGGGACCTTTATTTCCTGCAGTCACAAGTGTCCACAAAAGGACATGCCATGTTTCTATGACACCAAACCTAAATATATTGACAGGCACAGGTGTGCCCATTTCAGCCCAGGCTTGCACAGCATATTGTAGTGATCCATTATTGCTTTGACTCAGAAATAGATGCCATGCTACAAAACAGCAAGGACAGAGGGAGATATGGTGCTTTTTGTCTGTTGTTTTTGAAGCATCTGGCATTCTCACTTAATAGACTTACACCTTCTTAGGCAGCTGAACCTCCTGATCCAGGGCAACCTGATTCATTGTAGTACTCTGAGTACTCTTGATTTTGACTCTGAAATGATGAATTGCAAAATGGCACTGAGGTGTCTCATAAAGACACTGGAGATGAGAGAGAAAAGCCTGATTAAAGAATCCAAACCTCTACTCAGCCCTAGCTGACAACAAAGAAAAGCTGTGTTAATTATTAACTTTCCCTTCTGATCATGGGCAGGTTTATTGGTAACCATGCACCAGCTGGGACCAGAGATATTTTTCATTGGAATGGAGATAGCTTATTGCTTATGAAAAGATACAAAGTGAGCCTTCCTTAATCTCTTTTGCACTCATCTAGAAGCCATACTAAGTCTATGAGATGATTCATAAACACTCTGGCTTGTTGCCAGGTAGCTGACATCCTGTCATAAAGAGAGAGCAGTATAAATAATTTGTGGAATGAGCTGTGATTCACCTAAAATGCCATCTCTCCAGTCATTCCTCTGCTTCATTAGTTATGCATCACTGAGTTATTTCAAGGCTAAATACTTGAATGCAGTGCAGCCCAAGGAAATCAGTATAATAATAGTTCACAAGGAACAGATTATAAAAATCAGTATGCGCATGAAGAGCTGGGAGGTCTGAGGCCCCCATTTCCCCTAATTTATTTTTAAAAATCCAACTAAAAGTGCAGCTGTAATACTGGTATGGTTAGCTGAAACCGCCAACAACTGCTGCTTCCAAAGCTGTTACTACTCAAAGATCACTCTAAATATTCATTTACTAAACAGCAGTTTCATCTATAACATCTTCCACCACGACATTGTTCCCTGTTGGTGATCACAGAACACAGGGTCAGGAACTGGGAGCTATGTGATGCTTTCGGGGGCACAAACAATGGCATTAGATGAGCTGGAATGCAGGCCAGGAATGCCAGCTCCCAGCTGTGCGGAATGGGGGACTACCAGCACATTGGAGAGCACACACGTGCTGTCAGCGCCCCAGATGTGCCGTGAGCGCCCCAGATGTGCCGTGAGCGCCCCAGATGTGCCACGCGAGCCCAGCTGTGTGGAAAGCAGCAGCCGCAGAGCGCAGTTACGCCCCGAGGTGTGGAGCGATGCTGATTCCCGCTGTAGGGCTGTGGCCCCCGGGTGTCACATCTGGGGGTCTCAGTGCCCACCGAGCCGCTGCCGGATCCCGGCACAGCCCGCCCGCAGCCGCCGGCCCTGGCCAAGGTGCTGAAACGGCCGCACCGCTCGGCCCCGGAGAGCTGTGGGCACGGAGGGCGACAGAGTCAGGGCGAGCAAGAGTCTCCACCAGAGAGACTAGCGATGTCCCACCCAAACGCCGTGCGGCAGCTGCGACAGCCCTGTCCAGCTACCAGCAGCTACCAGTGCTCGAAGGAACCTGTCACACTTGATGGCATTGGTTAGAAAAATGAGCTTGCTTTGATCTCGAGGTAATCTTTACGTGGTAACACGAGTGGGAGCAAGGAACCAGGGAGAAATACCATGTTCATGGGGCTACATCCCTGGTAAGAATAAGTGACACTTTACAAGTACAAACAGTGCTGGGCTACTCTGCCCAGGCTGAGAGGCAGCTGGGTGACAGAATATTTCAGAATATCCTACTCCATATCACTGCATGTAGAGAAAGTGTCAACTGGAAAGCTCCCCCTAATGAACTGAAGTTTATCCCAGATACAGAATGAAGAGATTATCAACTGTTCACCAGCTGGGACAGAGAAACCAAGAAATCCCTGTGACCTTTGGGAAGAGCATCTTTTTTAACCTCCAAAGCACTGCATGTTTGATTGAGTATCAAGCTCCAGGTATTAAGCTGGCTTTTACTGAAACAGTTGTTACTAGAGACTTAAAATAATCATCAGTCTATGTTGTAAGATTATGTAGACTATCCAGGTAAGACTATGGTCTCCATTATCTAGGAATTAATATTAAAATTGCTAATCACTCTGTAGTAAATTCTGTTCTCCTTCCCCCAGATTAGGATGCCCAATAGCCTCCCTCATTCTAAAAGGGTTTTACAAGTTATACTGTTAAAAGTAGGACCTAAAATAAGCATACAGAGTGTCTGGTTTTTCCCCAACATTGCTCTGGAATTACAAGAAAGACAGCTGGTAAAATAATTTTCAGTAATCAAGAGAGAGGATATAGTAAGAACTACCTTTCCACTGCTCTATTTTTTGCTTGTCTAGCCCCATTTGAAATCCAGGAGCTCAAAATTCCCTGAAAATTTCAAACAATGATGAAAAAAGAGAAAATCCATGCTGATAGAAAGCTTCTATGCAGACTCTGGTTTTAAGAAAAGTTGGCATCTCTGGTTATAAAACCACACAGTTCCAAGACACAAGCAACTCTTCTTTCTAAGAACAACACATTCTTGGCCAGATCTAGACAAAATCCTCACCAACATTGTAATCCAGGTCAGCTCGTTCCCAAGCTGTGGATATTACTGTGAAACAAGGATCAGCTCAGCAATATTCACACTCAGCTGTAATTGTTGCACCTGTTTTGAATTCCAGTTCCCTCACTTGGAGATGGAATTAAAGAGAACAAGTAGGAATGACAGGATCCCTTCTTGCTTCAGGAAACAGGGCTAATTTTATTTACCTGTGGGTCATGAAACACTTGTGATACCTTTCTGCAAGTGAATGGAGAAACACTGATTTAATACCGGTAGGTATTGTTCGAACCTGCCAGCTTCAGTTTCCTTCAGAGGGTGATACTAGCCTGGTAATTTTTCTTGCCTTCTTACCTGAAGAAATCAACAACACTGCTGGATGAAAAATACTATGTTCCTCCACTCCAACTGCTTCATTTCAACAAAAGTGTTTTTCTGAACTGTGTCATTTTTAGAGTCTGTAAAAATTGCAATAACCCACTGAAATCAGCATGACTTAGTCCAACCCCTGAGAACAAAATGGAGCTGAGAGAGCTTTAAGTTTCTTCCTAGTAAAAGAAATTTTATCAGAATGAAATATCATTACCTCAGTGGCCCTGTGGCCATTTCAGAGGTATATAAACATTTGCTGCCTATCTGTAAGCCATTCAATTACTAAGATCTTGATACTCTGTAAATATTTAACTACAATAGAGGATATAAATCAGAGAAAGTGATTCTGTTTCATTTCAGTGGTGGCAGTAAATCACAGGCTATTCAGACTACTGGGCTACACCCAAATAAATGACTGAGCTCTGAACACAGGCAGACATTACCTAAAATTTCCTGTAAAGCAAGTCCTAATTTTATCCAGAATTCATAGAGGGAAGACTAGCAGTACCACAACTCCAGGAATCTGAAGCACTTCCAGACATTTTTACTATATCATCCAAGAAGGGAGAAGTTGTCACCATCCAACCTTTGGACTAGATCTCTGGAAGATGTGACCAGAAACATGAAATGGCTGCAAAAGCAGGTGCTCTTGAGTTTGAGCCCCTGGATATTAATGACACATGCAGCAGAGAAAAGGAGCAGCCAGTAAATTCCAGTCTCATTTAATCAGATAGGACTGAGTTTAATTAGAGGCAGCAGCATGATGGAACACAAGGCCAGTCAGCCCTTATCCAAGGGCTGATCCAGGTTTCTGTGCTATGATGAAATCCCAGAAGCTGCCACAGGAACAGCCATACTGTGTGTCACTACTCCAGAGATGCAACACTGGACTCCCCATCACAGCAGGGACATGAGTTCTCTCAATGCACTGCAAATTGAAAGTTAAAGTCTTCCAGGACTTGGATTTTTCTATGAGATTAACAACTGCAAATGCATGGGCTCTTGCTCAGCTTTAGCAGCAGCCACCAGGGGCTGAATCACTGTCACCATTCTCCTGTGAACTGCCACTGCAATACCCACCCTTTGTCCTTCTGTTGTACCAGGTTTGGTGCCAGCCCTGGGGCCACAGTTATGGGTTGCACATCCTCATTTCTAAGAGACACCAATACCACTGCTTGTTTGTCAGGACTTGTTTATCCTCATATCCTCATTTCTGCCTGTCCCATCCTCTGCCATCAGAACACTTCAGCCAGAAGAACAATTAGTGCTCTTGCAGAGTGGCTTACAGAGCCCTTCTGCAATCTTTAAAGGGACACCAAGGAGACAAGAGACCAGCCAGCTTGAGAAAACAGAGTAGGAATGAGATGCTTCTACCAGAAGAGCATGAGATGTTCCTGTTGGCAACATCTCACTGCCCTGGGGCACCTCACTTAGGGTCTCTGCTTACCCTTTGCTTTGCTCTGGGATGGGCACTTTAGCAGAGAGAAAAGGAAGATTTGCTCACAAAAATATAAGAAATGGGTTTATTTACATCCTTTTAGGACTTAGGGTTTATTTTCCTGCAGGACATTTCATCTCATCAATGCCATTTGGGGGACCAAGCTCCACAGAGCCATCCCCATGGGGAGGAAGAGGAGGGTGAGCCAGAGGGCCAATAACAGTTGGAAATTCTGCAAGACATTGTGACTGCAGAGAGCAGGTATAAGCTACACACACTTTTCTCTGCTTTTCCAAGATGCATGGCTTCACCTGGGGCTGATGACAGTGGTTGTTAATCTATTAATCTGAGCAAGAGTAAAAATTCCCTCTGCCTGCTGTCTTTTTCCACTTGGCCCACAGGCAGGTACAAGTTCAGTGAGTGTCTGCAAGCCCCAGTGCATACAAACGAGCCTTGTGCAGCATTATATTTTGGTTTTCTCTACCCCCTTATGGGTTCCTCTGGCTCAAGTCAAAGAAACATTGAAAGCATCCAACTAAATCAGTCTATTGCATTTTCTCATCAGCTTAAAATGCTCTCCTTGGTGCCAAAAAAATGACAATCCACTGAAGAACCAGGCTGCAGGATAGTTGTATTGAAGCTATTTCTTTTTGCCTTGCCATCTTGAGAGGCCTGTTGGCAGGGAACATAGCCCCCTACTCTCCAGTCCAGTGAGCCATACTGAGCACACAAAATTATACACATGGCTCTGACAGAGTGCAGAAGGTGTCCCAGCAGAAACCTGCTCCATGAACACTTGCTTCCTGCCATGGTCATCCTAAGACAGGTCAAATTAAATGCACCATGACAGCTGCTCAAAAAAACCCTGTCACAAGACAGGAGCACAAATGTGTTTGTGTGTTACCCACCTAGGGACAGGGCTGTACACCATGAACCACGCTGAGCTGAGGAGCTTTAGGGCTCAGTGAATCCCAGCAGCCCTGGGCTGACAGCAGGGTCTGAGCCTTCTTGTGTGGCTTGAGGAGAGAGGAGAGATGAGCAGAGAGGCAAACAGAGATTCAGCTGGCTGCTGGATGGCTGGGGCAGGGCAAGGTCCTAGGATGGCACAGCTGCTCCTTAGCACATGAAAGTGATTTATTAATAGCAAACCTAGTATCCCCAAGTCATGTCCTGCAACACTACCCAGTCCTCTGTCCTGCACCTGAACACTTTAAGCCATCACAACTATTTCTGTAGCCCGAAAAGCTCAGGCTGCCAATGACCAACTGCAGCACTCAACCCTGCTCTCCTCTTCCACAGCAACACACACACAGCAGGAGAGGCACAGAACCCCAAAGAAGAAAGGAAGGTGGGAAAAGTGGGGTACCCACTGTTGGAAACAATGAACATTTGCTATAATTATTATTTGTAATATATTATCTGAACATTTTACCTCCTGTAAAGTGAAATAGCAGAGTTTGAATATCAGCTCAGAGAAAGGAATTAATTGCTAAGTTGCCTGTGAATAGTTTAGAAACACCTTTTTACAGCGGTGGGGAAATTTTAGAAGCATAGAACAGATGCAAAAATATAACTCAAACTCTGTCATAACCTTTTTCTGTCTATTTCTTGAGTCCAAGTCAGAAGAGTTAACATGCAGTGGGAAGCAGCAGTCAAAGCTGGACTAAAGGGGAGCAATGGTGGTATGTTTTTCTTTCTTTCTGATTTAATTTTCAGTGCACTCTGGAATTGGCTGTTCATTTCAGCATGGGTGCACTCAGCAGTTTGTGACACACTGTGCTGCTTTGCTCTGCCAGCTGTGCTGTGCCTGCCAACATTTGTTGAGAAATAACAGGAGGTCACACATGGTGTCAAAAAAAAAATACCCCTGGCACAGCACATAGAAAAAAGGCATTGTATTAGTGGCAATGAATTCAGACCTACTGATGGTGGAATTAATGAAATCCATGGCTGGCACTCTCTTTGCATCCCAACGGAGGCTACAACAAACAAAGAAAATGTACTGGCCACTAGCCCATGGGGTCGGCAAACCAGGCTTGTCCAGGGCAGCTGGAAGCCCATTGCCTTCCCTGGCAGGCCCCGAACTGGAGAATGGAATTCAAGTGCTTCCCTCAGACCTCTCTTCTCTGACTCTAAGGCAACAGGAAACCAAGAGACAGGGAAGCAAGGAGGTAAGTAATGCTCATGGAGGAAAAACAGCAAATGGTGAGAGGCATTTGATTATTTTAGTTTAGTTTTGGTTTCTTAAACTGTTTTTTATTTAGCTACAAGGGAGGGACATCTTTCCCTTTGATTATTATTTACCCTGAAGCTGAAGCCCCTCTCCTGAGCATCAGCATTTGCTTATTGGTCTTTTCTTTCCTGAGTAGTTTCAAGACCCTTTTAGGAAACCCTCAGAGCTATGTATGTTGGCCTTTGTCTTTCCATTATCTTTTGCTAAGCAGAGACAACTAAGAATACATACATTTCTAGATAAAGACAAAATTCCTCACAACAAAAGCAAGGATTTAGGTAGTTGATGTGCATCCTTGGACATGGTCAGCAGGTGGCTGGACAAGGCCCTGAGCAACCCAATTCAACTTTGAAGTTACCCATTTGAGCTGAAAGATAGGTCAGAAAACCTCTGTATGTCTCCTCCTACCTTCAGATTTTCAATATTTCAGTGATTCTAAATCCACACCTGATCAGCCATCTTTTCATGTGTTATCTGCCTGCAGGTAGAAGTCAGTCAGCACTCACCTGCCTTAGACTAGCCAACATTAGCTAGAACATGATCCACCACTTTCCTTTTTCCCTTGTGAGGTAGGGCTGTGGATTTTCCCTTATAACCTCACATTTCTACCTTCATCCAAATGCATTTTGGGAGCAGGATCCAGAAACTGCAGCTATTGCCCAGCCATCTCAAAGCACAGCCATTTGTTGATGTTTGTGCATTAACCCCAGCAGTATGTTCATTTCCTTTTGAAAGGATAATTTAATTCCCACTGTTGTTCAAGATACATCTGGGTGCACCAAGTCAGACACATGCCAGTGTCAAATCTAGAAGAACTACCCACTGATCAAAAAGACACAAGTAATTCCTTTCTCCTAAGGCATTTTAATGCAACTCTTTCATGTTTAATGTTTAATGAGAGTGGAATAATAGTTTGTCTCTTGCTATTCCCCATTAACACAGATCAGAGGCACCAGATGCTTACATCCAACTTCATACTTCCCAGTTGGTCACCCAACCAATAGGTCCAACACAGGAAAAAGCCTGTGCAATTGGAAGCCTCTCCTCTCACACTGTTTCTAACAGGCACTAGGTAAGCATGGATGCAAGCCCCTCCTCAGGCTGCATTATTCTGCAATTCCACTGTAATTCATCCCTCATAGCAACCTGAGAAATCTGATAACAACAATCTTTACTGTTACAGATTGACTGATTCTCCCTGAAAACAGGCCATTCTGTCATGTTGAGCACTGACATTACAACCTTTGTTTTCTTTTTGAAAAAAAGAAATAACACTGGACAAAGAAAATTAAGAACTTTTTGTCAAGGGCTTTGAAGTAGAACATATTTGGGGTACATTTTCTGCCTGAAGTGGAACTCTTCTCAAAATCAGTAGGATCCATTATATCTTCTCTCACCTGGAAGACCAAGCTGCCCAAAAAGGCCGTGGAAGAATCAGTTTTGCACAAAAATTATGCTTAAGATGGGCAAGGGGGTAGACAAAAATTAGTGATTTATGGATGTTCAGCTGTTTCTCCATGCCCATAACCAGCTTGCACCAGAGAAGCATTATTCATCAGCTCCAAGGGAGCCCATTGTCTATGACTGGCAAGTGAAGAGGGATTTGCCAGATAGTACCAATGATCTGGTCTTGGGGTTGAAACAGCTTTTGAAAGACGGAGGAGGCAACCATGTGTGCTGATAAAGCCAACAAACTTGGAACCGAGGCCTTTTGTTTCCTTTCCTCTGATGCCAAGGAGAGGAGCGTGCCTGGGTCTGCACAGAGTGTTCCCACTGAACAATGTCTGACACACGCCAGCTTGGAGGTCTGCCAGTCCAGGGCCACCTCAGTGAACTCATGTGGCAAGGCAGAAGGAGCTCACAAAGACCAGACCAAGGTTATCACAGTCTTCCCAGAGAAGGCCAAAGCAACCATTTGTCATCATTATGTCCATTCTCTATTCTTATTTCTGCGCTCCCTAGAAAATAAAGTAATGCTTACTAAGAAATAAAAAGGAGGAGGGAACAACCTGAATACCTGAGACTGGCTAAACTGATGGAGAAGATGATGAATAACCAGCATGGCCTGCAGAACTCCTGTTCTTCCTTTATGAATGTTACACAACCCGCTGCTTCAAATATCAGGGCCTTGATTTATTACTTGCCATGGGTGTAAACAGGTTTTGATTGCTTGGCACCTCTCTTCTGTCAAAAAAACACCTGAAGAAAGCATCCACCCATGGTGTTTCTCTGTGCATGTCCTGAATAGCTGAATCCCCCAGAGACTGACTTTTGCAGACTCAACTTTAAGCAGACTTCTCAGAAAATAGCCTGCTGGACAGGGACTTGTGTCAGTCCAGTGGAGTCTCTACACCTTCTACCAAAATACATTTGCATGTGAAAGGCTGGAATGAGGCATATAAACAGTAAAGAAGCAGAAACTAAAGAAAAACAGATAAAAACAGTGGAAAAAAATGGGAAAAGGAGAAGACAGAAATAATGTTTTACCTTTCTGTAGTATTTTTCTATCAATAAACCTATATTTGCAGCATTCTGCACTTGTCTCTGGCTTTGCTCACTTCTCCTTAGCAGAGAAATTCCCTAGTCAGATTTGCCTCTTCACTGTAGTCTTACATAAGGTAGGAAAGTAAGAGCTCACCACCACACAGCCTGCAGCTAAAATGTGCCAGGGTCAAAGATCAGAGGGAATCCTGGTCTGCACAGAAGGAAAATCTTGAACTGACACCCTAAAACACACAGCTCCTGACCTCACCTTCATACCCAGCTGCTATCCCCACTTCCACCACCAAGGCTGTGGTCCCTGGGAAGTGGCAGGAGAGGATGAATGGTCATCCTTGCCCCTGTCACAGAGGGCTCAACTTTCACAGCAAATATTCAGCCTCTGCCTTGCATCCATCATCCTTCTGACTGAGTACTCACCACAAACAATGACTGTGCTGGCTCCACAGATCTGCTCCTGTAATGTCAGCACTGAGCAATCACTGAGGGACAGAGTCATTCCAAAAAATCAGAATTCAGCCTGGAGACACATGGAAGAATGAGCTCATTCATGTTGCATCCTGCCATATACCACTGCAGTCAACCCTCCCAAAGGATGAATTAGGGTGTCAGAATGTGTCTCATGAAACAAACCAACCAATCTGGACTATTTAACCAAAGTTTTCCCACTGAGGACATAACCTCTGCAGACTGCCCCTAAAGTAAGCTGATTCTCAGCCCTGGCAAACGAGAGCAAGCAGAGAAAATGGTGCACTCAGATACTTCCAGTCCCATAAAATGATAGAGTTGTGATCATCAGCCCACACAGGAGAAGGATGGCAGTGCCAGGTTAATGCAAAACCAAGGAAAGGCCAACAGAGTGGGCATGGGGCACCTGTGAAGGTGTGTGCATTAATTGTGTTATCCTGGGTCTGATGATTTACACCAGCAGCCTTTGAGTAGCTGCTTCCTTGTTGACACTAGGTCTGGTTGAGTTGTTAAAGAGCAGCAGAGGACATTGGAGAGTCTTCATTATAACAGTGGAACTGAGAGCAAATAAGGAAGCTAAAATTAATCACTGGCGCCTAAATTGCCATCATGGTGCACAACACACACCACAAACCTGCTCCCTTGCCCTACAGGGAGAGCCTCAAATGCTGTCCTACCCCAAAAAGGAGATGCAGAATAGCAAGTCCAGGTGCTACAGTCAGTTTGTGTAGGTAAAACAACTTCAGCAGGACTGTGAAACCGTGGGGTGTGAGCTCCTGTCTCAAGAGATCACCTGAGGGAATCAACATGGATTAGGCAATAAGGCAAGATCTTAGCCTGGCTCCTGCATGAACTTCTGACCATGTCCCCTTAGTGGTTTTACTTCTCTTCTAGTCTGATCTCTTCTGTATTCTGCTGCTGTACATTTTCCTCCTGGAAACACATCTCACTTTCTGGGGTTCACCAAAGATTACAAACAACCTTTTATCTTTGTTTCTGTTTGAGGGGGAAGTTTGAAAGAACTGATCATTCACTCAGGTCAGAAGAACTGCTCAGTTTTAAGTTATTCCCCACAGTAATATTAATAAAACATTATTATTAACATTATTATTAACATCTACTTTTGGGTACATAGCTTTGCAGTCAATCATGGAAATACTAAAGAAGGAGATAAATTTCCTCTTCTACCACTGTTAGTTTGCCTCTGCCAACTCCACTGTTCTACTTCTGATGGATATTAGAAGTCAGCATGATAAAAAGAGTAGCAAGAGCTTGATGGGAAACATCATTTTTGAAGATTCCCACAAAGTTCTTATCTTGTATGAAGAACCAAGGTGTTTCTAGAGGTGAGAGTAAAACCAAAAGAAATGCAGCACAAAATGATCTGGGAGATACAACTTGTGATGGAGCCAGAGCTGCCACACCAGGTTCAGTGCCCCACCAGGAACAACACCCTCATGTCCCTGGAACAGCTGAGCAATAGTTCTTCTGTGCCTCCAGCTCCTGTAGGGCAACCACACAGCTTCCTTTTCACCTGTGCTGAGGAATCTCTGGCAATGAACCCTGTGTTAAAACTACATTCCTACACTAGAAATCAACACATTCTAACAAATCTCCCCTACACTGGTAAAAACCTGTCAGCTGAAGCCCCAGGAGAGCAGCTACACTGGGACCCCAGTGCTCAAGTGGATCTTCAGCCATCTGGTCTTCCCAAAGTCCTTAAAACACAGCTGCTCAATGTTTTGGGGTTTTACAACCATGTGCAGTCCATGGACACCAGATATGAAAGAACAATTAAGGGAGAATTGATTTTAAACTGCCACCTACATTCCCTCCTGCTGGATGTCCTCAGACACAGCCCACTGGTGGCTCATCTGTGTAGAGGTGAAGCTGGGTTGTTTTTTTAATTATTTTTAAAAAAATCTGCCTGGAAGGCTTTGACATATAAACAGCTTGAAGCATCACAGTACAATACTTGATAAAAAAAAAAATAAATAAAGTGTAAAACCTCATTTCTCATTGCCATCTTCTGGCCAGAGCAGTGTAGTGTATTCTCTCTAAAACAAGCTGCAGTGTAGGGCACAGACATGCAAGATGCACTGCACAAGTTGCACAAGTGCAGCCCTGGTGTGGCTGCAGTATGTGCTGCTGTGCAGGAACACTATGAAAGCAGCTACCTGGAGTTCTCCACCCAGCTGGAACAGCTGCTTAAAAAGTGATTCTGTGAAAAATTATACATTTGAAGCTATTTGAAAGCAAATCTCACTGAAACCTTTTTCCTAAATGGCCTTTATCCACCAAGTTCTTTCTCAGACTCTAGTTATATTAAAATGGCTATCAATCATTTCAACACCCTCATCATGCTTAAAGGAAAAATACCCTTTAAAAATTACCCTATAGTTAATCTAATCTCTTCCAAACCAGTATCCTACAGCAAATTGGTACTAGGCTAGTACATCTATATTCAATGACCAATACTTGCATTAACACACCATTTATTTCTGTGCCAGAGACAAAAATAGGCTTGGTACATATGCACCACACATCTTGCAGTGGTCTGATTGTGCACCTCACCCCACTGTTCAGAGTTACAGTCCCAGTCAGCCTGGAAGTTCATGTTTATATACCAAATAGACAGTGATAGGAGATGATGTGGAGAAGATTGATCACTATCAATCTGATCCTGACAACTGGATGGAAAGTGACTCTCCATGTCCTTAGTTCTTCCTGCTTTTGGAATCACCTGCACTAATTAAGGACTCTTTGTCTAAGCTGAGAACAGTTTTCTCTGCCTCATTGTGGAAGATCATTGCTCATAATCAGCTTTCCCAGTATATTCCCATTTGAATACATCATCCCAAGCAGCTGCATCTAAAGGCCATTAAAAAACACACAGCGATTCCTCTGGATTTCCAGATAAAGAGTCAGTCCCCAAGCTTTTGTCCAGCTCTCCCTGCAGCCTGGAGGACAAAGGAGAAGTCTGAATATCGGACGCTTGCCAACACCCTTGTAGGAGAGCACCTGCCCTATGGCCATGAGTCACACCCCAGTGGAGAAGCAGTTGTATATTTACACATGTCAAGAATTTTGACAATTTTTGACCAATCCCTAAGCTCTGCTGTCTTTAGCCTTTAGTTAAACAAGTTGGAGGGTTTGAATAGGAATTTAAAACAGAATAACAAGAAAATAGCAAAGAACGTAAACAAGTTTAACCAAAGGGAATAAAATATAGCAGGATACAGGAAGAAAACCACAAGCATCATAGCAGTGGGTATTCCCAATAATCAAGTTCTCTGCTCCTCTTGCAGAAATACACCTGAGTCAAGGAGTGGTACAGAGCCAGAGCTGCTCCAGGTGCACTGGGAGGGTCTGTAATTCTGGAAAAAACTGGAATTCTGCTCATGCTTCCCCAGGCCTTTTTCACACTGCCCATTTTCCCTGTGCTCTCTGTAGATATTTCAAGAGAGTCCTTCCTGTGGAGCATCAGCACACGCTGGCAGTGAGGGGACTGCTCATGCAGGTGTTTTCCAATCCCTGTGTTGTTCATCATGTGCTACTGTGACAGTGCTGACAGTTTTCAGTAGCCTCAGCCTGGCTGCTCTTTTCCCAGTTCTCTTTCTAAGCTGAAGTGCAGACTGTTTCTTTTCACTTCTTGTTTATAATGGCTTGGTTAAAACCCTGATCTTTTACTCATGATCTTTTACCATGACATATTTTCAGAGAGCCATTTGTTCTCTGAGCCTTAGATTTGAGGACATGTTGTGTTCTTGCTTTACAAACAAGAATCTTCATAAATCCTTACTCCCTTTAGGTTCCCTCTTAAGTATTTAAACTGTTCAGTAGACAAAGTTGGGGATTATTTAAATATCTCATCATATTTGTTTATAGAGTCTGTTTTACTCAATAACTATTTTAGAATACTATTAGGATGTTGAAACCCAATCAGCTTATGCCTATCTCTGGTATATGTTTATACAGACATCAGTCTTTAGTTAAAGTTTCTACCCACTAGTGCCGTTGCTTTTCTGGGTAAGTAATTGTATCCAAGACCTATAAAGTAAGTACTTGTTAGAAGAGAAACCTGCAGCAGCTCCTTCTTGAGTACCTCGAAGAAAGGCTGTATCTAGATTTGTTTGAAAGCAACTCCACCTTCCAAGTGGAGGATTGATGCCATTGTTACTGGTTAAAGCATTCAAATCAAATCTTAGCCATCATTGTAATATGCTTTTACATTTAGCAAGAGCTGGATTGCTTTTTACTTTGAATAAAATATTTAGACCTTGACTCACTTGCACTGGAGAGAGGGAACAGATGATATCACCTGCAGGCTCCTTTTACAAGCTTACAGCCTAGGGGCCTGAAAGCCAATAAACAGTGATGAGGAACACATCTGAGGAGGTCAGGTAGCAGTGAGAGCCCCAACCAAGAATTATGTTTTTTTCTACTTATTCTCTGAGCAAATGTAATATTTTTTTTCTTGTTCAGCTCTGCCATGCTAAGCTAGTTAATGGATCATTCACAATGAAAACATAATTAGCAACAATTAATAAAGGAGAAATGGCTTGCCTAACAGCCTACACAGGACACCTTGCCAGGAGACCACTTACAAAACACCACGTGTTAACACCATAATTATTAATAGCTTGCATTGTATTTGCATGTTTAAGCTCTGCTGCATAAATTGTGTAGAAAATTACTGTAAGACAAAACTCCAAGCACTTAAAAAATAAGTCTAAAATTTTTGAATCTGTCCCACTAGTAGTATTTTGCACCACTGGGTGCTACTACATGTGCTGTGTGAAGAACATATGGAAACAAATTGCTGTGCCCTACAGCTGTGCCTGCAGTGGGTGCTGGCAAATTTGCAGCACGAAACAATTGAGGTGGTTGAGATTAATTCAGTGGAACAGCTGCAGCTTTGAGGCAATCCAGGAGGCTCCTCTGAATTTATGCAAATAAACAACATTTACAGGACAGAAAGGAATCACATAACAATTTAGGGTTTCCACCACGTCTTGGCAGCAGCCTGACTTGTATCTGCAGTCTGTGGTCACAGAACATTTTACCCTGAGGTTGTGAAGCACACAATTCATGGACTGTGTAGAGCCCCTGGATGCATGCAGGTGGCCTGCATTAAGTACCCATATGCTCCACAATTTCAGCTTTCAGACAGCCAGACTTTCAAGCAAAAAGTAAGGATTAGGCAGGTTGGCCAGAGGGAAAAAAAAACCCCAGAAGTCAGAAGAAGATGAAACAGAAGAAAATGAGGAAAGGAAGAGAGAGATAAAGCAGCAGCACATGAAATATGGGCTCCCTCCCAAAGCAACTCTGTCCCATATGACAGATTTAGGTATTAGTCTGTTTTATGCTGAGTTAAAGACACATCCCCTGGGATGGCCATGTGAGCACTGCCTGAAGGAGCACACTGAAGAGTGTTGTGATCCCCACATGTTACCAAACTGTCACCAAAGCAAACAGGACACCCTGAAACCCAGTATTCATCTCTCTCTCCCTGGAGGACTGCAGCCCTCAGCCTTGTTCTCTGATCTCAGACCACTTTAACCAGCTTGTCCTGAACACTCAGGCACAGCAGCTCAGATTCCAGTTGAGCAGCATAAAGTGCATGGTCTGTTGCAGCTGAGGCAAGGGAGATGCTGGCAATGCAGCCCCTATTGTTTGCACAGCAAGGGCTCTGGTTTTGTTTCAAAACACAATAGGTTGATTTGAAGGAATTTTCCCCCTTGAAATAACTCATCTAAATCACATGACAAAATAGATTTTGAAACAAAAACTAGTTTTTCAAACCCCACAGCTCTTTCAAGAACTAGGAACTTGGACAACATGTCCCTTGTACTCAGCACTGGCGAGGCCACACCTTGAGGACTGTGTCCAGTTTTGGGCTTCTCAATCCAGGGAGGACATTGAGGTGCTGGGGCAAGTCCAGAGAAGGGCAGCTGGAGCTGGTGAAGGGTCTGGAGCACAAGTGCTGTGAGGAGCAGCTGAGGGGTGTTTAGCCTGGAGAAAAGGAGGCTCAGGGGTGACCTTATCCCTCTCTACAACTCCCTGAAAGGAGGTTGTGGCCAGGTCAGGGTTAGCCCCTTCTCCCAGACAACCAGCAACAGGACAAGAGGACATAGTCTCAAGCTACATTAGGGGAAGTTCAGGTTGGACATTAGAGGAATTTTTTCACAAAAATGGTGATTAAACATTGGGATGGACTGCACAGGGAGGTGGTGGAGTTACCATCCCTGGAGGTGTTTAAGGAGAGACTGGATGTGGCACTCAGTGCTGTGGTCTAGTTGACATAATGGTGTTTGATCAAAGGCTGGACTCGATGATCTCAGAGATCATTTCAACCTAATTGATTATGTAAATTCAAGTATTTTCAACAAGCAAGACAGTTAAACATTTCCCAAGGCATTCAGAGAAGCAATCCTAGTTATTTATTCCCAAGAGTAACCGTGCCTATCTGCTAACATACCTCACCCACCTTTATACACTGCCAGTGACAACAGTATCCCCTTTAGAGTAGGGTCTATTATTGATAAATCCTGAATTCCAGCCCTCTCTGGTATGTGAGCTTATGAAAAGCAAAACAAAAGCAGCCGGAGCTTGGATATTACTCCAGTAAGTATTTACATTACAGCAGCACCTGGAATCATGACCAAAACCACACAAAGGTAGGTGCTCCATATGCACTGAAAAGATAGCCCTTGACAAAAAGAGTTTAGAAACTTGGCATTCTGCAGGGTCTTGGTCATGCCTATTCATCTACTACTGACATTTGCAAGGGTCACAGACCTGATACTCCCTGTGCCAAGGCAGTGAGTGCAGGGTCCTGTCAAGGATCAAATTCCTGCACTGCACCCTGCCAAGGAGTGTGTGGAGGAGGCAGTGGCTGAAAACATGCTGCTGCAAGCCCTCCTTCTCCAAAGCAAGGTCTGCATGAGGTGCAGGAGCAGTATATTCCTTCATCCCTTTTTGTTAGAATAGAGAGGAAAGCCTCAAAGTAAAGGCATATCTCTAATGCACTTACCCACACTGAAAAATGTGGACAATTCCATGGCTAAAACAATTGACTTAAGAAATTCAGCACTGCATTGAGATCTTCTACATCCAAGGTGCCCAGCACATTTGCAAAGGCTGACAGGCAGCACTGGGACATCACCAGCCAGGAGTCCATTCCCAACACCCAAGAAAGGCAGGCCACAGAAAGCAGCCAAGCTCAGCTGAGAATTCATCACTGGAGAATCCCTGGTGGTGAGGCAGGTTTGAAGTCAAATCACAGGTCATATTCAGGCAGATCCACAGCAGCAAGGCACATCCAGAGCCAGGGCAGGAGGTCAGTCTGTGCACTGGAGTCTGGATCAGTGGGACTCATTGCCAGGAAAGCACATGGCCAAACTGCAGACCACCACAGTCCTGCAGCATAGCTCAAAACAGAGCTCAGTGGCCCAGTTTGAGCCTAAATAGGATCCCTGAGTTGATGAGCAAGGGATGTGTGCGGAGCTGGGGCTGATCAGGACAAGGTAGAGCCATTAGTGCAATCAGGACCCCAACACATGTGTAGAAGCAGCAGCTTATGGACTGTGACAGCACTTTTGTCAGCAGTGCCACTGGCCTCTAGAAGACAGTGATGGACTTACTCTGAGATCCTGGAGAGTTTCTGCAGCCTCCTGATTGCTTGGTGCCCATCCATATTAATCCCTCATAGAGAGAGGCTTCTGCAGCTATGGAAAATAGCCATGAACAACTTCCAGAAATGTCCCAGGAGATCATTGCCTTATTCAATGCCTCTCATTTCTGGCAGACTATTTTTGTCTCAGCCCTGAATGTGTCCATCTCAGTATGTGCAGCTAACTTGGTAATTTTTAACTCATGACACTAATTGAATTGTTATTGAATGTGATTAATTAGAACTGGAACAAGCCTCTAACAAAGAATTTATCAGATCCTTCCACTGACTCACTGCTTTCCAATGGCTTTGAAACTCACAAATTGGACATGTTCCTACAATCCTTGGCAGGTCCCAGGTATCCAAACTCCACTGGAACCTGCTGCCTTATGGACATGATGTCAGTGTAGGGAGCCTGGCTGTCCTCCACCCAAAAATGAGCCTCTGGGGGGTCAGTTTTTTTGCTTGCACATTTTCATCTCCAAAAGCATCCAGGCTGGCTTAGCAGAGCTCTGCTCAGAGCTGCAGCATTCCAGCCACAGGAACTGAGCTGGAATAATGCACACTCCATAGCAGGACTACAGCAGGATCCCTCAGCCTATCTGGGCTCCTAGACTTCAATAGGAACTTAAATATAGTATAGATTAAGGTTAAATATCTTCATGGCACAAACAGAGTGTCAGAAAGTTTAGTATTGCATGCAAATACCTTGGAATGACTTTGGATAACTCTGGAGATATGTGTGTATGTCTATGCAGATATAGATGCACATTCATCCCAAGTCCAAGACTTTTCATGGATCTTGTGGTATTCTTGATCACAACGATGTCAAATAACACTGATATCCCAGCCTGATTGCTCCTGCAAAAGAAAATATAGTTTTAATTCAATTTAACCTTGGCTTTTTTTTTATTATTTCCTTGGCCATATCTTCTTCTGTTTCTCGTGGGAGCAAGCAATGAATGCCTCACTTCAGAGGTCCCTGGGCAGGAAAGCTGCTGTTCTTGTGTTAACTGGAAATCCTTCGTGATTGGTGTCAAAGAAAGGAGCACTTTGATTCCAGGAACTGCACATCTTTCAGAGCATGGACCCAGGATACAGGCTCTGCCTGGCCAGATCAAGATGATACTTTTGATCTTGTTCCTGTGCCTTCTGCTGAGCATGTTTTGTACTGCAGAGGAGCATGAAGACAGCCAGAGGGAAGGTTTTAACTGAGCTACTTGTCAACCAAAATCTCATTTTCATCTAAATGGAAAAGCAGTGTAGCAAAGCCTAAAATAGAATGATATTTTTCTAAACCATTGAAAGACTTTTACATTCAGTGCTTTAATATTTTATTTCCAAATTGTCTTTCAAAATGAAATAATAATTGTTTTTTTACTTCTTTCAAGGGAAGCCACGTTTGTTTTTAGTCTGGAATTCAAAATATGCTGAAATCACGACTTCTCCTGGAGTGTTCAATTCTGCTGTGGGACAGCTTCAGGCCAAAATCAGTCAAAAACTGAGTAACTTTTTGACTGTTTGATGATGAAAGTCAAACAAGCTGTGAGAAATTATCATTCTCTGGAAATTATTTCAAGCATTGAGGTACCTCTTCTGCATGCATAAAATCAGGCTTCTCTTAGGTGGTTGCATGAACCTGAGGCTTCAAACAAATTTAGGGAAAGTCTTCCAGCTTCTCTGAATGTAGATGAAAGAATTCAAGTCCTGGCTCAAACAATCCCAAATTTATTAAGCTAACTCCAAAGCATGCCCAGGGAATTGCTAACTCACAGGGAGTTATGACAGTTCGGAAGTTAAAAAACAACAACAAAGAAATCAAATAAAACACAAAAGTATGGCAAAGCATTTCTGTTGATCTGTTTAGTGCCCAAGCAAGACACTAAACCTAGATGTATTTCACCCCTGGCTCAGCCATGTAGTGCTGGGTGGGTGATGCATGGAAGCTTTGGACACCAGACCCAAGTGCCCATCCTGTTCTCCTTGGCTGAGTATGTGCTGCTTAGGAGTCCTGAGAGAAAAGAGATGCAGTCTGGCATCAGCTCAGCTCAAGTATTATTTTAAAACTCGAGGTATAGCATGCTTAGACAATTGGACTGAAAAACAAACAGAAGTATGTTGATAGCTATTTACACTAGATTTAGAGTTCCCTTTTCTATAATGTCTCAACTTACAAAAAATACACATATTTAATTCTAATTTTCCAAGACCTTCATATATTCATCAGGGTAACGTGCTTTGGCACCTGAGTCCAAACGAAAAGAAAAGAAGACAGAACAAATATGCTAAGAAATTTCAGTCCTACCCACTTATTTGAGCTAATCATCTCATCTGTACATGCTCAGCAAACAAAAGGTGATCCAAATCAGTTGTCCTCCCTGGTTTGTCTGGGGATTGTAGAGCAGGTAGACCATGTCACCTGTGGGGGTGAGTTCCTCATTGTTTCTCCTGCCAGCTCTCCAGGAGTCCTGTCTTAGAAGATTTGGGCTCAAATGTGGAACCAAGAGGAAAAAAAAGGGGAGACATTATCAAATTGTCAAGTTTGGAATTAAAAACCCCCTCTTGTTCTTTCAGCAGTGGTAACTTCAGTGGATGTTGTGTTGCAACTTGCAATATCTGAGCAGTCTTCAATTTCCTCTCTGGACCCTGGGTCCTCATCTGTACACAAGGGATACCAGCATTTTCCTGGCTTAGAGAGGTTTTGAGACAATAAAGAGGCTAGGCTTACACATCTTAAAGGGCAGGTCTTGGACTGATGATAAGGACAGGCAGTGGACTTTTGGTTTGGATTTTTCATCAGTTCACCTGCCGCAAGCTGCCCCCCTGGCGCTGCTTCCTTGAAAGGTAACTAATGCAAAACCCCCTTTTGGGGGCCAGAGAAAGGATTTCCCCTGTGATACTGGATTTAAGGAAAGATGGAATAACTGTTCCCACTCATTCCCCTTATAAGTCTCCTGTATGGCCAGTAAAAAAGTCGAATGGGAAATGGCAGCTGACTGTGGATTACAGGAAATCAAATGCCATCACAGCACCTTTGACAGCAGCAGTGCCTAACGTGGCTGGATTGATTGACACAACACCAGAACAAACCCATCCTATTTTAGCCATCATTGATGTTAAAGATATGTTCTTTATGGTCCCAGTTCAGGAAAATTACTGAGAATATTTTGCTTTTATCTGGAAGAAAAACAATTGGGAAGTTAACCACGTCCCAGACTTCTCCATTATTGCTGCTCGAGTGGCTTTATGCCAGACAAGATGAGATATTTTCACTGCTCAGCTGTAGATGCAGCACTCTTCAAACCAGCTCATGACAGCTCTGCCAGCAGCACAGATGTGCCACAAGAGCTCAGGACCCTGCTATGGACTGGGGGCACATGCTGAGGCAACCAGTGCACACTGTCATGTGCACACTGGCAGTGCCACCCTAACAAGTGTGAACCTACCCATCTCTGGCTGTGTGCCTCACAGCTTTTGGGGTTTAATTTTGAAACACCCTCTCAAGAGCTCCCACTCTTTTCTAACATCACAAGATGAGACTTCTGTCCAGAATGGCCAAAAAGTGTCCTCAGTTTCAATGTGTTTTGAGCTGGCATTGGAAGAACATTTGCTTACTACCAACTACTTAAATTCCTTTTTTTCCTTTCCACCTAACAAATATTTCTCCAAGCCAAACACAAAGAGTTATATTGTACACAGTCTTTGAAATGTGCACTTCATTTTCAAGGAGCTGGCTTCAAGGAGGGCAGCATACTTGCAGGTATTTTGAAGTAGCAAAAGAAAAGAAAAAGATAATGCAACAGCAGAGAACTGAAGCATGACTTTTCTGATGTTTGGGGTTTTTTTCTGTGCCAGCAAAGATTCAATGGTGCGGAGGATTTGTCTGCAAAGTCATTCTTTGCCCTCCTTCCCTTTCTTTCCATTTCACCCCCGCCTCCTCAGCTCTAGTAATTCTTTATTCTCATAATAGTTCACGAAATGCCTCATTTGCAAACTAAAGTATGACCAGCACCTGTTAGGTAAAGGAAATCATGGCCAGCAGGGTGCTGTAACCTCTTCACAGGATAAAAATAGACCAGCGAGGTGCTCAGGTGGGAAATCACCCAGGCTGCAGAAGCTGGTGGGTGTTGCAAGATGTATTTCTCCTTTCAGTCAATTATAAACCACTGTGTTTGCAGAAGTGATACATAAGCTGAGAACACGGAGGCCGAGACTATTCATATCCACTGAGTCGCTTATTCTTGCTAAGTTCAAATATTCCCTTAAATCCCAAAGCTCTACACTGAGTTTCAAAGTCTGTGTTTGTAAGAATTTTCCACATGCAGATCTCATGCCTGTAAGGACGGTTGGCTGATTAATTCTTTCTGTATCAGTTTTTCTTCCATGAAATCTGTGTCCACAAAGGCCTGGTAAAACAGTGGCCAAGAAGAGGGCAAGGCTTCTCCTGAGATGGTCTGGAAAGGGATAGATCCCTAAATTCAGACACCTACTAAAGGGCAATTGCTGTTACATGCATTGACCTCTGCAGATTACACCAGAGAGGGTGTTACACATTAAAAAACCCCATAAACGAGTGTCTTGGATGCTGATGACACTGCATTTCAGGGTATCAGGTCTCACAGAAGTAAAAATCAAATAGAACAAA
The DNA here is from genome assembly GCA_024500445.1 of Entomyzon cyanotis. Classification (NCBI taxonomy): domain Eukaryota; kingdom Metazoa; phylum Chordata; class Aves; order Passeriformes; family Meliphagidae; genus Entomyzon; species Entomyzon cyanotis. The sequence goes on from JAKEPQ010000780.1 coordinate 13,760,203, forward strand.
ATAAATTCAGTAGGTTATAATTTTGTCAGAGTTGTTAATTCTTTGCAAGTTTTAATTCTTTGCAAGTTCCTTAGAAGTCCTGCAAAAAGAATGTTTAAACTCTTGGGTTATTGAAGAAGTAACACATCTTAATAGAAAGCAAATTTTCAGCCAAAGGGGTGTTTGACAAAAGATCAGGACTGTTCATGTTTTACACAGCTCTTTTTTGGGTGTTTTCCAATTACAAAATATTTATAATAAAAAATATATTGCAGCTCTAGGCATCAAATCTGCTCCTGATTTACAGAACCATCATGGAACTCCTTCTAAATATTCATGGTAACTGCATTGCTTATGGGTAAAAAAACTGCAGGTAAAGTGATTCTCTCTTATTACTCAAACGTGGGTAGCAGCAGGTGGTGGTGTTAGCACCTGTGTGCAAGTGTCTGTGAGAGAGAGAAAGAAAAAGAAACTTGCTTGCAGTAGCTTTATGGAAAGCCCCATGTGAAATAAACCTTTCATAATCTGCCACTGCAAACTCAGGGATCTTGTCAACTCTTGAACAAAATTATCCAGCAGCTCACTTGTGGGGAGTATATAATCCTTGGGAATATTGAGGTGACAGAAGCAGCCTCTGCTTTTTGTTCTCCACATCCTGTGACTCAGCTTGGAGCAGGACACCCTGCTTGGCAATCACTGCCTATCCACCCACCAGCACAGCCCAGCAGCTTTGTGAGTTTCAGGTGTGTGTCAGATTCTCTCACTTGCTTTCCATCTCTCCCTCTCAGAAGAATCGGTCTCAGTTGATTTGATTTCATTTCTTTGTCACCAGAACAAAAAAACCAAAATGTGCACACTCAGGTGAGAGCATGGGGTGCACAGACATCCAAGTGCAATGGTGAGGAACACTCAATCCCAGTCCCACTCCCACCAGTGCAGCCTTCCCCCTGCTGCACCCTCTGCCCTGTAGCACTGCAGTTACTGCACTCTCCGAGGCTCTGATGAATGAGGGATTTAATTAGAGTCATCTGAAGGGGCAGCAGAGATGAAGGTTGTGGGAGGTGATGGGATGTGGGGATTTGCACCTGTGTGATGATCAGTGGGTCTTTGTCCCCCAGGCAGAAGAACAAGCCATCATCAGTGCTGGGATGCTGGTGCTGCAGGTGGGCAGGATCACACCCCAAAGGACAGATACCTTGATGATAAATGGGTTCCTAGACATGTGGCAAATGTTCTGGCATGGGATTTTGTGCAATTCAGAGCTGCTCTTGAAGTCCCATGGCACGTATGGGTCCATCAGAGGAAACACAGATTTGCTCCCTTTCCAGTGAGGGTTTCCCAGCCCTAACAACTTACTATGTTGTAGAAATAAGAATTTTATCTACATGGAAATAAAAAAGGAACACTGATATTTTGAACAATTCCTATCTGTCACAACAGAAAAAGCTGCATTTCACAGAGCTTGCAGGCAGACACACAACACACTGCACAGCTGGACTCATTTAATTTTGTACATTTACTTTATGGTTATGCTAGAAGTGCTTAGCCATGAAGCCTTCAAATTCACTGAGGATCACCTGTGCATTTTCTAAGACTATGTTTGCATTAGCAAATAGGATGAACTAAGAAGAGCAGAGGCAAGGACCAGGAAGATTTTTGTTGAGGACTTGATGTCCCCAGTAAATGTATTTCATGGTTTTATTGCCTGGGGCTTTGCTGTGAGGTTTTTCCCCCCTTTTTTAATTCTTACCCTCCCTCCACAGCCTGTTTCTAATAGTGCCTGGAATGGATTAGGGGACCACATATTCCAGTGAAGTTTCTTTCAAAGGGACAGTAATTCAAGCATCCTTAAGATGGCACCACAATGCAAACCAAACTACTTTTACAGGCAGCTCCTGATCTGAACAGAAACACTAACGCAGACACATACTCAGGGCTTCACAATAGTCTTAATCAATGGATCTGTAATCTCAATTGATATTTGGGAAGAAAAACACAGCTAGTAGTCCTCAAGTATTTATATTCTCTGGGGTTGTACCAGATGAGGCATTGTGGTTACTAAAGTTGCCAATTTGTGTTTTATCAACTCTCCAATGACCTATAAAGCTAATGTTAAAAACTTCCCATCTTGAAGGGAGTGGGGGAAAAAAAGGGGGAGCAAGAGAAATGAGAACATTAAAAAATAAATAAACAAGAAATTAAGCATGAGATACAATCAACACTACTATTCATTTGTCCTAAGTGTGTGAGATAAATTAAAGAATAGAGATCTCTATCTGGGCAAAATGTGCATCCAGTACCCTTCTTCCCCTCCACTGAAGTAGGAAATAAGTAGCTTATGACCAGCTGGGACAATCTCTACTGAATGGCTTTGAGGCAATAAATCACAGAAGCTGGTTTGTCCACATTTCTTTCTTTTCTTCAGACTGTTTGGCTAAATCTCCCACGGAGAAAGTTACGCCATGCAGGGGATTCAGCAAAATGCATGAAAAATGTACTCATGTCACCTACAAATTCCTCAGCTCTGGCCACAGTCCAGTTGTGGCTTTAATACAAGACAATGCCTTATTGCTCTCTTTCCCTGAATCCTATGAGGGCAGCTGTTTAAACATTTATCATTAAATGTTTCTAAAAAGAGAGCTCACTGTAGCACAATGATGCTATTTGAGCCTTCAGGTTTGTTTCCTGGACCTATAGAACACGTGCAGGTTTGGGTGGGGTCATCCCAGAGCCCCACAGTTTGCTTATTTTGCTCACATTCATGCTAAATACCACACTAATGTTTTTTCTGTATGTGCCTGATTCTTCACAAATTTGGTTCAGCAAATCCAAAGCTGTGGCAAAGACTCAGCATGTTGGGAAAAGGCCTCCTTGCAGCTGCATCAAGGAGGAATTGAGCCAGAGGAAAGCTGGCTTGCTTTCTCGTGCTGCTTCCAACTGTTCTTCATGTCTATTCTCTGCAATTCAATTCTCAGATCGATTTGTTCCTGTCTAAGGATGCTGTGGATGCAACAGTTCTATGTGAGAATGAGGAGGACAGAGAAACTTCTTGAAATAGAAAGGTATAGAGTTGCTAGAGACAGAGAAACTCCTTCTAGCTCTGACCCTTCCTAAATAGCTGCATTTGGGAGAGTCATATATCCTTGCCAAGCTCTTGCATGTTTTTCCATGGGTTGCTTTAGTCACTGGCAGATAGAGCACATTGGGATATCTGAACCTTTGGACTGAGGTGGTACAGCCAACCCTGAGCTCACAGGAGACAACTTACATGGGGTTCCTCACAAGGACCTTCTCCTGTGGACACACAGCTTCCTAAAGGGACAAAAATCAGCTCATTGCACAGCAGGATAGCAAGAGCTACTGTCTGAATGACCTTCCAACCTGAACTAGGGTTACGTCAATGACCCAAAAGTGTAAAACTCTGATTGCCACTTTCAGAGGTCCTGTGGGGTTGTGGATCTCCTCTGTGTTCTGGAAACATGGTTTCAGGAAAAGTTTAGTTTCCCATAAGAAAGGGGGTTACTAAATGCCTGTGTGGACTTCATGGCATGTGTTTGAAGCTCCCAGGTTGCCTGTGCTGTTGTGCTGCAGCAGAGACACCAGCATGGCCAGCCAGCCTGCACTCTATGCTAATCTGAGCCTCTGTTTGCATTGCAACAGCCAAATTTCTTCAGCCTGGGTGGCTGAAATGAGGCAGCTAATGCTATACTTAATGACCTATTTAATGGCCCATTTTCCAGAAGTGATGAGAACTTATAATCATCCCTGTGCTCAGTGAGAGCTGTGGCTGCTTTGCAAACAAAAATCCAGACCAGGCATTCAGCTACCTCACTTTAAATGGGTAAAAGTAAAAAAACCTCAAGTCTTAGGTCCTTGTCCTTCCTGCAGTAACATGAAACATCAATACATCAAAATAAAAGATATCCTCCCATCGAGTTTCAGGGGACACTCAGTGTGAGCTGGGAGAATTGGTGTCTCCCAAATGCACAGTAGCTCCAGCCAGTGGCTCAGCAGCTTCTGCACGCTCTGGCCTCACTCTGCATCACCTGTGCTGCTCACAGCTAGTTCACCCTCTGCTGAAAGCACCAATTGAAGCTGGATTTGCACCCACTGGTGCAAATCTGAGATCCTGTTGACTGAAAAGTCAGGCCTTTCCAACCTCCTTTAGATTGTCCTAGACCTCCCTGACCATTTCTACTCTCTGCTCATTTCAGGCTAATAGAAGATCTCAGCTAGATGGCTCAGTGTAGGATATGTCCACAACTCAAAAAGCAATTACAATTTCTCAGCAGCCAGGCCTGGGCATAGGTTTTGTTGATTTTGGCTCAGGATTGGGAACACTGACTCACCTGAAGTGCTGTTGATGAGCTTGCCATCACATCTATGCACTGAAAAGCCTTTCCTGCACAGTAAAAAACAGACTGGCACTCTGGAAAGGGAAACCCTGCTGCTCATATGGAATCTCTTGTCAGCTCAGGGCTGGCTTTTTCCACGTGGGGCTCAATCCACCTCTGTAGCAGCAGGTGCCATCAGCCCAACTGCCCCTGCCATGTCGGCTGACCCACAGCAACCTCCTCTCTACACATGAGCAAGACTTAGTAATTGGCAGAGTATAGCATGAAGGAGCCTAACTTCAGACATTGATTTCAATCTTGGTATTCAAAAGCTCCCAGCCAAATTGGTTGAAAAATGGGGATTCAGGTCTGTGAGAACATTGGAAGGTGTTTTTAAGTGTTTCACCCAGATTTGGAACACTTTGGATTGAAGTATATTCCAGGCAGCAGATTTTTGAAGCCAAACATTTATTTTTGAAATGCCAAAACATATCTGCTTTTTATTCAGAAGCCTTAATATTCACCAAGAAGCTGAGAATCATGAAGTTCAACAGCACAAGTCTCATCTTTAAAGAGTCAGGGCTTCTTGCTGCATAAACACTCTCCAAAGGCCTTTTAGTGCACACCATGAAAACAGCTTACTTTTGGAATGATGTCAACAGATTTTACTCCTACACATGAGATGCTTAGGGCTTCATTGGCATCTCTTGTTATCCCAGCTTAGGTGGGTTTTCACATGTTGAGACTGCAGCCAGGCTAAGAAAAGTGTTCTGTTGCCCTGGAGTTGTCATCTCTAGGTTTTGCTCTCCCAGGGTCTTCCTATGCTCCCTCAGTCAAATTTTCCCTGGTTAGTTTCACATTGACTTCCAGGGGTGGTTCCTGATCTGCCATGCAAGATGAATGACTTAATCAACATCCAAACCACTGCATACATTAGGGATCCTCACCTCAGAAGAGAAAAAAATAGGTGACAACATGGCACAGCTACTTTAACTCACAATGGGCTTGCTGAGGATGAAGAAGTGGCTGCAGCTTGTACTTCTGATATCAACATGGGGGTACATGGTGTGAAGCAATCAGGCAGCATGTTCAAGAGAGACCAAAGGAGGTGTTTTTTTTCACACAATGCCAAGTAAACTTCAGGACCTAAGGACTCCTGGGGTGAAAAAGTAATCAGAAATTAAAGAAGAGAACTACATGTTATCTACAAAGGCCTGAGATCTGCATCCTGAATTATCTAAGCCACAGTTGGCTGGGAGGACATTCTAGGGAAAACAGCTCAATGTATTTTACCCTTGGCATCTCCAGCAAGATGCATGACTTGGATGGATGGTGCACCACAAGGACCTTGAAAGATGCTTTTATATAAACAAAACTATCTCATAGATGCCAACTGTGTGTCCAAAACCAGAAACATGTGAGAATTGCTGTCTCTGGGCAAACTTGAGTATGTCCCAAACCAGGTAAGCCAGCAGTCAGGCTGGGATTGTGCAGCTCTGTCCCTGCAGACAGAGCCACACCAGAGCCTCATGAGACAAAGGCAAGGACCAGGGAGCCTCCCTTGTGGGTTGCAGGTTTACTTTATGGAGACCTGCTTTGCCCTCTAGTGACAATTAAGGATAAACCAGGAAATTTTGCACCATCTATTCCCATCAATAAAATTCAGGTCTGGCTACATCTGCTGGCTGGGAGACAAGCAGTGGGGTTGTTCTGACTTTGTTTGGCCCAATTGAGAGCATCTCTCTCCCCAGGCAGCCTGTCTCTGCTGTCCATGCAGGATGGAGCAAGGGAAGGAGATGCTATTCTGAAAAGTTGAGAACAGACACCCTAAATTGGGAAATGAATGTCCAAGGGATTGGTAAAGGAAAATCCCTCAGGGCTGATGCTATTTCTAGACTGCACATGCCTTGGGACTGAAAAGAGACTATTTGGGGGAAAAAGGAATGGATGAATAATGGAAGCAAAAATAGTTGCTCCAAATTCCTTTCCAAAGCCATGTTGCCTACAAACTCTTTGCAAACAATCGACAATTCATCAGAACATGAGCTCATATTTTGTGATCTGTGGGGCCATAGACTTTGTGAGATATGGTCTGTGTGACTATTAAAAGAGCTCTTTTTTGGAAAAATAACAACACTGATCTTTGTTTAAAGAATAGCAAGGGAAGAGAGGGATTAGAATAGATATCTAGATTTTTGCAATTGCTGTGCTATATGGAAAGCAAACTCTTGGAAAACACTGTGGAGAAAACTTTTCCTTTAAACTTAAGAATAAATAGTTATATTTTCAATTTTGAAAATGTTAGTCTGTCTTTGCTAAATTAGAGAAACTTTTGCTACAACCCAAGATAATCCAAGAATGCAAATGGAGTTAAATTCCTTATTATCACAGAAATTAAAGGAAGTCAAACTTCTATTTGGAAACTCTCATTCAGCCAGTTTTTGTGACCAGAAAATAGAATTATTATCATGTGATTGAAAAATACTTTTGCCGTGTATTTATATATAAACTACAGGAACTCAAATTCAGTCTAGATGTTTTGATATCAGTGTTTGCTCTAATACTCAGACAGGAGAGACATTTTGTGTTCTAATGCTCACTCAACAAAAAAAGCCTGGGGATGATAAATTAATTTTAACAGAAACCTTAAGCCCAAAAACAGCCTTGAGCTTTTATGCAAAGGTTGATTAACAGTAATATTTCAGGCAGGCTGGAAGCCATTCTCTCACACCACTGACTAGAATGAGGGAAAATACCCAACACACAAACCACAACAACAAGACAAAGTCTATCCCAGCTAATTTGTGAATGAAAGAGGAGAAGCTGCATTAGATGACTTGTTCAGTCACTGATTTCTAGACACGTTAGACTGTGATGATACCTACAGTTGTGACTAAAACCTCAATCCTAAATAGGATTTTTTGTAAAGCTGTGTCAGCAGTTGGGATACTGTTGGTGGAGGAAAACTGTTAGGCTTTGGTTTTTAAATCACTTGGACATATTGGAAGACTTAGAAGGAACTGGGAAAGACTCACACAAAATCATGTTTGAAACCACAGTCTGTTTGTCAGCTCCACACCCATACTGGATACCCAGAGCTTTGCATTAGCATCTGTGTCTTTTTAAGGATGCTCCTTTTCTGTGTTTTTCTGCACCAAAATCACTTGCTCAAATGGTTTTCTGTTGGGCTTTTCTCAGCTACAGCTGCCCAAACTCTGCTGACCCATGTCTGTGCTGGGCTCTGCCATGGATTTGGTGGCTTGATTCATGCCTTTAGATAAGTAGGAGTGATCTTAGCTAATTTTTATTACCATTACTTACAATGCCTGTATCCCAAAAGATGGGCTGTTTTTATAAATGCAGTGTTCCCGTCTGAGAGCTCCTTCCCGCAGCAGCCACCAGATGGCCTGCAGAGAGGGGAGGCACCTTCGAGCAACAACCTTCTCTCACAGGTTAGTTTTAAAACCAGGTTAAGCACACCCAAAAGCTATCTGTAAGACATGGGCTGCTCTCATGTGGGCAGACTGTTTACCTGCATTCATGGTCATTTACAGCACGTGTAGATGTCTATCCATGCTTGGCTTTACCATGGCAGAGGGCTAAACACTAATGCAGACTGTCCTTCCAAATCAGATCAGCTGGAAAATGCTGATACGCTAAAACAATCATTTTGAGGGTTTAAAAAACTACTTCCTGTATTTTGGCCCTTTAGACATATAGGTGTGGCTACTCCATAACCAAGTGTTCAAGATCTTGCTTCTGATAATAACCAAGTGTTTCAGAGGAAGGAAAACCACAGCAGTAGATGTTAGATAGTCTCTTGCACAGAGTTTGTTATTGCATGTTAGCTTGCTACTGATCTTAGTAGCTCAGAACTGATTTAGACCTGTAAAACTGGAAATCACTTGATTTTTGTGGATCATAGTTCTTAGCTCTTCTTGACAACTCCAAGAGGTAGAAAAAGCATCAGTAAAAAAAACGTGTCATTCGTTTCTGAACAGTAACAGCTGACAGCCATCCTGCAGACCAGCTCAGGAATGCCAGGAAGCAATGGAATCAGTTAATCAGAAGTATTTCTCCTCTGAGTTCCCATACTTGTACCTAAGTGAGCCAGTTGCATGGCCATTTCATGTAGAGATGTGTCCTTTGTGTCAAAAACATGGGTACTGCTGGGCAGTTCCTGCTCTGCAGAGCTGCTGGGTAGACTTGGACACAGCTGAGCAGCACTGAGGTTCCTTGGGGGAGTTCCAAGGATGGCTTTCCCCTCAGCTTGGGGAACCCAGGCAACACACAGAGACAAGTTCAGTCAGACTGCTGAAATCTACTCAATCTTACTTACTAAAATAAGTATGAGGACAAAAACTCTCTTCAGAGTCGTCCACCTGTACCCAAGTTCTGCTACCAAAGTCTTGCAGTCCCATGAAGGTTTTACAAAGAGCAGACAGGTGTTATCAGCATGTACATCCCACCTGATTCTCTAACTCTGAAGGTTTCTTTGTGTCCCTTTTTTTTTAATGAGAGTCCTGAGAAGGCAACACTTTGGCCTGGTCATCCAAAATGCAGGAGTTGGAGGCAGAAGGGAAAGAGGAATAGGTTGTGATTAAAGATGCTACTGACAGACTCCTTTGTAGGGGGAAAGAGGGAACCAGTGAAAAAAGCATGTTAAAGCTGAAGGACTCAAAATGAATCCTGTGCTGTTTTTCATAAACAAGTAAATTCTAACAGGGCTAATTGTATTAATAGAATAGGTTACTCTGAAGGAGCATAGTAAAAGAATGATTTCAAGAAATATCCAGACTTTAAAGAACGCCACGTATTCAAGCTGGCAAGGGCTGCTGAAATTCCCCCTAGAGTGCTTATAGAAAGAATTAACTTAATTAAACCTCTGAACCATTAGTGATTGCATTCAAGGAGGCAAAGATGACAGCAGAGGTCTCAAAGGAATGGAAAAGGGCAAGCAAATACTTATCTTGAAAAGAAGGCAAAGAGGGGCTCTGGGGATTAGCCTTTCCAAGATCCAGGACTTGTGAGTGGTTACAGAGCATCCCATCATTAGTACTGAAGGGATAATGAAACTGTAAGGACCTGCCACCAGGGGTTTGATGAAAACAAGCATGTCAAATCAACCTGAATTCCTTGGGAAGGTTAGTGACCTGATGGAGGAGAGGGGACCAATCTGTGTGATCATAATTTGAGATCCTGGCTTTCAATTATTTTTCCCCTCATAATTTAACTGAGGAATTAGGCTGTAATCATGTCCAACTCATGTCACTGTTACTGAGCAGCCAGGCAGGGAAGTGCTGATATTCCTGTCATTCCTCTGGTATGTTTGGATCCCACCAGTTTCATCATATTGAGAGTATCTGCTGCCTTCTGACCTGCACAAGCTCATGTCTCACATCCCCACCATAACAGATGAGGCTGGGAATTTTAGTACAGACCTTTAAAGATCAGCACCCATGAGGCCATTGCAGATCATAAATGTAGTCAAAAAAGCTATATGACGGTGGAGATTGTCCAGGGAAAAAGGCTGGATCTCCCTTGCTCTGAATTCTGATTTTTTTGTTTCTTTTTGTTGTTGTTGTTTTTTAAATGAAGGGGTTTATAAACTCCCCATACCTTTATTGGGGTTTTAACCAAAAGCCACCTCGGCTATGTACTTGCTCTAGCAGTAGAGTGCATTTGTGAACTAGATCCAATTTCTGTGCCTGGCCTTGTGGATGTGTACCCAGCATTAGCCAAGGGGTAAGTCTCCTTCTATAGGCTATTGAGATGTTTTCTACAGCTAGCAGAGAGAGAAAATAATTCTAATCTTGAACCAAATTCCAGCTAAAGAGACCTGATTTGCCTACCTCCAGCTTTTTGAGAAAAAGCTGCCAGTCCTTGGAATGGTGCAGCATTTTCTGATCCCCTCTACCAGAGTCCCCTTCAAATTGGGAGGCACAAGAAAGCAGCTTGGCAGAGCCTGCTTGACAAGACTTGACATCTAAATTGAACATCCAGGCCTCAAGTTCCAGGTTTGATTGAAAAGCCACTAGAATTGCTTCTTGGTGACTTGTGGGCTGCAAAACTGGCTGTGTGCTCCTCCAGATAAGAGCTCCTTTGTGCTGCGTTGTGTAACGGCTGCCACGGGGTTGATGTGGGCCAGGCCATAAATAACTCCTGCATAAATATTTTTAGCAAATACTTTCTGCTCTCTTGAAATACACTGGACAGCTTGAAGTGTGTGTATCTGTGTGTGAAGGAGGTGGGGGGAGCTAGCAGAGCTCCCAGCGGGAGCACAGAGCAAATATCACAGCGCTCCTGATGCACAGGATAACACGGCCGGAGCTGACGCCTCCACCCAGGAGTGTCCAGAGCAAACAAGATGTCCCCAGAGAGCTGTCTGATCAGAGTGGCAAGGCATGCTGTCCTGTGGCAGAAATATCAATGAGCCCAGTGCCTGCCAGAGGTGGATGCCAGCCCAAGTACTCTGAGCAGAACGACCCCCAGGCAAGTCCTGAGCTGCCAACCTGTCTGAATTGGCTCTCCCAGGCAACTCCTGACCTTTCTGATGTGTTTATATAGAGGAAACTGCTGGTTGTATTCCCTGTGGGCATAACCAGCCTTTTATTCTGCACCTGAAGGGGCCTGTCTGACTCTATCTGTAGAAAACACTGCTAACCCCTATGAATGATAGCAAACACAGCAAGGGTTAACAGGGAAGCACAGTTTCTAGAAGATTCCAGCTACAAGAGGGAAAAAAAAAAGTACCCTTCCCTCTCATATATGAATCCATACACCAGGAGCCCAAATATCCCTGAAAATGCAGAACAAGGCAAAATAACCTACTCACATTTCCCCACCCCAAAGGCACTTCAGGGAAGTGTGATACACTGGCAATGTGTCAAACAGCCTGTACTGGCACAGTGGGGAAGGTGCACACTGGCATGGATTCCATGTATTTAGAATTACAGATTTTCTGACTACTTCTGTGCGGAGCAAGTCAGGAACACAGTGCCAGGCTTTAGCAAGATTCTGTGTACGTCTCTTCAAAACCAAACAGGTCAGGAGAGAAGTTTTCAAAAGTTGGGAGGAGGGGATCAAGGGGGAAAAAATTGTCAGGATTGATCCAAATTGGGATTGTCCAGAAAAGCCTGTGCATTGCAACTGCTAGTGATGGGGAGCTTCATAAATAGGGTTAACTTCACAAAAACATGGAGAGGGAGCAAGAACACTGAAGACTACCCAGCTCACTAGTTAAAACATCCATTTTACATGCCATAGGACATAAGGATACATGAGAGAGCAATCCTGTCTAGCCCACTCTGCAGCTCCTGGGAATCTGGATCCCCAAAACTCAAAGGAACTTGTTCTGAAATTGGCAGGGAAGCACCAGCACATTTTCCTTCACTTTTTCCACAGAGACAACACAGAAGTCATATTTCAACTAAACAAACTGAGCTTAATGGATATATAAAAATTTCTCTCTCTGCTATGAAGTCTGCATGTAACCAGGGGCAATTACCAAGACCAAAGTATCTAGAAGCACTCAGGTATCCACCTTTCAGAACCTTTTCTCAAGAGAAATAAAAAGTCATACTTTACCATAGTGATCCATGGGAGAAGTGATCACTGGTGATCTTCGGGTAATGTACCTCCACCCAGCCCCATGTCTTGGTCATTTCTGTGAGGGTTTTCTTGCCTAGCTGTATTCATTAGACACAGCTGATGTAATTAACAAATGTTGACTGATTATTTAACGGAGTGACTTGAAGGGAGTTGCTTGAGGCAGTAAAGGAGTTGTTGCAGGTGGGACTTGTTGCAAAGCTTTTCCCTGCCACCTGCTAGCTACGTTACTTAATTATTTGGTGCTTTCTATCTTCCCAAAATGAAGGGAAATATTAATGTAACTAATATAATATTAATCCTGTCTTCTCTGCTTTTGCAGCCAGGAATGAGAGGTAGCAAGAACTTCAAACTTACCCTAGTTATAACAGGAGGGAGGTTGCAGCACGTGGTATTTTGAAAGAAAGGCCAAATGCCAACCTGAGAGGAAAGCAACCAAAATCAAATAATGTAGTAAGTCCAATTGAGTGATAAAGGTGACAATGGGGAATGCTGCTAAAGTGTCAGCCAGGCAGCCAGGAATTCTCAACAATAGCCCTAGAGCTTGGTTTTGGACAATTCTCTCCTTCTTCCAGTGTTTCTGTAGAGGCATTGGCTAAACAGAGAATAATAAGTGTTGCCTTTAGTCTGTGAAATGAGTGGTGGCAGTTTCACTTTGTAGTAGTATAATGGAGAAATGCTATTTGCCTGCCAACTACTGTATTCAAAAAAAAATAAAAAAGAAAGAAAGAAGAAAATAAAGAAAATAACCCTATCATAAATAAGAGTATAAAAGTACAACTGAAAATGCCAGGATGAATACATTTTTTATTTGGAATGATGTGATCTATTTTCTCTGCCACATATTCCCTTGTTCCATATCCTTCTGTAAGATCACATACTAGAGACTAAATATAAGCCACTCACCCAGCTGACACAGCTGGTGACAGAGGTGACACCTCGCAGAATGCTCCGATCTGGATGCTCCAGCATTTTGCTGGTAACTGGCAGACAGACATCTGCACACAGACATGGACCAGGCTTGCTGATGAAGTCAGTGCAACAAAGCATCTGTTGTGTTGACCTCTGCACTGGAAGCATGGCCAGACTGAACAAACTTAGTGTACCTTGAGGAAGTCTGCTGTCAGACAGCTGGGATTGCACAAAATAAGAGTAGAGCCCCTTTAGAGAATGGGTCCCCTGGCACCTGTGTAGCACCTGGCACACACCTCCTTACCCATGGAGGATGGAGAGGAAGAATATGCTGGAGACTGAATTTTCTGGATACTGATGGGGCAGAGGGGTGTAAGGGTAGGGGGATTAGCTGCTGTACTTCAGAGAAGAATAAATGAGAGAAAGCAAGCAAGCAGGTTGGGATGGAGTACAGCCATATGGTGTCCCAGCCACCTGCTAAGTCTGTCTTTCTCTAATAGTCAGGCTGGTGTGCAGAGCAGCTGGAAATATTTGGATGCTGCTTATGTGCACAGCAATGGTTATCAGGAAGTTTCAGATAAAGACAGGCAAGGCAGAGGGGTAGCTAAATGAGAAATGAGGATGGGAAGCTAAATCATCTTGATCTAGTTTACAAAGTGGTGACCTTGGGTCCCCCCTTGGCATAAAATTCATGTAAGAGGAATTGCAAGCAGTTGAGCTGGTCTGAGCAAAGCATTATGTTTGGAGTGAGCTCTGGGCATCTTCCCAATTATGTCTGTGTGTAGGAGCTTGGCAGGAGTGAGAGGCGGCATGTGGGAGAGGTCTGGCTCACTGAAAACAACAAAAAGAAACAGAAGTGCAAGGTGTCCCCAGAGAAAAGGGTAACAGCCCAGTTGCTTAGGTTTCTTCCCTAGACCCCAAAAGAAGCAATAATAAATACTTAAAAAATTAGTGATATGAACGGATCCTGCTGACACTATGGGCATTTATTAAACTGTAGCCTTGAAGTCCTCAAGGGAAAAAAGGAGCACGAAGCCAAGCTGGCAGAAAACTAGAACTCGGCGTTTACAGAGCAGCTCAGTAAGGGATCTGATGGTTATCTGAGGAGCTGGGTAGTAACTACATGTTGACATAGTCCAGATAGCCTCACTTTTCTTCATTCAGGTCCAGCTTTGGTGCCAAATGAGCAAAAAACGATTGTTTGGGCCAGATAGGACTCTGACAGTATTGGGCTGCTGGAGTGGTTGAAACCAGCCAAAACAGATGTGGATATCAGGGGGAAATGCCAGATATTTGTTGGCTGGTTTGGGGTGGGTTTTTTTCACGTATGCAGACCTAAAAGGGATAGTGAGTGAGTTTGAAACAGTGTCTGATGTTAAATGCAGGTAAATGAACATGTGCCAGGGAGGCTGATACTGAATGGGAGCCAGCAGCTGCTCTCTCCTGCATCCCCAAATGGAGCAGATGTTTTTGAGGCAGAGATGTGAAACAAAATGATAGATGTTACTCTTGCTTGCCTCCAGAAAGGAGCATGCAATTAAAATGTAAACATGAATGGAGTAGAATTTTCTTTCACTGGCAGCAGTGTGCAGGGAAAGAGTGAGAGCAAAGCAGAAGGCATGGATTGCTGTCTGCAGAGACATCCCCATTTGTGTTGGCAGTGTACAGAGGAGGGAGCTTGTAAGGTATTATCCACAGCCAAGTTCTTGGACCTGATACACAAACATGAGTGCGATTTGAGGAGCTGATACAATCTGATATGCAAACATGTTGATTTTTTTGCAGCAAGCAGTAGGAATACAGTTTGAGGCTTTTCAATTGCTAGAGGGCTGGTTAGGGAGCTCGTGGCATCACTGACCTAAATCTTTAATAAATCTTAGCAGACTGGGAAACTGCAAATACTGAAAACTGAGAGTGCTGGGCCAATATGCAGGTAAGGGCAATTTTGATAACCAATGCAGATCTGATGTGTTTATAATGAAAGCTGCTTTCCAAAGGAAAATGCTGTTTTCGTTTAAGTTGAAATGTTTTAAAAGGCACTAGTCTTAACAAAGCATGTTGTAAGCAAAACAGAAGTGAAAAACCAGACTGATTTTGACACTCTCGGTATAGCACATTTTGAGCTTTGTTTAAAAACTTTTCAAAACATGTTTATATTAAAGAAAACATAATTTTAACACGGAATCACACATTTTCCATTTTCATGGAAAATTTTTATGTCGTCTTGTGCTGATTTTGTTCTGCTTGAGGACAGGAGAGGAGGAAAAAAAATAAAATTGAAGAAATGGGATTTGCTGTGAATGGAAAATTCAAGGTCTTTGTGAATCTGTATAGCTCACTGCAGGCTCATTCCCTGGCTGGTCAATATGGAACTGCCTACATATGGAATTTCAAGGTGTCACTGTAATCAATAGTAGCCAGTGAAAATGGCTCAATGGGAGTAGATATTCCCAAATGACCTTTTCCCATCAATAGTACTTCTAGCTTGGCTAGTAACTGTGGGTACATAGCTGTGGTCCTGTTTTGTAAGCATCACCCTGCACACGTTAATAGCAGGGTTTTGGTTCTTCATCCATTAACCTATAGATCTCAGAAGGTAAGGACTTGTTACTGAACAAGTTTCTGATGGGAATGAGTGTCTCAGTGTCTTCATGGCTGATCTGGAGATAAATAAAACATCATTTGCTAATAACCACGGCAGATGGAACAAGGATTGCCTGTCATCGCTATTTCCCGCTTCACCAAGCATGCAACGTGATCTGCCTTGCCTGATGAACTGGCCCCAAGCAGGCACAGTGCACTGCAACAAAACAATTCATCTAAGATCATGCCAGTGGAATGCCAGAAGACACCTCAGTCACAGCACCTCCTTGGGAAAGGTACTGGAGGCGACAAGCAGTGAAATCCGGTTTCCCACTGAGATGCAATGGGATGAAGAAGAGGGTTGGTGGGAAGCAGGGAGTAACTGTGGATCAGGGACTCCACTTCCTTGTGCAGCCCAGGCAACAGGAGAGACACTCTGCCACCTACGCCCTGAAAATTATTAATAGCAAAGAAAAGGAAGAAAACCTTTTGGAAAAGAATCCTTTCATGGACAATGAATTGTCAGATGATTTGGCAATAGTGTGCAAATACTCCCACAGACAGAAAAATACCTGAAAAGTCGTTTTGCTGCAGCAGAGGAATAGAACCACCACACCATCTGGAAGCAAAACCCAGGTTACACATCAATCAGGCATGATATTTAGGGATGAGGCTGATTATTCACTTGAACAGATACTTCCATAATTCCACTTGACGAGTTGGAAAACTCTTTGATGTTTTCAAGCCAAATGACTCCGTGGCAGATACATTTTAGTGAAGAACAAATCATTAGCCTGATTACAGGCATATCAGTGTAAATGTTGTGTCCCCTGATGTCTGGCAATTACTGTGTCTGGTACTATGAAGAATTCAAGTGATATTCTTCTGCAAACCATTCTGCAGCATCTCTATGTGTCATTAACATCTTTGCAAAAGGAGCCTGCATGGTACATTTGTAATGTCATTTTAGAGCCACAGCCTTTCCCCAGTGATGGTATCCAGCCTGAATACCCATGTGAACAAGTCAAACCCCAGCACCTCTTTCACATGAATTTGGTCAGGCAGCTGCAGGGTCAGTTGTGTTTCTTCCTGCTTGGTCCATAGTGTTTCAACTTGTGCATTTCCAGAGCACCACATTTTTCTGCCAGGTGATGCCAAATGCCTAGGTGGTGAGCAGGCAGCACCCATATCCCCCCTTGCATCCTCATATGGTCTGCCCTCCCCTGCTTGACATGGCTCTGGGTAATACTCCTAGGCTGGGAGTGTCACACAGGGCAAACACCTTTATAGAGGTGTTGCTGCCCTTCACAGATATTGGTGGTGAATCAAACATGGAAGAAAAAATATAAATGTGGAGCAAGGATTAAAGGTTTGAAGCTTTTTTTTTCCTATTTCTGTCATCTATTGGTTCCTTCACAATCTTGTCATTGTTTGGGAAAATGTCTGCTATAAATACACTTAGATCAGATGCTCTGAGATCAGCACCTAGTCTAACAGATGAGAATAAAAATCTGTTTGATGTTAGAAAGATAGTTTCTTTTTATTTTTGCGGGTTAGTGATTCATCCACCATTTCAGATGTGAGGAGTAGCCCATTACTGGCACGTCCAGTGGCACTTGCTGGGGAGAGATCTCCTAGGTACCAGACCTTTGCAGTCACTAAAGTGAAGGCAGGTTGATGTTGAGATGGACTAAGTGATTTGCCTGTGTTCTCCAACTGTTTAGTTACCTGTGTTCAGTGTCTTCATGAAGCACCAGCCTTCCACAGTTTAAAAACCTTTAGGTAGCAGTGGAAATATTGCACAAACAGCTTTGCACATCATGGCCTGGCAGCCTTCTACCATTGCATGCCATAGGTAGTATATTCAACATTGTATGAATGTTTTTTTATTAGGCTATAGTAGAAATTCTATATGTATACTGAGTCTGCTCCTGCCCCCACTGAACTGATCTTAGAGAGAACTACATGGGATGAAGGGGTTTGTAATATTGTGCTGCCTTTTAACTTTGGAAATTATAACACTTACGTACACAACTGGCAAATGCATGTGAACCAGAGAAGAGAGCAGTGACTACAGTCCATCTGCACCAGTCAGTGTCAGATGGGACATGAACAGATTTTAACAGATTTTAACAGATTTTCAGAGAGCAGAATTCAACTCTGCAAAGAGTTTGTTCTGGTCCTAAAGCAGGACATCAAGGTGGGACTTAGGGTATTTCTAGCAACTTCCTTAGCATGAGAGACAAAGACAAGGGAAATTTGTTCTGGGGTTTGTTCCTCATGTCCTTGCTCAGACATGCCTCCAATGTGATGTGCCTTAGGTCTCTGGGACCTTGGCCTTGGGGGGCAGAGTCTCTGCACCCCCACTGGAATCCACCATGTCTGAGTATTTGTTATGAGGGCAACCAAGACCCTGGGTCCATTTGATGGGTCAGAAAAGGAGTGGTAAAATTGCACTGGCTCTGTTGAAGCATCAGGAAAATCAATGGTCATTACTAGTTTGCGTTTGTTCTTTCATGAAGAGATGACAGTTTGCTCCAAAAGGCTGCATTTGGCCATTTTGTACATCTGTGAGAACCTCCAGCTGTTGTTTCCTCTATCTTTGCATTGTTGTAGTCAACCAAAACAATACCACACTCAAATAAGGGCAAAGTCTGTAAATAAAAGCTGTTTAAATGCCAACAAATAACAAATATGTTGACTCTGGAGGCTGACTGATTACAAATTATTTATATTTGGTAGCTGCACTTTTCAGCACTACCAGACTCACTGACAGTACCATCCCACATCTAATTGTAAGCAACTGGAATCGTTTAATCATTGCATGGTATTTTGATTACATCTCACAAAGCATCCTGCAATGTATCAGCTTGCTTTCCAAATACCTCATTCCTGCTTCTCCTCTGATCACTGAGAATAGCCACACACATGGACAAAGCTTTCTGAGCAATTTACAATGTGTCTGATGGAAATTAGAGAGAAATCCACACCTGGAAACTTCTCTAGAGTCTGAATTTTTAACTCCTGTGAGCTGGTAGGGGTTTATTGCCCTTGTTTTGTTTAGATTGATTCAGCACCAGGTTTTTTGGTTTCTATTTCTCAGTCTGTTGCAGCAGGCTGTTAGGATTCAGCTCACAGACTCTTTTAACAGGAGAGCTGTCAGCTGGGCTTGATCTCAGAAGGAAAGGATCAAAAAAGTCAGGGCAATACTGAGGAAGACGGTCTGCTGAAGGAAGGAAAGGGATGTGTGAATTACAACTGGACATCAGCACTATTAAAATGGCTGAGACACAGACCTCTCCTTCCTCACAGCTCCAGGAATTTCACCTGAGGCCATCTGGTAAGGGTCCTGGGGGCCACCAGACCCTGTACCCCAAGGGCTCAGATCATATTTTCAAGGCAGAAGAAAAACAATTACTTGTCAACCTGATAGGCAATTATGAGACTGGTGTGAAGAGTGGTGAAGGAGACCTTTTTTGGTCTCAGGGAAAGAAAACAAATGCAGTGTATTACTGGGTCTGGCATGCCAGAGCATCAGCTGAAGGCAAGCAGCCGACTCCCAGGATTAGCACCCTTCCTCAGCAGGGAGAGAAGTCCTTACACAATGTGGAATGAGACAAATGAAGTTTTCACTGCAGAAAAAGAGTGGGAAACGCTGCTGACAGCCAGCTCAACGGACTGATGAAACCGCAGCCCCAGGGAGACTGTTCAAAGGCTCTTTTGGTTATTTAATGAAGTGTGGTTGAGTTTTGACCCCTAAGCTTCAGTGCCGGAGGTTTTCTGTGAGCGTTTGAGGTCTTGCTCCTATCCCTGAGCTCATTGACTCCTCAGAGAATTTTTTAAATCATATTTCCCTAGATTTGTAATGGTTTTTTTTCCTGCTGCGTGAAAGGCCACTCAACTGGCAGAACAAATTCATCATATGGTGAAGCCAGGATAGGGACCAAGCCCGGGAGCCCACTGCAAGCTCTGGGACCAGGAGGGTACCTCAGCCACCTTGGGCAAATCATATCCGCAAGCACCACCTGGTGAACAATGCTGCAGCATTTAACAGTTCCTACGTAAGTTTTTACAACAGCAGGTTAAAGAAATTAATTTTATTTAGAGAGAAAGGGCTTTTCTTAAAACTGTTGAGCAAGTTCTTTTAGACCATAGTGGATAACTGCAGTGGCAGGGGCTCCCATTACCCTCATTAGCAAAGTTTCAGCCTTTGCAAGATGCAGCCTTTCTCCAGAGGTTACTGCCAGCAGGATGGCTTCTCCCGCTCCCTCCCTCCCGGGCCCCACTGGGGACCTGCCCTCCCACACCCAACCCCAGCAGCAGCACAGCCATGGTGTGGGAAAAGCAATGCCAGAGAAACACATTTCCAGCCCCACTCGGCCATTTAAATTCAGGAGAAGCACCCGGGCAGGAAGGCCCCAGCCACTGCTCTGTGTGTGGCTGCAGGAGCCTGTCTCAGGTCACCAGCAGTGACATTGCTGCAGTCCTCCATTAAGCCATGGGACTGACACTTAATGGCACCGTGCCAGCCTGTGACATGGTAAAGACATCCTGTCTGAGGCTGCAGTGAGTTTCTTTCACTGGCCCAGCACCAGCAGCGCCTCAGCCTGTGGCTCAGAGCACGTAGAAGTCATTATTGTTTGACAGGTCACTGTAATGGCAGAGGGCGAGCGCTGGGCCCTGTGCCGGTGGGGCCTCGGCTCGAGCCCTGCCCTGCAGCCCCTGTGCCGCGGCCCTGCCCGAGCCCGGCGTGCAGAGATGACTGTCCCACCTGGGCTCAGCCACAGCCTGCTGCTTGTGCTTCAGTCTGCTGCTGCCGTGGCAATAGGTCCCGCAACACCGGCACGTCAGGAAGCGCTTGGCTCGGTGTTTGGCCTTTGACTCGGAGGCCAAGGCCGTCCCTCCGTGAGGGAGAGTCACAGGGGTGACACCCCGCGGGTCGGGCTGCCCTTTCAACCGGCTCCTTCTCCTCTGGACGGGGTCCAGGCTGATGTCAGACTGGGAGGAGCAGCTCTCGTTCCAGCCAGCGCTGGCGTTCAGGCTGCGCAGGGGCAGGGCAAGCCGCAGCGCCTTCCAGAACTGGGAGCCGGAGCGCTTGGACTTCTCCCCCTTCCAGGTGACGAAGGAGACGGATTCCTTCAGCTGCAGGATGCTGGGGTGGGTGCACTGCAGCGGCCTGTACTCCACCACGATGAGCTTGGTGGCTATGGCATTCTGGCACATGATGCCCAGCTTGAACTCCAGGAGGCTGATGCTCTTCTCCGTCAAGTAATCAGGACTCAGGACCACGATCATCCTGCGGCTCCTCTGGATGAAGTCGAACACGGCTTCAGTGGTATCTAAGAGTACAAGGGCAGAGGAATTGGGGTGCACAAGGAGAAGGGAGTGGGGAGAGAAAAGCTAAGGAAGCTGTTTGGTGGCACACCTGCACAGATCCCTCTTCCCACAGAGGGAAATCTGGTACAAGCCCTGTGACTTCTGACTTGCCCACACTCCTGCTGGCAGCATTTTTGCTGTGCAGTGGGTTTCTGAGAAGGCTGAAGCAGTACATGAGAAGCCAGGATATGCCACAAGTGTACTGACTTCTGCCCTGCTCAGCATCACTGCTGCCCAGGGAAGTGCAGGTGCAAGGGTAGGTCTTGTTTGGGAACCACCTGCCCACAGCTTGAGCAGCTCTTTGCAAGGGGGGATCAAAGCAAAGCAATTATGACATCTTGCCCCAGCTCAAACTTCAGGGGCTAAGACCCACCTACCCTGACATGCTTTCTCATCTTTAAGTGGAAACCTCCAAATCTAGAAAGCAAAAATGTGAGCCTTAAACCCCTCCACCAGTTCCCCTAGGCATCACGGGGGGGTGGAAATAGTGTCCTTCAAAGCATTTCTTGGGATTAATTGCAAGTTGTAAAGCTCAGCAAGAAGCTTAGCTGGAATGGTGCCAAACAAGAGCAGCATCTCTCTTATTACGAATTTTGAAAAGCAGCAAAACTGAAGGATGTCCTTGGACTTCTACCTGTGGCTTGGGATGCAGAAAGCATACTGAAGGTGTCATGGCTAATGGGTGAGCAGAGGAAAGGATGGGAATTACAACAGGGCTGTGGTGCTCAGCAAATTAACAAAAGCTGAGTAATAAAACTGTACAAACTTTAAAAAACCCATACACTTGCTAAGTGCTGGTGCCTGAGATGAGAGGGGACCCAAGGACAAGCTGGTGTTCAAGCAGGACAAGGATCATTAGAGTAAGAGCTCTTGCACATTCAGAGAGAAAAATCTGCCTCTAGGAATGCCTTGCAAAGAGCTGTTCTGGGAAGAAGAGCTACCTGCTGCTTCCCTTCCATTTCACACTGCTAAAGCCTTCGTTCCTCAGTCTGGAGACTCTCCTCTCTCCCTGACAGTGGAACACTGGTCTTTTATATGAATAAAAATACTGTTTCTTCCCTTCAATGGAATAAGAGGCAATGCCTCTTATTCTTCTAGCATGTGGCTGTCTCTTATCTCACAGTAGAAGGTGCCCTGTATTGCATCTGGATGCAACTCATTTGAATATTGTACAGAGCAATACTTTTCAAATATGTATGACTAGCTGTAAAATTCATGGTCACTAGATTACTTGGAGACCAAGACAGGAAAAATGATCATACAGTAATATCCTAATGGAGAAAGTAGGGCACCGTTTGGTTAACAAAATACTGGAATTAAAATCAAATTATTTTGAAAGGGTTTTTTTTTTTTTATACACAAGGTTTGGGGAGATTTTCACCCCCAACACAGAGGAAAACACTGATTCATTGAAATCAAAAGTAAATGATAGTCAGTTCTGTCAGAATTGTCACTTACCGCCATGACACATTTTTACCACCCTATTTCAAAGGCATAAAGATTGGCAGCAGTCTCCAATTTACTAAGCCCAGACCTCATTCAAACTTTTCTACAACTGATTGAAATCTATTTTGAAAACAGCCAGGCTTCAACAGTTTGTGAAAGAAAAAGCTTTTTTGCTGGTTTGAGAGGTCTTTCTTTTTGAAACTGGAATCACAGAACCACTGCAAAATGTAAGCAGGAGCAGCCCCTGGGAGGTCACCTATTCTACCTTCCTGCTCAAAAAGCCCAGGTTCAATTAACATGAATGACTCCGATGCTGCTGAAATGAAATGTTTTGATTGAAGTGACAGTGCTGGTTTTCTTTTATCAATTTTGAATTTGTGACACTTTTTGAGACTTTTTTTTTGAGTCTCATTTTTTTGGAGACTTTTTTTTTGGCAGGGAAACTGCTCAAATTTCCAAATATATATTTGATTTCTGAGAAAGGGATGCATTTAGACTTGGCTGACCAGGATACTTGGGGATGTTCAGTTTGCAGTATTTACCCAGCTCATGAAAAATCCTAAGCACACACTTCACAGCGTGCAGGTAAGATTTTCCCTCCCAGTGGCACAGCCCAGGATGGGACAGGCAGCAGTAACAGCACAGGGGCTTGGGGATTCCATACTCTTGGGTATCTGCTTTATACTAAAAAACCTTCTATCTTTACTAAATGTTTACAAAAGACACTGCATGTTTTTACTGGTTTACTTGTGTCTCCCCAATGCACCCCAAAGATGTAACAGAGATTATAAGGATTATGGTCACAGATCCCACACTGCTAGACCCCAAATCCATAGATTGTCAAAGGTACTCATTTTGGCAGTGGTCTGGAAGTGCTGAGCTGTCTCTCAACTTACCTGATGGCAGCCAAGCATGGGAAACAGGCAAGAAAGTGACTTGGATGAGAAAACATGAAGCTGACTGAACCTAGAAGGTGATGGGCAAAGTAGCCGGAGAGTGAGTTTGATTTCTGTGGATTGGGCAGATTTCTAAAATTCTGATTTGATCTCCAAGGCAAAAAGATTATGTTTCCTTCCCATATTTTTGTCTTGTGATTGCCAAGTGAGCACTTTTCAGATCAAAGACTTGTGTGTGTGGGTGTCCACTGCTTTAAGAGACATTTGAATGCTGAGTGTCATTGTGTTTCTGCTTGGATGGCCCTGGGAGCTCAGGTGCCTCTGCAGACACAGCATGAAACAGCCAGGAAAATGTCCCCTTCCAAGAAGGAGCCCCAAATGTCTTGGATGCTTGGACTACACGCAATCATCTTTCTTTAACAGCATTTCGCAGACATAATGGGAAGATGGTACTTATGAGAAATGCACAAGGACTGAAATGCAAAAGTGAAAATGTTTTATTGAAAAGCAAAATAAAATAATACTGACACTTCACAGACCAAATCACACAAAGGCAAAAACATACAGAAAAGGGAAAACTCTGGAACAGCTGTACAACATCAAACAGCACAGGGAGGGAAGGTATTTTTTCCAATTTGTGCCACGCTGTTTCCCCATGAAATAACAATGAGGAACTTTGCATGAGCTGCATATTGATAAATGTTAGGTTAGAGCACAGAAACTCAAATGAATCAACTGATTCAGACAGATGCTGTGACAGAATCCCACAATGGAAACCACATGTGGCATAGAATGAAATGACAGGCGTATCTGAGGTGCTTGCAGATCTGCTTTACAGCTGGGACTGGGCTTTACCCCTGGCCTGACAGATCCCAGCAAAGCCACTGGTAAAGCTCCTGGGCAAGTGGAACCTGCTCCAGCACTATTCCTTCCACACTGCTCCCTCTGCCCTCTCAGGCCCCTTCCAAACCATCACACCTTTTGCCTAGTGAATGCTCTGCTGTCGTCTCTCAGGAATCCTATTCTGGGGTTGCAATGACACCAAAGACCATTGCAGTGTATGCCAGAGAAAGTCCAGGTCTATTCACTATCTGGAAAACTCTTTGAATAAAATCAGCAAAATACATGAGGGGGATTTAACTTCCTAAAATAATCGGACTTAGGAAAACATCAGGAAAAGTTCTCTTGGTAACTCAGCAAGATGTGATGTAGTGAGGTCTGGGACATCAATTCAATTTATGCATATTTTGGAGTCAATTTTTTAAAAATCATATGGGAATCTAACACAGCTCTGCTTTGGCCTCAGGGCCTTCCCTCTGCCTGCAGATCTGGCAGCTGATTACAGAGATGCTCAAGACACAAACAAAAAAGTGGAGCTGGGCAAAATGACATGGTTGCAATGGGTTCAGAAAGCTGAGCATGGGTTTGGGTACTATCTCTCATAAACGAAGTTTTCTGGAGTGTGGGAAGCAGCTCTGTCCCTCCACAGACAACCACAGTAGGAAAGCTCATAAGAAAGCTTTTAAGCACTTCTGAGCAGATGAGTAGCTCCACTGTCACCAGTGAAGCTGACTGCAATTTCACCTGCTTAATCAAAGCTTACTTGGGGCGGGGAGGATGAAGAGGATGGTAAGAAAGAAGCCCTATTTGTTCCACATTTGTACAGGGTCCTGGTTCCAGCCAGGACAGGATTAGTTTTTGCAGTAGGCAGGAGGAGGCATATCCAGGACACTGAAGTTATTCTATACCACCTCACATTTGTAAGGGGCAGGGAAAAGGGGGTCTCTTTTGGAGAGAAGGGGTCCCTTCTGGGTCAGTGCAAGGTGGCAGAGGGAATGGGTGGATATGGTCTGTTGTTGGGTTTTCCATGTGAATCTTCATTTCTCGTACTCTCTGTCATCTGTATTGTCCCTATTTGTTTTCTTATCTCACTGCTCTTTCCAGTAAATTATCCTTATCTCAAGCCGGGATCTTTACCTTTTGTGCCTCCAGTTCTTCCCTCTGCCCTTTGCAGGGGGAAAGAGAGGGGGAAAATGAGGGCCACATGGTTTCAGTGGGAGCACTGAATTGAGTACCATTCCTAAACATGATATACAGTACCTGAACAAGAGCATGGGGAGCTGTAGCTCCCTGCAGCCCTGGAAGAACATTATTAATCATAAAATGCTAAGTTTTCCCTGACACCAGGATTCAGCTCCACACCTTTAAGGCTGGGCTTTTTACTGGGACACTCTCAAACCTCCCAGCTCAGCTGGGTGAATAGTGCATAGACTCCAAAGTGTAGTGCTTTCATAGTGCCATTATGAATGCTTATGCTTCACCCACTGGACACCAGCAGGGTAAACACAAGTCAAAGGTGACTCAGGAGCAACCACCAGCAATAAAAATAACCAAGCACTTGGGTGTGCGTAATACTGAACTCCACAATTAAGTGGCGGTCCTTACACTGGGAGCTACAGGAGTATGGAAACATCCCCAGATCCTGTAGTTTCATTTGAAAACATTGTGAAGCATAGCACCAGTCAATGCCAGGGCCCTACTGTGCTTTGGTCTGTCCTACAAGGGAAAAGAAACTCCCCCCTCCTCAGCATGAACTGTGTGATGAGGGTTAACTCACCAGCCCTCTCCTGCTGAAGGGAGGACAGCTGCACAGTGGGGCTTTGTGTTTCCATTTAGTGCAAATGTTGCAGAAGCTGAGATACATCCTCTGCTCTGCAACTCTGGGCTGGAAAAAATGTGGGGGGAGACTGGCTTTGTAAAGCCAAAGCTATTTTAAACCTAAGCCCTGAATTAGACACAGTGAAGTTGTTCATGACCAGGCAGAGAAGACAGAGTCTTCATAGAATCACAGAATAATTTGGGTTGGGAAGAACCTCTAAAGGCCACCTCCCCCTGCAATAAGCAAGGACACATTCAACTCTCAGTCAGGTGGCTCACAGACTTGTCCAACCTGGCCTTGACTGTTTCCAGGGACAAGAGCATCCACCACCTCTCTGGGCAATTTTTGCCAGTGTTCTACCACCCTCAGTGTAAAAGATGTCTTACTTATATATAGTCTGAATCTACCCTCTTTTAGTTTAAAACCATTACCCCTCACCCCATAGCAAAAGGCCCTACTAAAAAGTCTGTCCCCACTTTTGTTTTAAGTCCCCTTTAAGTATTGAAAGGCCACAATAAGGTCTCTCTTGAGCCTTCTCCAGAGAGAACATCCCCAGCTCTCTCCGCCTGTGCTCATAGTCTTACCTACATGGACAGAACCAGTAGTTTTAGTAAGTTCAAATAAGTTTGTAGGGTGTCCTGGTGAGTTGGACATATATCCAGTGTCATCACAGAGGCCTTGGAAGCACCTTGCATGATGCTTTGCCCCAGCCAGTGGCAAAGACAGTAGGCAGGTTCAGTAGTACATTGGGGTTCCTTGTAGTGCTTGTGAAGTCCCTGAGTTTACTCTACAAAGAAACATCTCTCAGACATGTTCCATGGCCTGTACTAATGAGAGATTTCCCTGGATTACAAGCTGCTCTGAAGGATCTGGAGCACCTGTAAGACCGCTGAGTCCCAGAGACTGACCACTTGTTACTAGATGTGCTACAATACAAGTAGCACGCAGTACAGTTGTGGGGGTTTTTTTAATGCTTTTGTAACAGCCATTTTCCATTGCCAAACTACCTGGATGCATCTGCTTCAAAGGAAATGGGGAGAGCAAAGATGGGGTGCCTCAAGAGTCTATGCTCCCACCAGTGAAGCAGAACTCTGTGATCCCACAATTGATTTGCACTACAGACCAGGGACATGCAGAAAAGGCTCTGCACTGGAGCCACCTTGCAAACTGTTCCCCAGCCTCTGCAACAGGGACTGAGGACCAAAAAGGAGTGAAGTCACTTAGGAGAGGAAAGAAGCTCTGTCCTGGATGCTAACAAAGGTCCCATAAGGAACTGGATCTAGGAGTACTGGCCATGCTATCACTAGGTGCTGGATGCATCCCATCTGGATAGCAAATTTGGACCTTAAGATTGTGTAGCTGATAACAAGGAGATACATTTGCAGAGAGGAGGTGTTTGCATCTTTGGTCTCTCTCTACTGACAGAGCAATATCAAAGCTGAAGGGAGAACATGAACTATCCTCTGAAATGCTTGGGACATGGTCCTTCATGGAAAAAACCCTGAGTTCCTCCTCACACCCTGGCCTAAATTGAGGATTTTTGGGGTGCGTTTTGGTTTGTTTTCTGATTGTGTCAAACATTTTTCAGGGATATACATCAACCCATCAAGGCTCAAACTCCTGCTAATTTTTTTCACTGGCATTTCCACCTGCAGCTGCTTCCAGAACCTGCCCTTTGGGAACTTGGATTTCTCGCCTTTCCATTTAATGACATTCAAGGCCGCCTTGGCCTGCTTCAGCTCCTTCACTTTGCTCTTCTTGATGGCTTTGTACTGCACTAGAATGACTTTGATGTTGCCCTTGGAGGCCATATTCTCTAGGCCAGCCTTGAGCTCCAGCAGGGCCTGTGTCCCCTGCAAGACGTAGTTGGGGCTCAGGACAACAAGCAGACGTCGGCTTTTCTGGATGAAGCTCAGGGTTTCGTCTGTGACAACTGGGAGAAAGAAACATTGAGGTGGTTAGTGATGCCCAAGAACATGCTGCTGAGCTGCTGCTGTGACACCACGTGCCTCTTGAAGGGGACAATGAAATCCCTTGGAGGCCTTTTCTAGACTACACTGGTGCTTCCCAACCCTGCAAGTGACTCCAGGTCAGACTTCCTACACCAGGGCTGGCTCCCACTATCCCACACAGTGACATCTTCTACTCCCAGCCCCAGAATGCCTATAGATTCATTTCCTCCTCCCTGTGCTACACAGAGATGACCAAGAGAGCTAAACCTAAAAGTGACTGTACTATACATCAGTGACACCACCCAGTACTATGAGGATGCCTTGTGACCAAGAGGGCTGCTGATCTCAAGCTCAGATCTAGCTTCCTTCTAGTGAGACGGGGAAATGAGGTTCTATGGAGCAAAGCAGGGAAATTGCCAGCTGAGTAACACATGAACTCAAGGGAAAGACTCGCCCAGAAGAGGCTTCAGTAAGCCTGAATGTGAATGCTTATATCCTCCTCTGGCAGATGTCCAGAACGACTCTGAATACTCCCTTCACTCCTCTTGCCTCAGTTTCCCCACACCAAACACACAAGATAAGTATTTACACCCTCCCTGAGTGCCCTCACGGGATAATTTGCTTTGGTAAGTACTACCATCCTAACTCCTGTTACTCATCCATCTGTTCCTGCTGCTGTATTCTATGAAAGCAGATTAGAGCATTTTTAGAACTGACTCTGAGGATTTGTAGTGAAGTGTCCAAAAATGACACTCTTTGAGCTGGAGACATGTCGTGGTAACTGTGGATCCTCTTTAATTTTCTAACATCTGCAGGTAGACTGTCCTTGGCCACCTTCCTGTAATTAATGTGAAAATCTCTTGCAAGTGTGAATCCTGGCGCTTGTACTCACTGCTGCAGGATCTCCCACACTTCCTTGACAAGGGAACACTCTTGACTGGTCAGAAATTACAATGGAGAGTAAAATAATGCTGACAGACAACTTCATTTAGCTGTCAAGCACGTTTGATTAGTTCCTGTCAGCTAACTCGTGGGATAATCCATCTCCCACTGTTTCTTCATCAAGGACAACATAACTCTCTACCCATGACACAGATGCACACTCTGGAGGGATGACACCAGCTGCCAAAAGCTATTTCCTGGCCCGCCGTGCTTTCCCGAGAAGGAGATTAGTCAAATCCTGGCTAAGAAGCACCGGGGAAGCCCCAGCAGCATCGCGGACAGCAGAGCAGTGACAAACCACTCCGGCAGCTCCGCAGGGCTGGTGCTGCCTCGAGGCTGGCAGTGACTGAGGGAGGCAGGGATGGGAACGTTTAGGGGTAAAAGTGAAGCACAGAGAACCCAGCAGAGCTGTGCTGGGAGGAAAATGACACCCACCAAAATGAACAGGGCAAGAAGTAGCAGAAGGAACAGGAGGGAGATGGACATCTGATGAGAATGGCTCAGAGCAAATCTGCTTGGAGCCTGACAGTGGCATCAAGCAAATTGAGCCTGGAGAGTGCCCTGCCATGTCATTCAGGCTCTTTTCTAGAAGGAACAGCACCAGGATTGCAGCTGTCTCACTGACACACGCATTTATTTAGCCTCAAACTTCAAGGTGCTCCTACATCCTGGCAACAATCTAGGAGAGAAAGATAACAGATTCCAAACTGATTCTGCTCCCTTTATCAGGCAGCTGGGCAGAGAATCCAGCAGTCCCTTCTGCTCCTACCCAAAAGGGACCCCA
Source organism: Entomyzon cyanotis (assembly GCA_024500445.1). Classification (NCBI taxonomy): domain Eukaryota; kingdom Metazoa; phylum Chordata; class Aves; order Passeriformes; family Meliphagidae; genus Entomyzon; species Entomyzon cyanotis. The sequence continues at coordinate 13,789,674 of JAKEPQ010000780.1, forward strand.
ATAGACATTCTCAGCACAGGTTTTGTCACCAGTGGGGTCCTGAGCCAAAGCCCATGAATTCAAGTTGGGGTGGTCTGCACTGGCAGAAATTCAGACTTTGAACTTTTAATAGGCATCAGGATCATACAGCCAATTCAGCCTCCAAAAAACTGAAAATTAGAGTGTTGTCTAGATCTGTGGAATTTGTGTGCAGGTATGGGTATCTGGAGCTTTTCACAAACTTCACTCTTGGTGATTCCTTGCATTCCTGCAGCAGACACTATGTCCAGAGCCTTGTATGACTGATCTTGAAATAGTGAAAAAAGACTACATCTTAGGGAAGAGATGAGTCTCACTACCTGCAACAAAATAATTTTAATTATAGTAGCTTAATTGTATGCTATATTAGACACAAACTCCCTAATTAACGAGGATGAATGGGATGCACATTATCTTCTCACTGACTTTGGCACCTTCCACTCCTTCCTGAAGCAGACACTCCTGGCTTTTACAAGCATTCACCATTACCCTCTGGGAGCTCATCCAGCATAACATTTCCCCTGCCTCTTTTCTTCTAGCCTTGACTTTATCCCATTTTTTAAAGGCCCCTTTAATTAAGGGGTGGCTCAGAGGGCTTGAATGAAGGTCAGTTGTCTGGTTCCCCATGCTGACAGATCAATCACTCCCACACATCACTCCTGAAGAGAGCAACTGAAACAACCAACCCCCTTCACTTGCCCACAGCAGCCTTTTTGGTGGCGTGGAGCTTCTGCAACACTGTCATGTGAAGCAAAAACATTAGGAGACACCAAAAAGAGCTCATTAATAGTGGTGGGGAAAAAACAAAAGATAATCCAGATAAGCTTGTTGCAATCAGTGATCAATACCTCAAAGAACAATAAAGAGAGGATGTGCATGGAGCACAGCCCCCTGTGCAATACTCACTTCCCCCAGGGAGGCTGTCTCTGTCGAAGATACACAGCTTGTACCCAAACTCGTTCTCCAGGACTCCCCGCAGTGTCAGCAGCACGAACTCCTCCTCCTCTGCGTTGCGTGCGTAGGACACATACACATCGTACTCCTTCCCGTCTGGGCACAGGGAGCACAGGGAGACACAAATGGCAGAAGGATATCTGTGATACTGCCCATGCTGGGCCTTGGACTTGCAAGAGAAGCAGGTAGGAAGGCTCACTCGGAGCCCAGGCTCTGCAGGTTAAGGCATGTAGATTTCCAGAGCAACCCGCTCTGTCCAGGCTTCTTTTGTCTTTTGACATCTTTGACTTTGCTCCCTCTCACTGCTGTCTCTCCACAGGAGCAGTCCCACCAGACAGAGACTTGCACCCTGCCTACACCCTCTGAGAACTGCTGCACCCCGTGGCAGGTTCACACCACAAGCTGCAAGGGCTCAAACACCCTCCTCCTCCTCCTCCAGAGGAGCAAATCTCACCTCAGAGTCCCTAGCAATGAACTCCCAGTAACACGGGAAGCTGTGGAAGAACTGAGGACAGAATGGTGATTTCCACATCCATCATTCTGGATGCCTTCCCACATTTTAAAGCAGATCACTCTGATTCAGATAATGAATCCTTACACAGAGTCACCAGGGAAACCAGGGACTTTCTGAAACCTGATAACTTATCTTGACAATCTGGATCAGATGACACAGCTAGATCAGCAGGGCAGTGCCCCAGGGAGCCTGGCATGTCCACAGTCCACCTCTGCAGAGAATACAGAGGACTTCTTTGTCCTTTCTCCTGAGCCAAAAGCCTGACTCCTCTTGCTCTAAAATGACCCACACAAGTGAATGTAGGTAAAGAAGTGAAAGGTCAAAATGTCATTATGCTGTGAAGCAGGTTAAAAATAGCTTATAGGAAAATTCCTGTATGAAAACAAAGGGCCCGGCCCATAGCAGGATAAAATAAATGAAAGCTCTTTAACTCCTTACCTAAAATGGTTTCATCTGTTCCAAAATGAGCCCGATAGAAGAGAACCATCTCAAGCCAATACACGTGATAGACGACTATGAGCACCACAACAAGCAGGATGGTTGCTCCCAGACCACAGGCCAGCTCCACGGTGTACTTGGGTGCTACAACTGAGCACAAAAATAAATAGGGGGTCAGGTTTAAAGAACAGGTTAGGCCTTCAGTGAAACAAGCTGGCGTCATACACAGCCAAACACCACAGAGGAACAGCCAGGAGCCAAGCTGTCCCCTCAAAGTAAGGTGACCAAGCTAAGGCTTTTCTGTCAGGACATGAGATGGTTGGCCACTCTGGAGACCCATTCTGGGTTATTAGGTCTGGTTATGCTGGCAGAGCATGTCCATAACACAGGCTGGACTTCTGTCTCTGAGTGAGGCCCTGGGAGCAGCCAGGAGGTAGAATGACCTGTTGGTGGAAAAAACCTGCAGAGTCCAAAGCCAGATCATGAACATGACCCTCTCAGCAGCATCAGCAAACTCTTGGGGCAACACAACTGCTCTGACTTCTAAGAGATCCAGATAAAGCATCTGCAGCAAAATAAAGGCAATGGTTACCACTCTCCCTCCCTATCAAACAGACACAGGTCTTGGGGCTTCTCCCAGACTGACACCCAGGATATAACTAGCCATGGCCTCACTCTTTTCTACCATGAAAGAAGAATCAGAGTTAATTACAGAAGAGCTGAAATGCCTGCAAACAAACAGGACACCTGTAGGCGTCAAGCCAGAACATCACAGGCCCCCTCCAACTCATACACTGTCTGTCACACCACCGCTGCTTCTTTGTACTAAGGACAGAAAATTTCTAACTGTATCCCTGGGCAACTCTGTTGGTGGCAGTTCACATGCACACTGGCAAACTGCATAATAAAAGAACAACAGGGAGTGGAAACACCACCAGATTCCAGTATTTAACAAGTTTCTAGTAAAATTGAATCACAAAATTGAAAATAGCTGGAATTTATTGTTCACTAGGTGATGAGCAGCAGAAGTACGTGAGAAGGAGAGGGAAATCATCCAGAAAAAACCAAGAAATGTATATGACCTAATGTAATGAAAGAGTTGGAGCCAATACACAGAGCCACTTGCTAAAAACTAAAAGCAAAGTGCTGAGGGGTTAGGTTCTGGTATGCCTGATGCTCCTATGGGATGTGCAGGGGGATGGGCTGCTGTGAGCTTAACTTAACATTGCTCTGCCAGCAGCAGCTAGGGATGGTTCTCAGATATTGTCATGGAACAGAGCAGGAAGAAGGAGTGGTGGGCAACCACATCTGCTCAGTGCAAACCTAGTCAAATAACCAAGACCAGATGTGGGGAGGAAAAGATAGTACAGATCAGTCCACTAGAAAACAGTATTTAGGCACTGTTATGTAGAGAAAAAATTTGAGTATTTCAGATTCACTTCTGCTACATGTACAAATATTATCACCCCAGAAGAATTATATATGGAGTATGAACACACTGGCAGATGGTTTCAGCAATTCTCAGTTATGTATTTGGTCTATTGCTCCTTCCTAACAATCCAGAAAAGGTTTGTCTCAAAGGAACCAGACTAAAAAAGAAGAAGGACAAGTACCAAGAAGAAAGAGAAAAAGATCCTCCAGTAAAGACCCCCATGAGACTTCCCATGCTTATAAGGCAGAGCAGAGGTGTCACTTAAAATCAGGAAGAAAATAAAAACCCTCTACCACTATATTTGAAGTGATAGAGAATCAGGCATTACTTTATTTTCTGGACAGGATGTGCCACAGAAAATATTCCATACACACATGGTTTGTACAAGATCTTCCTCCAAACTTTATGCAGTTAAAACCCATAGAGATGTGTTGGTTCAATGTTCATTGGTCTAAAGTTGAGTAGCCCTTAGTATTCAGTTTCCTGTTGGATCTGAATTTCTTTACCTCTGATGTTAATTAGATCTTCTCTCCTTGACTTTCTTATCAGTCTTTTCCAGACTAGATGTCTCCAACCATGCAAGAGGCAGTGTCTGGGGTAAATGTTTGTGGATGGCCATTGATGTTCTGTTGATGGTCATGCTCTTTTTTGGGGTATCTTTTGGGCTACTCCCATTCTGTTGATATGTTAAACTCATCTCCATAGAGTGGTGCTACATTCCCTAAAATTCATTTCCCCAAGGCAAAGGCAAACCAAGCCTGACTAGAGAAGTAAAATAAAATAAAATTTTTAAAAGTTATATTGTTTCCAACAGAGGGAAGAAGGTGTCTGGCATAAGCTAAACAAAGCATGGCAGCATTCCTTGTGGGAGAGGGGAGGTCTGACTTACAGTAAAAGCAGGTGTTGAAGCTCTAGATGAGGTTGATAAGGAAGCAAAAAAATTCCCCTTAATCAGAAAGTCTCACATAGCTTTTATTACTGAGAGGTGGGTCTGGGAAACAAGAACAAAATCTTTGATAAAGAAAAGATGTAGGAAAAACCCACACAGAACAGAGCTGAATCACTCCATACCACCCATGCTGAGGTGGCTGTATGCAGACTGCAGCATCATGACAGCAAGGAGTAAAACCACAGAGCATCGTGGTGTGACTGTCTCACTCCCTGAGCAATGCCAGCAAGAGCAGTCTGGCTTCTGGAGGATGCCAACTGGTAGCTGCTGTGTCACGCAAAACCCTCACATAATCAAGTAACCTGAAATAATTTCAAGCAGCCTGGCCCCTCAGCTCTGCTTCAGTTGTGGTACAGGGATGGGACGAGGACAACAGATCTTTTCACCGCTCTCTGTCCCCAGGCACTTGCCCATGGAAGGGCCCTATGTTCCCTGCCTCCAAGAACAAACTGTGTTAGGCAAAAAGGCCTGATGGAATTCTTTGCCCCTTCCTGTTTTGCAGGGCAAGGCTCAAGGCAGGATCAAGAGCCCCCAGAGCAGCCCTCCCTGCACGCCCTGCTCGGCAGGCACCTCACCCTTCATGCGCACTACAGCCTGGCTGTGCTCCTCGCCTTTGGCGTTCCTGGCGTAGCAAGTGTAATTCCGCTTCAAGTCCTCTGCTGTGGCTTTTGCAACTGTTAGAGTCCTTATGAGAGTTCTGTCTTCAAAATCTCTGGTAATTTCACTGTAGGAGAAAAACTAGAGCATTACACATGTGAAAGTGCAGCAAGTTTTTAGTGACAGTCATTCCTTTCCCTGATATAACCTCTTTCTTTAAAAAGGCCAAAACACATAAACTGATATTTATAAACCGATATACACTTCAGATTTTAATACAGCTGCGGCTATTCCTTTATCTGATTTTCCTTAATATTTACTTTGCCACTCATAATTTTCTCATTGCAGCTGTGCCACATTGCCTTTTAGAGAAAATGGAAGTTCCTGCCTATAAACAACGAGATGTCACGAACTCAAGATTCAGAGCTCACATCACATTCCCTGTGCAATCCTGGATGAGTCACTTTGTCTCTCTCTGCCTGATTTGACCATCTGCAAAATGGGGATACAGTATTTCCTTTTGCCTCTCCTTTTTCTACGTTGGTTTGTAAATCAACTGGGGCAGTGACTGCATTTCACTTGTAATTCAGCATCCAGCAAATGGGACTTAGATCCTCATTTTTGTTCTTTATGTGATTGAATCTCTATTCTTCCTAATCAATACTATGTATAATATTACATTTTTGTTTTCAGCCTCTGTTTTTCTGAAACACTGTTATCCCTTATGCTATTTGGGAACACTCCTCTAAATAGAATTGTCTGCCCATTTTATAAGTCCCACAACAGCACCAGCTTTGGCATCACTAGCAGGACCTGAACAAATGATGATGTGAACTGGTTAACAATGCTCCCTAAAATCCCTCTGTAAGATATGACACTGCCCAGGCCTGGAGACCTCCTTGCTGGAGTTCCTGGTGCTCACCACAGCATGGTGCAGACACAGAGGCTTCTGATTAACAGGGAGACTCCACACTCCCTTGGGACTGTCACATGCCTGTCCCCACACCCCTCTCCAGGACCCAGAGGATTAGATACAAATGAAGGTTCACATTACATGTTACCTTTGTGTGACTTTTATCTTGGGGTCTGTGATGTCATCTGTGCTTTTCCCATCTATGGTCCACCATACCTCAGTCCGGGAATCCTTCAGAAAGGTGAAGAAAACCTCACAGGGTAGGATAAGGTCATCACCTGGAAATAAAGGACCATCATCTCCCAGAAAAAAAAGGTATTGCAAAGCAGGAACAGCACGAGCCTTACTTTTGTACCAAAATCCAACCAGCCTGAGCTCCGCCTCCCTTCAAGAGGGAATGAGGCCAACATCCGCTTTCTGACATAAGTTGCAATAACAGTTTAACATCCCTGGACATGATGATTTGTGACAGACAGATAAATAGAAAAAAAATATCCTGCCTTCTCAAATATATTACAAATTCCTTGACTGCACCAAAAGACCCACCCAAAGGGAGATGCTCCATGCCAACCACGTCCTTGGAAAGCTGGGCAGTGTTAATCAACCCCACTGCACAGGGGACAGATGCCATAAAGCGAAAGATCAAGCTCCACAAAAGCATTTTGGTATGGAAATACTTCTTCAGAAGTTTGACTTCTGCTCAAGATCAGACTCGGGAATGTGAATATCTTTGTGATCAGCCTGTAAGTGATTTTATCCTACAGAGGACTATGGATGAAATCTGACCTTCTGAGCCAAAAGAGCTGTTCTTTAAAGTGAAGACTCTGGTGCTAATCATCATCACTGGCACCACATTTATTACAGCAATGTAATGGGACACAATCCATTTGATATAGGGAATTGCTCCAAAGAGCTATTAGGCTAAACTGATGGTGTGGGGGAAGGGGTGAGGGAAAGGGTGTGGTACCCCAGTACCCAATGCTGCGAGGTCAGCTGAAGGAGAACTGTCATTAATTAGGAAGTCATCAGCCAAAGAAAGGGAGATGAGCAAGAATTGGCTAGAAGGCTGAAGTCACTCTAGGGGTGAATTGAGGGAGGGTGGGAGCAAACCACAGCAAGGGCCAGGGCTGAGATGCGTTCCTACAGGAATTCTCCCAAGCAGCTGAGTGTCTCCATCTCATCTGCTTCTGCAACTGCAGTTCTGCATCTCCATGTCTGAATATCTGTCTTTATCTGTGCTTGCAAAAAATCAACTTTTAAAGCTGGGCTCTCCTATTCTGGCATTGAGAACTGGCATCCCACACTGGCCACCAGGCAACTCATGGCAGCTCGTGTGCTCTGCGAGGGAAAGCTCTGGGGATGCAGTGGAAGGGGAGAGCTTTGTGCCTGGCTGGGTCTCCCCATCCCACAGGCAGGCTGTGAGTGCTGGACTTTACCTGCTTCCAGTTCGTACACAACTTTCTCATTTGGAGAGGTGAACTGTGGTGGCAAGGCCTTGTTTGGAGATCCTGCAGGACACAACAGAGAGCCCCCCGTGGGGACCCACACTTCATGAAAACCTGGAATCCTTGCAGCCTCACTCCCGACGCCCTCGTGCCGCACATTCCCCAATCTAACTCGTGATGCATTCCTGTGCCAGAGCTCCATGCACAGACAAATCTAATCCCAGTTCCCAAATTCAGGGCCAGATCCAGATTTTGAGGTTCCTCCAAAGTTTGAGTAACCTAGCATGGGCTTCTCACATCCGGAGAGCTCCATACCCCTCTCCTCTCCCACAAGGCAAAACCTGCATCTTTTTACTGCTGCTTCTAAAAAGCAAAATACAAACATAATTTCCTGTCACAAGTATTTATTTCAACTCTTAAAACGGCTGTTTCCATGGAACTCTGGATGTATCCTACAGCTTGCTAGGCTTTTAAACTCTACAGTTCCCTGGCAGGTAGGCTGAGCCTTTGTACCTGGGACAGATATGTCCCAGCAATGGGTACCTGGAGCTCTGCCTGGCGGATTAACAGTCTCAACCCCAGCACACATGGCTTTGAGATTCCAAGAAGATCAAGATGAGTTGTCTATAAAGTGACAATCCCACAAATCATGACGAGCAAAGGGCACTGGAGACTAGGAGCAAAAGTGCCAGGGTTATGCATCCACATGCCAGCAGAGGGTACCCCTGGCCACCTCATGGGCTGAACCTCACCAGCCTGAGCCTGGCCACTCTCTGTGTTTGGGGCATTTGACATGGTGGTGGGTGAGACCTCTACTGCAACATGTTCTGGGCAGTCACACAAGTCTGACCCCAGCAAGAAAAAAAAATGTCACATCAGTTGGATAATGCAGATTGGATACAACCACAAATTGATCCTGCAACAAACTCTTCTAGCTGTTTTTACCCTTCTGCAGTTATCCACATGCATTTCATACATTTTAAAGTCGTTCTTACCCACCACCTTCATCTTTATGGTTCTGGTGAGATTATAGGTTCTTCCGTGGTCCTTGAATGTCACAATGCAAGTGTAATTCCCTTTATATGCACTGCGGACAATGCCAATGACAAGCCTGGGCCCTTGGGGGTATCGCTCATAGAAGCCATCCACCGAGCTGCAGTTCTGGAGTCAGGCAGAAAAACACTTGAGTTTGGGATTCAAAAATACAGATACTAGTTTAAATGCTACTACAAACATCTGGTTTTAAACTATTAATATGACACTTGGGATCATGACGTAGGTCAGACCTAAATACCATGAACTTTGAGCGTGTTGGAATATAGACTGTTACGTTCACCTTGAAAGTGAAGTGATGAAGCAGATCACCCTAACAGCTTTATCCCACTTTAAACACAGACAATTTTATAAAGGAGAGATCTCTGATCCAGAAGTACCTTGGCAATCAAAGTGAGCACCTCAGCAGAGTGAAGAATAAAAGTAAAAAGAGACAAGAAGAAAATGATGACGTATTCACAAATGGAGACTAAGACTAAAGGACATATACCCCACCAATGTCCATCTTTCGGGACTAATCAAGCTCTCTTGGCTGACTTCAGCTGAGGATGAGGCCCCAGAATTCACAAATAGCAAGCGAGAATCTGTAGTACATAAACCTTAATAACTCCTCTCTTTCTGTCAGGCGAGGCAGGAAAACTCTGCCAAAATACCAAGCTGGAGATCCCTTTTCACAAAGAGGTTATGCAGATAACATCTTGATTGTCATAAAACCCAAAGATGTGCACATTTTCTAAGAGATTATTTTTGAATGGTACATTTCCAAATCAGATACATCCTAATGGGGTAGTTTAAGACAGGGGTCATATACCATTTTTAATGATTTTTATTAGGCATGAGATGACTTGCTGCCTGAAAAATTACTTCCAAGGGGCTTTTTGTTTCATTCTGCTAATTGATTGCCGAGATGTGAATTTCAATGAATGATACAAGTACAGCATTTAAACTACTGGACTGAAACGGCTCCTCTTAATAGAAGAGGAAGTTTTTCCTGAAGGGTTTTAGAGGTGGGATTTTTGTTTTGGGTGTTTTTTAGTTTTTTTTTCAAATCAGCAGATACATTTGTTGACAACTTCCTTTATTATTAAATTCCCTTATACAAAATCTTCTATCTAGAAATACGAGAGCATTTTACAGCAAGTTATTAAAGAATTTATTTCCATAACTTTCTGACGTTATATCCCCTGAGACTTCTTATTCTCTACTGACTAAAGGCATCCATCTAGAGGGAAAGACTGAGATCAAATTTAATAAAATTGAGCAGTAATTCTATAGGCAAGAGCCTGAGGATGGCTGGAGACAGTCTAATCATCAGAAAAGTATGGAGGGTGGGGTAGAGATGTCTCAAGCTTCAGAAAAGAGGTTTGCTGAATTGTGTCAAACAGGGTACCCATTGTCCTTGCAGAGCCTGATGTACAACTTCACTTCCCGACCTCAGAGGATTTTGGAAAGGATGCAATGTTCATTAACAGGTGGTCTTTTCTTAAAGAAGAAGGACTATGCATGATAGTCTCCTTTACAGGGAAGTGAGAGGGATGTCGCTGTTGAGCCGCTAGCTGAGAAACGACCCAGGTTCTCGGACAAGGAAAGAGAGAAGGTGTCTTTATTATTTTGATTTCCATATATACAGAGTCTTCAGAGGTCACCCAGATTGGTCAGCCCGAGACCTACCCCTAGGCCCAATTGGCCAAGCCCGAACTGACCTAATCCGGAGACGTTGTTTGCAAAACATCCAAACTTTATCTTTGTTTATGAAATGTAGCAAAATGTTCTCACGGGAAAGACCTGTGCTAGCCACAGAGGCTCACACAACAGGTGAGGCACACTGCCCACAACTGAACTGAGGCACCTAAATCCCTCCTAGGAGTACTTTTCCTGTGTGCACACTGCTCAAAAAACCTTCAGTGTTAGGTCACAATTCCTTTCCAAGAGCAGTTTTGCCCTTGAACTCAACGGAAGCAGAGCTCTTAAAATTAGTAAAGCTTCATTAACAGCATCATCAGTGGGGAGACTCTGAAACGCAGCTCCATGACTCTCTTGTCAACCACTGCTTTTTCACACACAGCACTGCATCTCCCTGCTGCCCATGCAAGTCCTTCTTACCAGGTACCACTTCACAGTTGGTGTCACACTGGCAGGGTAAAACCCATCAATATCTGGACACGTGATCTTCTGATTGGCATGCTCCAAGTAGAACATCTCCTCAGCAGGTTTTATGGAATGGCTCACACAGGAGTGCTGGTCTTTCGGAACAACCTCCAAGGGAAATGCAACTTTGCTGCAGTAGGTTGTGTTTCTAAGGGTGGATGAGAATGGGGCTGATTAGCTGAAACTTGTTTACTCCTACAGCAGTGGAAATGAAATAAAAATTACATCTGCAATAACGAGCATCAGAGCGCTGATGAGGTATGTACAGCCTCAGTTGACTCATTTATAAATGGGAAAGAACACCCCACCAGAGGTGGCCACACAAGTTCAGAAAAGCCTATAAAGATGACTAACAAGCAACATCCACTCCCCTGCTGCTAAAGCAGATCATAAGGTCAAAGACACAGATGACAGGCAACGTCAGGAAGATCAAAAAGAGCCCTTGTGCATAGCAGATGCTATGTTCATTTTGCACCACACTTAGAGACACTTTTAATTTCCTAGAAGTCTGAATCTCATGAATCTTTGCCAAATTAGCGTGCAGTCAAAACATTACCCCTGCATCTGAAGCTATTTTTACTCCAGACATGCAGATCACTTCTTAATGGTGAGCGCCTGTGGATTTTGCCATGGGCTCAGCAATAATATTTTCACGGACACTTGCAGCAAGGAGAGGCACGCTCATTAACGGCTGCAAGGCTCCCAGCATTATTGCCATGTAAATTGGCTCAGCACCGAGCGGTCCTATAATTGTAACATTCTTTTCCCATTAATGCTTATGTAAATGGTCGTCTCCCTACAGAAAGATCTGGTGCCAACAGCATCATTTCCCCACCCCCACAAAAGCCTTTTGATTGCACTGAAGACGTGCAGAAGCTGCACCACGTGACATACCTGAGCATGCAGGTGTAATTCCCAGTGTCATTGAGAAGAGCAGGCCAGAACCAAAGGGTGTCTTTATCCTTACTGATGTGATTGTCTGGGAGACGATAATTAATGGGCTCCTCCAGATCACGGTCCTGCGCAATCCTGTACCAGATCAGGGTTAGGCCAGCAGAATGGGCTGTGCTATAGTTGTACTTCAAGAAGGTCTCAAAAAGTGGGCATTTGATCTTGGCAGGTTCCCCATCATAAATCTGGATCTGCCTCATGGTGTCCACACCCCAGTCATCGCAGCGCTCTGCAGCCAGGAAGAACAAGGTGCCTTAGCTTGCAAGTGTCTGCAGTGGAAAAACAGTTCTGCCATGCTCCCTGCAGCCCTTGGTCCTGCCCCCATTAAAATCAGAGGCAAAATCATTGTGTTTTGAATGAAAGCAAACTGAGCTTTCATAAAACAGAGCAAGAACACTGTGTTCATTTCTAGAGAACCTGGAAACTTCTGTTTTCATTTGTACACCTCCTACATTTCTGCCAAGCTATTTATTTCTCATCAGGACAATAGAATAGGATATTCCTGCATAAAATTAGACTTCCTAGAGAGCTCCAAGAAAATTTACCACAATAATCTTATGTGGGAAGATAAAATTTGGATGAAAATGCAAGAGGTGTGTGTGCATCCATACACAATGATAGGGAAAATGGAAATAGATGTGCTGCAATAGGAAAAAAAACAGAACCCAAACATCAACCCTCCCTCAGAGCTGTGGGTCACCGCCCCTGCCAGAAGAAGCTGGACTGTGGGTTCCAGAAGTGAGGACTGTCTTTCCTGTGATGGATTCACGTGACACCTGTGTACATGAGGACAACACAATGAGCACATGCACTAATAAGTGACACAGAGAGACTGTTGATAGTGAAGTTTAGGAGAGAGGCTGAGGGGCAGAAGGGACACTGAGGAGGAGGTAGCAGCAGGTTCTCTTGTATTCCCAGGCAGTTCAACAACAGGCACAGTTCAACAACAGGCTCAGTGTGGCTCACAGCAGATTTGGACTGACATAGAAACCAGCCAGCATGAGAAAAAACGGTACAGAGCCCTTTTTCTTCAATTACTTTTTTTAAAAAAAATCATTCTTGTAATTAGCAAACAGTTTCCTGACAAAAAGCACAGTCCAAACCCATTTCTCTTCCGAGAACTCCTCTCCATTCCTCCCACACATGAGGATGTCCAGGCAGGAAGGGTCTTGGTGCAGGCAAAGCACAGCGCTGGGGTGTCAGCAAACCTGAGAGCAGCCGGCACTGTCGGAGCCAACTGAGACACACGGAGAAGCTGCTGTCACTGCACCTCCTGTCTCCCCACATTGATGAGGCAGAGCACAGCGTGGCACACTTCCCAGTGCCTCTCTTGTAGCTGCTGGAAGGCATTTGCTAGGGCAGTCTGACGTCTGAGAACCCAAAATGAGTCAAACAGGAGAGGGGTGTGCTGCCTGCAGCGGTCCTTGGGAGCAGTGTCTCAGCACATCACAGGCTCACCAGAGACAACACTGTAAAGCCTCTCCCATTTGCAGATATTAGAACTCAGACTGAGAGGAGAAACAGAATACAATATGCTCTTTGAGCCCCATTCTTCTGAATTCTTCTGAACTGACTTCACAGGCCCAAGGCAGGATTTCTGGCATTTATTCTTCCCTAAATAGACAGTGGGATGTAGCTTGCCCCCAAATTCATACTTAATTAAAAAAAAGGCAGAGATAAATCTTTGAGAAGACAGACCTGCAGCATTTAAAGGCAGTGATGCTAACTCCTGTGGCTCAGCAATGGTTAGTCATGGACAGGAGGAATCTGGGCCAGTAAGAATAGAAATGTTTTCTGGCGGGTTTACACATAAATGTAAATGCAAGCTGCACTGCTCCTCCTGCAGTATGCCAAACACCCATATGACAGAGTGTTACTTCTGGAGGAAGAGAACGAATTGGGCTAGGAAGAGGCAGTGAAGCTACGCAGAACACAAGTATTTGCTCATAGAAACCCCAAACCCAAATGGCTGGAGGGTGCTTATCATCTAAAAAACACAGAGATCTTTCAAAACTGCACAGCATCACACATCACGGCCATTACCACAGCCAGTGCCATAATTACCAGTCACCACCATTACCAAGGCCAACTGGAACCAGCAGGCTGCTTTATGCAGGTGGGGCTATGGATTTGGCTTGGTCAAGTGTCCTTAGAGTGGCAATGAGACATACGAACCTGCAGAGACTGCCAGCTAACTGCATGATAAAGCATGGACTGTTACTCAGGGAGACAGGGCATTTTTTTTCTGTAAAGAAAGGCTTTCCCTCTGAAAGGGGCAGACCTGGGTCTGTAAATCAGTATGCCTGGGTTCTCTTCCCAGAACCTGACTTGTGTCTCCTCTTGGGCTGCATAAAGGCAAATCATCCTTATTACTTCAAATGGCAGGACTGAGGAGAGAGAAAACTATATAAAACATTACAGTACTGAAATTCTTGGAGGCAAGATCAATGAAATTTGCAATTATGAGCAGCTCTTGCATTTTGCAACAGCCCATAAATCAGCACTGTAAAACTACTTACCCGTTCAACCTGAATGAGTTATTGAAAATAAATACAACTATTTTATTTTTTTTCTTCCTACATTTCTCAAAAACAATGCCCAGGCCTTGCCTTCTTGGCTTGGGAAGAGGCGACTGTTATTGTTTTACTGAAAGAGCTGTACCTGGAGATTTTGTCTCAGAACTGGCCTGGCTTCAGGGCTACTGTCACAGCAAACAGGTGGTGCTAAGGCTCCCCACATGTGGTGCTAAGGCTCCCCACATGTGCCCTGCCCTGGGGTGCTGCAAGCTCTGAGATGAGCCCCAGACACAGCACACAACTGCTGGTAATGAACAGCTACACCCAGAGCACAGCAGCAGCCATGCAGTGTGAGGTTCCAGGCTAAGCCTCAGAAGTGAGTTTCCTCTCTCTTGAAATGTTTCCTGCACGAAACAGCTGCTGGAGTTAAGAGCAGCTCCTGATTAAATCAAGTGGGATCAGCATTCATGCTGTGACTCCAGAGGTTTGCTAACAAATGGAAACTAGTGAGGAGATGGAGCTATATCCAACTCCATGTCTCTCTATGCTGCATCAAATGGAGCACTACACACACACCTGAGGGACACAATAAAATTCTCTAAAAATACACCGTCCCACAAATGCACCTTCCTAGAAATGCCTCTGCAAAACAATTTTGAAAGAAGCCACCTTGTTCTCACAACCAATCAGGAGAACTGCAGATGCCTTGACCCCTCTTACTGCTGAATGCTCTGCAATTACACAGCGAGGCAGCCTGTGACCCATAACCCCTACCTGAGACAGACAACACAAGAAAAAGGCAAGAAATTGTCCTGTTTGCAAGGCCCTGCTCAGGAAAAGGGATGAGGATCACACAGCTAGAGGGAGGCTGCATGGCAGAAGGAAACACCCATCTCCAGAACTGGAAGGCAAAGTGCAGGGTAGAAGGGTGAGGATAAGGATGCCCACGCTGATTTCATGTGCCTTGAGGGGACCTGACTTGCATGCAGACTGGGACCCTGCAGTGGCAGCAGGACATGAAGCCATCAGTGCTGCCATCCCTGTACCTCACACCACTTCAGCTGCACCATCACCCAGTTCCAACACCCCTGCTGTGGGTGCAGGGACATCTCCTTCTAGACTAGTTTGCTTAAAGCCCAATCTTACCTGGCCTTGAACACTTTCACAGACAGGGCATCCACAGCTTTTCTGGGTATCCTGTTCCAGCGCCTCACCACCCTCATAGCAAAGAATTTCTTCCTAATACCAAATCTAAACCTACCCTCCCTCAGCTTAAGGCCATTCCCCCTTGTCCATCACAACATGCCCTGGTGACAAGTCCTTCTCCAGCTTTCTCACAGCCCCCTTCTGTACTGGAAGGGCTCTAAGGTCTCCTCAGAGCCTCTTCTTTTCCAGGCTGAGCAGCCCCAACTCTTTCAGCCTGTCTTCAAAGGAGAGGTGCTCCAGCTCTTTGATAATCTTCATGCCCTCCTCTAGACTCACTCGAACTGATCCATGTCCTCTGTGTGTTGGGGACCCCAGAGAGGAACACAGCACTGCAGGTGGGGTCTCACAAGAGCAGAGTAGAGGGACAGATTCACCTTCCTTGACCACCTCCTCCTCCACACTTCTTTTGCTGTGACCCAGGACACAGTTGGCTTTTTGGGGCTGCCAAGCCATATCTCAACAGTTTCCTGCTCTCTTCATCTGCCCTGCTTGTATTACCTTTAAGCAAAGCTGGTAGGCTGCCCAGGGAGCACAGCAAGGCCAGCCTGTTATCATGATGCACAAATCACCATCAATAAGGCAGAAAAAGCTGATCACACAAAGCAATTAAGCAAGAATTAATCATTACTACCTTAAAAAAAAAAATTCTCTCCACCATCTTTCAAGCTCAGTCAGTGAGAAGGAAGCAGAGGAAGCTCGGCTGAATGGGGGAGCCGTGCTGTGAGCACAGGAGGCACCAGTTGTGGCCAGCACCACGCGTGGGTGCATCTTCCATTTATGCTGGTGCCAGCAGCACCCACTCTCCCCACTGTGCCTGCGTTCTTCCTTTTCCACTCTGCACGAGACCACCCCCTGCTCCCTGGCTGTGCTCTCTGCTCAGGAGTATCCCATCTGACCATACTGCAGGGCAGAGGGAGAGAAGCATGGAACAAAACAAATGAGAAGCTCTGTCCTTAACAGGGAGAAGAGGCACAGACCCAAACACACTGAGATGGGTGGGAATGGCGCAGAAATTGGGTGAAACCCAGCCAAGATCAGTTGGCTCTCACCATTTGCTCTCACTACTTCTGCAGCAGTGACAGTGGTCACAGAACACCTAAAAACTGGTTTGTAGCTCAATGCTGCCTTGGAGGCTCAGCCTAGAAGCTGTGCCAACTCCGCAGAAATTTATAATCTGGCTCCCAGTGGAAATGCATCCAAAGAGGCCTCTCATAACCTCACTGCCTTCCTCCCACGGCCTCTCCAGTAGAGCAAGGAGGTGGAAGTAGTCCTGGCACAAGCTTCCTACAAAGCCCAGCCCCATCCATGTGGTTCTGCTGTGATGGCACTGGTGACATGGTTTTACACTTCTCCCAAGTCCCATCATATTCATCCTGTGCTGCCACTGAGCTGTGATGTCCCCACAGAAGCAGCTCAACTGGATGCTGCACACTAGGATGGAGTCTCTCTCTCTCTCTCCCCCCAAGTGCTTTTATCATTTAAATAGGCAGCACAGCTGAGAAAAGGAGAAGGAAAAGGACTTTCTGGTGCAGAATGGCTCAGTTTCGAAAAGCACTTGAACATTGTGGTTGATTAACTTTACACCCTGAATGTCTAATTTGAACAGGTGTGACAACCTGCCTCTGCCAAACTCATGGCAAACAAGCTGACTGCATAAACTTCTGTTGACTTCAGGGGAAGCAGCCAAAGGCAAGACATCCAAAAAATGATGATTCCGTAATGGAGCCCAGAGCTTCTGACTCTGAATTGCCTTATCTCATCAAGCACAGCCTGTAACATGGGCTAGTTGTTATTTGTGTCTTCTAAAACTCCTCCACAGTGAGCTCTGTGACTTCACTCTCTATCTGTGCATAAAGCTGTTTACTGCATGTGGCACAGAGTATTTTGGTTACCTCCAGCAACTGGGCCAAAAAAAAAAAAAAAAAAAGGAAAATTTATAGTCAGATTTCTCTAGCAAGCTTGACATATTTTCCTCGAGGCTTTCTTTAAATTTGAGATCAAAACGATAAAGGTAGGGGCATGAACTACTTCCCTGAAGGATAAGAAGAGCAAACAGCTACTTTCCATCCCACTTCATTGAGAAAATCGTTGCATGAAGCAAAGCTGAGCAGCGTAGAAAGAGGAGAGATACAGGAAATGGAACACCCCATTGCAAAGTCATTTGTAGGAAAGGCAGCATGAAAAGGGGGTTTACCTGATTAGCTTCACTGCTGAGCTGTGCTCAAGCTGGCAGGGGCTCTTCTGTGTGCCTGGGACACCACACTGGGACTTGACAAGGTCCAGGCTGAACTCCTGGCTCTGACAACAGGCTTGCTTAGTTAAACCCATGCAGCCCAGTCACTGCTCTTAGCCAGGTGCTCTGCTGCCTGCTTTAAAGTATAGTCAGCAATTCTTCCCTGTCCATCCACAGGGATGTCTGCATTACAAAGATGCTGCAGCAGTTGTCCTCAGATGGGAACTGAAAAAACACAGCAGGCAGCAAAAGGCACTGTAAGGGCCCAAGAGTCACCCAGGTGCCACAAAACGTCTGAGAGTGAGAGCACAACTCTGCGGCTGCAGGAGTGGGATGTGATGGATCAGGTGGGTACCAGACAGGCCTGTGATGTCCCCTGATGCCCTATTTGATACACACAGAGGAGCAAAAGTGACTGCTCAATACCACATCAGCAACACACCTAAAAAGGGCTGCTTTCCTCCACACATTTCTGCTCTTCAATGCAGATAGGTCACACCATGATGACGCCTGCACAGAACTCACCCCTCACAACCCATTTCCTCATCTGACAAGAAGCAGACGTGAGGTTTTATCTCCTCAGCGGGCACAGCTCTGGCTGGTGTGGAGGGAGGCTGGCAGCTGAGGGGACATGTCTGCAGCCAGGTCAGCTCTGCTCCACGGGTTTTATCTTCATCCACTCTGGGGCTGTGCACCTTTCAACACCCTCAGTGTCAAACGACTTCGTGCCCCCAGGCGCCATAAACTTCTACAACCACAGTAGCTCACAGATGGGTATGGATGGTTATAAAATCACGTCCTAAATTAGGACAGCAAGAAGCTGAGATTCAAAGAGTAGGAGGAAGTCAGGAAATCCCAGGAGATGATGGTGGGGGAGGGATTTAGTCTCTTTAGAAAACAATAATGCAGTTTAATCTATTTTTCTTTTGACTTTACACAATAAAATAAGCTTCTCAGCTTCTGGTGCTGTCACAAATCATAAGGAAAATAAGGCCTTGGAACCCCATCAGTAGAATAAGAGCCATATAGTAATAATCCTGATGAGCTGCACAGGCCTTTCCATCTTCAAAGTGTTTTACAGACAGTAATTTATTAATCTGCAAATTTCCTCTGGCCAAAAGTAACTGTTCTGCTTCTCTGCTAAGCATGAGAGAGACACACAGTGCAGTTCAGCACTTGGGAGAGACAGTGCAGGCAGTGGCTCTGACCTCTGGAGCCAGATTCTGTTTCTTTCTCACTGCAGTCAGAACTCTGCTCCAACCACCACCTGAATCCAGAAGCACTGGTGACATGTGGCACTTCGGAGCCAACTTCAGAGCAGACAAACCAAAGTAGCTGAAAGCCTCTGATAGGGGGGAGTGTAAATAGACATGTTCACAATCCAGCAAATAACAGTAAAGCCTGAAATAAAGCTCCCAGGAGAGAAGCTCCTGGCTGCCTTCCAGCCACTACCTGCCATGCTGGGGTATCATTCTGGCCCAGTCCTGGGCTCATCCTACCACACAGCCTGTCTGACAGCCCCCAAGGGAGCCACAGAGGCATTTCCTATGCAAACATGTTGATTCCTCCCACCAAAGGGCTATTTATGCACAGCAGGTACCTGCTCACACTATGCGGGTCCGTTAGATAATCAGCATGAGGCTGCTCCTCCTCTCCTGGCGGCAATATTCTTCTGCTTTTGCAATTCCCTAAGACAGTACCCCTAGCCACAGTCATCTCTGCTGCCCTCACCCTGCAAAAGCTGAGAACTCTTGGAGGGTGAGAGAGCAGCCTGGTTAGCAGAGAGAAAAAAATGGAACAAGGAGCACAATTACAGCTACATCTTCTAAATAAGTCGGTATCTAACATTGGCCAGCTTTGTTCAGAAACAAGAAGAAAACATTATTCTGTATTCATACTGGCTGTTATATTCTTTGTCTGACTGGTGTTTCATCTGTTTTAAGCCAGTGTACATTCAGTAGTGCCAAAGAAACTATTGTACAGCCAGACCCGGGTCCATCGGTTTTTGTTATCCTTCCCTGGCTATCAGAACATCTGGGTTCATTAAGCATCCTACAACACAAGTGCAGAGCCTTATTTCCATCTTAGAGATGGCTTAGCTAGGCAAGGAGAGCACAAGACCCTGAATACCCCTGCAAACACTGACCCAAAGGTCACAAGTAAGGAGTTCAAACCCATGCACTGCAGATCATGTATATTCTCAAGACTAGGAAAGATTTGCCCACGCGTTCAGCGTGAGCAAATAGAAGACTCAGGCACCAATTCAGCCTCAGACTCTACATCTTTTACTCTACACTACTCAGATCACATTTCTTCCCTCGTACAGCTTGCACCTCCCTTTCAGCAAGTGATTTTGTTTCAGCACCAGCCTCCATACGCAGCAGAAAGAGCAGAGCCCAGAGAACAGATGTTTAGAGCCACAGTGCTGTAGGCAAAACCTGGAGGGGAAATAAAAGTTTGTGGGTTTGTGTCTCCAGTAGGAAGCAGGGCAAACCACAATGCTAAAGCTTTCTGACACATTGCCAGATGTCACTGTTGAGCGGCGAGCTGAGGACTGACCCAAGTTCTCAGACAAGCGAAGAGAGGAGAAAAGGAACTTTATTGTTTTGAATTCCATATATATAGAGTCTACAGAAGTGCCCCAGATTGGTCAGCCCGAGACCTCCCCCTAGGCACAATTGGCCAAGCCCGAACTCACTCAATCCGGAGAAACTGTTTGCAAAACATCCAAACTTTATCTTGTTTATGAAATATAGCAAAATGTTCCCACGGGAAGAACCTGTGCTAGCCACAGCCAGAGACACTGTCAGCCACAGTTGAACTGGATGGGAAGGCCACTTGCAGCCAGAGCAGAGCTGGTATTTTAGAGCTGAAATTTAGCAAGTGCTGGTTCCTCAGCTCCTCTGTAAGCTCACAGAGCTTGGGACTCAGCAGAGCTGGTACCCCTGGCTTGGGCAGTCCCTGGTCAGTGCTCCTGACCAGACTGCTCCACCAGGAAGGATGGCACAGGCAGGAAAAGTGGCAGCAAACCACAAGAGGACTCCTGTCCTTGCCTCCAGCCTTCTTCAGTCCAGCCTGGGCTGGAGAGTGAGCTGGTCCCAACAACGCAGCATTGCATTACTCAACAGTCAAAGCACAGAAAAAGACTCAGCTGAAATGACAAATCCCTACCAAGTTACACACATTAAATATCCTAGGAGCCAGGTTCCCCAGCGAGAGCTACCCATCTGCATGGCCCTGCTTGGTGTTAGCTGACCACCAGGGCAGCTCTAGACTGTGCACAGCCCTTCTGCATTCACTCCTGATAAGGTCAGTTCTGCTCCCCTCACCTACACTCTCTGCTCCTGGAAGAAACAGCAAGCCCAAATGCTGTAACATGACCAGAACAAGGCCAGTCTCCCATACTGCTCTGTATTTATGACTTTGCAAGGGTGGAATGAGCTCCAGTCTCCTTTTGGTGCCAGTCCCAGGAAACCCCGCAGTGAAACAGAGGGCTGCACAGACGGCTGCCCCTCCATCCAAGTACAAACAGCCATCCAAGCCCATCATGAATAACAAAGGACATTCAGACAGCCCAAACTGGTTTATGATGTCCATGGCATGAAAAGGAAGCTTTGAGCTGAACGGTGTGGTGTGTCTGACACCCACAGACCTGCAGGAAATTAAACACACACACTGCAGTGGATTTGCAGAAGTGTATTTTAACTGATCACATGTCTCATGTATCACCCCTTCACTTACATCCTTGCAGCACTCTACAAGGGTTCTGACCACCCTGTACAGCAAATCTCTGCTAAAGGAGAAATGTTGTAAGAGTACTAAATGCCTTGCAGAAATGCATGGATGGTTCTGATTCTGCCAGATCAATCGGGACAAGCCTGTGTGGCCTAAATGGCAGGGTGCCCATTTCACCTAACTGAAATTACCTTCTTCCTAGCCGACTGTGTCAGCTTTTAGAGCTGCTCTAACATTTCCTGGGCAATCCTGATTCACCTACCTCCCATTTCTGCAAAAGCCCAAGATGACTGCACGTGGGGTGTTGTAATGCTGCCTCAGCAGGAGGAGGATGTTGCGTTGGTGGAGAGCAGAACAGCTCGTCCAGGAGCGCAAGCAATGCAGGGATTTTCCCAGCGAGCAGCAGAGATCCGTGTGGCTGGGTGCCTCCTTCCCCAGGCACTCCTGCTACCTAGGGCTTAGTGGAGGAGACCCAGGCTGTGTATTCTTTCTCCTTTCCTGTTTCCCCTGTTAGCCAGGGATGGGACATCCCCTACTGAAGATCACAGCCTACATGAGTGCCTGCAGCCCCTGGGCAGCCCAAGGAGCAAAACCTCCCAGGCTTCAGCCTCTGCGATGAACACTGAACTGACATGAACCTTGCTGAGGTGCATGTTGTGAATCTGGCCACAAAAATTCAGTGTGGTCCAAGAGACAATGACACAAGAACTGTTCATCTGCTCAGGGCATTGTAACTGCTTGTTTGCCAGCATTGCAGAGGGGCAAGGGTTCACGGGGAGACTTCTCAATCCCCTGCATAGCCCTTATTTCTGAACATTTCCCCCCATAAAACCAGCGCCTGTTCTTTCCTCCCTCCCCCTTTCCACTCGCCTCCTGCAAATCATGCTGTCTCCTTCCACCCCCAAATAGGAAGTCCGGAGCCGAGACATGCACAATCTGCCTCTTCACAAGAGCTGGGCTGAACGAGTGCCAGAGGAGCTGCGAGCATGACAACATATTTCCTGTCAGGAAAGTGACTCAGTGAGACGGGTATCAGAGCTCCTCTTACTCTAGAAATTCCCCTCTCCCCTTGCATTGCTGAGGCATGAGTCAGAATGGGAGAGCTGAATCTCAATCCTTGCCGGATCCAACCAGGAATAGCAGAGTTCAGGTTCAAGCCCGGGTCCTTCCTGCAACCCAGTGACAAAGCCCTGGTTTCACCCCTCACAGAAGGGCAATAAGCATACTGACCAAGGGAGCAGCTTGAGTTTGCAAAGCTCCTTTAGGTCGAGATGCTGTTGCTATTTGCTAATGCACCCGTTCACACCACACTTGTAGCCTCTACACAGAGCACTGTACAATAACCCCCCAGAACTAACGTTCTGTTCATCCATTTTGCTAAAGTATTTCACGCACAACCATTTAACCCAGAAATACTGTAAATGCTTAAAACTCGCTGCAGACAGTTTTCTTCTCTGCACAGTAATTGGGCAGGTCCATCACATGCTACATCCTTACCTGAGCCTCTGCCAAGGGTGACCATGGACAGCCAGAGTGAAACCAGCAGGACACTGACCATCTTCATCCTGCAAGACAAAGCACACAGACCTCCTGGTTATTTGACCCTGTTTCATCACTGCAGACCATTTTGTAACTCTGAGTTACAACATGTGTTTATCCCTCCTCCTACCCAGTGATCCCTTAATTCTGGCATGCCCGTTTTATTTCCTTAAGATTCCTTAAGAACAGCACCCGTGTGGCAGGGTCACTCCTCCCGCAGGCAGCTTGCCAAGCCTGGGAGGTGATGACTCTGAAGAGGACAGCCCAGCTCATTGGGCTGGAATAGTCTATATCTGAGAGCACAAGGAGTCAAATAGGTGCTTGCAGGCTACAAATCCCAAGCTTTGACTCCTGAAAGAAGGTCCTTTGCCAAGACCTCCTCCTGCTCATCTCTAAGGAAAGTGCAGAAAGTACCCGCGGTGGTGAGCAGGGCTGTGCTCAGAACACAGAACACACGTTTGACGCTTTGACAGGACAACCACACCGGAGCAGTTGGGAAGGTCTGCTGCCAGTGACCAGCAAAGGGGCTGCTGCCAGAGACTGCTTCAGCCTGCTCCTGCAGGCACTGGAGGCAAGACAAGGCCTCACCAGCTCTTCCCAGTCAAACCCTCCTTGGAACTTGCCGGAGTAAACAAGTGCCAGGTTTATACACTTTGCAGAAATGATCTAAACTAAGGCTTATACTTTCTTAGCAGCAGTGATAAGCAAAAAACAATCCCAAACTTTTCCATTCCCGCTACAGAACACAATTTCCTGTAATTTGAGATAAATGTACACTGCTAGAGTTTCACTGGCTGCCTGCTCCAGTATCTGGCATTCGGCTCTCAGAGCTGCTCACCCACTGGAATTAAATTTCCCTCTGTTTCTAGGTTTTTCAGGATGCAATTTATAAGCTGGTAGTCATGAAAACTGACATCTACTAGATGGTCTCATTAAAGGGGTTAAGGTCACATTTGATATTCCTGGGTGCTGTCAGATCACAAAGGGAGAAGAGATGGTTAAAAGGCTGAACTTCATCAAAGCATCTCAGCTCTGCCAGGCAGATGCAGTAATGAGCATGGTGACACTGTCAGGAATGTGCTCATGAGATGACAGAGAAACCTGCTCTGTCAGGGTGCCTTAAAAGTGTAGGGGGAGAAGGCACAGAGCTCCCTTAAACATGTCCCTCAAAAACCTGTCCAGAATATACACAGTACACAGAAGGGCTTTGAGCATAAGCAGAGAACACCTAAGATTGCACAGATTGCAGAGATTAACAAGAATGCGACACGTGAACCGCGCTACTCAAAACCCAGCAGCGGATATTGAATCCTTCCTTTTCAGTGCTTACATCTGAAAAGCCTTTGTACGATGCCTTCCCTCTGCTGGGCTCATCTCAAAGAGACAAAGGAAATCTGAAGCATGCCTGTTCTTCCCGGCACAGTCCATGGAAAGGGCTGCACACTGCCTCTGAAGCCATCAGGCTTTCAAAAATGGTCAAGAAGCAGGGAAGAAAGTGAGATTTTTTTCGCTGGGGTCCAGCTGAGAGGGCTGATCATTCCCTACCACCTTCCTCCAAATTGAAATGCCAGCTGCTTATCAAACCCCTCTCTATAACCACCTACAACCAGCTCCCAATGTTATTTAAGATTCCATAGGGAAGAAACAACATTAAGTACTCCTACCCCTTGGAAATGATGAAGAAAGATAAAACACCATTATGCCATCAGATTGGACAGAGACATCCAATATGCTGCACTTCTGGTAGGAATTTAGGAACTTTTGGTAATTGAGATGCTTGAAGAGAGGGGGTGTAAACAGTGGTGAGGAATCACTCCCATAATAAAGATTCCTCATGGTTCCCTCTCCATTTGTCATTAGCTAAATTCACAGTGTGTCCTAACTCACCCTTATTTTCCAGTGACTCTCTCCTGCATTTTGCACAAATCGGACTGAATTCAGCCCTGAAGCAAGCAGGAACAACTACTGACTTTGGATGAGTTTCTCTTGTATTGAGCAAGGCCATTTGCGTGGCCTGAGGCCAAAATAAACTACTACATTTCACTCGGTGATACATGAACTCTGCAGCGAGCTAATATTTACATCCATTAGCTATGCTCACAGGAACATGCTCCTTTCAACTGTCTCACAGAGCCACCAGGTCTCTGTTCCCATGAGCAAGGTATCCAAGATTTCCATGCTCTGCCTGCTAGTAGGAAAATCCTTTTTTTCTTGCTCTACCCAGCTATAAAATCAGAAGCTTTACAGAGAGTGATTTACTGCTGGTTCATTCCAGGCTTTCCAGAGATCTTATCAGCGGAGACAGACAGACACAGAGCCTGTCAGATTACAGCAATTTCTCCATTACAGAGAAAGGACACAGTTGACCACAGCCCTGGCTGCTCTCACTACACAAAATGCAAGGGGCTGTGGAAGGGATGTGCACAGAGCCAAGGGCTGGTCAAGGGGAGGCATCACAACCTCTTTGATGCCCTGATCATGCCAGCATTTGCCAGTCCAGCTCCATTCCTGTGGCACATGATTACTCAAAAAAACCCAAAAAACAAAAAAACAAAGCCACAGGATCTGATGGTTTGTACTAACACAGTGCAAGGACAGCTCTGTGTACTCATGCTGCCAGCACTGGGATGCTTGGCTTTGAATAGCCCAAAATCTGTGATATTACCCAAATAAAAGGTCTTCCCACAGCAGTCCTGTGGTGACACAGGAGGGGAACATTGCATCCCATTGCAGAGAGGGGTGGGTTTTGCAATGCCCTGAAGAAACTGACACCACAGGTCTACAACCCACCCTGGTCTTGCCAGGAAGGGAAGACTTTTCTCAGCCTTTCCCAGCAACCTGCTTCTGTGTTTCGTGACAGGAGAGAGCATGTTGCCATTTTTCCTGCTTCTGACGCAATTCCAGTGGTGTCTGATGAACTTCTTGCGCAATTCCGTAGCACTGTCCCGAAACACCAGCATCTGTGGCTGCAACCAAACAGCCAGAGCCCAGGGAGGGCAAACCCAGCCTGCAGCAGAGGGCTTCACCCTACTGCATCCACCCAATGCAAATTAAAATAAAAGGAAACACTAAAGGGAGCCAGGAATAAAATCAGCGAGCAGAAGAGCTTAGCAGCTCCGAAGTCACACCGCAGCTAGAAAGCAGGCAATCAGAGCAGCCAGAAGGCAGCTGCAGAGCTCTGATACATCCTCAGCACTCCAGGAACTTCTCACGAGACCAATATACTCCGAGGTGTTCTTAATGTCTCCATAAATTAACATTTTAATAATAATTCATAGAGCGGTTGGGGAAAATGATCCATCACAGCCCCTCGCTAGAATTTTTTTTAAGGAACTTAACTTGAAATGTTCACTTTGTTTCAAATCAGAAATTGTTCCCGTTTCCTTCCTGAGCCCCTTTTTCTTCCAACTTTCACCTTCTGTCCACTGAGGAGCAAAGAAAAGCAGGGTGGGGGGAAACAGAGTCATGGAAGTGTCTCCTGCTCTTAACAGCAAAGGGAAAGGTTTGTTTTTTTCATTTGATACTGGTTACAAGGGGCCTTTATGTCAGAAAAAATAGTGAATATTTTCATATAAAACACCTTTTAATAAAACACCTTTCTTAAACAGAACTCAGCAAGGCATCATTCACTCCTGCCTTTAGCAGCATGGACCCGGCAAAGCCCACGCACTTTTCAAGCAATTATAAGACAAAAGACAGATGTCAAATGATTAACGAAGAGAACTGCACTCAAACTAACTACTGCACACCTATTCTCAAAGACACTGTACCTATTCTGTGGAACAATGCTGCATTTTCCAAGAAAAATGCCTTTGTCCCTCCTAACCACAGGCCTCTAGGGAGAGCGGATAGGTTTTTTGCTTTTCACTGAGAAGTCATACTATGGCCTGTAGAACAAAAGCGCCCTTCAGAACCTTGCCACTAAGTGCTCTGACTGAAAGGGCATTTAAAATAAAGCAGTTTCTGAAAGAGGAAATAAATAACTTCAGCCAAAGCAGGTTTTACATACTATTTTCTTTCTGCAATTCTGTCCCAACTCAAAAGCATTTGAGAGCCCCGAAAAATGGGATGCAGGCACAGCAAGGCTAGCAAAATCCAGAGTGGGCTAGCTAAGGAAATGCTTTGGTTCTACGCCACATGGACTCAGAGATGAAGGTTGATTGATGGGCTGCAGAGCAGAGCTGGTGCTCAGCAAAGGGGCACAGCTCTCTGCTCCCAATCACAGCATACCCATGAGCCCTGGGTCCCTGCACCATCACACAGCAGCATTGGAGAAGGCTGCTCAACGAGTTTGCTTGATTTTCTTACGAGGAAAAATAGATGTACAGTTCAAGTAAATTCAAAGAACCCAAAAGGCAGACAAAGGGCAGCCTAAAAAAGCAGCTGCAGAAAAGTAATGGCAAAAACACTAATGGAAAATGGGAAAAGGCCCTTCAGCCCTCCAGGAAACACTTTTGCTTTTCACTATGTGCAGGAGTAAGTCAGACAAAAGGGGGAATTAGTCTAGCATAAACCATCTTGGTGCCACTTAGCCAGGGTTTGCAGTGTCTCTCTGCTCCTGCCTCTCCTCCAGAGGCCTCGTGGGCACTGCCTGGCACTGCCCTTTGCTGTGTGCCCATGGCTCCACTCTGCCCTGCCCAAAGGGGAGCCTCTCCTGCAGGGAACTGGTCAGTCCCACAGCCAGCCTTCCAGAGGAACAAAGTATGACACCCCAAACTCTGGGTCCTGGGCAAAAGGACAGGCCATGGGTTTCAGGAGTTCAGCCTTTGCTCGCGAGGAGGAATAACCACATTCATTACAATTTTCATCCCCAGACAGCTTCCAGGAGCAGAGCAGGGAGGAATCCAGCAGCAGTTTGATGCTGAGCACCATAAGCAGCTGGGAGCACTTTCCCTGCTCTCGTGCATGCTACGCCACACTCATCACTTCAAACACAGCACACTGACCAGAGGGCTCCCAACGCTGTCCTCGGAAAAAGCATTCGCATCTCTCCTGAGGGCAGGGAGCCCGATTTGTCTTGGCAGCAGCTCCCAAGCAGCCAGGCACATTTCAGCAGGAATCAAGCAGGGCTGAAGCCTGCTCTGCAATCAGGGATATCACAGGAGCCATAGGTGTGACCCAATCTGTGCATCTACTGGTGACACATCCAAGGCAGGAACCTGCAAAATCAACACTGGAGTTCCACCTGTGCCAGGGTAGATGCACTCACCAGGATGTCACATGCCTGACAGCAGAGTGAGCTGAAAGGAATTTGTTCTGAAATGTTTCTATTGTAGAAGTAATTTATGTCATCAGAACCAAAGGAAATGCCTGAATTTGAGCAGCCTGAAAGTTTTTTCACCAGCTACAATCACAGCAGGTATTACACACCTGCTTTTGCAGAGGGGAAAAACAATTAAACTAGTGAGAGTCAGATGGAAAGCTGCTCTGGTGAGAGGTGTCTCCTGTCAGCAGCACAAAGCATCTTGTGCCTTGCTTGGCCAGAGCTGGCCATTGGCACACAGAACCTGGAAGCACTGGGCAGTTACAGTGCTCATACACAGCTTTACACCCAGGGCTACTGAGTGCCCTGAAGGGAAAAAAAAAAAAAACCAAACCAAAGCCAAAACCAAACACACAACAAGAAAATCTGGAAATAGTCTTCCTAATCAGTGACCCAGTCAGTTCATTCCCAGCCAAGGACATGACACCAGGCATCCAAGGTGGCTCCATTTGCCTGTCACCCACCACAGCCCCTCTCTGGCTTCCTGCCTGCACTTCCAGGCCCAGGGCTGCAGCCTGATGGCTTTTTAATAATTACTTTTTACAAAATCCCCAACATGGGGATGAACAAGCTCAGCAGCGTGCTGCTCCAGAGTCACCACGGGAGGTGATCCCAAGCTATTTCTCCTCCAACAGAGCAGCACAAATTGCAGAAGCAAGGCTGCCCTTCCAAGAACACCAAGAGCTCCCGAGGGCAGAGCTGGCAGAAGCTTCCCCTCAAGCTCAGAGGCTTGGGGAAAAGTGTGGAGACTTTCATTCACAGTGAGTCATTCCTGGGAACTTCCTTGGTAGTGCAAGATTTGCCTCTGCCAGTGCCAATGTTTGGGATATGGAGACGATTTCCAGGCAGGGAATTTGTGATTTGCTATTGGCATTTAGATACCATTTCCCAGCATCCTTTTGGCTCATCAGATTTAATGCTAACAATGAGAATTCAGAGGAAAAAGCTATTTTTCTCCCTCTGAAAAGAAAAAAAGTGCAATCCAGGCATGCAGAGAGAAGTGGAGGGGGGGGCTTGAAAATGCACCTGAGGAAACTTGGCATCCCCTGCTTCCCTTTGCAGGTCTGCTGGGGTTCTCTCAGGACCTGGAAAAGCAGAAATGCTACAGATCTTGCACACTGCTCTGCTGGAGTCCAGGGTGCCACTGATTATAGTCTGCCACCAATTTAGCAGGCAGAGCACACTGCACTTCATACATGGAAAGTAAACGAGCTCTCTGTCACCTCTACAAAATATGCACACCTGGACAAGTCAAATAAACAGCTGGGACTATTGCCTAGAGATGTGTGGAGTGGGCTGGAGAGGGGCAGGGAGAGCCACAGCTGTAAAATCAAACAGCACAGATTACAAATGGATCCATGCTGGCCACCGAGCAGTTCAAACACTAAGCTACAAGAGCACTTCTGTGCTCAAACGAAAGGTATCCAGCCAAGACAGTCTATTTTTTAAGTGTGAATAGCCAGGGAATGAAAAGTTTCCAACAGTGCTTTAAAGAGAGCTGAGATCTTCCATGAAGCCAGACACAATGCTTCTATTTTGGACAGCTCTGTTATAGTGAAAGCAGAATTCTGAGAAACATACACATATTGTGCTACCACAAAATAAACTGATAAACTAATCTTTGCACAGAAAAAAAAAAGAAATCTTCAATCAGCGTGGCTCAAAAAGACCTGAGCAGACTTAAGGAATCCAAAGTGAGATCCCTCCCTCACTGGAAAAGCTCCAATTAACTGTTATGGAACACTTGGAGACATCTGACAATAAGTATTCAATTTATACATTCTGCCTCCTGACCATTTTAATGGTTTTACAATGTGAGCAGCTCCACTGCCCTTCCTAGGAGGTTGTTCCACTGCCCCAATGGACACAGCAGCACATCCACTCTGCAACATTGCACAGCAGCAACAACCCCAAGCTAGCTCAGCACAAGCCTCTCAATCCAGAGACTACAATGCAGATTCCAGCAGGTCTTCACATGGGCTTAATGCCTTTCTCAGGACAGGCCCAGGACTCTCAAACCCCAGAGCAGCTTTCCCAGGAGAGGTGTTTCCTCTCAAGCCCAGCCTGGTCCAGCCAGCGCCCTGCAGCCTCATTCCACATCCCCCCTGTCACACCATGGCTGCACCCAGCCCTGCTCAGCACCATCTACAACAGCCTCTCCGTGTCAAAAAACACTCCAAGAGTTTCTTAAATTCAAGACTTTCCTGCCAGCTACATATCTGCTCCTTCACTTCATCTCCTCCCCCTACAGCCCTAAATGCTTGAGGACCACATTTCCCAGGATGGCTGCTCTGTATTCAGACAATATCTTTCCCTTCTTGTTCCTACAGAGAGGGACACAACAAAACCCTCCAAGCACCACCATGCTCTAGAGCACATCATCACTGTCTTTCACTTCCCCTCCCAAGAATCAGCTTTCCTGTGGTGCCACAAATTCCTCAGGCAGCTGCAATGTCTCTAGCACCACTGTCAGGTTTACCCATGCTGCTGCCAGTGGTGAAGCCCCAGTTCCTGAGGCATAAGAGAAGGATTTCCTCAAGTGACTCTGGGTATCTGGGGATAAACAACATATTCAAGGGTAAAAACAAGTCAGATGAGTTTCTCTTTTTCAAGTTTGGGCCACACAGCATTTCCACACCTTATATTAATCATGTTAATTTAATCCCATTTAACCTTATAAGTAAAAGCAAACAAGAATAAGACATCAAGATGCTTCAATCCCTGTCCTGCAGCTCAAACAGGCTGTTCCAAGTGTGCTTTACACATCAATCAATTTAAAGCAATATAAAAATAGAAAGCCCAGGAGCTACCAGCCTCCCCCAGGACAGCACCCCACTTAAAAGCAGGTCTCTGGAGGTCCTCCCAGCCCTCCACATTTTCAACCCACCCACTTGGTCCTCCTGGTGACTATCAGAGCAGCTTTCTTTCACAAACCTGTCCCTCCCTGGTCAGCACCGTACAGCTGCATTCTGCAAAGAGGACTAGAAAAAGCTGTGCACACACAGAAAAAAGGAGGAAAAGAGAAACAAAAGTGACACAATCCTTCCCCTGTGATGTATATTGCTTTTGCTCCTCATGTCTCTAACATTTCCCTCTACAAATATTTGGCTGCACCATCACAGGGAACTTGCTCAGCCTCTGCCTGCACTGGCCCCATCAGCACAGTTTGAAATTCAACCTTCAAAAAACAGCACCCTGAAATTTGAAGTCCAGGAACCTCCTTTGAGAAAGTCTGCTCTATGACCCACAGCACCTACACAGTGGGAAGGCTGAGACAGAGCTGCAGGCTGTGTGCTGTGATTGTCATCAATATTAATTATTTGGGGAGAATATGATTGATCTCACAAGGGCAATGAATTCATCTCTCCAGCTGAATGACAAACACAAGGCAATACATGCACTGCTGACATTTCCAAAGGCTACAAGGGGCAGAGACACAAGGAAATACTGCTATGCACTAAAACCCTGCTGCAAAGGGCCAAAACTTTGAAAAGCCTCCGAAATTTTCATTTCTGAGTGCTTCCAATGCCAGGAAGGGGATGCCTTCATATTCTCAAATCTGTTCTGACCCCAGCCCTAGGCTGGCTCACCTCTTTGCATTCAGAGGAAGCAACCACTGAGTGTCTTTGGAAAGCTGGGTTGAGTTTTCCTCCTGCTCTTTGACACTTCACGTCAGCAACTATAGAGTCATTGCACCTGTCAGATAAGGTGGGAAAAAAAGTTTATAAGGGGGAAATACCACCTTCCTGGGTAGTCACAACTCAAGGCTGAAATGCAAGGTGCAACTTTCTTGCACAATGGGAGAAAAGGACACAGTAAGCCCAGAAAAAAGCATTTCCATCTCTCTGTGGCCTGGGATCAGTAAGCCTGTGTGTGTGTGAAACCTCCCAAGGAGACAGAGTTAAACAGGCTCCCTAAATTCCACACAGCAACATGAGAGAGAACAAGGAAGGTGGAGAAAGGTTAATGTGCTGAGACTAAAGCTATTTTTTCAGGAGAATGGATATGGGGGAAATCTCATCCCAGCCCATGGGGATGTTACTCCAGTGGAGTCAGAGTTTTGTCCTTCAGTCCCCCCCCAACACATCAGCTCAAATGCAACCAGCACAATTTGCTAGAACAACACATTTTGGGATCCAGCAGCACATCTGTGCTCATTCAGAGAGGCTGGGCGCCCTCAAGACCTCCACAGCCTGCCAGCTGGGCAGCAATACACACATCCTCCTTCCACTACCCAAATCCCTTCTTAAAAACAAGGGCTGGGAGGTGTCTCTGCTTGAAGGAAGAAGGGCTGTTTCTCAACAGAACAAATCCAATTATTCGTATTAGAGTGAATTTGCATGGCTCTTACTGTCAAAATAAGTATTTTCTACACATCTCAGAACTTTGACTCAACAGATTGCTAATAAATTCATGTAGGTGGGGCCCTGGATGTTACTATGGTGGGAGGGAGGTGAGGTTTTACTTTTTGCAACAGGACTAACCTGAGAAAAAATAACTAGAAATCTGGACTCCTTACACTGCCATTTACTATGCTCCTGTAAGTCTCTAAGGTTGAAGATTTTAAAACAGTCTCTAGTTTAGGGTAGAAATATGAGTTTCTGGCTAATGTAAGTGAAACCCATATGTAGGCATCAATCACCAAATGCAGTGCATGAAAAATTGTAGTGCCTCCCTGATAATCAGGCATTAGACAACTTACAAATGGCTGTTCCCTGAACTGAGTGCATTAGTAGAGGCTTCTGAAATCTGTGCCTCTGTTCCCCCAGCCACATTTAAACAGCCTCTCCCCACCTCACACCACAGCTGTGCATCTTAATGTCTCTAAAGTGCTTAGAGATGCGGAGATGAAAGGTAAGATTTTAGTGCAAAGTATAGATTAAGTCCCTGAGCTCAACAGTCAGTGGAGCTGATGGGGCTAAAAGTAACACATACCCACCACAAGAAACTGGGGTTCTAAGCCTGTTGTAAATAGTAACTACTTAAGGAACAGTTCCCTTGGAACAAGTCATTTTGGGGCTGGTTAGCTGGGCACATGGAGCCCCAGCCAGCAGGAAAACAGAGAAATGCAATATACTACTACGAAAAATAGATGTTTTACCAGAAGGTCTTCAACCTGTTCCTACAGAATTTGGCGGTGGGATTTGAACTCGTTTCAGTTAGAGCTGTTCACATTTTAGCAACCACCATGTAAAGAACATGGCCAAACATAATTTGAAAAGCTATTTCCATTTCTGTTTGTTTTTATAAATTATTAAAAATCCAGTTTAAATAGTGCAAAGAAAACTTTAAATTGAGCGAGATAAGTTTTGGCATCCTTCCAAGGAGAAGGCATACCCCAAAACGTTACTGCAAATCCAACAGATGGGAGTTTTTTTCACTCTTTAAAATTTCATTCCTTTGCAGTGAGATTAACTCTAATTAGCTCTTTATTTACATCTAAGACAAAAAGTGAAATGATAAAGAAAAGCAACTATAACCACAACTCACAGGCAGAAAAAGGCCAAAAAAAACCACCAACAAAAATTCCCTCTGAGAAAAAAACATGTCTTTCTTGCCAAGCAGCATAATTGTTACAAATATACAGTTAAACAACTCCACAGCATCCTGTCAGCGCTAAGAATAAACATTAAAGTCACAGTTTTGCAAGCTTTTACACACAAATTGATCAAATACCTAAGAATCACCCTCGGAACACTGGAAAAATCTGACATCCCTGTAAATGAACTTCACCAGGGCTAAGAGAGGCAAGATACTCCACCACACTTTTATTTCAGTCACGTGAGGGATTAAACAAAACCATGAGGGATTAAACAAAACCACGAGGAAAACAAACAAACAAACGCAAAAAAAGCAAACCCAGCAGCTTTCCCAGATAAAGAGAGAGGTATTAGAACTTACACTTTTTTTCTTTACTCATTTTTTAAAGCCCTCTTCTAATTCTGATAACACCTCAGCTCAGTAAAGCTGAAGAAGCTTCTTAAGCATTTGTTTAAGTGCATGATTTGTGCTGTACCTTTGTGTTTCAGCTGCAGCACAGCAAAGCTGCCCAGGGAGCTGCATGAGGAGTTTAACAGCAACCTCTGACTGTGGCACTGCCAGGCTGCACCCCAGAGCTGCACCCAGACAGCCCCTGACCCACAGCCACAGCCAGGGCTGCAAGGGTTAAACAGCAGAGCCTGCCCAGCCTTGCCTAAACAAGCTGTTAGCAATGAAAAATTGAGTGAGTGGGCTTGAAGCAAATGCTTCTGAACAGAGCGGAAACTCTGCCATGGAGCTCAGGGATCTCCATAGCCACGGTGGACATGGGATGGGAGTGCTGCACCATCAGCTCTCCTGCCAGGCATGGGAATGTGTCTCCTTCTGTGAGCACCTTGGAGAGCTGGGAAGAGCTGGTAGCTCTGGAAGGCTCTGCTCTGAGTGGGATCTCCAAGCTAATGGCTCTCTGGCACCTTCCTAGTGTTCCCAGGAGAAGGAGCCACCTACCACTTCCCTGATTCAGCCCAGGATTCATGGAAATCTCTTATTCTCTGCTGCAAATCGAGCATTTCAGTTAGCAGTCTCTTTTTGTTAACACATGTAAATGTAAAAAGACTCCATAAGAATCAATGTAACTTTTTCATATAAATATCAAATCGACACATAACAAGACAGAGAAGAGGGAGGAAGAGAAGAGGAGGGAGAGAAGAGGGAGGGAGATCCAAACACCAGGGACCTTGAATCCACTCACTGCAAAAGTTAAGGACTGAAATAATTCTCATTTACTTATATGAGAAAGTGAAGCTCTCACTCTCTCACACTCTCTCCTTCTCTTTCCCTAGCACTCTCAGATACTTCTATCTTTAGCCAATTATCCTTGCTGTAATTTTCTTCAAATTGTAATTGGATAATCATCCAGACTCAGGGGAAACCTGTGTCAGAGGAATTCCTGGGGATATATTCCCATTTGATGAAACTGAGAGTTGTTAAATTAACAAAGGACTGACTAAAGACATGATTCTTCACTTGTAGTGAAAATACTGTTTTACAAGCAACTATTTTTAGAGAGCCCTGTAACAAAACACATACACTTGTACACTCATTTTCCTGTATTTTATTTTCTGCAGAATAAGACAGGATTTATGAATATCACATTCTGTGCATGTGTCTTATTGGGACCTCTGAGGCTGAACACAGCAAACACTCTGGCCAAGACTGAAATTCCCAAAAGCGTAGGCACCATTTGAAGTAATTTCCCCAAACCAGTTCCCTTCCTGCACTCTCTCTGAGCTCATCTGGCTCAGTCGTGTGCAAAAACCCCATACAGACCAGGGCTGTGGCTGAGAAACGTGAGATTAGCCCTCTGCCTGGC
This sequence comes from Entomyzon cyanotis, assembly GCA_024500445.1. Taxonomy (NCBI): domain Eukaryota; kingdom Metazoa; phylum Chordata; class Aves; order Passeriformes; family Meliphagidae; genus Entomyzon; species Entomyzon cyanotis. The sequence continues at coordinate 13,824,929 of JAKEPQ010000780.1, forward strand.
AAAAACACTGGTGTGGGGGGGAGAAATCAAAAAATACCTCCCAAAAGAAGAAGCTGCTTTGTTCCAGTTCAGCAGTGAATCTCAGCCATACGTCTTGCTGATGGTGGAGCAGAACAAAGCAGCTCCAAACCGTGGATGGAAGAGCCCCAGCTGCGCACAGGGTGTGCAGGAGGGTCAGCTCAAGCACGGCACACCTGCCAGCCAGCTCTGCCTTCTCATCTGTCCCACTCTGCCCAGCCAGAGCAGCTCCAGCTCTCACCTGTCAGGTACAGAGATGCCATCAGCCTGGCAGCACGGAGGAGACAGGCTCTGCTCATGGGGGCAGTGAAATCCATGAGCTGTGTCAAGAGAAAGGGAGGGGAGGAAGGAGGGAGAGCAGGCAATGTCTGAACTGTGAGCTCCACTGTAGAATGTGTTTCAGTTCCCAGATAACGTGGCGCTGTTCACAGATTTCAGCTTATATAGGCTTTTCCCTATTTCTATTTTTATTCCCAAAGCACTCCCCGTTACTGCATGATTAAAGAAAAAAAAAAAAAAAGAAAAAGATGTGAATGCATTCACATGCTGATATAACCTTCCTGGCTGTCCACCTGGCTAATGCAACCTGCGCACTGAGAGCCAAGCTGGGGCACCTCCTCTCCCACACCACCAGCCACCACAAGGGCTTTGTGGCAGAGTCTTTGCAAGTCAGAGTCTTGCTGAAATGGGAGGACACTTGACAAGAGAGGGGACCCAGGACAGATGGGGAAAGAAATATGAATCATGTGCCTTCCAAAATAACCAACATTGAATCCAAACATAAGCGAGAAGAAGGAATAAAAGCACAACTTTTGGCCTCTTATTCTGAAGGAGTATCATGCTTCCTCCCTAGAGCTGGCATCTGGTTCATGCAGCTCTTGAAGGAATAAGGCTGGGACAAAATTGCCTCTGCCTCATTCTTCCTATATGCTTATTTCAGAGCTTAAAATTACAGCACTGAGGCCAGCAAGGAGGCATTTCCTACATCTCCAGGTATCCAGGCACCATCCAACCTGTGGCCACACCACTCCCCCTACCCTCCTAAATCTCTCTTATCTATGTGTGCTTTGGGGTAGGGGCACCTGACCCAGGGGATGAGGCTGCTGGAGCCCAGAACAGGGCAGTACTCATCCCCACTGCATGTGCTCATGCTCAAATGCAGAATATTTGCACAGAGCCACAGCGTCTGGAAGGAGAGAGCCCAGAGCCGTTCAAACACAAGCTTTCCTTCCACACCCTGGAGGGATCAGAGGAGTTTCTGGGCTTTGGGGAGGCATGGACAGACACAAGCAAGCACTGCTCTTCCTACATCATATGTACACACTCTGAACTCAAGCTACAGCCAGAGACATAGAAAGCAATCCCAGAGCTGTGTGGATGCAGCTCTGCCCTCTGCCTTGCAGAGAGACATCGAGTCAGAAACATAACCTCCCACCCCACAGCCCCTTCCTTCAGCTCCATGCAGCAGCTCAATGTCTCCTGGTCACTGCAGTGCCCTGCAGTCTTCCACCCTGACTCCTCACAGTCTTACTCTCCATGTCCCTCATTATCCCACATCCTTAACTGCTCCTCCAGACAAGGCGTTCCCAGTGACAGCAACAACACCGTGCCTACTTCCAGGGCAGAAGAATATCTGGGTGTTAGAGTTTAATCCTCTCTGCTTGCCCTCTCCTGCTCACTACAGGCAGGCAATGGAGATGGAAAGCAGGACCCTTTCCAGCATCAAGCCTGCCCACCCGAGAGCCTGTGGGCTGGAGTGATGCTCTCCATGAAAACAAGGGATGCCTTTCCTGCAAGTAAATCTTCCAGAGCTGCCAAAAGCAACCTGTTATAAATGACCCTCTAAGTTATGAGATATGGACTCTCCACAGTACAGTTAATAAATAACACCTCACAATCCTTCTAGGTATAGAAGAGTACGTTGGGTGACACTTCTGCTTGCCAGAGAGGGCACAGCTAAAAATGAAGTGTCAGAAAAATAATACTTTTTAATTACAAAGGAGATGGGGTTTTTTTCTAAATATAAGGAGCTTGCTGCAATCTCCCAAATCCAGAAATGAAGAGCCTTTCCTAGGACAAAAACCTGAATGCATGGAACAAAAGCCATCATTTTATAAGAAAAAAAATCTGTGAAGCAAACCAGAATTTTATCCAAGTGTTATAACCAGCTATTCACAAAGCTGAGGTTAGAATGAAAAGAGAGAGTGTGCATGTGAGAGGACATTTATAATCCAGTTTACTGTGACATCCTAAGGCCCCAAGATCGGGATTCTGTTGTGCCAAGCACTGTACAGGCACGCTCCAAGAAACCAGCCCAGAGCGAGGAACAAGCACTGCCACTGTATCGGGGGAAAGTGACATCGGCACAGAAAAGGGGCACCTGAAGCACTGAAGCCCTGATGGTTTCCTTTTTCCCCTTCTTTTTCAGGAAACAATTCGCACCATCCAGTTTCCCTCCAGATACCTCCCCAAATTGCTTCACATAAGGGGACAGCAACAACCAACACAGCAAAGGCCATCTTGCTGCCAGCATCTAATCGCTTCCAGTCTATTTTCTTGGACATGCCTCTTCCACTTTATTACCCTCCCACGGCTTAAGCCTGACCCCTTCCTCTCCCCACTTCCATCTCAGAGATCCATCTGACAGCAGAGAGCAGGTATTAGAGGCTCACGAATTTGCAATACGGATGAAAATTAAAGTTCCATTCGTCAGTGCGTGCAGCGCTCCAGCCAGGAGTACCCAGTTCTGCACGGCCCAGGGAGAGAATCAAAGCAAAGCCCTCCGCATGTCGGGGAGCGGGGCACGGCCAGCCCGGCTGCAGGAGCGGCGGACACAAACCCGCGGTCCCGCAGCTCAGCTCGGCTCGGCCCCGCACACCGAGGGATGGCCGAGGGTCCCCCCAGGTCCCCGGGGGTCCCCGGACCGGCGGTGGCACCGGCAGCATCCATCGTCGCTCCCGCTGCCTCCTCCGCCCCCGCTGCGCTCCCCCATCCCCGGCTCCGCACGCTCGCTCTCACCGTGCCCACCGTGCTCGCCCGCGGCCGCCGGGCGCTGCTCCTCGGGCTCTCCCGAGCGGCTCCTCTTCCTCTCTCCTATCCCCCGGTGCCAGCGAGGAGCGGGGACAGCTGCCGGCTGCGCGCCGCCGCCGCCCGGCTCCCCCCGCGCTCCCCGCGCCGCGGCTGCAATCCCCCTCCTCCGACACAAACTTTCCCTTCGCGTGCGGGGAAGTTCACGGCCGGGGCGGGGCGGGGCGGGACAGGCTCCCTGTGTCCCTTGTCCCTGCCCCCGCCCACGCCTACAGGAACACGGGCGTCCCCCGCACAGCGCGGCTCACCTGAGGACGCGGGGAGCGCACAGCTGTGCCCTGCGCGCCGCGCTCTCCTCTTCCTCCTCCTCTTCTTCCTCCTCGCCGTCGTCCCCGCCGCTCGCCCCCGGGCTCCGCTCCGCCCCGCCCGCCCCTTCCCCGCGGCCGCGCTCCGTAGCGCTCGGGGCGGTCCGGCAGCGCTGCGCGGCGGTCAGTGCGGGGCAGCGGGGTCGGGCGGCGGGCGCCGTGCCGGGGGAAGGCGCAGCTCCGTCCCTTCCGCAGCCCGCGGCTCCGGCCGGGGGAGGCGGGGAGCGAGGCGGGGTGCGCGGGGCCACGGCTCCCTCTCCTGGCCGGAGCCGTCCTGCCGCGGGCCGAGAGGCTCCCGGAGCCCGCCCGGAGCCCGCCCGGAGCCCTCCGAACCCGCCCGCTGCCTCTTTCTGTGTGGAGCGGGCTGGCGCACAGCGCCCTGCCGCAGCCCCCGCGCGCTCGGCGGGCTACCTGCCCCCCGGGAAAGTAAAGTTTCCCATTCTCCCCTCTGGTGTGCCGGGATTCCTTCCCGCTAATTCCCTCCCTGGGCATTCTGATGCCACCTCGTCCCGGAGAAGTGGCATCGTTTTTGCTGTATCGCTGGATGAGGCTGAAATTGTTGACGGGTGAGGAGTGGGCACCTGAAACAGACTGCAAGGGCAGTGTCAGTGAGTCTGAGGAGTGGAATAAAAATGTCCAGAGATTTGGGCTAGCACCTGCCCCTGGAGAATGTGGCCAGCGATTATCAGTGCAGCCCCTAGTGTAGGAATGCCCTTGCCCCAGTCCGTGAGGAGAGCTCATTGTCCTCTCAGATTGGCCTGGAGTCTTTTCCATCCTGGCAGTGAGTACCCTGCCCTTGTTGGTACTTTTATCACATCTTGGCAGGCTGACAGCAGTGAAATGGCTGGACACAAAGCCTGTGGCGCTAAGGAAACTCCAGTCTGCTCAAAGTGCTGCAGCGCTTCTTAGCACTATTGGCTACAACACCTGGACTGAGTTCAATACCTCAGTTGTTATCCTCAGAAGGTGATTCCAGGATATCCAGGAGACCAAATTTCACCCCACCCAGTGAAGCTGCTCTGCAACAAACCTGTCCTGGGGAGCAGGGTCTGGCCAAGGCATCATAGCCATGGATAGCACTCATCTCCCCATCCCTCTGCAGGGCTGTGTGAGGCACCACTGCACAGTTGGCTGCTGTAACAGGAGGTCCCTGCCCTCAGCAGCCCCACCAGCTCACCAAGGTGGGCACACACAGGGCTTCTCCCCACCCTGAGGAAGGGGAGCTGCAGCCTGGCTGTGCCACTGGCTGTGAAGGAGCTGTGGTGGAAAGCCAGTGGTGTTCCTGCAGCTCCAGCAGGAAAAACTCTTCCTCCTGTACCTCTCTCTCCTTCCCTTCCCAGGGTTCTGGCACAGCAAAATTAGCCAGAAAGTTTCTTATCTCAGCAGCTTTTGTGTCCTGGTGGTGAATGCCCTTGAAAATCTGCCTACTTGGCTTGTGCTTAGAATCAGCTCTACTCAAGCCATCTCTAACCCAATTCCATCCAAATATTAAAGTAACTTGTTAAGGCAGAGCTCTGTGTAGACTAATTTACCCCACTCTAAGGGCAGATAAATGCATATTTTATTCCATGCTACCTACACTGCTCCAGGACCCAGTCTTTTCTGGAGCTACTTTAGATGTCTGTATAACTTGGCTGCATTACTGAATATAGACAAAACTGGAATAGCAAGGCACATTTTATGAGCTGTATTTTCCAACATACTTACTGAGAAATATGTGCTTAAAATTGTCTGTTGAAATACGGCAGTCCACTTTTCTCACGGAAGATGAAATAACAAACGGCTTGCATATTTTAGTCATGATACTTAATGCAGCTATGGGAGTAGCTCAGCTGCTCTAGTGATTGTTACAAGAATTTAATAATAATAATAATAATAATAATAATAATAATTCCTTGTTCTATGTAATATCTGCCATCCATAGATACAGATCTGGGATAGGACATGTCATTATTCTTGTTTGGGAGGATCCAGGCACTGTTGCAATACTGGTAATGCAGGTTAGCAGTCACTGACACACACCCTGGGAAATCCATACTGTTCCAAACTCCAAGCCTGCCAGTGCAAATTAGGGTCTTTAGGCCAGGGTCATTAATTTTCTCTGATTTTGATGAAAAGCCAGAATTCAACTTCATTGAAAGGTTCATAAAATAAGATTCAAGACCAAAGTTCCAGAGATTGGTTAAAAGCTACAGCTGATACCAAAGCTTCAAACCACGCCTGCCTATTGTGTTTTCATGGGAAAGGTTTCAAACACTTTTGTTTATGGATTAAAAGAATCAGCAATTCCCTACTGTAAAATAAGGGTAATATTGCTCACTTGGGTTCAGTACTGTCATAAGGATATTTTTGTATTGCTATTTTTTCTCCCATCCTCTCTCAACACTTGCACATGCTATTTCTGTGCAGGTTAAAATGCAACACAGTTACACCCTAGAGTGAATTATACTATGTTTTGAAGAGCAATTCAGTAAATAGAAAACATTTTTAAGCTCAAACAGGCAGCATTGTTCCATAATTTTTGGACTGGGAGCAAAGAATAGCATTACTAAGAGAAACCACGGGGGGGGACTTAAATAGCAGAGGAATGTGTTGGTGTTGAGCCAGGACACTGGAGCTTCTGGCATTGCAACTGCTGTGAAAATATTCCACAGACCTCCAGTAACCAGTGGCCAAAGGCTTTGTTTTGCTGCTGTTCTAGTCCCGTTAGGCAATTTAGAGTTACAAGCACGGGAGGATCCTGGATCACAGAGCCCAGTCCTCTGCTGTGCCAGCAATAATGTTGCTTGTGGTCCTTTTATGAAAGGACCATACTCTGACTTAAAACAATTTTGTGTTTTCACCTGTTACTCCTCTGTGAGATTCTCCCAGGCTGTCCATGTCCTTGCTGGTCAGGAACTTTTCCCCACATGTTCTGACCCCAGCACTGGCTCTCATTTCAGTAGCTGTTTTGCTCGCTGCTCCTTACTCAGGTATTTTTATGGAGATGGTGTCTCCCTTTCTTGCTGAGCTACACAGGATTGGCTTTTCAATCTTCTTTCCTAAATGACTCTCAGTTCACCTCAGACCTCTTCCCTCCATCTGCCGTGGTTTCAATTAATCTTAAAGTTCATATGGATGACCAAAAGTAGTTAGAGAATTAAATGGGAGGAGGTCTTACTGATGCTTCATACAATGACCCTAAAGTCCCCATTTCTCACTGAAATATCTCACCTGGTAATCCCAAGATTGCACTTATCTTTCTGCAAATAAGCTGTAGTGGTGACCTCATTTTTCTCCTCCATTTTTGCTTGCAATATGAAGTTCCCAGCTTCGATCAGAAACTTGTTACTATTCCCTTGTCTGTTCTCAATTCCCTTGCTTTTGTCCCAACTCAGCCTGCACAGAGTTTTCTGTTTTGTTTGTTCTTAGCCAGCAATTCTGACACGGGGAGATCCAGGTAGTTTCATAACCTCAAAAAGGCATGTTCTAGCTTGTTACTCACACCCACCTAACCCATTTTTCCTCCTTCCTAGTTCAGGAAATAAGCCCTAGACTACATATAATTATAGTCTGTGTAGTTATAAATGAGCATGCCTTCTGTGTTTGACACCTACCTTTTAACTGGCATTGAGAGGAGCACGCCTGATAACCTAAGATACAGGACACAGGGAAAACGGGAGAATGACAGACATTTCTGACATAGCAGCACATGGACATCTGCTTCTGTCAAGGGAGCTGATGCTACCCACACATGGGGCTGAACATTTTCTGCTGAGACCATTTTCCAGCAAGGAACCTGTGCCTGGCTGAGCAGGCAGGCATGGCTTCCAGACAACTATGAGCTTCTTCTTCACCAAAATATGGGAGGAGGTGCAATTGTATGTATCAGGTGAGCTTGACTGACACAGATTGTGTATTCTCTGCTGTATTGACTGTGTCCAAACCAGATCTCAAATCTCACTACCCAGTGAGGCATGATGTGTGAACCTCAATAAAAACCCTGCACAGCGAGGAGGGATTGGAAGCACAGCTTTGTTATAAGTTCATCTATGTTTATTCCTGAGGATGTAGCAAATAGCTTTTGTCCATGTTAATGTGCTAAATGTCGTTAGTGTCTCTTCCCCTGTGTTACCACGGTGGTAGGACTGCTAATGCAAATGGTTCTTAAATGGAAACTTGACCTTACATGACTTGCATCCAAGTCCATTTAAATCTCTGTCACACATGTTTTGATACAGCCTAAGGCCGGAGATATTTCCAGTCCTATGAGTCTGTGTTTCATACAAACTAAAGCTATTGCAAATCAGCGATGGAAAGGAATATCTTCTCATCCTGCTAAAGGCTTTGGTTTTTGGCAGGTGTCTGACACACAAGTACATACATGTTGGACACCATTTGTGTTTAGGGTGCCTGAAGGTCCTTCTGCACAATGGATTCAAACACACCAAATTTGTATAAATTGCCTGACCGTGGAGGTTGCAGGAACCCTTAAATTGGGTTGGCATTTCAGTTGGGCAAGACCAGCATCTGTCTCAGTCAGCCTTTGAAGAAAGCCTCTAGCCTGGCCATTAATTAGGCTGCAGTTTACCTCTCTTGCTCAGTGATGCCAGTGAGAAGTGGCAGGCTGTCAGCAGATTAATAAAGCTAGATCGGCTGAATACAGCCTTGGTCATCAAGGCAATTCCCTACTGATGGGTATTTCTACAGGGAGTGTTCTCTGGAGATGATTTCAGACTCCTGGTTTCTCTGGCTGATGGTTTTCTGACACCATTGCAGAAGGGAAAAAAGGCTCTGAATTAACACACTGTCTTTCCTGGGTAAATGGAGCCAATTAAAAGATCTTATGAAAGCAAGAAAAGGCTTAATGCAGTGTATTTTTATCCTACCTATTTGTAAGAGTTGCTCCTGTCTTGACATAGCTTTATACAGATGTTTTTATGCTTTAATAATTTTTCAACAGTCTTTTTCTCTGAACAAAACCCAACTTCTCTGGATAACTATCTGATGATGAACTGCAATGGTTATGGAAAAAAAAGAGAGCATCAAGTGTGGTAAATGAAAAAAAATCCATTAGCATATTCCAAAATCTTATTATTGTAGTCAATAACAGTTTATTTCCCCCTAAAGATGCAAGATTATTCTGCAGAATGACTTTTTAAATCTTTGATTTCACTTCAGCAGTGATGAAGCAACATTAACCTTTTGACTCTGTGTTTATCTGTGCATATGTTAAGGATTTCTTAGGGAAAACAATTCTTTTGTGTAACTCATAAAAAGGTTACACAAGCAACAGAAGATTTTAGGAGAAAACTCAAGAAACTGCAGAAAACCTCACACAATTGCTGGAAAGGGCAGCTGCAGGTTAGCAAGACCTTGATGTAGGGAGATGCTGTCACTTGCCAAAATCGGGAATTCCTCCGTAACAGGCTGGCATGTTTTAACCAAAGGGCAGAGCTCTCTGCTCCTGTAAATCAGCACTGCTAATGGAGATGTAGCAGTTCACACTGGTGGAGGTTTTTGGCAATGCTGATTGCTCTGGTTAGGCAGAATACCCATCTGCACAGAGAGTGATTCCTGGCATCCTTGCTGCTCTTTTCCCAGGTTAGTGTATTTCCAGACATTTGAAAGTTCTTTTCTCTTAATAGCTACTATCTGTCTTTATAAAAATGAGTGTAACAGATGAAGCAGAATGGCCAGTTTTGCTCTACCTCTATTGACCTCACTGGATTTAAATTAGAGAGGATTTTGGAGTAATAAATTTGCATTTGCACAATTACTAGCACTGTGCTGTAATTCCTCCCACCCCGACTGCTATTGATTCCCAGGTGCCAGATCAGCACAATGCAGCCCCATGCCACTGCAAAGGTGCAAAAAATATTGTTAGCCTCCCAGGATATAACAAGCTTGGACAAAGGTTTTTGAAGGAATGGGTGAGCCACAGGAATATTTCATTAGTTTTGTGGATGGTGTTTGGAGAACAGCTGTAAAGGCAAGCAGAGGAAGTATTCAATTTATATGAAGAATGTGGAAAGGATACTGCCTGCATGTGTGGGTAAAACCTCCAGCTCTCACAGGAATGTGGGCATCTTGAGGAAAACACTTTGGTTAGGGCAGTTAATTACTGCTATGTAATTTGGCAAAAAAAAAAGACTGAATTAAGTCAATGGAAAGTGGATGGATATCCAGGCAGCCTTACTCCACCAAGTCATGCTTATGGAAACTTCTTTTTTTTTGGAAGCAGATCACCCACCTGCCTCTTCCTTATGAAATGAGAGATCTTAAAGATCACTGAAGAGGAGGGAATCAAGAGAAATGCATTTGTTAGCAAGTCATAAATTTGCAGGGAGAAAGCGAGGGGAGCAGAAAAAGAATGAACTCGAATTTCACAAGGGCGAGAGGCACCCTGAGCCCCGGCAGTTGCTCGGCTCATGGCACAGAGCCATCAGCTGGGAGAGGCAAAGGCTCAGAGCAGCATCTGACAATGAAGTTCACAAGTCGTTAACCAGCAATGCAAAGATGTTCTCGACAGGCTGCAAGTGAAACAACCTCCCAGGTTTAACGCTTAGTCTTCATAATATGCCGGAGACATTTCTGAAGAGAGTGGTTGGCCAAAAGGAAATGAACAATAAACCCTATGATGGAAGTCAATGCTCCTGAGAACTGGTTGTTTTTTGGTGGGTTTTTTTTCAGTTAACATTCTCTGTATTACTATTTCTCTGTATGTAGCATGGATGAAAGATCATGGGTGAACTGGAGTCCTCTGCCCATCCTTAGGAGGCTGAAGTTAGAGGGCATTTCAAATCAAGGCTATTCATCCTGGTAAACATAAAATCTTCATCTGATCTGAAACAAAAGGTGTCCTTTCATGTTTGAGCCACTCAACTTTTTTTAAAACCACTTAAAATACTTCAGATTTGCATTTTTTTTCTTTAAGATTTGACTTCTATTTCAGGCACATTAAAATTCTCCCCTCCATTCCTTTTTAGTCAAAACTCTTCACTGAATTCTTCTTCAGTTTATAAATAGTTTTGGTCCCTCTAAACCATCATTTTTATGACTTTCATATTTCTGGAAAAAAAAAGGCGCTGCTATTATTAGTCATATACAGTCTTCAAGACATTACCCAAAGTATTGTCAAACAACTTCTGTTCCACTATTACTGGGAGGACACCCTATTAAAAGGATGGGTTTTTTTCTTTGGCCAGTCACTTCAGACAGGTTTCTCAACCCACAGTTGTGAAATCAGCTAGCAAACTGAGGCTGAAAAATACCCTCGGAGGAAATTTCCAGTTTGTTCTCACATGCTTGTGTGCTCCCAAGTAGCCTTTTGACTGAGCCCAAGCCACTGTGTTCAGGTTCACCAAGAATTGCCCCTGTCCATGGGATGGGGAATATGTGTGAGATCCCACCCTAATGGACAAGTTCATTGGGTTGGGCTGAATTAAGGCAGGAAAAAGTCGTGTACCTTGTGCTACAGTATAACATAGGAAATTTTGGATATAAACATAGGTTCATGGGGAAGGAGCTGTTAATAAGTAAGTTGTGACTCCCCATCACTTTCCAGATATATGTGAGGGTAATGTCTGGTTGGTTCTTCCCTTTAGCTCCACTTTTCTGCTCTTGCCACTCCTGAGATAAAATTACAAACTGTGTTACCTGTACTGAAATCAGGTTTAGAGTACAATTTTTAGCACATCCAAAGAAATTAAAGTTCTCCCTTGCAATGGGTGATAGTAGAAAAGGTAATAGAAAACAAATGCTACCTAGCAAGCCAGTTAAATAACTTCAAATCTGCACTTCCTTGTGAGGAAAAATATGGGGCTACAACTCTTCCCTTCTCCATGAACACTCTACTCCACTGGTGAAAAGACATTTCCTTAAGCTTTTTATCCGGTGAAAACACCTAACCTATCCTTTTCAGGCATGGAATTTTTCTGCTCACACATGCTGTCAGTTGTTCTGTGGGGTTATTTCTCATGCAAACCAAAATAGTTCCTGATTTAAAATGTTCCTCAACCTGACTGTTCACATGATAAATGACATAATGGAGTCACATTCGTTAGCACCAGAAGCAAACTCCAAAATAGAAGCAGACAATTACTAAACAAACATTCTGTAATTATCTTTTCTTTCCTGACCAGCTGAACGATGAAGAAAGCAGCAGTGTGTAGAGCTCATGATTAGAGCTGGTCATTTAGGCAAGAAAAAATATTGGACTCTGGTGTATTTCATCAATCAGAACATGGAGGGAGCTGATTTCAGTCGATGGGACCAATATTGTGGTGGATGTTGATCATTTTCCCAGTGTTGCCTCCCACTGACTTCCTTTTTTATATTTTTAATCTGTCTCCTAAATCACTTCATGCAGCTGTCTCTTGCTTATTTTCTTCTGTCTTGCATTAATAGTTAACTCCATTGCTTTTGGTATGCCCTTGACCTTCAGCCATTCCCAACACCTTGATATAAATCTTTGGCACTATATATTTCATTATATGTTTGGATACTACATGGAGGTTTTCACACATAGGCATGTCCTCATAAGAACTGCAAGAGTGTTTTACAGACCTTTTTTACTGCTTCTTTGGTGCTCACTAGTCCATTATGTGGAAACATAGCAGTCTTACTCTGAAGCACACCACTATTTCAATTACAGAACGATCATAATTAGACTCTCTGCTCATTAGAACTTCATTGCTTCGTATACATATGGGAACCTGAATAAATCTTAATTAAAAGAAGAAGAATTGCTTGTTGTTTAAACATGAATTTAACCTTAAATACAAATCTGCAAATTAAGGAAAAGTTTAAGTGCTCATTTACATATAAGGAAGGTAACACTTACTGATGATTTTCCCAGGCAAAATAATTGTTCTAGATGTTTGAGGCAAAACAACTCACAAATATTGCATCTGCTTGTGAAGGAAATTATGTGTTTTGGGCTCTGACTCTGGACTGACACCTCTGCTCTGCAGTTCTCAGGTCCAGTCACCAAGTGTCATGGTTACCTCAGAAATGTTGGCTGTGGGGTTATTTGCTGGGGATTCAAAGAAGGCACAGGGTAGTTCCTGCCTTATGCACTGTTGGGTCCCTTCTGCTGGCTGGTAAAACCACGTCCTGCCTGCTGGTAGAGGGGTAGAGAGTTTGGTTTCTTTTAGATAAATGTTAGGAAGAATTTTTTCACTGTGAGGATGATGAGACACTGGTATAGAGAAGTTTTGGCTGCCCCAGCCCTGGAAGTGTTTAAGACCAGGTTGGGCAGGGCTTGGAGAAACCTGGTCTAGTGAAAAGTATCCCTGCCCATAGCAGGGGTGTTGGAATTGCATGATTTTTAAGTTCTCTTCCAACCCAAACCATTCCATGATTCTTAATATGTAATTCTGGCAAACATTTAATTTCTTGAATAAAGAACCAGTTTCTTTCAATGTGAAGCAAAAATTGTCTCCGGGGAATATCTTGAAGGGGAGAGTCTGAAGTGTAATAATTATTTGTTCAAAATATTCAGCATGTATTTACAAAGAATGAGACACAACTGCAATGCAGGCTGATGTTTTGCCATTCCCAAAAGTATTTACGACAGATATTATCATTAGTTAACTCCTGATGAGCTCAAGTGTGGGAGTGTTTGGCGCTGTGAAGTTCTGTGGCTCTGTGGAAGTGGGTTTCTGAAAAACCATGGCACAGGTCCTCTCTTTTTGGTGAAAAGCCAAGCTGAGGGGATTGCCAGAGCCTAGCCTAAAGCAGACTGTGGTCACCCAGTGTAGCACAGCTTGTGAATCCCTCAGGCCTGCTCCATGCCTGCCTGAGGAAGAGGGAGCTGCTGCAAGTCCCCAGGGAGCAGCTCTCCAATTCTCTTCTCCCACAGTAGCCAGGTGTGCTTGTACTTCTGGAAGGAGCTAAGCAAGTCCTTTGCACTTCAGTTACATATCCAAAGGGCATGTGCTTTTGTTATTGCTGGTAGCATCTGTTATCTCCTCCTGAAACAACTCTCCAGGCGTGCAGGAGATAAAATTTGGCGGTAATATGGATCAAATCAACTACTGCTACATTCTGTAACAAAATAAGGAATATTCCAGCCTTGTCTTCAATGAAAGAAAGAAGGTTTAATTTGCCAGGCAGTAATTCACAAGGCATCTGTTGTCCTCTTTCTGTTAACCTTAAGAGTAGCCTGGAGAAATGTGGGAGATCAGTCCTTTTCCCCTCCAGGCAGTGTCCAGGGCTTTACCTTATAAAATGCTACCAGGTAAAGACAGCTCTATCTCACTTTTTTTTGTAACAAGGAGTGGATTAAAGATCCAAGCAGAGCTACTTCATCACCATGGCCTAATGACATTCAGTAAATACAAGTGCTTTGAACCACTTGGATTCCAAAAGCAGGAGGAACAGTGATTGATTAAACCTTCAGTGTTCAGTATCAGAAATAAAGTCAGGGGGATGCTGCAGAAGGCCAGGAAAAAGCAGGAAATATTGATTGAAAGTCCCATCAAATGTTAAGGGAACATCTCATTCTCCCAATGTCCAGGGAAAACATTTATTATTTTAACAACTTTTTTTTTCAAATCAGTCAGTATCACCAAACTCATAGTGCTGGTAGACATTATTCTAATCTTTCAGATTTTTACATGCTCAGCAGATTATGCAATATCAGACCGAATATTATTGCTCAAGAATTCGTGCCTTGTGGTTTAAAGGTGCAGCACAAAGTGGAAGTGCTGGGGCAGAAGTGGGACTGCCTGTGCCCATTGTGGCTGGTGGTGAGAGCAGGGAATGGCAGGGGCAAGTAGAGCTGCTGGCTCATGGCCCACCTGCCCAGTTGTGAGACACACAAATTTCCCTGGGAGAACTGGGAACCATTTGGCTTTGGTGATGAATCAAAAAAGTGGAAAGATTGGGCTAAACACTCTTAAAATCGAATTTGTGGAGTTTTACCTTTTTTCTGGTAAGTACTCCACACCCCTGTTTCATGCTAGTGCAATAAACTGTTTTTTAGAAGACTCCTGCAAGGGTTGAATTGGTCAGGTCTTGAGAACAGTGTTATAAAATTAAAGCTTATAAAATTACAAATATAAAAATCAATCCTTTTCTTTTTATTTCTTTACTTTTTGGAAATATCTCTTCCACTATTTGTTTAGACAAAATTATTGGGTATGGCTCACATTAATTTGTTGGGGTTTTTCCAAAAAGTATTGTCTTGGTAAGAACAGAAAATTCTGTGTCTCTGTGCAGTCTATCTCTGCATACAAATGATTGTTTTTAGCTGTGATTTTCTAACTCCCAAGAGAATTAATGAGTAAAGAAGAGCTCTCCATAATGCATGCATGTATGTGTATATGTCTGTATAGAGCGTTTATATTGCTTATTTATTATTTATGTCACAGGAGTTTATTCAAGACATTGCTCTATCTTTTTTCTTTGAAAATATTAATCTATAAAAGCTACTGACCTGTCTCTTTGCCTTGTATCTCTCAGTGCCAGCTCAGGTCCCTATTTGTGACCCCACAGTGGGTCCAGCATGATGCCCCAGCCTATGCCAGGTGTGGGCTGGGAGCTGCAGGGATCATTTTCAGGGTTCCAGTTGCTGGTACATCTGAGACCTCCTGTAGGACACCAGGTGAGTCCCCTGCAGGGGTGGCAGTGAGGAGAGCTGCTCTGGACAGTGTGGGATGCAGTCCATGGCCCCATGGAGCAGAGCCTCCCTGCACTGTGTGGCCCCAAGGAAAACCTCCACCACTCCCTGGGGAGCTGGGACCTGAGACTGCAGCATCCTGCTGGCAATGTCAGTCTTCTGAGGCAGAAAGACACAGCAGGCTCTTTTGATTAAAAATAGGTCAAGATTTAATTGAAATGAAGGAACATTTTTGGTAGTGCAGAAATTTGAACCAGCGTTGAACCTTACTTTTTTTTTTCCCATTTGATGCTCATTATTTGAAAGATGTGCAAAATTTCTGGATTTTGGTGGTGATCCAGGAATGTAATAAAGCTCTCCCCTCACTGCCCTCTCCCCCAAAATAATTCCTGAAGATTTATTCATCATTTCACACATCACTAAGTAAACAACCCCTTCCCATCACTGGCCTGATGGAGACTTAGTACATTACTGTGTAAAGCAGAACGATCATGATCTGAAATGCAATACACAGGCAATCTCAGTATCCTTGAGGTATCTCTGCCAGGAGCATGGAAAGCAGTTCAATTTCAAGAGTAATGAGACTAATTTGCAAGTCTCTTCTACTGAGCCTTTTGTGATTTTGCTGTTCTCTCCAACAGTTACAAGTCTTGACTAATAAACAGTGTTATTATATATAATAGAGAACATTTCTATGTCTCACTGTGCAGGGTGGCTGGAGAGGGTAGATTTCAGCTTGAGTTTGTAATATTTTCCAGTTAGATGACCAGACATTAGTGTTCAAAACTCCTTTTTGGTGGAGGTTTGCAATCATGGCTCCTTAGCAACTGAAGTAACGTTAAATTAAACTGATAAATGATGCTCTAAAAAAAAAGAAATTAAGAACTTCATCAGAGAGATTAATTTGTGATGCCCTTTTAGGAAGGTTTAGAGGATGTGATATGCATTTTCTATCTGCCAAGTGCAGTTCTTCATCACCTGAGTACTCAAGCTTTGCAAAACTGTTTTCTGATGAAGTGTAGAATAGATCTACTCACCCTTCCCAGCTGATGAGGAAAGATCTACCCCTTTGTGAAAGTTTTTTTTCACCCTGCCTGCAGTCCTGGGAAGTCCTGGCCAGCCTGGGAGATGTCAAAGCTGTCACCCAAGGCACAGGGCTGGGACATCAGGAGATAATGTCCCACTCTCATGCTGTGGACCAACTCACTCCAGCCCCTGTTTCTACCATGCTGAGCCACTTCTTCTCATGCACAAGAAACTTCCATGCTGGGCAACGCTGAGACAGACTTCTGAGGGCTGGAGGCAGTAGGAGTGAGGTTTGGGGTGGATCTCATGCCCAGTGAGGAGATGCTGTGCCTAGGATCCCAAGCCCACCCTGGGAAGCTGCCTTTCTGAACCTGGAGAAAAGGATCAAGGCTCAGGTCGAGGCAAGGCTGCAGGCACTTTTTCTTGACTGAGCTCCCCAGCTATTTCCATCTTTCCTCTGGACTATCCTGACATGTGCCACTGGCCTGCCATGACTTCCAGCTCCTTCACAGTGAAGTCACTAGTGAAAAGCTGCTTGTTTTATACCCTCCAGCTCCCTTTTCTTTTCCAGTGATTGCTGTAGATTGCTGGCAATCCTTCTGACATGTGCACTTAATCAGTTTGTGACAGGAAGATGGGTCAATGGGCGAGCTCTGAATAAACAGTAAGAGCTCAAAACTGGAAATAGAGATTGCTTTGCAGAGCACAATTCTGGTGTCCTGGCTCCCACTACAGCCAGAGGAAAGTAAGAGAGTAATTATGAGTTATGTTTCTTCTGCACCTCTGTTAGTGTGAATCTAGTTTATGCATCATAACAGGAAGGCTTTCCAGAAAACACTGTTCTGCAAATTTTCCATGGCGATGTCCAATTTTTTTTCTGAATTATGTTTGGCTCTTGTCCTAAATAATTCCCAGCAGCCTTGGATTTCACAGGGAATTTATACACTTGCTGTAAAATCTTTTGATGAAGTTTAAAAGGTTGGATTAAAGGATCTGACACCCATGAACTACCTGCCAGCTGAAGGCTGACAGCGTCTTCCATCGTCACTCCTTTCTGTTGTTGCTATCAAGGAAATTCTTGTTCAGAGAATATTTCTGATTTGCCTTGATGATGGTAGTGATTCTCAAAGTATCTTCAGACTTTTCTTTGATAAAGACTAAACAGTCTCACTCTGGCCTCCATCAAATCAATGAACCTACTCCCATGTGATTGCACAGTCTTAAGGTGTGTCCTGATCCTTCCCCCAGCAGCCAAAGACATTAGAGATGGAAGCAGACACCTCCAGGTTAGTTATTCCATCTCCAGGTGAACTAGCCCATCCTTAGGTTGGTCCACCTGCTTTCCCAGACAATATAAAGCTGAACTTTACAACATGTTCTCCACTCCCCTTCCTAACAGGTTTTATAGCAAGACTTATCTCTGCTTCTTATTCTGCTAGCATAACCCACAAACCAATGAACAGGTCACTTGCTCCTGGCAGTCTCCTCTTGCCTCTCATGGCAATCCTCTGTGATCCCTCCCTGCTATGTACAATCACATTTTCCACTGTTTGTGCATAATAACAGGTGTCCATGGGGTCTGTGCAGGCCAAACCTTCTTTCTGGTTTGAAAACATGGCCTTTCTAGGAATAATTTGCCCAACAGTCTGCAAAACACCAGGCTGTGGGTCATCAGAGAAGTACAGAAAGCCCAGCTAACTGATTTTAGTGGAGTGGCTCTGTTTTAGTGCAATGTTATTGCACTGAAAAAAGTCCTACTGTTATTTTTCAAAAAATGACATAAAAACATTCCTGGGCTTCTTGCAAGCACCAAGAAAACAGGTGTTTTGTCACGGACCACATAAGAGTTTGTTGTTTCCTCTCACTTTTAATCTGACCACCCATGAATTCTGTTTATAATGTTTTGGATAGACCACTGTGTTTCCCTCACTCCATGCTGTCCTCAAGCTCTCCAGGCAGACGGCAGCTCTGTCACAATTGGATGTGATGCTGGAACTTACCTCCCTTCAAGGAAGATGATTTTCCATAGCATAATTCTAGATTTATTGAATTGAGTCTTAAACCTCAAGAGGTAAAGTGGGCTGTATTTTATACAGAAAATGGTTTTCCCTGCCAGATGAAATCTTAGGGTAGAGTGTCTCATTTTATATAGCTGCTTGGACATTTCTCTATCTCGGGATTAATGGTGATGGGGTAATTTAGATTCTGTAGCAACCTGAGATAGCTGGATTTATGGAGTTATCAGTCCAGCCACTTAAAGGCATCTTTGCTTTAATTGAATTTAGTGCTGTGAAAAAGATGAACTTCATGAAGGAAAGCCTTTTCCAGCTTCCTGGAGAATAAAGGCCCAGCTGAGGCAGGACCAGCACACCCTGCCTTCATTGCCAGTGCAATACCCACAGGTGGGACGGCAGAGCAATGCTGTGACAGCCTGTGCAGAGCAGGAGGGAGGTTTGCTGCCTTGTGATGCCCATCCCACAGCAATGAGAGCTTCTAAACCTGGCAGGTCTGTATTTGAAGTGCACTTGTTTGCATCACCTAATCACCTAAAGGATCAGGGTGGTGTGAGTGTATGTCTCTTGGGCTGATGTCCATCTGTCTCATTCCTTTGGCTCCATAAACTGCTGGCCATTTTTAGCCTGATTTGAATCATCTCAAACAAACTCAATCCTTATCATGTCTTCCTACAAGTTTAAAAAAAATAGTTGACAGGTAGAAAAGATAGGAAAGAGAGAACTGTTAATCCTTCCCTGAGGAGGAGGAGGAGGACACATCAAATGCAACAACATTGGGACAATATGAATCTGGAACTGTCAGACTGAGACCTCAAGTGGGAAAGGACCATCTTCCTAAGCAGGACCAGCTTCTCAGCTTTACCCAGTGCATCAGAAATGCCAATCTCTTGCTGTCTCACTCAAAGCCTGGCCACCCTCTCATTTTTTCTCACTGTGTTGGCAGGAGATTTGTGAGTACATCACCATGTGCCATTTCAAGCTTCATTTGAATAAGCGTCCCATATAATAGACTTTTATAACTCTCTTCTGTGAATTCTAAATTAACACAACTAATTAAAATGTTCCAAAGTTTTATGTAAATAACTAATTAGCATTTGAGAAGGAATAGTAAATTCACAGATGGTCGTGCTCCACTCAGAGCCCACTGTGCACCAGTGTTGGGCCCTTGGTGCAACATCCTGCCTGGCAGGGCTGAATTGCCCAGGTTTCACCCCAAGGACCACCCAGCACCATCCACGCTGCCTGCAGGCTTTGGGAAACCTGCATCTCATAGGATTAGGCCCATTCTGTCTGTCCCTGGCACCAGGGCTTGCAAGAGTAAGGAGAGCATGGGAGTGTGGATGAGAATATCCACAGAGGGAAGAGTTGTGCACACAGGAGATGAGGCGAGTGAACTGCAATTTTCAGTGTTTGTACTGGTGTTGCTGCCAGGGTGTTCCTCTAGAAAACCTTCCTCAGGGATACCTTTTGGGAGTAGAAGCTGCTACACTTGCCACAACACAGCTGAACCTCAGCACTGCTGGGTTCCAGAGCTCCCTCTGAGACCCTGGAAGACTCTGTTCTGTCACACAAACCCATGAGTCCAAGGACCACAGCTGGGAATGAAGCTAAATATTTCCTTCCTCTCTATTAGGATTAGAGCTCATGGAGATCTCTAGCACAGTGGAGGTGTGGTGCAGGTGCCATCCAGGTGGGAGTGGGAAAGTGTCCCTTCTCTGACATTCAGATTCTCACATGTATCAGGAGCCCTACACTGATACAGTCCAGAGCATCCTGCACATCTGAAGGATGTTGCAGCGCAAAAAGGACCCCCAGAAATACAAGGAAGGAATCCACCAGTTGGACTATGTTTGCCCTAGAAGAGGGAGATGATCACTAGAGCAAATGAAGAGGGGGGATACATTTTCCCTTCCTATTGAATAGGTCCTACAGCATTCCCCTCACCTGTTCCAAGGGCAGCTCTGACTGTTTCCACCTTTTGCTTCCAGAGCTGCAAAGACCCGTGGGAGATGGAGGGGTTATAAAAATCTGCTTTAGAGTAAGATAAGGGGTTTTGGTGTATTTGAGCAGGTCTCTAAGGAGGGGAAATGAGCTTGGGAAGATTCATGTTGCTAGGACAGTGTTGCGTGGCCAGAGGGAAACTGAGGGAGCAGAAGCAGGAGTCAGTGGGGAAATCAAAGGGTGAGTTAAAAGAAAGGAGTGTGAGGAGCCTGGCTGTTTGTGTTGAAATTATAAACAGGAGTGTGTTTTTCAGATTTATTCTTGGGGAAGATTTAAAAGTGGGAGATGAAGTAAAACAGTAAAGCTGTTGAGGGGGAGAAGGGGCTAAGCTAAGCCTTCCTATTGCGTGGTCTTATTTGCAATCCCTGTCTGCCCTGGAAGCATCCCCCATATCTCTCTCTGTTTATACATGCAGAAAACTCCTGCAGAGCAGGGAGGAAGACGCAAGCTCTCCATCTGGTCTTCCAGACGTTGTTTCTCATCCTGGCACCAGCCTGGAGAGGAGGTGAGCTCTGAATTGGGTGGCCAGAGGGCAGCCTGGCCCTGCTACAGGGCTTTGGAAGCTCATGTGGATGGGCAGCAAACCCAGAGGAGCCTCATTGTGTCATCCTAACCCTGACCCCATGCTCACCTCTGCAGCATCCTTGGGGAGCACAAGGGGGGTAGGTACACAGCATCTCACCCAAGCATCGGCTCACCATGTTCCCAGGCAGAGCTTTTGGCATTTTATCTGTCACAAGAAGAAAGCTGGAGAGCAGTCTGCTGATCCCATATCTCTTGAATCCATAAGTGCTCATAACAGCCCTCACTAATTCTGGGCACACAGGAGTGTGGCTATAGCCTGTTCCAAACTCTCTCTGCCTGCAAGAAACAAGGGTCTGAAATCACTGCCCACCCCTGCATGGAGCCCAGGTGGGCTGGGGGTGCTTGGCAGGGGACAGGCTGCACCTGAGGACCCCAGCAATTCAAAATAAACCCAGAAAGGGCACCTGGAAGGAATTCGAGATGCAAGGCAGGGTGGTAAGCAATCAAGTGTGGTAAGAGTAAACAGATATTTGGATCATCTGAGGAAGCCTCAGGCTGAAATGTTATCAGGGGACTTCACTTAAGGACAGAGCACGTGGAGCCTGGGTGGTGAAGGAGGCACAGGAGACATGCCCATGTCCCTGTGCCCATGTCCCTTGCAGAGCTCACCCTGGACCACAGGGTTTCCTGCTGGAGCAGCACATGTGCCAGCTGATAATGACCAGCATCACGATGTATTTCAGCATTCATTGCTAAACGGCTCTGCCTGGAAAATTGCCTTGAAAATGTGTTTCAGGATGTGCCAGATAGTCTCATGCTAATTTCTCAGCCAAAACCTCCCATGTGGTGTCCAGTGTGATATCAGTAACTCAAAGGCAGGGGAAAATGAAGCCTCTATTTGCTTTCAAGCAATTTATTCTCCTTTTGTCTTTCTACACCCAGCAGCTAAGTAAATTACAGGGATGAAAATACTAAAGGCTTTTAATTTTTTCACTGTAATTTCTTAGCTCCTGGCAACAGAGTAACAACAAAAAAAGAGAGATGTTATGAAAAAGTACTAAAGCCTAACTATAATTTTTAATGATTAAATCCATATACAACTTTAACTGTTTAAAAGTAAGAGGACCTGTTGGAGTACAAAGAAACAGCAGCAGGCTTCAGGGTTCAAGTAGTTGTAATCAGCTTCAATGTCACATAAGAAAAATGAAAAGAGAAAAATTTTTGCTGGTAATAACTTTGTATTTCTGGTATACTTCATTTTTCTCTTTATTCAAGCTGCTTTTAATTTTATCAGCTTTAACGTTAATTCTGCTTTTCTGCTTCTCAACTCTCAAGGGTTATCCAGCCCTTTGAACTGATTTCTGACATGCTCTGTAGGAGGTACAGTGGTATCTGGAGAGATTGAGATGAAAGGTCTCTTAAAGTCTTTTTCCAGGTGAGCTGTAAGACACAGAAGTTCATGGGTATTTGGGAAGTCAGTGATAGAGCTTGGAATTATCTCATGTCCTAATGTCCAAGCCAGAAATAAGAGAAGCCCAACTATCATTTGTTTCTCAGGTGCAGTAGATCTTAAAATATAATTCTGAGCTCTGAATTGCCCCACAAAATGAAATAACTGCTAGGCTTAGCCCAAATCCTGTTATTTTGCCACTTTTATCTTTTTCTTTTTCTTTTTTTTAGGATCCAACTTAAGTTTTAAGGACAAACTCATCTTGGAAGATGAAAAAAAATAGCCACTTCTGTTGACTCTTTCAGCTTCACCCTGTCCCACCCTGTCCCACCACAGCACAGCTCTCTGTAAATCACAGCACATGGATTTCTCTATTTAACAATGAGAGCAGAGTCAGCACCAAAGTCATCAGCACACACAAGATGTTTACTGCAAGTGTTCACTTCTTAACGTGCAAGAAAACTCCTGCCTAGGTCCTTTCAGATAAGCTTATTATTTCAGTTGGTACAGTATTTATTTCAGGTGTTCATTATAGGGTTGGAACAGCCATATTTCGACAATTCACAGCAATTTCTCACAACGTTTCCATGGACTTTGGGTAGTTTTAAAGTTTTGACTTCCATGAATGTATGAACACCTGGGTATTGAAGGCAGTTTTCTGTAGTTCTCAGTATGGGATATACATGCATATCTAGGAGAAATTTCTTTTACACAACCTAAAGGAGATCCCTTTTTCTTTAGCTTCCTACCAGGCAAAAGCCTTCACTGACCCCATTCTCTGCTGGATTTTCCCTACTGATGCACCAAGGCAAACAAAAGGGCTCTCTGGACCATCCAACATGCCGAGGTAGCTGCAGTTGCCTGAGCTCTCAGGGGTGACCTCTGAAGCCTCACTGCTGAGGAGGATGCAGCAGAACAATGTCATCCTTGTTTGCATTCATTCAAATCCGTGCCCAGAGTCTCTCCTTCCCCCTGTGCAGCACATCCCCCGCACAGGCTCACAAAGGGCTGCATTCACCAGCAAGCAGCAACTGGTTATAATCCTTTTCAAAGACAACAGGCCGTGCCAGCTCGACCAGGGCTTGGTTTAAAATGTTCATCCTTCCTCGCTCACTCAAACCCGGGGCCACCTTGGCTGACTCCTGTGCACGTGGAGGGGTTTGAGGGTCTGAGGAGCCACTGGGGTGGTTCCATGGGGTGGGAAAGAGCTCCTTGGGTCAGCAAGGCTTGTTGAAGTGGTTACATCTCCCATGGGAGCTCTCTGATTTGTCCCAGGAGCCGTTTGGTTTCCTGCCCACACTCCTCCCACGGACAAGCTGCTGCTCAACCTTGCTGCTCCGGATGGGGTGAACCTTCTTTGCATTTCCAGCCTCAATTTATTCATGGTTGGTTTGCTCCCATTTGTTCCCGTGCCAGCACTGGCCATTAGCTTAAAAAGCTCTCCCCAGTGCTGGATTTAGTCATCTCAGTGTGTGTGTGTGTAGGGAATGAGCAGCTCCTTGTGGCTTCCACTTACTGAGGATGAGACAAAAGCTGCCTTGGTTCTCCTGTTGCAGAGAGGAAATGCTCAATCCTCCCCATTACCCTGCTCTTCTCTTGGACTAAACTGAATTTACTGGCTGACTCTTCCCTGGCCAAACCAGGAGGGATGGTGGCAGCCTGGCCGAGCCTCAATGCCAAGGATGTAGCTGCAAAAATAAAGACTGAGATGGTCATGGTGGTGAAGTCAAGCAGGGAAAGGAGAGATGCCAATGGCCTTGAACAGGAGCAAGAATGGATAGTGGTGGTGATGTGAAAACACTGCAGCATAAAAAAGCAAACAGGTGCTTCACTCTTGTCAGTTGACCTTAATGCAGAGAGTAGGACTGCACTGATGTTCCTTGTCTCCCTTCCACATCTCTGTGTGTTCTCTGTTCTGTTCCACATCCCACCTCTCCTGCTGCCCTCTCCTTCTCTTTCTGAGTCTTTGACAGTTTAAATCTGGACGGTTCTGGGAGGCTTGTCAGAGCCTAGCAAGGGGATTTCTTTCCCAAAAGACATCCCCAGCAACCACCAAATGCTCTGAAACCAGCCTAGGAAGAGCTTTAATCAGGTTTAAACTGCTAGCTGTGCTTGCAGGCTGCCAGGGGTTTTGTGTAGGATTCTGTTTGCCAGTGAATTGCCTCCCACTCTTACCAAAATCCAGAAGTCCCCAGGGTGTTCCCTGAAACTTTGGCTCATTCTAAAAGCGTGTGTGAAATTAATTCTGTGGCACTCAAGGAAACATAGGCCATCACTTCTAGTGCACATAAATACAATTTGGAGGCCATTTCCTGAAATTCAGACCCTTTACCCAAACCTGACCCTCTCAGACCTGACAAGGTAAATCAGCTCCTCCCAAATTCCTCCTGTCTCCCAGTCTTGCATTCCCTTTCATGCCTTTCCTGAAGCCCAGCAAGAGCCAGCCCCCAGTGGAGGTGGTTTCTGTGGCAACTCTAAAAGTCACCTTTTGGGTGATCCTAGAACTGCACATCTTCTTCCCATGGAAAGGCCCAGGCACTTTAAGGAAAGCAATAATGGACAGTCATAAATTGCTCTATGTTTCGGTAATTCCTGTTGCTGCCTGGGAGATGCATTTGTCACCTAGCAACCACATAAGGTGATGAGGAAATAACAGCATGTTAATCTGATGGCCATGAGTTAAATCTATCAGGGAGCAGCCTCCCGAGTCCACAGATGAGGTGGGTATAATTGAGGAGGAAAGAGATTCCAAACTTTTCATCCAGTAAGTAGAGGAGGAGTGAGCAGGGGTTATCTTCCTGTGTGTGTGCAAGTATGTGTGCATGCATCTCCTCGTGGGGGGATGGCAAAAAGCCTGGAGAAATCCCTCAGACTGGAGCTAGCCCTTGAACACAGAGCTGGTCCAGAAGATGGGTCTCAGCTTTGCACAGCCCCAAAGGCAGCAATGCAGGGAGCAGCAGGAGACGCCACAGCCCACCATGAGTTTCTGTGCAAAACTCCTCTGGGTTTTTGGTGTCCAGTCCTCACTGTCTTAGAGCAAGTGTTGAGGCTCTTTTTGATATTCATGTATTCATGCTGCTCAGCTGATCATGGACAGGGTGAATTTTCCTGCTGAAGCAGCAGCTCATTTCAGTATTGAAATCAGTCCTGAAGCAAAAGCCAGGACTATTCATGGAGGCCCTTTAAGCCAACTCTCTCCCCTTGACACGATTACAGAGAATGTGGGACAGGTTTCACAAATTGCCATCATCCCTTGGAACCTCTGTATGGGGCCAACCAGCAGGAAACATCAAAGTTTGCCTCGAGGCCAGGAGCTGAGCAGTGACAGAATTCAATCCTTTCCCTTTTCTTCTGGAAACAGACCATGAACAGAAGCCACATGTTATTTTTCAACACCAGGAGCTCATTGAGGTACCTGCCCCCCAAAATACTGGGGTTGATCCATTTGGTGGCTCTAAATTGAAGGTACCCTGGGTGCTGGCATGAGGGAAGTAATTGTGAGAGGAAGAAAACTGAAATTAGTTCAATGATGGATGACCTCATTGAAGCCTGAAATTGTAAGAGTCACACAGTTCCCAGCAAGGCTGAGCACATTTTTATACTGCAGGAGCTTTTTCTTTTAAGAAAACAGCTAAGAAATTGGTTTGGCAATTTACTGTTGAGCAACACTGAAAAGGATTGGTCTGAAGCAGGACAGCATGTTCAGACCATTTGTATTGTGTAGCACATGCACTTAGCACCATCATGAGAGATGCTTTCTCAGCGGGCATCATTTCAGAGGCTCTCCTTTCATTAGTGCTGAGCTGAAAGTAAACATTAGAGAACACCAGGGCTTGGCCTGGGTTTATGCAAAACTTGAACATTAAATAACAAACCTGTGTTGTGCATGTGTATCACAGTTGGTTAGACTTCTTGACCTTTCAGCTGGAGCAAAGCCACAGAGGTACATCTCAAGAGCAGCTCGGCTTTGTCAATCATTACGGAAGTAATGGCATCCCAACATAATGCTTAACTCTGGAGCAACGACTAAACATATTCATGGCAACACCCTTTGTGTTAAATCTGGAAGAACTGCAGTTAATGGTGCATTTCAGCCACGGGCTGTAAACTTCAGTGACAACCTATTACTGAGTGCTGAACAAACTGGGATTGTCCCTTCTGAGGGGATCAGAGCTACAGTGCAAAGCGTCTTCTGCCCCTGTTTAGCCATATGACCTGGATGAATATATAGGAATTGAGTCAATCCTCAGGAAAGGACCAATGTGCAATGAAATTCTGTGCCCCTTATGAGAACTATTGGGTATGTATGGGTTTTGTTGTGCTGCCTTTTCCTGGCAAACCAAACCCTGGCAGCTGCATAGCAGCAGTAATGATGCTGATGGTGGCTGTCTCAGACTTGGAAGAGTTTCCCTCACCCTTGGTGCAGGTTTGAGGTGGTAAGCACAGTGCACAGGACGTAGTTGGAGGTGGCTCTGCTTTTTCTGTAATGCCAATATTCCATCTGAAGGCAGTGTGCAATGCAAGCGTGGCCCCACTGCACGGACTCCAGTGACTCTTTGTTTGTAGCAGGTCCTGTTAAGTGCAGCCATGGGTTAATATGGAACTAAGCTTCAACTGCAGGAATTTGTGAACAGCTATGAAAATACCGAAACAACTGCAAGGTGCTGACCTTAAACCAGTGTTCCTTTAACTTCTGGTAGCTGTTTGTGTCCCTGCAAACCCAAATTTGCTCCCTGGTTAGAGGTAATTCTTGAGGCACAGGAAGCCATTGGGTAACATTTTCTGGCTGGAGGCATGATGTGCAGAGAGGTTTTAAGAGCACCAAATTACAGAAGGTAAAACATTGCTGCAAACAAAGCTCTTCCAAAGTTTCTCACACTAGTGATGCGGAGTCGTGGAGCTTTGTGTTTAACTTCATGGATCACAGCAGGAACTGGAGTTCTGTGTTTAACCTTCTTCCAGGTAACCAAATCCTTCCCTGGGACCAGGCTGATTTTAGGGATTTTTGTGGGGGGAGGATTCTGACTTTTATAGAATTTAGTCATCAGCTCTTTTTTTTTTTTTTTTTTTTTAAGGATTTTTTGAGGGCCTAATGAATTTGGGGAAGATTCAAACCTCACGAAAATTCCAATTAATGCAGAAAAAACATGACTGCCTTAATCCTTTATTCTGTCTGTGGCTATTGAAATGGAAGAGCTTGGGGCTTCAGCAGCATGGATGGGTGTTTGGCTGCTCTGACAGATTCCTGCCTCAGAGCAGATGCACTTTGCTGCAGTTTAACTACACTAAGGTGGTTGAGGTGGTTTGAGGGATGATAAAAGAGAGTCCAGAGGTTGTCACTCAGCCATGAAGAATACTCAGGGCACAGGTAATCACAGCAATCAGCTATCTGCTTTTGACCTGCTATTTTAATAATCAGTCGAAGTGCAAAAAAACTCAAAAGAATTTAAATATTCTGCACCAGGGTGCATGTGTGACATGGCAAATTAGCTCAGTTTTAAAAGGACACGTCTGGAAGAGTTGAAGCTTCTGTCTTTTTCTCTATTTCTCATTTGGGTTTCAGTCACTCGTGAAATTTCACAGATAATGCTTTATATGAAAGACTGCCTATACTCAAAGATCTCTGGTGAAACTAGGGACTGAAAGGCAGTGTGTGCACAGGATCAGACACATTATAGAGATTTGTGGGGGGATTTCTTGTTGTTTACAGCAGCTCAAGCTTTGTGTAACAAAAATAAGTCCCGTTAATTAGATATTTAAAATTAGATCTTTCAATTATGCATATTTGATACAAATTTCTAATTCAGAACAGAACTTTCCAGTTTGACTCAAAGTCAGAAATCTCAAAGTGTTTTGGATATATGCAGAGGGTGATCCAAAGTCATTATTTACAAATTACATTCTAATAGTTTTTCCGAGAAATAAATCTAAATTGCTTTATCTTGTTCATCTGCTTTCCAGTGTAATCACAATTCTATACCTGATGTGAATTTTTTTGTAGCAACGTTGGGCAACTGTTATAACACACCTAGCACCAGTCAGCCAAAAAAACGTATTGAATTGGATTCAATTATACTGATGAACTGCTCTGGTTACTTTTTGCTCAGATAAGATGAAACTGAGGCTAAGATCAACAAGGCTTGCCAAAATAAACTGGCTTGAGTGGAGAGTAGAAAATACACCTGAAAAACAAGTTTCAGGTTCACATATTTGCAATACCTGAAACCTGACTCTGGGAATGATGCACCACTACTATCTGAAAATAGGAAAATGCTGGGTAGAGCACAGTTCTGATCAAAACAGCTCCAATTTACAGCTGCATTCACAATTAGCTCCCCGCAAAAATGAGCCACAGAACAAGCATTTGGTTATGGGGCAGTTTCAGCAGATATTTCTGAATAGCAAAGCCCAGTGCAGTAAGCAGGTCTCTGACTCCAGCTGGTGTTTCCCTGCTCTTGTCATTCCCTCTTTCACATCAAAAGGAATGCTTTCTCCTTGGCCTAGCTTTCATCTGCGAGCTATTGAATTTCTTGAGCTCTTGGTGAGGTTCTCTGCTGGTTTCGATATGAGCTGGCACAGAGCAGAGACCCACAGGGGTGGATCCCTAAGGAGAGGTCTGGTTTCAACCCTGCAGGACCAGCACTTGTATGGCTTTTCCTTTTCAACTTCCCGCTCTAAGAACAGTAATCATACTGGTAAATTGTGCAAGACCAATATAGCTGCACTGTCTGATTTACATGTGTGTTTTCAGTTAGCAGACTCCGAGTCGGACTGTGAGCTTGGCGAAAGGTGAGTGTGGCTTCATCCTCTCACCCACAGCTGCCCTCACCCCAGGCTCTTTCAGGGTGCTGTGCTCCTGCCTGGCACACCAGCACAGCAGAATAACAAGGACTTCCAGGAAAAGGCCATTTAAGGTTGGGGTTTTTTTTCAAAAGAGGAAATAGAGGCTGGCAATCCTTTGGGTTTTCAGCAAAAACACTGAGGGTGCCAGTGTTGAAAGGCAAACAAATTGCACTCTGCTTCTTGCATCATCTTGCATTGCTTCCATCTACATAGAGAAACTTCTAATAGGGCTTCCTTCATGGAAGAAAACTTCTCCTTACTGATGGTGCTCCTCTGTGTTGCTAGATGTGCTGGGGTGGGTGCAGCAGCCCCCTCACACTGGACTGAAAGTTTTTGATTCTTCAATTCTAGGTGCATTGGACAGAACGATGAAAACTTTAGCAGCTGGTATGTGTGGTAAGTCTCAGATCTGCTTTAGAGGGAAAAACTGGCACATAATATTCTTTGATGGATATATGGAGAGAAAGGCATTAAGAGAGACTGATAGCTAGAGAGCATTGCTCCTGGGCTGTCCCTGTGTTCTGTCTTTACAAACTAATGGAAATCATTTATCCATATCCTCCTCACTGTATGCTGACAACCGAGCTGGGAAAAAACGATGGATGATTTCAGGGAGAAATGTTTGAATTTCCAGCCAGCCCTCACTGCTGAGCACTCAGGAGTGAGACATTGGTTTCTGGGGACTTTGATCATGTCCAGTGTGTTGGTGGGGAAACCGCAACATTTAGCGGCTATTTGCAAAAGATGTTAATGAATATGTTAATTTGAAGACGTGCAGCCATCTGTCAGTGCTGCCCGCAGATGGTGATGGTACTGTTCCTTCCCTGCTGCCTCTGCCTTAGGTTCCTGATGTTGTTTTTCCTGGCCTTGCTCCTGTCCTGTGGGATCTGCTGCTGCCTGCAGTGCTGGCTGAAGCGGAGGAGCTGCTTCCCCCGGCGCACCGTGGCTGTCTTTGCCCTCAGCAGCTCAGATGCCTTTTGTGGTTAGTCCTGTCCCTGCTGCAATGTCCCCGTGGGTCCCCGTGGCCCTGCTGGGCTTCCCATGGCCCATCCATAACCCAGTAAAAGGCAGTCAGGCTTGAGTGGGAGTTGGGATGCAGCCAGGAGCTGTATTTCTGGTGAACAGTGGGGTGCCCAGCTGCGGCATCTTGGGGACATGTCCAGACCATGGAGGGCTGAAGCCACATCCACTTTTCACCAAGCCATGCCTTGGTGCTGTCCCTGTGTGTCCAATGTGTCCCCCAGGTGCCTAGCTGGGGCTTGGCCAGGCTAACACTGGGGGTATGTGGGACTTTCTCCTCAGTGCCAGGGCACTCAGCAACCCAACACATGCAGCCACAGGCACTGGGGTCAGGCAGCCCTTTCCAACATGTTTCCAGCCCTTTTCAGCATGTGTCCTTCATTTCTCACTCAAGTAAACTGTACTGGTATAACTTGAGGCACCCCAGTAGACAGCTCAACTGGATGATACACCCTGGGGTCTGTCAAAAGATTGCCTTGGTGGCTGCTGTTCGTTGTGGTAGCCACCCTCAACATTCCCCTAGGAGCACCCAGGTTTTGAGGGTTGGGCTATAATGACTGTGTAGCATCCAGAACTGACCTGGAGGTTGGCCAGCAACATTAGCAGGCTGGGCCAGGCAACATCTCTCCAAGAAAAATAAAGCTAATTCTGTCATCAGGCCAAGCCCTTCCCAGAGGGTGTATTACCTGCTTTCTGGGTGGCCATGGACAGTGTCTCCACAGGGAGGACCCACCCCAAACCCACCCAAATTCCTCTGTCCCAGCCCCTTGTATTTGGAGTTTGTGGTGAAAGGCTTTGTGATGCCATGCTTCAAAAATTGCATCCATGCCTTTCTTGTCTCTGAGTGGTTTGGCAGCTCCTCCTGGGCTCACCCCTCTCACCCCTACACTTGCTCTTCACGCCTGTCTGCTGTACAGCCATGACTTTGCTTTTTCCCCAGCTCCTGAAGCACCTCCATGCCCGTTCTCTGGATCCCTGAGCCCCTGCATGACTGCAGAGATTTCCTCCTCTCCTGCCCCACGCTTCAGCCTCGGGGAAACTGAATTGCCTCCATCATATGAGGATGTTATGAAGGAAAACAAGCTCTAGACACCACGTTTTGGCTTTCAGTGATCCTACTTGGTTCATCAAAAATCTTCCATCATGCTAAAGGAGTGTGAGATTGAATCAGCCCTTTCCACAGGTTGGCCAAGAGACTGAAAAGCAGCACATATTTTGTCTGAACCTGAAAGACAAGACTAAATGCAACAGAATAAATGCCAAAAGTATGTGTTGAATCTGTCACAGGAGCTCAGCTTGACATTTTGATGTCTCTGGATTTCAAGAATCTTCCTCAAAGGCCTGTCTGTATTTGGGGTTTCTGGCTCAGCCTCTAGATTTATCTCTGTAAGGCTGCTTGAGCTGGTGCAACCCCATGTGTTTTAGGACTAAATGTTGATAAATGACTTGATAGTTACTTCTCAAACTTGGGCTGCCTCCTTCACTCGGCGCTGTGCCAAGAAACACCCTCTGGCAAAGTCATGTTGTTCTAATACATTGTAATGCAATCATGCCACTCTGTGATGAAGGATCATTTGCCACATTTAAAATATTTAGCACAGCATATCAGATTTGTCTAGTGCAAAAGGCAGCAAATTTATGGCCAGGGAAGAGAAAACAAGAGACAGGGATTATGGGGGAGTAGCAGTGGCAGGAGCTGGTTACAGAGCATGAAAAAGTGAGTTTGCTCATTTGAGCTGTTCTTAATTTCACAGTGACTGTCCCCAGCTACTCTTCCCCTAGCACTGCAGTCCAGCAGGCTTTGAATGGCCCAGGACCCACGTGGAAATTCCCCACAGTCATGAATTGGGGGTTTAGGTACTTAATACTTAGCTACAGTAATCTATCAGGATAAAGAATGCCATTTTCTTTGAGGTGATCACTGCAGACAGCATGGAAAAAGACTTTAAGAAGCCATCCAGACTTCCTTGTGCCCAAGCAGGATCAGCTAAACAAAAGTCATTGCTTGGAGGTATTAGCCTAACCAGTTCTCAAATTACTGAGGAGAGATGCCGAATATCCCCCTTGGCTGGATTTCAGATGAAAGCAAAGATTTCCTTTTGTTTGTCATGGGCAGCTCACTGAAGGCTGAATTCAGCCAGCCTAACTTCTCTGCCTCTGCTCTCTCAGTGGCAGGGCTGGGGGTGCAGTCACACCTCTCTTGCTGCAGAAGACAATGTCACACCTGGTCTCATGCTCTGAGCTCCCATTTGGGCAGCTGGGTCCATCTGGGGTTAGTATCCCAAAAGATTAATGGAAGGCCACAGCCTGCTTCATGGAGCACCTCCATAAAGTAAAGTGAGGTTAGCACCATTTCCCATGCTCAGGAAGGAAATTGGGAAGATAAATCCACTAAAAGGTATAATATTCTCATAATGATTCTATGTAAGTACATTTGCTAGATAAAGAATTGCAGCATATTTTGAGAGAAAATTATTTGCCAGCACCACTAAAATCTTATTTTAGAAGCAGCTTTAATGTTTGACTTTTGTGTGAAAGGAAGTAAATGTTTCTTGTAGCCAAATGAATGTTTGTGCCAGCAGGCTAAAATATTACTGGATTAATAAGGAAAATTAGCAAGTACAGACTCAGCCAAGGGAGAAGCAAAGCAACTTCTGAGTGTCCTTTTTGCTGGCTGAACTTAGTAAGAATCACAAGTAATCAGCACCTCGCAGGATCAGATCTTTCATATACATAACTGCTCCCACCACACAACCCCTTCAATTTATGCCCTGAAGCGTGAGATTTGATTATGTTTGTCACTGCAGCTTGCATAGCCTGTTAGTGGGCATTAAATCAGCCGTCACTTGATTCCCACCTACACGCCGTGTCTGCTTCGGTGACCCCTCCGTGGCAGTGAACTCCACAGGTTCTCTGCATTATGTGCTGCATAAAACATTACTCCCTCCTGCTTATTAATGGCTTGGCTCTAAATAAATTGCTGCCTTTTATTTCATTGAATGTCACCTTCTAATCAGATGGCTGGAGAGGCTAACAAGCAAGGACTGCTCTGGTTTCAATGCCTCCAATCCCTCTGCATCCCTCTTTCTCAAGGACCAGTGGTTCCCGAGGTGGTAAATCCTTCCCCAGCCACCCAACAGAGGGCAAGCGAGGCTTTCAGCACACAGAGACACTCCAGGGAACGGGTTTGCTCCCCTGCTACTTGTGTGCATTCAAGTGCATTCGGTTTCATGTTTGAGGAGCTTTAATTATGCACAAAAGGAATCAAATTATTCCGTCAGAACTGTGACAAGTGGCTCATAGTAAGCTAATGGCTGTCACAAAATCAGGCTTCATCTGGAGTCACCAGCGTGGGAGAACCTGTGTGCTGTGGTACCTGTGCAACACGACAGGAGCCACAGGAGCTTCCAAAAACTGCTGAAAGCCAGGAGGAATCTCCAAAAATAGCTCTTGTAGGGTTGCTGTGCAAGAGACATAAACTAATGTTGCTGCTGTCATGGGGCAGAGAAGGAGAGTACCCTGAGAAGGGGCTCAGGGCCCTAGTCCTTGGCTTCCTGATCACTGGAATGGAGAAGAGGATGGGTTTCTTCCTTCTGCAAAAGCATTTTGGGTAGCCCCACCAACCCATTATTCCCTAAGAAAGCTGCTTGTCCCAGCCTGCCACCTCACTCCCATGTGCTTCAGCAGAACGGACAAGGTTTCTCCAGACCTGTGCTCCCATTCTTACACAAGCAGAGATTTTGCCTGGTAATTGATATTTTTATAAGCACTCAGCCCTTAATGAGGGCAGTTAATGCAGCTTGGCTGATGTTTCCAGAATCGCAAGGAAAGAAGAGCCATTTCTTTATAATTCATCACCTTAGGAATAGGGTTCACCTTGGAAAAGCACTTGTCCTGCTGTGACTCTCTGGCTGCCACTCATCCTCTGACTTCTACTTCCTGCTGTGTTTGAGAAGAAATGGCAAACGGCTCTAGAAAAAAGCAGAAATCACTAGAAGGCAGATTTGTGGGGGAACTTGCTATCAACAAGCCTTGTGAGGGGCAAACGGGAGCAGTGTGGAGGAGCTAATTGCTTGGTGACCATCTGGAAGCAAAAGACAAAGAGAACATGGTGAGGCACACGGCTGGACTTTCACCTCTGCAGATTAAGAGCTGAATAATAAAGTCATAAAGTGGCTCTCAGGCAAAATAGAGCAAAACCAGAGGCAACTGAGCTGTAACAGGGCATCAGTTCGTAATGCCAGGAGGGTTTGTACATGAAAGATGGGAAAATAATTGATATACTCATTAGTCTTTCTTTTCTCTTTTTTATTTTTTTAATTGTCATTTAAAATTCTGCATGATGGGCTGACGAGTTCTGCGCAGGGAGGATGAGGACGGGACAGGGGACAGATGCCCGCTCTCTTCGGGTCACTAGATGGCACAATTCTGGCTCTTTCCTTCCTCACTCAAAGGCATTTTACAGCAGGGACCCAGGAGCTGCAGGGAGAAAATTGTTCTCGCTGCCGTAGCGGTGGTTGGACAGAGTATTTCAGTCATTAATCACTTGCCCACAATATTTAGCAGACGCAGAAGAGCAAACTGTGGGAGTCCAGCCCCAGCTGAGAGAGAAAACCTTGCGTTCTTGGTGGAATTTTACTTTTCTCTCTTGGAAAGTTTATTAAATGACTCCAAGTAGATGTATCTGAGCCCGGATAAAGTCTCTGGCTGCTGAAAATCCATTGCTGCAGGTGTGCACTGGGCTCTGAGGTTTGTAGCTACCAGCAAAGGTCTAGGCAGCCTCCAAAATCACTCCCCCCTGCCCAAGGGCTGGTCCTGTTTGTGCTGCTGCCTTTCGTGTGTCCTTGCAGGAGAGCAGTGATTCCCCTCACAGGAGTCAAAGCAGGTCGCTTGGCAAAACACCTTCCTGAACAAAACCTGTATTCAGGTTATAGAGACACGACACTCAAAGGCAACTGCATTTATTCTGTCCCACTGATGTTACAATTTGCAGGAAAAACACAATTCTGCACTAATGCTCCTGTCTACTGCAAATAATTGTTCAGATCTACTGAATTCACCCCAAAATTACATGGCAACGTCTGTGAAAAGGCAGGAAATCCATATCTTGGGAAACATTCCTGCAGCTGCAGTAGGAGATAGCCTAGTTCACGAGGTCACAGTGAGACAGCCCTAATTGCAGCTGGAGTTATTGAAAGCCTGTGTGAGCAAGGCTAATCAAGGCAGGGAGAGGACAAAATGCTGCATGCAGAAAAGGACAGCCATTGCAGATGTCATTTTTTTACTATCTCCCTCACTTGCCCGTATCAAAATGGGAAATCAATAGCTAGCTGTAAGGCATGGAATCAAATTAGCAAAGATCTTAGCTAAACATTTTACTGTTTTCCATAAGCTGCAACCAGCCAGATCCCTGGCAGACTGCACAGAGCTGTCAGTGGAGAGGAAAACGGGGAGCCCCAGTTCCAGGAAGGACCCTGGGGTAGGCACACAGAGAGGAAAGGTGCTGCTCCCATCTCCCTGCTAAATCCCTGACTCTCCCTATGCCCTGGAAAACGAAGCCTGAATTGCCCAAATATATAAAAATACCCCTTGGAAGCTAGTGAAGATATGGAGAAACCTAAAAAGCTGTTGGAACTGATGGATTAAATGTCAGACCTCAGCTCAGCTGGAAATTGTAATTGAGCAAAATGCCTTAGTAAGACATCAATGGCCATCAGGAAGGGAAAATCAATCTATTGTCATTCCTAGTGAGCTGCTGCTGAATGGAATGTAGGTAGGTATTAAGGAAATACCTTAATAACTGAGCTCACCTGATACATCTTTAGCCTTAGGGACTGATTGTGATTTTGAAAGAAAAAATAAGTACTTTCTGGGCGGTTTCTTGCTAATGAATATACAATTAAACTAGAACAGATCTGCATTGTGGCCTGATAACGAGCTAATGAGGAGTGAAGCCTGCAGTCGTGAAACCAGTGTCAGTATTAAATCAAACAGGGATTAACATTTAAAAATTAACAGCTGATCAAAACATCAGATAGCCTGTCAGCAGAATTTGAATAATGAAGCAATGCAGTACTGGACTGGTTACAAAACATTAACCTGGCAAAACTAAGGGTTGCTGTGACCTTTTCCCAGTCCTCTTGTGCAGGAGATAGATCCTCAAAAACTATCATGGAGTTTGGCTAGAGGTATGATTAAATAATTAACCCTTATTCTATATAGATACTGAAGAAGAGATGCTCACAAGTGTTGATGCAATACTCTTCTTCATATGCAAAGAATATTTGTACATAAATTCTTTGTATGTGAAATGTATTTGAGGAGGATGAGTTAAGGTAGTATTTGGGGTATGCTCTATTTGGTGTGTGCTCTGTTTGTGTACCCCCAGGAGAAACACAGGCTAATGGCAGCGACTAATGAAACTAATCCTTTATATTCACCCCTGATCAGGACATAGACATCCAGTGCACACTGAGCCACTGCTTGGTGTGACCCAAGTCACAAAACAGCTCCCACCACCTTAAAACAAGCTGAAGACCATTAGGACAAAAGCCCAGAATTCTCCTCAAGTGCTGAATGAGAGAAATCAATGGTCTGAGATTTGCAATTACACCTGCATTTCTTTTCTGCTAAACAAGAAATAAATCTTCACTGCAAGGAATAACCTTTGTGCTCAGAAAAAGCTATAGAAAACAGCAACAAGAGGCTGGCGGGTGTCCCTGAGTGTTTGTGGGAAGGGATAATGTGCTGGCTGCATAGACTAGGGAGGTTTTGATGCAGGGCTGATGATGTCTTTGCTCGGTACCTCCTCCCCAGGAGCATCTCAGCTGGGTGAGCTGGGCTGAGGCTGCCTGCAGCATCTCTCCTCCCTCGGGGAGGCTGAGGGAGCAATTTGCCTCTCTGGGCAGGAGAGGGGATGTGGGCAGTGGAGCAGTCACTGAGCACAGCTCTGCCTCTGGGGTGAGTTCACCCTCCATCTCCTTCTCAGTGTGTCTCTGAAGGAGCAGGGGAGCAGTGAAACAGCCCAGGAACCAGACCCAAAAATGTTCTTAGAGTTTCCCTGCCCTGGCAGAAAGTATCAGCAGTGTCACCTCTCCTGTCCCAAATCCCCACAGCAAACACATTTCTGATGTGACTGTGAAAAAAGTTTTTTTAAAAAACCCACCAAGATCTGAATGCAGCATCCTGCAATAACAGGCAAAAATTCCTGTCACCTCCAGATCTCTTTGTGCATTCTTGGTATAATCTGTGACTTCATCACATTGCTCATAACTCATCTACTCGTTGTCTCTCAGGACCTTGTAAAAAAGCCTCCATCACCTCTCCTACTGTGTTTACATCTGTTCAATATAGCTCAGCTGTTGGCAGTAACCTGCTCTCAGTTTGGCTGACATAAACGCCTGCCAGCCCAAGCAGCACGAACTCTGCAGGCACAAACTCTGCAGGCATGAGCCTCCCCTGCCTGGGCAGCAGAACTGCCACCAGGGATCTCACAGAGATGGCTGTGCTGTGGTCTGAGCCCTGTGGAGGAGCCTGAGCCTGTGGCAGAGCCATACGGACCTGCTATGCCCTGTCTGTTCCAGTTCCCTGGTGCTTCTTGACTTGGAGCCATGCCAGAGTTGGGTTAGGTTTGGCCTTGCTGGTCAGTTCTGTGCTGCAGCACAAGGTGCTGCTTCAGGATAATCCATCAGAGGACTCAGCCCTTTGTTTTCCATCATAGGAGTTATCAGAAGTGCTGCTTGGGACACAGGCCCCTCCATCCTCAGCCACCCCACCTCCACCTGGCCCACATGACATAAGGTTCCACTTCACACTGTCTGGGAGAAGAAAACCCAGCCTGCCCATCAAGCAGTCCATGGAGGACATCTAACTCTGGTGGTGCTTCAGCACCCACAGCTGTGCACACCCTGCTGAGGCTCCACCTTTGCTTCTCTACTGGCCCTGAGCAGACAAATCTCTGTGCTGGGAGCCTTTTCTCAGCCCCCAGTGCCCATGACATGATCTGGTGCCCATGGTCAGAAAGGACTGAATTTGGACAGTTCCTACCAACCTTCAGAAAACTCTGTCTCAGCTGTCCTTCCTAAGGGCATGAAGAATGTCACAACCATCCTGAGGGAACATGTTAAACCATACTGGGGTTTTCCTCACCCACTGTAGTGAAGACCTGGCTGGTGCTCTAACCTCATCCAGCCTATGGCAGCCTGGATTGCAGCAGGGGACAGCAGTCCTGAACCAGGTTTAAATATATTTTAATAGAAGGGGACGATAGAGCTTTCTATCATTTATCCTAGTTTCTCACTAATGTAGATATATTGTAATGCACAAGTTCAGATTTTGGAACTTCATTCACTTTGTCCAAGCAAGGTTTTTATTAAGCAGAATGAAGCTGGCAGTTTCCAGATTTCAGCAAGTCTAGAGCATCTGTAGTGCACGTTTGAACACTGACTGAGAAGGACTCTATTTTGCAGGGAAGAATGCACCTGGATTCACAATGTTTTCTCAGTGCAGAGGCTCATGGACCCAAGAGGGATCAGACATTTAACACAGGTCTTATCCCCTGAAGGACTCTCCAGGTGCCCGTGAGAGGAGCAGATCCCCATGCTGAGTGCACAGGGTCCAGATGTTGGTCAGACAGTCAGTCCCTCTCTTTGCTGCTATTTTCTGCTTTGTACACTGTCGACACATTGCCAGACATGGAGCAGATCCATCTTGCAGTTTGGGGATCTTCATGCAGAGCACTGTGGTCTGATTCAGGAATGGCTGATTTATCTCACTTCTACCAATAGTGTTGAGACAAATGCTGAAAGAGTTTGTGTTGGCTATTTCAGTCTGGCTTATGCAAGTGGCCTCAGCACTCAAGGCTGCAGGATTCCATTAAGCAGGATCTTCTCAGAGTCTGCTTTCTTGAAGGAAAGGGTTGTTGAAGCTCTCATAATGCAAACATTGTAGCATACAGTAGATTAAGAGATCCTTGAAATTTAACTGCATCTGTATCACAACCACAAGAGCTTGAGTCTCCGTGCAATCCACTACAAACAAAAGCAGAGCTCTTTCAGGAGCACTTACCTCCTCCTCCTCACACCCTTGTGTCCACCGCATACATTTTGGCAGTGGCTGTTTGTGAGGATGGCAAATGCATGTTTGTTACGACAGTCACAGCTGAGGAATAGCCTTTCCTCAAGGAGTAAGCAGAATGGAGTCTTCCAGAACTTGTCTCTGTGAGGCACAGGGAGAGAAACAGGAACTGCTAATGAGTGCTTGGTGACTTTCAGCTGCAAAGTTTCATGATTCAGGGAAAGCAGCACTACAAGATGTGACATAATAACAACAACACATTTTATGTCATCCTTACACCTCAGCTCTCACCTGAAGACCTTGATGTGCTTTCTAGAGCTGCTTAAGACTATTCCCATTTTACAGCTCAAAATACTACAGCTGAAGATGAGCAACCATCCCAAAGGCTGTCCCCAAAGGACTTTCCCCACCCTGTGCACCTGTAGCCCACCCTGAGCAATGGCTCTATCCTTGATCCATGCTTCCTCACCTCTGAAGGGATACATGCAGCAGGTGAGCAGGGACCCCGACAAGAAGCAGCCAAGTGACCCCGCCATGCCCAGCCAGCAGGACCAGCCAAACTTGTACTGGATGCCCAGGAAGATGTTGTGGAAGAGCAGAGAGGAGCGCTCCACGTAGACATCCACGGCGTACCACACGGAGCCCGTGATGCCGGGGAGACCTGCGGGGCGGGAGAGAGACACAGAGCCACGAGGGACCACAAACAGCAAACCTGAACCTACAGCTGCTGTCTGCTGGGTCAGACTTCAGGAGGGGAAGACCTTCCTCAGACAGCAGGTTTTGGCCCCTGTTCACACCCAGCCTTTGGTGGATTCACCCAGGTTCCTGCTGACATCCTGCACTGCCAGGCAGAGGCTGCACCTTGTGGCTTGGCACTCACACACACCACCAGCACACTGGCAGTTTCAGGTTTCTGCAGCAGAAGGCAGAAAGCTCCTCCCTTCTCAGCTTGTTGTAAAAATGTCTCCAGAAATTAATTTTCTAATCTGTTTTGATTTTCAGAGCTTTGATGAAGTTTTTCAAACTTTGAGAAGTGAATGGAAGATGTTTAAAAGAACCTCTCTAAGTGTTTTATGCATGCTCCTAGTGTCTGGGGTGAGTTATTAAACCTGCTTAGGCTGAAGAAGAGGTAGCTTCTTGATCCTGGCGTAAAGTCAAATTATATGATTTGGCACCTAGTTGGCTATTTATTTTTGTATTTAAAATTCTCCCACTAGCTGTAGCAGCAAAGAACCTCAGCCAGTCGGGTATTTATCACCTAGAAGGGACAGACATGTTATTATCCTTTTACTAGAGATCAGCTGTAGAGATTTTGGGCTAAGTGACTTGCCCAAGGTCACACAATCTGTGGCAGAGCCAGGAACCAAACCAGGATGCCAGGACTTTCTAGTCCTTCAGCAACTGGTCTAGAGACCTAAGGCAAGGCCTCTTTGCCATATCAACGTCAACTGCTTCACAGTAAAACAGCAATAAATGGAAGTCAGCCAACTCAAAGCCACCTAAAAACTCAAAGCCACCGGGTCAAAACATGAACTGAAAGCAGATAAACTCGACTATGTGCTGTCAGAGGCAGGTGGTGAACAGAGGAAGCTGCATTGCACAAATAAATCACATAAAGATCCTTCCTCCTACAGAAAATCACCAACATCTCTCCCCAAAATAAAAGGCAGCTTTTAGTGTTTCCCCACTTTGCTAAAGGGTGTCCTACAGAATAGGGACACAGTGGGGAAATACCTGCAATGAGCAACAGAACTCCAGACACCAGGCAGATGCGCAGCTTGATGAGTGGCTCATCGGGAAGGAATTTCACACAGTCCAGTCCCAGGACCAGGAAGAGAAATCCAAGTCCTGACAGGATATCTGCTGTGATCATCATGGCTCGGGTCAGCACCAGCTTCACTGCAGGACAAAAGCAGATCATTCTAGTGCTCAAGGAATGGAAATGTGGGCAGGTAATGGGCTCAGATCACATAGGAACTTTTTTTCTGGCATTCAGCTTTCTTCAGCTTCCCCTGGGAGTTATACCTCACTGAGAAAAGCAGCATGCCTCTAATTATCTGTCACTGAGTAGAACAGATACTCTTTCAGTCTACACTCAAGTGTCCCCACCACTTGTAGAAACATCTCTGACTCTTACATACCAGGATGCTCGGCGTAGATGGAGTCGTACTCATCGCAAGTTTGAATCCCATCAAAAACGTTTGTGACACATTCCCACCACAGGCCTCGGCATTTTGTACTCACCTGTGGATTCAGGAGACAAAGAAGACCTTAAGTTAAAATATCCACCTACACAGCAGGTGGCCATCTTAGCCCTTCAGCAGAAATCCTGGTCCAGTTACAATGATGCTAAACCAGAGTGTTTAGCTTGACAAAGAGAAAAAGCAGCAGGATGGAGGAAAAGAGCAATGTTTTCTGTGTCCCTACTCATGTTTCTACATTAGAGCAAAAGAATTCAGATGAGACATTAGGGGGAAAAAAAACCCAAATCAACCCTGCCTACTAGTAAGGATAAAAATTGTGAAGGAAATTTCTGGGAGGAGCTGGGGGGTGGCTGACCAGAAAGATCTGAGAGCAGGTTTGCTCACTCATTGCCAAACGCTTGTCTAGGCTGAGTGGGGCAGGGCTATGGACCAGACAACCTGAGACTTTGTTGCCCACACTCCCCTTCCTTGCACCATCCTCCTGACTGGAGGAGCAGCTCTGAGAGTGGGAGAGGAGTGCAGAGGGGTCTGGATGTGAGCCCTTCTGCAGACACCTGGGGAGACCTCACCCCCCAAATGACTCAGCTGGAAACACTGGCTGGAAAATGAGAGGCAGTCATGCTGATCCTGGCCCTGGGGCTCCCAGGGTGCTGCCAGCCATGGGACCATGCGTGGCCAAGCCACAGTCATCACTCAGACATCCAGACTGGGGCAGA
The DNA here is from genome assembly GCA_024500445.1 of Entomyzon cyanotis. Lineage (NCBI taxonomy): Eukaryota > Metazoa > Chordata > Aves > Passeriformes > Meliphagidae > Entomyzon > Entomyzon cyanotis. The sequence goes on from JAKEPQ010000780.1 coordinate 13,866,819, forward strand.
GCATGCAGTAGCATCATGGTTAATCGTCTCCACCGTCCTGCAGCCGTAGATACCAGTCCCAGCCTCCCATAAATCACTTAAATATGGGAGGTGTTTTCATTACCAATGCAAATATGGCAACAAGCACCTCTAAAACATTCCTGGAATTGCTCATACAAGGAGCAGAGTTAATGTCGGTGCAGCCTTGGACTCCAGCCTGCCTGCTGCAGCCAGCGACACCCTCTGCAGTTAATGGAAGGAGAAACTCTTCCAGCAAATGGGTTTCACACAGGGGAAGGGGACCAGGCTTGCTTGGGTGATGCAATAAATTCATTTTTCTTGCACTGCGTAAATCACAAAGCAGATAATAACATATCTCAGCCACGTAATAAAGTCTTATTCAGGATGTATTGAAGTCTGTAGCCAACCACAATAATTTCTGCACAATACAATGTCTGAGCCAAACTGTGCACCTCCTCTGTGATACTGCTCTGTGGATCAAAGGTGAGCAAAAATGACTCACTACTTCAGACTGGCAGAAGAGATACTATTTATATTTGAATGAAAATAATCTACATGTATTGTTTCATGAAGATGAAAAGTGCTTAACATTTCTGAGAATTTCAGAGCATATTTAATGAAAAATACAGTGAAAAATGAGAAGCAGTGATGGAAAAAACTGATTTCATTGATTCTATGCTTTTCAAGAGAACAGTATCTTGTAAAATAATTCGCCATGTTTACATTCAGTGTGTTTTTACCATGGCCCTCTCAACACAGTTGAAGGTCCTCTTCTGTCTTAACTCACCACTGTTCAGGCTGTGCTTGAAATTAACATATTTTTATTAAATTACATTTTGTTCCACTTGTATTTATATAATTTCTCTTTCCTCCCAAACCACCACAGGCGTATTCATACTACTCTGCATTCAGTTAATAATGTCAGTTACTCCCTCACTTGCTCACACTATTATTGTTTTTTAAATCTTATAAGCAGCATCTACGTCTAAATTATTTATAAATAGACTAACAGGATTCCAGTCTTTGTCACCCTCCAAGCAAAACAGAGGTCTTAAGGCACAACAGTTATGGTCTAGGTTGTGAAATAACCCCTTTCCCAGACTAACAAAACCCTGATTAATGTTTTGCGTTTCTCGGGATGTTTCTGTTGTCATTAATCCTGCTAGAACCAGCGCCGAGCATGGGCAAAGCAGGGACCAGCCCATCCCCACACAGCCTGTGCACAGCCAGGGATAAATATCCCATTGCCTGGTGCAGGAGGGATGGGAACAGGTCAGTGTGGGACCTGTGGCTACCCTGAGCACTGCTGAGCTATTCTGGTTTCTGCTGCCAAGGGGCAACCCTTGCTCCCCTCTGCTTTGTGCACCGTTGGTCCTTCTGGTTGTTAATCTGCTCCCAAGCCACCCTTGGGCATCTTCTCTTGTGCTGACAGCACAGACCTTCAGGCACACAGGAACTCACTGTGCTCCAAAGGGCACAGGGGTCAGAGCATGGGGGATCATGTAGGCACATGGATTTCCCCATCCCATGGCTGGATCCATGCACCGTGTTGGTAGCACTAATTCCCCATCACTTCCTCACCTCTCTCCCCCACAACAAATCTGCTCCAGCTTCCCTGGGCCCAGCCGAGGACTCCCTGAGCAGCCACACATCACAGCCATGCTCCTCATCTCCCGCTTCCATTACAAAACATATTGCCACGACCTGCTTTCCCTAATTCAAGTATGCATGTAAAACACGAACTGCATAATGACTGTAATAGATATAATTATATCCTATTCATAATGTATAATTAATATTAAAAGATTCTCATACCAAAAAAAAAAAAAAAAGGAAAATTACAGAACAAGCACACACTTCTCCTTCTGGGGAAAGCGGAGAAGACAAATGCGCAAGCGATGTTAGTCACAGTGTTTTACTGCACTGTGAAAGGTGCCAGCAGACAGTGATTACAAGCCCAGCTCGAGAGTAAAACAGGCAGCATTTAACAGTAGTGGTGGTATTTATAATCCACCTGCAACAGGGAGGGACCGTCTAACCAATACAGATTATGGGCTTTTTCCACTACAAACTCCTGCAGAAATTGACCCAGCCTTGTCTTGATGCTTCACAGGGAGTCACCTACTTAAACAACTTTCTGCGTGGCTGTAACCTGCTGTTTCTGAAGGGTGAGGGGCTGTGAGAGCAGAGCTGGGGCCCCTGCAGCCTCTCTGGAGGTGGCTGCTCCCTGGCCTCTTCCTCCTGGGATGCTTCTCTCCAGTGGGACCACAGTGAGGGTTCCATCCTCCCCAGCTGCCGGGGCCAGGGTCAAAGCCAAGCAAGCAGCCAAGAGCCAGCAGCTACAGCTGCTGAAGGATGGAGTTCCCTTCTCCTGGAGTCAAAGTTGCCTAACTTACCCTTTTTCCAGCTGAAAACAGGAGTCGCTGTGGACTCCACGCCTTTCTGGCCATGGACATTCCCCTGTTTAGAGAGGCAGTGAGTCATTCGGGTCATTAAGGAGATCAGTGGTCAGGTATTAAGGCTGGGGGCGTTTTTCTCCATTATTTAGTATTCACACTCAGAGCCGGAATGTGAGAATAGTGGCTGCTAATAACCCAACTGGGTGTTAATGGAGCACTTCGGACAGCCCATCGCAGGTGCCTTTGCTCCAAGAAGACAAGGTTACACAGCCTCGGGGTTGGTTCTTTGCTGGACTCAGGAGCTGGGTTTCTCTTTTCTGGTTGTCCCCACAGTCGGATTCACTTGGCTTTTCTGAGTATACTGACACCTCCATCTGACTATTCCCAAATGAAGAGTCATATCCCATCCAGCATCACTGGGTGCACTCTATTTGCACTGTAAAGAGGAACACTGGACAGACACGCTGACCATTAGCAGCTGCACTGAATTGGATCTATGGTCACCTCAACATTTACACCCACCTTTAGGGTTTCTGACAGTCAGATTGTCAGGACTTTTTGTGGCATAGAGAAAAATAAGTGTTTTTCTTGTAATCAGTTTTATCCTTCTTTCCTTGGATAATTCACCCCTTCATGTGCTGCAGCTAAACTGCGTTGCAATCACTGAGTGCAGAGGAGTTCTTCTGGTTTCATATGCTGGATAGCAGATAGAAAGTTTCCTCCTGATACATTCAGCCAAACTTTCTGTTTTGGAAGGCATTTCAACCTTCACAGCATAAAGTATCTAATTTGCCAGAGAGCAGATTCCTACACTGTGGACTTGCAGGTCTTAAATGTACAGAAATTAATGACTATGCTGGGAAGAAAATCACAAATTTGCAGTATTGAGTGCTGGGAAAACAGTGATGATTTGGGGCCTGAATTGTCTGGGGCACACCTTGCATGTAAGCAGCAATCTGCTCCCTTGTTTGCAATTTACTTCTGCCAATACCTTTCTCTAACATGAGAGTGCTATTGTCCGCACAAGTTCCAGGAGATAATGAGTCCCCATGCTACCCCTGAATTTCTGGTAGCCCTGTAGCTCAATGGCTCTTAAGAAAAAGACTTGAAGAGCACAATTGTACATGCTGGGTGTTTCCACCAAGAAGTCTGAAGTACAAAACTAGAAACATCTCCAAAATGTCCATGCAGGCTAGAGATACAGGGTAATTCCACTCAAGTTCATGCACATTTAAAACTAGAGCTTGTAGGTATTTCCTGAACTTACTAAGCGAGAGCACAGTTTGGATAATAAAGTCTGGCAAAGAGAATTACACAAAATACCACTTTTCCCCTGCTCTTGCCACAGTAATTAATTTCATTTTCATACACTTTGATCCAGCACAACAGGGAGAAAGAACATGAGAGTGGAGCAATGACACCAGGAGCCAAACTCTCTCTAGGGCGCATTGGTTTTGGTGATCTCCTCACCCCAGTCTTACCTCCAGGGAGTCATCAGCATTCACCATCCAGCAGTCTGTCCAGGTAGATGTTATCAAAAACCCAGCAGACAAAAAAGCAAAAAAGCAGCCCACATATTGGAGGAAAAACCTCATGCCAGCAGGTACTCAGCACATCCAGAAGAGTGAGAACAACAGTGCCCAAACTAAAGCTGGGGCAGAGACAGATCCTCAGTGTCCCTGATGACCACCAACCCCTCACAGTGACCATGAAGAGCAGGACCTCCTCACTCGTGCAGCTGCCATGTGGCAGTGATGGCTGCAGGAGCAGTGCTGCCCTGCCCGGGGTCAGGAGGAGGGAGAGTGCCCACGGGAGCTGCCGCAGCCAATCCGCCCTGCACCGCTACAGCTCCTGTCATGCCTGACTGCAGAGCACTGGGGCTGGGAGAAGAGACATGCAGCAAGCCCTGGGCTGGCAGGGGAGGCAGGTATCATGGCAGGTTTTAGTCAAAATAGGGATTAAAAAAAGAATCAAACTTGTCCTTCGGGGCAGAAGGTTTGAGCACTGCTGGGGGACACACAGAAGAGCTCTCCCATGCACACACACATTTATTTCTGATCACTGGTTTGTGCCCTAGCAGGGAGCGACTCCAAAGTGTCTTGGTGTAGATCCCAGGTCCCTTGATTGTTACCCTGTTGGTCTCTGGCACAGTGATGATCCAGTTAAATGCAGGAATGTCACCAGGGAGGGAAAGCAAAGGTAGCAGGCATGGGCCCTCAGAGCCAACACCAAGCCCCATACCAGCTCAGACACGGAGCTCTGTATTCTGAATTTAAATCAAACCTCAGTAACTCTTGTGTCATGGGCTTCAATTGGTTCATGCTATGAGTACAGCTCCCATGTGGAAATCTTGAAGTTTTCAAACCAGTGCCAGTCTGGAGGATTTCAGTGGGTTGGAATTTCCCTGCTTGCTTACTCTGATTGCAAACTTCCTGTTTTGCTGCAGGACTCCCCAGGTGAGCAGGGGTCACATAGGCTGCCAGGCCTGTGTAAGAAGCTTCTCAATGTCTCCTCTCAGGCAGTGCTGAGAAAGCCATCAGGGCTCTGAAGCATCTTTCAGGAAAACCAAGCAGGAGTGGGACTAGAAATTCCTCCCATCCCAAAGGTACAAATCCACAGAAACCATCGCATCCTCAATAATCTTTATTTTTGAACATATAGCGAAGCAGTGACAGGCTGAATACCTGCCTTGAATGAGCAAATCTTCAACACGGGACAGAGGAAGAGGCTCCTGCTCTGCGTTCAGCTTTGCTTCCAGCCCTTGTCCAAGCTGGCTGTGTCTGTCATCTCAGCTGTCACCTCCAGATGGAGCCAAGGGGTACCTTTACAGAATTGCTCAAAGCCTCCGCTTCTCCGGGATTTCCCTTCAAATACCACAGCAGTGAGAAGTTAATCCTTACAATAGATAAACCGTACAATTCCTATCATAACCTCATGAGGAGGTTTTACTGTCAGGGATCACAATTTTTACCCTCGATGCCAGGCTCACTCCATTCCTCCGAGGTGACTCTGTGGAATAGGTCCTCAGTACATCCTTTGGGAGATTTGACTGGAGGGGAAAAGTCCCAGGTCATAAAGCCAGGGTACACAAGAAGCTCTGCTGCTTCAGCTTTCTGCCTTCTGTTTCCTAATTCCATTTGTAGAAGCTGACAAGTGAGGAACTTTTCTTCTTCCATCTTCCCCAGATGCAGGCCTTGAGGTGGTTATGTGGATATGATGCTTTCTGCTGAGTTTTCCGGTGTCCAAATGTCTGTATAAGTCAAAGAAACCTTCATGATCTTCACTTCGTGGCTGTCTGTGACAAGGGAAGGTTTGTGTTTGCAACAGTTGTGACCCACAGGAACATGGCAGTGGCCACACGAGTCCCATAACGGATGATGACTTTCATTAGCCATATATATATATAGCATTTATGTGAGACAGGTATTGACAATAAACATCATCTTCCTATACTTGTCTTGCATGATGTTCATTAATGTCTTTCGGCGCCCATTTTTAAAAAATATCCTAGTCAGTTGTTATTAGTGGCAACTCAGAAAAAGTGGTGTGGTGAGCTCCAAAAACCTGAAAAATCTGAGAGAGCATTCCCACAATCAGCATTTAGTCCTTAGCAGTGTCAAGCCCAGGGTTTAACAGCAACAGAGCCCAGATTAGCCAGGAAATGTGTTATAGCCATATGAATCTCTTTGCCTTTCCTTCTGTCCTGTACCCAAATACAAGCTGTTTTCAGAGAGGATAAGCCCAGTGGAAGGAAAGGGGACATTTTCTCTTATTTGGTGCATGGTGAAAGTGTGTTGATACAAGCATGACAGAGGTGGAAAGTCAAAATCTCCCATGGTAATAGCCAAAGAGGTGTTTTGGGCTGGGCACATTGTACTCTGTTCTCCATCTCAGCCCATCAAATGCCCATGGATGTCAGACCAAGGGACAAACTCCACTAAGGGATGGAGGCAGCAAGTGAGGCACCAGTGTTGCCTGTGCTTCACTCCATGTCTCCACAGCTGTTATTGTAGTCGTGGCGATGTTTTGTTTATTTTCCGCATGCCCAGCAATGTGTGTTGCTGTCCCAGGCCCACCCACCTCCCTGTGTTCACCTTCCCTGCAGGGCAGGGCAGGTGAGTGACCCTTCCCAGAGCAGGATGCCAGTGCTTCCCTGGCCATGAATCACTGGGGACAGGAAGTGGCTCCAGCCATTTGCATCTAGCTCAGGGCTCTGGAGCATCCTGGCCTGGACAGCTGAGCAGCTCAGGATCCTCCACTTTTCCCTGGTGTAAGACTGCTCCAGAGTATGCAACACAATGAAAATTATTTGTGATTTTTCACCTGGTGGGGAGACCAGTCCAACAGATGGCTGTTCTTTAGGTCCCTGTCTCCAAAGAGTCCCATGGAATCTGCTGGAGTTACTAGAAAGAATACAGTATTCTTTATTTAGAAGAGAATGGCAAGATACATGTTTAATACTCTGTATTTAAAACAAGACAGCACCTTCTTGAAGCAAAGTCTATAGCAGTTTCGCATCATGGTCTGCTTTCCTAACTTGCATGACAGATGTCTCCTCAGCTTTGGAAAACAGCTCTTCCAAAATAACCTCCCAAGATGTCTTTGTATAGCCTAAAACCTGGCTGACATGAATCCAGTGAATTTGTAGGCTTTACTACATATGCTGTGCTTTGACACTAACAAAAGCATTAGGGTATCCTAATGCTTGATTGTCAGAGCTTGGCTTTGTCAGGCTTTACTCTGCATGGTATCGATGCAGCAATACTTTGCTAATGTAAGAGTTTTATCACCTTGACTACACTCAGCCCCAGCTCAGGGACAAATGCACCATGGGTCGATTGCTTTTATTACTCATTAACACAAGGTGGTCTGTGCTCTCTGCTAAAGCCAAGCTATTTATGTTAGAGAGAGAAACTGCTGTCAATCTTGGGAGCTGGTTGTGGTCAGCCTACTGACAAACCCATTTTTGCAGCAACACCTCACTGAGGTCACAGTCCCATGAGCATGGAAGGGTGGTGTTCTGCCTTTACTTCCTCAGTGTCTAATATATAGTGTGGCAGAGGGCCTGGAGCAAGAAGGAAGTGGTGATGCTGTACATTCATGCATGAAATACAAACCTTTCTGTGAGCAGGCAAGCAGCCCATGAGGTGGCTCGTGCTCAGGGCCAGGGGCTTGTCCAGCAGGAAGGGCTCAGGAGTCAGAGGGGATGAAGAATTTTGGAAGGAGTTTTCCTTTGGGTGCCCAACCCTTCCCAATCCTCCCTCCTGCTTGTACTCTCTCCATTTTCCTGCTTCACCCACCACCATCCACGGCCTCTAAGTGTCTTCACCTCCAGAGCAGTGCTCCTTGGGCACGAGATGTGTACACACATAAATTACAGAGCAGTGTGTAATGTACCCCTTCAGCTCACATGGTCACAAAACCCTGGGATTTAGCTTGGCCTTAGCTCAGTAACCCCAAGGAAAACAGTAAGACTTCTGAGCAACCTGTGATTTTTCAAGCAGGCAATAAACAGGATTAAAGGAAAATAGGAAAGCAAAGGTGTGTTCTAGTAGATGAGAGCTTAAAAGATTGGTAAGTAAAAACTGTGTTTGTGCGTGTGTGTTTGTGTGTCTCTGTATATTATACACACAGGGATGATGCTTGTACACACTCCTTTAAAACAGCTTTTTAGTCACGCCAAAGCAATAAATGCTAAAACAAGCATTTCATTACAGTCTTTTCAGGTTCTCAAAGTACAATGCTCTCTTCAGTAAAATAAACTTAGTTTTATGGCTGCCTATGAAATCCCACACCTGAGAAACACACAATCTCAGTGATGTACTACTAACCCCATTTTAGAGCTGGGGAGAAAACGATGCCCTGCCTGAATGCCTTAAAATCGAGAGCGAGGAGTCACAGTCCCGCTCCTCTTTAGCACCGGGGCGGGACTCTGCCTGGGCGTGGCACGATCCGTATCGGTGCAAACGTGTGTGAGCTCCCGGCTTTCCCGAGAGCCCCGGAGAACACGCGGTGCGGTCACCGCGTACCAGCTCCGCGCAGGTGTGTTGTGTGCAGCGCATCGGACACACCTTTTCTCGGCATGTCACAAGTTCCAGTCCACAGCCCTCGTCCCCAGGCACCCCGGGGGATGTTGATGCCCTGCCACGTCCCTGCGGCGTCATCCTCAGCCAAGCGTGCATTTCCCTGAACTTTCCCGGGCGCTGATACGAGGGTGATTCAATGCAAGTGAAACGCAAGGTCTGTGCCACTATTAGCAGCCGTGCGGGCAGGGAAGGGAGAGCAGCGTGAGCATATAGCTTTCTCCACAAGACCAGAGGGAAGCACAGGAAGAAAGGTGCGGCGGTGGAAGGGATTTGTGCTGTGTCTGTGCTCGGGGCTGCTCCTCAGCGACACCTTAGCTAGTGACAGGGGCAGTGAGTGCGCTTCACCTTGCAGGGCTCTCCTGGCCGAAACCCAGCCCCCCTTGTGACTCACTGCGCAAGAAACATCCGCTTCAGACCTCTGTGCCTCTCGCTGATACTCACCAACCTGCTTATCAGAGTGACGAAAGACACTCTAGGAGACTCATCGAGAAAGGGATGAAAGTAACTACTGGGTTAGAAATGCAGTTTGGTAACAGGATGTTTGGTCTACTATAAAAAGCCCAGGAGGACAAGAGCTGAGGCTCGGAGAGAACAATTGCTGCTGTGATTCGCAGACCATCAACACAGGAGAGTTTTGACATCTGGTTAGATGAGTAGGGGCCAGGTTTGGGTATAGGATCTGCAAGGAGTTTCTCCGCAGAGCTCGGGGGCTGTGACTGTTAAAATCAGTGTCTGCCCACCTGCCTGGCACCTGTCCCTACCCCCTGTCCCCTTCTGTTTAACACTCAGCATCCAAACTGCACACTGAGCACTGCCCAGAGCTGGCACAGAGTGACCCCTGGCTCTGCCCCCCTCCCCCGAGGAGCCATACCCTTTGTGCTCGAACGGGCTCTGGCAAGCGGGAGAAACCAACTGCAAACAAGGCCACCCCTTCACTCCACCCCTCTGCCTGTGCAGGTAGAGGACAGGGCAGGGATGTGTCTGCCCTGCTGCTGAGCAAATGATCATGAGCAGAGCCCCTCATGGCTCACATACACCCCATCACTCCCCACCTTCATCATGCCCACAAGCTGTGCTGTAGGCTGGAGGACAAAACCATGGAGGAGGAGGAGGGAACAGGGGGAAGGAAGGACAGCCTAATCCTTGACGGAACCCCTATGGAATGGGGAGACAAGGGCAGAGGTGCAGTCCCAGCCCTGGGACCGGAAACAACAGTGGAAGACTCCAGTCCTCATCTCACCCAAGGCATTTATATAGAGTGTCTTGATCTCCTCTCCTCTTTTGTCTCCTGTCCTGTCCTCTTCCCCACATCGGAGTCTCTGTACACTAGGAGAGGAAAGCACAGCATGTCTTTTCCCTCTTTGTCCTGTTCTGTCCCTATTCTGCCCTGGTGGTCCTGGTTCACGTAGGACCCAGTTTCTGTTCTTTCTGAAGATGTGTTGTTCCTCACCCAAGTTCTCCCCAAGGAGATCATCCCTCCCCCTTTTTCAGGCTTAAAGCTTCATTTGCACCTTCTTTGTCAACAGCACGGGGTGTGTGCTCACGGAGAGCTGCCGAAACGCCCATCGGCAAAGCCGCTGTCTACCTCGGGCTTAAGGGAGAGTTCCACGAGCAGAGAGGCACAGCTGTGAGAGAAACACCCCCAGCCTCCGACCTGCAGCCAGATAACTGGGATTTTAAACTCCCTCTAGGCACTGAAATATGACCTTGGGTTTCTAATGTGCTTTCCCAGTCCCAGCGATAAAGGGTGTGTCAGAAAGTCCAGGGAAGAAACTCCTTCTCTCCTCCTCTGCCCACACAGATCTGTGCTTTCAGTGCAGATGGGTCTTGCACTCAGCCAAGGCTTTTCAAGAGTTTCATTTCCATGTAAGCACTAGAATAACTGGCCACATTTAAATACTTCTTTAAGTGTTTAACCCTGCTCCCCACTGAACAATCCAGCCATGTGTGTCACAACAGGGGCTACTGAGTGCTTCAGAAATACCTGGCTCTAATTTGGATGTCTTAAAGAGGACTGAAGTGCATTGAATGTCAATAATTTCAAATCACATCCTTCTGCTCCTCTCAGTTTCCAGAGACAGCTGCTTGTTGGAAGATGGTTGTACAGGGACAGTGTAACTGAGGATGCTGAGCAGTTGTTAACTGGCTCTGGTGTGTCTTAAGATTTCCTGCAGCACACTAATGTCTGTATCTTGAATTTTTCCAATATCCAGGGACAGCACAAATAGATATGGTCTTATTGATCCCCAGAGGAGTTCCTCTGTGAAAGAGACTAAGTTCAGCAACTGGAAAAAGACATGAAACCTCATCTCCCAACCTTTGCATTGTCCCTAACAATTTCTGATTTAGAAATCTGATTTCTGATCTGGATTCTGATCAGATTTCTGATCTAGAAATCTGGCAAGAGTTTATGGCAGAGCCTTTCTAGGGAGGACACTGGATCCCTTTATCTTTCTAGCACCAATTATCTGCATGACATAAGGGCTTAGGAAGAGGGCAGAGGTTGTGGTCCAGGCACAAAAAGGTGAGACATAGCCATACCCTGAGATGAGAATCTTTGAGTAATTTCTAAGGTGCTGAGCACAGCTTGGGCTTTTCCTTGGCATGAAGGTTACCCCCAAAACCAGACTCACAGGTACTTGATCTTGATGGCTCTCTTGGTCAGTGGTTGAGCAATGGAAATGGTGGTAACTCTGGCTTCACAGAGGTAACTCTGCCTGAACAGTGATTCCTGTGGAGAACCTCAGATGTAGTCATTAAGCATCTTCTCCCTATCTCTTTGTAATATCCTTCCAATGCCCCCTTCCTTCATCTGATTTCAAGAACAACCTGAGGTTATTCCAAAGAGGAAGATTTTTCAGTGGTGATTCTGAAGGTGAGCAGATCCTTACAAGGAAATTAATTCTGTAACTAGGGCATCAAGTTCATAACTGAGCATGGACACCACCCATCACTGAGCTCCTGGGGGGCACTTGGTGAGGTTTGGGTAGAAATGTGATTCTTGCTATAACTGCTCCTGGAGGATCATGACTAAGACCTTGGAGGCATCAGGAACGTGGTGAGAGCAAACAGGATGGGAAGATGGCAAGGGTTAGGTCTTCACAGAGCCCATTTCCTGGAGGATCTGAGAGATGTCTTTCTATCTGCACTTAGAAAACTCTTCCATGGATGGTACAAGGGATGATTTTTATCTTGTCAGGACCTTGGTGCACATCTCTCATGGCTCATGCACTATGACACTCACACACACATGGATCTGCCTCCCTCTCAGTCAGGCCTGGGTCTCACTAATTCTCCTTGCTTCCCCTCTCCTGCCATGGGACTGTGACACCAGGAACTGCTGTGCTCCACATGTTCCTAGTGGCACATGGTGGGAAAAGTGGCCGTACTTGTGGTTGATCCTTTTGACAGGGCACTTTCCATCTGCCACGTCACTGCTGAACCTCTTCCCCAGACACCTCACCACACCTGTCCCATCATGACACCATGATTAATTTCATACATTTTGACAATGGCATTTGGTGTTGATATTAGGTAGAGCTGCCTTCTATCTACAACATTTAACTCCCTGCTTTTCCCACCATTACCTCTCTAGTACTATGAAACTCATTGTTTCCAGGAATTTGATTGTGTCTGACTTTTGTTTTCTATCTGGCCTCTGGTACAGAATGTCCTGTGAAAGAACAATACTAAAATAGAAAAATTGAAAACAAAATAAATCCTACCACACAGGTCAAATCTCTTGGCCTCCAAAGGCTGGATTTTGTGCCATGGAATCTCTATCAGAGCTTCCAGTATTGCTTTGGGAAACAACATGTGAGCAGCCAAGTGCAGGACCACCTTTATTCCTCAACAGATCACTGCCTTGCACGGGCAAGCCCTGAGATCTGAGAGCTGTGGGTAATGACACAAAGGGCAGCTTTACACATGCCAAAACCACTTATTCACAGATGAGAAAGATTCCAGTGTTTTTGGGGCATTCTGATGCCTTGTAGTCATTTGTTGGTTGCTGATTCAGAAGAGGAGAAAAAACAAAGGTAACAGGTGAAAACCAAAAAGCCAGGGAGGAGAAATTATTCCTTTCAGAGCCCTCACTAGAGGGAGGTTTGGAGGAGAAGTCAGGAGTTCAGCCTTCAGTGTGTTACATATAAGCACATTTTAACTGCAGCCAGATGAAATCCATCATGTGAAGAGTGGAATTAAACTACTCCCCAAACTGTAACCTTATTACAACCGGTGGGAAAATATGAATGTTTGAATGACTGCAAGAAGAGGGTTGATTATTAGCTTGGTTTATCTCCAGCTGATTAGGAATTCCAGGTCATGTCTGCTGACCAAACATAGAAAGGTTTATGCTGTTTCTGTCCCAAATATTTGAGAAGGAATAATTCATACAGCCTGTTTTAAATCATATTTTCAGGATCTATTCCCTGTGTGTAATCAGTATCAAATAAGTCCTGTCAGTCCCTTCAACTGATGCTGCCTCCATCAACCACAAATTTCAATACCGAAGAGGAAATCTGAGCTTTACTCCAGGAAATCAAGATTTCAATTCATCTGTGCAGGTAAAAGCTTTGGTTTTGGTGCTTTTCACCACCCTGTGGTTTTTAGGCAATAAGAGTCATTTGAAGGAAGTCTTCTCCAACAACTTTTTTGTAAAACTTTGTACTGCATAGCAGCCCCACAGGAGTGAGCAGCAGATGAAGGGTTAAGCTTCCCTCGTACTGCTGCCCTCTCCAGCCCTGCGAGCTGAGATCTTTGGCTGCTTCAGCCGCTATCATGGTCAAACACAGTCTGCCCTTCACTACAAACCAGGCTGGACACAATCCTGACTAATCCCAGGGAAGATCTGCAGCAGTTTTACATCCTCCTGACGTCTGGGCAAAGACATCTGGGCGCTGCCTACAAAACACTGCTTGGAGCTAAGGTCCAGCAGGGGTGTTTCTCCTGGATGGATGGAGGAGTAAGTGGGAGAGAGAGAAGAAAAAGCAGCCTGAAGATAAACAGTGAAGTCTTTTTAAGGTTTTTCTAGGCAATGTAAACCTAAGCTAAATGCATATGGTCCTATCAGTCTGCCCTTTTTCTCCAGAATCTTGGGGACTTCAAATGAAACAGAAGTCAGAGAGTTCCAAAGAAACAAGGTGTTGCACTTTCCTGTGAAGCACAGAGTAATCCTGCAAAACTCCTTCCTGCAGAATGCTGCAAGTGCCAGAAGTTTAGAAAAACAAAGTTGAATTTATGGAGGGAAAATTGAGTGAACAAAATTAAAGTTAAATGTACTGGCACTGGCTCAGGATATATTCAGACATGGAATGGGGGGGCTGTAACACATTTTGGGGAAGGGTCACTGTACTTGCATTGTTTCCTGGGTCTACAGCTGGCTGCCACCAGAAACATGGGCTGGAGTGGTGTTGCCTGGCCATTCCCATTTTCTGGTCCAGTTGTGGAGCTCATGCCTTCACTCTGAAACCAGAATAATGCAGCTGTGCCTGCTCTGCACACCTGCTGCTCTGCACACCTGCCCAAACTTGTAATAACTTATAATCAGGTGTTTGCCCCTAATACATGAGTTTCAACTCAAGGATGAATTCAGGGCAGTCTGGGGACCAACTTTAGGGGGCACAAGGACAGATAACCACACATGAGCCCTTGTTTCCTAAATCCAGACACTAACAGTGAGACCTTCCCCAAGAAATGGCTTAGAGAGGAGGAAACCAGGCTGCTCACCTGCAAGTCCTGGCAAGCGTTACAGCTTGTTTTTGCCAGAAAAGGAAACAGGTGTCGTTTACTGCCCACAGAGCTCAGATCTCTGTTGAGTACAGCGCTGAGGCTGCTCTCTGACTCACACCCCCCAAGGGAGCAGCATGACCAAGGTGTTGAGCATTTGGCCAGTGCAGCCACGGCTGTGGCACACGAGAGCAATCTCTTTGAACAATTAGAGGAGTCTGCCTGCAGACAGAAACATCCCAGTTTGATTTCAGCGGCTGTTTGTACACATGCCTCTTCTCACTAGAGCATGCTCTTGTGAAGGACAAAAAATTCAACTCGCATGTTTACTTGAGAGCAAGCCAATCACTAAGGACTGTCACCACTGAGTACCTTTAGCCTAGAGAATACAAGGGAGATTGCAACATCTTGGATAAACCCAGGTCTTTCAGCTGAGATTAATGATCTGAAGGAATGGTATTTCCCAAATGTCAGGTGTAAAAACTAGGTGAAAATAGAGTGAAAACTCTTTGGGACTTCCAATGCAAAAAACCCCCAAAACCGAAAGAACCTCAGGCAGAGGAGGAATGACAGTGATTGTGGAGGAAAAGAGGGTTTATTTTGCCCATTGAAGCAGTGCAGAAAATCATCCAAGAAAAGAAATAAGATATTTCAAATCTCAAAAAAATGAAGAAAGTTCAGAAAAGGAGACTAGGTGCTCTTAGGTATACTGTAAAATCCACTGCAAATTCCAGAGCACTGAGAACATTGATGAGTGACAAAGGGGAAAAGTAGAGTTTCAATGTTTATCTTGCTGTGTAAATTCCTTGTGATGATTCCACAGAAAGAGTTTCTGGGTTTTGAAATCTTTCATGAAACATGAGTAAAAAGTATCAACCTCAAATTGCCCTTAGAAAGCAAAGTACAAATTGGGCGTTCATGAGGCTGGCACTCTGTGCATGAGGGGACTGAAAACTCTGTGTATGGATTGTCAGGGATGTTCAGTGGTCAAAGAGGCACTGTCAGCACCCCTCAGGAGCACAGCATCCATCTCCAGGCAGGTGTAGGCTGTAACCTCACAGTAACACTCACAGAATATTGCTGTCTCCAGTCTAAGTTCTATGGCTCTCTGGAAGAGGAAGAAACTGAGCCCACATGGTGTCTTTCTGAATGTCCAAGCAGTCAGACTCACAGTATGGACAGATTTGGCACAAACTGTCCCAAAGGTGCCACCAGGATACACCCTAAGCCAAATTTTTCCCAAGGACAGTGTGGTCATGAATTTCAGTCTACCCAAGAGCTAGCAGCATAGTCAAGGTGCTACAACATGCATCACATGGTGCTGCATGCATTTCCCCAAGACCACTCTTGATGTCCTTCCCAGTGTGAGGGCAATCAGATCCCAGGACTCCTCCCTGTACTTTCCTAGAAGGTTCAGTATGAAGTCCAAGTCCTTCCCTTACAGAATGGTTCTGTTCCCCCTCCTGGCTTCTCAGAGCCTTTAGACAAAGGATCCAAACCTGCTAGAAGTGTCTTGGTAACTTTTAACCCTGTCCAGAGCTGACCTTGCACTGCAGGAGTCAGTGAGGAGCTGCCCAGTCTGGCGGTGTGGGGGCTGCAGGAAGGTCAGAAGAGGGGTGAGTCAGTTCAGTGCTCTGAAGCATGGGGAACACTGCACATTCCTTTGCAGATGGACACTGTCGGACTGAAATGACTACACAAATGTCAATGATCAATTCCAGACACTCCTGACTCTGCTCTCCTCAGGTTTGCACGGGTTTCTGCCCTGTCTCTTAACCAGGCAAGGAATTGTTCTTCACAGGAACCAGCTCCAACAGCCAGCACCATGCTGGTTTCTCTGCCCTGTATCAGAGTTCTTCATGAATACGCAGATAAATGCATCTACTTTGTTAGCTCTGCATTGCCAAAGAAAACTTTGCTGCTTTCTTATTCTCCACTCCCAGAACTATAAAACTGTGGTCCACAGAGACACAGGAAAACACCATTTCTTCAGACTGCAGATTCACAGATTGTAGATTTTTCCTTCAAAAGTGAAAAAGGACATGACTGGAAAAGTTTGCTACCAGGCAGCTGGGGTGGATTTCGTCACAGCAGCACTGCTGCCCAGACACTGCAGTCTTAAGTGTTTTCAAAGCAAACCAGCCTTGCTTTGTCTCTGGCAGGTGGGGCAAGATTGCAGTGGCTTCTCTCCCTGTTGACCCCCCTGGCATTGCACAGGACAGGTCAGGTAATCACGAGCCTGTTTGTTTGTCTGTTTGCAAATCTCAGGAAGCAGCTCCGGCAAAATCTCCTAAGTCATCAGAATGCAGCAAAACACGGTGTCAAAACAATGCAACCCCATCCCTGCCTCCAGCCTGATAATTCTTTATCAGGAATTATCACCTGTTTATCTCAGAGTTTGGGATTACAGCAGGTCCAGGCTGAACGACCCCTCCATCCAGCCTGGGGTGAGGGCAGGCAGCACCACCCAGCCCTTGCCGTGCTCTCTGAAGGAGACAGCATCTCCTCACTTTGCGTGTTCTGAGTCCCGATGTGTCAATATTCAAATATTCATGCAGGAGAAAGGGGAACTATAGTAACTGAGCAAACACACACCCAAGAGAGAGGACACTCCTTCCTGGTCTGTAATCCCCTGGTTCAATAAACCTTAGCAAATCACCGAAGTGAAATTTCTCCCGGTAATGCGGAGGTGTGCAGAACATTGTCCGTATTAAAATGGTAGGTTCAGAAGTTTGGATTCGTACATGGATGATGAGTGTTTGCACAGCTGCCTCTCTGAAAGCCCTTCAAAATCATAGCACTCACTATTCCCATGACTGCTCTCCTGCCTCCTCTGTAGCTGGTTATCCCACGTGTGCTGCATTTCCAGGAGCCAGGCAGAGGCTGCCAGGAGGGAAATGCCCCCTGCCTTGCCTGGCGGCCCTGAGGTGGGCTGGGGAAGGTGGTCACACACAGCAGCTGGACAGGTGGGTCTGGCACAGCCCTGTCTCCATTTCCCTCCCCCTGTGCTGGCTCCGGGAGGGAAGCTGTCCGCCGGAGACACAACTTTGCAGCTCCAGCAGGTGAAGCCCGGCAGCGGACTGCCAGCCGCAAGGAATGTGAGCAGGGCTCATACTCTCAGGACCCGCAGCTGTAGGAGGGAGCAAAGCCAGGGCACCAGTGGGAAGTGCCAAAACACCCAGGGGTGCCAACACATCCCCCCGCGGGGGGGCAGAAAGGACCATCCCACCATCGCTTTCTCCGAAGCGAGGGGCAGCGCGGGGCGGGGGTCACTAGGGACTGTGACTCAGGCCGAAACCGGGGCCGGGGGGGTCACTGGCGGGTGTGTCGGGCTGCGCGGGTCGCGGAAGCCCCGCGGGGCGTGGCCGGGGCGCGGCCGGCAGGGGGCGCGCAGCGCGCGGGCTTAAGAGGCGCGCGGGGCCGCGCGCGGGCGGCAGAGCGGCGCGCGGGACAGTGCGGGGTGGCGGCGCGCTCTCCATCCCCGCAGACATGGCCAGCGGAGGGCTGCAGCTCCTGGGCTTCGTCATGGCCTTCCTCGGCTGGATCGGCATCATCATCAGCACCGCCATGCCCCAGTGGAAGATGGCATCCTACGCGGGGGACAACATCGTCACGGCCCAGGCGCTCTACGAGGGGCTGTGGATGTCGTGCGCCATGCAGAGCACGGGGCAGATCCAGTGCAAGGTGTACGACTCGCTGCTCAAGCTGGAGAGTAAGTCGGGGCTGGGGGGTGGTGAGGGTGTTGGGGTGTCCGTCCCGTCGGGCCATCCGCTCCGCCCCAGCGCCTCTTGCTCCGGTCGGGCGGAGGGTACCAGTCCCGCAGGTGCTGCAGGGTACCAGTCCCATTTCGGTGTCGGTCGCGTCGAAGATCAGGCTGAAGTATTTGGACTGGGTTTGCCAGTTCTGTTGCACGTCCAATGTCCTGTCGTCGTGGTCTGTGTCGTCCCCACAGCCCCGGTCCCCCGGTGCCTGATGCGATGGGAGTGTCATTGCTCTCGGGTCTCAGGGTCTCTGTCCCGTTGGACTTACTCAGCCTGTCCCTTCGGGGTGGAAGTTGCAGGGCTCGGGGTCCCTCCTCTCTTTCATGATTTCTCATCCTGTCGGGGATCGGATGCGTGTCTCTCGGGGTTCCCTGGTGGCTCTCCCCGCCGGAGCTGAGGGTCACTCCCCTCTGACTGTCCTTTGAGGTACTCTCGGCAGTGCCACCTCCCCGGGCGGGGAGTGGGGGCACTCGGCGGGCAGTGCCCGGGCAGGGAGCCGGAGCCATCCCGCAGCCCTCGGCCCGGCCCCCCCCCCCTAAAAAAAAAACTCCTCCGGGGTGGAAGGGTCGGATTCTCTACGTGTGTTCCGGAAAGAGCCGTGTTTGCGAACGAGAGCTTTTGGCTGTGGATGTCCAGCCAGGGACTGGGCTGCCCTCGCTGGGCACGGCTGAGCGGGAGCAGAGCTCAGCAGCGTGGCCGGAGTGGGCTTTTCGAGCACCGGTCCTGTTTGCCTTTGACTGTTTTGGTCTTTTGTTCTCTGGGAAAGTCGCTGCTACTCCCGTGGCGCTTTTAAGCAGCGGGCTGGCAGGTGAGCTGGCCTCCTGCCCAGAGAACACTGCCTGTAGTTTTCAGTCAGGCCAGTATGCCAAGATAATTATTGGGTCTCTTATCTTGTCCTGGGACGGCGAAGCCATCTCATGCAAGCAGGAGCTGCAGCCTGACTGTCTGGGGTGTCACTGGGGTGTCACTCGGGGTGCTCAAGCCAAGCTGGAACCTCAGTGAGGGCTGTTTCTAGAGCGCTGGGGCAGATAACTTACGCTGACACCGAAAGGGTTTATAAATATGTACTCCTTTCTCAATACCCCTCACTTCATCCGGAGTCCTGGAACACCCTCATCCCTCCCTAATTAATAAAATAATAATTGGCACCTTGGTCACCTTCTCTTTCCCAAAGGAATGAGCAGGCAGTTTCGCGTTAACCTAGCTCCGTGGGGAGTATCCCCGAGTCCGATTGCCAGCAGCCCTTCCTGTGTGTCACGCAGTGAAGCCGGACCCACCTTGGCGGCCAGCCCGCATCATCCCTGCTGTTCCCTTGCCCCAAAGCCCCGCGGCTGGCGGAGGTGCGGATTGCTCCCATCGGGAATGCTGCGCACCCCTTGGCCCTGGCGGGGTGCGGGGCTGTGCTAATCGGGGCAGGGCTGAGCGCTCAGCCTGAGTGCTCGGGGTGGTAATTAGGTGTAAGCTCAGCATCAAGCCTCTTATCTCTCCTGGGGGTGGGGGGCGAAGATGCCGGCAGTGACCGAGGAATCGCCATCCACCCCCTGGATGGGTTGCGAAAGGTAAGCTTGCCTCGGGGGCTGTGTGCAGCCCATTGTGCTGTAAATGAGACCCGCCTGCGGAGCCCGCCTTGAAGAGGCTCCCCAAAACCTGCCCCAGGCCCTCCAAACCTGGCCCATTCACGGCTGAACGCCGAAACCTGCTGCTCCCCTCACCTTTGTGCTGCGAACAATATGGGCTCTTCTTTTCCAGGGCTAGGGGGAGGGAGGTGACAGGGACCGAGGCTGAGCTACTAGTGTTCTTTTCTGCTCTCTCGCCGTGCTCTGCAGGACAGTATGCCTAAGAATTCTCAAGTAACAGGGAGATCACAGGAGATGGTATCCTCACAGGGAAAATCAGCGAGGGCTGGCAAAAGGTCTCCTCGTTCTTGTGGTCCTTCAGCTTGCTTAGGCTGTACCTCTCCCGCTTGAAAGCAGGTCATGGCTGGGGACATACATCTTATCTGTCGTTTTCCCTCCTGGTGTCCCTTCAAGGTCTTGCAGCCACATACGCTTGGGCAGGGACCAGCAATGCTGGTTTGGGTGAAAGTGGGGAGAGAAAAAAAAAAAAAAAAAGACTAACCAAAAGCCCCAAACCGTTTATAGCCAATTCAACAGCCACAGCTCGGGACAGGTGCAGTGGAGAGCTCCCTTACTGCATCCATCTATGTCCTGCTGAAGGTGGTACAGCTGTGTGGGCAGAGCTGCTGCCTGGCCACGCTTTCCTGCCAGAGCTTCACATGCCCCAGGTGCTCTGAGCCACATGTCAGAGCCTCATGCGCTGATGGGAGAGGCTCAGATCTGTAATTACTTTGTCCCTGTAGAAAGGACTGAACCTCCTTGCACCTGCAGTAACTCGTGTTTGTGGGAATGCTGGAAGGCTTTGCCAGCGAGCTCTGGAGTATCTGGTAGCTGTTGCCATTCCTCTGGATGTGTCAATGTTTGGCTGCAAGGCAGAGATGGGGCTGGCACAGGCTGATGAGCACCATTAGCCAAGAGAGGGGCCTCCAGCTTCCCGTGTGGGCACACTGCTGGAGTGCACCCATGCTGGCACTTGTCCCGCAGCTGTGTTCAGCTGAGGGCTTATGTCACTGCTCCTATTCAGGCAATAGAAAGGCTGCGTTTTGCTGGCTTACGTGAAAAGCAGTGCGTGGCCACACGCAGACAGAGAGGC